>JAWNLD010000678.1:0-2400000 GCA_035041545.1 Drosophila colorata
CAATCTTTAATATTCAACGAACTAATTATAATTGTTGCAATATTTTCCCCTTTTCATAATTATAATATTTGTTGACAAATTAGGTTTAAAGAAACATACATAATTTAAATACAACATGGCGTTTGTCATAATTAAAAATTTAAAGCTATTTCACTGGCAAAAATGGAAGATTAAGCTTTAACATAGCACACATATTAACATTACAGCATTCTTACCGCCGGTCAGTTTTCAAATTCGCCGCATGCAAACAGCACCAGCAATAACATAAGGATTAAACATGCAGACATCGCAAAAGCCGGTGAACCAATGTGATCTTAACATAAGTGAAATAACAATGAGTGAAATCTAAAATTTAACTCAAAAATTTCGCAGTTAAGTGCTAGTAGACTCGGTAGACGCAGTTTAATGCGCTGTCTTACTTCCATTTATTGGTGGTGAAATATATATGTTTGTATATTTGTGATTTCTTATAAAAGTACATTTTTGTGAACTAAATGGCAAATAAAAAGTGTTAAAGCTGTTGTAATTATAATAAGTGCAAAAAATTGAAAAAGAGTGTGAGAGAAAGAGGTGCGCGAATAAAAGCAAATCACGTGCATTTTAAATATTACAGTTATAATCTTGCATGCGTGGAAATATCTATGTGTGAGTAGTACATTTAATAGTACCGCTATCTTCAATACAGTATTGATTTATGTTGTGCAAATAGCAGAAAAGCCGTTGTAATTTTTGCCATTTCATTTTATATTTACCTGTTTAATATTTACGCGTCAATTTCATTTTGCTTGTGTGCAGACACTTTACGAACTTCTTTTTCATTCAATTTTTTTTTGTATTCCCAGCTCCAATTGAAAATTGGTAAAAATGGGTATATTGTTTTTTGCCTGTTTAGTATGTAACTGGCAGCAGGAGGCATCGCGGAACCGATAAAATCAATAAATATTGATAAATATATAAGAGCTAGAGACACAACTTTTGGTATGCAACTTCACGAATAGTATACAAAGATCAAGAACATATTTCTCTTTGGATATCGCTTGCAGCATGTTTGCCTGTGTGTGGGAGTTGGGCACAGGGCATTTACTAGTCTGGCACTCCCGACTAGACCACTCTTGTTTCATTTTGCTGCTGCTGTTGTTTGGGTGAATTGGGAGCCCATTGAATGCACAAGTGGCCAACATATTTGTACATTATCGGGCTGGGGGGTAGTTTATGCTGCTTCAACTGGCCAGTTGGCAACTGCCCAGCAACTCATCATAATCAGCTTCAACATCATGATCAGCATTTGCAGCAGATGCATTTTGAACATTTCGCCTGTGCATTGCATAAAGCATAAAGGTAAGTAATTATGGCGTCGCAATTGGCGCCTTTTCAAGTGGCAATTGGCGGCCTTGCACTGCTGTCGGCTTCAGCTTCAGCTGCAGCTTCAGCTGCAGCTTCAGCCGCAGCTTCAGCCGCAGCTTCAGCTTTCGGTTCGCTTTTGTATTTACATAGCTGTTGCCATGTTGGCCCCGTTATTGTTATTGTTGCTGCAGTTGTGAGAATGGCAACTTTTCAGTTTGTTTTCTGTATTTGTGTTTACAAGAGCAAAATAATTCATACGAGTGTTCGCTCGTTAAATAAGATCTATTTCATGTGTAAAATAAATTATACTGGTCGATTATTTGAACTGTTTTGGCATTGATTCAACTACAGCAACTTTTATTACTATTGCAGCGAATATTACATTGATTCTTTAATATTAACAATACCAATTTATATAATTGTTAATTTACATTTAAATTTTATTTGAAAACCCAGCTGGCCTAACCTATTAGCTAGAAACAATTTAAATTTATTCGTTTTATTTTAGCTTAAAACTGTTAAGCTACTAATTATCTGTTAATCTTTGGTCTGTGAAAATCTTCTGTTAATCCATGATCTGTGAAAATGATTTTAAGTTTAATTAGATGAAAAACATCAGTAGTTTATCTTTATTATTTTCGCCAAAAATTTAAACGACCACAACTTTGTATATATATATTTTTTTTTTATAGGTCAGCATCTAGTTTATTTGTGCATTTAATTGCGGCAACTAATTTTGGTCGAAAGTCTATTGAAAATTGTAAATAATTCTAATTTTAAGCCACTTTTATCTTTTGGCTTGGCCTCTAAATTAATACTGCATACAAATTTAAAAACACGGGTTGCATCTAAATTTTTACTAATTTTACCGTTTGGCATGAACTCTAAATTAAAACCGCATAAAACTCGAAAAGCACAATATTTTTCAACAGATATTTACCAGCTATTTTAAAGATTTATAATAAAATGATGTATTTTATTTCAATTCTTCTCTCTTCTCTCCGCTAGTAATACAATTTTTAATAATTAAAAACTCCTTTCCTTAACTGTGTATTTCACTTAATTTAATTACATGACATTTTACATATTTTTTCTGTAGTTTTGTTTGTTTTATCTCTTTTTACGCCATCATACTTCCTTTTGGATTTTACTTTACTTACATGTTGTCTAAATGCAATTTGTGATCACAAATTGTTTCATAACGCTCGTCCTCCTTTTTTTCTATCCCCCTCATTGTTGTTGTTGCTGTCAACACAGTTGTTACCAGCTTGCCACACACGTGCCACAACCGCAACACAGCGGCCAAAAGTGTTGCACCCTAGCCCCAGGAGTCGGGTACCATACGCAGATACTTAATGATGCGCCCGCCCGGGCCACACATGTCCTTTGGCACACCTCCTTGTTGTCGCCCCGTTATATAACTAAATAAGGATTTTAATTCGTTGGCAACGCTTTGTTAACGGCAACTGCTTTAGCGGCCCCTTTTAAGCCCCATTGTGGAGTGGCAGAGATTAGCGCCGGGGAGTTTTTGTGGTTTCTTTGTTTGGCTGTTGTTCAACGGGCTGAACTTAATTAATTTTTGCTTATTTTATTTGTTCACTCAATAGAGACTGGTGAAAATTTATAGCGAATATGGATTCTATTTAAATTCTTTTGAAGCAAAAGAAAGCAATGCTATAAACATTAATTAATAAACTAAAACAAACAATAATTTAAATATTTAAACAAGACGAATCGATGCTTTGGCTAAAATTTATTCTAGATAAATTGTTCCGAGAAAACCTATTAAATTTAAAGTTGAGGAAGATCATTCCCAATATTCTAAAACATATGTTTTTTTTTATCTATTTTTTTTAATTTCATTTTCCACACGCTTCAATATGCCATCCATATTGGTAACCAGCTGTTCCAAAATTTCCTCCAACAAGGAAACACGATTGTTCAGGCTGAAATATAACAATATAGTATTAGAACTATATAAAATATAAAGTACTTCTACCCACCGAAACATGTCTTTGTTTTGCACATCTGGAGGTACGTCTTCAAAGTAGTGTGCCCTAAAAATTGAATATTTTTTAATTACCATAATCAAGTTGATCTTTAGATAGATAAATATGTATTATTCTTACTCGGCCTCTGTCATATTTCTACGCAGTTGCACTTTCGGCTGTTGGTAGCGAGTGGAACCGGGGTCATCATCTGCTTCGTCCTCATCGTCAGCATGTTTCTCTCTTGGAAAGCCAACAGCTTGGCCCTGACGTTTGCGTCCACAGCGCAATATAAAATTAACGGCAGCTGATAATTTCTTATAGATATAGGAGCCAAGCTGACTGCGTCCTTGAGTTATTTCGCTCTTGACCGAGTTGTACGTTTCCATTATGATGGCCAAGAACATATTCTATAGAGGACAAAACAATGTAAGATGCATAAAATATTAATCACCATTACCAGAACCAGGCTGTGAACCAGGCTTACGATTCGGTTCATGGTTGTGTTTCATTTGTGTATATGTCTTATGCGTGAATTTGTTTAATTTTAATTCGATCCGCTTGCACATACATATTTAAAAACAAATTATAGAAATTTGCTTCAGGTTTTTTTGGCTTCAAGCTAGTTGTAACCCTCATCCAAATATATATACATTTCCAGCTTACCAGTAAAATAAAGAAGACCAACAGAATGTAGGTTAAAAAGTAAATAGGTCCCAGCACACGATTTGCCTCCTCAATAAGATTATACTGAAAATCGCCGAGAATCATGCGAATCATTGTCAAAATCGAGGTTATAAAATTACGAAAATCTGGATGTTTAGTGCCAAACAGCAACAAACCCAGTTGGGCATATGCCAGAAATACAATGCCAAACATAAGACTAAAGCCAGCCAAGTCCTTGGAGCACTAAAAGGCAAGGATAAAGATAATTAAAAGATAATGAGAACAAATATATTGCGACATACGCGCTTCAATGTGGTCGTAAACTGTACAAGCGTCTTGTTGAAGCTTATAAACTTGAAGATCTTGATCCAAACCAAAAATGCCAGAATGGCCATCATATCCACATAGATAGTATTCCAGAAGCACAAAGTATCCAAACTTAGGTAGGATTCCTCGAATTTCGCCCTACTGATCAGAGACTTCACCTTGAACGTATGCCAAACGTTATAGACAAGGGCCAGGTAACAAATCTGTGCATCAAATATATGTTATATATATGTACATTTTGGTTAGGCTAGGTTAGGCTTAGTTAAAACAAACTTACAAGTAAAATAAGCGCGTCCTGTATATTGAGTATGGACTTAAAGTAATTCTTGAAGCCACATTTACGCAGGGCATTGATCTCATAAATGTTATAGTACACAACCATAATATACCAGAATATATAGACGGAGCACATGATCAGACTCTTATCGGTTAAGAACGAAAACTGTTTGACCGTCTGCAGTTGACTTTGTGATATAACACCTCCAGTGGGTGGGATTTCCGCTATGAATCTGAAAGCAAAATAATCGCATAATAAAGGAGATTGAAAGGGGATAAAAAATATTTTGGTTGCTGAATTTAAAGAAATTGATTGAATAATGTCTTTAAAATACCCTTAAAAATCAAGAAAAATCCCTTGCGCACAAAAAGAAGAATATGTGCACTATAAAATTAAAAACTGTGCTTTTATACAAAAGTAATAAAAAAAATGTATCCTATTGTTCAAAGATTTAGCTCTGTTATATACTTGTTTAATGTTGGTAATCTTTTTATTGATATGATATTTTTGGTGCATAGGGACAATTTAACAAGTTTGGTTAGGATCAAAACAGTTTTTAAAAAATATAATTTTTTGAACAATCATTTCTGTGCAAGCTATATGACATTTGTTCGGAACATTGAAATATAATTATAAATATATATAGACAGACATGGCTCTATCGCCTGGGTGGTTAATACTTCAAGGGTATAAAAAGGTTAATGGGATTAAATTATTACGTTATTAATTTTTTTGTTGAAGTAATCGAATGAATTAAAAACTAAACATTTCTTATCTTAAATTCAAAATTGGTTTTTTTTTATCCAACAGAATAAATTTAAAGCAATTTTAAAACATTTACTTTATTTATACTATATGTGAAAAGTTCACTTACTTGGCGCTCTGAAAGACATCTGTATTCTCATTGTACATATTAAATTCGATCAGGCAGACACGCGAGCCGCGATCCAGCCAATGTTGATTTTTAAGATTCTTTATAGTTTCCAGATTCTTCTTTTTATTGAAGGTCAAATCTATGGTATAGCCACCGGTGCGATAGAAACTCAATGTTGTCCACAACGGCATCGCATCCAAATCACCCATTGTCCTATATGGAGCACCGCCGTGTTGGTTGACAATCTCCTCCGCACCTGAGGAATATTCGGCATAGCAGGTGTTGAAGTATCGTATGAAGGCATCATTCACAAAACAGCTATCCCTGCGCACGCGTATCTGGCGTAATCGTGGCGGTCCCAGCATTAGATTCTCATGCAAAAAAACGCGACCCTCGAGATGCGTTTTGTTTCCGTAAGGGCTATGCGGAATATTCATATCATCGGTAGCATTGATATCATTTGGTGCCTGACGCCGCTGCCTTTGGTCCTGGTACGCGGTATCAGCTGGATCCTCGGCTTTAACACTTTTATGTTCGCCGTGTATATGCGCGTCTTCAGCTTCATCAATGTGCGTGCCATCGGAATTAACGATAGTCATGTCGCCGTGCAGCGTTACCAGAAAATTAAAGATCATATAGTCCCAGAAGTCTGGTATGGTGATCAGTTTCTCAAAATTGATTGTCAGCGATGGCGCTACGACCATATCACGTGTGGTGAACAGCTTCTTCATCGTATCGTTAAAATAAAACATATAAGAGTGACGCACGGAGAGCGTGACTGTGATTAGGTTGGGATTAGTATTAAAATTTAACCGAAATTACTCAAGTGGAAATTATTTTTATGGTGTGCATTAAGTACAGAATTTCACTTTTGTATACTGGATAGTATTATTGAACAGAACTTATATCTTAATCCACTCTTCCATTGCTTATAAGTGGAATTTTTAACATAAGATAAATATTTAAGAATTTTTTACTACTGTTAAAGTGACGATATTTAAAAGTAGCGCTGAAGAAGCGAAGCCTAAGATGTTACTTTGTTAACGTGACATTTTAAGTGTTGGGAATCCCAACAACCCATCAAAATCGTACTCACCCAGCGAGGTCAAAATGAGAAATATGATGAATACAGCGAACTCCATTAGAGCATCGCGCACCTCCTCGTCGGTGGTGTATAGAATACGTGAGGCCTTCACCTTTATGGTATCGCGTTTATCGTACGTTGACCTACGCGGTGGTTCCGACCCTTGCATAGTTCCGCGCCGTTCGGCCTGGGGCTCTTCTGGTTGCTCCACCTCACTGCCTCGAGCGGGATCCTTGCGCCGAAAGACTTTGATTATACGGTTCATGCCTTCGCCTGTTGCGGCCAGTTGCTCGGGCAATGTCATAGAGACTGCCGAATACGAGTCAATCGAACTTATGTCGTGTAAATCTTGAACAGCCTCCGACACGTTAATACGCAACGGTCGCTTTTGCGGCTGTTCACTTTGCGTCGCTTTGGCCTGTTGCGATGGACGTGGCGGGGACATTCCCCGTGGTGTTTGGACACGCGGTTGCACGGGCGGCGCCGGCTTGCGGGGCGAACGTTGCGGCGGTGCGGGTCGTCCGGGCCGCTTTGACGGTCCTGGCTTATCATCATCATAGTCCGACATTACTTACGTCTTTTTTTTCGCTTTATTAATATATATTTATATTTATATTTATATTTATATTTAATTTTCGTTTCGTTTGCTTAGTTCGATTTCAAAAACTCGACTGAGCCAGTGGCAAACGGGCCGCTCTGACAGGACACAGCTTGAAGTTTGAGCAATGTTTGCTTTGACCTTTCCAATTGTGCGGCTAGGGGGATCGGCAACAAAGTGTGCGGGGTTCAGAAAAGCCGACCCGAAGATATACTTTATTCAGCCAAATCATTTATTTCTTTACATACATGAACAAAAAAACATGCATACAGATATGGGATTTTTTATTATTTCTTTTTTTTTTTTTTAATTTTGGATAAAAACTGCGTTGCTATATTTAAATGCCGCATTAATCTGAATACCAAACCATGAAAAAGTAGTTTCTTAACGAAATCGGTACAGTTTTAACATAGTTTTGGCTGCTTTGAATTCGGACCAAAACTAGTTTAGCCAGATTAAAATGTAGAATAATTCCATAAAACAGTTTCCTAATACAATTCTGTATGATTTTATATAAATAAAAGTTCTTTCCCAATTAGAAGCGGTTTAGTTTTAACAAAGATTTTGTAAGGTCTTAATTATTGCATCTAAATAAGTTTATTTCTTTTCAGTTTTGAGTAGTGCAAAAAGTGGTTAAAGTATTTAGTGGTATGCTTATGACAATTTGCATGTAAAACTTAGTGTCTCTATCTCTTATAATCTCAGAGAAATGCTCAGAAACGCTTTGCTTTAAATCTATATTTTTCGATTTTAAGGAAATTAAAAAAGATTTTGACAAATGTTAAAACTTTGTTCCTAGTATAATTTATGAAAGCCGTCATTCCAAATTGTGGAATCGGAAATGCTCTCTCCCGCGTGTCACATACATATGCTCAAATATATATACCCTATTTAACTGTTTTTAATGGGTATAGCGCATAAAAAATGGCAAAAAATGCAGCCAACATCTGCACAGCAGCCGTGTCCTTATACCCATACATATCCTGGCTCCCCCATTCATATGCATATTTCATGCGTTAACGCCAACATTTGAATTGCAGGAGCAGCAGCAGCTAAAGGGGAAATAAGACGGGGAGAGGTTTGTGGCAGTTGCAACTGCAGGCTGTTTTTGATTTATGGTCCTCGCTGGGCAGCTCAGCGGCTCCTTTGGGCTATCAGCGCCCAGTTGAGTTGTCAGGCCACATAAAAAATGCATGTACAATCGCATAAATGTGATAAGATCCCTCGAGAAACTGTTCACAGTGGCTGCCACAGCGACTTAAGGACCCAGCTCCTTGGATAACATTGCGTTTGCAAAATATGATTTTTTATGCAAATTCAAATAGTCTTGACTATTTATATTTACGTATTTGCCATTATAAACATAATATATTAAATAAAAAATATTTAGCCAGGAACATTTGCTACTAATTTTATAAAATATCTTAAGCGAGAGAACCCAATACCCATTGTGAAGTTTGTTTGATTGTCAAAAAAGGCATTACAAATTAAGTTTCTCTATATCACATCTGGTAAGGCGTTATGTATATGTGTATAAAAAATTAAAACAATTCATAACTAGTTAAAGTTTTTCATTATTTATTTTATTGTTTGAAAATATTAAAACATTTGCTATATTGCATTTATTTTTAAATATTTTAAAAGTTTAGTTTCAATATTCACTAAGAAGCTATTGAAACTCTAGATCAATTATTAAATATATATATATGTTTGTATATATATGTGTGATTTTCTTCAACATATTTTTTTTAAATATTATTACTATTCATTTAGTTGTGTTTTTTATGCAGTTTAAGTACACTTTTTTTTTAAACAATTTGCATGTTGCACATTGAATCATAGTTTAAAAGATTTAACAAAATAGTTTATAACTATCGTAATATAATAATATATTATTATTATTATGCTGATGTTGCTGGTTTGAAGTAAGAAATCAATAATAGTTTGCTTACGTTAACATTAGGAAACGCTAGTCTAAGTTTGTAAAGTGCTACGGACATTAGAAATATATAGGTGTGAAATTATTAAAACTAAGTAGCTGCAGGTTTGCTTAGAGTTGCCAGTTTCAATTAATAAAGTATTTCGCAGACTTTATTTACTTGTGTGTATGTGTATGCTCGCTACGAACGGTTTTTCGAATGTTTTGTGCCATAGAACTAAGACTACTAAGGGATATATATAAATATATGTATATATAAATATATATCTATTTACTTTTCTTGTTTAATTATTATTTATCAGTTCTACTCTAGATATTAATTCCGATTCCATTTTTAACGAATCAAAAAAGCACACTTAATTTTTTTTTGGACTCCTTGAAGTATGCTTTAAGAAAACGTGCAAATTGAATCGAAATATAAAAATTCAAAACAGGCCTGATAATTTAATTTTATTTTTTGTTTATTAGCACTAAAAGCTTCAAATTAATTTGCTAGTTTGATTTCCTTTTTTTTTATATGTGTGTATTGAAAATATTCAATTGATTATCAATATTTTCTTTATAACATTTTTTGCTTAACTATTTGGCTTTGAAAATACTTTGGCGCCACAACGCAGCTTCAGTTTTGTTTGTTTTATCTAGTTATTTTTTTTTCTTTTGTTTTTAGTTTTGTTTTGCCGACCACATGAATAATGAATATAATGCACTAGAAATTGTTTTCAGCAAAAGTGATTACAACAAGGATGCAACTTTTAAGCTACTTCTTTGGTTGGTTTTGTGTATGTTTTTTTTTCTTTTTTATTCTTTAGTTTGTTTTGCTAACTTTTTGTTTTTTTTTTGTTGTTTGCAGTAAAACAAAACATGATTTGTGCCCCCTACATTTGCCCCTCGTTCGCATATTTGGTGTTTTTTTTTGCTTAACATTAGATACATTTTTTAATTGGTCCTTTGGTTTCAAAACTTTTCACGCTAAAAGGCACAATATGGAACTACTAATATTATATTTGTGCATCGGTGTGCTTATTTTTGTGTTGTTTTGTGTTAGCCACGCCCAGCCGCCCACTAAAAATTAGTATGGCTTGCCCATATCCCTGGGTCGCTTTAGTTGCACCTTCAGCCGCTTTGTGCCTATCTGAAAGCCGTGCATGGCCTGTATGGCCGCATTTGCCGAGTGCGGATTGTCGTAGGAGACGAAGCCAAAGCATTTCGATAGATTCGTCTGCTTATCGATAAACACCTTGGCCGATAGAACATTGCCAAAGGGCAGAAATGTCGAGGCGAGATCGGTATCTATGAATTCCTGAGGTAGATGATAAATAAATAAATTGCTGCCATCGGGACCTGTGAATGGTAAGGAGAAGTTTATTATAAATAGGCGCCTAAAGTTATGCTATACCAGTGAAGGCTAGATAGAGATAGAGAGCAGCAGTTTCCAAAGTAAAATTCTATTTTTTAAGTCTTGTAATCCTCTACATAAATTATATTAAATGTAAGAATACTTTATAATTATAAAAATAAGCTATGATTTACTGTATTTATAAGCAAATATTTAGTTTAGAAATAGTTATTATAGCTCTTTATTTCAAAGATTTAAAAAACGGAAAATAAAGTCTTTTTTGAAAAACTTATTTAAAAAAATAATATCATATTTTCCTAACATATTGAATTCCTAAAATGTCTTAATTCACTACTAACGAGCGTTCACTGTATTGAGATTTATGGACTTACCCTCGATCTGTTTGCCTGCCACGCCCGCGGCGGCTGCCTGCAAAGCGCTCGCATTCAACGACTGAGAGGCTCCGTAAGCGGCGGCGCTGGCACCATTGGTGAGGCCGCCAGTGTGGTGGTGCCATAAGGATCTGCGGCACTGGTGGGCCCTAAAATTTTAGATTTTTGTGATTTTTTAAAAAATTGTATTTGGATTAAAAAATATGCAAAATTTTCGCTGGGCTAAGAGAGAGAGAGAGAGAAAAACACGATTCGTTGTTGTTTTGCGTAAGTTTATGCATATTGTTGTTCATAAAAAAACAAATTACAGGGCACACAGAGACGGAGACAGAAACAGACCTTCTAAAACACGCCCACACACAACACACACCCTCACACACCCTCACACTCAAACACGCCACGTCGCCGAGCTGAGTTAACGCATATGGGAATCGGGCTTTATATTTTGACCCTCGCTTCTCTTTTGTTTTTGCTTTTTTTATATTTTGCCTGCTGCTGGCTTTACATTATTAAATTTTATATATCCTTTTGTTGCAGCATAAAAAAATTTGTTAGCCTTTGTTGTGCGCACGGCGCCTGTTTTTTAATTGAGCCCAGTCCCGGCCCCGCCCCCCGGTCACTGTCTCTCTTCCTCCTCCACGTTTGCTTTGTGGAACACACGAATTTTTGTAATCTACTAAAAATTTATTACGTTTTCTTCTCGTTTCTTTTGTTATTACAATACGTGTAATACACAACAACAAATAAAAAAAAATATGAGAGAACTTGTTACGCAATGAAAATTTTGCATTTTATGCAATTTTGTGTGCACTCGACATGTGGCAAAAAGATGAAAATCATCATAAACATTTGGCATTTTTTATATCCCATACAATTATGGCTCTACATTTTTTGTGCAGTTCATTTATGTTATTGAGTTTTGTGTATAATTTAGAGAAATTAATTTTTAAAAGCCTCGTAGCACTCTGACAATTAAGGCTCTCGAAAATGGTAATTGAAAGCCAGTCTAATCAGAGTTGAAAAATATATGCTAAAAGTTAACTCAAAGCTGGGGATGGTAAATGGTATATTTAAATGAACTATAATCGTTTTTAAACTATGACAACTAGTAGTTGTAGTTATATATATTTATCAATTATTTTAATTGCAGCTTTTTAATTAGTGCTTTAATTGATTAATTTGTATTATTTTATTATTGATGGTTTATTATGAACCAAGTTAAGTCATACTTGTCATCGACTATAATCAACTTTTGACTATCTTCATCAATAATTTGTATGTTTGTATATAGCAATCGCATATATTCCATTGTTTGACCTTTTTTGCGATTAAAAACTTAAACTTCAATGTTGATAGCTGTTCAGTTGCTGTTATTTTTTAAATTCTTTTATAATTAGTATTTTATTTAATTCATCATTATTCATTATAAGACAAGGATGCAAATTTGAATTATTTGTAATCTGTTTTGCAACCCAAAAAAACCTTCCTTTAAAAATTTGATTGATTAGTTGATTATCTCAGTTCTGATATTATATTTATCTATAAAGCCCACTTTATGCCGCTGCTTTTATATTTTTCCAATACAAAAAATATCTAAAATATTTTAATACCTATTGTCAAACGTTTGAGGCCACTAGTTTTTTTTCAGGCTTTTAATTCATGTCGGCGACTTTGTTTGGCTTCTGGTGGGATTTTGATTTTGAAATTTACGTTGCCATTTTTTTTTTTTTTCGATTTTTCGTTTACTTTTTTGACATCTATTTCTCTTTCTTTTTTTAATGCAATCAACGACGTTTGGATGTGCTTTTTTTTTTATCTGTCAGTGGCATGATTTGATTTTTTCTATTTGCTTTTATTAAAATTTTTGCTACGGCAAAAATGTAAAATTGTTGCACGCTTTTTTGTTATTTTTATTGGAATTTTTATTGACAGAGTTTGTAAATAAAAGCAGAAACAACTTTAACAGTTAGAAACCATTCAAAGAGAGGCTAGAGGGTAAGACTAAATGTGTTTTTAATTAACAATTGGCTGGTTGTGTGGGCTGGGAAGAAGATTTCCAGGTGACTGACTTGCAATAGAGATATTTTCGTATTTATTTTAATAGAAAAGTAATCTAAGTCATCTTGATATATTTGTTAGTTTTGCATAAACTTAAAATGTTGCCCTGGAATAAATAATTTAAATAACAAATTTTTATATATAACTTGGAAAGACTTAGCGAGATTTATGTGCTGTGAGTGCTCAGCATATACTAAAATAATATTCCTTCTTCTTTGTATTAAATAAATGAATTATAGAATTTAATTGAAAAAATCGAAACAATTATTCGAATAATCGTTTTTCATGAGTAATATGTTTTTATACGGTGAAATTACAGCAGTCATATTTTAAATTGTGGCATTTACTTGTTTATTTTGGAGAAAAATTATGAATATATCGATTCTACAATTTTCGATTTTAATTCTTTAATGTCAATTCAATAGGGTTTTTGAAGTTTGAAAGAAAGAAAAGAAAATTCCAGTATTTAAATTCACTTGCAAGTTTTTTCTGTTTGTAATCTGCAACAATCAAAATAAAAAAATTGTTAATCTATCGAACGTAAGAATGGTCCTAACATTTGACTATCAGAAAATTGCATTGAAGTCATTATCGATTGTTTTGCAGTTTTGTACATACAAGCACTCAAATATTGAAAAAATATATGTACTGAACTTATTGAAATAAGGTCTAAAAATATATCTAATAATTTAAAAAAAAACAATACTTTTTTTATTTAAGCCATTTGTAAGACAAGGTTATTTTACCCTATTTAATCTATATTAAAATTGATCGATAAGTATGACATTGCTTGGACTATCGATACTTTTGATTAGCTCGATAATCGATAACATTTACATATATGTATTTGGGATAGCTTAAAGGAGTGAAGGGTTTTATTATAGGTGTTTTAGGTTTATCTGTAGCCTACATTTTGGGTAACTGTTTTGTGTAGACTCAGTGTTGAGTTTTGAGATTTTAGTATTGCAATTGTTTTAATTTTTTTGCGGGGAAGGGCGCATGCAGGCGGCATAGGAATTTAGTGTGTGGTTGGGTGGTGTGGGTGGTGTGTGTGCGTGCAGGCGTTATTTGTTATTTGCACTTTTAGTACACAAGTTCAAACAGAGAGTTAAGAGTTAGATACCAATAGCACACATTCGCACCCGCTTAAGCTAGACACTCACACACATACAGAAACACACGCAAACACACATACATACATACGGAGTTGTCTACTTACAAAGCGCGCTCAGCGTGAGCATTTGGCCGGCGCTCGCTGGCGGCGGTGGCGGTGCCACGCCCATCAGCTGCGCGAAATTAAGCGTGGGATGCGCATGCGTGACCAATTGTCCGGCGTTGGTCGCATAGCCGGCGGCGATCTGGCGATTGTTGTTGTTGGCGGCGTTGATGATGTTGCTGTTGTTGCTGTTGCTGCTGCTGGGGTTGCTGCTGTGAAGGCGATGGCTGTGACTGAGGCTGCTGACGTTGGCGCTGTTGTTGCCGTGCTGGGATGTGTTGAAGAGTGTTACCAGATTCTGCATAGACATGGATGCACTGGCGAGCAGTCCAGCGCCAGCAGCATGCCCGGCGGTAGTGAACCCGCCGCCGCCGTAGCCGGATGCGGTTGCGTGTGGTGATGCGACGCCAAGTGGGAGAGATGATGATGGTGGTGGTGGGGGAGGTGCTGCTGCTGCTGATGCTGATGATGTCCCGGCGACGGCTGCTGCTGCTGCGGCGGCGGCAGCGGCATTGGCAGCCGATAGAGTTGCTGCTGTGCTGCCGGCAGCGCCGGATGATGGACCGTGTTGGCCGTGGTGGGCACTGTTATCCGGTGGGTGGAAATTTAGTCCTGTTTTCAGTTTCCATATTTTTTTTTGGTTTTTTGTTTTTTTTTTTTTTGTTTTTTTTGTACAGTTTTGAGTTTTGGTTTATGGTTGTAAGGTTTGGTTGAGTTGGTTGATTGATTGATTGATTGATTTGTTTTGTACATGACCACAGAGTCAATCATAGACATACCAAAAAATGTTCAACGAATATTTATATATATAAAAAACATAGAAGAAAACACACACCCAATTGGATTATTTACATTTACAAGAAATTAAAAATTAATTTTGTTGATTTTTTTTTGATTTTCATGTAAATTCATGTAAATATATATAACATACGAATCATAAAACATAAATTAACATAAAAGAGCAAACAAATAAAAATAAAACAAAAACATAATAAATAAAATGTGTCATAAAATATAAAAATATAATAAAATAAAATAATGAATACAAAATATAAATTCAAAAAAATTATAAAAGAATAAAATTAAAAATTTTCAAGTGTCAAGAAAAGAAAATAAAATCAAAATAAATTAAATAAAATGTAAAAATATTGAAATCATAAAATAAAACTCAAATAAAAAGATAAAAACATAATAAAATAATGAAAACAAATTAATTATTGAATGCATAGACATAAATTCAATTTCAAATGCAGTTATAAAATAATAAATAAATTTCAATAAATTAATATTTGCATTTGCATTAAAAGGCGCTAAGAAGCCTGCTCGAAATGAAAGGCGTGGCGAGGGGGTTTTTTTTAGGGCGGTATTAAACTGCAATTGGTTGTTGTTGCAACATACGCTTAATAAATTTGGCTTTATGAATTGATTGGAAACTAAATTAGTTTTGCAAGCAGCTACACAAAACGAGACTCCTAAACATAAAGTAAAGTACAAAAAAGTTGATAGAAAGAGAGAGAAAAAACGAGCGACATAAAAACTGGCCAGGCATGTGTATTAATATATGTATATATATGTGTGTGTGTGTATGCGGTGTGTGGCATGCCCACAAATATAGATGAGCACACAGACATGGGGCACAACATTCAAAACAAAACAGGTAGAGTTTTAGAAACCTTTCTGTATTCTTTTTAAAAATAAATTTTTTTATTTTTTTTTTGCTTACTACATTTGAACGAAAATTTTTCACTTTGAATGAGCTGCAAGTTGGCCGCTGAAAAAACCATTGTTTCAACTATCATAGACAATGCATTTTTGAGCACCCATTGGCCCTCAAGGCGTTGGCGTCTTCATAAAACTTAAAGTGCGCTCCACCTGTGGACAGGTAGTCGCATATTATGCCTTTGTGTTCTCCATCCTCCTTTCTTGCTAGTTTTATGTCTTGTGCATTTGTTTACATGCCAGCGTTTCTTGTCAGTACCCCGGGGCTATTGGGTATTACGAGGTCCGTTGTCCCCATACTCCCCACCTTTGGCTATCCTTGTTTGCCTTTTTAGGCGTTGTTTGCACTGTCTTTGATGCTGCGCTGCCTCTGGGCCCTGGCATGGCTTATAAAAATTGCAGGCCCAAATATGCCAGACGTGTGGGCTCGAAAAAAAAATAAGTACAGCAAAAAGAATATGTAAAAATTCCCAAAGCACACACAAAGGCGTTTGGCAAGTTTTACTATATTAAATAATTAGCAAGTGCAGCGCCTTTTTTGCTGACTAAAGTGCAAGCAAAAAGTAGTTCTTTACAAAACTTTTAACGCAAATTGGTTAAATCAGCCGCATTTACAGGTTGCACACTTAACACAGCGGCGGGGTTTTCTCCTTTTTCTTTATTATTTTTACTGCGCTCACATAAAAGGCACGTCCCATACATTTGCTGACCATCAGCGAGTGTCCAAGTCTCGGAGTCTCGGAGTCCGTTGCTGACATTTAAAAAAACGTCATTTGTTATTCAAGTGGCATACGTCGCTCTAAGTTGCCTCTAACTGCCCATCTCTGCCCCTTACTGTCAACGCTTACCGTCGTCCGTTAACTGTTCCTCATTTATACCCACACTCAACTGTGAGCTACTCTATCTGTAAGTGCATTTTAAATTGTACATACAGTTTGACGCACTTCACATATGGAAGAAAGAAAGTCTGACCAACTTTTTTTTTTTTTTTTAGAAGTTTAAGAAATGACTTTAAAAATACATTTTTAAAGATTTTGTTAAGCAATTGATTTGATATGTTAATTTTTAATAGGATATACCAGATTAGAATCCGATAACTAATAATATATTAGTGGAACAAGTGTTGAGCATTAAGTCAAGATTATTATTTTTATATTACATTATACAAAAGGTAAAACATTTTTTTTTTTAAACTTCAAAGACCTACTAGGCTCCTGATCGATTAAAAAAAAGTCGAACCAATTCTAAATTGTCTTGCTTAAAATTTAAAAGTTTTAATGGATTTTTTTTTCATCTTTTATCTGACTTTTTGCTTATTGTAGAGATAACACCAGTAATATGTATAAATATTTATGTAAAGTTGTTTTAGTCTAATAGCTTCTTTAAATGGAAAATATTTTAAAATTGAAAATCGTTATTGCTTTTACTTGATAGAAAATTTGCTAATGTTTATTTAAAACACTTTATAATTTTTTAATGAATTTCAAAATCTCTATGAATATATAATATTTTTTTTAAGTGTCACTAAAACCATTTGGTTTAGATCTAGAATAGACTTAGAATCTTTCTATAGAATTGCTCATGATAAACCAAATTGCAGTTTCTTTTTATGGAAACTAAAACATAAATATTTTGATATTTATTATTTTTCCCTTTCAATAATGGTAATATTAACATGCAGAATTTTTGTGGAGAATTTTATACAAATTCTTTTAAATTTTAAGTGCATTCAAATGTTGCCATTGTGAAAGATACATCAACTATTTTTTCCTACGATTACATCACGCGCCGCTCAACATTTGGCTGTCTGTGATTCTTTCATTCTTCTTTTTGTTGTTGTTGTTGCTGCCAACTCTTGTGCTTGATTTGTTATGCGCAAAATGTTCACGTCGTCGAGACTGGCCAGACTGACGGACAGTGGGGCTTGGGCTAGGTCCCATAGTGCTGTCGGGCTGGGCGTGGCATGTTGGTCATTCTAATGAAGCGCCGTTGCATATGCAACACGTTCACATTGACGCCACGTACGTGTCGCTGTATTTGTGTCTCTGTCTGCAGCTGTAGCTGAACCTGTAAATGTAGCTGTATTTGCGATTGTATCTGTATCTGTATCTGTATCTGTGACTGTGTTTGTATCTTTAGTTGGAAATCTGTGCAACGCCTTTGGCATTGCCTTGGCCATTGCCAGAGCCTGTCCACCTTTTAATCCTATTAGAATTTTTGTTTTATTCATCGTGCTCTTCAGTCCGGCCTGCTGTCGAAAAATCCACTCGTAGAGTCCACCCTTCCCCCACCTTTATGCTACATTGTTTTCCATACTGGTTTATTCTTTTCTCTCTTTCTTTTTTTTCTGTTCTACATTTATGCAAATTTCGTTTGCTTAAATTGAAATTAATTATTTGACAGTTGTCGCTTGCAAATGACTGAAATGACTGTTCCCCATTGACTCCTGTTCCCCTGTAATTCATGTCTTTGTTAGTTTCCCTTTAGCTGACTTTGTGTCAGTCGAGAGGTCGCTTGTTATAAATGATCCGAAGACAAGTTTAGAGGGAATAAAAAAATAAAATAGAATAAAGCAAAACATTGCTGGCTTTTGCAACTTTTACATTAATTCTTGTTAACTTTTTTAAATGCTCAACAAATGACTGCAGTGTACGGGCGCTTAGTTTGCTACATTTAAAGTCATTTATCTTCTAGACGGAGTGGCAGTACGGAAAATTGTGTAAAATAAACCCAAAACAACACCTGATGACCCAACCTGAAAGGGGAACATTTTAAGCTAGCTCGATTAACTGATTTTGCTCTAAAAGATTGAGGATTAGATTAAGATTAATATAATTGAATCCATATGGGTGTCGGGTTTAAATCCGATCGAGTTATAAGGGCAACTAAACAAAGTAGATTCTGATTTAAATTCCAGATTGGTAAATGAGTAAATTGCATTGATTTATGCAGATTAGAATATAACTATTGTTATACAATCTAATCTTATTTGACGTAAATATAGCCAATACGAAATAAATATAATATAAATTTTGTTACATAATATTTTGTTTATCTATAAAAATGTATCCGAATTATTTCATTTAGGTTTTTCGTTTTTGATATGTAATGGAACTTTGTAAACTAATCTCAGCTCCTGGTAAGTGAGAAACCATTAAAATAAAAGTTTTATCTAGCTTGCGCAGCATTCGCAGCTCATTTAAAGTGTTTTTTTTTTATAGTATGTTCTTGCCAAATATTTCCTTTCCTTTGTCTGGATAACCTTTTTCAAATTCTTCTTCGCCAAATTCGAGTTCACAGAGAAAACCATAAGAACACACACAAAACTAAACGCTAGCTAATTAAAATTCCGCACGAACAACAAAGTTCGAAACGAAATGCACAAAACAAATAAATTGATATATAAATAGTTAAACAAAATTTATAATGAGTACAACAAATAGGTAAACTAAACACGGAATTAAATAAAAACAACAAACTTTTTTTTTTGGTTGCAATAAAAAAAATTACGAAAAAAATACACAAATCACAAAGTGCGCGCAATTAACACGAAAATTACACGAGAATAAATAGTTTTTTTTTCCGAGCAAAATGAGTGAAAAACAAAGAAAGAAATATATATAGAGAGATGCAGAGAGAGAGAGGGAGTGGGAGATTAAGAGAGAGAGGGAAAGAAACACTGTGGATTTTCTTGTTGTGGTAATGGCTAACTGAGCTGAAGGAACATACTCGAAGGGGGCTGAGGGTATTTGGGCCTTATCAACTAACTAATTGCGGGACTTAAGCCCCACTCACCTTGCAGATAGTGTGCCGGATGTAGCCCATAGGCCATAGCTTGCTGATATAGCTGCAGGTGCGCCGCACCCGCCGCGCCCAATGCGCCCGTTGGATCGGCGCTGAGATAGGCAGCCGCTGCGGCACTCGGCGTCTGTGCGTGATGAGGACTGCTGGCGAGCAGCGCCGGCGCCAATGTCGCACTCAGCGCCGCCGATGTGGGCACCGTTACCAGCGTCGCTGTCTGCGCCGCTCCTCCGGCACTTTGAACTGTCTGCGAAACGCCGGCGAGCGCCGCTGCCATCGAAGGGTTAGTGCGCGTCGCTGCCGGCGGTGCGGCAATCAGTGCGGTTGCCGTGTTCACCGTGGGCGTGGCAGCGGAAGCGCCACTGGGCGTCTGTGTGAGCGCACTGATGCCGACAATGGCTTGCATCTGATGCATCTGCATCTTCTTCTGGTCCTTCTCCTTCTGCGTGTCCGCGAATTTGACGACCAGCGGCGCCGAGCAGCCCTCCATGGTTTGACTCTGGTGCAGGGCCTGCAAAAAAGAAGCGATGGTTGTTAAAACTTTTGTTAATTAATATTATTATTAAATGTAAAAGAATTAATTAGAGATAGTAAGTAGAAGGCAGATGCAGCTTATCCAGTCCTTTTAAAATTATTATTTTTTCGAATAGAAAGAAACTCCCTAATACATTTTGAATTTTTTGCGCATATAACACAAAACAGCTGAAAAAGTCATAGGGACGAAAAATACGCAATAAATATAGAATGTCTTATGCTTCTTTTAAGTACAATAATACTTGAACAGAATTTGTTTTTCTAAGGTCTATTTCTTAGGTTCATTTGAACTATGAGCTATGAACTAAATTGTAAAAAGTCTAAACTATATGTACCTGAAATGGCATATTTCATTTGAACTATGAGCTATGAACTAAATTGTAAAAAGTCTAAACTATATGTACCTGAAATGGCATATTTTTCGCTGAGAGTATTTTATAAAACTTTTTAACCAATTTTTTTATTTTTTATTTTTCCAATTTAGGAATATTGAAGAACGAAACGGTGTTACAATTTTAAGTATACAACGGTAGGAATTCTTTTCCACTAGTTCTTGATTTCAGAACTATGTTTATCTTTTATTGAATTTTGTACGTAACTTATAATTTAATTGAATATTATTTCGAGACGATATGTACTTGACAGTTGAAAACGAATTGTGATATCTGGATTTAGAGAAACCAGATGTCTTTATATATATACCAATATGTACAAATATTTATATATCCATCAAGAATATACGCCGGCCCCAATTCAAGTTCTGCACTCGAAGCGCCATTTGTTGCGGCTGCCGCTAGTTGAGAGCAGCTCCAAGCAGACATTACGAGGGCAACTTAAGCAGTTTTGATAAGTTTTATGGCCACTGCGGCGACGTCGGCGGCAGTGTTCTACAACAACAAAATAATGACGTGCACTTAAGCACACCAAACGCGGGCAATAACAAAGCTGATGGTTGTCCAAAGCTTCCTGCAGCTGCTGATCCTGCTGCTGCTGTTGCTGTTGCTTCTGGTACAAACCACAACAATTTTGCCTAAGCGACTTAATTTACACCTTTCACTAAGCCCAACAAAACAAACAAATGGAGAGCAACTAAAACATAAACCAGGCCAAATCGCGCGGGGCATTAGCTGCAGTTCCGGGTGCAGCGGAATGGGCCACAGCCACTTTAGTCATTTCCCGTTTTATGTAGACTTTATCATTGAGACCGGGCGACCAGGCGACGAGCCTCGCCAACTTCCGCTCAATTGTGGCCGGGGCACGACAGTTTTGTTTAAACTGGCGGCTGTGGCCGGGCTCTTCGCTCTTGGCTCTGGCTCGGAGTGAGAGTGTCGGGCTATGGCGACTCGGGTGTCCTGGCGCAGCCAGCAGAAGTGCTCTTTAATTACATTGACTATAATTCTTGCGGCTGTGGCGCGACTTTTATGACCGGCTGCTGCTGCTGTTGCCTCTTGTTGTCGTTGTTGTTGTTGTTGCTGTTGTTGTTGTTGCTGCTGCAGCAGTTGCACTGGCGCATCCTGCTTCTGGCAACAAAGTAATTAGGCAAATTTCCGAGTTTTTAAACAGGTCGCTAAAGTTGCTGTTGTAATAACCTTGCTGGCAAGGCAAAAAGTTTAAAAATGAAAATAATCTAAGCGATATCACCGGATATATAGCACAACAATTTTTTTTATATATCTGAAGGATCTAAAAGATACTACTGAATATATAATATAACGCTCTGTTCTTTAGAGTGGATGATTCTGCTGTATATATAACACTTTTTCTATATAGCTGCTTAACATATGTATTATTATTCGAGTTTTCGCGTCTTTATAATCTGAACCACAGTTTGTTGATCAGGTTGATTGGAAAATATATTTTAACGGTATGATTCAAAAATTAAAGTATATTAATTTAGTTTTTTTAGGGTTTTTATCGAAAAGTTGAGGGATAGTATAATTTTATAAATTGATAAATATCGGTTATTTAACTTTTGGAATTTAAAAATTAAATTATTGAAAAAAATAATAAAATAATATTAACATACACATATATAAGTATATAAATAATAATTTCCTTTTCTCTTCTTAGTTTCCTTGCGGGCGGTTAATAAAGAATTAAATTTCGTACAAAAAGAAATAAATATGAATTTTTGTCTGGCCTATAACATATTTATTAAATATATATAGAATATATGATAGTTCTGATAAGTTTATCTTATATTCCGGTCCAAAATTGTTCTTTTCCCAAGAAGACTAGCCTGGGTTGGGAGAAAGAAAGCGATATGAAGCCGCTCACCAAACGGTATTGTTACTGGCAAAAACACATTCGTAAATGCTGTCCTAAAACGTTGTATAGGGATAATGATAAAATTTCTTAAAATAAGAGAATGAAGAAGTAGGAAGAATATAAAGCGAAAAGTAAAAAAATGCTGCTTTAAAACACAACTTCTTGTTTTTACCCAACAGCAGCAAATGCATTTTGTCGCCTGTCACTGCGTAATCTTGACTGTTTGCCCAGCTGAAAAACGAGTTAAATGACCTGGTAATCAACTGAACGAAACTCTTTTCACAGTCCGAGCCAAGAGCCCAGAACCATTTGACAAATTAGAGCGTGCAGCGTGAAAAGCAAAAATTTGCATGTGATGACAAATTTCGTAACATCATTTGCTTCTCACGATTTAAGCATTCAGCGCAAGATGTAAACAAAAAGCAAAGACAAAAAACAGCAACAACAGCAGGTGAGGGGGAGGGGGGCTAGGAGTTGGTTGCTGGCGTTGTGGTAAGGTGTGCAAAGCGTTCTGGTAAAATAAATTGCTGCGACTATAAACATGGCACGTTAATATTAAATGCATTTCGCTCTAACTCGTCGGCCATTGCATACTTTCAGGCGTCAATGGACCCCAATGACTTGCAGCTACTGGCCACGCTCCCCCCAAGCTAAACCTTAATAACCCTTGCATCCCTTGACCCCCCAACAACTCCGCACCTTAACTTGGATGCAGCGCTTGCTTGCCAAATCATTCGGCCACCACCAGCAGCAGCAGCAGCAGCAGCTCATTGCGTTTGGCTCGGTGCGTGCTTTGCATTCAGTAATTTGACTTCAAATGCATTAAAATTGCACAATGCACAAACAAACATACACACACACACACACATTTATACATACACATATATTTATATATATGGCTTTGTGTCTGTTTGTGTATAATGCAGCTCACCCGCAACACATTCATCTTGCAAAAGGCGACAAATTATGTGCATAGAGCACAGATACAGAGACAACATTTGAGAGTCGCCCACACATACACTCTGCAACAACCCCCATCCCCAACCCCACACCCACCCCCACTCCCGTTTCCTCTCCCTCTCCCCTGTTCACTTGCTTTTGGTGTGTGCTTTACATGTGTTTGTGTTTGCCTGTCGGAAGTTTGTAATTTTGCCTGTTTCCGGCGCAAAACTTGCATTAGTATGTGACATGTGTGTGTGTGTGGGTATGTGTGTGACCATTGCAGGTTGGGTACATGAAGCTTTGCCATGGAATCTGTTCTGGTCTCTGCTACGGCAAAAGCATTGCTGTTGACTTCTTCCGCTGCCAGCGGCGGCGTCTTGCTTGCATTTCTACTTCCTGTTGCCGCTGCTGTTGTTCTTGTTGTTCTTGTTGTTGTTGCAGATGTTTCTTTGTTGTTGTTGTTTGTACATTGGCGTACACAGGGTATGCTAGACTTCATGCATTTGTGTATGTATATTAATTGTTTGTAGTTTTAAAAAATCAGCCAGTTGACGTTGATCGTTAAAAATATACTCTCTAAACTAAATGATACATATATATATATATAAAATTTATATATACCTCAGCATATCGTCTGATACTCCTCTCTTAACACTTTTTGAAGAGTGGACCAATATTTAAAATGCTTAAAGTTTGGCTTTAATAAAAACTTATCACATAAGTAGTTACATCAACAGCTTTAATTTTAAATTGAATTTTCCTATTCAGATTAACAGGGTATCATTCAGTATAGTGGTCATAATAAACTGTCAGTTTTTGTGTGTGTTTATATATGTGTGCGTGTGTGATGGCGAGCTTCGTGTTTTATATGCGCGACTCTTGCCGCCACAGCAATTAATCATTGCGACAGTTTTGCGATGCGGCCAACACAGATACTCATACTCACACACACACACACACACTACAGATTATAACAATGAGCTTTAAGCACGCTTTAAATACTCCAACTGATCAAATATATTTTATTTGTATAGTTTTATGTGCTACAGTTATAACCGTCTGCGTCCACTCACCTTGATCGCCCCAATGGCATTCTGTTTGGTTGCGAATGTTACGAAGGCACAGCCCTTGCTCTGCCCCACCTGATCCCGCAGCACAGTGCACTCCTCGATGGTGCCGTGGCCCGTAAATAGTTGCCTCACATCGGCTTCCGTATATTTTTTATTCAGCATGCCAACAAAAAGTTTGCGCTCTGTAAAAAAAATCACAAAAAATAAATAAGGAAAATTATTTATTATGTAAAAATTTAATTAAATTGTTGGAAAAATTCTAACAATTTATATAAATGAACAGTTCAAGTAGCAGAAATGGAAAAAAAGAACAATTATAAAATGCAGCAAGGGGCATGTTTTGGGCTTATTTAAAAAAATAAACAAGCACGCAACATGGCGACAGTTTTAATTGTTTTCGTTTCGTTTTGATACCTTCTTTTTTAATTGGCAACGGGTATATTGGTTTTGAGCAGTAGGCGTCTCGTTGTGTGTATATAAGGCATATACATATATTTATATATGTATAATTGTGTATAAAAGTGTATATGACGTTTTTCATCCACATCTACTAGGACATTTCGACATTTCGGCTTTTGACGTCTGTTGAAATATGTCAGTTACATAACTAATAATAAATAATAAAATAAATAATAATAAAAAAATACATACAATAATTGATTTATATAATTACAGTTATCATGATCAATTATTCCAGCAGAGTATTATGCAGTCGTTCACATTAAACTGCAATGTTTTTATTTGCTTATTTTCCTTTTGTAGCTCAACTTAACAACTACTCATATTTATGCCATTAAGGTAGTTGTGTGTTTAGGGCGTGGCACTTGACTCGAGCTTCAACTGGCATTCATGGCTGTATAATTGTAGCCTAAGTTTTGACTAACTGCCTAAATGAAGCATTGAGCGCTTGACGAGCTCCCAACAAGCCAAAATGAGCATCATAAAAGTGGCATTTAAAAAGGGGCAGAAACATGCAGCAATTTGTGTGTGTTGACCATTTTTATGGCAGCTCGCAAGTCTTTCGTGTAACTGCTTTAACATGTCGTATGAGTAATATTTGTAGAATATATCGACCATCATTAATCAGCGGGCAACTTTGGCAGCAACTTTAAAAGTCATTTTCTGCACAATTGACAAGCAGCTGCTACAAGCAAGTTGCAACTTGCCGCTTACAAGTTGCCACCGAGAGGAAATAACTTTAAGCTGCAACAATAAATCCATGGAACAAAGCTCGAATGCTGCCCAGGGACCCAGTAGGGTATTTGTGAGCAAACTTTTTGTATGGCAATTGCATTGCTTTATCTTGGCCCAAGCACAAAACGCATATGCAGCTACCCCTGCACCCCTACACGAACACCCTATTCCTATTCCCCTACCCTATAACACCCCCTGGTGCAAAGTGCGTTGCAAGTGGTGTGTGGCCAAAAACTTTGGAGCGCACATGCAAAAGACTAAAAACGCAATCGCAACAAATCGAATCATTGCAACAACAAAGCGCATGAAAACTTTTCATTTTGCAACACTTTAGAGGAGCTCCACCCTCCGCCCACTTCCCTCTCAAAGTTTTCGTTGCATAGACAACACTCATACGCAACGTGGTGTCGTATGGTGGAAAATAAAGGTGTGCGGCACAGGGGTTTAACAAAAAGGAGGTACCGGTAACCAATTCCAGCGGAAGCCAGCTCCAAAAAACAAACTAAGCGTGCATTCAAACCACTTTCAAATACCCTAGCAAAGGTTTGTCTCACTTTATGCTGTTTGTGGGGCATATGAAAAAAATATGTGTATTTAAGGTATTTTGAGGACTTCAAAATTGTATTAAAGACCCTTTTACTTAATCACAACACTTTCAAATGTACTATCTAATGCTTGTGTGATTTTAGGCTGTTTTTTGTTGGACCAAAAAAATATATATATTTTAGAGCTTCAAAAAAAGCAATTATTCAGACTATTTTAAAGTATAAATGCAGCGGGAAAATAAGGAATAATTTTGAGTACGTTTAGGCATTGTTCAATTGTAAAAATTGTAATTTTTTTTAAAAAAATGTTTATTTTGTTGTGCGTTCTTTGTTGGATTTCAATATTTGGAAAAGATATTTAATATTTTGTAGTGGTAAGGAAATTAAAGAAATTTAAGTTTAGGTATGGTTACGATTTTTCCTAAGGGTATTTAACTTTACTTCTATTCACTTGTTTCACCCAGCAATCCTTACCCTTCTTGGGGGCTTCTGTCGTAAAGTATAAATATAGAAAATTGTGTCGCTGCAACGGAAGTGATTGGAAATTGTTGCGTTTCGACAGCAGACGTAAAGCTTTTCTTCCTTTTTTTTTCGGTGCGGTGGTGGGTATGCCACGCATAGCACTCAGCTAGAGCCTCTGGACTTGCCCATTGGTCTTATCGAACGGAAAGTTTTTCCGCACTCCTGTGCTAAATACATACATACATGGATTGCACTTTATACGTTCTTTTGTTTGCAGCAGCAGCGGCAGCAGCCTTGACACATGTGCGAGAAATTTATTTGAGGTTAGTTCAGGTGTGACACAGAAGGTAACATTTTATATATTTATTGTATGGATTTGCCATTTCAAGTTGCAACTTTGCGCCAGCAAAAGATAACGAAACTATGACAAAAGGAAAAAAAAATACCATACAGCCATCCTCGCCATACCGTTGCCAACTTATTGCAACTGACTCAGCGACAGGTGCAACGATGTTGTTGCTGAGAGCTTGTTAAGCACCTCTTTTGTAGCTGCCACTGGCAGGCAAGAGAGAGAGCATGTGAGAGAGAGCGAAAGAGAGGGAATAAAGCTAGCGAGCGACGCTGATTGGAAAGTTTTACGCGCACGTGATTTTGCAACGATAAAGATGGCCAAAGTCGAGCCAAGTATCTGCAAGTATCTTTGAGTATCTGCGCTGTATCTGCGAGTGCGCGTTTGCTGTTTTTGACGTGCCGTAAATTGCGCCAACGATAAAGAAATATAAATATTGCTGCAAGTATTATTTGAATCAAGCTGGTCATTGCTGCAATGTATCAAATGCACGCACCTTATTTAAAGCATAAAATATCTATATTTTTTGGCATATAAACCAAGGCTTATGTTTGATACATATTTTTTAGGCATTCAAAAATTTACTTCGATTTTACTAATAAACATTAATTATTTATAAGTTAATGAAACACTCCTAAATAAATTGACAAAAGTTTACACTGATAATAAATCGAATCTAAATAATCTTAAAATAAAAATCTGATATTCGGAAAATTCCGTAAAATCGTCATATTTTGCGGTGAGCATATATACTATTTATAATTCAAAGACGCGAAAGGTGCTTAGAAGACATGGAATGTTATTAATTTATTATAATATATTTTATTTAATATATTTTTAACCAAAATAGGATTTTTTGTGCAGCTTGAAATCATGACCAATGTCGAATTAATAAAAGAACAAACATCCGCCTAAAAGTTACATAATAAATATGAATTACATTACATTAAGTGATGCTGCATATTTATAAAAGTAAAGTATTGTATCTTGCGTTTCATATCAATTCAATATTGGCATGCTCATGTGCAACATTAACGCACGCAATGACGAGTTATTTATTGACTTTAACATCCACTATATCACATCACCTCAGCGCAGTCACAGTTACAGCCACAGTCGCAGTCGCAGTCACAGATTCTTAACCGATGCAGTCAAGGAACCTCATTTAACCAAGTCATGCAGCCGCCCCTTGGCCCCCATTTGCCAGAGTTGAGTTCTATCTTGTTGGTTGGCGGCACAAATGTTGCTGCTGCTGCCCCCATTACAGTTGCAGAAATTGCAATTTCACGACAATTACCACAAATTGGTTTCCTCAACTGGCTACGCGCACACTCCGTCTTCTCGAGCTGCATCTGGTCGTTGGAGCTGCCGCCTTCGTGCCTTCCGTCTGACAATTATGCAGAGAATGAAATTCGCATAAAGTTCGCCGGCTTCACGCGGCGTATAATTTTTGGGGCTAACATACCGCCCTTCTCCCGCCCCAATGACCCCGCGGCAAACTCCTGAGTTGGCATATGATGTCGTTAACTGTCTTAAGATTTATGTGCGCAGTCAAAGACGGAAACTGCACTTGTTTCCTCCCATCTTTATCTCAGGCCGTGTGTGCTTCCATATATGTAATTCACTTCACACTTGAGACATCAACTTTTGGGGGTTCCACCCGAAGCCCAAAAAGAAAACTTTGTCATGTGCACAATTTTTATACTATCTGTGATCTTTTATCTTATTGCAGTTGCATTTTGTGACCTGCTCGAAAGTTAACTCGAGCAGGCATCGCATTCAATTTGCATGGCAATTAAATTTAAATTTGACGTTTCATTTTCCTTAGCTCTCTATAAAATTTAGGCGCCGAGTGGAATTATTCTTAATTATTTCAACAATTTGTTTGCGCTGCATAAACAAATTAAGCTCTGCTGCAAATGTTTACAAGCTAAGTAGCAAATGTGAAGCATACTTTTAGACCAGAAACACAATCAAACGCACTTAAGTATGCCATGGAAATTGCAAAACATTTTACATGATTTAAGGTAAGCTGAACTGCAGTTGATTGAATCCTGCATACTCTTTCCTTCAAAAAAGGTTTTTATTATAATACAATTTTGTTAGAGAAGTTTGAATAAAATATGTGATATTATAATTTCAAATCCAAGAAAAATATGGAAATACATTTGTTAACAATTAAAATAACAAGTAATAAAGATATCAAAAGTTTTAATGAATCTTGAAAAGAGGATCAGAGTTAAATAAATACTGTTTTAATATATAATAATATATACAAATTTCCCAATAGTGTCCATTAATATGGTCAATGGATTTAAATACATTATATTGCTACAGGATTAAAATACAAAAACTATATTCGAGCAATTAAATTTTTTGAAGATCACATTTCTCGCTTATTAAATTGATTTTTGCCATCAAGCAATAACCCGTAGTAAGTGTATAAGGATAACAAAAGTCAATGCATTAACCAGGACAAAGGCATTCAGTTCTGAGCGAAATGTTGGAGAAGAAAATACGCCTGAAGTGTTTACGATTTGCATAAATATATTTATGCACACACTTGTACACATACGCACACACACACACACATAATTGTAGACATATGTCAGAAACATGCATATGCAGTTATATGGATTGCTGGGAAATCGTTTCTAATGTGCGCTGCATTAAAATGCTTTGTTATTCGGAAGGAAGAGAGTGAGAGAGTGAGAGAGGTGCAGAGAAACACTGAGATAAATATGTAAACTTATGTGGGATTTAGCAGAGCCCCAAACTATTACTAACTGGGGCCAATTGCCAATGCTGTTCTGAGAGGAGGACGGGTTTAAGAAGCGTGCAACATTATTCAAAGCATAGCCGCAGGCGTTACGGCAAAAGCTGTAAAGCAATACATGTGTAAAAACAGATGTGAACAAGCCTAGCTAATGGCTGTGATTGTAATTGTGTTTTGCCCAAACCTAATAAATGCCACATAAATGCGGCTTAAGTTAAGCTCAAATAGTTTCACAGATTTTTGGGGGGCAAGCAAAATAGTTGGCTGCCATACAAGGCGTATGTGTTATTTCATTGTTATTACTTTTAAATAAATATTAATTAATGCCTTTAACTTATTTAAAGTGAATCTGTTTTTATATGTTTTGTTGAATAAATTTGAAGTTTCCGTATTAATATAATAAAAATATTACCTTAATTTTGTTTCATTACTATTATTATTACAATTTAATTTGTCTTACTTCTTAATTTTGAGTTTGCTGATTTTGTTTTATTACTATTACTATTACTATTTAATTGGTCTTACTTCTTAATTTTTAGTTTGCTCATTTAGTTGTTTTTGGATTTTTTGTTCATTTTATTAATTTAATTGGTTATTAATATTATATTAAATAATATTTTTTAACACTAATTCTGCTTTTAATATTTTGTTGAATTTATTGCAGCTCTCTTAAATATAATAAAAACATTTGAATATTTGTATGAATTGTCTGCATACATATATATATTATATACATTTTTTCTTACGACTGCATGGGAAATTAGTTGAAATTCCGTTTTAATTTCCGTTTCCGCATCAACATTTTCCGCTTGTCAATTATTGCAAAATTATGCAAATATGTTGTCGGCGCAATTCGCGACGGCTGCACAACAAAAAAAAAAAATTATGAAAAACCAGAAAAAAAACTTGAAAAATGTTGAAAATGTGCGCAATAAATGCGTCGTCCGCAGTCGCGACTCTGCTAAACTTTCCAACCCACCAGCGTGGGCATGGCCCAACGCCTAATTGAATTAAAACATAAAAATTTTTGCACCGCAATAAGTTTTGGTTGCGTGTAGCGGCCCCTCGGGGTAGGCTATAAACTTTGCCAGCCCAGGGACCCGAATTTGCCGGTGCCTCCAGAGATAAGAAGTGAGCACTGAATGCTATTATGCCATGAGCTGTGTGTGTGCCTGTGTGTGTGAGTGTGCATGGCTTGCAATGACTGCGTTTTGATACGTCACAGACGAATTTCGGTGCATATTTTCGGTATTATTTTTAACTCTACTAAAAAGCTATTTATGTTACAGGTTCTAAATTACCAAGCAGTTTTAATGTATTGAGTAATCCATAAAATGAAGTTTGCCATTTTCAGGGTATATTACATAATACATTGTATAAGAATTAGCTTATATAACATTACAACTTGGCTATTATGTTTGTTTAGATATATTATGTATATTGATTCTATCAAGATGTGGCTGTTTCAGATTTATTATTATCTTTTTGTATGCGTTTTGGTTGCTATTAAAGCTATGTGCTTTTTTCTGTATGCTTGTAATCTAGATTAAATGTTTTAGAAATATAAATAGAGTATCTTTATATTTTTTTTTAAATCTCTATTTAACAGCAGATAAACAAATGTCAAAAATCAGGCGATTGCGGTAACTGGAACGTTACCGGTATCGTTATCGATATATAATTTTTGCTAATCGATATGACATAAAAAAATATATTTTACACACACACCCAATGTGCGATTAGTTCAGTAATATAATTCAATACGACTTTTTAAATTTTCATCTATATTCACATATTCGTAAATTCTCCGCTTAAATATCTAAATATATCTCAACGAGTTTCATGTTCATTCTATTTCTGTTAAACACACTCGACTCCTTTTAAATGGATATTGAAAGCAGCTATTAAATGTAAACTGGCGGTAATTATGCCGTTAAGTATTTCCAATGAATGTAAAAACAAGCGCAAATTACGTAGCTGATGCTCCATCTGCTGCTGCTGCTGCTTTGGCTCGTTGTTCAACACTTTTGGCAACTCATTTGCAAAATATGCAATAAATATTTATGCAGCAGAGGCAGAGGCAGCGGCAGCAACCAACTACTTAACAACACAAACAGATACAAATATGTGAAAAGTTGCTCCTGTTCCTCACACACTCTAACATACACACGCACACATACACACACACACACACACGCGGCTGCAGCACTTCAAAAATGGAGGCTTCACATGTGCATTGCATTTTCATTTATTAAGTCTGCCGCGTTCGCTTAATCTGAACAACAAACATCAGAAACAAAAACAACCATCCACATGCGAGCCTACTGTGTGCCTTGTGCCATGTGTTTATGTTATAATTGAAAACGGTAAATGTTTTTGATTCAGCGGATCATGCAAATCGCATCCATCCTTTGGTGTTTTATGCAGAAATTTTAATTGAAACTTAACATGCCTTGTTTCTTGCTTTTCGCTAAGACGCCGTAGTAGTTTTGCCTGGTTTCTAATAAATTTAAAATTTAAAATAATTGTTTTCGTCATTAACGACTTTTAAATACTCTAACTTTGGTAAAACTTAGTACAAAAATCATTCTGATTCAAAGTTTATAATCAAATTTAATTTATTTACATAAAATATAAAATAATAAAATAAATGTACTTCAATATTCGTAGTATAATACATTATTGCGATTTAGCTTTTTATTATGCGGACTGAATGTTATTATTATTGCATTGACAGCAATTCTGAATTTTTCAGCTTTAAATCAAAGGCGAGTCGCATATTACATTCTGTATGCCCCCGCTCTACAATTCTCTGGGCAACAAAGTAATCACCTGGCATGCCACACAATTGCTCTCTTTCTCTTTCTATGTCTAGTCTAGTGCTATCTCTGCTTAGCTCAGTGGCTGTGCGAGAATCCCTGTTGATTATTATGCAAAGCGCATGGCGAATCATTTTGAGGCAAATCAAAAAGCAGCGCAAAAGTTACAACTGAGAGAAGAAAAGAAAAACCTTAAAGAATTTACGACTGTCAGCGACAACGTTGAAGAATTTGGTCGCATTTGGGTAGATGTCAGTGTACGAAACTCCCTCGCTGCCAAACTCACTCACCTCACCGACTCACTGACTGACTGGCTGACTGAGTGACAATTCAAGTGTTTTTGACGTAACGTTGCCGCCAAAGCCGCAAATATGCAGAACACCTCAAGATTAAATGTGCAGCGCGCTGTGGCGGCGCATGGAAATGACATAAGATACTTTACGACGTCAAGTAACAAGCAAATGTATCTTATGAATACTCAGCGTGCTGTTGTTGTCGAGAGCAACGCTCATTGTCTCAGCATTAACAGGCAGCACGTGCGTCACCACAACCAGTTTCAGGTAAAGACACAGCAACAACGTCAGTAGCAATGCAAAAGCCAAATAATAATCAGATGAGAGAGAAAAAACAAGAACAGGTACTCACAAGTTTCCATTAATAAGTACAGAGTAAACTTCTAGAACTAAACGAAATGTATCTATAAGATTTATTAATAATATCTATTATAAATAGTTTAAAGTTTCGAGTATGTAGTTATTTCTGAATGTTTTTTAATTATGTTGAAATCAAAGTTGAAATTTAAGTTCACTAATATAAAAGTAGAATCTGTATCTTGAATAAGGTATAAATTACAACAGATACACCAAGAAAAAGCTAAAATATTCATCATAAAATATATCCTACTAGCATGCTAGATCCTGACTCAAAACACGCTAGTAATTATAAATTAAATATTAATTACCAAACTCTAAATAAAAACAGAAAATACTTTAAATTACTTAACATTCAGTTAAAAGATTTTTACGTGTATTGTCTTAAAATTTGTCCTTTTGGTTTTTAAAAATAAATTGCCAAGAACTTACGAAATATCCGGAACTTTTCTTCAACCAATGCCAAACATATCTTATCACACATTATCATATAGCATATATTTGAATGAATTTATAACAATTGCCTGCAGTTCCTGACATAATTCGCAATAAGCTGAAGGTCTTAATTAATTTTTCAATAACGTTCTCTTGTACAAAAATAAAATAGAAAATGGGTATATCTGATTTTTGTATGAAATTTTGTATCACATTTTTCGCTCAGTGTAAATATTTGAATAGTTTTTCTTTTGGTCTGCACCTTTAAGCCATGGCATACATTTTCAGATTTTGCTGCCTGTCAAAATGCATTTCCATAATGAAATACCCAGACTTGAGAGATGCAGCCAAGTGAGCAAAATAATTTGTGCGCACTGCTCAATTCAATGGGATTTTTAGATCTTAACTGGCATTTGGTTTACTATTTACTAATTATGCCGGGCATTAATGGCAATCCAAGGAATGCCAGCTGAAAGGCAAAACACAAACATTTGACCACAAAATTCGAATTCAGTTGAGCTAGTTCAACACAGAATTAGTTTTTCAATTGAAATGTTTCAATTTGTAGTGCCGCCACTTGAGATACACAAAAAGTGCACTTTCAATTCATATCAACAAATTCAAAGTGCTTAGAAAACACAACAAAAAGAAAGAAACAAAATATATAGAAAATATAAAGCTAAATTATAATAAAAGACTTGCTGAGCCAGCCAGTCAATAGGCTGCCACGTTGTCTGGCAACAGTCGCATATGCAATGCATTCACTCATCTTTCCAGCTTAGGGCAATGTGCCAGCTAAGCACTTGAGAAAATCAAAGGGGGAAGGGGGTCTGCTTGGGGTAGCGATTGGCGGCACATTAGAATAGGAATAGCTGGCGGGCAGCGGTAATTGAATGAGCCAGCAGCACAAAGCATAATCAAAACGTTTCGGTCACAGCAAAAAAAAAAATATGTTGTTTTGAAAAAATGTTTTAGACAAGAGTGTTCGACTAAGAGATATCCTATGTACTGTTGATATTTACTATATACTAATTTTAAATTAATATTTATATGAATCAAGTATTATTTATAAATAATTATGTAATTAATATAATTAATCATAAAATATTTAAATACTATAGTTAATATTATTTGGTATAATTAATTAAATAACAAACAAAATAAAATAATAAAATATACTATTTTGTAGCGCCTTAAATAGTTAGGTAATGTCAAAACTACAGCGCTGAAAATTAATATTTATCATATTTGGGAAAAGTGGAAATTTTTTTATATGTATGTGTAAATAAAAATATACAAATAATTTTTTGTGTATATGATATATGAGAAAAATATATTCCAAATTTTAAGTTTCGATACTTTGAAATAAATTTAGTTTAAAGAAAGAAGGAATACAAAAAATGTATACATCATATTATATTCTCAATTTTGAGGCCTTAGTTTGCAGGATGGATAGAGGACAGAAAGGACTTAGGGACGAAGAGATAAGGGGAAAGACGGACAGGTGGACGGAAAAACTGAGGGAGATAGAAGATGCTTTCTGCTGCCTGTCACATGCATCTGCACAACTGCAATATAACCCTTTCTACAAGTGCGTAATAGATACAGGGTATCAATATACATAAACACATATAGTACACAAAATACAAAAATGAACCCTTCAAGCAGAAGCAGCAATGAGCAGCAGCTGCAGCCCGAGCAAAAAACAGATCCTGTCCCATAGATTCCCCATTCGCGTTGACGTTGACTGCTGGCAGTTTGGCGATTGCCCAAACGAATGCAGCGCGCGAGCGTTGCGGAAATTGCGGCGCTCGCGGCCCGGAAGTGTTGCCAACGTAATCGAAACGTGCTGGCTCCGACTCCGACGGGGGCTCTCAACTCCAATAGCTTCAGCTTCAGCTCCAACTGCTGCTGTTGGTGCTGCTGCCGGCTGTCGACGACGCCGTCCGGTCAAAGCATGGAGCGAGTGGCCCCGCCCCTTTTTGCCCACATTTCCTTTTTTTGGCAAGCCGCACACAGCTAATGCCGCTGGTTGAGGGCTGCCAACTGATTTAAATGATTTTGCACATTTGTCGCAGTGGTTGGCAACGCGCATGTCATTAGCTTTTATTAACGCTAATTGTATTTGCGGCGGCTGACATTATGATGAACAGGTCGTGAATTAAATGGGGCCCAATCAAATTACGTATTGGGTGATAAATAAATATAAATTTTGACATGTTAAGCTCTCGGAGCCATAGCTCCCATAACTTTGTATAAATTGAACCAATTTTTATGTTTGTTGGCATTTTGGCATTTTTTTTTACTTGCTAATTTTATTTAATACACTGTCGGTTACACCCGATTGCTATGTTCTTACTTGGTTTTACTTTTTCCTTTTTTTTGTCTGCAAGCTCTGCCCAGTTGCCCCTGAGTTCTCATAGACTTATTAAGTGCTTCGCTCAATTAGCAAACATTTCGTTTTCTGTTCGAACCTCAAGCAATGTAGAATGCAGGGCAGACTTTGACTATTGGCGATTGCATATGCAAAATTGAAAATGCTTTCAAGTTGAGGGCGATTCATGTGCCCTGCTGCTCTCCCCCTGCACCAGTGTTGAATAACATGCCGGAGACAACTACACACACCAATGCATATACACAATAATAGAAGTTCAGCATTAGAGCTGAGCGCGTGTCAGACTATTTCGTAGCTTGACACGAGGCAAAGATTTTAAACGCGATCAAAGAATTTTAATAACATAACAAAATAAGATAGTTTTCGAACTAAGTTGTTTACAACAATTTATTTTTCTGTGCATTAATTAAATTTTTTTTTGATGTGAATCATTTTATGTTAAATTACAGTCGTGTTCAATTGTGTTAGAGCGCAGTGAAGTCTTTTCAGCGGCGTATTGAGTTTTGTAATGTAATTTTGACTCTTACCAGATTCGTGTTGAGTCGTGTGGAGCCGTGTTTAAGTCTTCTAGAGTAGTGTTATGTATCATAAAGTAGTGTAAAGTTAGAGAGATGGTGCTGACTTGTATTATAAGCGATCTGAGTCCTGTTGAGTTGCATTTGTGTTTTAATGGAGTCGTGTTATTAACGTGTTGAAGTCGTGCAGATTGGGGTTTGGAGATTTGCTAGATTCGTGTTGAAGTCATGCAAAAGTCATGTTAGAATCGTGCTACATTCGTACTGAGCCGTATTGGGTGCCTATATGAGTCCTCTTAGAGCCGTGTTTCGTTTTACTGAACATGAGCACTCAAACATACAATTCCATTCAACAAAAACCCCTCATGTTAAGTCGTGCGTGTTTTTGTTGCACATAGGAAAACACAACCGGAGTTTATCTCCAATTCACATCAATAGAAGTCGCACACGATTGCTCAGATAAATAGGCAATAAATGTGCATGAGCTGCTTTCGTTTGTCCCCTGTCAAAGTTCAAAAAGTATTTTGTAAGAACTTTCGTCTGCTTTTTGGTTTTAGTATTGGATTCTACTCTATGTACTTTGCCAATGTAAATATATGCACGGGCCCTGTGCTGAACGGTGACAGATACAGATACGGAATAAAGTTACGGCAACAGCCAAAGCGACAAATAAGTATGTATTTGTTTACATATATATATATATATATATGTATCTGCTACTACGTATATTTGTATTTATATCGATGTCGGCAATTGATTACGTATTCCGCATGTTGTATTGTCGCGACAGAATTTAATTTCGTTCTTATGGGACGCACATTCGATCGAGCGACCAATACGTCGCCTATTGCCTCGGCCCCGTTCTCGTCCCCCCCTTACCCCCAGCGCCACATTGGTTTTATCCACTCTGGCCGTCTGTATTGAACTGTAACGCATTCAAAGTTGTTGTTTTTGTTGTCTGTCTATCGCACCATTGTCTATGCAAAATGTACAGCAACAACAACGGAATATTTGCTGTTTTCATTGAAGGGTCCCACAGAATTCTCGTATTTGTGTTCTCTGCTCACTTGTCTGCCATTTGACGTTTGGTTTTACAAGTGTGTATGTGCGTGTGTGTGTGTGTGTGTTTTTGTGGGTGTGCACGGGTTAAAAGTGGGCGTATAGTAAAATTTTCAATAGTTCAGGAAATTAGCTGCAAACAAATTGACCGACCCAAACGAGCTGAGAAAGTCACATTCAACGTGGAACAAAAGAAGTGTCCAAATGTTGGAGAGGACAATTGTATTTTGTTGCCATTCAATAAGCAAATCATTTTTAAAATAATTTTTATGAAGCAAAAATGAAATAAAAATGTTATATAAAATGTTTTGAAAATTCTTTAAATATTTAAATATTTAAAAGGTCGAATTTAAACTCCCTTAAAGTGAAAGCCTAAGTTTAAGTTTAAGTTAATAGTTTATTCATATAACATTTTGTTTTTGTTTATTGTAAAAGATTTGTATTGAACTGCAAGATATATTTATATAATTATAATTTTAATTAAAGTACAATTTGTACTTTTCTACAGTAAAAAGTGCAGCTTTAAATACCAAAATATTTAGCTGCACTCTGTTAAAGCAGGAGCTTCCAAAGCCTCTGGCAGATTTCCAAAATTTCACAGCTATTCTATTTATATAGTGTATCTTTTAAAACCCATTAAAAGCTAGAGCTTGCATTGAATTTCAGAAGTATTTAGATAAGTAAACAAAAGCCAAACAGCTTTTAAAGCACATGAAAACTTTAAATTGACTTTAATTTATTGGTAAAAGATCTCTCGCTTTAACCTGTTTTATTTTCCATTAAGTTTTGCCTATTAAATTGTAAATCATATTGTGAATCTGAATTTTAAATTTATTCCTAAGCTCAAGTATCTAGTTTTAATAGGCGTAACATTTTGGTTATATGAACTCCCCCGTAGCTGTCATTATTTTGCTCAACAACTTCTCTTCCATTCTCTTCGCTCTCTCGTGATTTTTACTCTTAACTTCAACTCTGTGATGTATTTGCTTGTTTTGACTACATTTTCAAATCAAGTTCATTTAACGTTTGCACAATTCTCACACGCGTGTTATTTTTGTAATTAACAAACAGTTGCTAAAATCTGAAACTATCAGGCAAATAATGATCATCAGCATCTGATCAGAGATCAGGGCAGTTGGTTACCAACAATCTTATTTTTTATATTTTAGGTTGAAGTTGAAATATCAATTTTTGGATTTTCCTTGGGCAAGGAGATGGAAAAGCAGCTCCAGACCCGACAATTTTCTTGACACTCGCCAATGTGACAGTTACGTTTGCTGGCACAATCTTCTGCTGTTGGGCGGGGGGATTCCCCTCGACTGCCGTTGACATGCAAAAGCAGCTACGTGACATGGCAATGCGCAGGGTTTTGTTGTTGTTGTCTGTGGTTCGTTGTTGTTGTTGGCTGCTTGTTGCCACAGCGAAACGTGTTACATTTGTGTTAACACATTTGCGCACGTTGCGTGCGAGCGAAATGGCGATAATGACACTTACATTCACTCTCGCTCGCACCTAATGCTATGCCACAAAATTCTAAAACAGACAACCTTATGTAACACACGCTCGCACACACACAGCACACATAGCTAGATATTTGCACGGGCTGCTACGCTTCATTTTGACTGACAGCCATTTTGACTTTGACTGTTGTGCCCAACAGTTACCCCGCGCCCTCCCCCTGCCAAGGCTGCTCGTCATTTGATCTGCTCATAAAATTATTAGTTTTGCTGCTCCTCACTTAGAGAAATAACTGAGAATTTTGTACTCAAATCGAATAAAAGCGTGATCAAAATCGAAATAATATCTAAGGAGTAAATTCCTATTAATCTCAGAAAAATTGCATAGAGATTACTTAACGTATTTTTCAAATATATAAATTCTTAGAATTTATAAATTCCCTCTAAGCATTTAGAACTTTTCTCCACTTTTTGTTACATAAACGCAAAATTTGCATAATTAATTTAAGAATATTCAACAACAATTTGTACCAAATAATTTTTAGGTGTGTCAGAAAAACTCTAAGTTTCAGATATGAATACAGCACGAAAATTTGTGCTTGCATTTAAAGCGTTTACAGCTTTATGCAACTATGCAAATTCTTATGATTATTATTTTGTGCTTGACTAAAGAATTTAAATCTTCTTTTTGCTATACTAAAGATATTCATATGAATGAATATTCAAACATCATTTAAGAAAATTCAAGAACAAAGCGCGCTTGAAATTAAATTCTTAATCGCTTATTTTGGAATTGAGTATCAGGATTTTCTCTCAGTGCTTTTGCTGCCGCTGGGGTACGTGTCAGCTGCATCGAATTGCTTTAAAAATATCGCCGCATGCACTTGTTGTGCTCGTCATACTTTGAGTTGGTTGCTTTCATGCATTCATTCATTCATTCCTTTATTTAAATAGATCTTTATTTATTTACAACCTTTTTGTTTTTTGGCCTTTGACGCGGCGCTGCTTGTTTATTATCATTTCTTGCGGTCTATTGTTGCTGCCGGTTCTTCTTCTGCTTACTCTTGAAGCAACAACAACAGCAGCAACAACAACAAACAATTCATTTCGCATATATCGCATAAATATGCAAGTCATGCGCTTAGTTAGACGCTGACGACGACAGCAGCGTCCACATGTATAGAAACGTCAAAGCAAGCCAACATTTTGCTGTCTCCCCGCCTTCGAAGTATGCCCCTGCCACGCCTATCGCCCCAAGTTAGAGACACAAACTGCAATCCAGCAATGCCCAAAATCCCAAAAGCTATATTCCCAAATGAGCTGTGTCTGTGTTGTGTGTGTTGTGTGCGTGTGTGCGTGTGTGTGTCTGAGGTTAGAAATTTTGCATGTGCTTGCGGCCAGAGCCCCAAGAAACTTATTGAGAAAGTTAAATAAAAAGGAGAGAGAAAGAGAGGGAATGAGAGAGAGAGAGTGAGAGAGGGGTTCTAGTGTGTGCTGCGTTTGTATTAGCCATATTTGGAGCAATCTGTATGCAAGTCGCAACAGCGGAAATGTATTAGATCGTAAATTGATATTGATTTGCATGCACAGCACTCATTTGCCGTAGTTAGAAAATAATTCTACAACAAACAAATTCAACATCTGGATGGACTTTACTTTATGGGTGCAAAATTCAATTGTAACTCATATGCATATAAACTGCGGTCCTTGATGCGCATAACGATTACTTATCTAATGATTAAAGTGATTTATTTGATGGATAAGGAAACATTTTTTAATTAATAATAAAAATTAAGCAATAAAAAAATATATTAAAGCTATATATTGTTTATCTATCGAATATTAATTTTAGTAACTTTGAAGGTTATACATAATAGTTGTGATAGCAAAATTTAGCTTCAAGTATAACGAAAAATTAAAATATTTAGAAATCTATTACTGAAGTACTGCGTACGCGCACACAATAAAACAAAATTAAAAAAAACTAACAATATATTCAAAAATAGTATAATGAATAAAGAATATATAGTGCAGTAGTTTTACAAAAAACTATATAATAATTAATTAATTATAATAAATTATTATTGTGATATTTAACTTCACATAGATAGTTTTCTGATTTTGACTTTAAAAAAATATGTATTGCTTTTGTTATTTATTTGTGTTTACCCAAAGGCCTTGCTTCGATAAGCCAGAAATTGTTTGGCTGTGGCATCCCCACAAGCAACAGTTAACAGCAGCTACAACAAAAGGCCAAAAAAAAACTGCTCTCCACATGCCCAAGTGCAAATCCCCTGACAAAGCTAAAATTTAATTAGCAGCCAGCAAGTGGCGTTTGCAAATGAAATTACATACAAAAACGAGGCGCCGCGCGTTGCATGCAACCGATGCCCAAAACAAAACGCCCCACACACATAACTACACACACACACACACATATACGCACACCCACGCACACACATACCGATATACCGATAGGGGCCCCTGCAGCATTAAAATCCAGCCCCAGCTTCACACACTGGCTTAACATTTTGCCACTTGGCAGCGCGACTCCGGACTAAGCAAAATACGAGAAAAAAAACCAAATAAAATAAAATTCAACGACAACGGCACACACATACAAATACACATGCAACACGACACGAGCTGTGTTGCCTGTTCCTTGTGCCCCGCCACAACATGTTGTGTACACTCGGAGAAATATTGTAAGTCCCATTCTAAATTCCAGTTTGTGCGGAATGTAATTCGTATCGCAGCCAAAAGACCTAAGACACTCTGGCTATAACTTTAGTAATATTTTAAAAATAATTTTAGATTTTTATTAAATTTAATTATTAAATGATCTTAAAATAAGAGTGAGCAATTTTTGTATTCAAGTAGAATATTTTTTACAATAATTGAAATGCTGCAAAACCTTTTTAATGAAAGTTTAACAGTTTCAGACTGAGTTCTCGAATTTATGTCTTCTATTTAAAATTGGAGAATTTAATAAAAATTTCTTGGAAAAATCCTTTTCTCACGATTAAAGAATATTCGACTTCGAAATGATTTCGTCAACTAATTTCATTGACTAAATTTTTAGTGTTTGCTTACTAGATTGTTATCAAAGTTGGTTCTTGATTAAAATACGAAATGCTTGATTATTATTCTCTAAGTGTAATCCTCGCGAGTTTTACAATAAACACGAAAATATAATTTGCAACGTTTGAGGCAGGCTGTCCCAGTCACTGTCGAGTGGGCTAAAAGGGGGCTGCCGAGTGTTAGTTGGAGTTAGTGTAAGCCCGAGATGGGGCTTTTGGCTACGGCTGCAAGTAACACTAATTACCTGGAACTAAATATGGCGCCGGATTTGGTGGCGGTAGCCAATACGTTGCCGTTATCGCCGGATACGACTGATGGCCATTTGTGGCCATGTTTGTGGGCTGCTGCGGGGGTGGCGAGTGCGGCGACATGCCGGAGCCGCACAATTTGTTGTTGTTGTTGTTGATGTTGCTGTTGTTGTTGTTGTTGATGTTGCTGTTGTTGTTGCTGTTGGGCTGGGCTGTTGCTGCTGTTGCACATGTTGTTAGCGTTGTTTTGGCCGACAGAGGGCGCAGCTGCAGCTCACTAACATTGCCATTTCCGTTTCCGTTGATATTGGACGCTGTGAGGATGGCGCTGTTGTTGTTATTACTCTTGTTGTTGTTGTTGTTGTTTAAGCCATTGCTGCATTCCATGATATTTGTATTTGGATTTTTCATATTTATGGGCCGCTAGATGGCGCCACACACAGCCACACACAGAGTGTGTTACACAAAAGGCCAACTTGTTTTTATGGGCCACTTGGGCTATATTAAAATACAAGCTATATTATTATTTCAATTTTTTTTCTTTCTTTCTATAAGCATGTAGTTTATTTAAACATAGCTCTATTTATTTATTCTGCTATTATTGAAAAAAAAAATAATAATGCCACAATTATTCACTTGTGCATAATTTGAATTTTATGTGCAAAAAATTGATTATATATGTATATTTCTTATTTGTTTGTTTTGTTTTTGTAATTTATTTTTAATACGCAGCGCGTGTTGTGTATCCTTATTAAATGTTGTTGCTGTAGTTTAATGTTATTATTGCTTTTCACAATTTTATTTTTTTTTTATGGTCTACCATTTTTGTATAACTAATTAATTTGCCATATTGCTCGTTTGCTTTTGTAATATTGTACTCGCATTTTTTTGTACTCTTTCTTTACGATTGTTATTATTTTTTATTTACTTTCAATTTGCTGCAACGCATCATATCGAGCGTTAATGTGCCAGGCATGTCAGAAATATATATTTATATATACACGATATTTGCAGTTGTTATTTGGCTTATTATGGCGATCACATAGCACAGTTATTTGATTTTGCATTTAATGCCAGTTTGGAGCCAGCTCATGAAAAGATTTTAGCCCGCACACACACACGTTGAGCTTTCGCCTCAACAATTTTTATGTGCAGTTTTTTTTGGATTGCAACTCAAAAATAGCAAAACGAAAAAATTTAAATTAAAATAAAAATAAAATATAAACTATCAAAGCGTCACAGCAGCTAAGCAAACTTTGCTTTCTGGCCAAAGCGAATTTCACAATTTAGCCACAGGCCACGCCCTATTAGTAAACACCTCTCTCCCTATTTATACATACATACATATACGTATATATAACATCTATGTACCTAATATGACACCTGTCTGAAGCTCTAATCAGCTTGAAAAGAGCTGAAAAGAAACAAACATCTGTGTTTATACAACGCATGTAAGCCAGGCCTATATACCCCATCTCACACAACGAAGTATTTTGTGAGGGACTGGAACCCGAAACCGAAACTAAACAACTGTCGACGTAACACAAAATGAATTGTGAAATTTTAAGCTTATTTATTTGCAACAACAACTACAAATAACGACTTGAAATAACTACGAAATTTGACGTCTCAGTTGATTTATTATCATGTGAAATTCTCTTTAACTTAATATGAAGAATAGAAAGCTTAATTTATAAAATAACGCCAATTGATTAGCTCATCGAAAAGAACATACTATTAATAAATGATTTTTAAATAAAACAAAATCTTTTTTTAGTACTCGAAGAAAACAAAAAGGTTCACTGTTTTAGAATTTGTAGGAATATTTTTAGCAGCTTTCTAAATTTTATGTACTTTTTCAATTCTCAAAACTCCCAATGCCCAGAAAGAAATGTTGAATTTAGTATCTGTTGTGTAATTTGCAGTCGCTTAAATATTTAAAAAATATATAATATAATTTTACAGTATTTGAGGAGTTTAATTTATGTTTCTTTCATCATATTCTGTGCGACTGACTGAAGGACAGGAAAATGGACACTGCATGAAACCATGATATACTTTTGATTTTGCTAACGTGTACAAAAACTCGTTCGATACTCTATTTATCATTGATATCGCAACGATATATTGGAATCCTCATTCATATATAAAGCATAGAGCTATTTTGCTTAACGTAAACTAAAGTTTTTCGGTTTTATATCGGGTTGAAAAACCTTGACTCACAAGCATATAGATATACATATATATATATATTTATACGCCTATTAATCGAAAAACCGATTGCTTTTCAACACAATCATGTTCTCTTTAAATGAAATGTTGCTATCATTTTGACTTGAAGTTCCACGAAAATTAAGTATTTTTCATGTCAACTATTTTCTATTTATTGCTTTTTTCTATACTTTCCACAACTTGTCGGGTCTGTCTATTTTCAATTTCTTGTGGCCCAGCTAAATTGACGTTTGCCAGTCTATTGACAGACTGCCTCCCTGTTGTGGTTGTTGCTGTTGCTGCTGCTGATGGCCCATGTTGTTTGTACTTGGTCAACATATAGACATAAATATGCGTAAATAAACGAAACTCATATGTCTATATATATAGTACATATAGTATAGTACATCGCATAGAGCTCTACGAAGAAAGTGCAAATATTGATACGGGTATTTTGAATTTTTGGACTTGAGCCTTGTTGCAAGTGGAGTGCATTGCAACACATCGTTCACAAAAGTGATTGCAACATGCAAAAGCAATTGATTTGCTGCCGCTGCTGCAATCATATATGTATGCATAATAGCATAATGAAGCATGGGGCATGTGGCAATGTCGCAACTGCCATTTGACTTGGTTGTAATATTTTTTATTTTTTTTTTGTTACGCTTCGCTGCACGTTGCCAACTAACCAATTTGTCAACTCGGTCAACACTATAGTATATTAATTAATGTTATTTTCTTTTATATAAGCTTTAGGTAGAACTTCACTTAGAATATAGCACAGGGTTGCATTGACGTCACTTAGAACCGATAAGCCTAATTACCAAAGAACTTTGACTTGGCTTTAACTATCGCACTTAATTCTTCACATTATAGTATATGTATATATCTTTAAGCCTGAGCTCTGTGCACTTTGTACTTAATCTTGACTCTTGATTTTTTCCGCGCTTCAGTTCACTTGAAAACTACAACAATTATCGCGTAAGCTTCATAAACTTCACATTTACACTCTGAACTTTTGGTGTATTTTGCGTTAACGTGCGGGTATATGAAAATATCTAGAGCGTAAAGCAACGCATTTTCGTTATAAACTGAAGCATTCGAAGCATGTTAAAAAAGTTTTAGATTGCGCTGGCAATTTAAATGGAGAGCTTTTAAAACACATACATGGTTTGAAGTGTGAGTTATGTGTGAGTGTGGGTATGGCACATTATTTTTATACCAAAAAGGTATTTAAAAAAAAAAAATGAATAATTTAATAATATTACCGATTTTATTTTATTTATCTAATAAACACATAAATATTCGATAAATATAAAAATCGAAGACATTAACCTATTCGATAAATATTTAAAGCTTCTGACATGTTCTCTAGATAAATAATCTAAATGACCCAGTCATTTAGGCAACTGAAAAATTAGGATACAGGTTCGAATCCCAGTGCATTGATATCTTAGCTATTTAAAAAGTTAAAATAATACAGCTTGACCAAAAAGTCCAAAGTTTACTATATCTCATATTATTTTTAACACCAAAATTTTGTAAACTACCACAAAAAATGTCTTGCAATGTTTACAGCAAAATTGTAAAGCCCTTTTTTTAGCTGTTTATTTTTCAGTTTATATATACTTGTACATAGATGTATATATATAGATCTATATATGTATTTTTGGGTTGACGAGCTGTTGACATTTTGTATTTAATATGCCGCGCACCTTTGTTGTAGTTGTGGTTGTTGCTGTGCTCAAAATTGACAACTGACAATTTCCGTTTGTTGCCGGGGCAATACGCATTTGTACCCCTCCCTGCCCCGAGCCCCTTAAAAAGCGACTAGCCGACTGATTATTTTCAATTGGAATTTACTTTGCTTATGAACAAGTGATTCATTTTCATGCTGACGCCAAGAAATCCATTACGTGATGTTCTTTTTTTGCTTCTCTCTCTGGATTTCTTTAAAATGAGTTATGTATAGAAAAACAAACACACACACACACAGATACACACATAGATACTATACTGACTATAGATGTATTCAATTTAATGACACTTGTGCTAGTTGTTTGCCGGCGGCATCTTCTAAAAAAGACAAGTCAACAATTTTTCCGTATTGTATCATAGCTAAGTACATATGTACTCTATTATATTTATATATATATATATATATATATATATAGATATGTGGAGCTTAGGGCGCAGTCAGAGCCGACCTTGAGCTAGACTTTACGCACCTAGTTCATTGTTCAGGTATGAATCGAGCTCTGAGATTGTGAAGATTGCAGCTCATCTAAAGCCATTTATGATGATAGCTGTGAGCTGGGCACACCTCAAACAAACTGAGGTACTCAAGCGTAAAGTCAACTGTATCGGAAATCTTTTATACAAATATGTCGTATCTATATGCATATATATGTGCTTATGTCTGTATATAGAACAATTTGTATGTCTTATTGTTGTTGGGCTATTGTTCGCTGTAACGAATCAGCTGTTGCTGTGTGCCTGGACTGTAAATTTATGTAAATACGTTCGACACGCTTGTTAATGCACATTAGGCCCAGGTAAATAGGGTTAATCAACAAGTACAGTGGTCGCTGGCTAAGTAAGTTTGACTTAAAGATGGTAAGTGAAGTATAACTACAGTTTTTTTAAGCAAAAGTTCACTGCATACAAAATTTTCTAACTAGAATATGTGAACTACAGTGTTACCTACCTAATTTGTATTGCACATTAAGTTTCTCATTTGTTTTTTAAGCAAGCTTCACTGTAACATAATATAGACAGTAAGTGCATGTCAACTACAGTAATAACTGCAAGTACACAGCATATTTGGTAACCGAGCATCACTGTACTAATAGTTTCGCTGCAGTTGCATATAAACTACAGTGTCCACTGACTAAGTAAGTTTAGCCTTAAAGGCAGTTTCGTTAAAGCTGCTCAAACAAGCTTGATTCCACCTGTAGCTTAATTTAAAATACAGTGGTTAATGCCTAATTAGCACTTAGTATACAACCCTTACTGACCTGTGAGGTCTGTTTTATTAACTTTCAAAATACACGATCCTCAGAATAACAATAAAAACAATAACAACAATAATTATATGCAGTAGATTTTTTTGTATCTTACAGATACAATTCATTAAAAAGGTTAAACTCAAGCTACAACTCTCTAAAGCAAGCTTCACTGTATTTTTGACTCTAAGTTCTTAATGCGTGTTACGTTTAATTTCTACAGCAACAACAACAACAATTGTGCCTAGTTGACGTTGCAGTGCATATTTTTATTCGCTTGTATCTTACAGATACAAATGCTGCGATAGACACGTTTTTTACACTTTGATTTTCAGACGCGCATGCGCAGTGGAGGCGACTTGCAGCGACGCGCACGTCTCTCTTAGATGTATCTCTAAATGTATCTATGAGATACAGATATGCGCGTGAAGCTAAGACGGCGTTCTGCTGCCGAAGACCGAAAAACGAAAAAAAAACTGAAAACGCGACTGATTGCTGGGCGATTGAGTGACAAACTGCTAGCGTCGCGTTTTTTTTCGCTGCCGTTTTGCGGTGGCGTGCGGTTTATTTTACTTGATTTTGTTTTGTTGTATTTTGTTTAACTTTTTTTGTTTCTTACGCTTTGGCTTTTTGTTTTGTCTCAGTTGTTGTTGTACTTAGTTGTAGTTGTATCGGATACGTTTCTCGTCTGCCTGTGTGTACTTTAGCCATTGTGTACTCAGTTCACGATGTGCCCGCCAGTGCCCAGCCGCATGGCGAGCCATTCGACATTCGAATACGAATACAAAATTATCATTATTATAGTTGCCTTTTAGTTTTGGTATTTTACGTTTCGGTTAAATGGCATTTGCGACAAAATAAAAAACACACAAACACACGCACAGAAAATGCAATTCGAAAATGTAATTCTCTAGAAAAGTGTTGATCGTAACAGAAAGTTTTTGGTAGAAATTATTATTTAATAAAGAAAACTAAATTAACTAAATTATATTTAGAATTTATTTAAAAATAAATTTAGTAAAAATCTAAAAAAACATCAAGAAAGAAAAGATAATATTTAATTAAAGCTTTAATTGGATAATTCTTTGATAAAAAGAATATGAAGATAATTATATGAATAATTTAATAAATATTAGATATTATACAGTTCAATAATACAATTCTTTGAAATGCATTTACAGACTTTGCATAAATTTAAATTAATTCATAATATATATCATTATTGAAAGCATAAAGTTTCCAAAATTATAATTTTTTTTAATATATATTATATATGAAATAGACTTAGATAGAGTATATCTGAATAATCTTTTTTCCATACATTTATTTATATTTATTTCTTTTAAACCTACTTAGCAACCTTTAAATTTTATACCATTGCACCTAGCTGCTGACTCCAGCCTCATGCCCGCTTAGTAGTCAAGTGTATCTAAGCCATAAATTGGGGGACTCATCAAGCGACGCGTGCTAAGCAGCGGTGATCACAGCTGGCACCTGATCACGAGTAACTCACAGATACAAACCCACACAGAGTAATTTTTTTCGTGTAATTTTCATATTATATTTTGGAGCTTTGCACTGAGTTTGCCAATTGCATTTGCATTGACGTTTGTTTGCCTCTTGACTAAACTGATAAATATCGCTTGTGATTCCATATAGTATATGCATATATATACAAGCATATATATATATATATGAGATGGCTTTATGTACTTGTATATATATTATATTCTCGGACTACCTGACTTTGCATGCTGGCATTGCCAACGCCGCGCTCTGCGGCGCACATTATGTTTGTTTATTTATTATTGTTTCGCGTTTTTAGAGCCGGCGACAGTTGTTTAATTTATCAGTTAACAGCTTTGTGGCTTTTGCAGCTACCCGCTAAAAGCTTCAGTTGTTTCTACACACGATCATATTTCATTGTATGTATGTATGTATATTTTCCTCTAAACTTTGCTTGGCTTAAAAAGAAATAAATTAATAAATAAAGAGTACTCAAAAGTACTCAATGCCCTTGTCGCAGGCATTAGAATTAAAAAAAATAAAGTTCTAGATGCGACTCAATCCGCCAAAGCCCCACTGAAATGCCAGCTGTGGTGCTTTCTTTTTGTTTTTGTTTTTTTGGTTTTTCAAGCGCTTATCTCGACATGAAATTTAATTAAAATAAAACCATATGCCGCAATTGAAACGCCCCCTAATTACCAGCAACGCCTTAACAATGGGCTGCAGATACAGCCAGAGCAACAGATATAGATACAAATACAGATACAGCTACAGCTACGGCTACGGCTACGGCTACGGCTACAGCTACGGCTATATAGTTGGCTCTTGGGGGAAATGCAAACAGACGCCCCAACAAAACACTTGAAAAGCCAAAACGACAGAGAGAGAACAAATAAAACGATATGCGGCATATCGAAACAGACGCAAAACCATTTTCGATAATTGAAAATAATAATTAAAATTCTCTGATTGAGGCGCATTCGTTTTTATGCGAGCCTCAACTGACGTCCACAATTGGAGTGAAAGAAGCTATAAAAAGTAGCAACAACAACAACAACAACAACAGCAATCATCATGAACATGCAGCTACCATACACAATAATTTGCCATACAATTTGTTATTCAATCTTGAGTTTTGTCATACCCTGTAACCATTGAAAATGGCTTAAATGGGGGTGCCAATCAGATGTGCTTATGTGTGGGTTAAGGTGTGTAAGGTATATATATTCTTGATCAGCAGCAGAAGCATAAGTGATCACTTTTCTTTTCTTCTGGGATTTTCGTGGATTGCATATGGTGGAGACACCAAAATTGTTCTTTTTAAATTTCTTGTATAACTTGAATATAACTATTTACTTCAAATTATTATTGTTATTATTGTTGGTTAAAAGTGATCCCAAGGGAAAGAAGAAAAAGCATTTTTATATCACGGCAACCCGAAGCTGTTTACAGGGAAACTTTTAGTCGGTCACCCTATGACTAGAGCACCCTTAGTTGTATTTGTTTTTTGCTTTTTAATATGCAAAACTTGTCGCCTGCTGTAGAATTGTGTTGTTGCCTCTTCGTTTCGGTTTTTTTTTCTTTTTTTTTTTCTTTTCTGTTTTTTTATGCTTTGTCTTTTATTGAGGCAGCCCGTTAGCCGTATTTGTGCCTGTGTCCAGGCCATAGAAGTCATCGTTATGGTGTCCCCAACGTCATTCACTGCGCCTGGCTTTGTTCTGTCTATGTCTTAGCCCCCTCTCTTGCCCTCTCTCCCCACTTTAGAATTTATGACCGTACTGCATTTGGGATTCTAAGTGCGTGATTTCTTCAATTAATTGCCCCGAAGTCTCTCGTTCTCATTGCAGCCGCAGCAGCAGCCGCAAAACTTACTGAATGGCATTGCACAATCATGTGGCAATGTCTTTGACTCTGACACCCCTCCTGCCCCTGCAGGAAAATTATGTATGTTAAGCGTGCTTGTGGGGCCACAGCTCACAGCATTGTCTCCGCGTCTTTGGGCTTGTCTCTCATCGTTCTAAGACTCTTTTTGGACAATACTTGTAGTTCATGGCATGGCTTTTAGCATAATTCTCGAACAATGACAATAGTTCAGCTAATAGAATGGATGGGAATAGAATAGAACAGAATAGCATGGAATTATCTGTAATTACAGTTAGGAAATGAGTTTTTTGATAACTTGTGCAATACCAGGCAAGTACAATTGAAGTTCAGCTACGATTTGTCAAACGTAACCTACGGAATTTATACAATTATTCAGAGATAATTCGACATAGGTAAAAATGACAAGAAAACCCAATAACCTTCAGCTAACAGATAAAAGCAGTCTGAGGCTCGAACCGAGAATATTTTTGTCTATTTTTCCTTAATGAGTTAGAAAAATAGATACAAAATATAAGTAAAATACCTATTGGGAATATATCGAGCCTGAGACTCAAATCTAGAACTTTGCTTTTCAGTTGCCCAATCTATGACTCACTCACTAGGACAAAGAAGCAAACTCTATTGATATACTGAAAGATAATCATAAATAATAAATAATTTAAAATTTGTGATAAAGTTATTATATATATATATTGTTTTTACAAATATTTCAGAGTTATATAAAGAATTTTAAGGCCTCTAAATCTCAAATTAAGTTAGTATGCCTAAGCTATGCAGTTAACAATTTTTTTAGTTTTTATAATTAATAAATTAAGCATTTAAAAAATCATATTCATGTTATGTTCAACTCAAAATAGACTTTGTCAAGAATTGACTTAGAGAGAAAAATATACTTTTTTTTCGTACTTTTCCATTTGGTGTTCGTGTGATATTTCATTCGCATTTGTTACGCACTGCAATTATGCGCATATTTCAATTGCCGCACGTCAAGCCCAAAGCCAAATGTGTGTGCTGGTGTCTTGTGCCACATGACAAACTGCAGCTGCAACAAGGCAACAAAACGCACTTGCAACACGCAACGAAAAAATTTCTCCATTCGGTGGCATTCCGCAAATGCTTTTGGCATGGGCCACGCAAGCGCAACTAGAATAACGCTGGCATACATACAGATACAGGTACAGATAGAGCTGAAGATACAGATACAGTATCTGAGCTGCACTCGAAGCAAAACAAAACGACAAAAACAAAAAACAGCTGACTTAATAGCGGCTCAATTGCCATTTCTATGTGCTCGTTGTGATATATATGTATGTATATACATTCATATATATATATATATCAAGTTTATAAGAAGAAGCAGAGGCAAAAGCGAAATTGAATGAAAATTGAAATTGGAATGAAAACTGGTTAAGGCCGTCGACAATAGGGAAGGGGCGGATGCCGGTGAGCAGCAATTAACCAGCTGTAGGAACTGAGATATTGAGGAGCCCGATGGCATGACTCAAGCGGCTGCATTTGCTCAGATTTATTATAATTTTTTATTTAATTTTTATGTTTATTTCGAATTTATTTGTTTTATTTTCTGAGTATTTTGTCAATACGCAGGCGAGTTAATTTGCATATTGTTGTTGGTTTTTATTGGCGTTGTTTACTTTTCGGCAATTGGCAAATAATAATAATTGGCTAAATGAATATCTGAGCAATCATAAAGATTTTCGCAAAATTATTTTCAGCAAGATTGTGTTTAAATTTTTTTTGGAAAACATAAAACTAAAAATATATGCTTTATGTGTCATTAAAACGGCTGTAATACCAGCTGTAAACACTTTGTTATTTATATATATATACACATATATGTTTTTTTGTAGTTTTTTTTTTTAGGTAGTTTGTTTTTCTTTTCACTTGGCAATTGACAATTTCGTAATAGTTGTTAATTAATTGAAGTTAAGTGCGCAACGTTTCCAATCAATTGACTTGCAAGCAATGCTCGTTGGCTTCACGGATCGATTACATTCAATGTGGTTTTATTTTCGTTCAATTAACGAGCGCAGTTATTTAATTTCAAGAATATTTCATTTATTGTTTACTTTTGGCCGGGGCTGAAAGCGAGAGAGCGAGCAAAAATAACAAGCGCAACGTGCACAAAGTTGACGACGCGATCTTCGCTTGAATGATGACTGGCAACTGCGGTGGACTGCGGCGAACTGCGCTAAAATTGCGGCGAAATGCGCGACAAATTCTATTGAATACGTTTTCACGTTTGACAAATTGCCATGCGCTGGCGGCTATCGACGCGACCGGATAACTGAGTGAAGACTGAACAACTGACGGCGGCGGCGACGCAGCGACATCCCCCACTGCTTGTGTGTTTGGTTTTGGCGCTGTCGCCGGCGCTGGCGCTGGCCGATCGTCAATTGCGCTGCACTTTGAATTTCATTTGTTTTTCGCCGCTGGCAATGCCATTGCTACGCTAATGCCGGCTCTCTCTTCAGCACTCTCTCTCTCTCTCTCTCTGTTAGCGGCTATTTGCACAGCTGTTTATGGCGCTCTGGTGCGCGCTCTCTCGACACTTGTGGCTGACGCAAAGTCAATTAGTTACGCTCTTTGCTTGTGTTTCTTGTTTGTTTATGTTTGCTTGGTTTTACGTGCTGCCGGCTGATTCAGCGTTATTGCTTGTTGCTGTTGTTTGTTTTTATTTGGCTGCTCAGACAAAATGATTGATGCGCAGCTGTCTCGCTCTTGCCCAAGTGCAGCTTAGTTGGCTTTGTTTCGTTGAGTTGTTGTTGATGGGCCGCTTGTAAGTAACGGTAGGTGCTAAAAAGCTTGCAGCGCAGCTTTTGATTGGTTTGCTTAACGATCTTAACCTCAATTGTTGCGCCTAACCTCACTTTGCACTTGAATATGAATTGAATTGAGTTTTAGCTGAAATACTTAAGCTAAGCTCGCTCTTAGCTTGGTTTTAAGCTCTTATTCAAACAAAGTCTTAAATTGTAAAATGTTTAACACATTTAACGCCAAGTTAAACGAAACGCTCCTCACAATTAACAACATGGCTACAAAATTGTTGAAAGCCCTAACAAACTTCAGCTATTTACGAATGTATCTGCATCTTTCAGATACATGGCAGTATCTAAGCAAGCGATCACGTCAGGCGCTAAACGAGCAACAAATGTGCGAAAATCAATTCAGGCGCACTCGAAGCTCAGCCCATGCTGGCTACATAGAAAAGCGCTTTGTTTTCCGCCCGTAGAATGCCGTAATTGAATTGAAAAGTGTGTTAATGTGACCGGCAGCGAAGTATCTAGCAGATGCAGATACAAAGTGCAAGCATGAAAATGCATTTGACTCAAGCGCAGATCTAAAGATACCGCGGCCAACTGAGACTTGCGATGCATAACAATTTCTGATGATGTTTTTGTTGTTGTTTGAAAAACGTCACGTCATGGATTTGCTAGCGGGAAGTGGGGAGGTCCTCCCCCCTGTCAGCGCCTGACAGTTCGCGAATTAATAAACTCATTAATTAGAAAGCCAAGCGGCATAAATAAAAGTGTGCGTAAAATGCTGCCGCTGCATCAAAATAATTAATTTGCCATGATTGGCCAAGCGGTCAGAAAGAGACGGAGCGCATTCGCGCTGGGCAGAGCGAGACAGGAAAAAAACAGCTCGACCAACAAAATATTCAAAGCAGCTAACGAAGGAGAACAGCAAAAGGGCAGCCAAAAGGCGAACGACAAACGGCTAAAAGTGCTTAGAATTTCTGGCATTTTGTCAAGTGTCGCCAAAACATTTTGCCAAACACGCTGGGGAAATGGTGGAAAAGGGGTGACTGCCACAGAGAGGGGAAGAGCGAGAGGTAAGTGAGTGTAAGGCAAGTTTTTGCACTTGTTGCATTTGCGTATATGTTGTGTGGCATTTGAAATTGTGCGGCATTTATGTTTATTTTGGCACTCGAAATATGCTCTACTCGTTTGAAGTAATAAGAAATTTTAATTGGGTATTAAAATGCTTTCCTTAATATCATATTCTAGTTCAAGACAATGATGCTCAAGTATTTTATTATTGGAGCTTGTGATTACAACACTGTGCAAAATTAAGATACATTTTTAAAAATTTTAAAATCATTTTTCTAATGTATTAATTTAAGTTTTGTTTATGGAATATAAATGCAAAAATTAGTATATTCTTTAGTTAAATTTTATTTGCATACTTTTCTATATTCTGTGGTGTTTGGTTTAAAGCTTCAAAAAGGATTTCTTTAAACAATTCATTGCAGCCTTTTTTATATAATTCCACAGTTGAATCTTTCAAATATATTTTTCTGCAGAGTATTAGGTATTCTGTTTTTATATCCGTAAAATAAACAATCTTCATATGCCTTGCTATTTAATAGCTTTGTTGTCTCTATGCCTTGTTAAAATTAATTTCTTGGCACATCTCAGACCCAAACCATCTTAGATTATGTTTGGACTGCATAACGCATTATGCGTACCGTAATTGCTCAATAAATATTAAATGCAGTTTTATTTAACATTTTTTTCTTGTACAGCAGCCGCGAGATTTTGCAGCTTCAATTTGTCACGCACAACTGAGTGACAATTTGTACCCATTGAAAATGGTTAAGAATGGGTATATTTAAGTTATATACATATATGTGACAATGTAAAGGATGCATAGGAACAATATTCAATTTACTGATTTACCAATGTCCGTTTGTCTGTAGAAAGTTTTGAAAACATTATAATGTAATAGATGCAGATACTTATACCTATTTGGCCATGGGTATATCAGATCAGAAATATATAAACTTTAAGATACACCCACAGTTGAAATTGATGCTAAGGCGATTCTCAGCTGACTACAGGATATCTTCCAGCCGAACACTCTCGACTAGTACATTTTTTCATGCTTTTTTTTTAGTTTTCTCTTAATTTACTATAAAATTTGTATGTTACGTATTTTTAAGTTTGTGATTTATTTTTGTCACGCGTACAGCGTGACGCACAAGACAACAAGAACAAAATATTTTTTAGTGCTTGTTGAGCACTTAAAGTGCTTCAAAAATACGAAAAGATGTAGATGCATGCCAACTTATAGATAGAAAGGGGCACAACATATAGATTAGAGATATAAAAAACATATTGAGCAGAGCATAAGATATGCAGGTCTTACGAAAATTGGTAAGGAAGATCAAGAGATATAGATTGAAATACAAGATTATAATTGATATGGTATAAAGACATATAAATTAGAATTATAATAAAAATGAACATATGAAAATATCAATTAAAAAGAAAAGATACTGAAAGATACTGATAATGATAATTTGCTTAATAAGATACAATTACATACACTGTTGCAAGCCCGAAAGTCTATCCCATAATCTTACTTAGATTCCAGGGTGCTCTGTGCTGGCATATTTCTAACAAGTCTGAAAATTAGACGGGCAAAAAATAAGACGATGATCATAAAAAGAAACGCGATGATAACAAATACAGTGACGTCCCAAATGTTTTTGTTACTAAAAAAATTTGAAAAAAAGTCAAACAATGCATAACACTAGACCACACAAACACACCCACACACCCAAGCAGAGCGGAAACTGAATTGAAACACGTGGCAAAAATGGCTTCGCGGCCGTTGTTAGCCATGGCCAAAAAGGTAAAAAGGCTGAATAAAGATTTTTATTTCTGAATTCCACACGCAAAAGCTTGTTTGGCTTTGGTTGACCAGGGTTGCCACCTGGTCAACAAGCAGTTGTTGTTTGGCTTTTTAGTTGCTGTTGACAGCGTGGCGGATATACCAACAATTTATGCCAGAAAGAGAGGCAAATAGTCAGGGCGATAACATTTGTGCGCTTATTGAAATTGTATTTATTCAGAGGGTATTCAAAGGACTTTGGCCTTCAATGCCAGCAGAAGAGACTGACAGACAGAGTCAAAGTCTCTAATCGATTAAGTGGGCCGGCTAGAAGCCAACTATTTGCTCCTTTTTGCCGCCCGGCCATTATTCATGCATATGGTAGGCGCATGTCTCCGATACAAGCTGTGATTACCCCCACAAGGCAACGTCGTAAAAAACACTGGAAACATTCTTAGCAATCAGCCAGACAAAGGACAAATAAAAAAAAATTAAGTTTAATACTCTGTTTACAAACTGAAAAAGAGTATATTTGTTTAGCAAGGCAAAAATTATATAATTGCAAGTTTTTTCGACTCTTTTCACTAATTTATTTCAAGCGGGCTTAGAGACTCCGCATGAAATAAATTTGTTTGATTTGTTGGCCACGCCCACTCAGCAAAAATCATGAAAATCTATCTCTCTCACAGCGTAAAAGTGCCAGGTAGATTACAGATCTAACATTCTTATAAGATTAAGGAAAATATATTTAAGCTACGCTAATTTTCGTACCCACTTACTTTCGACAAAATCAAAGTTTTAAATTTATTTAAATCTTAAATTCACTGATAAAATAATGAATAATAAATTCACATTTAAAATTGTGAGGATAACTCTTTTCCATCTCGTTAAAGATGTTAAAACTCTTTACAGAGACCATGCAGAGAGCAGCACAATTAAATTTTTTTGATTATTTTTTTTTTACTTACCATTTCTGTTCTCACTATCCGCAGGCTTCATTTGAATGGGATGATGCATCTGTAAAGGTGAAAGAAAATAGAGAGAGAGAGGGATCATGAGTGAGATAGAGAAAGCGTAAGGACAGCAAAGAGTAGACAGTGTGGCATGTCCTGCTCGATTTTAATAGTTGCCAGCAGCTGCTGAATTGCAATTCAGGCTCAAACTACACAGGACACATGGGTACGCCCCCTTCCCAGCCCCCTGCTGAGAAGTTTTTCAGTTGTGCTACCTTTTTGGTCGTGTGCCTTGCGGATTTCATTACTTTGATACCGACTAGAATGCAACAAGAACAGCAACAACAACAAGAATGTTGCTACAAAAGGCAAAGTGCAAAGGCTAACAAATGTTCATAAAACTAATGAAATGTCTGCAAAAAAAGAACGAAAAGAAAAAGCATCAGACAATCAGCAAATAGAAGGGGTAACAGGAAATACGTGGAGTTGGTGGGAGGCGGGGGAGGGGAGGGGGTAAGGGCAATGTTAAAATCAAACGTCCATTTCATTAACGTGGCCATTAGCACTTGTGCAATTCAATGCGCTGCTTTTAACAATTTTTAATTTATTTTACATTCATTGAGCGGGCTGATAAAACTCCGCTGCTGTCCTCGGTGCCAGGACTTGACAGGACTCGGCCGTTGCCAAGGGCTGCCATTACTTTGATTTCAATTAACTTTTCATTCAGTTAAGAGGCGCCAACAGCGGAAATGATAATAATAATACTTACAATCATATTAGAATTGCAGCAATGCAAGGACTTTGTTTTTGTAACACTCATACTTTGACAAAGGACTCGAAAAAGAAAAAAAAAATAGTGAGTGTTGAGGTTGCTCAAATGTCAACTACCCTGTGCAAAGGCAGGATGTGAGTTAAGAGCGAAATACTTTTTGAAATAGTGGAAGAACGACTTTAAGTACATATACGTATATAGTAACGTATATGTTCTTAAAGTCGGCGCTGCCTTTAACCGTTTGTTACACGCATTTATACAACTCTTTTGTGCCCCATTTTTTTGTTACCCATTTCTAATGGCTACGCGGCATAAAAAACTTGGCCGAGCGACGATAGAGAGCTGCACTAAGTGAATCAATGAATGAGTGGCTGACTGAATGAGTGGCTGTTGTGTTGAAATTGAATGAAATGCTCAAGAACTTGAATTGTCGCTCAGCGTCTGATTGGCATCCTTTCAGCTCTTTCAGCCTGGCCGGCCTATCTGCACAGCTGTCCTGCACAAATTACGTGAAAATGTCATTGCCTCAGACTTGCGCCATACTCGCACATTGTTGCGTCATTTTGCTGCTCTATTATTCAAAATTGACAGTTGAATGAGTTAAGTGGCCTGTCCAGGACGTCGCTGCTGCTGTCGATGTTCTTTTCCCAGTGCCTCCTCCCGTTTAAGCTGGCTGTCCATTTGTCTAAGGCTCTGCTTTTATTTGCGATGTGTAGGCCCCATGTACTCAAATTGCTACCCTTTTCACTTTAATGACATTTGAACTAGAAAACGATTTGCATTCAAGTTGTTGTACATTTATTTTCATTTCTTTTCTACTTTTTTCTTTTTTTTTGCTGGAATTTGTATGTGTGATTGCCGTTCAAATTGTCAATTAGCAAAATATTGGAAATATTGTGAATTGTTTGGCAGCGAGGGATGGAGGGAGAGAGTGGGAGAAAGGTGGGGAGAAGGGGCTAGGGTGGAGTGAGTTTGAGGTAAAACACTGCAAGAAACATGCAGGTCCCTGAAATATTATATTTTAAAAAAATGATAAAGTTCTAACTTGATTAAGTTACTTACCAAATTCAAAAGGTGTATTAAAGTAAATAATAACTCATTTAAAATCTAATTTCAGGTTTTGTCGAAAGAAATAAAAGCCCTAAAAATTAAGAAAAGCAAACAAATTGTGTACCTAAGCAAACCACTGACATCCTGTTTTTGGTCTGCAGCCATGGTGAACATAACAATCAGTGAAGGTTTATTTAAATTATCTACATTTAAAATTGCAAATACGGCTGATTTCAAAACTGAATGCTGAGATTTTAGTTTTAAAAATCTAGTTTTTAATTTAAAAATTTTAGGTTTTTGCATTATAAATATGTATTAAATTTTTTTTTTAAATGTAATTATTTCTATTAAAAAATGTACACGGCTTTTAAATATTTGAAAGTGCAAAAGGCTAATAACCAAAAGCAAAAATAATATAAGCTTGTGCGATTACGATTCTTTTTTTGTATTATTTAATACAACTTTTTTACTTATTAAATTTAATTTCCAAACAATTCATATTTTTGCTAGTAGCAATTACCTATTGCCTACTGTATTAGCTTATTATTCCAAAATATATTTGCATATATTTTTTATTCTTCTTCAGTATTAATATTACTCGAGTAATACAAATTTTCATATACATATTTACTTTTCAAATATTTTTGGCTACACTCTCCAAGTTTACGCTCTTTCCCTACTCAAGTTATTAAAAAAAAACATTGCATACTTTTGGACGGCTGTAAAAATTGTTTCGCATTTCCACAGTTTTACAGTGTAATCACTTTTCCGGCCATTTCCAGCGAGTCACAACTGCGTCTTTTCACACGTGCCCCACAACACGAAAAAACGAGGGAAAATAAAACTGACCAAAATGCTGCCAGGACACCCCCCCCCCCCCCACACACACAAACACACACACACACAGGCGCCCAGTTGTCTATATATAGAGAAATGGTCACTTCAAAACAAAATATTTATTGAAGTCGTTGACAAGTTGGGTCCACACACACACACAGACACATCTGCACCTGCCCTGCCTGTGTGTGTGTTTGTGTTTGTGTGAAAATGCCGACGTTTTAACGTCTGTTTACCTATCGATTATTTCAGGTAAATTAAGTAGCTCTTGCACAGCACAGCAGCAGCAGACGACGATGAAGTTGAGTATATGGGTGAGCTTGGTGGTTGTACAGGCAGCCTGCCAAATGCATTAAAGGATCAGACATGCCCATACACATACACACACATGCAGAGCTGGGCACTTACTTATACAAACAAAACGCGTAAGTGTATATAGCTATATATATGTATATATATAAAGCTGGTCATTGGTCATTATTTTGACAATTACACACGTGGCGTCATTTGCCTGTTGGAGACACCGCCCCTCGCCCCACCCCCTCCCTCTACCCCTTACCCCACTCCTTGAAAATGTGCAGGTCTCTCTCGTTTTAGTGCCATTGGATTTTCCATTAACAATTTGAATATGTAAATGAAGCAGCTAACTGGAAGGCTGCCAGCTAGCTAGATATATATACCATATAGTATATGCCCATACATGCTGAGTAGGGGTAGTCCGTATTCGGTGTTTGCCTGTGCGTGAACGCTTCATTTAATACGTTAACAATGAGATTGTCCTCAATAATTGAATCCACTAATTGACTGATGATTGCATTTGTGTTGGCCACACACCAACAAAGCAATTGTGCTACCAGCTACGCCCACCTCTCCCCCCTCCCTAAAACCATGACGTGTGTGTATTTGTATGCACATATAATGGCTGCTATTAGAAAATTTTGAGGTACATATACGTATATGTTTTTAATGGAAAACTATGTCATTCGATCGATCGATTTGCGACAGCGGTTGATTTTCTCAAGCTGCATTATTTAGCAAGCGGCAAACAAAATTTGACGAGGTGAACTACGAAAAATAATATAAAACGAAATAAAAACGCTCACATACATAAACATACACATATACATACATACGAAACACGTACATTCACATACAGAACGAAAAAACGAGCAAGTCAAGGCGCTACATAATGCTAGCTACATATATAGTAGGGGCTGTCCCTTTATTTTGTTTTTCTTGTACTTACCCCATCCAGCGTTTTGATGTTGTGCAGCGCATCCTGGGCCCGCAATGCCGCCTTGCGCGTGTAGTAGGTGACAAAACAGCACCCTGTCAACGAAACAGAACGAAACAATCGATACAAATCGATACAAATATAGGCAAGTCGATAACAAAGTAAGAAAAAAACAATCGATAGACAATTCCACAAACGTATGGTACAAGGACGCCAAAGACGAGTTTTCGCATATGCTTATCATAATTATTTTTATGTTTATTTATATATAAATATATATATTTTTTTTTGGGTACTCGGGACCAAAACAAGTAACAGTACTCTATAGTTCAATAAAGATATACATACATATATATCATGCATGGGACAAACTTTTGGCATGCAACAGCTTTTTTCTTTTATTCAGGCATTTTAACGTATACGGTAAATGGTTTTTTTTGTTTTGTGGGACACGAGACGAGCGCTTCAAGCGAGCCATGCAGAGATTATGATTGTGGGACATACTTATTGTAATGTGGGTGGCATATATAGTAGACTATGTATATGTATGCAATAAAAATATGGCTAATGGCAGCTGATGCCCAAAACTTTAACGTGCTATCATGATTTATCGGACATGATTTATCGGACAACACAATACCGAAAAAATCCATACTATTAGTAAATCAATTGGATTAATTTACTATTATTGTATTTAAAATAAAGTTAATAATTCACAGTCGCTTAATCGCACATTCACACGAAGAATGTTTGAATAATTTATTAACATAGGTATATGTTGTCTACTTATCGCTTGCAATCGATAATTAATCGATAATTTCTGCGAGACCAAAAACTATCTTTACCTTTAAATTGTTCGAAAACATATCGAATGTGTTAGATGATAGATATGTAAAAACTGATCGATAACATGATTGTTAAAATCACATCGACAGCATATATGATTTGATCATTTTATTATCAAATTTTGTCGATACCTTCTCGCTCATAGTTGATAACATATCAAATATAATGGAAAATGTGTTGCAATTAATCGATAACAATTCGCTTGAGGGCGATAGGATGTGTCTCTGTTTTTATCGATAAAATATCAAATAAAATATAAAACATTTTATCCAGGATTTGACATATGATTTACATATATAAAATTGCTTGATAAGTCGATATGATCGATAAAATATCGAAACTTTCTGCTACAATTTGATATTTTGATATTATTTTGATACTAAATCACATATTTATGATTCCTCTATAGTCCTAAGCCCCACCACTAACCAACATCAACTGTAATCGCCTTTTGCTACTTCCACTTACTCTACGTGTATTATCCCTGGTCCAACAACTCTTGTTGTGTTGTAAGCCTAATCTGCTCATATAAGAAGGAGGAGAGCAGCAACTACAAGTATATATATCCGATTATTGAGAGGCTGCAGCACGCATGGCCGTAAATATGCATAATACAACTTCAACCTTTCATAAAAGTTTGCAAGCAAATGCGCAAATTATTCAAATACCCAATAGAATTAACCTAACTTGGTGTGTGTGTGTGTGTGTGAGAGTGTGTTTGGCAATTATGGCCAATTACCGGCTCAGCCGTGCAAAGCAGGCAGAAAAAGTGGAGTCAACATCCGGGCTTGGGCCGTAGTAGGTGTTGGACTAAATGTTGTTGTGCGCTCGCCATAATCATATTACTTGATGTTAATGTTCAGAATCCACTGCGCTACCCTCAACGCTCAGCCGGCTTAAAAGGGTGCGCCTCCAATTGATGGGCATAGTAAAAATTCATTGCGTAGGGTCTCCCCTCCCCCTATCCCCCGTGCCCAGTTCCAATTAATCCCCACATTTATATGCGTACACTCACCTCGGCTAATCGATGTGACCTTATCGCGCAGCACATTCAGCGTGTGAACGCGTCCAAACTGCTCGAACAGGTGTCGCAATTTGACCTCATCCCAGTTCTTGGGTATTTGGCCGACAAACATTTTAATGTTGTCCGCATCGGGCTGATCCTTGGCCAGCTCCGCATCGACCGGGCTGGTGTCCATCGCATTGGCCCTGGCCATCGCAATTGCGTCCGGCTCGCATTTGATGGCCTCCAAGTCCAGCTGCGGCTCCTCAGCGCCATTTGAGTCGCTGCGAACACAAAATAAAGTCATTATAAATCAGGCGAACACAAATCCATATCTACAGAGTCGTTGGCCAAAAACTTTGCCAGCAATTTCATTGAACTTTTATGGCCAACATATTGTACATGGCCCAGAACCAACCGCGCTCCCTTGCTAACTCTCTTTATCCTTCTCTCTTGCATTGTTTTTCTGTGTTTTAACTTCATTTGCTAATGACAATAAAAAACAAGTAAAAGTGGTCTAATTTGGAATTCGCGACTACAATATACTCTTTATCTCCATTTCGGCATGGCTCGAAATTATATACAAATTAACCATTACCTTTTCAAAACTGAACCAATTTGTACAGGAAATGACTTTTTGCTTATAATCAGGCAACACAATTTTTGGTCTGTAATCATTTTTATCATTTTAAGCTTCTACAAAATTGTCATGAATGAACAGATTTTTATTAAGGAACGACTTTTCATTCTTGGCTATTCTTCTAAATTATTTCTGCATTTAATTAATTAAATAATTATTTAATTTTTTTATTTCTTTTATGTTTTCTTTCAAAACGTTGTTATATTGTTTTGTACGGTCGCGTTGCCTTATGAAATACCCTAGACTAGGTCTGTTGATGTGTCACTTTAAGTCGCCTTCTCTACTTTGTCAAAGCCGACATGTAGATGTTTGTTTCGATGCGTTACACACTTCGTGACAAACTGATTATACCCTTCGTAAGGGCATAACAACAATCAGAATAACAATGCTTGCTGGTTCTGTGGAGTGGTATAGATAGATGGGAAAATATGTTGTGCGGGGGTGTAAAAAGAGTGCGAGAGAGAGAGAGAGAGAGAGATAGACAAGTTGACCAGTGCATAAAATACAAATACTAATTGTTATTAGCAAACTAATCTAATCTAAAAAGTTGTAAACGTTTTTTGTTCTGTGTTCTGTGGCTGACCAGAGCGCGCGTGTATGTGTGTGTGTATGTGCGTGTGTGAGTGTGGACAGTGAATTGTTGCTGGGTGCTTAAGGGTCAGGGGGGCCACGCAAGTAGCTGGCAATGCATTGAATGGTCCATTTTGGGGTCACTTGGTTACTTCACTTGGGCTTTTGTGTAATGCCCAAAAAGTTTGTTGTGTTTCGCCCCTCGCTCTGTCTATTTGTGTTTGGGGTTTATTGGGTGTCGTTGATGGCATACGAAATTGACTTTTGGTTGTCAACAACAACTGTTAGAACAACAATATTAGCCACAGCAAACACAAGCTGATTTGGCAATAAGTTGAAGTTGTCCAGCAGTTGAGGCAATAAATGTAGAAAATCTAATTGGTTTCGAGTTTTTAGTGGTGTGGCCAAACAATTCTAATTAGCCATTTGAAAAGTGGTTTAAATTAAAATATATATAGGGAATTTATTTATTTGCATTTTAGCAGAACCTTACACTATATTATTGGTAAAAGGGTGTTTAAATTATAGCTAAAAAAGAAAATTTAAAAAATGTTATCTTCAGTTTAGGCCTGGCTGATATTTTGGCCACTGGTTTGGTTCGATTAACGGAAGCTTAAGTTTACTTTAAGGAGATTTAGCGCAAAGCCAGCGAAATATTATTTTTATAAGATAAGCAATGGCTTTTCCTCATTAAGTAAACATCAAGTCACCTAATCGTTTTGACAAACAAATTTAGAAAAAATTTCAAGAAAATACCAACGCAAAGGCATTTCTAATTCTCTAGCTTTTCTATTCCAACAAAAATATAGCATAAGTATGTCTGATATCTATCCATTCTCCAGTTCTTGGATAAGTCAAGAACTCTCAGTTGAGATATAGTGGCATAATTTAATGCAATCAAAGGGACATTTCTCATTCTCTTTCAATTGCATTAAAAGTACTTTGCAGTTAAATAAATTGAATTCTACTCCGCCGGATATTATCCAATTCTGATGGTATCTACGTTAATTTCGCTTGCTCGCGCTGCCAACAACAACAAAGTTGACAACATTTATGAACTGCCTGGTGAATTTACGAGCAAATGAAGCTCTCTGAGGGTGTTGGCCACGCCCTCGCCCCGCTTGGTAGGCAGCGACAGCAGCGGCCCCGGAGGCGGCAAATGACAAAACGAACTTAATCTATTAGAGGCGGAGCGTGTCGTTGCCAAATAGTCTAGTGTCAAGGTGATAAATATTGCCTACAAGTCAAATGCAAAGTAGGCCAGTGGGCGGGGCACGACAGCGGCCTCTATGGAGGGGGGCAACAGGGTATCAAATCTGCCTGGCAGGCATAAATCAAAATCTGCGCGCCGCCCACAATTGCCAGGCAATGTTGTGTTTCTTGCCTACTTTTGGGCGCGCACTTTAAATAAAAACAAAGCGTATGATGGTGTAGGGGGGGCAGGGAATGCCACCACTTGGCAGGCAGCTGCGCGACAGGTGTCGCTGGAGCCCCATAGGCAATTATTTCGCTTTCAAAGTCGCACAGCCGCCTGGGGAATCCATCAGCGAGTCAGCAGCGCGCGCAATGGATGCCCTCCAGGGAGCGGGGAGTGGATAGCGGGGAAGGAGCGTAAGGTAAGCCGGGGCGCCAACTACTGGCGACGGCAACAGTTGCTGAGCTGCTGCTGCTGCTGCTTCGCTTCACCTTCGCCTCGGTTGGTTTCTCCGCATTACTAATTCAGTTTCATTTAAATGCGCCTGAGCTTAATGAGAAAATTGCCTGCGGTGGGCGCACTCTGGGATTTGCCACCGCTACGGCTTTGGCTTCAGCATTAGCGTTAGCTTTAGCTGTGGCGTCGACAGTCGGTATACCCTGTACATGTGGATCATGTGTAAGAAAAGGGATATATTGCAGTTGTGCTAGACAAAAGAATGAAGTCATTTCTGTTCTATCTCTCCGACCGTCTCTTTCTCACGTTCCATCTCTTTCTCACATTTGTTTAACGTGACGATCTCAGACTCTACATGAGGTGAAGTCTTTGAACTTGTTTCTCATTTACCATATGTAAATTAGTTTTAGATAATTTTAACAATAGCTCAGCTCGGTTTTTTCCAAATCGATAAATGACATTTTTAGATCAGATTTTAGCTTATCTCGCATATAACGACAACTAAAAATAGCTAATTTGGAATACTAAAACTGAAATTTGAAAGCCAACATTTTTTACACTCAAAAAATTAAGCTTCGATTCAGGTAACAACAAAATAAAAAAAATAAAAATTCGCTCCGATCTGTTCTTAAAATGTCGATTTTTAATATTTTTAAAAAAATAATGAATCATGATCAACTGTTAATGTTGCAAAAAATTGTAATGTATATAAAAACACTTTTTTGATATTGAATTGACTTTTCAAGTTAATAAATTTCTTGGTTTTTTCTTGAAGTGTACCCTACAAATTTGAAAAAAAAACATTTTTCTGAAATTATTTGATAACAAATGTAAATGAAATGATCGTTGAAGGGTATCTAGCAGACGGACTACCTTCCGCTGAAGCACTCTCACTTATTTATGCTGCTGATGTTTTTGGCCAAGTGTTGGATTGTTGGCCACAGATATGATGTTCGACGCTGGGCCAAGGCGTTTTGTGCTGCAGGCGGATGCCACATGCGATGATATTTAAGCTGAAGCTGCTGCTGCTGCTGTTGCCGATGCTATCACACGGCCTTAGCTCAATGGACAGCTCAACGCGGCGCCCGTGACCACGCCCCGTCGCCGACAAAGCCGTGACGCGGCATTTAATTTATGATGGTAGTTTGTTATGTCGCGCCTGTCACAACAAAAACAAACAGTCCGGCAAAGATAGAGGACGCCAGTGACAGAGACAGAGAGAGACGTAGGCAGATAGGGGAGCAAATGGGGTGGCTGGGGTGGAAAGAGGGAGCAGAGCTGCCGAGAGGCGCATAAAAATGACCCAACATAAATTTAATATTCTTGCTTTATTATTTAACGGCAGCGCAACACGCTGTGAAAAAAGCGGGAAGAGAGACAGAGAGAGAGGGGAATAGAGAAAAAGTGAGGGTTAGGGCCAGGGCAGAAAAGCATAGAACGTGGCGCCCAGCGTGGAACTGCAGCCAAGTTGAGATGGGGTCTGAAAATGGGATTGGGCTGGGTTTATGACTGCATTTCAGTTTGACACGGTGCCTTCTGTCCTATCGACCACATCATCATTATCATCGTTATCATCAACATCGTCACCATTTTCAATGAAGATAATGTAATGCTTTAATTGCCGCAGCTGTCAATGATCATTAGCATTATATCCTTGATGACACTGCGACATGGTTGACGGGCCACTCCCTCCCCCTCCGCCTACTCACTCCCATGCTGCCAATTAATAAACTTAATGCAATGCCAATTATCGTTAGTCAGTGGGTCCAAAGAGTCCTCACTCGGCGCGTTGTCACTTATTTTAATTGAATCGATTCGAAACGGGCAACTCGTCCAAAAACATGCCTGTCTCTCAGCCAAAAGGAAATTTCTCTGCTGCTGATGCTTCTTCTGCCATTTTTTCCCCATAATTTCCGGGCAAAGGAACTTGTCGTAATGGAAAACGACGCAGGGGGAAGGGGGAGCAGGGTATAACAATTTGAAATTTTATAGCATGGGGTCGCCATTTCGCGAAAAGGAAATTGAAATTTATATCTAGCTAATATGCAAATTGATAAGAAATTAGCTAAATTATTTAACTTTAGATATGCATCTCACGAGAGAGCTGAGCTTAATTTTAAATTTTCTTTGCATTTAAGTAGCATATGCATTCGAATGTGGACAATTGCCACTCTGTGAATATTTGATCTACATATTTTTACCTTAGTCATTTCGTATTAAGGCCAACATTTTTGGAATGAGTTATGGCCGTAAAGTGAGTTAGGGGTGTATGTGGTTTTTCAAAATTATTTTTAGATTTTTAAAATATTATTGAATTATTTTAGTTTCTGACATTGTTCGAACGAAATTTTAAAATGAAATATGTAACTTTTATATGTTTGTGTAATTGTTTTAAATCAAATTTATAAAAAAAATGTTGCTATCCGAATATATGTTACAAACTTGTTCACGAAAAAAACCTTAAATCAGGAAAGTGTTTTAAGGCGTCAATCGAACCAACAACCGTTTTTTCAGTTTGCAGCCACTGTGTTATTTATATACGATGATGTTATGAATACCCTATACCCGCAAGGTCTGGCAACTCTGTACGAAGTGTTTCCCTCCCTATTGCTATATATTATGCAGGGCCTAACAACCAGGCTTAACACTAGGCCAGCGGACCACCGGCTTATTTCCAATGGTACCCAATCTAAAATTCTCTCAAAATATTCGTAGCATACTTTAACGCGCTATTTGCCCAACGAAAGAAAAAAGTTCAAGCCTTGCGAATAGGCGAAAACAACAAAGCAATTGAATGCAATATGCAGTCATTAGGCTGACAGGCTCAAAAAAAGTTCGAAACCAACGCAATGTCGAGGACGGGTGGGGAGGGGAAAGAGGAAGGGGAATGGCGCCGTGGGGCGTGACTCACCAATTTGTGGTGCCGCTGGCGCTTTGGTCGGCTAATGAAGTTCTGGAATTAATGCTGGAATTTAGCAGCGTCGACGTCGCAGCTGCTGCTGCTGTTGCTGTTGGCGCTGTCTCTGCTGTTGCAGCTGCTGCTGGGCTTGGTGCTGCTGCTGGTATGGCGGCAACGGCGGCAGCAGCTGTTGTTGCATTGGAATTTATTTGGTTGTGCAAAAGTGTTTCAAACAATGCTGTCGACACGCCGACGCTGCCAGCAGTTGTGGTCATTGTCGTTGCTGCTGCTGCTGGTGTTGCTGCTGCTGTTGGTATGTTGCTGCTGGGCCGCAAATATGGATGAAAACTTTTAGCAGCACCTGTAAAAGTTGTTACCGTTGCAATGGCGCCCGTTGCGGGCGTTAGATTTTCTAAATACTTGACTGGCTGTTGCTGTTGTTGCAGGTTGTTATTGTTATTGCTATTTAAAATGTCAGTGTTGTTGCTGCCGTTGTAGAGAGTGCTGCCATTGGCCATACCATTAGCGACATGTGCAACAGGTGCTTTAGTTAGCATTGTTGTTGCTGTCGTTGTTGTTGTTGTTGTATCTGTGGTTGTTGCTGTTGCTGCTTCAACAGTTGCCTCAGTGCTGCTTATTGTTGTTGTTCCAGTAATGCCGCTTAGTTTATCTGCGCGCATTTTCAAAGATTGCAACATCATTTATTTTATTTACCCTTTTATTATTATTGCTCTCTCTGTCAACCACCCTTTCTCTCTTTCTCTCCCTCTCTGTTGCTGTCGCTAATTACTTTTAGTGCTGCTGTAACTGTTGTTGCTGCTGCTGCTGCATTTGACGACGTTTGCTTTTTAGTTTGCTGCGGGTTTTACTTTTATTAAAATTGTATATTATCTCGCTTTTAATTGCTCTGCTACGCGTTTTGCTTATCACAGTTTTATTTCTCACTAAAACTTTACTTGTTTTTTTTTTATTATTATTTATGTTTTCATTTGTTTTGCAAATTGAGCAGCACTTCGCACTAGCCCCTAGTGTGGGTTGTTCGAGTTGAGCGGCAACTGTAATTAAATTATAAAAAATAATTGTTTGTTAATTTAAAGAGGTGTTGAAAGTTGAAGGGAAATAAGTACGTTATAACTACTTACAATAGGAATGGAAAGGGTGTTCCTAAATCCACATTTGCATATACAACTTTTATATTTTATTTTAATCAAATTTGATGGGATTTAGGAAAAATAAAACTAAAACTATTTAGTAAATATTATATTCATATTTTTGACATTGATAAAAAATGGGTGATGCATAAGTTATGTATTTCCTAACAAAATATTGACAGCAAATTAATATAAATTAAAAAGCACAAACTTCAAAATTGTGTAATTAATACTGAGTGCTGAAATTTAGCTATAATAATGGCAGCATCAAAGAAATTCCAAACTAATATATATATTTCACAATGCTTTAATAATTAGATGCTTGAAATAAGTGCATGGCATAGATGATTTAATTAAAAATCCATTGAAGTACTTAATAAAATAATTCAAAATAACTCTAACAGCAACCACACTGTTAAACAAAGTGCAACATTTCCTTTTTATTTTGTAGTAAAACCACAGACAAAATGGCTATCAGATTGAGCAGATTTTGCTTGCCTCGACCCGCCCCGTTCTGACCTGATCCATGGCTAACTAACGCTTGTAGCTGCATAGCTAAGCGCATTTCAATGGACGCATATTGACAGACTGACCGCAGTGACTGGCCACTTGACTGTCTGCGTTCAAGTGCTTGGCTTTGATAAAGCGCTAACACACTCACACACACACACACATGCACATGCACAGAATAGTGGCCATGTAAGCTGAACATGTTTGTAGCTGCCGCTAAACAGATAAGCATTTAAGTGCTCCAAAACGCACACACACACACACATACAATATATACATTTATATATATAGTACATATGTGTAGTGTAGGAGCCCAGCCTAAGTGCTCAGCCGCTCGCATAATGTTGAAGGCCCCAGCTAATTAGTTAAATTGAAATCAAATTATTTGTTGTCGCACTTGACTGGCCACAGGCATGGGCGCCTTAATTAACGCGCTTCACACACACACACACACATGGATATACACTTATGCGTTTGCGATTATTCTTATTATGTTATGTTTGTGCGCTACGTTCAAAATGCAGCGTTTCACATGGCGTATACGCAACTTTAAGCTATCGACTTTAACCGGGGCTACTTTTCATGTACGCTGCTCTTCTCCAGCTGCTGCTTATAATCGCTTTAAAATTCTCGAGGATTTTCTATTATTTTTTAATAAATTGCAACGTTCGCATATTTTCGCGCTTTTCTATTTTGGTTTATTTCCTTTTTATTTTTGTTGTTTTTTTGGCGTCCGCTTCTCTTGGCCAAACGCTAGCAACTGGCGACGTGTCCTGAAACGCTTGTTGCACCCCACCAACAAAAGATTCTCGTTGTCGATGTTGTTATTGTCGATGTTGTTGCTGTTGTTGTTGCTGCTGGGCTGCCAGCTTCGGTTTGCCAGCGGCATTGCTGCTGCCACGTTGCCTCACGCTTATCCAGCGTCATCAAACGATGTCGACGACAACAGCGACGCCAATGTCTGTACTATATATATATATATATTTACACACATATTTATATATATTTAACATAAAGAGCATTTAGATGTGCTAACTTTCTCATACAGCTTGCAACAGCGTGTGAAATTTGGCAATTTGAAGTAAACTATCTTAAGCAGAAGCAAAGGAAAATATGAACGGTTCATTCAAATGAAGAACATACATTTTAAATTTGTCGATCACCAAATTTCTTCATTCAAACTTTTGTATTATTTTCGTATTTTCGTTATCAAGGATAACTAATTATTTATTTAAGAATATTTAAGAACGAAATATAGTTTAAATTTAAGTTTATTCAACTTCTTAAATATTTGTGAAATTTGATTTCTATTAAAAGAAAAATGTTCGAAAATAAATGTGTTATGGAGTCCACATGGAAAAGGTTAACTATTTCAAATTGAATAATTCATTAAATCAACGGCTTGGGCGTTAGTTATATAAACTAGTTTATATTATCTTTAGTATTTTATACTAAATTTAATTTGATTTATAAAACGAAAAATAATAAAAAGAAAAACTGAAAAACTGTAAAATCTCAATACGCTGATATGCTATACATATATGATATATCAAGAAAATAAATGAAAACCTAAAATTTTGTACATCAATTAATTAGAGTATTTTAACTTCGACATGCTATCTATAGTATTTTCATTTGTGTTTTTGTTTTTGCTGCTGCATTATGAGCAGTTAGCGTTGCCTGGCTGTTATCGCTGTTGTTGTTGCTGTTGTTGCTGTTGCTCCTGCAGCTTTAACAGGCAACCCCACCCGCGCCACAAGTAGACGCCCAGCGGTGGCAGCTGTGTCATCCTCGTGGCTGCTGCTGCTGCTGTTGTAGCTGCTGCTGTTGCTGTCACCTTGTAATTTTATTTATCTATTGATTATTGAGTATCTCTTTTCTATTTATTTGCCTTTGTTTGCGCACGCAGCGTGCTGACAGGCAGACGATGAAGGCAGCAGCCCCCTCAACCCCCCAGACACATTCGATCCCAGCACCCTTTGCCTTTGCCTGGCATTTTTATTAAAGCCATTAGGTTCAGGGGCTGGCTGCTATGGGGTTGTCATGTGTGTGTGTGTGTGTTTGTGTGTGTAAACATTTTGTGCCTCTGGCTGGTTTTTAATTAACTTTAGTGACAATATTTTGCACAGTTTGCCAGTCACCCCCACCCCTGCCGACCCTAATCTGGCTTTGCAGCAACGGCAACGGCAACAGTAACTGAGATAATCAAACTGTGTGCCCAAAGTATGCAAATGTAGGCAAGTGATTCTTAGGCCCAAAAGCCTGACCTAAATTTCGTTGTCTGTCTCTGTCTAAGCACGCTGTCACTGCCCCCCGGCTCTGCCTCCTGTTCCTGTTTCTGTTTTGTGACAGTGACACTGTCGTTGACATCTCACAACTTGCACTCTATATAAGAATCAGATGCCATCAGGCACTAGCCGTGGGGTGCATTGCTCGAAATGACGTTACACTACACTACATACTAGACGTACACATGTACATATGTGTGCGTGTGTGTGTGTATTTCATTGCCCTGCGTGAGCTTCATTCACTTGTTGAACGAGTTTTCCTTATCTTATCTAGTGTTTTAAACGTTTGTATAGTGGGTTTTTTATTGGCTTTCGCTTAAATTTTATTTTTTTTTTTTTTTTGAGTAACTAAGTTTTGTATTTATATCCAAGCACAAATAGAGCTCTACCTACAACTGTATGTTTGGCTAGATAATCGGCCTTATCTTCAGCTAAAAATATTGAAACAATTTTATCATGTTTCGGCTGCCTTGAATAACAACACAAAATAACGTTATTTCACAACGTATAACAGTGTGTTAGAGTTTTGTCGAGTATTACAGTTGGAAGTTACTAAAATTGCAAACACTTTAATCCTTCTGCAGTTGTCTCACAGAATTATTTTAAATTACTGTCTTACACTATATATAATAGTTTGTATAACAGTTGTATCTAGTATAACAGTTGTGAGCACTAGTTAATAAATGAATAGAAAGTGATTTTGTAACACTTCAAACACTATACTTACATATGGCGATAGAACACTGCAGCTTTCATAAGTATCTTACAGATACAAATGTATCTTAAGCACTTAAACTCAGTTATTTAGCGCTACTGTCAGGTGAATTTAAATTTGTTGCAAGCATATGCTCACTTGAATACGCGATATGCGATCATATCATAGATACACACCCACACGCGTACATAGATTACTCAGATAGAGATACACACACAAAACTACAGTTACTCAGAACGGGCATTTGATAAAACTCGGCAATGCATTCGCAAGGTAAGTTCTCGAACCGCACAACTAGCCCAGCGAAAGGCAACTAACAGTGCCCGAAAATACGTACCCACTGATTTCATAATTATTTCACACACACATACGCTGAACCAATTTCTCACTGTAATTGTCGCTCTTGCCGTGTGCGTGTTATCTGCAGCTGATAAGAATGTGCTTATCGCATAATTGTCCGCTGATTGTTGTCAGCCAAGTAAAGTACGATACCGACTCGCGCGCTCTCTCTCTCTCTCCGTGTGTCTCTCAATCTCTCTCGTTTTGCGTATTGTCTGGTCTGGCCTGTCACCTGCAAGTAGGTCTCTTTTAGCCTCTGTTTCTTCGCACTGTCTCTTTTTGCTATCGTTGCCTCTGGCTCTGATTTGTTTATTTTCTCAAGTCATTATCTTTGCCAGAAGGCAAGTGACCGCTGCAAAAACCCAAAAGCGCAGGTTGCTCGCACTTTAAACGAAATTCGCTTATCAAGCACCACAAAAAGAGAAATAAAATTTATCACAAAAAACAAAACATAAATACTTCACTGTGTAAGTGAACACACACACAGCGAAAAGCTGAAGTTTCTGGCTTAAATCTATATGGCCAATCGTCATAAGCATTCGCACACTTGGGCGTACAAACACTTTTTATGGCCATTCACATTTCTTATCAACGCGTGACGAAACGACACACCGAAACATGGCCAAGAACTGAAATCGAAATCGAAATCCCGCTGCAATTCGGCTTGGCTCGCAGCTCGCGCGCGTCGATATATCCTTACTATAATGCTCATAAATATAAACTAAACTCATGCACGGGCCGCAATATATGTGAGAGTTGCGCTATATATATACTACTCGTGCACAGACACACACACACGAACACACACACACAGTCGCACGAAGCCAACTGTGTTGTGGGCAGCCTGGAAAAATAAAGAGACCAATGGCCAAGCCACATAGTATCCAAAGTATCGATGAGTTTGAAGTGCTCAAAGGGGCTTTGGGGTTGTGGGGTTGCCTTACCATCGTGTGACCGCACAGCAGTTCAGCCCGTGGCCATAACAGACAAGAGTTAGCGCAAGCTCTATATACACCTCCCGAATACCCACACATATGTACATATATCGGGCATATAAGGCACATAAGGTTTACATGGACATATATCAAGTATTGCTATGGGCTATGGGCTACGCGTTCGTTTGTCACTGTGCCATCAAATTATAATGCCCGACTATTTAGTGGTAAATGTGTGTTACCTTACATATATCAGCCCCCCCCCCCCCACCCCTTTTCGCACGAAACGCCTTCTCCCCCTCGCCACATGCAGCCATCTCTTTTATACGCACCTTGTAATAGGATAATTATATAGCAAGCAATGCCAATAAATGTGAAAGCATCGAGAAAAACGTACATTTAATTATATATTGCACACATCCAGTAATTAGCCTATTTTTGACACTTTAATGAAGGTCTTTTGTATGTTACACTGGAATAAATTACTGTACTGACAGTGAAATTAAGTAGAAAAGTCCTTTATTCTGATATAACAGTTGAGTAAAGATTTTGTAGGAGCTTTCTAATTGTTAAAGTTGTGGAATATATGTATAAATTAATTTTTAGAACAAAAAAAAAGATACAAAATGAGTCCAAATTAAAATAATTTAATTCAAATACTTAAAAATAAAGACTTAATTGAAATTGTATACATATATATATATATATATTTTTTTTTATTTTGTATATTTATATATATCAGCAATATATCAACTTTAAATAAACAATATATAGTTATTTTAGCTATAGTTGAGTAAAACAGTTTAATATATGTTACTTTATGTGCGTATAACAGTTAGGGTAATCTAAAAAAATTATTTTCATGCAGAACAGTAGTTACTTGGCCTCTATACCTAGAGAAATCGGAGTGTTAATGGGGATTATTTCCATATAGTTAAAGCATATGCATTTAGTACATTTGCTTATCTATTTGTTACCTTGCAGCTGTTTACTAATTTATCTTATCTGTGTATATATGAGAATATTGTTTGTAAAAGCTACTTTTTTAGTATAAAAGGTAAGCAATTAGTACAGAATAGCGTCAGAAAATCACAGCTGCCCCTGAGTCGTATATAAAACATAGCTTTCAGTTAACCAGTTAACCAAGACAACTGTGCTGGATATTTGTACGTGTGCCTATGTCTCTCTATGTGTTTGTATCTCTGTAAATATTGGCCATTCACTGCACTTGTCGCAAGTTGTAACCCTTTCAAGCATTTCCCCAGTTTGGCCACGTTTCGATTTTTTCATTTGCTGCCCAGCGATCAATATTGAATTGGATTTGAGCAATTGTTACTGGCCCAGTTGGGTCAGTCAAGGTACATATATCTATCTATCTGTGGGTGTGTCTGTGTGCCTGCCTGTCTATTTTATTTGCTGTTAAGCGTGTTAGTTAGGTACAACATTTTTTAATAATTTATACGCACTAGCTGCAAGCCAATTGTGAGCTGTGGCCAAAAGACCAATAAATCGACGAAAAGATACATTTTTCTAAGAACGCTTGAACGCATTTACCTCAGGTGTGTGTGTGCCTGTGTGTTGGAAATCTGCTTATAATTGCCAAACTATGCTAACCGTTCGAATGCAAGTGATGCCTGCAAAAATACCCAACTCCTAAACTTGGGAATACAATTTTCAACATTCAAATGTATCTCAAATGTATTTCAACTTCAGCAAAAGGATTTGCCTTGGGCAACAAAGCGAAGCTGAAATAATATTATGAGAAATCAAACTATAAAATCGAAGATGTGGCAACCACGAAAATGTGGTTGTAATGTAACAAAAGCCAAAACACAGTTTAGTGGTTGAACAGCAGCCAGCAGCAACCACATGAACAAATGAGACAGCGCACTGACAAGTGACTGCAGCAGCAGCAACAACAACAACGAACTAATAAAGCTGCCCCGGCATTACAGGTAAACAAAATGAGCAGCAATAAAAGCCAGCGGGTGAGAGTGAGAGCGCGTTAGATAGAGTGAGAGCAAAGCAAATGCCAGACAAAAGGAAGCACAAATAATATAAATTAAATGTATGTGGGTGGGCGTGAGTGAGTGACTGTATGTGTGTGTGTTTGTGCGTGTTTGTGTGTGTGTGTGGGATGGGCAGAACCCAAAGAAAAGCCAAGCTGAGTAATTATTTCCGGCAGAGCGCACAGCAAGTCGAAGGACCACAGTCCACCGTACACCGTCCGCCGTACAATATCCGAGTCCGAGTCCGTGTCCGAGTTCGAGTTCGAGTCCTGCGGTTTGACTGCAACACATGGCCGGACACTTAAAGCCAGAAGTGGACAAACGAAGCGACTCACCGACTCACCAAAACCCCTCGAAACCAAGGTGAATGTATTTGAAAATCTATCTGGGCAATAATTTCGGTTGACATGCTTGCGGTAATTATTGACCGTAATGACAAAACCCCAAAAACCATAGAATCAGCCCAAACAAATTGCTTTAGTTTTGCGCTCTTGACTCTAGTGTGTGTCTGTTGTGCTGTGGTGTGTGTTGTTGTGCCTTTCATTTTAATTGGATTTTGCCAACTGACACAGCACTAGAAATTAGAAAAAAATGTTTTTAATTGATTTGTGCCTGAGTTATGGGCGTCTCTGGAAAAACTTTTGGGAAATTTTATGAGCGTCTCGCATAAATTTCAACACAGATTTTTTGTCAACAAAATTAATGTCATCAAAATTAAAGACGAAATGAGAAATTAAAATCAAGCAGAGCATAAACTATATAAACATGACAGAGATGAAGCATAAGAGAGCTAAATATACATAAACATGTATATATAGCTACCTGATATTTGATTTTTGTTTTGTGATTTGTCAGCCTAAAGTTGGCAGCTCTTTCATAATATACGATCCTACCGACAGCGCCGCCCAAATATTATCACCAGATCATTTATGCTTATGTACAGTGCATATGGACCGCCTGTCAGGGCGGGGGTAGGGTATCTGCCTGCTTGCCAATAGCACACACGCATAACTTGTCCAAAAACCAATTAATAACATGTCTATAAGTTATTTTTGGCCTAGCAAAATGCCGGCCGTGCTAATTCTGTTTCAATGTCGACTATTTTGGATCGACATTTTCGGCGCAGATGTTGCCGTACTGCAAAAACATACATAAGTAACGGCAATTAATTGTTTGATGCAGAATTTCACTTTGAGGCATTTTGGAATGCGATCTATCAAATTACTGAATATATGTATTTATACCCCGTTTGATGGGATTATCTTACTTAAGCAGACGAGCATAAATGTCAGATTTGTCCATTTGTTATAAATTTAAAGCTCTTAATATTGTGAACGCATTTCTTAAGAATATTTCATAAGCATACAGAACGTAATAGGTGAGGGTAGTAGGCTGGGATATACCTTGTGCTATTTTTGGGCTAAGATAATTTTGTAAATAAGAACGGTACTAAAAATAAAGGCTTTTCCAAAAAAAATGCGTTTGGAAATCGATTTTCAATTGAGTTTGCGCAAACAAAATTAAACTAAATTTACTAAATTATCTAGATATCTTGCGCACAGCTTTTGACTGCCTGCAAGGGTATTGAAACTTCGACACTACAAAGATAAATATTCTTTCAATAAAATTCTGTTTAACATTTACCTTTAAAGTGTTCCACATACGTTGGCTTTGGCACATGTACACCATATATTTATATATATATATATGTATTTAAAAAATCAATGGAGAACGCAGTAAATAATTTTGAAGATCTTAAAATTCGACGTACACTTGCGTGAATTCTCTTAATACTCCACACTAAAGTGCAGTCCAGTAATTTATTCAAATGCACTGTATTTATCTGCAGCTTTATCTTTATCTTCATTCGTAATCTCTAGTTCACTTCAAATTCATTTCAGTAAGTAGCTCACTTGCCGGCAGTTGAAATTGGAACTATTACGCGAATACTTCCGCAGCACTTGCGACACACAACAAAGTTGAATGATTTCTTTGTATGACAAATTGGCCCTGGGGTGGGGTGGGGCGAAGGGGTGGTGCTGGTGTAGTGGGGTGCACGCGATAAAAAGACACGACAGAAACGATGATGAACTTATTTGCCGTTCTTTGCTCCCCACAGGCAGCGCTGTTAATTCACTTGATGGGTGAAGTGCGAGGTCAAATCTTTCAGTTGACACAAAGCGATCGCTCACAGATGCAGATACAAAGCGCGCACACACACACTCGCATACACCCGCGCACACACACACGCACACGACGTTAACAAACAATAAAAATAAATATTGACGTGTTGATCGGTCAGCACTGCAAGCACTTGAACTGAACTGAATTTTTTTTTTTTAATTTTTATTGACTTTATTTGAATTTTTTATATTTTTTGGCACTTGCACAGACTTTTGTATATTTTTGTGCATATATATTTTTATGTGTTTTTTTGCGCGCTGAACATTTTCCATAATTTTCACCCAGAATTTTGCCGCTAAATATACGCGCACACAGTAAACACTTGTTGTTGTTGTTGCTGGCCACTTTGCACTTTTAGCCAAGATTTTCGCACTGCAAGTGACATGATTTCCAAAAGCAACGCAATGGGCCACATAAACTATATACCATATACACTATATACTCTATATATATAATGACGACTACATGCACATGTGGGCGACGCTGCCCACGATAAACGCAACAACAACAACAGCAACGTCAACGCGGCAACCGGCTAAGATGCAAATGGACGCGAAGACGCAGACGCAGAGGACAGACGCAGACGTGGAGGAAGACTTCGCTTTGCGAGGAGCAGCGCTGACAACGTCCAAGTGAGCACTGAGCCAGTCGTCGTGACAGCCGCCAGTCCATGGAGCCCAAACGCTGCCACAGAGCAGAGAACAACAACAGCAACAGCAACGGCAACAACAACGGCAACAAAAGCAATGACAACGTCGACGCAAACGCTGCGAAAAATCATTTTTCCGAAATATCAAATAAATATATAAATAATATTAAGTAGAAAAAAGTCAAATATTATTGCATGTTGCTGCCCGGTGAATTCATTTAGAAAATTAATTAATTTCATCTTTTGAGCATTTTCCATAAGTTCGGGACGCGGCGGGCGGGGGCCGTGTTTGGGCTATGCCAAGACGACGACACTTTTGCATGTTGAAGATAATTTAAATCAAAACAGAAATTAGCAACAAATGCCGCTAAGGCCGGGCTGTTGTTGTTGGTATTTGGTTGAGTTTGTTTTTTTCTGCATTTGCTGCTCTGTTTATTTGCCGCCTCGAAGAAGCGTCCGTCGTTATCAATTTGCGTCTGCATCTTCAAATGTGTGAGAGAGAGAGAGATAAAGAGAGAGAAAAAGAGTGAGAATTGTGAGCCAATATAGAGAGTGTGGTAGATTTGCTCATTCCTGGCAGAGCAATAAAAAAGATATTATTTCTTACAGAATGTCTATTTTGCGCTCACTATTAGCTAAAATCTCTACATTTCTCTCTCTCACTCTCTCTCCCACCCTCTCCCCCTCGCTGACACTGCTATCCCAAGAAGTAGCGAACATATGTTCGCCTTTTATTTTTAATGTGCGCTCCCCTCATTTGTTTTTCCGCATTGTGTTTAGAGGTGAGTTCTTTAAGTGTTCCCTTGACATTTTGTCAGTTGGATCAAACGCTCATTAGCTTGACAGCAACGCAGTGGGGGCTGGGTGGTTTGTCTAGATGTGGGCGTCGCTGTGCATAATCCCCACTCGTTTCTGCATATGTATATATTTCCTTGTCATTTAGATGTTGTGAATATTTTTGGTAGAATTTTTAATTGTTGTTTTCTTTTATAAATTAAGTAATTCGCCTTTATAGGGTATTACAGTTTTTGTGTCTAAGCGTGTAACGAATTTATTTTAATTTTATTTTTTTTGATTGTGTGTCTATTGTCTATTGATACTATTGGGTAGCATTGTAACTCAATAACAAAATAAATAGATGCTTAATCTTGGTACTGATTAAAAGCAGATCAATTCGGCTGTAACCATGGCATGCAACCACGTCGGTAAGTTATAAACCTATCTCAACAAAACTTGGCGAAGATCTGTCTTTTTGCTGCAGATAGTATCAACCCCAAAATAATCGCAACTTTCTATTCATTTTTCTTTTTCCCATGTTTTCAAAGAACCGAAAGCTTTGTAATTCGATTTTCTCTTCCAAAAAGTTCAACATTATGATAATTACATGAACCATAATTCGCGAAATTTTAGCCACGTTTTGTTGCTGTGGGTGCGCACCACCAGGCTATTATTAACACCACACTGTGCAATTATTCAAGGCGCATTTTTGGCACTTGACTGCCAAATGTCAATGGCTGCATGTACGGTTCGGATTACGCCGTAAATCGTTTTTAATTGCGCCGAAAACATTGCGATTTACAAAGCTGTTGCTGCGGGCAACAAAAGAATTAAGCGCAAAATCCGTCTGAGAAATTGGTACTAAATATGCAGTGCACAAAATGAAAATAAGTATGCCAGGCCTCTCCCTCCCCTTCTCCCTCTCAAAACTTCCAAAAAGGTAAGCTGCCGACAGCAAAAAGACGTCAACAAAAGGCAAATCTGTTGCCGTCTGGCAGTCTCCTGCTTCTCATACCCCACTTACGACCACTTTGCAAACCCGTTCAAAGAACTCTGGCTAAAAATTATCAGCGGCTAAGCACAGTAAGTACTATGGTCGTGTGTGCCCTACTGGAATATACCCTGTACCCAGCTTCGAGTTGCCGGATATATAATTGCATTAATTTTTAGGTAGTTTCTTTATATGAGAATTTATCCCGTTTTAATGAGCAGTGGGGAGAGGGGTTTCAAAATGAAGTCTACTTCATCTGTGTAGGCTAAACGAAAATCTAAATAGCAAATTTGATGGCTCTTCTTGCTCTTATAATCTCAGCTTTAAAAAGAGTTTAGGAAAATCAATCTTTATCGGCTTTGAGGAAATGGGCGGAGTTTTCGATAGTATGATATAAACAGGACCAGCGCATGGGCTTTGAGAGAACCTTTATTTAAAATTTAAATTTACCACAGGCTGTTTGGGCAGTCTGGCGAATGCACCCTTTGTACCCCTTTTTCATGTCCGCAGGGTATTAATATAAACGAGGGGGACGCCGGCAAAACTGCAAGCATAATTTTGCACGTGTTTCGAATAAGTTAAAAGCAGCGGCGAGCTCGAGCAACTTTCGGGCTAAGACTTTGCGTGCCACGCCCCTACCAAAACCATACCGCCACCCACACGGGGGCGGACGCTTAAAAATGCGCGACCGCATTCATTAGCGCAAATGGCTTAAATACTTGGCCCGCAAATGTTGTGCGGCAGCTTAAGAAGTAGTTGCCGCCCTTACCCCGCATCCAACTACCCCATCCCTTCACTTCTCAGACGCTTCGGTTTGTTTGTTTGACTTTGAGCTTGTCCGTTGTGCACTGAAAGGATTAAGTTTTCACAGCGCCCCACGGCAAGTACACACACACACACACAGGCAAAGCAGGCGAAGTTTGAGCAGGGCCCATACACACACTTTCCTCAAGCAACCCCCTCTCCAGTCCTACCCACTTAAGTAGTTTGCCAATCGTTCGAAGCAGAAAGTATTCGCATTTCGCCATAGATTTCTCTTATCGTTCGTTCGCATAGTTCTCGCACTTCTTGTCGGCGGGAAGTGTGTGCGGAGGGTGCTTTGGGGGTGGGGAGCAGCAGTTGCATTTCTTATAATCGCCGCATACTTTTAGGCATAAGACGTAAATTCTTTGTGCAAATATTTTGCATTGCCACAAATTATTGCAAAGCTTAATGCGATTGCAGTTTTCACTTATTTCAGCAGCCTTTTTGCACAGTTTACCCCCATTGTGGTCAGCGGGTGCTAATGGAGTTCATGGGGAATAGGGATAGAGAAGTATGTTGCCCCTGTGTTGCATTGAACGCAACTTAAAGCGCTTTGAAATGGCATTTCACGAAATTGCATAAAATATTTAAACTTGTAAAGAAAATACTCAAATAAATACTAAGGAGTTGCAATGCTTGAGTAATCAGTTAATTTAAAGTGGTATGGGATTTTTATTGCCCTTAGCAGTGAAGTCTGAACAGAACAGCGAAAACAGATGTTGTTTTTTTTAAGTTCAAAGTTGTGAATAAAAATAAATGATAGTTGCATTAGAATCCTAAAGTAGTTTTGCAAACTACTCTAATAAAATAATAACTTTTTTTTACAGAAAATATGATCCTAAGCCCCATTTTTTATAAATACATATTTTTAATCAGTTTAATCATATTTTTAATCAAACTAATTTGAAAGTTTCAGTAATTTTCATTTCAAATTTATTTTTAAATATTGTTTTATGTTATATTAAAAAAATGTTGTATTTAAAAAAAATAAAAAATAGCAAATATTTGTAATATATATAAAAATTACATATTTGTCAGCTAAGAAGTTATTTAGTTATGTAACTAAGAACTTTTATTTCTGAGTGTAGCTTCTCAAAGCTATCATTATTCTCCCCACAACCCTTTTCGGCCCTATCAAGCAGCTTTCAGGTGTAACGACTCAAATCTCTTTTCAGTCTCAAATTATGCAATTAAACAGTGCATTTTGGAAAAGTTTCGTTGAAGTCGGCGTCGACGATGACGTTGACAGCGACATCGTCGTTCAACGCTCACTTAGCAACATGAATAAAATTAAACTCACGGCATAAGTTTTCCTTTGGCAGCAGCGGGTGGAACTTGCGCAACTTGTGCATATTTCAAATAGTGAATGTATTTTGCACATATTTCAAACTTAACTTTTTTTATACATATATATTTATATACATTTTTTTTTTGGTTTTCTCGACTGGAAAAGTTTGCCAGCAGCGCCGACAACGAACGCAAGAAAGCCCAAAGGCGAACAAACACACACACATACACACACATACAAGTTTTGCACTAGCTGTTGTTGTTGCTTTTCAGGATTTTACTTTTAATTTCTGGAAAAACACACAAAAAAAAAAACAAAATATATATGTGAGTAAAGGAATACTAAAACTGTTTATGGCGCTACTTTGGCGCAAAATGTATGTCAAAATTAATTAATTTCATGATTTATGCGTCGCAAACTTTCCAGTTTCAGTTTTCCACTTTAGGGGTTCGTCTGGTCAAGCTTCTGAATGATGTTAAATGGGGGAAGTTGCCAAACGAAAAACATGTAAAATTAAGTAGATACGTTAAGTTGAAAGCCGACGTCTGTCAAATACTCTATACTTTTTCTTTCTAATATAAATTTTGCTTACACTTGTTATGTTGTTATAGAAGATATACATTTTGATAATTTTCGTAGGTAGGATTTGACCTGACGAATTCATAGTACTATCTTTTCTGATGATCAACTGTCCTAACATAACTTTCGCGGACTCAACTTCCCACTGGCAGAGTATACATAACTGCCGTAAGCACTCTTTATGTACCCCTTCTCATAGAAATCGCAGTACAAGAAATGACACAGAACAACATTTTATACACATTTTCCCTCTACAAATTTTATAGATATGTCCCTGACAAAGCTAATACTCGTTTAAATATTTTCACTTAGCTCACAGAGTATAGAAAATTTTTGCTGACATGCCCAATGGGGTATGTCGGGTATATGTTTTTACACACAGACCTGCCATAGACACAATCAGTACACTCTTTTCTTCTCATTGTCAACAGAGTATTCAAAATTGCCGCGTAGATACAAAACTAAAAAAGTCACGTCTCTGGGCCATAAAGTAGCCTCGAACTGGACCGCGTTCGGGACCTGCTAACCTCGGCAAACTTTGCGTTTAGTTTTGCCAAAGTTCAAGTGCCCAAAAACTGGACAACCAGCTGCTGCTGCTGCTGTTGCTGTTACCATTGTTGTTGTTGCTTTTGTTTTGTAGGTGTGAACATTTGTTTCAGCGCCCCACTTTGATTAGTACTTTTGCGAGAACTGGCTTGCGGCCCCGGCCCATTTCCCTGCGGCCACTCTTTTATCTTGATTGGCAAAGTTGCCGAGCTGAGCTGCTCGGTGGTAAAATGGTGTTGGTGGTGGTGCTGCCAACTCGCTTTCGGCAAATCCTTTGGCTGCTTATCGTTTTTGCATTCATTTGTTTTCAATTGTAATTAATCTTGCAAAGTTTCCTTTTGACATTTTGTGGCTTAAAGTCCCCTTTTACCCAGAAACTCCGGTTAGGACTTTTGTTTTATATCAAGTTGTCACCTCGGCAAGTTGGCCAAAAGTTGTTGGTTTTTTTGGCGCTGGGTGGCAACGCCGGCGTGTTACTGTCACAATTAAAATAAAGTTTGGCGCACTAATTGAAAAGTGTCAAGTGTAATTTCTTTAAATTTGCCCAAAGACGTCATCGTCAGCAAATTGTTTGACTTTTTGCTCTGCTAGCGGATCAGTCGTCCAATTGGTTGCGGTGCTCGACAGTGGTTGGCGGTTGGCTCTTGATGGCGCTGCTGGTGGAGTTTCGCACACAAAACTTGTCAGCCCTGGCACAGCACTAATGGCCATTCTCATTAATTGTGCGTCGCCTTGAGTTGACCATTGTTTCCATTTCGGTTCGGACTGAATGGACATTTTCTAATTAATTCTATGTGCTTCAAGCTGTGATATTTGAGGCATGTGATATTTTTAAAGCTAGCAGATAAGGTGAGTGGAAATTGTCTAACACTGGGGTTTCTGTCTGTAATTTGGGAATATTTTATTATAAAAACTCGAAAGAAAATAAAAATGGACGCATTTTATCTCATGATATAGTTTCTTGAATCTTTCAAAATAACAATTTGCGATTTATTTCGATTTTAAGCATTACACGTAGCTTAAATAATTTAATTTTATCCAATTGTTCCAACATAAGATATAGATAAGATCATAATTAAGCTTAGTAGTTGTCTCTCTCTTTCTCTATCTCTCTCTCTCTCTCTCTCTCTCCCTCTTTTTCTCATGCCATACAATTTCTATAGCTCGAATTTAAAGGTTTGAGCATTGCTTGCATAATGAATTGATAATTCTAAGTAAGGACAAATTTGGGGATTAGATTTAAATTGAATGTAAGGAAACAGCCTTTAAGTACCTTCAGATCCCATCCCATACCTTTCAAAACCCCATATTCCTTAGCATATATTCCAAAAAATTCACAAAGTCTTCAAACCGAGGCACTTTTTTATCCATAGGATTGCTTGTTCCTTTATGCTTCCGCTGCTTGAAGTTGATCCGGCCCCAAACTGAAAACTTTCAACTATTCCAAATGAAATAATAACTTTAAGATTGCTTGGTAAATTTCGCTCAATGGCGGCTCAGACAATTAAGCAAATGCAGCCCGATGGTTTCTGCAGGCAGGCAGCAGCCCGGCGAGCTGGGAATGAAAATGGAACTGAGACCAGAACTGGATATGCAACTAGGTACTGGAAAATGGGAGCTGCGAGTCAGACGCATAAAATGCAAACATAAAAGCCAACTGTGAATGCAACTTGCAATGCAAAGAAAGCGGCAACTGTGACAATGTAAACAACATAGCGGAAGCGGGGTTGCCAGTGAATGGGAGGATGGGAGGATGGGTTTGGGGCTGGCGTGCGAGGTAACTTGGCTAAAAGTGCATACAAAATTGCCAAGTAGCAAACAAAAGAAACGACGCCGCCAGCAGCAGCTGCAACCCCAAAACCAAAAACTGCAGCTAGAACCCATCTACCCCCCAAAATGGTAATGGGCTTTCAATGGGAATTGCAGAGCGGTTGCAGGGAGGCAGGGGCTGGCATGGGTGGGGAATTGCTGCGCTGTGGAGCTGGTAACTTAATGCGAAAATCTTGTTGCAAGTGGCGGTGTGTAGTGGGAGTATGATGCATAAAAGTCTATTGTTTTTGGATCATAATTCTCTTGTAAGCTGTGCGGAATCAAATGATGGCTATGGCATGCCGGGGAGTGTGGGATAGGGTATGGACTTGGCAATGGGTGCAGGAAATGAACATCATTAATTTTGCCATTTTGCATTTGCATTGAAATGGCATTTCGATAGGGTTAAGATTGCCCCACCAACAGCAGCAGCGGGTCCAGAGTTTACCCAACTGCTATGCGCGATTGGCGCGACGTGACTTAATTTGGATTTCTCACAACTAAATATTTGTGTCTACTAGTCCATGAAGACGGGGGGAGGGGCAGCATTTATCAATATGACCAGAGCCGAGAGCGCTGATAACGTCACACGCCGAATTGTGGCACGTAGTGTGCCAGACACCAAACGTCCAAAGTGTTGAAAAAGCGGCACAGAAACTAACACGTACGCAATGCCCGAACGAGAGGAAGGAGGGGGGGCGTGGTACCAAAAGTTGAGCCAGTTGTCTGGTGGAGGGGGAGAGGAGGTTTCCGTCTATGGCCCGGCAAAAATCAAAGCTAAGCACTTTCAATTGGATTTATGCGTTTGCTATGTGAGGACCATGACGCCGAGGCTGGGCGCCGTGCCCAGCTGGCTAATGTCTCTATAGGCAGGCGGGCTCAATCCACAGATCCTGGCACTACTAATAGTTGCTACAGATATGCCCTGCAGCGATTGATGGGTATATTAGTGCTGCACATTTATGTTACAGGTGGGAAAAGGCACCTCTGCGCATATTAAAGAAATATATTCTTAGGCAGCATTTAAAGCAGAGGCGATATTGTCGTGTCTGTCTGCCTCTTCATTTCCATTTACGAGCCAAAGTTGCCAAAGGCCAAGTCTTATTTTTTATTATTGATTATTTCCTCCATCTTTAGAATATCTTGAAAATTATAATTAAAATTTTATAGGATATCTCTTAGTCGGGCGCATTCAACTTCTTCACTCTTAGTTGTTTAAGCTGCTGTTGTTGTAGTCGATGCTTTCTTATTAATCAGCACAAAGTTGTGCGTTGTAGGCAGCACAAATTGCAATTTACCGATAAGCAAATAGCCAAAAAAGCTGTTTACACACACGCATACACGGCCAATTATCCTGTGTGTGTGTGTGCGTCTGTGTTTGGCTATTAAGTTTTATGATCAGTTTCTGTTTTGCGTTGAAACGATTTATTTAGCTAAGCACAATTAATTGGAATTTTACGTGTTGATTTTGTATTTTCGCAATGAAAGTTCAAGCGACTTGGCAAATATTGGCAGCTTTTGTGGCCTAAACAAATGCAATTTAAGCTGATATATGAATAGGTTAAGCAGGGCAGAGGCTTAACTCAAAACAGCAAATTGCTTAGGCAAAACTCAAAATTAATAATATTATCTATTTATCTAATTTAACATTGTGTTAACTGATTTAAGAGCAATACATGGAAAAATTAGATTATCCCTTCATTCCATAATTATTTTGTTGAATCTATAGGTAACTGTCGCTAAAGAGTAGTATTTTAGTTTTGAAGCAACAGAGAAGTTTAATATACAAACAAAAGCAAAAATAAAAATAAAATAACAATGAAGGTCAAATGAGAATTTCACTCTGGTTAAAAACATTTTGGTTGTTGTTGTCAAGATAAGTATTATTTTACCATTTATTTTTTACTTGATTCCATTTTTTTTCAATTATAAAATATTGATATACAGGATGTTAAGCACCATACTCATTATTTTCAAATGATAACGCCACTTTCTGTTTCCCGAAAGCGCTCTGACTAATTATCTTCTAAGTTCTCTACTTATTAACGAGTACTTTGTTCCCACTGTCTCACTTTATCTTTTCCATCTTCTTTAAAATTTCCTTATCGATAACTATCGCTTGACAGGCACTTCAAGTGTCAACTGTTCCATCTCGAGTTTTGCCCACAATACTGTGAAAATTTATGATAGCACGTGTCCACTTCAAAGGTTTCGAAACCGCACTTAATGCCTAACACAAAAAGGCGGCCATCTTAAGATCCGTTTGGGACGATGCTCATAGCGAACCGAAACGCTTAGCAAACAATAGAAATCTCCCCAATCCAGAGCCCCATTTCCCGTCTGACCACACATCATATGCGATTCAGCAGCTGGGCAGCATAAAATGCTTTATGAGATTATTTGCTGAAATGTAGCGAACGGTTTTTCTTATTTATTTGCTTTGGGGCCGGGTCCACACTTTTATGGCGCCTCAAGGTATGCAGCGAAACGAAACGAAACGAAAAGGGAAATTGTTGCGGTCCAGCCCAATGGCAGGCATTAACCAACATTCCTGTGGCCAAAACATTGCGGCATATTTCATGTTTGCTTCAAGGGTCTCTCCTTTGCTTTCTTTTCTCTTTTTTTTTTTAGGTGGGATTAAATGCGCTCAAGTGTTAAAATTGCTAGGCAAAGATTTGCATGGTAGGGCATAAGTTTTTTTTGTTTTTTTTTTTGGATACCTTTATTGAAATATAATACGCTTTACATACGCCTTTCCATTTCGTTGGGTCGTTCTCGGAATCTGCTGCGACAGCTTTTCGATTTGTGTGCGGATTGTGACAAATGTAAAATGCGTCGAAGGAATTTGAAACGCTTTCATTCGACTTGAACGCGTGACAAAAACTCAACTTATGCCAGCTTCATGTTTATGTTACTGCTAATCCTTAGCATGGCAAAGTGACACAAAACTCTACACACATACACACACACTCACACCCACTCAGGCCTACGTATCTAGTGGTACTCCCAGAGATGAAGGCCTCCGCTGAGAGCTGTCTGCTGTTGAGTGTTAAGCCTGCTCTCCAACGCATTTTGGCTTTTGAGTGGTGCTGTCACAAACGTGTGGGCTTTTCAACCATCTAAAATGGTCAGCATGACGTCATTGATGGCCAATGTCACGACAGGTACTTCATATATGTCCGCGATATAAAGTCAGGTATTTATAAAAAAAATATTATATATATTATATATATTTTAATTAAAAGGTCAATCGCTTGAAAATGGGAGTTTAAAGTCTAGCCCTGCTTCGCATATTTTGCAAATTTCAGAAGTGCATTTAAAAGAGATCCGACATTATTTTCAGCAAAAATGTATTTAAGATATCGAGCTATCTTTAAAGCTCAAAATTTGCTAGCAATTGTTGTTTCTGACTGCTGAAAATTGACTAATTGTTCTTAAATAATGACAGCTCAACCAGACACATGTAGTATTTAATAGATTTTTATAAAACATAAAGAAATGCAGGCTGCCATTCATATGCTGAAAGTTGTTAAAAGCTAAGCCGCTTATGGCCACAGCCCAGTGACCATTCAGCCAGCCAGCCAGCCATTCAGTCTGGCAGTCCAGCTGAGCTGTCCGGGCCGTCAGTAAGTGCCAGGTACACGGTTCCCATATCGATAGAGAGACAGAAATCCTAAAGCCAGGCGATCGACAAAAAAAAAAAAAAAAACAAAAAGATAGAAAAAAGGGCGTCATGTGCGGGTTCATTTGTAGCGGAAATAACTTTTTGATGCACAGCTTCCACAGGCTGATTCACCTGGCCACAACAACTCCAAGCAGGAGTCCAATGCGCTTAAACTGTAAAACATTCGGGGCAGCAACTGAAAAACACAACAGCAACAACAACAGCAAAGGGGGAAAGAAAAAATGTTTTTGGCGAAGTCCATTACTATTAAAAAAGTTTCAGCTGGGAACAACAAAAGCAGGAGTAGGAGCAGGCGGAGGAGCAGCATCAACAGAAACTTTGTCGGAGGCCTGGGCACAAAGATGACATCAAAGTTGTGCGCTTAATGTAGTGGGCAGAGGGAGTGAATGCGGGGGCTATGTTCGGTATATTGGAATATAGCATACATGTTTATTTTCCACATGCGCCGTGGCTCAAAGTTAACTCTTTGTGCCCGCACTCCCTGCGCCTGCTCCAGCTCCTCTCTCCGCTGCAGCTGCTGCTGTTCCTTTGGCAACTTTGTTTCACAATCGAGTACAAAATTCACTCGACTGGATTAAGAGATTAGTGTAGAGATTATGAATCATATGGCGAGCGTGTGAGGGAGCGGGTGGGGAGTGGGGGCTGGTGTAGCACACTGGGCACTTGGTTAACTGAAAGTTTTCATGTCCTGTGCGGCTTTTGTTGCTTTCAGCTTGTTAAGCCAGCCCCAGCGGCGCATGTGGAGCATTAGGCCATAACTTTAAGGCTCACATTGTTTACGGTTCGGTTGAGGTACGTTCGGTAATCTCTGAAATATTGACAAAACTTAGCCAGGGGCCCGTCAATTGCAGCCCGTTGACCCTTTTTAGCTTCTGTCAACCCAATTTAATTTCAATTTGACTCAAGTTCGTCCAACTTTAGCTTGCTATCTCCATCTCTCTCTCTCTCTCTCTTCCCTCTCTTCACTATCTGTCACTTTCATTACCTGTGACCCTAATTTAACGCCTTGGCAATTTTTAATTTTTATCTGAAAACTTTGCGCCTCATTCAACCCTCAGCTCAAATCAAATTTTGAACGCCAAAAAAAAGTTGCCACTCATTACGAATTCTATAAGAAATTTATTCGTTGACAACAACAACAACGCGTAGGTAAAGGTAAACTTTGTGCATTAATTTTATTGCAGCGACATCTTGAATGACAAACCCCAAAGAGCTCTTGTTCTATGGCTCTATCTCCAAGTCTTCTTCTGGCTCCGCTTTGCTTCGCTTGGGCGGCACTCGACATTTTTATCAGCTGCAAAAGTTGTCGATTAAGTTTTGCGTCCTTCAAATTAGTTTTTTCTTTCGTTTTTTGATACCCTTGCGGGTAGCTCTTTTACTTATCATGAAGTTTGTTGTGCATTAAAGGGAATAGTTTGGGTACCATATACAGATACATATGTATCTAACCATTTAAGTATTCTTGTATTTACAAATACCAAATTCTAATTCCCAAAACTCTAGTTCTATTAACTTCTAAAAACATATGATTACACAAAATGTTAGCTAGGCTTTGTTTACTATATCGCGCACCTACCATAAATGTAAAAGGGTATTAAGTTTTCGGTTTACCGAGCTGTTGAATGTTTCCTCGTGATTTTTTTTTGTTTGTTTATAATTTGTATTTGTTTTTGTTGTTGTTGGGTCAGGAAATGCGCCGTAAGCTGCTTCAGAAATGTTCACCACTTGTCGCATTGAACTTGGCCAGTTGGGCAAATGAAGTGCGCCGATTTGTTTACTTGGGCGACAAAGGGTTAAAGGTAAAAAGGGTTGCCGGGATGGGTGGGCAATTTAATGAATTAGGCGTAATGTGTTAAGGAAATTTAATTAAAAAGGCAGCGCAAGTGGCTCGAATTCAGTTAACTCTGCAATTAAATACAGTTAATGCGCTCTAAGCATTCTTCCAGCAGCTTAGCCAAGCTATCACATTACGCATACGCCGAGTGTTGCAGAAGCCACGAGGAATTGCTTAAAGCTGGAGCAACTTATTTGATATGCCATTCCATGCATGACCATCAAAAGCGCATTACGAACGCTTTAACAGTTTTAAACAAAGGTGCAGAGCTGGCAAAAAATGACAAACTAAATCTCGTAAAAAACAAACACACATGTTTTAGAGAGGGAGGCGGGCTGTGGTTGGGGTCCGGTGTTTTGGCAGTGTATAACTGAGCTCTAATGCGCAGCTAAGGATACAAATTACGAAACAATGACGTCAACGTGCCTGTCAACAACTTGGCCAGACAATAGTTATGCAACAGACAGCCACATGAAGGGGAAGGGTGTGGGGGGCCGGAGAGAGTAGGGTCTAGGGTCTGCTGGCTGAAGCCCAATGCCAGGTGCAATGGACATTTCTGTCGCATACACACAAATTACGTGCGAGATTATGCCGTGTCCAAGTTCAAGTTGGAGTCGTTGGCAGCGAGCTGCAGTAGGGCTGGAAGTGTTATTGTGTGCTGGTGTGGGTGACATTTGCGATAATTTTGTAATGCGCACGTAGCAAAAGCAACAGACAACACACAGCAGCAACAGCAACACCTATGCTAACCTAGAAGTGCTCAGGTCTCCCTGCCCGACCGGGTGTTACCCTGCACCTAGCTCTGATCTGTCGTAAATTCTACATTCTACATTCGAAGAAACTTTAAGGTCACAAACAAGGTCATAAAACACACGAACACACATACAGTAGGGAAAACAGTCTGATGTATCTTAAAAGTGATATATTCTTGATAAATATAAAAAGGTAATTTTGTGTTACTCGTTTATAATAATCGATAACTATCGAATTATATTATTTAAAAAACATGTAATCAATGTATGGTTAGCGATAATTTGTTGCTTTGGGATTTTATAGTCTCAGAATATGACAACACACGGTCATGTCCAGATCAACTTAATGTTTATATATATATATTTACTTTTTTTTGGTTGCAGATACATTCTTTTGTCTGTTACATACATTATCGCAGCTGCACTATACTCATTGAACACATATTGGCAATGACCACAGGGTAGTTCAAGTTCAATTCGTATAATGGCAATGGTTGCATCCACTGCTTGACGCTTACCAGTGGTAAGAGCGAGTGGGGGCTGCACTTGAAGGGGGATTCATCAAGCCAAACATTCATTTAAATGCAGCCTGATTTGATTACAAAGCCCAGCAACAGTGAAGGTTAGTTCCGTGGGCGCTAACAGCAACAACAATCGCGCTTTGTTCCCATACGTTAAAAGGTGTGAAAATTAATATTTACGCTAAAAAGAAAACAACATCAACAACCACGAGATGAAGATGAAGAAGGAGCACAAAACCAACAACAACGCGAGCTGCATTGTCTGCCACGCGGCTGCACTGAAGGTAGCTCGTGTAATTAATTTCCTTGGCTCCTCTGATCCCTTTCATTTCCCTCTTTCCTGTCTCTCCCCTACTTGTAGCTGCCATTTGCCTTGCTTTTAGATCAAATGCATTATCCTGGTTTTGGTACATAGCTCCCTTAACAGTTGTTGCTTAGCAGCTAAAAGTTGTTGTTGCTGTTGTTGTTGTTGCTGTTGCTGCTGCTACTGCCCTGCGGCATTGTATTGTTTAGCTGCAACGCGTTCGGCCACGCATGCTGTTGGCAGGCGCTTGGAATTACGTGGCACTCGCTTTAAAGTCCACAATCCTTCAGATCCTCAATCACCAACTTTAGTTGGCTTAGTTTGCTGCCTGCTTTTGACTGCAGTCAGCTTTCATTTTCAACTGTATAATACTCTCTCAAATATCTCAAAAATATCGTTTTAATTATTTGATTGTCAATCAGTAAGTCAATCAATCAGGCGACTGCACAAAATATATTTGACTGATGGAAGCACTTTGCCAGCTGGCACAAGCCACGAAGAGCTGAAACAAATTTAAAAACAATAAAAAGTATGGTATATGAATAGTTTGAAATACATACTGAATATTTGCTAAAAATAATTCAACATTTATTTAAATTTTGAGCTTTTTTCACATTTAGCTTTTTACTATCAAGACTTAAAAATAAGTTAGTAAAAAAATCTTAAAACAAATACATTTAGCAACAGACTGTCGAATATATTAAAATTACATTTCTAATTTTACTACAATTTAAATTTCTGCTACTTTCAATTTAAAGATGAATCTAAGTATCCATCTCTAATGGATAATTTATCTCTTAAGTGTCTGTCAGTCTGTCATTATTAAAGCCACCCTCTCGCCTTGTGTACCCAAAATAATTTATTTTACTCATTATTTCATTTAGTTTTTTATATCCACAATCCAGACACCTGCAAATGTGAAATTGTTTTGCCATATATCTGCCATTATTGGCCATTATATGCCAGAGCTGAGTGGGTCTAAGAACCTTCAAAAAGCCTGAACCATTAAATATACCCGAAAGTCATGCAACATAAAATCTTAGACTGTTGGAGAACAGCAATTATTGTTGCCACTGCCACAGGTAAATCAGCTTCTTTGCTTTGTGGCATATGCCACGTGCTCATAATGTGGTCGCACAATTAAACTTGCCGCAAGCCGCAGTTGCCCTGCACTTTGGGCCATGAATAATGGCGGCCAGTGAAATTGTCAGTTACAAATACAAAATAAATAGCCTAGCAGAAATGTACATATATACTAAACAGGAGCCAGAGATCCCTTCGAGCGAGAATTTAACTGCTGTTCAGTCGCGCATGAACTGCGCAGAAACTGCGAATGTCTCACAGCTTGGCCCCAGTCAATTATATGGGCCTTGGACATTAAATGTCATTACGCAGCAACAATCAAAAGGAGATGGCAGCAGACAGGAGACAGAAGACGGGCGACGGGACTTAGGACGCAGGACACGGTAGCGTCAAGCTAAGCATGAAATTAAAATGCGCCTAAGATGTATTGTCGTCTGTCATGCGTTCGACTCTAGGCAAAGATGATGCCACACTTTAAGCCAACTTGGCTACGCTTCTTATACACGGCTACAATTTTTGAGCTTAAACTAAAACGTTGAAGTACTATAAACAAGTTTCCTATAAATCATAGTTTTGGATATACATTTAGTATATTCATCGCTCCAATTGAGGAGCATTAAAAGTTTCCTGGAAGTTCTGATAAGCAATATAAAATATTAAATAAGTTGCATTTTATTTCTCCATACTAGAAAAGCTTGCTAAAAATTGAGTTTTACAAAATTGGATATCATAATATATATTAAAAAATGTTGTAAATGGTTGAATGAAGTCGATCATTTGTAACAGTGTAGTTGGGTCGCGTCTTGCCGCTGCCAGCCTGTCGTGTTGCTTATAATTTCATTTTTCACACCGCTGTCGCAACGGCCGCAAGTTGGCAGCCAACTCGATCCTTGCTGCAGCTCAATGACAAAAGTGTGAAGCAACGAATTGTTCCTCATTGTCTGGCAGCCGTTCTGCTCGTTTTGGCCCGTTTTGGGTGCTTTTGGGAATTATGCCAAAGCGATAATAATAATAAAATGAAATGCCTTTAAAAAAAAACAACTCGTCGCTTGGCAGGACACCACACATACACACACAGACACATACACACACAATGCTTTTGAAAATTCTTGCTGAACATTTTCAATTGCTGTTGAAGGCCTGTTGCATAATTCGCAGCTTCAAGTGAATTTTTTTGTTTGTACAAATTTAATTATTTTTCAAACCAAAAAAAATGAATGTTTGGTTCATTTGAAATGCAAAATCAAAAGAGGCAGCACGCAGCTGGCGACTGGCGACTGCCGTTTGGTGGCAACTCAATTAAACGAATGTCAAAGAACGGTCACTGGAGCGCTTACAATGGCTTCTCCTGGCTCAACAATTCCTTTGACACACGCACTCGGCACGACAAATATGAGTGGCTGCTCCTGCTACTGCTACAGATCTGTACAATGTTTGCTGCTCCTGCTGCCGTTGTTGCTGCTTGCCTTGTTGTTGCTGCTGCCGTCTTTGTGGCAGTCGCCTCCTGTGGCCAGCGCGCGCCTCTCTCTGTTATTGTAGCCATGGAAATGAATATTAATGCCGTCTGAATTGTGCAGCTAACGTATAAGCCATCACTATGCCCACACCCACTGCCCACTTCCTTCTACCACTGCCAGTTTCAATCCCTTGCCCCCAGCTCTTGCCCATTCCCGCAAGGCATCGGCCAGTTCGGCAAAGTCCTTTGCCCGCAGTGCGGCTCAGTGCGCACTTTGCTTGGCATTAATATTTATCAGCGGTATCAAAAGTTGTTCTTGTTATTATTGTTGTAGGTGTTGTTGTCGATTCCCTTGGTTAAGCAACACATTTAGCATACTCTTTGTTTGCCGCTCACTGTTTATCATATTTCAATAAACAAATGTAATTGGGCGTGCGAAAATGAACTGGGAAAAGTATGAGATATATTTGTAAATGTACAAATTATGTACAAAAAAGGGATATATTTTCAAATCTTTGTTAAGCCTATATAAAACAATTAATTGTGGCGGTTAAATTATAACATTTTAACAGGTTTTTTTAAAAGTTTTTTTTCTGAATTTTTTTTACCAAATTTTGATTTAGTATATAGCATCTTTGGGATTTTTAACCTTCATATTTAAATGTATGTCAATTATGCATATTTTCTGGACTAATCCGCGCTGACTAAAAATCAAATAAATATATAATTTTAATATATATCCCATTACATCTCATAAAATATTTAATGATTAAAAAACTTATTAATCATAAGTAACTCGATAGAGTTTGCAGTGAGCATATATTATCAGATTAATTGAAAATCCTATTTAAATGTTAATAAACCAACGTTCGATAATATTTAATTTAAGCAATTTATTAACTGATATTTTTGCGAATTTTCACTGATTTTTCAATTGATGAGAACGAAAATTAAATACATTTAAGTGCAGCTTTCGAGCTTCGATAATATTATATGCTTGAAATACGGCACCCTTGAACATGATTAAACCTTATCATTTAACCACACACTCGTTCACACACACTCTGCAAGCACCACTCTCATAGTATGTTGTGCCATTGTCAACAGTAATGAAATTTACCTGTACACGAAACGAAATTAAATCATTAACACCTGAAGCGTGGGCAGTCAGTGTCATCGACATTGAAGTTGCAGTTCTGCGATGACCAAAGAGGATACTGCAGTGTTGTATATATAAGAATATACCCTGCAAAAAAAAGGATTGCGGAAAATATGTATATAAGAAAAAACACCAACAAATGTTTATTGAGAAAGATAAAAAAGGTCTTTCAAGTATTTTTTATGTATCAATGAGGGTAATAAAAGAATCGAAAGCGTTTCACCTGAAGAAAGGAATAAATGTCGCCTGGGTGATACAATTATGATATGAACAAACATTAAAACTATTTGTCTTCAGGTTAAGAACGACGTCTTATCGCCATACTATCGCCTGAAAGAGACAAGGAACGATATACATTTATTTAACTATTTTCTTTGCAGGCTATATTTTCACTGCATTATATTTCTTTATAATATAAAATAATTGCAACATATTTAAGCTTTGAATTTCGTATATTGTATACCATTTTTAAATTCTCCTTTAAGTCCTGGCGATGGTCATAAGTAGGACGACAAAATATGCTGCCAGGGTATTTATATTTAAACTGTCTGCAGTTAACGGGGTGACTTTCAATAACATTTAAAGCACGCACTCGCTCCTGAGGGTAGTTTCAGGGTGTTTGTTCTCAGTTTTGCTTGTATGTGTGAGTGCGTGTCTCGTTTTTATTGCGCCAATAATGCAATTTGTTGACATTGGCTACGCCGTGTTAATAAGTCGCGCCGCGTAACGGTAATGCAATTTCCAGCATCCAGAGGGAAATGCCTTTGCATGGCCATTGAACTTGGCCCCAAAGGCGATCCGAAAGAACTTAATTAATTAGCTGCCAGCAAACTTTGCTTTGAAAGTTTTTGGCCACAATCTGATACACTTGCTGCCAGCAGCTGTACAACGTTCGGTTCGAGTTCTGCCCAGAGAGAAAAAAAAAACACGCACACAAAAAGCCCAACCAGGCTAAAGAACTTTGCGTGTATTTACTGTTTTTCTTTGGGATTTTCGACTCCGTGCAGCTTGTTTTTTTTTTTTTTTGTTTCTTTTGGCTGCTGCCCTTAAGTGCAGCAGAAGGACAACACGGACCTGCCGTAGGAAGCTTTTGTGTTTTAGTTACGCTGCGAACCGGAATCGGAAGGCGGCTCAACGTTCAGCAGCAGCCATGTCCAGTGCTGACCGCAATCGCATTGTGGCATTGTCCACATCAATGTTGTCGCCTTCTATTTTTGTTACCATCTCTGGCAGCCTGCCTGCCTGGATTAATGGTCTGGGCCATGTCCATCTGCAAAGTGAAAGGCACAAAAATTGATTTTACTTTTTGATTCATTGCAGCAGAGGCAGCTCCTTTCGTCCGCTCATACGACACCTATTCACTTGGCCAACATGGGCAGCTGCTGCAGCTCCAAAATGCAACTTCAATAATTTCATTGACAAATCTTTGGCTTTTGGCACTCGCAACAGTTTGGAAACTTTAACACAAACCGAGCTAAATGAAAGCCAAAACTGACAAAGTTTTAAGCACGCAAACTTCAAAGAACTTCACATACACACACACATACACGCACACTTGTAGCCTGCTCTCAAATTAAATTAAAGTTATTAAATCATCAATTCAATCAGACAATTAAGAAAGTTGCTAGTTTGAAAGTTTTTGGCCACATAAACTCAACGACACATGTGGCAAGCCACCAAATAACCGCCTCTATCCAGCTCTATGAATCGCCACTTTCCACTTTCGTCCTTCTATCTCAGGGCACTGCTAAAAGTCAAAATTTAGTGCTAAGCATTCTGTAAACAATTTTTTCCAGTTGGAATTCAATTTTTCACAAAAAGTTTCAATTTGATTAGGCTTCATTCAGATACAATTTAAGAAAAAAATTGAATAGCATGTGTGCATGTTCTAGTTAGGCGTGCTCAATCAGATAATAGATTTTTCAACATTTGCACGAATTGAATTTTACATAGATCACCAGAATCAGAAATAATCAGTTTATTAAGGTCCCAGTCAAGTTCTGCAATTTCATTAACGCTTCGACTTTTGTTTCTTCCGCTTTTCCCTCGGGGATCTGGTACAGATGTCTAGCTGTCTGTTCTTTCGACTTGTCTGCCTGCCTGTCAGTCGATGCCTGTGTCTAAACTATGACCTCTGGGCATGGGCATTATAACATGTAATAAAAGCGAACAAGAACAGCAATAACTAATGCAGTATTTGAAGTTTTGTACTTGATGCACGAATCCAAAAGATACTTTAATTTTTTACTGTGGCGAGAAGAGAATTTAATTTATTAATTGAAATAAATTTATTGACAAATTATTAGTTTATTAGGTTAACTAAAGGAAGAGCTTTCTATGCTGTTAAGTTTCTGGCATTTTATCCATAAATCGAAATCAGCTTATTCCTCATAAAAGTTGTATATATTATTATATGAAATTAAAGTGCATCTTAAATTCGTTTTAGCAAAGTTGTTTGCCAATTCGAATCCTTTAATCCTTAGTAAGTAAAAAGTTTACAGACAATTCTTGCAATACTTTGTTGTAGGCCAGCCTGAAGTCAGACTTAACAGTTCTTATTTACAACGTGTGTGTGTGTTTGTATCTTTAGGCTGCGCTTTCGATTAGCTTAACTCGAAAATTCCGAACTTCAGGCTTTGATTGAACTTGTCCTGCTCCTGGCACTAATGAAAATAGCGCAAATGTTTAGTATTTTCTTTTTTCTTTTTTTTTTACTAAGGTTGGCAAATAGCTGACGGTTTTGGGGGTGGGATGGGAGCTGGCAACCGTCAGCTGTTGTCAGGAGCGTGTCCTGTCAGCGGCCGGCATGATTTTCAATTTGTGATCTTAATCAGCAGGTATCCTGCATGGCTTGTGCTCTCTTTCATTGCTTTTCTTTGCCATTGCCTTTCTACTCGATTCTCGTTTTTTTTCCATTTTTGTTTGGTTTTTTTTATTTGTTGCCTATCAACATGGACGTCAGCGTCATCATCAGCGTCATCGTCATTGCTTTTTTATTATTTTTATTCGGGTTTTGGCTGACTGCCTACTAAAAGCAGTTGTTGTTGTCATCGTTGTCGTTGTTGTTGTTCTTGTTGTTGTTGCTGTTCGCCTTTGTCAGCTTTGTTCGGTCTCAACGTTCGACGTTGCTAGGCATTAACTTTTGTCATTTTGAGCGCCCCTCAGTCAGTGAACAATGCAATGTGAATTGGCAGGACCTGGCCCAGGACCTAAGGCTTCCCCCTTGGCCTTCACTGGGGTCTAGACTGTCTGCTTCGCCTGGCCAGTGCTTGGGCTGCCCGCTGCTTTTGGCCTGCTGCTGTGTTCATTTAATTAAATTACACCAAATTGTTTGGGTCGTCCTTTCATTCAACTCATACAACAAAGTACCAACAACAGCAGCAACAACAACAAATCGCATAAAATGTGTAGAAAATTACAAAATATGTTGTCCTGTAAAAATATTTGCTCAATGCCGGTTGCCAGTTGTCCTTAAAGTGTTCGTAATTGCTTTGCCAATTTTTTGGTATTTTTTTTGTTTTGTTTCTTATTCCAATTGCAAAACAATTTGGCTTTTAAATTATGTAAAATACATGGAAAATGAGCCCAAGCAATGCCGCATAAATAATATAAAAGCAATTTTTATATTTCTGACTTACATATTCCGAAAGATATGCGTAACAGCTGTGCCAAATGTGTTTGTATTGAAGTCCAATTGAAATCTGTGTGTCAATGTATGCGCGTCTGTGTGTATGCGTGTATCTGTGAGGTGTCTGTATTTGGATTTGTATCTGTTTGCAAGTGTTAGCGAGAACTGCCGCCAAATTTGCTGTTATCAAAATACCATAGACATTTGTATTTTGATGCTAAATTGACCATAAATCGATTTCGTCACCAAATCGCCAATATTAGCATATGGTTTAGTAATATTATTTTATAAAACATAATGTGCAAATAATTTAAAATATGTTCAGTAAAGCGCAAAGGTAACTATCAAAGCTAAGTTTTAGACTCTATTTACATATCTTTGAAAATTTGACGAAATGTTGTTGTTAGGGATTTTGGGAACATTTTGATATTTCAGGCTGTTTCAATGCCGCTTCATACGCATACAAATTCACACAGCAAGGCTGGCAAAACTTTTCTGCCGCCCAGACCCAAGTACTTCCGTGTCACAATGGAAAAAATAGACAAATTTTGTGGCCTTTTTAAAAATATGAAAATGAAGTATATTTATGGAAAAAAAAATTGGTCTTAATGGAAAATAAGCATGTTAAATAGTTTGTTAGCAAACAATAGCGGCAACGCTGCCTGGGTCCGGTTTTTTAAAAATATTTTTTCGATTACATGAACAGAAGGTGTTTTCTTATTACAATAATTCGAACAATAATTTTATAATGGATGGTTGATAAAAACCAAAAGACTGCAACTCAACTGTTGTTTCCGTAAATAAAAAATAGTTGAGACCGATGCGGAAATCGAAAATCGGAAACATAAAAATTTCTACTGAGTAAATACAGTAAAATATAGAAGTTGCAATTGTGTCCACCTAAAGTATAATGCATTTTAAGCAATTAAAGTTCTCATTAGGAAAATTTTTAAAAACACAGTAAGCTTTCAAAGTATGCACAAAAAACCCTTAGCCAACTTGAAGTGTATTTTATCTTAAAATTTTAACCATTTTTGACCATAGTGCATCGGGCAAACGTTTTACATATTTCGTTGCCTACTTTTTGGGGCCAGGCGTTAGGCAATGCTCGCAATCAAAATCATAAAATATAAGTTTGCACTGCGTAAATTTCGAGAGCCACAGCCACATCTGCCTAAATATTTTTTAATTTGCTTTGTTGTTGTTGTCGTTTCTGGTTGTTGTTGCTGCTGCTGCTGTTATTTTGCCATTGGCATTTGCCAACTGTGCACGTTAAAGCTCAAGTTATAATTTTGCGAAATAAAAGTTCTCGTGCTGCCAACTGTTGCCCCGATGCGGTACGTAGTGATTAATCATAAACAGAAATCACTTGAAACGCAGCTGCAGACCGAATACACACGAATACCCACACCTACTGGCACACACACATACACACGTCGGTGTCAGTCGAACAAAAGTTGACAAAAAAAAAGATAAAAATGATAAAAAAGATAAAGGTAGGTAACTGACGGTTAGGTAACTGCGGCTCTCATATTGATCAATCAATGTCAGTCGGCTCTTGTTGCAAAATCTATAAGCAATATGATAACCATTTGGCAATAAACTCCAACAGCGGCAGCATCTGGCTGTCTGTCGGTCTGTTAGTCTGGACATCTGTGCTATTGTCTGGCGTTGTCTTTGCAACACTTTGAGTGATTTGATATGGCACATAGCTGCAGACACACACGCCCCACGCTCCACGTTTCACGCCCCACGCCCTCGCCAATTCCCATTTGCTGCTAAACCTTTGATTGAAACAAATTTCCAATATAACCGAATGACGGATGCGACGAAAAGCGACATTTTGTTTTCTCCTAACCCCTTTTCCCGGTTTCACTCCTTTTCCTGTGTTTGTCGCTTTGTCTACCTTTGGCTGCTGCGCCAAAATGTGTCACTTTTTATGAGCGATCAATTGTTTTTTTTTTTTTTTTGCCGCTTGCCAACATTTCTTTACCAATTTTGTTGCACCCCTCTTTCGTCAGTTGTATTTGCTGTTTTCTTCTTGTCGCATATTTTCTTCCCTTCCAACACTTCTGACACTTCTCCTTGTATTTGCTGTTGCTTCTGTAATTTTATGCTTTTGACAAATTTGAGTTTAAGTGGATTACTTTTTACTATGAAGAACTCCCCCACCGCCCACTGAACTCCCTACGAAACGATTTTATTTAATGTTCTCTTCTTGTTGCTGATGATTAATTAATTGTTTTTCCTGTTGCTTGTTTGTGTCTGATTTTCCTTTTGAAACATTTGTTGCGCAATTAATTTTCATTTGCATCTTTACGTGCGGAAAATGTGAACTCATATATTTACAAAAACTGGATTTTTATTTCAAAGTGTGCTCTGGTGTTTTGAAGGGATAGTTTAAAAAGAAAATCATTTGTTTCATTTCTTATTCTACATTTGAAGAATCTCATTTTATTTATTCAACGCTGTCTGTCGAAACTGTTCATAGATCCTATCCTTAATCCATTCCTTGCTGTAGGGCGCATAGCTATCCGTGCTCTTCTGATACACCAGGCAGCTGATATCCACAAAGGAATCGATGAAATCGAACAATTGTGTGATATCATACGTTATGGTGGGCATATCGGGACTATTACGCTTCAGATGCTCCTCATAGATTTTGCAGATCGTATCCAAGCAATTCTGAATACTCTCAAATTCGTTGTAGGTGCGCGTTTTCGGACACTGTTTTGGGTGTACCAACAAAATGGTATGAGACATGGCAACAAGAAGCTAAATAAAAATAAAAAAAACTTGAATAAAAGAATAATATTTTTATTTTGCACAAACACAAATAGATACGTACCTCTCAGCTCAATGGATTAAATAAATTGCACATATTAAAAAACTTAATTGCCTTTAATTTGAAGCTCAATTGCCTTTAAAAAAATAGCCTACTCTTCTTTGCAAATTTATTTTAATTAAGTGTAACTGACGCTGTATTTATTTTTAATTATTAAATATTCGTTGTGTGCAGAGCATTTATATTTATTATAAAGGATTTTATTATTTTTGCTTTTGCACATGCATACATTTTTGAAACCAACTCTTAGCCTGGGATACTTATCTATATAGCACTGCCTTCGCCAAAGACATTCTTTGCGATTCGAAGAGCTTACCTTTGTATTTGTATCAGCTGCCCAGTTGCTTCAGTTATTAAAGAAAGTAGATTACGATTTTTAAATTATTATAAACGTTAATACCTTATATATGTTTGACAGAAAGACATCTACCTCTAATAAAATTTGATTGCACCTAGTTTGGCGATGATCGAAAAGAAAATCGAGACTAATTGGGTTCCATCGAAAATCTAGCGCCAAGAATAGCCTCTTCTTCAAAAACAAAGAAAAAACTGAAAGACTGCTAATTCTTTCTTCAATTCCTTTACAAGCGACTCCATAAAAAATCTGCAATAATTTCCGTTCGATTGCAAATAAAAACTTGAAGAACACTATAGTAAATTGTACCTGACTTGATTTTTTATGTTGGGCGGGGTCGTGTTTACAGTTTGCTGAAAATTGTCCCATGTGAACAATTAGAGGAAAGGGTTTTAACGTCTTAAACACGTGCGTGCGCTTTCAATTTCATTTCCGTTGTGCTCGGGAACACCCTTCCCCTATTTCCCCCACTCCGGCACCCCAGCCGTAATATACTTAAGTATGGAGCTCATAAAAGATTTAAGCGTCGCTGCCATTACAAATGCAATTTGCAAAAACTTTTGATTTCGCCAAAAAGCCAAAAGCCCGGGCACTGAATCCCAGGCACACTCGCAGGCCCACAGGCTTTTATTGGTCTCATTAAACGAAAATGTTTGCGAGTGAGTTTCGCCTCAGTTTTACCCAGAACCAAGCTCTCAGAGTTGCTCAGTTGTGCCCGAGTTCTCTGCGTCGCTTTCGATTTCGGCTTCTGCTTCTTCGCTATAGCTCTGGCATTGGCAAGTCAACTCACGTTTCGCTACCTTTTGAAAAAAGGTGCGCGGCGTTGATTTTGAAAAGTTTTTCTTTTTATTTTTATTTTTTTCCTGCTTTTTTTTCGTGGCACGCAACCGGCTCGAGAGTGCGGCCAAAGATTTGAATGCTATTTCACTTGACATTTTGTTGAAGTGGTTCTTGGTTGTTGGTTGTTTCTTGCTGGTTGTGCGGCCGGCAACGTGATTCGATTTCAATTCGTTGTGGTTACTTGGCCGCCGCCAAAGACTTTGATATACAACTTTGCAATTAAGCTGGCAATGAAGCGAAAACGACCCCCGACTCCCCACCCTCCCATCGAACTTTGACGTGAGTTTGCAGCACTTTCGAACTGGCTCGAAATCAAATTAAATTTTGCCAAATTATTTGTAATTTGTTCAAAGATAGTCAAGAGTTTTGAGTCCAGAGAGGCCCGTTTGCGTTATATTCATATTCATTGAGATTCAATTCAATTTTCACAAATTATTTGCTTGGTTAGTTTTGTGGCTTCCACAAAATTGTTTGGCTCTGTAGCTCAAGAGCAGACAGACACATGTGTGTATGTATGTGGGTGTGTGCGTGTGTGCCCGGGGCTTCCTCTTCATTATCTCTGAAGCATTGGGTAACCATAAAATGGTTGCTCTGTTACCCCTGCCAAAGAGACACTCGGGCTAACTATGCACCAGCTCTCAACAGTCAGCCACAATCCTTGAGATTTGCTATTGGGTTTCCTTTATGTCAACGCACCGAATTCGAATTGAATTGTTGAGCCCCAAAATGACGATAACAATTTGGCTTGAACAAATAGCACTAACATCTGAAGTCTTTCACGTTGATAAGATTTGCTGATATAAGTGATAGCCATAAAAATGTGTGGAAATATGGTATAATAAAGCATGAAAGATGCAAGCAGGATTTTTCTACTAATAATATGCACAAATATTCAAGGGATTAGCATTTAATATATATATAACTTAGGTATTTTGTTTTGAAAACAGTGTACCTCATGGTCAAGTTGTGCTAACTAACTAATAGAGATGAACACTGCTTGAACTCCTTGGACTGAATTTAGAAAATGTCAAGTAAAAAACATTCAAGCATTAAAAGTTTCCCTGCTATAAACTTGAGCAAATGAATTTCTTTCTAGTTGAGATTTTCTACGATTTAAACAAATAAGTAAACAAATAATTCATTGTTATTAATTTGAATATTTCAAAGGTTTATTAAACAAATTTGAACTACATGAACTGAATAATGCACTTTGTGTTTCCAGCTCAAACCTGCGTGTTTTGTGTTTAAAATTAAATTTACAACCAAATAATTTTAAAAAAATAATCAACATTTTTGTGAACGTCTACGAAATTTAATAACAGTTGATATTTTTTTTTTATTAGAAATCTATGCAACTTCCGAAAAAAAGATTTTAATCTCTAATATTTATAAATGTGTACAAATTAATTTAAAATCCCTGCTTCTAATTTATATTGAATTTTCGTAGCTTCAAAATAATTTGGATACCAAAACAACCTCTATTTATTTACAAACCAATTAAAGGCACAAATTTTATGAAAAATAAATAAATCATAAATTAAAATCTCTTCTTTAAAACTGACACAAAATCATAATGAGCAGTCATGTCAAATTCTTTAAATCGAAAATCGATTGTCGATTCAGCAAATTCCTGGGCTTTGTGGCAAAATTTTCAGCGCTTTCTGAGCGATTAGGTGCTACATCAAGAGCAAAAATTTGTGGCATGTGTGCGTGTGTGTGTGTGTGTGTGTGCTTGTGTGTGTGTGCTTGTGTGCGTGTCGATGCCGATAAGAACATGATAATGATGTCTAAGTCGCGCAATCCAATAATGAAAATTAATTTCACACAGACAGACAGACAGATCGACGGGGAGAGAGAGAGGCTGAGGCGCGCAAGTGTGGCATGTGCTGCTACCCACAAACCCCTAAAGCAATTTATGCCAATTTCCACACACACACACAGATACGCACATACACACTAATACACAGCGACAGACACAACCATGCCTGAAATATTTTTGACACCTGCAGAATTCCTATTGACAGCTGCGCAGAGGCTACAAAATACGCGTTTGAATTCGAAGCGTTTAGCATTTTGTTGGCTTTGACTTGTGTGTGTGTGTGCGTGTGTGTGTGTGTGTGTGTATGCGTGTGTGGGTGTGCGTGGGGTATGCATAAACGCCGCAGGCTTAGCGTGGCATATGTAAAATTTTTGACAGTTCTTTTAATGAAATTATGCAAGCGCACTTTCACACATTCAACAGCAAAGGGCTGAGAAACGCAAGACGAGTGCTTGGAGTTGAGGTTGTTGTTAAGGTATTCTAATGGTTTGCGGTGTCTCGTATGTGGGTTAATAATATGCACTGTTAGCACTAGCATTTGAAACTTGGTTATTTAATTAGCTGCTGGCCACTGGACATGGTAAATAGTTTGAATTATAAAATTATAATTTTCTGGTCTTCTCTTAAATGTGTTAAATCATATATGAATACATTTTTTCGAAAGTTTTTGTAATTTAAAATATGAGAATATATTCAATTAATAGATATGGAGCTATATTTCAAGCGCTCAGATATATCAGATATATTTATTTTTCTGCTTTCAAGTTTTATCAATTTCTATGAGCGTATTTTTACTATCTCAACTTTCTTCCTCTGCTCTCTGGCAAGTTGAATGTCTAAAAAAGAATTCCATAAGCAGGAAAGTAAAGTGCATATATAATTTTATATAAGAGTTTTGTTTATAGACTGCAATAATAAGCAAAGCACAAGTACTATAATAAATGCAGGTTTTATTATATGTTTCTATTGCTGCTTTTTAAATTTATAATATATACATATTATATATATACATATATATATATATATGTGTAAGCAAAGCAAATAAAATAAACCCATCGTCTTGGTGATGTTATTATAAATGTTTATAGTTCTTTTATGAACTTTTTTAATATTTAATATTTATGTATATATACATATATATATATATTGTATTTCTGTAATTTACGTGATTTAGTTTGTCGACTGTTTATAATATATTAAGAAATAAATAAATCATGAAGTTCAAATTAACAACTGACGAATTTCCTTCATACCTACGATTCGTTGAGTAAGGGATCATTCTGGAAAGAGTTGCCACAGATGCAAATCTTTGCTGCCTCAACTACTTTTAAATTTTTGCGCAATCAGAAAAAATACGTCACAGAATAACCTTAAAGACTTTACACCTTATTTGCACTTGTAAATAGAATTTCATGTTCAAGTGCTTTAAAAAGTTGTTGTCGCTTTCTACTTTTATTTTCTGAATTTGCTGTTGCTGCTCTTTGGTCAAGTGTCATATTTTTTCGAGGGGGGGGGGGCGGGAAGGGGCGGGGATAGTGGTGCTTTGTGTCATCGTTGCCTCGTCAGCGTCTCGAACTGAAACTCGAACTCGAAACTCTCATGTGGCTAAGCAGCCCTCGAAAAATGTCGCATTCGCTGGTCCTGGACACGGACCTGGACCTGCTGACAACAGCAGTCGAACCAAAAGTACACTCCACATAGAACGAGCCGGAGTTGGAGCTCCAGCCGGAGGTAGTGCTGAAAGCAGGAGCTGAAGCTGCAGCGGACGCGGAAGCTGGAACGGAGCACGTGTTGAGTGCGCACACAAGTATGCTATGGAGCACACGAGTAATCTTTTATACGTTTTTGATTTGAGCACTGAAAGTCGCCGCAGCGGACAATGTCAATGTGTCTACCCCAAACACCCCCCACTCACAGGCCCGCCCACACAGCGCCCAACCAAACACAAATTGCTGTAGAAAACAATGACACAGTGAGGAAATCAGAGAAATATATGTATAGATAGGGGATGGATGGGCAGACAGTTGACTGCGCCCAGTCTCAAGTGCATCATGACACGTGAGTTTTTTTGTCGTACCTGTGTTTTTTTTGTTGTTGTTTTTTTTTTTTTTGGGTAATTTGATTTTCAGAGCGCATTGAGATTTGGCAGAGACGCCAAGTTAACGCTACATTTGATGCCAATGGCAAAAACTCAAAAGAAACCGACAAAGAAAAAAACGTAAACGTGTGCTGAATTTTCAAATTCAAATGCCCCGGCCCCCTCCCTCCCAAGTGCCCCACCTGTGTATAATTTTGCATGTTGTTTGCTCTCTAATAGAAAATCTTTTTTCGATTTGATTTCCCTAATAATTGAGCAGGCCGCACGGCAAAAGAACGCGCCAATTTGTTACATCAGCTTTTGGCTAGAGGAAAGTTAAATAAAAAAAGGTGGCAACTGCCACGCCCCCACCCAGAAACGCCCCAACGGGCGACCCTGCAGCCGCTTGCAATATGGCGTCGTGTTGATGAGGCACTTTCCGTTAAATTTACTGTCACAAACATTTTTGTTTTGCCTCGCTGCTGTTGTTGTCGTTGTTGTTTTTTAGTTGTTGCTGTTGTTGCGCAACTGCGCACGTATTTGTCGTTTCCATTACAGTTTGTGCTGATTTTGATTTGCTGCCCGAGCTGCCAGCTACATAGACGCTCCCGCCCCTGTTCCCCTCCCCCCTGTCACCCCTTGGGCGTCGGGCTGTCATTCAATCTCAAATTCACTCAATCAGTCAGTGCGTCCGTCTGGCCGTCGTTCTGGCTGGCAGGCTGGCAGTTTCAGTTAGTCATTGCGTCAACACTTTGGCGGGGGCAAAGGGCCACACACACACACTCGCACACACTCGCACACGCACACACACACACTTTTTGGTTATATATTTGTTGCTGGAGTCACGTTTATTGTTGGCAATTTTTTCGCCGCTGCTGTTGCTTTTTTCCATTGCCGACTTATGACTTTTGTGCGCACATAGGCAATTTCTATGCAGCCCCCTCGCTTCAGCTGACACGCCCCCTTCCGCCCTGCCTCCCAACGCTTGTAACACGTGTGTGGCTGTGTGCGTGGCACGCATTTGTCATACTCAAATTTAAAATTCAATTTACTTGCGTCATAAATTTAATAGCCTAGCTGGCAAAATCAGTTCAGTTGATTTGGGCCATGTGCCCAGCTGTCCAAAAAAGGGTGCGCAATATCTATATTTTTTTTTTTGAAAAGTGGATGTTGACTTCAGAATTAGCTGGATCCTAATTAGCAGAGAGAGGGAATGAGAGAGAGAAGGATATATAAATATTAATACATGTGTATATAGATACAGATAGAGATATAAATATATTGAGATAAGCACTCTAGTGATATTGAGATAAGATATAAAGATAGTGATACGAGAGACACGAAAAACAAATTTCAAAAAGGTTTAAAAAGTTGCGAGGAAAGAATCACAATTTTTATGTTCTCCTGTAATTTGCGACAACTGTTTAAAACTTTTCTTGAGCTAACTTTATGACTCAGAGAACATCATCATTTGTATCTGTGTCTTCTGCACTTTGTCTCTTATTTGACAAATTTTAAACGACAGCTGCAATGCTAATTGCTGAGCTTGTTAGACGTATGAAAGACTTTTATTCCACATTGCGTGTGAGAGTGCGAGTGTGTGTGTTGGCAATGTGCTAAACAAAAGTGCGCCAATTAGTAGGAAAATTCAGTTTTTAAGCTCTCACAACTCCACACACATACACTCAGGCACACACACACACACACACACACACACACACACACACACACACAGTTGGCTTACAACTAAATGTGCGCCCAACCGCAAAAGCCAGCAAAGTTGATTTCTTAACAACTCGGAGAAAGCAGCCCACAGAACCGCAAAAATGTCAGGACGTCAGGCAAACAGGCGCCGAATATGGCCAACATTTTAAGTCCGAGCCTGGGACACCCAAAAAATGGCAAGTACCAAGACCACAGTTTTAAGCCCAAATAAGTTGAAGGTGTGTGCGAGTGTGTTGTGCGAGTGTGTGTGCCAGTGTATGTTGTTAGTAACTTGTCTGCTTGTTGTCTCTATTTTGTGGCACATTTGCCCCGGACGCTCATCTGCAAATCCACACACTCACACACACACACAAACACACACACTCGCTTAAACACACATTTGACATGGCGATGAAAAAGATGAATGCATTCCATCTAAAGACTGCAAAGACAGCTCTGGGATCATAATACCCTTCGTGTGGCTTACATAATTCAGACATGGGATACGGCACACAACTGAGAATGGCAGAGAACAGAGCGATAGCAGCCTCGTTCGATAGTTTTTTGTAGCGATAGTAGCGATATATTAAAATATGTTTTCTTGTATTTAACAAGACCTTGAACCGACATAAAAGAAAAAGACCTATCAATGGCGTTCTTGAAATCTTCAAATAAATCTAAGGAATGGGAATATTATAATCATTTTTTGATTAATTCACGTTTAATCCATTTAGTACAAACTTTTTTAATTTTCGTAAACCAATTTGGATTTTATAATATTCTGCTTCCCTTTTCTGCCGCAAGTGTATCCAACTTCATTTTGCCAATCATATATTTTTATATAATCATATCATAATCATATTTTTAAATTATAATATTCTGTTTTCCCTCTTCAATCTTTTCTGCCGCAAGTGTATCCCAACTTCGCTATGCCAATTATATATTTTTCCAATTGCATTTATATTTATATTTTACTTAAAACTTTGTGGCTTGTTAGACTTCGAATGGGTGAGGTTCGGCATGGTTTGGGCTGGGGAGAGTTCTGATTTGCGCTTGTCACGCTGAAAAATAAAACTAAGTCCATTTTAATTGAGTTTTTCAGCATGTGACAGCTGTAGAACCATAATAAAATGAAATTTTTAGTTATTTGTCACATGCATTTGATTTCATTTCAGTTGCCGCTCGCATTGACAATTCGCATTCACAATTTACAATTCGTTATGCAGGCAATTTGGCCACATTGTCGCAAATGAATTGTGAATGAAATGCAAATTTGTGTGGTGCAATTTTCTGGTCACGCGACCAATCGAATAACAGACCCTGACAAATTAAATTCCACACATGTTTTTCACAATTTTCCCCAATTTGTTATTCACTACAACAAAAAAGAAAAGAAAAGTGAAACGAGATACTTGGAATTGGCGCAAAGTTTTCTGCGTTATCAAAGGCAAGTTTTTACCGCAAGATTTTGCCATTGCGCGACGGCTGCTTGTAATATTTTTGTTGTTGTTTTCCATGTTACTTTCCCTACCGATTTTTCTTGTTTTCTTCTTTATTTTTTATTTTTTTCTGCGTAATCAGCTGCGGGGCAACCAAATAAGTTTTACCGCAAAAACAAAAAATAAATATACAAAATTTGTTTATGAAAATGTTTCCTGTAAGCAACAGGAAATGCGAAACGCGTGCAAATAAAGCAACGTAAAAAGATAAGCGGAAAAGTTGTTACTGAACGTAGTGGTCTGCACTTTATTTAAATCTGATTAGGCGGCCTTGGGCGGAAGTGTTAGGGTTGATAAAAATTAATAATTAAATAAAAGTGCAAGACTTAATCAGTTTATCAACTTCCGGTAAATGCGCCACAAGTTCTTACACTGATAATACATGACCAAGAAATGATCTGTTTACTCAAGTGACCATAAATTTGGTATAATATTGTAGACTAGATTAAAAAAATATCAATGTCCGACTGCGAAATACCCTGTTCAATTTATAACAGCAGGTTTAAATAAAAATTTTGTTTTTAGGACTTTCAGACTGATTTGATTTGAGATTTCAAGTTGATTAAAGAAACGAATATCTCTATTATATTCAAAAGATTATGTATTATTATATACATATTATAAAAATGGAGAATTAAGAAATAATCGATTTTAGCAAGGAAGGCTGTAGGAGTGGTGAGACTGTTAAAAAGGAGATAATAATCAATTTTATATAGCCTATTTGAAAGAAAATAATTAATATTTAACCTGTTAAAGATGTTAGTTCTAGCTCTGTCTACCCTTTCTTTTTCTGTACAGAGTATATACAGGTACATAAATTTGTAATTTACTTAAGCTTTACTTGAGCTTTCGAATATATCAATCGATAAATATAGCAGTGAATATTTAATAGATTAATTTTTTTTCCATGTTTCCTCAGTGCAATTGTGATAGGTTTCACCCCCTTTCCTTAACATTCAACTGTTCAAAAGAGCTCCCGACAGCGGCACCCAAGTGCATTTATCCAAATCAATATGCAATATTTACAGGATCCACAGGTAACAGATTTCAAAACTGGCAGCACAAAATGCCAGCCATAAGAGCCGCCAAGCCACATAACAATTTCGCGTGTCTCCCTCTCTCGCTTACTTCCCTTTTTTTTCTGTCTCTTTCTATAGAACAACTGAGCCATAAAACGCGCAAAACTGGGTTAGCTGTCGAGATTTCCCAACACTGAAGCAACAAAAACAGGAGCGAGCACATTGACAGCCCATATCCCATCAGAAGCTGAGCGTTTGGGATTGGCAATGCATTTGGAATTGAGCGGGCCACAAAAGCAAAAAAAAAAAGAAAAAGAAAAATAAACCAAAAAGAAGAGAAACAAAAAAAGGCAAAAGACAAGTTAAAAACTCACGAGCTGAAGCTGAGCGCAGGCAGCCAAGCGAAATGGCGGGCAATGCAAGCCGACGCTGCCACGCCCCCTTGCCCCAGCCCCCGGCATATATGTCAAGTGAACTGGAAGTGATATGGCATAGCGCAGCAGGACGAGCCAGAAAGCAAAGGACGAGCGTGTTCACGTGCAAAATTGCAGCTATTCCCAAACGGTTGCTACTTTTTTTTGGGGGGTTTTTGTTTTTTTTGTTGCTGCTGCTGCTCAAAATTCGTATTCTCTTGAGTGTGTGTGTGTGTGTGTGTGTGCGCGTTATTTGAGCATCATTTTGAGCGTGATCGATGGCTGCTGGCAGGACATGCAGCAGCAGGCAGAGACGGGCGCCTGGCAATAGGCCTCGATTTTAATCAGCAGCTGAAAGCCGATCGGAGCCGAGCAGACAATGACAACGAGCGATATCCTTGTGGCTTTGCCCTGCCTGTGCGAGGCATTTGTCTCACGCACACACACACACACACACATATACGCACACGCACACGCACACGCACACGCAGCTGGTCATGCACTTGCACTTCCGTTTCCGCTTGACAGGGAGTGGGAAGGTTGGGGCGTGTGGAGAAGTTGCGCGCAAAGAAACCCACTGGACATGGCACATCCTCAACCTCAGCTGCCTCTCAGACGCACACTGATTGTTTGCCCCACGTTGCAATGCCACTAAATTGTTTGTCTTGTATGTGTGTGTTTTTGTGTGTGTGTGTGTGTGTGTGTGTGCATCTGTCTGTGTGCGTGCAATGCCATTAACAATACGCCCAATGCCAAACTGGCAAGCGCGCGCCAAAGCCATTGTTATTTCGGCGGTCGATTGTTGTTCTTCCGGCTTGCGTGAGCTTACTGTGGTAGCCAACCCCCTCCACCCCCCCCCCCTCTCTTTCCCCACCCTTCCCTGCCCACTATTCCCGCAAATTGTGCAAACAAGCGTGGGAGCGTGCCAGAAAGAGAGAGGGGCCGAGCGTCAGATAAAGCTGAAGCTGTATAAGAGAGAGCGAGTGGCAGCATGCAAAACTTGTGCCACAAATCGCTTCAATTTTGTTGCGTGTTCGGTTTTTGGCCTTGTTGCTACTGTTGGTTTTTGCTGGCATTGTTGTTGCTGTGTTGTTATTGTTGCCTTTGCTCTGTTTGATTGCGAGTCTGGTCCGGGTTTGGGTCGTTTTTTCAGCTCGGTTTGTTCTCGACTGCAATAATCTTATTAGCAGTTTGTTGTTCGAACCTAATCAATTACCAACGTAATTACAAACTTTGCTAATCTGCTTAGCTCGAACTACACACACACACACACACATACAGAGAGAATGGCGAATGAATAGCATAAAGGGCGAGAGACAGAGAGATTGATAAGAGAGCATTAGAGTGAGACCCATTTAACCCTATGCCACGGATATTCATGAACATTTATGGCCATGATTGTAACAGTCGACCATTTGCCAATTCTGTTGTTGCTCCAACGCATATTTGGCAATTCAAATTGCAATTGGCACATCAAAAATGTGAAAGAAAAACTTTCAAATTGAAAATGATTTTCCTTCAACGAAATTGAAGCTATTCAGTAACATAAATTGAGATAAATTTATGTAAATGGGTTAAAATAATCAAATTTATGATTCCTAGATAATGTCGTTATCATTGAAAGCAATTTTGTTAAGCTAGTGCGTAATATATTTAATAATTTTTTTATAATGCAAGAATATGGCCGACATTACCTTTAAGGATATCCAATTTCGAGGCTGTATACCTTTGAAAAGAAAATATCTAAAATTTCCTATTTTTCCTTGCCTTCAAGTATGGCCAGGATCTCCTAAATTAAGCAAACTCAATTTTTGGCTGCTCATGATAATTCGGCTGTTCTTCTTCTTTTTGTGCATTTAACGCTTATCAGCAGCCCAAAAATTAATTTAACAGGATAACAAAATCCTTCGCTTGTTGTTTTTGTTGTTTTTTTCTGTCCAACTAAGCATGGCAAAAATGCCAAAAACTTTTGTCGTAATCAAAAGCCAAAATATTTGAATATGCCAAGACAAAATGAATGCCCGCCCAACTCCCTTTATCCGGCACCGTTTTAGCCCGAACTCCCAAGGCCCTCATACGTTACGTTTTTTGCCTTTTGCTGCCAACAGCAGCAAACTTTTCCACGCATGATTTAAATGGAAATAAATCTTGCGTTAAGATTCGACTCGGATTTGGATTATGCAACGTGGCGGCAACTGGCAGACTCTTAAGGTGCGTGGGGAGGGGAACTGTTACCAGAGATGGATCTGAATATACATTGCCATTTCTTTAGCGCGCTGCTGCGTCACGTAGTTGGTAAATTTGTTTACATGTTGCCGTCGTTGTCGTTTTAGTTTTGGCAGCCCCCTTCAAAGCCAGGCCCTCTCTCCCAGGATGCCTTTACACACACGTCTACAATTGGCATAAACTTTTTCATATGCAAATCGCAAGTTTAGCAAAATATTTCGTTTATTGTTGAAGTTTTCTTTAGTTGCTCGTCAACATTTTCTACGTATTTCTTTTCTTTTATTTCATTTTAGTTTTTTAACAACACAAAAGTTGTTCCCAAAACTTTTTGCCCGAAGCATTTGATAAATTGCGCTAGGCAAAAGCAACCATGTAAGTTTATCTCCCAGCAGCAGCTCATTGCATCTATTTATTAAGAAAACTATATTTTTAGTTTTTAATATAAAAAATTTATGACACCTTTTATTGATTTAGTTTTTTTTGTGTGTGTGTTTTTTTGAGTGTGTGTGTTTTTGGGCATGTTTTATACACCAATATACAATAATGCATATATACATATATATATTTTTACAGAATTTATTCACTTAACTAACTGCATTTTATCACTAGATTTTTACGTTCTCGCTTTCGATTCGAAAATCAGCAAACTATTTTTTGTTTCTTATTTGTATTTTGCGCACACTTTTATCAAATGTGTTATTTCTACTTAATTTTGTTATATATATATTTTTTTTTTGGTTTGACTTAACATTTAATTAGAACACACAGCCTTGCTTTGTTTCTCTAAAAAATTACACTTATCTTTCTACTTAATTACAATTACACACCGAGGAAAACGCTTAAATGTAATTACAATTTATATGCATGCATTTGACATGTCATTGAAAAAGCATTGATTTGTTTTTTTTTAATTTAATTTTTATGTTTTATTTAAAGCCACATTCAGATAGTTATACAAAATGCACAGTTAGAGTTACACATATAGCTTATATATATATAAATATATATTTATATATAATTAGCTATTTTAAATTTATTATTTGCTAAATAAATATTGCAGCAACTTTTATCCCATAGAAATCATAAAACTACCTAAAAAGCCTGGATATTTGTTCAGTGACTCAACTGGCTTATAAGCTATCCAGCTTTTTCTGCACAAGTTCTGGCAACCCTAAAAACAACTTTTAACAATTTTTTTATTGAAGTTGGGGGAAATAAAAAACAAAATCATTTCAAACAAACTAAAACGTATTTGCATTGCCATATCTTATGCAGCATATAATCTGGCATCACATTTTTTAGGCCAATTGTATTCCAAACTTTGATTTGTCAATGCTTTTGTATTACTACAAATAAACAACAAATCATACACACAATTATGCTAGTATTCAATTTTTTTTGTGTATCATTTTGTTGATTTTTTTATAATTTGTAAAAAAATTTTGTTTTTGCTTTGCAAGCTTTATTAAAAATGGCATTATGCTGCACTATATTACACAAATCCTCTATATAAGGTGTTTTTCGAAATGTTTTTCTGCTCATTGTTTAGATTTCTTTTTTTTTTTAAGTTTTTTTTAGAGTTTTTTTTTTACAAATAGTTCATGTATACAAGGCTTTAAAAATTTACACTTGTTGCGAATTTGTATGTATGACAGCAATTTGATGGGCAGCATAATATGTACAATATATTTGAGGACCAAAGTGCTATACAGAACGACGGCAAACTGAAATGTATAAATTATTGAGATCGTAGGGATTAAAGTTGTTTAGTTTTTTTAATGCTCACCTTTTGACTCGTTAGCAGCATCACTTTACGTGGCCTTCGAAAAATCATGGTATAAATTAGTCATATTCTAGGGCAACTTGAAGAAGCGTCAACTTGGAATCTTAATTAATTAGAAACGAGATATTTAATTTTATTAAGAGCGAGAATCTCGTATATATATAAAATACCATTCAACAAAAAAGTAAGACAAATAGTTGCGTTTATGTTCATTTTGAAACGGAAAACAAAACTTTATTTATATATATGTGTTATGTATACATATGTGTGTGTGAGCGTGTGTGTTTGTTAGAAAGTTGGTGTGAATGTGTGTTGTGAACGTTCAGATATATTTTACATAAACAAAATTGCGTTCTATATAAACTATGCAAAATAAAGCTCAATTAATTGACTACAAAATGTTTAATGCAAAAAGCAGTACAAGATGAATTTTAGTCGTTTTGCAATGAAAACAAAGAATACACTGGGAAAAAGCAAAGTGTATTACAAATGAAAAAAAAATTAAATAAAATAAAAAGCTACAAACTTCGTTTCAGCAAATACATATTGTTGTTGAGTTTGTTTTTGATTTCAAAAGTTTTCATATTTTTTTATTTATTGTACTGATTCAAAAAACAAATTCAACAACACGTATTTTTTTATTTGTTTTTTTTTATTCTCTCACATTAACACTAAACAATTTTGTAGCGCAATAATCAAAATTAAAACTAAACGAAATATATAATTATAATAAAAGTTATGATAATTAAGTATAACAAAAACATTGTTTTTTTCCATTCAGTACAAATAAAAAATGTTGGTATTTTTTTTTTAACAATTCAGTTTAAGCACTAAAACTAATATATACGCATAAGCATATAAAAAAGATAATCCATTTAACAAAACAAAGTAACCAATATAGTTATATATATTATATATAGTTTATGTGTAGTTGAGAACTTCAGATATTCAAAAACGTTCAAAACTTGTGACTTGCAACATCATGAGATGAACAAATGAAACAGATACAAGATTGAAATGGGTATTTTTTTTTTCTTTTTTTGTTGTGTTTTATATGAAACTTAAGAGCTAACACTTGAAACAGATTACATATATATATATATAATGTGTCATATTTTCGAAATAGAAAAGTGTGTACAAAAAATATTTGTTATAAAATGTTTAACTGTACGACAACAGCTTAAAAAGTTATTAAAGTGTCGTTAAATTTGTTGCGAAAGTAACTTCAAAGCGTAACAAACAAAAAGTGTTTGACGAAACTAAACACTAAACTAAGGCACTTAAATTATAGGGTATCGATATTTTGTATTTGTTTTTTTTTTTTTAACTTCAACATTTAACATGCTAATTATATATTTGCTGTCTCTTTTTGGCACAAATTCATGTCTTTTTTCAGTAGTTTTTTTTTTGTGTTTCATAGTTTTTTTTTTAAATTATTTTTAATAGGGTATAATACGTACAACGTAGGGTTCTTGACTTTTTGGTTTACTTTAAACGCGCGCGCTCCACACACGGGTAACTCTTCATTGAACTACTCCATTTGACAATTTGGTTGGTTTATTGGTTTTCGGTTTAAACATTTCATATTGTTGCTCATTTAGCTATTGTTGTTATTGTTGTTGTTGTTGTTCTTGCAGCTGACTCTTCTCAATTCTATTCTCTCTCTTTTATCTTGTTTAAGTAACCACTAGTAGGGTTTGGAAGCATCCTTGGGTTTCTTCAGCTGCACCTTCAAACGCTTTGTGCCCACTTGGAAGCCATTCATTGCCTTAATGGCCATCTGTGCCGATTCCGGATTGTCAAAGGAGACGAAACCAAAGCATTTCGAGAGACTCGTCTGCTTATCAATGAACACCTTGGCCGAGATGACATTGCCAAAGGGCAAGAAAGTAGAGGCCAAATCGGTATCGGTAAACTCCTGCGGCAAGTGATAAATAAACAGATTGCAGCCTTCAGGTCCTAAAAAATATTAAGGTAAGAAAAGATAAATAATTAATTTAGTTACAATTTACTAAACTATGCATATAAACTATGCATATATTATATAATATGTATCGCTAAAAATAAGTAATGATCAAAATGGGTACAGTCAAAATGTATTATATAGTTGGTATGTATATATTCAAACGGAATGTGTGATATTTGAACATTTATTTTAAAATCGCTCACCCTTCGCAATTTCACCCACAAAAGTGGAAAAATCTAGTACAGAAAGGATAAAATAATATCTTTCCTCTTACAATTCCAATAAAGTAAATGAGAAAATTTAAAATCGGTAAGTTGAACACGCTAGATGAGGCAGCTAAATTGCCATATCTGACTGACAAGCACGTCTAATCTGGCATTTCGTCTGACCCCAACTTAAAGGTCGTCTCATCTCAGCTATTCACTGCTCAATCAACAGTCGTTTTTGGTGCTTCATCTCGGGGTCTTATCTTTGCAATGAGCAATTAATTTACCTCGCACACGTGTGGCCGCCCACACACACCATACACACACACACACACACACACACACACACAGACACACTCACACACCCACGCATAATGACAGCTGCTCGAAAGAGCTGAAATTTGAGCAGACAAAAGCTAGTTATATATGTAGTCAAAGAGCGAGAGAGGTGCGATAGGGACAGCAGAGGACGAAGGGCGGCGAGCAAGAGGCTGATTGCCAAAACGGATGCGGAAATGATGCGACCAAGTGGCGTGTGTGTGTGTGTTTGTGTGCGTGTGTCTTGCTGGGGGCGTGCAACATTTTGTTTAGCAGCACGTGCCGCCAACTGTCGCTGGCATCGCATATTAACCAGCGGCTTCGGCCGTCGCTCGCGTCCTGCTGCGGTTTGCACTTTTCGTGCAAATTACTGTCAACGTTTGCAGCAGTAGCAGTAGCAGTAGCAAAAGCAGTCAGCAGCAGCAGCTGTGCTCAGTCAGTAGTCAATGTTGTTGTTGTTGTTGTGGTATCTGCTGCCATTAGGTTTTCACTTTCGAGCTGCTTTTAATGACGCTTAAAGTGGCAGTTGACAGTTGACAATTGTCATTTTGCGTTTTGTCAATTTCGCCCCGCAGCATTGTTCCAGCTAATAAGCAAACAATGTCGACCATTAGGACAAATCGCAGTTAAGATCAGTTTTAGCAATTTTACTAAACTCAGCCTGCTGTTAGGGTATGAACTATAAATCAATTCAAACAAAATACAGTTTTTTTGTTTTCTTGACTCTAGCTATGTATAAAGAATGAATAAAACTAAAATCAACTCAATTCAAAATTAAATTAAATTAATTTACTGAAATGCTAAAATCAAAAGCAAAAAAAAGTGCAAGCATTCTAAAATTAATAAATTCAAAAATAATTTTAAAAATTGAGCAATTTTAGGTTTTGAATGAACATTTGTTGTAAAATGTTGCAGGTTGATGACCCCCTATTATCAATTATTATATATTAATCTATATTTTATTATTATTACACTGTTTTCACACTGGGAAAGGCATTTAAACGATACAAGAAGAAGTTTCAACCTATTTGTTACAACTATTACACTGCAAACAGAGTATTCCACAGTCGATTGCACCCAACTGCAACATTCTTGCTATTTCTACATGTTGTAAGCATTTTTTCTCATTTAAATTCAATAATGCTGCTTCAGAAAAGCTAATTAAATATACATTGTGCTGAACAATACATTATAATAATATGTAAAATTAAAATACATTTCCATTTAATCGGATCAAGATAGAGAAAAGAAAAATATTTACCTAAAGTAGTTGTCAACGTTGTTTACTACCAGCTAAACAAAACAATGCTAAAATCTCCTTTTATCGCATTCTCATTGAATGCTTTACAATAATTTGATTAAATAAATTTAATTAATTAAAATATTATTGAAAACTCGTATGTAACGTAATAACTCCAAGCTTTCAATCAATATTATCTGCAAATTCGAAACTCTAACAAGAACTATGTAGAAATTTCTTGGGCTATGCGACAGGAGGCTCGGCTCGTTTGTTATTTGTAGATTTTCCCCTCATATTCATATCTCGGCACTCGTGTCGTATACGTAATTAATCTGCAATGCCTGCACATCAACGCTATCATAAATGCATGGCCAAGGATAATAATAACAACAACAAATAGCAATTTATGTACATGGCCGCCTTGATGCATGTGCCTTGATGCATGTGCCGCGCCCACGCACACTCACACACGCACACACACGTAATGCATGACGCATTGTAATCAAATAACTTTGTGCACCTCCTTCGTCGTAGCCCTTGCTGTTGCCACTGGGAATGTCAACTCCATCATCGTTTGCCAGCAGTGCTATTAATAACATAGATACATCTTTTGTCATCTTTGCCGCGAGTGCAGCACACACACACACACACACACACACACACACATGTGCCCCGTTTAGTTTGATTGAATTTGCTGGCAGCAGCAGCAGCAACAGCAAACGCACAAATCAAAGGACGCCGCTTTTGGGCGCCTGTTGACGAACCAGCTCAACTGTCGCCTGATGCGATTATAAAATGAAAAGCAAATTAAGCGGCGTGTGCCCCCAAATCCAAAGAGGTGGGGACGAAGCAGCGCCCATTGTAGCTATATGGCCTCAAGATATGCCTACACAAATGGCTGCTGTATATGCATTAATTGACTCTGCTTGTCGTGTGTGCTCGCCGCGCAGCCTGCTTTGTTATTTCGCATACACTCTGCAATTAATTTGGCCTAACACACCCACACAAATGTCTAGTGTGTGTGTTGGTAATTAAACAGTGTTGAGTGATGCTTAAAAATTGTTGCAAGCTTATTGAATTAAGCGAGTAACGAGCAACACGTGCGCTCGTTATGTGAAACAAAATAAAAATAAAAAATATCCTTCACAAGAGGCAACAACAGACAATTAGCAAAGCTTCAATTATTGCCAGGACAACAGATTGCTAATCAAGGAAAGGGTCTGTATTAATAACTTGAGACGAATGTAATTTGATTTCATTTCAATTTGTTGTATCGTAACTTTTTACGAATATAAAAGAAACGAGACTTCAGATAGTTTACGGCCAAAAACAACAAAAACTGTTAAGGATAGGGCTTAAAACAAGGGTTCACATTTGTGTTAGTTTATTTGAAGGACGCTTTCTAAAATACTTCAGACCGGAATCATAATAACAAGAATACAATATATATGTCCAGACAGTATACGTTTAGTAATTCAGAAGTTCGAGAAATAAGAATCCTCATCTTCAATGCAATATAGGTTATATTAAAAAGCTATTAGCTATTAGTAGGTTGAAGCAGACAAATTGGTTTATTACTTTTAAATATTGGAGTTCTCATTTTTCGTCCAATACGTGTATCTTTTATGCTTAGCTTATAATACATTTTAAAAATTTCTAAATAAAATGATGCTCATAAGAGTTAGCATACATATAAGCTATTTCAAAACATATTTTTCCACAGTTTTCCAATTTCTCGATAGTTTCCAATAGTTTTTTTCATTTAAAAAAAAGCCCTACAAGCTTTTTAGGTGCTTTCTTCTTTTGCATTTCCTAAGCAGCTCAGGCAATGCCAACAATGATAAATTTATCCCGTTTTTTTTTTTTGTCTAGGAAAAATGTGTAATCGAAGTTACGGCAAAAAAAAAAAGAGAAAACAGCAGCAGATTTGTGCAATCTGTGGAGGCGGCCACAGCGGCAGCAGCAGGCAACAATGTCTGGGTGCAGATAAATTCTCAGCATGTGAAATTTATCAAATGACAACATGAGCATAGGCAACAACAATTCGAAGAGGGGGTGGAGGTGGAGGAGACAGCAGAAGGGAAGCAGTGGAACAGGCGAAGCAGAGTAACAACAACCGGAAACAAGTTATAAGCGTGTAGACAGGCGCAGACGACAGGCGCAAAATTAAGCAGGAAGCGTACAAAAAATGCATAAGGATGTGAAAACGAAAAAGAAAATATGGAAAGATCAAAGCAGTCCCCGGCAAAAGGGGTGTGAGTGGGTGGGGGTTCAACTAGTATATGTAGTAAATAAATATAATGCCTTAAATGCCAGGCCGTAGCCAAAGGATGCAACCAAATATGACAGTGACAAATGATGGCCAACAGGGGGCAAGGAGAGGGACAAACGGGGGCTAAGACAGCTAAGGGTAAGAGACGGCAAAAGCAGGAGGCAAAGGCAAACCTCGCAAACGGATGCAGCCGGCTTAAAGTCATGTGCATAAGCCGGAAGTTGGAATATAAAATAAGCAAGTGCAGGCAGGCAGGACACACAGGACATGAGAATGAGAAAATGAGGAGGGTGTAGTCGAAAAGATTTGCGACTTTTGGCTGGACATGCGACAAACTTGACTTTAACTGCGGCTAGTCCAGTCCGAGGCAACACACTGAATGATTATGAGCATAAGCGACATATTGCAGAAGACACGCCTACACTTGGCGAAAAACTACATGAAATGTGTACTTATATCAAATACGAAAGCTGTGAAAATCTAGGCTAGGTCAAAACATTTAAGACAACAGCAAAAAGAACATGCAAACAGAACAGCAAAAGAACTCAGAAAATTAAAAAATTCATTGAGAAAGTTTTATGCATATTTCAAGCCAGTTATTTCGTTAAGCAAGTATTTTGTATTACTTATTAATTTATATTTCATACTAGAATATGCAAGAACGAAATATGTTCAAAATTTAGGCAAAATATAATGAATCCAATCCCGATTATACCAGAACTTAGAGCGGCGTTTTTCTCAGAGTATATAAGAGTGTGTTTGCGTATGTGTGTGTGTGTGTAAATGTGGCAATAAAATCAATAAAGCTGTATGCAAGCCAGATGTTATGCTGCCATATAAATTCCTTTTGGCTGGGCCATGCCCTTGAGAGCCGAATTGAAACGCGGACAAAAAGAAGAAAATATGGCAAAAAATTGTTGGCCTGCTGCTTGTTAGCAAACATGTTCGAGGGGCGTGGCGCGGCGGGGGCTAAGTAAAAATATATACGATATATATATATTTATAAAGTCTGTTTCGACTTGTGCAAGTGCATGTGCATCAATAGGAAACACTATAAAAAAATAGAAAAAGGACCGGCACGAACTGGCGGAGACACGGAGACAAGAACTCGTAACGGATGCGGCATCTTTGCTCAACGGAAGAGGAAAATGCAATATAGGAAATCGTTTTTTGCACACACACAAAATATCAAAGAAAGAAAAAACAAAACAGGAAGTTTATTTGTGTGTGTGGTAAAAGAAGTGACGAAAAAAATGGAGTGGTAAAATTTGTTACACACACAACACTTTTTTTTTTGCTGTGGCGGGTTTAGCGGCTTGTAGCGAATTGCAGTGGGGTGTTCCCCATGTGGCCAACATAATAATTTCGAGTTAACTGAATTTATAAGCCAACAACGCGACGCCATAATGCACGGTACAGTTAAGCTGCTAAGAACTATGTGGATGTACCACGAGTGTGAATAATACAAAAGATATTTCAAAGGAGATAACACGAACAGGATAAGCAAAAAATTATAGAAGAGTTTCATTATATTAATATTACCTAGGTATTAAAAAAAAAACTATTCTTGATCTATATGCGTATGACAAGTGTCTTAAAAACAATTAGTATCTTCTTTTATAATTTACTTTAAATGCTTTAAAAAACCTATGGATTTAAAATAAGCGTCTGAATTATCGGTGGTTGGAAATAAATTAGATCTGTGCTAAACGAGAAATATATAAACTTTATAATCTTTGACAACTACACGTTCCTACTACCAGAAAAACGAAAAAATATTTGAGCCCAAAATTTCGAACAAAATTAAGTCAAACTTATTTTCAATAATTTGATCGATTTGGTATTGAATAAGTTTATATTTTGCGACACCTAGCCAACACTCTTAATTACCCTTAATACTATATTTATTGATACTATATTAATAATACCCATGACGATTTCGTACAAAACTTTACCCCAAATATATCTAGTTTTCTGATACACACACATACATACACACACCTGTCGCAAACTAATATGAGACTAATTATCCCCACACGCATAACTTTTTGGCCACTTTATGGACTCATGACAAAATAAAAAAATAACTAGAGTAGTTATAGTCCAAAATGCAGTGAAGCGTGAAGTGAAAGGAGAGAGAAAAGTGTGAAGAGAGAGAGAGGGGGGCATAAACATGGCAGCTCGCATGTCGCATAACATGCGCAATTTGTTTGAATGCGGACGACTGATGCTCTACAGTCAGTGTCTGTCTGTCTGTCTGTCCGTGTGTGTGTTTGTTGTGTGTGCTCCTCCTTCTTGTTGTGTGTTTTTGTTGGCCACGAGGGAATTTTTCGGGCACCATCATGAGTCAGCAAACCAAACAAGTCGCACACACACAAAGAGGCAGCATCCACCAAGTCATCCAAGTCAACCAACTGCAAAAATATATCTATATATATTTATTTATATATATATTTATATATATATATACATAGTTATATGTGCATTTGGCATGACTAGCTCTTGGTGAATACCGCTGCGTGGTCTCACTAGACATTAAGGGGGTCTCCCCTGGCCACCCGCAACCTGCGCCCCCCGGCTGCTTCCTCTCCTGTTGCTTATGTAACCGGAAATATGGCAAAAAGTGCAACGCCAAAACATTTTCCGTTGCATTTTGCCCCAGCAGCAACAGCAACAGCATCGTCATCGTCATCGTCGTCATCTTCTTCGTCTTCCTTCGCCTCCATTTTTATTTTTACTGTTTTTTTTTTTGCTATCTGCCAAGCAGCGACCCTTAACCCCTCGCGCTATATGCCACTGCAACTTTAATGTTATGTGTGCCAAAGCACAATTTGCTGTTGGCGCTGCCGTTGATCTGTGTGGGAGTGTGTGTGTGAATGTGTGTGTGTGTGTGTGTGTCGAACACATTGCAATATTTTCTGATATCGACATTCACGTCTGACTAATGGAATTGTGTGTCAAGTGTGTAATATTTACACTGTGTCAAAAGCTGATAAAAATTTAAGCTGCAGCAAAATGCCGTTCATATAAATTCGCATTAGTTTTCCAAATGCACGAGTGTGTGTCTTGGTGGGTGTGTGTGTGTGTCCGTGTGTGAAAAATGTATAAGATGATTGATCCTATTGATTTTTCTTATCTTCTCTGCTGCTCGAAATTGAAAAACGAAAGGCAAGTAAGGGATTTTTATCAGCGCAACAGCTTTTAAAGCAGGCTGGGAATTGAAAAGAGGTTTTAGGGTGTTTTTGTTTTTGTTCCTTTGTGTGGATACTAGGATTAAGCCTATTTTGGGGGTTATCTACACATATGTTTGCTAGCAACCTGTCAAAGACTTTGCTAAATGTGAATAGCTTTGATTTTTTCGTACACGAAATTTGTAGGTGGTTGATAAAGGCTGATAACACAAACATCACTAGAAGCATGGTATGAGAAACTTAATTTAAGCATCTACTTAATTTAATTCAATTTAAGCAGCCTACTTAATCAGACAAGCTTGGGGCATACTATCCGATCACTGACCACGCAGCAGCTTACATGGCGTAAAAGTGGGCTAAACCAAAGAACTCCTCATAAGCACAGTTGTTAACGGAAGTTTGAAGGGAACTTGAGGTAAAACTTAGGTCTTTGGGGTAAATGATTACTTTTATTTTTTGGTGATTTGTAGCAGGGACCTTAAATATTTATAAACTAAAAAAAATTCTCCTTTATCCATCATCTACGTTGTTTTAATTTTTCAAGAATTTGCATTTATTTTGTATTTTTATATTTGATTTTTTTTTTCATTTGATATATTTTTCTTTTACTTTCTCTTTTCTCTTCTATAGTTAATTTCTATCTCCCTACTACTCTTAAAAACTTGTTGACAAATGATGCCGACAGTACATACATAGATAGATAGATACGCCTTTGTATATAGAACACATTAGTTGCACAACAGCCCCACATAGATTCCCCTGCAGTGGCCCAAACACAGACACATACCCACTAATGAAAGATTAATCCAGCAGCAAATAACTAAGTAGATTGACAACCAAACGGGCTGCGTGACAGGCGCAAAGGCAGCGCGCAAAACCGCAGAATGGATGCGAATACGAATGACGCTGACAGCGATGAGCGGGTTAATGCATTTGATGTTGCAGCAACAGCAGCAATGGCAGCAACAGCAGCAGCAAAAACAGCAATATTTAGTTTTATGTTACGCCAGCGACTGACTGACTGATGGACTGACGGACTGACGGACTAACTGACTGACACAACCGCAGTCAGACATTTTGGAGCATTTATCAAAATGTCTGGCGTTTAGACATTTCTATTTGTGTGCAGCAGCAACAACAGCCACGCCCCCTCACCCGCCCAAATGCATCCATTTCATAACCCAAATTTCACCCAACCCTGCCCCACTCATGTCGCATTACTCACCTTCAATCTGCTTGCCCGCAGCAGCGGCCGCAGCGGCGCTCAGCGCAACGCTGGCCAACGGTGAGGTGGACAGTGCGGTGGTGCTTCCAAATTGCGGTAAACCAGCGGCTGTTGACATATATGCCGATGCCAATGGATTCGGATCAGACCCTGGAATAAAAAAAAGAAGGATAATGGACGAATGAGTTGCGTGTTGCGTTAAGTTAGTGTTCAACCAAAGTAAATTACATTTTGGAAAACCAAAAATTACATAACGAAATTAAAGTCGCGCTGGTTTCAATTTATATATGTGTGTGTGTGTGTGTGTGTGTGTGTGTGTGTGTGTGTGTGTGTGTGTGTGTGTGTGTGTGTGTGTGTGTGTGTGTGTGTGTGTGTGTGTGTGTGTGTGTGTGTGTGTGTGTGTGTGTGTGTGTGTGTTTGTGTTTGTGTGTGTGGGATTCAGTCAAGATCTAACCAAAAAAATAGTATTATATCAGCAAAAGTTCATGTTAACAAGTTGTTAAATTGCATTTTTTTTTTTTTGTTGCTAACCAAGTGTTTAAAATTAGATTAGATAATAACAGCAGGCTAAACTGATTGATAAACTTTGACCCACTGATTGGCTTAAATGCATTTTATTATTATTTAATATTTTTAAGTTTCACTTGTCGATCAGTTTATGCAATTTTCACAGCTGCAGGGATTTTCTTCTGAGTTAGTATCAGCTATTACTCAGAATACTTATAATTTAATTTTTGTTTACCCACAGATAAACAAAAACCAAAATAAAACTTATTCATTTATTTATGTTACCAGTTCCTGCTAATTTTACAATTTTACTTTCAGCATTCGCATTTACATTTATAATTAGTTTATTTTTCTTTGACCATTTATAACTCGTTTAAAAGGGCAACTAAGCACTAAATAATATAAATATTTGGTAGGGACCTGCAGTTATTCGGCCTACCCCCACCCCACCCTAATGTCAGACGCAATTAATCATTGAATTTTACACGCCACGAGGGCGACATTTGATTATATTTAACACACTGACAACATACAATAATATATATGTTTATGTATATAAATCTAAAATTAATTTGTTGCTCATACGCCATGTGGCACTCGTCTACCCGTGTGGATGGGTGTGTGCGAGTGTGTGTTTTCAGAGTTCTGGTTTCTGTTTTGTGTAATTTGACGCCTGTTGTTTGTAATTTAGTTGTTTTGCGTTGCCCGCCGTCATGCAATGCAATTTTGTGGTTTGCAGTTCAGTTCAAGCCGCCAAAGCAAAGCGTGACACACGCCCCCATCCCCCCTTCCTGAGCTTCTACTCCCCAACAATCCGTCCATTGCCCCGCAGCTGCTGCTGCTGTCCTTGCTGCTTGTTATTAATGAGTTTTGCAATTGCACGAGTATGTGTGCTAGTGTATGTGTGTGTGTGTGTGTGTGCGGTCGCTGCATGTTGACAATGAGCGTCCAGTGCATTTGATAACTAATTTGGCTAATAACAAGTTATGATGTCAGTTCGCCATGGCGACTGTTGACTCTCGAGCGGGGCACAAACTTTGCATTTTCAGCCAACTTTAAATTATTTCTATGCTATATAAAATTATACGAAAAGTTCTTCAAAGAACTGTTCCAGCCATACACACACCCACCCATACCACCCACACACACACACACACACACACAGGTTCTGCCAAACTTTCGTGAGATTTTACAGATTTAATTTCAAAGTTTTTACCCATGTGCAGCCTTACCTCCCTCCCCCTCCCCATGCACTTCGACGACCCACCACACGGCGTTAGGTGTTGCAATCAATTTTTGGGGGTGGCAACATTTTTAATTTAACAGCTTGCCAGGTGAAGAGCAGACTCTTGGCTATGTATGTATGTATGTGTGTGTGAGTGAGTGTGTGTGGCAATCAAAAACAAAGCAGGCAAAAGCTGTGCAGTTAAAATATCTCAACTGCTAGATACTCTGTTTACCAGTCGTTTCCAGGTGACAAAAAGTCTATTTGCTTATGAGGAGAATATGTAGTTAATTTTATTTAAATTTTATTTACATTCAAACTGGGACATTCCGTCTAAAATTTTTAAAGTATTGCTGTTACTTATATTCCTTTTCTCGACTCTTCAGTCTGCTGGAAATATGAAATTTTCCCATTATCAAGATCATTGTTTCACTAAATATTATCATTTAAATAAATTTGTAATTCTGAATATACCTTGATTTTAATGTGACATTTTCGAGCATACCAAGTTTAGGTACGAATACGCCTAACAATATTTACGAATAGAGCATAAGTATATAAAAAAAAAAGCTAACTGTTAAGGCAAAGCCGAAAGGTAACTGTAGCTTCAAAGAAGTTTTGCATATTTGGCAAGAAATTGAAGAAATTGTTTTAATTGTTTGTTGCTGTTCTCCTTTCCGACAGGGAGCCTATAAAGTTTGAGGGGAGGAGGCTCGGCTCAGACGCAAGTGCAAACAGTAAGCAAAACCGTATGCAACATGTTATAGAGCCGAGGGCTAACTATGAGCTCTTGGCCAGGCCAATAAAAACAAAGCAGGCACAACAATTACACACACACACACACACACACTCAGACAAACACACACACAGAAGCACATACGTAGCCTACAACTATTTGGTATTTTTGTGTCTGTTGGTTCCGTTTCTCCTATTGCCATTGGCATTCGACTTTTTAGCTGGCAAATTTGTGCAAAATTTGAGGCAAGCTTTGGTATATTTTTCTTCTTGATGTTTTTGTTGTTGTTGCTTTTGGCCAAAGACTTCGCCACTTGCAGGCACTTGAAGACTTTTGGCAGTTGTTGTTGATGTTGTTGTTATTTCTGTTGCTGTTGATTTTGAAGTGCAAAGAGCGAAAAAGCGTATAAACAAACGTAATGGAGAGTCATGTTGAAAACAGAGTTGAAAATGTGTTCGTAAGAGGCAAGCTGGGAGAGTATATACCCTTAAAAAATCAAGCTGGGTGCATAAACTACATAGTTCACAGCACTTTACGAAACTTTGATTAAGATTTTCGTTTGTTGCTTTACTCTTTTGATTTTGTTTTTATGTTTCGTTTTTAGTTTTTGTTTCTATTTTGTTGCCAAAAATAAACAAGCTTTGAATTGAATGCGCTTGAGATTGTAGCGAAAATTGTTTGACTCTTTTGTTTCCATAGATGCCGGCGTATCCTGGTCTGTTTGAGGCTTGGCTAAAGCTCAATAACGCCCAGCTGAACGGATTAGGTTAACTGTTCAAAGTTGTATAGAACTAAATATTAAAAAAAATATAATTGGAAGATCCTAAAAGAGATTTTTAGTTGGGAGGAGGACCTGGTCTGAATATAGATCTTTAAAAAATAAAACTACGATTAGTATACAGAGATAAATAAATATTTCCTTCTAATTAAAACTCAATGCAATTAATATCCTGATCAAAAAAAGCCAAAAATTTTGATCCATTCTAGATAATTGTATTGTTATCGTAAATTTTTTTTCATATAAAATAGTGTGATCTCTTTGATTTTTAAGTATTTGTAAAGTTTTTCAAACCGACAAAATTCACATAAATTTGCATTTCTTAGCTTTGTTAAATTGTAAGGCTTATATACAGCACAACAAACTTTGACAGAGCATTTTAATATCATAAAATTGTCATAATACCAATTTACAACTAGTTCGTGTATAAACATTATTGCTATCTTCCAATTACACAAGCTCCAATTGTCAAACACAATCTGAACACAAGTTTTCATAATATTGTTATTTTTTTTTGTTTTTGGGTACTATCGAAATATTCCTCTACAATTTACAATACCAATTTTCACACACATATACAGAGGGAAAACTGGCAACAATTATGAACCAATCTGTGCGCACATATTGATATTTTGCAACGAGTTTTGCGATGCGTTTGTCATAAACAATTTGCAGCAAACAAAAGCCTCGAGCGCCATTTGTTGGGCATTTTATTACAACAACAAACAGTAACTAGAATCAACAACAACAACATCAGCAGCAACATATGAACTTCCAAACTGATTTTGTAGTTGAGTTTATGTTGCAGTTGGTCAAAAAAAAAAGGGCAGCAAAACGAAAATGGCAAAAACAAACCCGGACAATTTTCTTGTACATTGCTTTGTACATTTATGGGCTAAGTAGAAATTGAAGAGAGAGAGAAGCGTGCCATCCAAGCAAAAACCTAAATGAAAATAGGCGCATCCCATTGTGGCGGGTACCAGGACTATGAACTTAAGATTTTCAACTCGCAGACTGCCGAAGCTCGACAAGAATTTTTAATATTTCATTAAATTAAGTGCCCCGGAAATCGTTGAAGTGGCACATGATGAGCACGCACAACTGCACAGGGAAACTAGAAGGGAAACAAGAGGGCGTGGCATACAAAGAACACAGTGTATTTGTAGTTTAGGCAGACACGAAAAATCCGCTTAAATATCTGGCTATTCTTTTTACTTTTTTTTTTATTTTTTGTTACGTTGTTTTGTTTTTAGTTGTTGTTGTTTTTGGCATTTCTCTGGTTAAGTCAGGCACTTTTTTCACGGTTCGTAGCTGCTCATGAAATTAACTTGGTAATGCGCAGCTTAGCCAGCAAATTCGCTTGGCTGGGGGAAGCTGGGGAAGGTGGGTTGCGGCGTTTGGTTTCCTTTTGGGGTTTTGTTGTGTTAAAAATTTAACAATAGCTGCGCTAGACAGCATCTTAACGCAAGAGCAATTGCGAAGAAAAAGAACGGGTAGCAGAAACTGTGCAAAGAAATGGCTAATGATATTTCCGAGTTCAGAGATGCAGAAGTGTTTTTAAGCCTTACTTACTTATTTACGATTTAAAATAGAATGTGTTCAATTTTGCTTTAATCTTGGCGATAGTTACAAAATTATCAATAACACCTTCTATAGTGTTGATTGTACAGATTTCACTGAGGTAAATGTCTAAACTTTTGTGTACAATCAATACTTTATAAATATCAGTAAATGTGTTATTCATAGATATTGTATCTATTCTTTTAATTGCATTGGGATTTAATATTATATTGAAAGAATATCTACAGTATTAATGATGCCGCATATCAACCTCTTCAGTTATTAAACAATTCTATTAAAGCTACTTTTCGCAGCATGAAAAGGTTTATGGCACACATTTATAATCGTTTTAGATGTGATCAATAACATTTATATAAAATATAATAAAACTTTATTAATTAATCATGAAATTAACTCAAAGGTGTATTTCACCGAAAATGGAATAACTATAGATTATTTAACCCTGCCGAGTTCTATCAATATTTTCAAGTGCATACAATTCTTTATTGCTTTGTGCCTTGGAGACCGGCTTTTTAGAAAAAACATATTTTCTCTTCCCATATTTTCTATCTGTGTATATTGAAAAATGCACGATATAGGCCATAATTCTTTGGCAACTTGTATTGCAGTCACATTCGCTTTTATTGCTACTTCGTAGTGGCAGATACTACTTTATATCTGTCGGTCTATAAGCCTGTGCCACGTGACAGATGGAAAATTCTCAACTGGGAACTGCAAGTGCAGCTGAAGCATTGCAATTTGCCCCAAAGCGTAACGCGGCTAAAAGTCAATGAGGCCAAAGTCCTCCTGTCCCTCCGCCTCCTACACTCTCTTTCATCTCCTCTTTGCCTGCTGCTGCTGTTACTCTGTTGCAATAAGTTCCGTGTTGTTAATTTCTGAAGAGAGTGTAACTTGTAATTTTGTACGCTCCACGTTCTACGGCTTCACTTGGCAGTTGCAGCAATTGCTGCTGTTGCTGTTGCTGCTGCTGCTGTTGCTGCTGCTTTACGGCCATCAACTTTGGCGCGTGACGTAAACGACGACGTAAAACAGCAGCCACGTGAGCGTTACATGGCGTAAGCCACGCTTCGTTTGCTTTAAATGTCAAGTAAAATAACCATTATTAATATTCTTCTTCTTTTTTTCTTCACTTTTCTGCATAACGATAAAACGCTAAATCAGGCAAAAAGAATACTGTCAAAATTGACAAACGAAAGTGGACAGCGGAAATGAAGTTTATCAAAATCAGGCAAAAGAAAATCCAAACCGAAAAAGAATTTTATACAGTCCGATTTTCATGATGGAGAGAAGCTCACCTGTTACTTTGGCAGCCGCCTTTTTTCTTATCAGACCTGTTGTACAAAATATATATATACACCAATATATCCATAAAATTTGGTTAGCATTAAAGGTATAAAGAGAAAATATGGTTAGCTTATTTATTATTTCATAGAACTTTTTTTTTAAGTCTTAGCTACTTTTGTTTGAAAAGCATATAATTAACCGGGCCCATTCATGCGAAATAATTTCTATATTAAATCGCATTAGATGTAGTCAGTGAATGCTTTAAAAAGAAAAGGAAATTCTTTAAGGAAGATTGACAGATAAAACAAAATATATGTATTTGTGTTATGAATCTATATATAGAAAATCTTTCAACTGGCAACGAAAGCCGATGCTTTTGATCCCTTTTTGTTGTCATATAAGGTAAATTAAGATAGTTTAGGTGATCCTTGAAAAGTATTTTAAAATACAATATATGTAAGTCAAGCCTAACATTGCACTAACAAGAAAATTAAGTCAATTCATAATTTTAATGTATTATTTTATCTATTAAAATTTACAAATTTTGAAATGTTTGCTCATCCATTAATCTACTTTGAACACAATTTTAGCGCTAATAATAAAATACAAAAAAAAAAGCTAACCCAGAAAGGTATAAATAATTTGCCATTCAGCCTTAGCTGAATGACAAATAGACAAGACTACCCAACTGATGTGTGATAAAATAATTAGTAATCGATAAGCAGCCGCCTGAAATAAGCTCAGCTCAGGCACACCGTGAAAAGATCATTTCAAATAAAAACAGACTATGGGTTAAGCCCATAGGCTTCAAGTAGAATAATTTTCATATAAAATTCAATTTGGCAGCTGTCAAAAGCCTGACAGATATACTTTGTGAGTGGGGTGTGATTAGAAAACAAAAAAGGTAAAAATGAAACTAAGTTGATTAGTTCGTTAAATGCGAGAAAAAAAGAAAGGTAATTATTTTTTTTTTTTTTTTGGAGTATGTTAGATAAATATATGTATTTGATATGTACATATATGAGTGTATCTATTAACAGAAAAAATATGTGAATATTAAACGTTTCTCAAACTTACATAAAAGTGCAGCCGTGTTGGTCAACTGTGCATTGCCGGGGTTTGTGGCAGCATTGGTAAGACTCGGTTGTGTCATGGCGGCAATGGCTGCCAGATTTTGAACGGATAGCGGATTCAGTAGACCAGCCGCAGCGTTGGCTGTGTCCTGCGACGAATTATTTTGCTGAGCGGCACCCAAGCCGGTGAGCGCTGCAAAAATCCAAAGATATATATAATACTTGATTTAAGTCTGTTAGATATAGATTTAGATATTCACCTTGCAGCAGCTGTTGCTGCAGTCCGACTGTTTGCAGCTGCTGTAGCAATTGAATGCTGGCGGGCGTCAGCGCATCGGCGCCCATCACCGGCGACGGTTGTTGCGGTGGGTTTGGCAGTATCGGTGTGGACACAGTGGTGGGCGTCTGGCCCAGCGGTATATTGATATTGGTCGCCAGATTCCATAGATTCGCCTGGATTTGCTGTATCTTCTTCTGTTCCTTTTCCTTTTGCGTATCGGCAAATTTAACAACCAGCGGCGATGTGCAGCCCTCCATGATCTTATTCTGACTCAAAGTCTAACCAGGAACGAATTAAAACCATTAGATCATTATGTTTTATAAATTGACCATGTTACCTACCAGTTTAATGGCCGAAATGGCAGCGTGCTTGGTGGCGAATGTAACAAAGGCACAACCCTTGCTCTGGCCGTTCTGATCGCGCAGCACAGTGCACTCCTCAATGGCGCCGTGAACTTCAAATAATTTACGCACGTCGTTCTCGTTCAGCTTCTTATTTAGCATGCCCACGAACAGTTTGCGTTCTATAAAAAATTGATGAAAATAAGATGAAAATTGTGTTAAAATTATTTATTATAAATTAAATTTTAAAATCAGAATTAATTAAGAGGTCAGACCATTACCGAAATGCCTTCAATTATAAAAATGTGCTTAGTTTTCACAAAGCTATGACAGTTTGAAGATTAGGAAGGGATTTTACAGGGACATTGAAAATGCATATGAAATTTTTTTCATCAATTTTTGAATGACATTTTTTCTCTCTCTTTTTTCTCTTAACTCTCCAGAGTTAGTTTTAAGATGGCTGTTTATTTAAAATCTTTTTTACAAAGGGAAAATACATATTCGAAAATGAGTATTTTTCTGAAATAACCAAAAATACTTTATTCCCCAAAACCCATTTAAATGAAGAATAAATCTAATCAATAGATCATGACGAGAACGGTTTAAATAATGAAAATTCGTTTAGTTTTGACAAAGTTATGACAGCTTAATTTTAATGCAGTTGCATTACACCATAGAAGATCAATTAATAATCATTATCATAATTATTAAGCTAAAATTAACTGCCTTGGCCTTGACCTTGGTAACTTAATCACAGCATGAAGAATACGCAATGCGGAAGCGGCCGCCACAGCAGCCTTCAAACACACATGCACACACACACACACATACGCACAGCCAAACACAATGTGTAATCGAAAACCTCAGTTCAAGTCAGCGTCTGAAACCGCAAACTATCACATGACAAGGTTTGAGGTTTGACATTGTCAGAGACATGAGCAGGTTGACCGTCAGTTAGTCGTTTAACCTAGTTTCAAGTGGGTTGGCGACTGAGACTAGAGACCCCATGCACCCCCTAGGTGTTCAGAGTACAGGTGCTTAGTTAATTTCGTCCAATTTAACAATGCTCAATTAATTTGGCATAAATTAAAATTCGCTTGGACAGTTTTGGGTACCTGATAACTAATTGGTGCACATTTAACAGGGAGCCAAATATTTGCAAACAACACACAATGTGGGCGTGCCATGGCGCGCTGCCACCTCACACAAAATTGTCAGCTAATTTATTTACACGAACAACAAACGCAACTCGCGCAACGGGCCAAATTAATTGTTATCAAATATGCAATTGCCTGGGACGATGCGTTGCAGCAACTGCTGCTGCAGCCTTTTATAACGGCTACTAAATAATGCATTTGGCCTAAATGCGGTTCATTAAAATGCAATTTTTACTCGCTTGAATATGAACTTAGTTAGTGTAACCAGCATTCAAGTTAACATTGCTGTTTGTTAACTTAGTCAAACTTTTGCAGTGCTGCTGAAAGGCCTTTAAAGTACATGATTATTGCTTGAATAAATGCAGAATTTATGTAAAAATAAACAGTGAATAAATATATTTATGCAGTTGAACTTCTAGGCATTCTAATAATATTATGTAATTTTGTTTTCCATTAGATTTATGTTATATAAAGTATATAAATTATAACTAAAGTATTTGTTCTAAGGGGGAACAAACAATAAACAGTTTGCATAGCACAAAGTTTTGTTTTCCTTTTCCAATTGTTGGCCCACATAATTATACTAAATATGCATTTAGCAATTGCAATTGTTTTGGCACACTGCCCAGCAAATTTTCAATTGTTTCGAATTATCATAATTTTAACGCTTGAGTGAAGCAAATTTTAGGCAAGCGAAAATCTCAATTTATTGTTTATAATTGCCGCAACAAAAAAAAAATAACGATTATTATAATAATTATTGGTCATTGTTGTTGTTGTTGTTGTTGTTGCCAAAATCTGTTTTGGGAAATCAATTAAAATTATAATTAAGCTGTTTATGGCAAATATTGATTTTTCTAGCACTCTGAATGTCTGGCAGTTTCTAGTTGGCAAGGGGAGGACGAGTGCTGTGCGTTTATTTAAGAATCTCATCATCATCAGCAGCATCATCATAGATATTTAGTAGCAATTTAAAGACCACAATAGCTATGCAATTGTGAAATACATTTGTACTTCAACGTTATGGCAAAATTATAATGAGGTGGGAGAGAGAGAGCCACAGTTTTCTAGTATTACGTGCTGCAATGCAGTAATCCCTCCTCTCTCTCTTTCTTTCTGGCTAACTGCATTTCCGTTGCCACTTGTTAGTCGAATTGCCATTGCCATTGCCATTCCGAGAGCTGCATCATCATCGTTATCAAATGCAAGCCGCCGACTCCGCGTGGTGGCGCCAACAGCAACATCAGCATCAGCATCAGCAGCACCACTTGTATTATTATTATGATTATTGCAGCTGCAATAGCAAAAGCTAACTGCACTTGAGCTATATTATCATAATCCCAGTTGTAGCCAACAACAACATCAGCGCATCCCCCACAAAATAAAATTTAAAATTCATTGAATTTGATGCGTGTTGCTGCCGGCGGCGTTGTTGGTGGTGTTGCTTGACTGCCAGCGGTGGGCCAAAAGCAAAAACCTACTTCAAACCCTCAGCTCTTGCCACATTTTGTTGAAATTGAAAAGCGAATTTGCGGTGGCAATGACTTTTACGGCAGTTGCAGAAAATGTTGAGTTAGCGAGAAATAACGATAGCCAAACGAAACTAATAAATCAAAAAATTGGACGAAAGACAATATAAAGAATTGTGGTTGGACTCTTATTTATAGTTATCTGCCAAGTCTGATGGGGGAAAAATTGGCTCAAAAAAACACAACAATATAAGATAAAAAATTTAAATTGCTCCGATCCTTACAAGTTTATATAATATATTATATAAGCTAATAATAACTAATTTTTCCTGCAGGGGTTTTTTGGTTTTAGTTCTTATTTTTATTCCCCTATTTTACCGTATTAAAATTTGTTTAAAAATCGTTCAAAATATCTTTGGTTAAAACAGCCCATTATCTGAATCTAAGCTTCAAACGTTAATTAAGCAGAATAATAAAATGAAATCCATAATAAAACATATTAGGAAAAAAGAATTTGGTATTTTAAACAGAATATTTACTTTTATGTTTCGAGAATGCGATTTAGTAGATATTTGTTACGCCACTTCCACTTTTGCATCAAATCCACAGTTACTATTATCTTGCTAAAGCCAACTTTCCAAATGCAATTCAATTTTATATTTAATTCTTGGAAAATAGTTCACTTCAACTTTAAGCCTGTCCCGCCACCCGTCTGCTGTGCTGCTCCGCATATCCACACTGCCGTTTTCAACATCTTTTACGTTTCTATTTTAAATATTAATATTACCATGGTCCATGAGCCGTGTGCCCGTCCGGGTCCAAGACTCGGGACTCGGGCGCACCTTAATGCAACTAATCTGCTTCTAGTGGCGCACATTAAGTGTTGCCACGCTTTCGACTTTAATTTGAAAACATAAAGCACGAAGCTGCAGGTGCAGCAGCAGCTGTAGGGGCAGCAACGGGAGCACAGCACCGACTAAAGTGCGGCCACTTGTGCAGCTAAAACACACTCACACTCACACACACACACTGGCAGCTATTTCTCTCTTTTTTTCTTGCAGCCATTTTGCATGCAACTCAACTAACCGAGTGACCACTCAAACCAAACAAAACGCAGCCAAACCATAGCGTAACCAAACGCATTGCGCGCCACGACATCGACTCAGATGATGTTGGTCATTATGATGAGCACGATGATGATGATACAGTGTAATCGGTATAATATAAAATTCTAGTAAATTATTTAATCGAGAATATAGCTAGGTTTATACCATCTCCAATTGTCAGCAAAATTTCGTTAAATAAAATTAGTGCCCAGAACTGGAGATGTGGGTAGACATGAATTTGGAAATCATTACTCATTTTCAAAAAATATTTTAATTATGAACGTCGGTTACTCCCGACAGCAACGTTCTTACTTGTTTTTAATTACGTCTTTACATGAAAGTAGTTTTCTAAATCCCAAAACTGTGGGCATGTTTTTCCGCAAAGTTTTCTTTAATGTTACATAACACTTCGATTACTCTAATAATATAGCAATCAATTTATAAGCACATTTAATACGATATTAGTGTAATCGGTTGCACAGCTACCCGAAAAACAAGTGCAGAATTTAAGAATGTTGGAAAAGCCCAACATAAGTGTGTCAAATATGAACTATATATACAAATACAAATAATATTCCCTTCATTATTTCCCAAAAAAAAAAAAAGTGTCGAATTTGTAATTGAAAAATGCAAATGTTGTCCACTGTGCGACAGGTGCGATGCTATTCCCATTTGCTGATTTCGTATGTAAGCGGGTCATATTTGCCGCCATCGCATAGCCGTGTGCCCAGTCCCCTTTTTGCCGGGATTCCGGAACCGGGGTTAGCTTATTTATGTCACAAATATGAGCAGCGAGCTGCGAGCTGTGAGCGAGCGCGTCGTACGCAATGCCACGGCTGGTTAGCCTCGGCTTGGCTGGGTTTTTGCCTCCGGTTGGATGACTCTGTTCTGATGCTGCAAGCGGGGGGGTTGAGAGGAAAACTGGTCCCCTGAATTGTTGGCCTGGCTGGTTGGCCACTTTGCATGCATCGCTGCGTGTTTGGCATATTTAACAAATTTTCACAAAAATAATGTAACGCCCGGCCCGGCCACGCCCACTCTCCTCTGGTGTTGTTGTTATTGGGGCTGCGGTTTTCATTTCTCACACATGTAGCAGGAGCCAAGAGTAGTTGGGGGATACGGAACAGGGATGACTGGTTAGCTGGGTAAAATCTAATCAAGCGCTGCGGCCAGCAGCCAGCGGTAAACTTATCAATAAGCCACACACACACACCCACACAGCTAGCAACACCAGCAACAACGACCTGTGACCCCTCCGTTGTTATCCCATACTACCAAACACAAACGCATTTGCTGCCATTTGCATGTATGGGCGACCAAAAAATATATCACCTTGCCACCTAATGAAATTTCAGCGCTTCGGTTTGCATTATTAAATTTAATTTTGGGCCGAAGCGAACAGCGCGCGCGCCCTCCGTAGAAATTATGGCAAATATTCTTAGTCTCATTTCATTTCAGCTTATTTCAACTTTCTTCTCTTTTGCTTCTTTTTTTAATATAAAATTTAAATTTTAATCGCAAGCAGCAAAAAGGTTGTTTTTGATTTGGCTTGAAGTGCGCACATGATAAGCAGGGGAAACAATTTTTATAGGGGGGCCTCTTTTTAAAGCTTTTGACTTGAAAGATATATAAAGAGAGAGTGGGAGGGGGGAGCGTTTCGAGTAGGTTTTTATTGCTCGAATTTGCAGGGCTAACAAGCAGGAAGAAGTGGATGGAATAAAGCAGAGATAAAAGAACAGCTAAGCTCCTTTACATATTTCCACTTATCTTTCCAAAAGCTTAAGCTAGAAATCTTCGACATTTTTTTAATATCGCAATTTGTTGAATCAAATTCTAATAATTCTATATATGTATTTATGAAATCTCTTGGCCTGATTTCTGTCATATTTTACTACTACTGCACTGCTTTTAAACTACATTTTTTAGTAATTTTTTTTTTGTACAATTTGGTCGTACACAAAATTTTTTAGTCCGTTTTGCAGTGTAAGTTGACTAAATTATATTTCCAAAAAGTATTATTTTAATTACAGAAAAAAAAACCCATTTGGTCGATCCAGCTTAACCAAACAAATTTCAAATATATTTAAATTAATTTTTTAAATACTGCTTTGAACTTATATTAAATTTGTTAAGCAGCAACGAACACAGGTTAAAGTTTAGTTTTGTGTGCTAGTTTTAGATAATACAAATTAATCTAGTAATTTATTAAAATTATTACTTCGTATGTAATTTAAAATATAAAATGATTTTTTTGAATAAAGCGCACATTTTTTTTCTATTAAGAAAACAAATCAGAATTTCCTAAACGTTACAAGCCCCATAGTAAAAGCACCCAAGCTACCCAAAATAATGAAATTTCAATTTAAATGCGAATAAACAGCCATACAAAAATATTCTCTTCTCTATATATGTATATTTATTCGCGCGGCTTATCCACATTTAGTATTACGCTACACCCCCGCAGGGTCTACAACTGTTTGTTGAGCGCTACGCCAATGCCATCTTTTGTATAAATTTTTATTTTTCAAGCATTTGGCTTCCGCTCGGTAGTCGATTTGGCTACACAGACAGAAAGCCACGCCAAAAGAAAGCATCCTTAGCATATCCTTTGGCCATGGTTAGCGCATTTCCCTTACTCACCTCATCCTTTCGATTGCATAAACTTTGGGGCAACGAAATTTACATTTTAATTGCATTCAAATTTGTTTTTGTCTCTGCATTTAATCTATTTCCAAAAAATATTGAATATCAAGTGGTTAAAGGAAGCGCTCTGCTTCTTAATGTTAGCTACATATATCAAGGATAATTGCAAGGGTAGCAAGTTTTCGCATAAATTTCCATTATGCCATAACTGCCAACACTTTGGGAGTCTCTCTGCAGCCGAAGGACATCATATCACATACAAGAGGAAAAAGAAATAAATTCAAACACTAAACCGAAACCGAAAACGAGCAATTTCAAGAAACTAAAACACATTTATCACCAAGAAGAACACAAAGAGAGATAGAGGGAGACAGCGATTGAGGGAAACCAAGACAATAGTTCACACAGGTTAATAAATCGATATGACATTTTGAGCCGCCCCTCCAGCCAAAATAGTATCTATCCTCTGTGTGTCCTTCTGCAACTACAACTAATACAGGCAACAACAAGCCAATAAAATGAGCCATTCTTTTTTTCCATCAGGCAGAAAAAAAACCATTTCAAGCCACAACTGTGTTGGATGAGTATGAGTGGGGGTCCTGCTACAAATATACACAACTACATACATAAATTTTCATGTAAAGGCAATAAAAAGGACATGCTTTCATACTTTACTTGACTCTTATATAAGGCAGTGCACAGACAACAACAACAACATAATCAAGAGCATAACAATAACGAGGCGAGTCCAAAAATTATTAGCATTTTTACACATTTTGAGGGTCAGCCAAAGGACAACACACATACAAAAAGGGAGGGGAGGCAAAAAAAAAAAAATGAATGTCCTGCATGATGTCCATTATGTGAGGGGTTAAAAGTTTTACTCAATGATCGGACAATGCGTATGGCTGTGCGAGTATGTGTGTGCGAGTGTGCGTGTAACTGTGATAATGGGTTTCTGTGTTGAAACTTTCAACTTCCTTTATTGCATTTTATGGGTTCGGTGGGGTTATTCTAATTTTTCTTTTTTGGTCTTCGTTTAGAGGTATTAGGATGTAGGCATGCTGTAGTCGTCCCTGTGTGGTATGATTATGACATCGAACGACGATAAGGTCGATTTTCTTTATTATACACGAAATTGAATTATGCGCCGCATTCTCAATACGTAAATATGTGACAGTTATGCAAATAGAGTTTGGTTTATGGTTTAAGTGAGGGTTCGAAATTCCAAGATATGGAACAAAAGTTGTTGGGGATATAATACTTAAATTTTATTAAAATCGATGTTATGTGGAATTCAAGTGGATATGTGAAAGAATTGAAATTTATGGGAGATAAAAAAACAACTTTGAGAGTGTGTGTTTTTAAAAAGTTTCGTTTTTCTTTTATTTGAGTTTAGTTGTTTATAAACCACAATTTTGTCAATATACATGGACTAATAAATAAATCTAATTATTTTGTAGCATACTTTTTTTTAGAAAATCGCATAGAAAGGCTTTGCCAAAAATAAGGAGGGTTAAAAAGCTAGAATTGAATGGAAAAAGAACGATAGAGAACAACTGAAGATATAAGAAAGTTGCGAGAGCAACTAAGAGAGCGAAAGAAGTGAAGAGCGATTAAACAGCAAGGCGACGAATTATGGAGAAAATAATAATAATCGAAATGCATGCAATTATAAAAGTATACATCATCTTATAGGACAGTCGTAAATACCTAAAGATTGCGGACCATGGAACTTAATTCCCTTTACTTGAACTGGTTATTCTATTAAATAACATAATGTAAAGACATTTAATGGCTGGTCACACTCCAAACGAACCTAGCTGACATTCCACAGATAGCTGCGAGTAATATGGCAGCATACAATCGTCGAGCAGTCGGACACTCAGTCGGGCAGTGAGTCACCCATTCAGTCAGTCAGTCAGTCAGTCAGTCAGTCAGTCAGCCAGCGAGTGAGTGAGTGCAACAATCATTCACTCAGACTTGCACAGTCTGCCACTCAAAGCTAGATGCCAGGCTTTCAGTTGCCGTTTCTGTGGTCTCTTCCAGCAAGTGTCACGCTGCACGCTGCTTGTGTCGCGGCAGGGAAACGGGGCAGGGGCAGGGGCAGGAGCAGGAGCAGGGGTAGGTGCAGCGTTAGAGGCGACAAGACACGAGGCGAGGCTGCACGCGTTGGGGCAAACAAAGTGTGAAGTATTTCAGTAAAAACCAATTCATTTACATAAAATGGCAACTAGCCGGGGCAACTGGAAATGCAGCCGGAACCAGGAGCAGTGTCCGCGTCGTCGTGGATTAGAAATGGGACACGGCAGGCGCTTCACAACTATCTCAGCTTGTGGGTTAAGCGACAAATATACAACACACACACACACACACACACTCGCATACACAGCAGGCTGTATATGTGGGTAAATGGTACACGCGCGCGCCAAATGTGAATGTGAAAGTGCATTAGGCAAAAGCAACAACAACAACAACAACAACAACTGCAACACACATTAAAGGCGTGTGGCAGAGGGGCTAAAAACTTTATGCAGGCCATAGGCAATGTGGCTTTTGTGGCCGAGTTCTGCTGCATGGCCCATAACCCAGGACCAGGCAACCAGATCCAATGAGAGTCATTCGCCCAACCGCCGCCTGCTGCGTTTTTGGGTCAAAGCAATTAAAGGTTATAAATTTGTGTGTGTGTGTGTGTGTGTGCAAAAAATTACATTTTTTATACGCCTCGTACACACACACACACAAACACAACTCGTTTAAAATATGGAATACGGGCCAAAAGGGATGCCTGTCACGTGCTGGCTAACTACGTGGCCAGTTCATTTGGCGTTTAATTTAGCAGAAAATTAAAGTCCAGTTAAAATTTGCATGCCAGTTTGCCAGTTAGATTTATGAAGTGCATACAGAATGCTGTATTTATTATCTGAAGTAAATTGGGGTAACCGGGGTTTTCTTCGAGAAGAACAGGCAAATTCTGTAAAATTATTGTTAAAAATATCGTTGGCACTTATAACAATATTAATACAAGCAAGAGAGCAGCTACAGGTAACAATATTATAAAACTCAGATAGGGATAGAAATAGAAGAAAATGTTGAAATTGTTAATTTAAGATATTTGGTGAATAACCTAAGCTGTTCTATATATTTAGTCAAAGGTTTGAAAATATATATAAAATGCTTAACAAAATCGTCTGTTTTATATTTATAAAAGTATGTTTAAAAATGGATATTAAATAAATAAAAAAATAAAAAAATCTGCTTTATATTTTTATTTAACAATGGTTGGATATAGACTTAAGCAAATTACTGGCTATAAAAATATTGAGTCAGATCATAACCGATTTAAATAACAATTTAAAATTATTGTTAACCCTCTATCATTATCGATTAAAAGCAACTATGGACGATTGAGATTATCGAGGGAATGAATCGAGAAATGAAAGTTTTCTTTATAGTAATTTTTACTACAAACACCAGAAATATGTGAGAAAAAGATAAATCTTATTATTTAAAATAAGTACACATGTTGCAGAGATAACGTATTTAAAGTTAAAGTTAATCAAGAATGCATCCTCATTAAATAAACAGCGGCCACATAAGTGCCTTAACTTAAGTTAATGTAAATAACCGTCATTTTCATAACATTATCGTAGAATTATCTCCCGCATGATATTGTGCCAACATGCATCCGGCTCAATTTAAAATTTTAATGTCAATTACCCAGGAGCGTTTTTATGAACTGAACCAGTTGATGACATACTTTAACAAATGACCCCGCCCATGGAGTCTACCCCCAACAACCGGCAACATTCACAATTTGTTCGCTGTTCCGCATTTAAAGACAAAAGAAACATATGCCAAACATATTAAAAACCATGTCAATGGCATTGTCTCGCGCACACCTGACATGACGAGCCCGCTCACTTGGCCACAATTTACACTTGACTTTACCATCATTAACACACACACACACACATTCAACTTGTGGTGCAGTTGAATGTTATTTGGCCTTTGTTGCTTTATGTGAACAAAAAACAATTTGGCTCCAACGAAAAGATATGAACAGAGAGTATATCTCAGTGTGAAACTAGCTGAAGTTTGTGTTTGTATATGTGTGTGTGTGCGTGTGTGTGTGTGACATGTGCATGTTGCTTGCATGACACTTTAACTGTTTGGAATACTCAGGATCAGAGAAGGACGCAGGCTCAGGCTCAGATTCAGGTCTCCGGCTGGGACTGAGGCTTAAAATTAAACTCAGTTTTCAGGTCCTGTCATTGTCAACGTCTTTGTTGTTCTTGTTGGTTGCATATAGCAAAAATGAAAATGTATATATTTTACACACTTAAAGTTTGTGTGTAACAGTGCGTGAAAATTTCGTTCAAGTGACACGCAACACTCGATAAAGTTCTGATGTGTGTGTGCGTTTGGTCAAGTTATAAAGCAGTTGAGGTCACAAATGGTTATTTTTTTTTTTAATTTAAGAAGTGAGATTAACGAAAAAGAGCAGAGAAATTTAAAAATATTTTGAACAGTTTTTAAGGAGCAACAATAGAAAAAGCATAGATTCAATTCACAATAACACATATACACCTCCTATATTTAAGCAATCGTTCGATAATATTAGTAGAATACTAGAACCAATAATAAAATAATAAATAATATAATAAAATTTGTCTATATCCAAAAGAGTGTCACCTGATAACTCCAGTCGTGGTACCATTTAGTTAATTCATTGTACAAAAATAATTTAATTTATTTTATGTCATTAATTAATATTTACCAAATGTAATGCTAAAGCTTTAGTTGGATATATATGATTTCATACCTGTAGATAACAGATCCTGATTTCATTAATATTCCATTCACGTATTAAATGCCAACGCACACTAATAATACCTTAATCATTAGTTAGCCACGTTAAAATACAAGCACAATCGACGCTCATTTTGTTAACGCTGATTGAAGCCAAATCCCTTTTCCCCAGTTGAACTTATTTGGCAACAAAACTCTCGCAGTTTTGGGCCATTTACTTAATGACAACTGCTTGGCAATTTGGTGGCCAATAAATTGCTTTAATTACCCCATTTTAAAGGATGCCAATGAGAATGGCAAAGAGGATGAGGATAAGGAAGAGGAAGGGGAAGGGGAAGGGGAAGTGGAAGAGGAGGCACGCTGTGACTGTAATTGTGCATGTAAGTTGGCGTCAGAGCAATTTGGGCAGATGCTGCTCCCAGGGCACTGAAACAAGGTAGATAACACTCAACATCAACAGACCATCAATAAGAGCGGGGAGAGCGTGGAGTGATGGACAGACAGGAGAGAAGAGTTGAATGAAGATGGACAGTAGCTATACAAGGCTTTATGTAGAATCGCTGGAAGGTGGGGTAGGAGCAGGGACAGGGGCAGGAACAGCTGCTGCTGCTGCTGGCAATTGAGCGGCTGTTGCATACCTGGCACTGTATACGGTGATGGATGCGACGATGGCAGCCAATATGCTGAATTTATTGGCGGATAGGATTTATGCGTGGCATACGACGGCGACGGCGACAACGAGGCCAACGACGATAGCAACGATGACGATGACGATAACGATGTCGATGTCGTTGTCGATGCCAATGACGACAATGATGTGCAAGTAGCAGCGGAGGACAATGCCGCGATGTCGCTATTATTGGATAAATTCTCAATTACTGACGATAATTGACTGCTGCTGGCGTGGCTGCTGTAGCCGATGTTGCTGGTGTAAATATTGCTGCTGCCGATGATGCTGCTGTTGCTGCTGGCGTTGCCATTCTCTGCTGCTGCTATGTTATTGCTGCCGCCTTGGCTATTTACGAAACCAATTGCAGTTGAATTATTTATCATGTCAGTTGACGACGGCGATTGGCGACGAAGAAGAGAAAATTCTTGAAAATACTATACACTTATTTACACACACACACAGACACACAGAGAGTGAGCAAACACACACACACACACAGCGAGCGTTAAAAACACAACAGTTGTAGTGCCAAAAAAAATAAAAGAAAGAATCGAGTATATATATCAAGCGAATTGAGTGAGTGGAAAATTCGTTAAGTAAATATCATAAATATTAAAAAAAACGACAGCGTTGACTTTTAAACAATTAGCGTCAGGTTAACACTTTTTGCCTTTATTGATTTTTCTTTTTATACGCTTTGATTTTATTATTTATATTCAATTTTGATTGTTTTTTTTTTTTAATTTTAAACACGCAACGTTTTTGCTGAATTTTTTAGCCACGCACAATAAAAACTTTTTCGACTTGTTGCAATTTTCATTTAAATATCTAACGTTTAACAATTAAAGAACATATATATGTAGTAAATATTTTAAACTTATTTGTTTTTTTTTTTAACAACAAATAACATTTAGTTTCTTTTTGTCGGAATTGCACTGCGTTTCTTATTCGCACTTTTAGCGTGTGTTTAGCTGTTTGTCTTTGGTTCTAGACAGGCGCTGGCATCGAGTTTTCCTTCGGATTGCAGGCCTTACTTCTGTCATGGGCTGCTTTTATATCGAATCGAATAATTCGATTTTGGCGCTATATATAGTTGGACTATAGACAGACAGATGTCAAAGCACAGGTGACAAAAGGCGCCCAAAGAATTAAAAGAATTGATTCGAAACTGAACAAACCGAAAAGTATTCGGCATTTAATTGAATAGAGCGCGCAAGTGGAGAGAGAGAAGAAAAATGCATTGCATTTTTTCTCTATATAGGGTGGGTCATGGTTTAATGAAAATAGATAGATATGCATTGGTATTGCATATATGTAGGGATACCAAATAATTTAAAACTAATATGAACTTTTAAATGTAATATATGCCATATATTTTTTAGAGGATTATACAGATTACCGAATTATAAGTTCCGTTTTTATTATTAATCATTTAGGAATATAAGCTTATACAGGTTAAGTTCTTTATGGTTATAGGGTAGAAGGAGACAAAAGAACTACCTAAATTATGAAAATACATTTGTTTGTGAAATGTAAATAATGAAAGTTGAGAGCAGTGATTAAATTTTTAGGAAGAGTCAAGAATAAAACTGCAGAATATTTGAGCATATATAATACATTTAATAAAATGCAAAATAAGACTGTGTATATATTACAAAATTCTATTATATTTGAGATTACCCTATATTAAATAAATAATTAAACCCCAACCCGTATATTTAAGTCCCAATACACGAAGTTGTCAGATAAACAATCCATGACTTATTGTTTTAAGGTAAAATTGATTGTTGCTTACAATTATAAATAATAAATACTATTAATTATTTAAATTCAAATTAAATAAACTCACGTATCTCGACAATCCTACGATTGCCTAATGGAACCCTTGCAGAGTCACCCTGTATGTAGTATTGTTTTTCGCTTCACTTTCGCGGAATGCGTCGTTTTACAGCGATTAAAGTTTAATTTCAGACTAAATCGATTTATTTTGATTTTTTCAATTTATATATATATATATACATATATTGTTTTTCACTTTTCCCCAGCAGCAGCAGCGGCGGCACAACAATGAAGCACAGTTCGCATGCCGCGGGTATAAAAAACGCGTATTGGCAAAAATCAAATGGCTAAAAATAAATTGACATCAATCAGCGGCGCAGGGGGCAACGAGGGGGTTAAGTCGCGGCGCTGCAACTAATTAAGCAGCGTCACATGCAACACACAAACAACAACAGCAATAGCACTTGGAACGAGAACGTATTTTTATACCCTTGCAGATGGGATATAATAATTTATTAACGCATAAAAGGAGACGTTTTCGTATATATATTACTGTTCAATATCAACAGCAGAGTCGATATAGACATGTCCCTCTGTCAGATTGTCTGTTGTAACGAGAGTCTCGGATTTAAAGTTATCGTCAAAAATCTTTCTTTTCGTTGTCGGAGTCGGCCGAATCGGATAGCTGAACACAGTTAACTATTAACTATTGCGCACAGTTTCCATTTATCTGCTAGGGTATTTAATATGCGGCACCCCAAAGATAACTGTTCTCTTTCGTTCGAATTTAAATATCAAACAAAAAACCAACGAGATTTTTGTTGCGTCGGCGAAAAAAATATATATTGGAATTTATTTCGGGCTGTTGCGATTTGGACCGATTGACGTTTCAAATGCAACTAACAGCGTATATAGACTGTTAGTCAAAGTGCAAACCCAACTCAGCTCAGCTCATCTCAACTCATCTCAAATCTCAACTCATCTCGATCTCAACATTGCCCATATGTCAAAAAGGTTCTGGGCGGACATAACTGGAAAAACTTGATTTACAACTTGTTGCCACTATTTGTTGTTGTTGTGAAATTGTTGCGCTCTTTTTTAAATGACTTAATGTTAGTTTTTTTTTTGTATTCTTTGTTCATTTGCATGTGCCTCACTAGCTTTTGTTGTTGTTGTTGTTGCTGCTGCTGTTGCTAATGAGTTAATTAACACATTTCGCTTGGCGAGTTTTTAAGGTGAACTTCGTAACAATATTGCGTGTGTGCTAATTATGATTAGAATCGAATTGTGAGAATGCGCACAAAAAGACAAAGATTGAGATCGATCAAAAATATTTATAGATGAAGTTGAAACCGAATTAAAAGCATGCTTATTAAAAGGTAAGAGTATATAAGTTGGTTGTTTGTCATGTCCGTCTCTTTTGTCTCTTTGACAGATCCAAAATGAAAATCTTTTTTAAAAAAACTGTAACCACAGGTGTCCATAAATACATTACATACTCCTAATATTCTTATAGTTTAAGCAATTCAGACAATTTCATAGTTTCATATATTTATATTATTTTATAATTGAAGGCGATAAGAAATTATTTAAAGTTTATATAAATAATTGCCTCTAATATAAGTCGTTTCACTCAGCTTTAACGTGTCCCTACATTGATTTGGAAAACCCCTTTTTTTTGCCTTCCACAAACATGTTTATTAATTTCCCTGCATATTTAAAAATGCCAGAAAAACTCTTCTATGAAAAATGCAAATACAAATTTTGTAAAAACGTGGCTCAAGGTTCTGCTTTGACTACTGCTTTTACTTCTTCACAACGGCCTTCCTGTAATTTCTAGCCACATTTTACATTTCAACGCGACAACACACACTCGACACACACACGGACACACACTCATTTATATGTACTTGACTTTGCCATAATGGCTAATTTGAATTTTTATCATGTTTACAAGCAAACAATACGTGCATCATCATCGCAGAGGACGTCGAGAGACGCCACTCCCGCAAGCTCGCTTCCCCACCACCAACCCCTCTCTATTATCCAGTTTCTGCTTGACGCAAACCTCACACAACATTTGCATATCGATTTCATATGCGGCAATACTCGGTTGCCCCCCTCCATTTCCATGCAAATACAATCCATTTTGAATATTTTCTTGGATGCGCGTTCGCAAATTGTGTGGAATAACCATGAAAATGTTTACATGTCCGCCTTTTACCGCTTGCCGGTTGCTTACTGCATTTCTGGCGCGCCCTCAAGTATGCAGCGCCAAAAAAAACAACTCACATTTGACATTACGTATTTGCAAATTTAATAACACCTACCAAAAATGCGAGGGTGTTCAACAAAACCAAGTAAAAACGTCGCAGTTGAGTGCAGCCATCTGCAGAATACCCTTTTTCTTTTTCAACGTGGTTAAACAGGAGGCCAATTACCACTGATGTGGTTTTCGCGAAACTTTAGCTAAAACAAGACTGAAGCCTTATTGACTTCGGAAAATATAGATTTGTGGAATTTACGACTGCAAAAATAATTTGTTTTATTATGAAACAGCTAGATTATGTGTCTTTCTGTGTAGAAATTGTAATAAAACATGAAATTAAGTTCAAAGTTTAAGTTCAAACTTATATACCTTTTTTCATACCGTGAATAGGGTATGAAAACTGACGCCAGCAACTTGACATCGTCTCGGGACGCTTCGTCGTTGTCTGTTTGAAGTTTGCTCGCATGCAAATTGCACTGATTACCACGTTGCACTTTTCTTGCTTTCATTTTAACCTCCTCCCTTTCGCTTCTTTCTTTTTGCTTACTCATTTGATTTGGTTGCATTTTGTCTGGCACTTTTCATGTTTTCTACTTAACTAAACCTAATGCAAATCGCCTTTATTGCAGACACTCTTTCTTCAGTCTATTGCTTGGCTGCCCTTTGCTTCCCCTTTTCACTGCCCATTAGACGGACAGACCCCACATTTCAAACTTGACGTATTTATGTAACCCCCACGTCGTTCCCTTTGTTTCGGTTTGAAGTTTATGGGGCAGGGTCAGCGCCATAAAATTCAACTGCATTTACTGCAGTTCAAGTGGAAATGAGGCGTCATTTGTTTGTGCCTTTAGAAGGCTGCAAGAAATTTGTAATGTCATGTTGGCCCTAGGTATTACAAAGAGGGCGCTTCGCATTGTACTTGAGTGGAATTTATTTGATGTGGGGTGAAGATCCACAACTGTTGAGGTTTGACTACAGTCGAAGTGTAATACAGTATACAAAATTGAACGCTTTGGGTTAAGAGCTGGTTTTAATTCTATAAGACCTTTTCATTTAACAGGAAACTGTTTTTATTATTATTATTTTTTTAACTTAGCATATTTATTAATTTTGGTTAGCCCATATTTTTGACTTTGACAATTTTATAGTCACGCTAGTTTGAAATAAGACAAAACTTTTGATTTGTACCCAGTAATAAAAATAAGATTATTAAATTTGTATTCATTATTTACACTTTTTGCAGAAAATTTGCGAATTTCTGTTCCCACAATTATATTTTCTTAGTTTTCATATGTGAGTATAACTATTAACTCTGAAAACTATAAAAAAAAACAAGGCGGTACTACTTCAACATCCAATTATATCAGCATCTAAATCAATATCTCTTATCCATTTTTCAATGTTAATTTTCAATATCTTATTTACACTTTATATTTGTATTCATTTCTTTGTCTATTAGCTATACTTAAATTAAGCCTTTTGTAATTCAAGCAGACAGGATGTTCGTTGACAGCTATTGCTGCGATTATCAGTTGTGCTTAAAAGCAGATGCATTTACTTATAACAAATACTTATTTATACCCTTACCCAACACTGAGTCTGTGATGACTCCACAGCAAGCGCCACAGGCTCATTGCCACACTCAATCGAGACAACTTGAGCACTTTCTTAGCCACTCTGCTTTTTGCTGCGGCACTCTTTATATATATAAATATATATATATTTTTTATACAGAGTTATGCACACTTTTCAAACTGCAAAGCTCTACAGAAAAGCCCTTAACCGGCAATTGAAACAACAACAAGAATTGCACACAAACCCAAAAACCAATCAAAGGTTGCTTCTGCTTGCCGCCTGCTGTTTTTCTTTTTTTTGGTGACGACTGCCAAAAAGTATGCTACACTTTCTGCGACAGCAGCAGGACTATAAGGAGCAGCATAAGCAGGCAGCAGCAGGATCCAAAGCAGGAAACAAAACTCGGCGACTCACTCAAGCATTTTATTAAATTGCCACCTTCCGTTTGTTGTTACTTTGGCTCCAACTGTTGTCTGCAACTGTCTTTTATTTTCGATTTCTAGGCATAAGCCAACACACACAGATACATCCACGCCCCCAACACCCCTTACATTGTAAAAAATAAAACGTGGAATATTTCTGCCATCTTTTTCTATTATATCGTTTCCGCTGTTTGGCATAAATTTCTGTGCGAGGCCAAAGTAAAACTTTTGCTATTTTTTATGCTTTTTGTAAGTTTCCTTCTTATTTTTTTTTGCTTTGTTTTTTTTCTTTTTGAGGTTAAAGTGCCAAAGCACACGAATACGAAACACAAAATACTAAAACCAACACAAAATAAAAACTTAAAAAAAGAAATTGTCTAGTTTTTGGCTTTGCGGCGATATTGAAATGCGATTGCGGCAAGCACAGAGTGGGTATATATATAAATAAATATATAGATGTACATATATGAGCATGTACAATACGTCTATAATGCGGCAAACGTTGGAGTTTGTCCAAAATGCATTTGCATTGCCATCGCTTTAGGCGCATTGCGGGCGTTTTGCCTTTTAAGCTTATCTAAAATTGAAATTGAAACACGACACAACAATAAAAAATTTTGCTTTCAAAGCTGCTTTTAGTTGAACTAATTATAGCTTTTTACCCGGAGGGATTGGAATAATAACCGTAAATTACGTAATGCATTGCTTAAGCCCCATAATGTAAAAGGGATTTTTTCTTCTCTGATATTTATTTAAGCTGCTATATATATAAATGCGATAGAAACCTCGAAAATGGAAGCAAGGTATCGAAACCTGTATTAAAGATAACCGTTAACAAATTCTATAATCATGGAACATTTTAATGCATCTCAAAATCCCTAAAAATAAAAGAAGCCGCATAAACAATGTACATAAACAAGAGATATTTTATATAAAATTATCAAGTCTTATTAAGAACGAAATGCACAACTATCGACTGTTTTCATATATAATATTTATTCCAATTCATGTGCGAAAAATCTTTTTAAAAATAAATCACAGAATATTTTTTTTTTAGAAAAAATACTGAACACGCGAATTACAAATAAAAGTTCAAACTACTAATAGAACTGCAATATATAAAAATTATAATCTAGATTTTCAAAGATTCTCATTTCCGAAAGACACGCTAAATAAGAAAGCTTTCAAATTTTCGAGCAAATATTTATACCAGCTTCTGTTGCCACATGCTATTTTTACTAATTCTCCTTAGCTATTTGTCCATCACTATTGCCATCATTATAAAAAGCGGACAGCACAAAAAGTTTTAAGACAGAGTGGCCAACAAAAAAATTAAGCATACGCCATGTTGGACAAGCGTAATTACACGCACAGCGACAACAGAAGTTGGGGTGGAGCAAAGCGGACGCAATTGGTAGAAGCCGCATGTCAAAAACTTTTTTGATTTTTGTTTTTGTGTTTCACTTACTCGCTGGCAACAAACGCTACAACTTGTTAACAATACGCGCTGCTAGAGGTCGCCAATTAAAAAACTGCTATGCAACTATGCAACATGCAACTCGTCACCCTCCCAGCCCCACTTTCGGTGTGTGTGTGTGGAAAAGTCAACATTTTTGTGGTCACTTAAGCAGATTAATTTCATGGGTATAATTAAAAGAAGAAGCCGCCGCGTGCGTGGGCCAACAATGAACGGCTAAAAAGAGCGAAAGAGATGGTCACGGAAGAGAGAGAGAGAGACGGAGGTGCAAGCTGGCAACGTAAAAATTAACATAAATTAAATTTTTGCGCCGAAACTTTCTTTTTTGCTGTCGCCGTTAAACAATTTTGCAGCGTTGCGAGCCGCGCACATAATTGATGGTTTTTAATTAACTGCCAAGTGACCGACACGCAACTGACAGAGGCCAAAAAAATACAAAAAATACAAGCAACAAAAAGTAAAGTGCATGATGAAAAAATCCCTTAAAATGTTTTAAATGTGGCCTGTCCATCGCCAGCGTCACACAGACAACATCAACGGAAGACCTCGGAGTGGCAGGCCCGTTCATTGGGCCTGCCAAACAAGAGCTGTCAAATGCAATTGCATGCTTTTAGGCTATGCCAAGCAGTTGGCGTGCAATTGTGAGGCAGTTAACTTTAGGAAAATCAAAAACGAGTGCAGGTGGAGCACCCATGCTCAGCTGTGAATCCAACTTTCCAGCTTAACTGGCAGTTAATGCTACGCTGACACAAACTATTAATCTACCCTCGTCTTTTTTTTTATTACATAGTTGTCAATTAAAGCTTGTTGTTTGGCAGTTAAATTGCAATAAATTTTCGCACAGTCATTTTAGTGAAATTTAATTTAAATATCGTGTAAATAAAACATCAAGTTTGTGGAAGTGCTGCTTAAATATTTAAATGGCAATTTCAATCTCTGCTTAAGTTTGATAGAACAAAAAAAAAAATAACAGAATAAAATATACATAATGAAATTACAGTATAATTTGCTTAGCAGCTCTCCTAAAAAGGCAGCCAACATAATTTTTTTATTATTTATTATTTATATATTATAAAAATGCAACTTTAAATGCTTTAAGAAAATTTCATACAATTATCTTGTTAATGCAGCTAAGTATCGGGACAGCTAAACAAATTATGCTGTAAATATATTTTTTTTCAACTTACCATTGCGATTTTCGCTATCGGCGGGTTTCATTTGTATGGGATGATACATCTAAAAATAAAGAGAAAAATATAAAAATAATATATTTAGTACAGGGTATTGAGAAAACGTATTGGACAAGCATATGTATAAAACACAGATGATTATATTATAACGACAACTAAAAATATATTTTTAAAAAAGTAATATAATTCAATGAACAATATTATTATTGCTTTCAAAAACATTTATTCCGTATTTATTTTAGCCTATTCTAGACCTCAACATAGCTTCTTTTTGTATATCACAAATTTTAAGCCAAATATACAGCAAACAAAATCCTTGATTTCTTCACAGATTTTATTCTCCTGGGCATGCCTAGCCACCGAAATTCCGGGGATATCTCCAAACTTAATTTGCCGTGTTAATCACATTTGATATATTATAGCGCTCTATAAACGACGCAGTCAGCGATTAATTTGCCAAGCTTTTTGGCGCATTGCAACCAGCCAAAATTGGACAAGTTGGACCCAACAGGCGCTACACGATATAGTGTATATATGTAGGTATATATATAGAAGTGGAGTCCATTTATATGGCGCTGCAGCGCCCTTTTTGTTGCGCTTTAGTAGGCTCTTAAGCTGCATAATGAATGAATGCAGCAAAGAGCCGACAAGCTGCTTCTAACTGGCCGCCAAATCCTCAACTAAAGCCAAACACATTTATTCAGCGGTCGCCGAGGAACAGAAACAACAACAACGGGAACAACAAAAAAATAACAGTTACAATAGACCCAAGTGGGCACCTTTTGGGCTGCTCCCCGCGCCGCCGTCCACGTCTCCCTGTTCCCGTGAAAATCCTAAAATATGCGTTTGCATTTCCCTCCTCTTTCGCCTCTTTTCCGCTTGGCGCTTAGTTGCAGCAGCAGCAGCGTTTTAAATGTAATTTTTCGCACAACGTCTTCTAATTAAAACAAGCTTAAAGCGCCCGCAAAACGTGCCGCAGCACGAGGTCAGCCATGCCCCCAAACGAGGCCGCATACCCGAGCACTTCCGTCGCCAAGTCTGTGCGGCTAATGGCCCGTGATTTATTGGCAACGACGACAGTCAACGTTTTACGCGTCCTTGCTTGCAGCACCCTTTGTACACTCCATTCTACATTTACCTTTCTCGCGCTCTCTCTTTCGCCTTTCCATTCCTGTTTGCTCTTTCGGACTCGTAAATAATACACGCAACGCGACTTGTTACAAATTGCAGTCCGAGTCAACCTGTTCTCAGCCAAGCCGTACGCTATGTACTCGCTTTTTCTTTTCTTTGCCGTTTTTTATATTACGCCAGGCTACTTTTTATTTTACCAATTCCTTCACTTTTATGCAGGAAGTAGCAATTACCAGGTCAAACGCAGTCTTTTTAGCGTCCAAGCTGCCTTTGAACAGCTGAAATTAACACCCCCTCCCCCACCTGGCTTGGCATGTTGGCTAATTTCTGAAAGCGCTATCAGTTTATGATTTTTATATTGTTATTCAACACAATAAAATTAACTAGAGTTTCTCAGCAAGATTTTTAATTCCCTAAATTTAAGTAAATCTGATTGACTAATATATCGATCTGTGACTAAAAGGTATCGAAAACTTTGCATTGAATAGCTATCTAATTATCTACCAGTTTTTAAGTTATAGAATGACATTTTATGATGGCATATTGTAAAAGTCACTGTAAAATTGACAAATTCAAATTGAAAATCAAGTTTTTTGATTTAATAACATTATTTAAATCTAAATACTATGGACATTTAAAAAAGATATATTTTTTTGTATAATTTTATGACTGTATGGTTTAACAACCTAGTGTTGCATAACTTTATAAATATTGCGATTTTGATTTTATTTTATTGTCAAGCTAAACTCGTCATATTTTAGTATGTTTATCGTTTTCGCCGATCAGTGTTGTAAAACACATAAGTAATGTTCCTCCGCTTTGAAATTGTCAAATTAAACGTGCATTGCTGATTGTACCCAAAGTATTTTTCAATAAATATTTTGACCGTTGCATGTTTGTTTGAATACCGCTAAATATATTCAGAAGCTACAACGACTGTCAATTTTATGCATTTGCAAAGTTAAGAAGTTGGCGCAAATCGAATTTCGTTTTAAACTTATAGTTCCCCCCTTTAGCTTCTTTCTTTCCCCCATGCTCCTTCGCTTCTCACGCAACTTTCTTGACGCTTGTTGTGCCTTTCAATGGCAATTTTGTAAAATAAATATCGCCTTGCAGCTGCACAATTTTTGGCACTAGCGCCGCACACATGACAGCCAAGCTGTGTGAGATTTTTAGCGCTAGACAAGCATTGTTATGTAAGGGCGTATAACCTACCCTTCAACCCCGTTGAGTACCTAAATGGCATACCAAATAATAATATTCATGTTGATTTAATGGCGCAATAAAAAAAAAAATTATTGAGAGAGAAACGCAACAACGCCAAATGTCATTCGCTTTTCGCTGACGCTGTCTATGGTTAGCCCCCTCCAACCCTCGCCCTTCTTACACATAACCCCTTGTTATTGTTCATGTTGTAGGATAGGGGCCTGACAACTTTGGTTGTAGCTCCAAAGCGCAAATTGACATTTTTGTGCCTGTGGTTTTTGGTTGCCTTTACATAAACTTTTGGCGCGTGTCTTGGGCTAACAATTTTTCTCATTTTTCGCAATATTTTTTTTTTTTTTTGCATACTTTTAAGCTGCCAGGATACACGGCTAAACTTTGAAATTACTTGCATTTTATGGCCACATCGCGGGAGAGATGAAACTTGGAGGGTGTTGCAAAAAACTATATTGGAAAATAGCAAAATAACTGCAATGATTTTGATATACCCTGCAATGCAACAAAGGGTAAGTTCGATAAGTGAAATAGTTTAAAAAATGCAAACACATGTCAAACTATTAGAAACAGGCTGGAGGAGGAGGAGGCGACTTATTCCATACCTTCAAAAATCTGTCCAAGATATCTGTAATATTTAAGATAATCATTAGGGATTGAAAATTCGCTATTTAATTTTATCTAAATATTTCTGTATCTGGAGACACTTTTTTTGTTTATTCTCTTCAGACTCTAGTCAATAATACAAGAAATCTAAAGATTGTTAAAAGAAAGGAAATAATTAAAATACATTTTTTATATATATAATATCTATTTGCCGGCCCAAGGTATGTTTTTTTTTATAAATATACTTAAACAAAATCCTAAAGCTATATATTTTTTGTACTTCTGTACCGTGTAGCTTAATGCACACAGTTAAGAAAACAGGGTATCTGCACAGTTCAAACTCTCTTTTCCTTTACTTTGCATGGTTGTGTGTGCATTTTTTGTGCCACGTCATGGTTGTGTCAGTCCATGCGCCAGTCAATCTGTCAGTCACGCAGTCTGTTAGCCTTAATGAAGGAAATGCGATGCTAAAATTCCTGGCAGCTATTTCCCGTTGTTGTTTTGTTGCTGCTGTGTTGCATGATTGCGTTTATGATAAGTTGATGCGGCAGCCGATTTTTCGCAGTGCAAACTCAGCGAAAAACAAAAAATTTCCAATTAAAAGCTTAAATCCCGTCAAAAACCATTACGAGTACGCATATTAAAATAAAAATACGTACAAAATTCTCGTCCACTAATCACAGGCAATAAAAGTCGCACAAAATAAAAAAAGGGGGTTTAAAAAGTTGTGAAAAATCAAACTTACCCCATTCAGCGTTTTCACATTGTGCAGTGCGTCCTGAGCTTTCAGCGCGGCGCGACGAGTATAAAACGTCACAAAGCAGCAACCTGTAAGAGAGAGGGAGAGAGAGAGCGAGAAATAGACGTTAAGAGTGAGAGCAAAAGAGGGAATAAGAAATATTGAGATTAGCATAAGGGTTAAATTGGAGTTTATTTTCAAGCGACGTCAGAAAAAGGTGGCAAAGAAACTATGAAAATTATTATTATAAGCAGGCAGGCAAAATGGCAGCAGCAGTGAACAAGATTGAGGGTAGGGATGGCATAAATGTGGCAACATGGTAACACTAAATTAAGCATTATGACCAAAGTTCCGGCCTCCTGCACCAATCCACCACCAAACGGCAACAAATGCGTCGCACTTTTTGTGGTAAATATAGGTCTGGGGCAGCAAGAGTGTTGTTTTTGGGGCAAGTTTTTTAGGTGTTGAAATTTATATAGGGTTCCGGGGGCAGGTGGCAAGCATACTTAAGCAGGCATAATACAAATTTGTTATTCCAGACTTTAATAAAAGGGTTTTTTATTTGCAAATCTAATTCCTTTGTTTTTGTCTTTATTTGAATTTTTCGAGAAGAGAAGAACTCTTTTCATTTTATAGCCAAAAATATTTAATTTTTGATGATTTACTTTTAACTTTTTTTTATAAGTTTTATATTTTTTTATTTTTTTTTGTATTCATTATTGCAGAAATATAATTTTTGGCAGCGGTAAAATTATTTCTTATAAAATTATTTGCTGAATATGTACATGTTAAATCAAAACCTAGCCAAATTAGACACAACCTCACTTAATATTACATTGGCTGTTAATATTTATATTGTTTGTTTATCTGGCATCAACTGTTCACATGACACAATCTATTTGAAAGTCACTTGACAACTGAGTTTTTATTTGTCTGAAATGCAAGTTTTTTTTGTACACTAAATCTGTGGCCCAACTATAGTAGAACAGTAAAATAAAACACTAAACGTCAGTTGAAATTTTCATTCATTTCCGGCTCGCGCACATATTCCATTTAACGTGGCCTGTTGCTGCCCCTCCCCTGCTGCTGCACGCGACCCTTTGAAACGGAGTCCATTTGAAATTTGGGCTGTTGGATTCTGGACTTTGGGCTGGCCCCCGAACTGTGAGTACAAAACTTAATATGGCAATAGTTGCATAATGCAATTACCGGCCATATCGGCGGCGCTCGCGTAACCAACCGTAATGCGTTGCGGTGGACATGGCTCAAAGAGCCGCCCACACACATCTACTCTATTATCCCCACCAGCTCTCCCACTGTCTGTGAGGGGACTTTGTCGCAACACGAACACACACACACACCTGCCCAACACTTGGGTAATTCAATCTGTCGCAGTTTTTATGCCGTCGCCATCACACGGGCATTTTTCAGAATTTTTCACATATTTGAAAATATTTTCATTTCTCGTTTTGGGATTTTTTTTTTTTCATTTCCGGTGTACGTTTAGAGAGAGAGGCAGCAAATGCCGATGCCGTCGGCGCCGCAACGGATGTGTGAGAAATTTGCGTTATTTTTTATTACTTGCACTTAAGGCTTTAAGCTTTTAAAGATCTTGAATGCAAAACGGAAAAGTATTTAATTTCAAACGGCCCGGCTTTGCAGTTGATTAAAGTGCAGCTCATAAAAGTTAATAAAAACAGATTTTTATGTTTTTATTTTATTTAATGATATTTACTTAAAATCTCCTTAATATAAAATGTGAAAAAAAACTAAGAAAACACAAACAGATGACTACGTTTTTACACCCTGAACCCATTGTTTATAACAAGCTTTAAAGCATGCTTAGTCTTTTTTTCGTTTAAAGCTTACACACTTTTTAAAAAGAAAAGCTTATTAAAGCTTTGGGAGAAGTTTTATATTGGATATTTTGTAGCTATTCACCGGCTTAAAGGTTTAAAAGTACCACCGCTTTGGCAAACAAATATCACATTTCACTTAACCCCACATCACGCAAAAAGGAAACCGAAAGAAAATGGGAAAAAACGTAACTTGTGCAATCGCAGATTAAATATCACTTAAAATTAAACTAGCGTTAAATGTAACAAATGAAAGAAAATCGAAACGATTTCAAATGCAATAAAATATCGTCCAAGAAGTGAAAGAACAAACTGCGAAACCAAAGACGAAAACCAATCGCACGATAACGAAGAACAAGAATAAAATGAAGAAGAAGGCAGGCAGAAGCAGAAGAGAAATCTCTCAATTCCCATTATGTGCATGTCAACTGCAGTTAGAATCAAAGCGCCAAAACAAGACGCCAGAAGTGGAAGAGAGGTAGAGGGAGAGTGAGAGAGAGCGGTTGAGCTTTCGCTTGGTTGAGGGAACAATGCGATAAAGTAACAACAAAACCGGCGGCAAAAGCTGAAAACGACATCCAGTCACGTTTTTGGACAAAAACTTAATTCACGCTACGGGGGCGGTGGTGCTGTGGGTGTGCCATATTGCCCAAGTGTGTGTGTGTGGAAATGGGTTGGCTTGGATTTTAAGATGTGAAATCGAGAGCCGCCGACGCCGTTGCCGCCGCTTGCCAGAGACAAGACGTGCCAAAGTCCAGCAATGGGGATATACATAAAGGATGTGCCGGGCGCACACGTAGACCGAGAGACAGAGACAGACCCCGAGAAGGAAACGAATTAATCGAAGTAAAATAAATCAATGTCATTAAACTTTGCCGCAGAGATTTAGTGGCCGGTTTGTGCATGCAAAGGAAAAGAGACAGCAACACCAGCAGCAGCAGCAGCAGCAGATCAGCAGCAACAGAACGCAATTGCAATCGAATTTAGTTTATGGTGCATCTTCTCCTTCTCCCCTTCCACTCGATTCCTCTCCCAACAGTTGCCATTCGACGTATCGAAAGTGAGAAACGTTTAGCAATAGTTCAGTGGGCGCCAAAAGTCATGACCGAAACTGAAAATGCAAGATTAATCTGGACAAAAGTACTCGACTGGTAGATATCCTGTAGCCAGCTCAGTGCTGGTACAACAGAGATTATTTTTTATTTTCATACATACACATACACACACAAACATACAGCAGATATGTTCCTAAAGGTGGTTCCAAAAATCGAAATCGGAAATGGCAGAACTTATCGATGGGAAATATGTGTGTTCTTCGTATAATAAACGAGAACAAGCTGTACAAACTAAAAGTCGGTCAAAATGCTGAAGAATATAAATACAATGAAATTCAAAACACATCGATTTAAAGCCAAGAACACTGTATATCGAATGAAAAAAAAAAAAAATTTTTAATAAATAAAAAAAATAAGTTCTGTTTAAGCTTAAGCATATTTTTGATGTCACTCCATTTTATAATCTTCAATAAAGGCTCAATAAAACTAAGGTCAATTCAATATTAAACGATTTGGACAAAATCAAATGTTATTTTCGATCATAATTTATTTGGTGCTCTTGATTTCCAAGTTATGATTATAAAATCAACGCTTAAATTATATACTCATTATATATATATATATATATATAAAACTTTAAACTACACGAATGTGGAGGAGTTATCGATAATTTCAAAAAAAAAAAAAAAAGAAAAGTTGATCAGACAGACAGATATGCCTAGATCAACTCGGCTGTTACACACTTTTGCTTAAATTCACAATACCCTTTCCCAAACGAACCTTTGAAATTGAAATGCTCTTTGAAAATTAAGTGAAATTTTATGCATTTTTCACGCTTCGCAAGCGGCTAAATAAAAATGTCAAGCACACAAAGTGGCCGAGCGACAAAAAAAGAGAGAGAGAGAGAGGGAAGAAGGAGGGGAGGCATAAGTGAGCGAGGCCGATGAAGGCGGCAGATAAGCAGAGCGTTTCTTTTCCTTATTTTTTTAGGTGACAGCGGACAGCTGGCCAAGCACAGTTAGATGCAGGGACAGAGTGGAAGAGTGTACAAGGGCGAGCTTTTCAAAATGAAGTTCTCAAGGATAGGCAGGATAGGAAAAGACCAAAACTGTCATGAAGTATATTCGAAAAGAAGCTGTTGTACGCCCCGCTTTCTCTGTGGGCGAACTATTTTATTATATTTTTGTGGTTTGGTCGGCGTAAGTCGAGTTTTTTTTTTATGTAGTCATAAATCACATTTTTAGAAAAACTTCAAGAACTGAGTTGAGGACAGGCACTAAAAGCTCTTAATAGTCTCAAGTAGGAGATCAAATGCGACGTTTAAGTTGTGAAAATATTTGATGTTACATTTACATTTAAATTGAGAATATATTTTATATGATATTTATTAAACTGCAAAAATATTTAATATTGCATTTTAATATCATATATATTATTAAATTATCAAATTATTCAAATGTAAAAATGTTTGTTATGACACTTCAATATATTAATATAAAGTGAAGATCTATTATATTAGTGCTTGCTCGGAATTAATGGAAACTCTAGTTTGAAATACAGGAAATGAAAATGAATTAATATAAAATATTTATAATTACAATTTTTTTTTTTTTTCTCAACATTTTATTAAGATTTTGCAAGTCCTATAATCAAGTGACGAACAGAAAATATAAATAAATTAGTTTTTGTTCAGAAGAGTTTCTTATATTTATTGCCAAACTTAAATTCTTCACAATTCCAATTTCTGGCAATTAGAATTTACGAGCAATTACTTGAGGTAAACTCAAAAATAAAACAAATTGAGTTATATTCTACAAAGTTTGATTAATTTTCATTGTGAATAGTTTGTCACTCATTGACTAATTTATGGCACACCCTTGTCAAACGCCCACAGCTCAGGTTTGCCGCTCGACAAACTTTTGGCCTCAAAAGCCCACAAATTTTACAACCTTCAAGAAAAGCCTAAAAAATAAAAATAGAAAAAAAACAGCCCATCAAATTAAATGCTTTGGCCAAACACAGCTGTAAAAGGTGCTTTACACCTGAGCAGAGCCTGAAAGAGAACCGCAATTCAAACCCTTGGCTCTCTCCCTCTCTCTCTCTCGCCCCCTCTGTTACACTTCCAACGCTTACCGCAAGCGCTAATAAATTATGAGTCGAGAGCTTAAGCCTTCGCACAATCGCACCCTCACTCTAACTTCTTCTCTCTCTCTCTCTTTCTATCCTTTAGCTATCTGCTCGCCACATAGCAACAACAACAACAACAACAACAGCAACAGCAACAACAACAACAACAACAACCGCATCGTAACCGCAATAACAACACCCGCAAACAACATAGAAAATCCACTCGAAAAAGTAACTGGCCGCTAACGAAATTTAGTGTGAAAGAAAAACAAGTTTTTAGCCAAAAGGCATTAGCCCAGAAATAATAAAAGAGCAGAACCCCATCCAAAACTTTTGCCGAAACGAAAAGGAAATGTTTTTTATTCATTTTCAAGCGCGTGGGGGCGTGGGGTTATTTACGACTTTCTGGTTCAGAGGTCATCGTCGCGCTTAAAAGTGTCATTTCCCGTTTTTGGTAGCTGCAACGTTCGCTCGCTCTCTCGCCCCGCTCTCCCAAAAGCCAAGTCCTGCGCTGGCTTTTGGCTAAGCGTTTTACCATAAAAATGCAACAGCAAAATCCAAATTTGAAGCCATTGGCAGCGTGGCAGAAAAGGTGGGGCGTGGAGCGGTACGGGGGGGCTGCTGCTGCCTTGACAACTTTTTGTCGCAGCAAAAAGAACCAAGGTACTACAAAAAAAGAAAAGGGAAACTAAAACTGGTCAAAACTGGGTTACAAGCCAGGCTAAATGGAAATGTTGTACCAGGAAGTTGCAGCCAAAATAAAACTGCACATGAAAGGAAACGACAGAAAAGCGACTAAACAACAAAACTTCGGCAAGCGACAAGCGACAAGAAAGTGCAAAAACTTTGGCCCTCCCACCGCACCTCTCTTTGTTGTTTTTCCTTTATTATACATTACGAGAGGGTATCATAACTTTGTCATGTAATGTGTTACCAATTAAAGGAAACAACTCCGATTCCAAGAAGTACATATGTGTATTTTATATCTGTAATTATCTATCATTATCATTATTACTATCATTATAAATTAGTTTTTAGATTTTACCGAAGAATAAATTTAAAAATGTACTTTAATTTATATTTAATAATGATTTGATTTTTTTATAGTAGCAATCTCTAAACATTAAAGTTAAAATCTGAACAAATTCATCTAGAACATAATTTAGGGGTAGGTTTTTTTGGTGCAAATGTGGCTCCACCCAATAAACATGCCCTGTATTTCGAAAGTTTTTTATTCAATTGTAATTTATTTCCAAATGGATTGGATTCTAATGGGCAATTATATTTACTGAAAGTTTTAGAGTGCCGTAATTTGCATACCCCTTTATGTCCGGAAGAGCATACAAATTTCGCCCCTCCGAAAGAAAGCGGCCCTTTCATGTACCCTTTATTTTCTCTGCTTTTTTTTTTTTGGGTCAGTGCTGACAACAAGCACCCGCTTAATTTTTCTTTTTTGTTTTGTTGTTCGTCTTTGACAGTTGCCGAGCATAAATAATAACTTTCAAATGCAATTTGTGTCGATTTGTGTTTCTGGCACGGCGCGCCTATAAGCTCGAGTGATAAGCAGAAACAACAACAGTACATGCTTTAACACACACATATGGGGTAGGCAGGCACTTAGCCAAAAGCTTCTGCTTCCACTCTAATAGCTCCCCCACTCCCACTCTCTCAATTTCAGAGCCGCTGGCGCTCTCTTGCTGTCCTACTGTCATAAATCATCAACACAACGCGCCACTTAAGTGCGTCCTAAAACTGTTTGCGCTTTTACTTTGTCACACACACACAGACTCTCACATACTCACGACTGCCACGCCCATCGATGACAAGCTGACCATGCACACGCCCACATTTCAAAGCAGCGGCCGCCTGTCAACTGCAGCCAAACCAAAATGATATAGAGAGCTTCCGACATAGAGAGAGGTCGAAGAAGTGATACAATAGTGAAAAAAGCTAAATAGGATAAAAAAAAGCTAACAATGGGAAGTGTCTAAACAAATATAAATGTTGATAAAGAACAAAATATATATATGTATATATGTACATATAGATGTCCATAAAAATATGATTTGACAATAGGCATTCATGATGCTTACAATTTAAAAAGCCGTTATGAATACCAGAGAGTGCGAGGGAGAACAGCGAGCAATGGAAGCTTTGATTGCTTTTCTGCAGTTGAGAGGTTTTTGAAATTGCCTGCAAATGACAATAGCAACAAAAGGCAAAGTGAGCGCAGTCGAGCAATCAAGAGAGTCCAAATCACAAACTAAGAGCTTGCTTTTTTTTTTGTTCGTCCTGCTCTTAGACAAAATACACTCAAGATCGTATTTATGCTTAAATAGCAAAGTTGCCTTTCAAACAGAAGCTCAATGCGCAATGGGAACCCAAGTCAAATACAAATGGCGAACAAAAGCAATTTGCTGACGAAATGAAATGGCAAAAGAGCTTGACATGCAATTAAAACACATACACACACAACCACACACTCGCGTATGCAATGCAGACTGCAGCAAAGCAAAAGCTCAGAAGAGAGCGAGTCGAAATGTCAAAGATTCATGTTGTGTGTTTTTAGTTGCAAATTTTCGCTCATTTACTTTAAGCAGTTGTCAGTGCGTGGGAGCGAGCACGCTAAATGATGCGTGGGAGTTGGCAGCTTTTGTGTTAACCGTTACAAATAACGAAATTTGTAGGTATATTAATTTGTATACCCTTGCAGTGGGTATTATAATTTTGCTGAGAGATTGATTACACATAAAGGAATAATTATTATTATAATATTAAATGATCTTTATATTTTGTGGTCTTATTTGCATATTTTTTGTTTCAATTATTTATCATATAGCTACCGTTAAAACTATCTGCGAAAATTTAGATTTTCTACTTAATATCTGTTTTTGATTAAAATATTTAATAATAATAATTTTTCTTATTTATGCCGTCTTATTTGGAATATTTTGTATATTTTTTTTTAATTCAACAATCTGTCGAAAATTATTATTATTATTATAACTGTTTTATGAAATATATACTTTATAATTTTGTTGCGAGAGAAGAAGAGATTATCGAGCCCATAAATTATTACTATTCTTGATTATTTAAAATTATATTAAGACTAATTATTTTGGGAAGTCTCAAATATTATTAACTAGGTAAGGCAAATCTGCCAAAATTCCATTTTTTCTATAAAAGGAGCTTTTTACACATCTACCATCTGCAAGGGTATTCAAACTTCGGCAACCCGAAAACAGTTCAAATGTCTTGTTTTGTTCTCTTTCCCACTCACCTTTGCTAATGCCCGTGGCCTTGTCGCGCAGCACGTTTATCGAATGCACCGGGCCGTACTCCTCGAACATCTCGCGCAGCTGCGCCTCGTCCATCGACTTGGGCACCTGGCCGACGAACATTTTGATGTTGTCGGGATCCGGCTCCTTCTCGCCGTAGGTGACGGCCGTGTCCGAGTCGAGGCGATAGCAGCTATCATCGTCCATATTGACAACGTTGCGATTGGCGCTACACGAATTGTTGTTGTTGTTGTTGCTCATCAAACTGCTTGACATGATCGTGTTGTTGTTGCTGTTATTGCCGCTATTGAAGGGTATGCCGGTTAGCGAATTGTTGCTGCCCACCAAGTTCGTGTTGTTGTTGTTGTTGTTGAGCAGCGATGAATTGTTGTTGTTGCTGTGTATAGGACTATTGGGCAGGCTGTTGGTGGCGCTGCTGCTCTTATCGCTCATACCAAATGCACTGCAAAGATAAAAAGAGCAAATAAAGAGAGTCAGTATAGGAATGTAAAGAATTACACCTAAAGCTTTTTGATTAACAGTTACAAAAATAATTGAGAGAGCATATTAGATAGAGTGAGTGGTTATATAAAGTCTAAAAATGTAGTTAGTCTTGATTAACAGTTATAAAAATATTTAAGAGAGCAAGTTAGTGGTAGATTAAGTTTTTATATTAAGTTTCAAATAAAGCTTTCTGCTTAACAGTTATATTTGTAGACTTTTGCACGCCTCTCCATTTCATACTCACTCCAAGTACATATCGGTGCTTTTTTCGGAGAAATCAAAAATCATGCGCCGATTGCCTATAAACGAAGTGCGACTGCTAAACATATTGACTTCTAAATTGTTTTTTAATTATAATTTATTTATTATTTTGGCAACACTGTCGAATCGATTTACAACAAAGAGAATCGTGTACTAAATCAAACAGACGCACACGGACGACAATTGTCAGTTGAAATAATAAAATAGCTGATCTAAAATATTTCCATGTAAACACTGCAACACTGCGGACTACAAAATGCACTAATTAAAATTTGGGCACAAAATCTTTCACGCACGCGCAGCGCCTTTCTACTTCCTTCGTTGGCAATCGTCGAAGCACAAATGAACGAGCCACCCAAGAACTCGAGCAATCGCAGGCATAGAGTAAAGGATGTCGATGAGAGAGCGCGGGAGTAGCTTTCGGTTAGGCACAATGCATGTGCAGCGGTTACACAATGGCGCTCTCCGCGGTTGTAAAGAGCTTCACAGAATTATATTTTTATCTGCTGCGCCTAGAGAGAGGCAATAAAAAAATCTACTGTGGTTTTTGCTGCGCCTATTCGTTTACTGAGCTGAGCTTTATTGTCTAACGGAAAATTGTGCATATTAGGCAGGTTGCAGAGTTCCGTAGCAGAATTTAAATTTGTATTTAAATCCAAACTAAAACCAAATAGTATTTCATACTTTTTTCTTATCTTACCACACAAATGACTTAAGCTTAAATTTTTTTTTACTCAACCTAATTCTAATTGCGATAACAACCAAATGGTTTGTCTATTAACGACTTTAACACGCCCAGTTATCCATTTCCTTGGCTACGACATAGTTGTTGCTACAGTATTTAATCATGTTTGCTTCTTTGGGTATTTGAACATTTCAGCTGACCCAATTGGCGATGTCTATTTACAAATGGCCATTAGCTTAATGCTATTTGAGGTTTGTCCAAGCTGAAAATCGTCGCGTAAACGGGAAAGTTCAATCAACCCAAAGGCAGGAGCTGGGCACAGTATTTCTTTAAAGTTAAGCGCATTAAAAGCTTAGAAAATGATAGAAGCCTAATCGTAGTTAATAAACTATAACCTTTAGCCTTAACCCTAATAGCATATCATGTTACACATGTAATTAAACAAAGCACAGAGTTTCCCCTACTCTCAAGAATTCGCTGCTACACACCTAATATTATAATTACTCGTACCGTTGTTTGCTTTGTGCTCGCGCTTACACTCACGCTCTGTCTCTCTTCCCCAACAGCGCAGCAGCTGCAATTTTCTGCTCATTTCATTTTGACTTCTAATTTCTTTACAAGTTTCACTTTTATGTAGCAAATTCTTTGTCTTCTTTTTGTTGCTGCTGCTGCTGCTTCTCCTACTTATGACTTTTGCCGCTTTCTTTGTTGCATTTTGTAATTTGAACTTTTTGCTGGCTTTTGTTGTTGTTTTTGGTATTGTTGGTAATGTTGGCTTTGTTTTGTATTTTATGCACACGAACAAACTTTCCAACTCTATTTACACCCACACATCCAGTCCCACATTTAACCCGCTCTTAGCTTTTGCACTTTGTCTCAGTTCGGCACTGTTCTCTTCTCTATTTGGAATGCCTTTAAAACTGAGGCTCACATTAAGAGCGCGACCAAATGACACAATTATTGCATTTCCTTTGCCTTTTCCCGTTCATGTTTGGCCCGATACAACATTCAATTGCGACAATTTTATTAAAAACTTTGCTGCAACTTTTCGAGCGAGCGAACAACAAAAAATAAACAAACAACAACTCAAAGCTTGTTGTGCATTTCTATCAAAGTTCAAACTGCAATTCATCTTCATCATCATCAAGAAAATAAAGAGCGTAAGCAACAACAAAAACAAAAGTGGGTAGCACACACTGAAAACTTTTTAGTTCGACTATCGACTTAACAAGACTATCGCATTTATTTCAAAAGCAGTTGCAATTTACAAAGTTAAATACCCTGTGGGTATATGACAGCATGGGCAGTATCGTTTTCATTGTACAACTTAGTAAAACTTAATATTTTTGAATGGATTGCCAAATAATGTTTAAGTGTTGCCTAAATAATCACAAAAGACGAAACTTAATACCCTTTTATACATTTATATTATATACTGAATTTGTACATATGAAAATTATTTTTGAATTGTAAACAGCGATAATTTTGTCGATAACTGTTAATTTTTAGCAAATGCAATTTTGAGTTTCATTTTGCCATTCTCCAATTCTGAAAAAAAAAATTATGTAATTTAACTTGACTAAATTTTTTTAATTTAGAAGAGAAGGGGAATACAGTAAAACCAAGTTTTTGTACCAATTTATATTATTTTTCTTCTTGACCGTTATAAAAATGGCCTTATTCCTATCGAAAATTCCGGTTATCGATAACCCTCTTGTGTCAGCAAATGCAACCCTAAGCGTATTTCCCAATTCTCAGCAGCAGCAATTTTCCTAGTTTATCTCAACTTATTGCCCTAAATTTAGATAATTTGTACATAGAAAATGTAAAAACTTTTTTTGCTTAGCTCAATGCACATTTATCTTCATTTGTCTAAGCAGCAAAATGGGCAAAAGAGGAGCAAAAAAAGATACATACATACATATACGTATATAAATATATAAAAGTAACCCAAAGCTGTCAACAATTTACCGCCCAAATTATCCTGGGTGCAACTCAGAGGCCAAGACGAAAGTTGGCATCCAATTCGGATTTGGGTCTCTCTTCAAGCACAACGAAAACACACTAATTTGCTTGATTACTCTGGAGTATAACACTAAAGGAGTATAAGAGAGGAAGGGGGCGAAATTTGAAATCTATTAAAAAAGTTTCAAGTTGAAGGAAATGAGAATTGTGCTATCGGGCAGAGAAATCACTTGTCACTCGGGTGCCCTAACGGACAGACGGAAAGAGAGAACAAAAGCCAAACTTACAGAGACAACAAGCAGGATTGCAACAAAAACGTAGTAAAAGAAAAAAAAAAACAAAAAAAAAATGTAGCCGTTTGAGGTTAAGGTGTGTGTAAAAGTAGTAGAAAATTTGTAGCACAACTTTTTTTATTTTGTCTGGCCTTTGCTTCTCGTTCTGCAGCTCCGCCCCACCTTGTTGGTTTTTGCCAAGAGGTAACTAAAGCAGAAGGTAAATTTGAAGCGTCTGCTACACAAATCAAGTGCCAAACTGTATAAAAAAAGTGTAGTCAAGTAGTTGGTGTTGCTGCTCAAAAGAACTCGATTCTTGTGATTTTGTTTTGTTTCGTATTCTGGCGCTCTTTGCTTTATTATGGCTACGCATGCTTCATTTGTAAATTTGCTTCAATTTGTAAGTGAACTTCCAGCCGAGTACGAAAAGTGGGGGAGATATGCGAAATCAATGTGATTTCAAGTGGATTTGCTCGGCTTGAGCTTTAAGCTGGTTTATGCTATGCTTAAGAGATTGCTGCAAGCAGCTTTGATTCGGAATGGGAATATAAGAGTGTGCGATCCTATGTTTTGTAGAGTTGTGAGAGCAGTAGAAGAACGCTAGATAATAAGGCAGACAGTTTATGCTCATTTTGTATAAGATACTTGTGTAAGATAGTAAAAGACGAGGCTGTGGTAAATAATTGTCGCATATAAAATACTTCTAGATGGAAGTTTGAAGAGTAATACAGAAGTGCTAGATCAAGAGATGAGTTTTGGATAAATGGTAGAAGAGTGGTAGAAGAGCGTCAAAATCTAAGTAAGACAGATGATTTTTTGTATATGTTCATTATTTAAGGGAGCCCTTTTGTATGTAAAGAATAATTTTACTCTGTGATGACTTAAGTTGTAATTTGTAAGAGTAATATAAGCGCGCTACATACAGAGAGCTTGGATTCTATTTTATAAGTAGAAGAGTGTCTAATGTTAAGGAACAATGCAAAGCTTTCGATTGACAGCTTAAAAGATGATGCTATAAGATAGTAGATGCAAGAGAAATTTAGTATTAAGAGTAATGGAAGAGTGTTAGATGCTTATCGCTGCATTAGATCGAAATCAAAAGAACCTAATGTAAAAGATTAATACAAGAATATGATCATCATCAAAATAAGTTCTGAGAGCAGTAGGAAAGAATATTGTATAAGAGAGTCTCTTCGAATTTGGTGGATGTTAGTTTTAGGCTGTTAAGCCTTTCAGCTGTAAGTCGCGAGAATAATAGAAGAGTGGAGATTAGAAGGATATTAGAAGTTAATGCAGAAAATTGCGTTATAACTTTTCTGTTATTTTAACTGATGCTTTGGATTGATGGCTTAAGAGTTGATTGTTTAAGAGTAATATATAGCAATGCTAGATCCCAGTTAAGTTAGAAGAGCTACAAAAAGAGTAAAAGCTACCCTTTATACCAATTATTGACGATATAGCTAATAAACTACTTTCTTTATGCGCTCGCATACTGTTCGCATTTATTTATTTTGCCCAATTATTCTACCTTTAGCACTAATGAGACCCTTTCCGCTGATTCCAGCAACGGTCTGTCCACTGTGCCAAATCAGCTTTCGGTAAGCCGATTAATATTCGGCCCTAACCAACTTAGACGGCGACGACTTTGATCTCAAGGACCTTTCGAGGAGGCGCAAGACCTTTGCCTATAAATTACTCAGCAGCAACATTTCGCCACGCTTATCAAAGATAATTTTAAGCCGCATTTAAAATGATTTCTTTGCCCTTTTTAGCCCCAAACCTCAACCGCCCCCCGTTGGTCGCTGACAACTTTTTGCGCTGAGCCACGCGAGGTATTTTTTTAGTTTTTTTTTTAAATGTTTTTTCAGCTAAAAATTTACGCTGACTGTGCGTTGTCTGGCAACGCTGCCAGCGGCCAAGGATAGCCAAGCCAAAAGTGCAAGTTGGCAGCGCGGGTGAAAGGAAGGAGACGCCGGTCGAAGGGGATTTTTCCACTGAAAAAGGGCGCCAGCAATGTTGACAGTCAGCGAACCCCGAAAAGCAGTCCCCGAACCCCGCCTCCTTCTGCACTGCGCTTTTTGTCAATGATAAGCTGCTGCGTCTGCTTCATCCTGCTGCCTCGTCCTTGCTGAGCAATGCTGACGGCTGCTGCAAAGGGCACCGGAGACAGCCAGCTTGGACTTTTGTGCAAATATTTGACATGGACACAAAATGAACCGGGCAGCAAGGGGGCAGTAAAGGGTCAGCAGCAGCAGCAGCTCATTTTTTGGCTGGCAAAGTCAAAATGATAGCGGGACCAAACGAATTGGGGAATTTTAGATGGAAGAGGGAGCGGGTTTATTCCGAGAACTGCAACTCGTGTAATTAAGCAAAAATTTAAAATTGTTTGTTGTCTTCTCTGACATAGTTGTTGCTGTTGTGTTCATAATTGCTTGTAAATAGATCAAAGTTGGCATTTGTTTGGTTTTTCGCCAGGCGAGTAACTGGGGTCGAGGCTAGGGGAAGTCTGAGCGCTTAGTTGGATTATGTTGACTAATTAGAGGTTGTTTCGACATGCTCCATTGGCAAACGAATGGTCTTTAATGCGGGGGAAAGGTTGGCTTATATGGGCGTTTATGGGAGCCGTATTATTTTACAAAGTTACTTTGGGCTTCGTTGCCTTTTGCAAATGGAACTCTTTCTGAATTATTTGAGCGGAATGTGAATGACTCTTGTGTTAGCCATAATTAATTATTGGCTTTGGACTGTGCGTCCCCAACTACAAGGGTTTTCCTTTATATGAGAAGCCAGCTTCTACTAGCTCATAAAATAATAAATATACTAGTATATAACATAAACAAATAAAATTAATAAATAAATAAATATACATAGAACATAAAAATTGATATAAACAGTATATACAATTTTGATATATCCATAAATTCAGTCTATTAATTACTTAATGAGTTTAAATTATTTAGGTTTTTTTTTTAAATTTGTAATGAGAAATAATTAAATAGCTAGAGAAAATCCAACGATCTCAATCTTTTAGTTAAAAAATGGGTGGTAATGATAATTGTTCGCTCAATTATAAATCTATATAAAAAACTCTACATAACGCAAATTAAAATATATAAATGTATATATACCATTTATTAAAATCACCTTAATGAGCAGAATATAGATAGACAATTTTAATTTGAAGAAAAAAGCTAGAATTTCATAGTATAATTTAACAAAAGAATACCCACAAACTTGAGCGGAAAAATTAAAAAAAATAATTGATGATTTAAAAAAAACATAGAAAACAGAATATTCCTGAATTTTGTTCTTGAATATAAAAATGTTCACCGATTTTAGCTGTTTTCGGTGGATTTGTTAAGTTTAGCAATTACTTTTGCGATAATGATTTGGGCTATTTTTAACATAAGGGTTACTTTAACATTAACAATATGTATAAACAACTTTGATAATTCAAGATACAACACGTTGTTGAATGCACACCTTATTCACATTTTTTAAGACCACGAATAAGTTATCCAATTTTATCAATTCCCGTTAAGTTTTTATTCATTCAACAGCAACAAATGCCAGGTTTATTAAAAGCCAAAAATAACTACGAAAACACTGTAAAAAATTTTAAAAAAAATTTAAAGAAGTAAATTTGTCAAAGGATAGGAGTCACAAAAGCATGTAGCACAAAAAAAAATAAAGAAAACAATGTAAAGGACACACCAATGAAGAAGTAGGAAAACAGGATTAAATACTTAATATAATATATAACAATAAAATAAAATCGTAAAGCGCAATGTAAAAAACGTAACCAAACACGCAAAGTCCGATGCTTGGGTTAAACGAGGAATAGTGAGGAGTAGGGGATCGGGTAGGCTGAATCAACCGACCGGATGAGACCGCAATGAAATGAATGAAATACATATACCCAGTATTTTTTTTGTTTGCATAAAAAGGGACAAGAACCACCTTCGGATCTCTCCAATTTCAGCGTTCCAGCATTCAAATGGACACATGTGTTAGGGAGGGCAGGACACGGACAGAATCAGGGGCAGCGACGAGTTGGTGCTAAAAAAGTAACGGCATTTCGCATAAAACTCGCGTTGACTGCGGCGCAAAAATGCCAAAAACGCCGCCGAGTCCTGAACCCAAGCGACAAAAAACCGAGAAACTTATTTTGCGTAACATAGTTACACTGGATACCCTTAGCGCTCTGGGAATATAGCTCAACTTTAGAAGAAAACACCGTTCTATAATAAAATTTTTATTAAAACAAAAATTAAATGTTTGTTAAACGGACATAGACTAATAATAAATCATAAAATTTTTAAATCCGAAGACTATTACTGCTATAATTTTACAAAAATATTTCTCCGATTTTAAAAATGTTAGAATCTTTTAATCTTTTCGAAAAAAGGAAACACAAGAATTAAACAAGTAATTGTAAGATGTGTAAATAAAAAGTAATTAAATTCTAAATTAAATTAAATTCGGTTTTAAAGAATATATATTACGTGTAATGAAGAGTTGTATAAAAACATAGAAAAAAACTGTTTAGATTACGAAAATTTTAGAAATTATTAAAACGTAAAGAGACGAAAGAGAAAGTAGGAAACCTTATGAAAGTTTTAACAAACTTAAAGATTCGATTCAATATAAATTTTCTAAAAGATAAAAGCAACAAATCCTAAAGTCTTGTCTACTCGTACAAATATTAGATGGCAACTTCCAAAACAATAAATCAGCTTAACAAAAAATTGATAAAGTCTAATTTATTATTTATTTATTTATTATATACCAAGATTTATTTCAGATTTATAATCAGCCGTAATTCCCCACACCGCGCGAGAGTATTAAAAATAGGGAAAGGGTCACCAAAAAAAAAAAAAAAAAAAAAACAATTGCTTAAACTTCTTTTGCCAGCTAAAGAATTTATTGATTCATTTTGAAAAACCCAACGACGAGGACAATGACGACGTTCAGCTCCGGGAACTCGCGACCCTCTCGGGGGCAAAAAGGAAAATGATTTGCATGGCTCCCCGTTTGCGGGCCCCGACTAAAGCCTGGCAAGCAGTGTGTGTAAAATTGAATCAAATGGTTTTCATATATGAATATATACATACACATATATACATTTTTTTTGTTTTTTTATAATGTGGGTTTTTCGGCGCACACTTTTTGAGCATAAGTCTTGCAACTGGCAGAGAAAAAAGAAAAATCAAAATTATAAATGAAAATTCCAGAGCGTCGGGCATGCATGAGACCCAAACGGAGACTCGGCAGAATTGTCGCCACTTTTGCGCAAATTGTTGTTTGCTGTGCGAAATTGAAACAATTCACGCGGCCAGGGTTACCAACCCTGCTGCATGCCATAACACACACACACACACACACATACACCCACTGAGTTCGCACTATCAGAATCTCTTAACCATTCGATGCAACTGGCGCATAAATTTTACTGGTTTGATGCGCATTTCGCGTTAAAGGAAAAGAAGGAAGAGTGGAGGAAGGCAAGCGCGAGGAGCTGCAGGCGTAAACCCTGACTACATGGGGCATGCACCATTCGCACCACTTCGGGGGGCAGAATTCGGGCAACTGTCTCTGGCCATGCCATATGCATCGCAGTATTTGTGCATTTAAACTTAATGAATGCCGAAGAGCAAGCTTTTAAAAGACGTCTTGACAACCCTAAAATAAAGCAATTCTGTTTTTTATTTATTTAAATAATGACTTTTTTATTAAATATCAATCGACATGAGCGATCAGTGCATTGGGCAGGTGTCTATAATTTAACAAATAATAATTTAAAAAACTTTATTTTGTTAGAGATTCTTTAAGCTATTTGTAAACTTTTTTCAACTTTTGTAAACTACTTTGAAACCCATTTAACGAAGTTTATATCCGGAAATATGTTTGTTTAGCCCATGAAAATCGTTGATCACAAAGTATATATAAAGTATATATATTTTTGATCAGTACTGGGCATAAAATATATAGTGGTATAGTTCAGATATTTTGTATATGCATACATTTAAATGACATATTCAACAACTGAATATTTGAGAATGATCAAACAATCTATGTAGAAGATATTGAAGGTTTTTTTCACAAAGTAGAGCAGTGGCAAGCTGAGTACAGGGTATTTTTTCAATAAATTCAATTTCAATTCCCCGAGTATTTGCCACACTCAATATACGGCCGCCTTTGGGGGCAAACACGACGTAGATTGTTTTTCAATAAATTGATGGCTTGGCCGCGTCTTATCATTAACCTGCCGCAGGCGCTGCACCTGCCACAATCCGTGTTGTGGCTTCTTTTTTGTTGCTTGCGTCTTGGGCAATTAGAGACTGAGACGGGTCGACAACATGCCACCCCCTCCCCCCCTTCGGCCCACCACACGGCGTTTTGGGGCCGTCCCTGGGGCGTCGTTGGAAAATGCCCATTATAATGATTATCGTTGGTCGTTTTGTGGTTTGTATGTTGTTCTTTGTGTTTTGTTGTTTTTTATCCTTTTGCTTTCGCAGTTCGTTTCGTTGTTGCCGAGTTGACAAAATCATAAAAATGTAGTCGACACACACACACACACACACACACACACAACAAATTATACAAATGTCTCCCGCATGCCAAGGCAAATGTTGAATTTAAACTGAATTTATAATGTTTTTGCTCTTCCAGCGCGTTGTCACCATTTTTGGTAATGGGCCCCCGGCGACCCAAAATGGAGCTCGAATTGGCGAGTTGTGGGCTGCTGCCTGCTTGTTGTGGGTGTGGACGCTGGTGATGTGCTTAAAAATACCATTCACAATGGCTTGATATATTGCGGTAATTGTGTCTAGACACGAGTGTTTTTCAAGAGGCTTTTCCGCAACTTTTCTTTAAAGCAGCTGATGTCAGAAAGGGAACGTGGGATTAAAATGGAAAATGTACCTAAGTTTTGTGGTTGAAATTACAATTACCATAAGTGCAATTTAAATGTAGTCAAGAGATTATAGGTAGTATCATAGATATGGTGATTAAAATTCAAGATTTCTGTATTTTTTGTTTGTTTTAGCAATGCTGCGAAAAACTGAATGATGAATCTTTGCCTTGCAGAAATAAATAAACAAAAATTTAATTAAATGTATATGATAATAATGTATATAATTATATATCATTTAAAACATAAAGTTCAATAGGTTTTATTATTATCTCATTATTATATTTCCTTCCTTAACTATTTTTTTTGTTTCGAAATACTCTAAGCCAAATTTGAAGCATTGTTTTCCTTTTTATTTCAGCTTCGCCATCTTCTTAGATAATCTCACATTTGTCAACGTTTTACAACACTGCACAGAAATGTAGGCTACACATATATAAAGTACAAGCAATCTAATATTGTCACAATAAAAAGTGAAGCATCAACTAAAAAGCCACGTAACAGACGTTGTCTTAACGCCTGGTTGCCGTCACACACATACACACACACACGCATGCACACACGCTCACAAAAGCGAGACGAGAATCTAAAAAGGCAGATGTATTTAGACAAGTTTTGGCAGCCTCGTGGCGTAGTTTGTTCTGCGAGCGTAAAGAAAAAGACTCGTAAAAGTCACAAACACAAACACACACAAAAGCAAAACTGGCAATAAATATTTAGACAAAATTCGCATGTCAAACACAAAACGAGCAAAGGAGGCTGCTGAGAGCGAGAGAGAGAGAGAGAGAGAGAGAGAGAGAGCGAACCAATATAACAGGAACGCAGCCAAGTCACGTAAATAATTAAACACGTGACATGCGTGGGCGTCATTTTTATGGGAGAGAGGCCAAAAACTGTCGCTGTTGGCCGTTAGCTGTGGATGGTGTTGTGAGGCGGTAGACGGCTGAGGCTGAGCTGGTGTGAAGCGTGCTTTGATGTCTCGACTTGTGCGCTTTTTTGCATAAGTGTGCGTGCGTGATTTCGCACAGCAGGTGTGGCAACTTGGTTCTTGGCATAAAAATAGAATTTTAGTGTGAGATATTGCATAAGTATATCACCGGCTGAGTGTCTCTTTGGAAATGTCAACTTAATTAGGCTGTTTGTTGTGGGAGTAGGTAGGAGTAGGAGAAAAAAAGTGATAAAGATACAAATTTTGAACAGGAAATTGAAACTGAAAACCTATTGGCAAAGTTTCAAAATTAAAGTTAAAAAAAAAATCATTTGGAATTTATTTATTTAAATAAATATAAATAAATATTTTTTTTGAATCATTTGGATTTAAAATCAGTAGCAAATATTGATTTATAAGTATATCGAATCCAAGCATGGCAAAAAATTATTTATTACGATTTCTGAGTATATCTTGTATAATCTACTCTTAATAATATAATCTACATTAAATTTTGATATTTATAGTTTTTGTTAAATTTAAATCTTTTTAAATTTATTGTGTCGCGATCTTACAATAAATGGGGCAACACCAAAAATGTTTAAGAAAAAGAAAGGAGAAAAAAATATCACCTAACTTAGTATTCAATAATAATATTTTAACGATATTAGGTTAATGATAAATCTAAATTTGTTATACCATGATACATTGATCATATTTGTAACACACAAATAGAAAGAAGAAAAAAACAATTCATTTAATCGAAAACCCGACATGCCAACTTGCTAGAAAATTGTTGCCACCATTTGTAACATTTCGTTGAGTGCTGAATCTAAAAATAAAATTCAATTTATCTATCTGTCAATATTAATGAAACATGAGTAAATTTTGGCTGTATGGAACCTTGAAATTGATAAGAAATTGGTTTTCTAATTGTTTCAATAAATTATTTATGAGAAAGCCCACAAAATACTTTCTCGCAGGCTGCTCAACACATGAAATTAACAAAAGTTGCGCCAAAGCACAGTTGAATATTTTCTTTTTATAAAAGTTGACTACTCACACACATATACACACACACACACACAGACACAGCAAAGTAAACACAAACACGCAGACAAACAGAGTGGGAACCAACAAAAAAAAAGAGAGAAAGAGAAAGGCAAACTGCCTGGCACACAATTAAAAACACAAGCAAAGTCATTAAAAATTTAAGCAGCTTTTAGGCTTACACACGAGACATTCAAATACACACATGAGTGTGTTTGTGTGTGTGAATTGTCGGGAAAAATAACAGCAACAAAAACGGCAAACAAAAATGAAAACAAATTTTTGTCTGAGAGTCGTTGCCTTTTTCAGGCTTGCCCCGCGACTGATTAACATGCGTAAACAGACTAACACAATGTCGGCACAGGTTAGAGAGGGGGAGGGCAAAAGCGGTGGACTTGATCAAATTTCATTAATTGAGTGAACACAGCAGACACATAAACAAACACACAAACATTTAAATTAATTAGCTCTTGTTAAAAAATGTTCATAAATAAAATAAATAAAGTAAATTGAATTTTGAAAATATTTTTATATAATACGAAAAGCTTTACACATTTTTAACTTAATAAACTCTAAATAAATATTTGGTTGGATAAATTTTGTTTGCAGTTTTTGTTAGTGACGAAAAAAAAAACCATAATGTGTTTTATTGTGGGCGTGTTGGAGGTACTAGTTGGTACCGACAACGGAGAAGAGCCTGCAATCGAATATTCACACTTTGGGAAAAGTCCAATAATTGTATAATCAAAAGAGAATAATATTCGTATTTCAAGAACACTTTTCATAATCTAAATAATTTCCAAATATATGTCTCAAATGCAGTAATCTCTCAAGGAAAAAGGAAAAACAAATGATATGAAAAATCAAAAGTTTTCTTTACAAAACAATTTTTGATTTAAAAATTAAACCACATGATAATTCGAATCTGTCAGAATTAATTCAAGTTTAAAAAATAATAAAAAACATATGCAATAGCCTCATTTTTTTTCACTTCCGCAACATTTACTGACAGTTCAGCTTTAATTCCCCGTCCAACACATATACACACACATAAACACAAATCCCTTGGACCACTGTGCTTGTCCTCCTGCACAGCCCAAAGCGAATTTTATTGTTTGAAACATGTCAAATGCATATTAAAATTTGAATATCAAATGGTTTGTCATGCCCTGGCCACGCCCTCCCACTGACGTCTGTCATTCAACTCAATCTATTTACACGCCTTTTTTAATTACGAAAAAATATTGTTGATGTACAATATATTTATATATACTTTTTTTGCGTTATTCAACACTGAATACATAAAAACAACGCCGTTGTGATGCATAAAAAATTCAGTGGAAAAAACTGGAGTGCAATGCATTTTGTTGTTCTTGTGGTACTTGTTTTTTTTTTCGCTGTTCGCCTTAAAATATTCAACGTTTTATAACACGCAGACGAGCTGTGTGCCGCATCCCGTGGCATTATGATGGCTCAAATGCGATTGACATTCCAACATAAAACGGCGCATATGCTCAAAAAACAATTCTTCAAAAAATAAATAATAATAATAATAGAAAAAAATAGGAAAGAAAATTATTTTTTCGCAAATTTTTCAACAGTTTTTCATTCTTTGCTAATGCATAAAGAATTGACCCATATTTCTATTAAATATACATATTTATATGTTACGTTTGCTTAACCCGCGTTTGCCATTGCGAAAAGCTCTTTACATAAATAATAAAACTTTTTATTTATTTGCCCTGACACACACATTTATTTATTTATTTTTGATCCTTTTGTGGAATACTTTTGCTCACTTTTACATGCGACTTATCAAATTTAATATGGCAACAATTCTAGCTGACAATTCAATGTGCATAAATTTATGCAACAATCTATGGGGCTACAATAAAATTCATGTAGCAAATTTGCTACCGTTTTTCGGATATCCTGTAAATAATGAAAAAAGGGGTTTGATGTGAGCATACAAAAATAATAAATTAAAAGAAATAATTATTGCGAGATGGTACATTGATGTTTATTTTTTAAGACTTTGGTTGTTTTCTCTTTTTTAACTTTCAGTGGATAGGCGAGCGCGTTTGCTTGAAGATGGGAAAGCTAGTCTTATAAACGATTATTAAAATCGTTTTAATTTAATTTTGTTGGGTATATTGTTGAAATTCAAAAAGGATATGGTGATGGGATATAGCCAAACTATTTGACCACTTTCAAAATAACGCCAAGCTATCTACTTGGCGATAGGGATGGGAAACCCAATAATATTTGCGATCTGTTTACATGGTATCTACCAATCGGGCTTCTATCTCCTCCTTACTTGTTCTTTTTCTGTGCTGTACTTTTTTTTATTACAATATTTGGCCGAATTACGTATACGCCGGTTGGGCCGCAGGCACTGAAAATGGCAAAACTGGCAGCAAAGTGTGCGATAAAAGCTTTCCCACAATATCTGTGTCTCACTGACTGTGTGTGCGTGTGTGTATGTGAGAGTGACACACTTATTGATGTAATAACATGTGCATTAAATATTTATTGTATTGGCAGACGACATGGCACTTTCTTTTTTCTTTTATATGTAAGGCCAAGAAACGGCTGGGGGGAAGACAAGTGGCTGCCTTTTGGATTGCCAAGATTCCCTGGTTCGAGTTCGGGTTCGGAAATGTGCAAGTGAAAGCAGAAACTGTGTCATCACGCGCTTGGAGAACGGAAGCAATTGCTTTGGAAACAGTTCGTTTTTGCCGTGTCTCCATTGGGCGTGTAACAAAAGCAGCGGCAAGGAGTTGTGTGTGTAAACAGAAGAAACTCGCCTCGAGGCAGAGTTTTTAAAGAGAAGAAAATAGAGACGAGATTGAAAATTCTAGGCTCGCTGGGGCGAGGACAGTAATATTAGGCTGAGCATTACAACTTTACTCTCTAACAGTGTGAGCAAATTTAAAAAACTAAGCCATAATCCAAAATACATAAGAGCGACATTATTAAAACAAGACTGCCTGGGGAGCGAAAAATTGGTATACTGATTACGATTTGAAATATTATTAAAAAACTTGTTTACTCTCTTGCGTTGCAAGCTTAAATACGAATCTAAATTAATATCATGACATTTCGTAACGTGCATTTCAGTAAATAAAGTGAATGTAAAAAAAACATATATTAAATAAAAGGAGGGGAAGAGAAAGATAATATGAAATTAAGAATATTTATAAAAGTTAGATGCATTAATAGTTAAATAGACAAACGTATTAAGGGGAAACTATAAAAAGGGTGCTCTAACATTTTTTTATACGTTCCTAAGACATAACTAGCTAAAGAAATCATTTTTACTACAAACGTTTCTCATATATTTTCAATTATTTTTCGTTTAATTCTCTTTTTTCAGCTTGTTTAACTCACCTAAAAATACATCAGCGCACATGAAAAGAGAAGAAAAATCATAGAAAATTTTAGCTTTATGTGAATTTAAATATAGTTTTGTAACAATGAACGGAACCAAAAGCAAATGTGCAATTAATTATTAACAAAAAGAAGCTCACACACATATACACAGTAAATACACAGTCGCCGGTTGGATTTTCCTCGATTTAGCTACGTAAAAGTAAATTACAACAGCAATGAGCTGCTGATGACGGTAAACGGCAAAGCTAGACTAGAGAACCAAACAAAAAATTACATAACTCGAACAATTTCTGTGCAATTAGACTTGCACTTAAATGGTCAACAAGGTGCAGAAAGAGGGAGGACAGAGAATTACCCACAGCAGCAGCTGCAGATTAAACTAAATACAAAGAGTCAGGAGACTGCAGCAGCAACAACAACATAAAACGCAGCCTCCCCTCTCCCACCACGCCCACATAAATGTACAGCAACCGCAAATAAAATGGCTGGCAAATTGGTCGACAGTTTGTTGGCAGCCGGGGGAGGTTTGGAACTTAGGTGAGGCCCAAGTGAAATTATGTGCTTGTGTGTTGTGTAGACGCCTTTTAAACGCCTCTTAACCCAAACAACAACTCCATAACTTTTTTTCCGAGCCAGCGCAAAATGTTTCATTTGGTTGTAGCTGTTGCTGTTTTTCTTACAACAGCTCGTTTTGACTTTGTTTAAACAACATTTGTTGCTGTTTGCCTTGTGAATATACGAGTATTTGCCTTAACGCCGTCGCCTGTCGAATTATATTTTATAAGCCTTGCAAAAGAAATAAGTGTTCAGAGCAATCACGACTAGGACATACTCTTTACTTAGTGAAGAAGAAAAAAACAAATCTGTTGCAAATTCGGAATTTATCTTCTCTATTTTGTAGATTATTTAATCTATTGTAAATTTAAAAAATTGAATAAAAGAATTGTCAAATATGCATAAAAAAAATATCTTGGTTCAGCTTTTAAAAACTAATACAATGTTTAATATTTCTTTCTTTAACAAATAAAATAAAAAACGAAACCTTTTGAATATTTGTATTTTTTTTAAATCAATATGTAGTTAACACTTTATTGATTAAATTTATTTAATATTATATTACGCAATTTCTAAACATGAATTATGCTTGATTTTAATGAAAAGATTTTAAATTGTTATAAGAAAACTTATTTTTAATAAATTTCATTTGTAAATAACAGAAAAAAAGCTGTTTATTTTTTATTTTATTTTTTTTAAGGCCAGACTTTTTACATTTAAAATCATTCCACACTAATGGAACTGTGAAATTTTTGTTATAGAGAAGCGTTTAAAATTTTTAAGTCTAACACATATACCCTTCATTGAGCACTAGGGTATTTGGACGAAGCCGCCGCACGCGTTGCAAACTTTTGTAGCAGACATTTTTTATGCGCTCGCCTAAAAACGCGATAGACGCTGTACAAAAATGTGTATATAACTATATATATACGTATATGTGAGTATTCGTCTGTGTGTGTGTGACTCAGTGCTTGTGTGCGGTTTTGGTCACAGGTGCCACTTATGTGGCACAAAGACAACAACAAGACCAACAACGGCGACGTTGCTCTTTTTGCCATCTCGGTCGACGTAGCCGCAGCAGTTGCTGGCTCTTATTATAACGGTACCCTCAATGCTTTTTATTACTTTGCCAGCTAGAGAGAAAGAGAGAGCAAATGAAAACTTTTTATGCAGCCCCGACTTGCGAATCGGGTTCCAGGATCCAAGGATCCAGCGCCAGACGGCGGCGCTTTTAAGCATCTTAAACACAAAAAAAAAAACAAAAAAAAAATACTGCGACTGCCTCATTGCGACTGGGATAGGTGGGGAAAGAGAGGGGGCGGTAGCCTCGTCTGCCGCTGGCTAAACTTGTTTTCGGAGCCGCTTTAATAATTCATCTGGCACTATTTATGTGACAGGTGATAGCACCAGAAGGTCCTGCCCGCTGGACAGTCCGGCAAATTCTCGGTTTTCTTTGTCTAGACAAGATGAGTTCAACTGAATAATTGCTGAATTGCCTGTGCTCTTAATTGTGTGTGTGGTCCTTTTGTGGAATTTCTAAGCCTTGAGAATGACAAAACTTAACGCGATCTTTAGCCAATGAAAGAAATAGAGAAAACTAGTAAAAAAAAAAAAAAAAACATGTAAATTGAGTTTGGGGTGGTTAATTTTTGTGAAAACTCACAAATATATTTACTTAAGAACATTAGTTATGTATAAATTTTTAGCAAGTTCTTAGAAAAATTTATTTTAATAATTTCCCTTTAATTAAAAAAAAAAAAAAAATGACGCGTTAACGACTTTTTTGGGCCATGGCCAATGCTTACACACTTTCTGTTCACTTGACTGGCTTCGTTTACTTTTCTTCTTTATTTTATTTTTTTTTTTGATATATGCGAAAGTCCTCGAATTCCTGCTGCCATTTCACTCTCTCATTGAATATTCAAACAGCTTCGCTGCGAACTAACCCAATCAAGTGCTCATTAATTTTTCCTGGCATAAGGTCCTGCACCACTCAACGTTCTCATCAGGCGCAGCCTCGAAAACTTGATGAAGCACCGCAAATTTTGCTCATATGCAAATTTTCAAGGCATTTCCCCACCCAACCATCTACACCAAAGTTGTTGTGCTCGTGTTGGGTTTCTTTTGTGGTTGAGCTTCTTTTTTTTCTTTTTTTTTTTTAAGCAATTCAGTGTGCTGTTTTTCTCTCTCCTTCTTGTTGGCATTGTTTGCCTGCCTGGGCTGTGTTTACCCCTGCCCTCTCATTGCCGCTTCATTAGACGCGCTGCCTATCAACAGGCGCTCGGCCAAAAATTGTTGCAAGGATATGAGTTGTTAGTTAATGTTATGGTGCCACATTTCCGGCAACGGCTGCCACTGACGAGACGTTGCCTAATTTTTGAGTGACGAACAGAAGGAGGACGAACATTTTTGGCTCGCTTTTTCCTTTTGGCTTGTCCCTGGGTTTTTCTTCGGCTTCTTTGGTGGCAAACGCTTAAACTGTCGTTTAGTTAATGATGTAGCATGTAGTTGCTTCGACTGCGATTGTTAAGCTGGGTCTCTTTTACTTACTCTTCTCTCTCATTCTCTACATATTTCTGTCTCTCTCTGCCTATCAGCCTGCATGCCTCATCTGGCACAATTTCCACTTTCTTTGACGTCGCCGGAAGTTGCCAGTGGCAGTTAAAGCGGCAACAACAACGACAAAAAAGAAAGAAACAAAAAAAACTGAGACAACTCTTGAAAGCCGTCAGCCAAAAAATTGGTAGCTGTTTGGAGGGATTTCTGGCTGCCTGCTGGCAACACTCGAGACGCCAGAGACTGATTTTTTTCACGTGATTTTTGTTTGCTTTCACATTTTTGCTTTTTAATTTTGTCATGCGTATCTGTATTGTCTCGTATTTTTTTATTTTCGACGGCAAAGTCTATTTACGTGCCGCAAGAACGTATGATAAAAAAAGATATCAGCAAGTTGAAAAGACTATGTTTGGTTTAAAAATTAAATTTTGATATTTAAAAAGGCAGGGAAAATTATTAAATCGAGCGTACTCGACTATCAGATAGCTTTTGTTTAAGCTTAAAGTATGGTCAGTGGCAAATTCCGAATATAGGGGTTACATTTGTAGAGTGAACAATTATTTGGGAGAGAGGAAAGAGTTACAAAAAATATTTTTAAATAAACCAGATATTTATCCAATATATTTTCCAAGTTTAATCTACAGAAGTAAACTTTTCGAAGCAGGCATATACGTATGTTTGTATAATATGACTAACATTTTATAGCACTTTATTTTATTTAACAGAAATATGTATATTTATGTAATATTTTGTGTTTATTGTTGATATAAATTCATTGTTCACTCAAATTCAATATTATCGACTCAAAAGCATTTAAATCTTTCTATTTAAATAACATTTTAATAATTCTCAAAAGCAGATTAGTATTAAAGCTATATATATATATATTTTTTTTAATAAATATATCAAATACAAAATGCACAAAATTCAGATTTTGCAGAACAATTTAAAGCTATCATGGGAGCAACAAAGTTCATTTAAATAGCTCAAGGGCCCTGAAGCATGCAACAATGTTACAATTGGCAGCAACAAACAGGCCACAAAAAGGCAAGAGAAAGCCGAAAATTTTAATTGTCACATTTCTAGCACCGCAAAACACATGAGACCTACCCAAAAAACGAGATCGAGGACACAGACGCAGCAGCGCCTAATTTTGTGCTACACAATAAAACAGGCAGGCAATTTATGAAACAGGAAAGGGGGGCTTGTGAATGGGTTAAAAGGAAATGCCCAGCAAAATGTCTTGCTCCATGTTTATTTGTAGTGCTGTTTGCAGGAGTGTGTGTGTGTGTCTGAGTGTGTTTCGTTCTTTGTCCTTGCTGCGCACTTTTATGGTCATTTTAATTGTCGTCTGTGTTTAGTGGCTGCAGCTGTGATAAAATATTCTGCTCCGTCGTCTGTGCTGGCAAGTTCTTTGAACCCCCTACCCACTGCGCTCAGACAGAGCCTTGCAAATTAGTTTCATTGATGGCCACCTGATCCAGCTATATGTATATATATATATTTATATATATGTATACAGCCAGAGTTTCCATTCTATGGCAGCATCATTAAAAATTATGATTATGACGAACGGGCAAACAATTAAAAGGCATCAAGTGCAGCGCAACAGCAAGGACGAAGGACACAAAACTGATGATAATTACGGGAAAACAATGAAGCCAACAACAGCAACAACTACAAAACCAAAACCGGTTATTTTATTTTTTTTTGTCAAAATGAATGCATGTCCTTGCGCTGCTGTGCTGCACAGGCCACAATGAATGGCAAAATAAAGAGGCCACACCCCCTTTAAACAGCCCACATACACAACAATTAACAAAACGTAGGAAGCACATGATTATGATTATGACCTCTCGTCCCTTTTTGAGTTCCCATCATTGCGCGCCGGTCGGGGCTCCTTTCTTGGCAGGTTCACTTCAAAAATGGCAACTCAGTTGTTTTAATTGTTGCTGTGGCTGCACTTTCAAAATGTGTATGTGTCTGTGTGTGTGCGAGTGTGTTTGTGTGTGTGTGTGTGTAGTTGTAATTATGCTTTTATTATTGTTGTTCTTTTTGCTGTTGCTTGTTCAGAGTCCTGGCTGTTTGAGCCTGTTGATTACGTCTGCAATGCGGTGCAGCAGAGCTGGCGTTAAGGCTTTCATTTATTATTGCATACTTTCGAGCGCTCGCCTTAAACGCAATTGCCCGATTAGTTGAGTCGTCTCTGTTGCACACTCTGCGGCGTGTTAAAAGTGAAAGAGGCAACGCGGTTGGGAAATACAGTGGCAATCTAAGCTTTTTATACGCTATTTTACTAATATCACGATTGAGTGTAGCGAGCAAAAGTAAATATAAATATTCTTCTACATTATGCTTGACATATCCTTCTATATTTTTGAAAGGACTTGGACTTGGTTAAGCAAAAGAAAGACTGTCCTCCTTATGAAAATATAAAAGTGATAACAAGAAAACGAAGGCGTTAGCGATATGCAAATCTTATGACACAAATATTTATTTCAACTAAGCCCAAAAATAAAATAAAAGTTTAAATGATTCGAATAACTCTAATAACGAACCTTACATTCTGTAACTTTAATTACATTTTTTATTTTCTTAACTTAGTTTTATATAAAATACAATAATGGAAATATTGATTAAATAAAATTTAATTAGTTGCCATGCTTTGTCATGCGTAAATTATTATAGTGGAAAGAGCATATTGGGTTATAATAATTTAAAATAAAATAATTTTGTAAGCTGTTATTATACTGTGAAGGAGTATTGCGCAGTCCGTTACACCCGACTGCAACGTTCTTACTTTTTTTATTTAAATTTATGAAATATTTGTGTAAAATACAAAATTGTTGTTTATTTTTGCATTAACTTATTAAAACGCAGTCAGAAGTAGATTCTCAAAATTTACTAAACATATTTGTTAACAATTGTTATTGTTTACACACTTGTCAAACTCTAAATCAAATATAATGTGAAATCTTTGAAATTAATACAATTTTCATTTGGCTGCCTAAAAACTCATTTCGGTCAGTTTTTCACAAAATAAAGAACTTGTTTAATTATCACTTCAATCGCTATATTTGGGTTAGCTGCCACAGCACACACAAACACACAACCACACACACACCCACACATACTGGCAGCGCTGCCATGCCTAAATGCATTTGAAAAGGATTCTTTTTCATTTTGGCTTTCAACAGTGTTATGAAAGCAAACTTTTTACTTTAGTTATTCTTTTTTTTCTTTTTTTTTTTTTTTGTAAAAAAAAAAACCACAAATAATTTTCGTATTCTCTTTATTTTTGCGTGTAAAATGTAATTAAAGCGCCAGCATACTTTGGAGTTGCACGGGGCTTCCCCACAAATGATGCCATACAAACTACAAATAGGTACCAGGCCAAGTAATTTCTATGGAGCCCGCCTCTGACTGCTGAGAGTTCAGCTGCAGTATGTGCAAATTTCATGGCTTGTGGTTGGGGTTTTGTTGGATTACATAAAATGTGGCTAAGAGTGGTTATAGTGCTCACTCTGCCTTTCCCCATCCCTGGGGTTGCCTATACTCCCCTCTCTCCCACTCGCTGTCTTTTGCTATCTGTGTGTGTTTGAGTTTTACTTTTCAATGCGGCTTTGCTAAAACCAACAAAAAAAAAAAAAAAAAAAATATGTCAAGAGAGAACTCGCACATTCGCGTAATTAGGAAACTTGCCACGCACTTGACTCGCTTTGCCTGGGCGAGTTGGGGGAGTTCGGGGGAGCGGCATAGATCAACAAACGACTAACTTAAATGCAAGTAAAACAAAACTGAGAACTCTTCTGCTAATCTAAACTAGGTGTTCAGGCATGTACAGAAATGAAAACTAGGTTAACGTGTGATGAAAATACACTGTTACGAGGATGCGACATGAAAGTAAGAACAAATTTTGTTTATAAAACAAGCATTTAAAAATGACACCAAATAATAATACCAAGCATTTAGGCAACTGAACAACGAGGATCCGGGTTCGCATCCCAGGTTAGTGTATGGATGTCCTAGCTGAAGGCCACAGAAACCAATGCTATATGCCTAGCACTAGCTAGGTCGATGTTTTTTAACTATATCCTTTACTTTAAATAATAACAAACAAAAAGATTAAAAAAACAATATACAGTGAAATTTCCCATTACGGGCAGTCCTTATATCCGGAAAGCTCCAGTTAATATTATGAACAAAATTGTAAGCAAATATTTGTTTTGTATCAGATTGAAGTTTTTAAGTTGTCTAAAAATACTCAATTAAAGGAGACTCTAATTTTGAATATTTTTTTTTTTTTTATAATCACTTTGCTTCCTTTTTCCTGTTAAAATCCTTTTGTGATCAGTTTAAGAGCCCTCCACTGAAAGGGTATAAAGTGGAGCTGTTATTTTCCATTAAACGCTGCTGCTCAGCTTCAAACAAGAGCGCAAAAACCTGAACAGCATAATTGATGCCTCCCGGGAGCTGCGATAAAAACAAATCAGCGAGGCACACACACCAACGCACACACACCAGCACACACACGCGCAGCCCAATATGCGTGGGTTGGTGTGGCACACACACAGACATCAAGCGCCCCGAACGCAGCTGTCTCGGCTGACACACACACACACACACACACACACACACTCATTGTTGGCAGCGTCGCTTAATATAATTCACACCATTAAACCAAGAGCTGCGGCATTTGCCCGGTTAGACATAAATTTTTATAGACAACACCCCTTTTTTGGGTGCGGGTCCGGCTGGAGGTTGATAGCAGCAACCCCAAACGAAATATGTGAAGTGTACGCTTATTTTTTTTTTAAGAGGGGTAGGTGGCAGAGGCCAAGCGAGGCGCAGCGCAGCGGTCGCTTATCAGCGTTGTTTTGGCTTTTTAGACAGTTCATTTTTTTTTTTTTTTGTTATAAATTTGCGCTGGCTTTTTATGCACACACACCTAGCCAACCCCCCTAAGCTGGCTAAAGTTTTGGGCCACCGCCACTTGCATACATGTGTGGCAACCCCTTAGCCTTTTAGCTTATCAACGCGTTATGCCAACGCGCAAACACACACACACACACACACACACTAAAACACACACGCACACAAACTAAAGCAACGTCACAACTTGAGTTTCAGTTTGCCGTATCCCTAGGTAGGCGCCCGAGGTTTGCTCTGGGGCTGATGATTGTGGTTGGGTTGCTGCTTGAGTTAAGTGAGAGGGTGGAGGGGGGAGGGAGAGGGCGTATATTGCTATGCGCTACTTAGCCTAATGTAAACCATGTGCATGCCTCGCTGCGCAGCGACAGCAAAGGCAATAACAAGCCGAAGACAACGGCTGCAGCTCAGATGCTCGCTAAGCAAATACCCTATAAGCAGAGCTGTAATAGAGATACTGCCTTAAAAACGATGTCAATTTTTTTTTTTTTTCATATATTTTAAATTTAAAAAAGTCCAATTTGAAAAAAAAAGTAGTGAAATTAATAAACTCAATATTACTATATATCAAAAAATGTAAAAATATTAACATAGAACCCAACAATTCTTCAAAAACAAACATTTTATAGCCAGGGCTAATACAACTTGAAAGCAGTTTTATTTAAAATTATATAGTCTGCACAGTTATATTTTCTCAAATCTGAGCGTTATTTCAGCAAAAAATATTTATAATGCAAAATACAAGACGTATATATGTATATATATATCTTATAATATATTATAAATGGGTCCCTAAAACTGTTCACTCAGGAAAGAAATTTGTTTGCAAATTGTTTACCTGTGTCTAACAGGTGACGTAATCTATATTTTTCTCAAAATTCTTCCAACATTGATGCGTATTCTTTGATTGCTTTGTGAATTTCGTTTAGACCAAAAATCTGATTTTAAAAAGCTATAAAAACACGATAGAAAATAATTGAACACTTTAATGAACTGTGATTTTTCTTTGTCTTTTAACGAAGGCGAAATAACTTTTAAAAATAACTATACGAAACTATCAATAAATTGAAAATGAATCTATTTCAAATTTTTGCAACAATTTTCTCAATTCATATTTGCTCTATTTGTTTCACATTTAATCATTATCATAATATTACGTTTTTGTACGAACGCAATATTTTCATTGACCAATTAAGAAGGATGTTTTACTTAAGAGAGTAAACAGAGTGTATGAAAAATAACCCACGCATCTATAATAGATTATAAAAATATGACAGGTTCTGTGACAAAGGTTAAAACTGCAAACTCTCTCTCAAAATCATTCCTAATACATATTCGCACAATCAGAAATGCCAGTTTTACTGCCTTGTTTACTAACAATCCTTATACTCTGTAAATACAGGGTACAACAACGCTATGCTGTTCAGCGAAGCTTGGCCTGTTCGTTGGGCTGGTTTACCAGAAACTCTTGGCATACATTGACACACAAATTGCGAGGTGTAAGAATGGCGCTTAAACTTGTGCCAAAGGAGTAGCCTTAGCCAAAAACTTTAACCCAATATATACCTATAAATTCCTCAAGAAATGCTTTGCCAGCTGCAAAAATGTTCACCGGGCCCAAAAGACGCGCGCACGTGGCAACTTTTGGCCCACTAATATCTAAAATGCCAAAAACGCCGAAAAGAAGGGAAAAGAAGAAGATGCAGCGGCCAGATGCTTATTAGCAAAGTGCATTCTTCAGTCGCACTAGCGTTCCTTCATTTAGTGAGTATATATAGTGTAGAAGTATATCATCTAGCTGGTCTGGCTTCAGTTGCATATTTTAAACTTGTTGAGCGAAAATTACATTTTTAATGAATTTTCGTGCGCAAAGTTTTCACGTGAGCCAAAAACTATAGCCAGCCAGGTTTTAGCTTCAGCTAAGGGTTTTCATTTTACCCGAGCTGTTGCCCTTTTTTTGATTTAATTAAAACATTCTTTGAGCTGCGCTACAAGTGTTGAAAATGCTGTAAGGGCTTGGCCAGGTAGAATTAATGCAACAAAGCGATTAAAAAGTTCGGTTGTATATTTTTTTACTTCTTTTTTTATTTGGCAAACAGTGTAAAGTTGTTGCTTATAGGAGGGGGGGACCTTAAAATATTTAAGCTGTTTGGGGGGAGGCCGGAGGCAGTGAATGGATTTAAGCATAGGAGAGGGGAGGGGGGCCAGACGAGCTTGCGCCTGCTGCCCCATATATCAAAGGCGCTGCCAAACCAAGCAAAAACCATTGCCTGCTTTTGGGCGCCCAGTCAAACATACACAATACACACAGTCACACACACACCGATTTACAGCTGCGACGGCACTTCAGCCTTATTGATTTTCAATTAAAAATGCACAAACTCCAAGCCAATTAGCCTAGTTTTCGAAGGGCTGTGGCAGCGATAGCGGCGGCGTCGACAGACAACCTGGAATGCGCCTGCCTAAAATGCTGCAACGGAAATTGCTTACAACAACAATTACCAGTACAGCAATTTCCATGCGCCCAGCAGACAGGACATGCAAGACTGCAAATGCCACATGATTCGGCATAAAAGCTGACACGTATTGTTATTGGCTTATGCACTTGAAATGGGCAAAATAAGGGGTTAGGGATTTTGGAATTAGGTGAGAAAGTTGGTTTCACAGCTCAAGTAGAGATAATAATTAAATATCATGTATTACAGCTTAACTATCGATGGTAGAGGCAATCGATTATACCATAAATCAAATTTTAGGCATCATCGATAATCATATTTATTAAACTCTAAGATAGTGATTTCACTAGATATTTTAGATTTGTATTAGTGTACCTCATTCGATCATTTTTTGATTGATTGTTAATTCATAATTCATAAATAACTATCGATAGTTAATATTTAGATGATTGATCGTTAATCGAATCGATAATCTCGTCGATTATTTTGACTATCGATGGTTAATCTCCACCCATCATAAATTTCAAGCAATTTGTATATTAATATTTAACACAAAATGGGATGATCATGATTAATTTTGTGAGATTTTGATAGTTGTCTTTCTTGAAAAGGAGTAAGCTGTTTTGAAATATATATCATAATCGATCATTTATGTATATAAATCGTATAATATTTTTATTATTTACATTTTTCAAAAAACTATCGACAGTTTTTATAACTGTTTGATAATAAACAATGATCTAACAAGGCACAATTAACATCAAAAGTGAGATTGCATAAGAGCAGTATCTAAAATCAATTCAAACCAATAAAACACATCCCTTCTTTGTGTAGTGATTGAGTCTCATTTTTATAGGGAATTCGAAGTGCTGTCAACCGAAACAGAAGAGTCGTTTTCTTGCTTGAAGTGTGCGCACACACAAAAGTTTTTCGGCTGCGAGGTGTTGACATTGTTGACGAGTCATCACACAGCGCTTGCTGCACTAGAAGTTCTACAACTGGCCACGCCTCTCAGCCAAAAACCTTAGCCCATAATTGCAAAGCAGCCGCTAATTCACATAGACCAGACGACAACTTGACAAGCACAAGTTGAGCTGAGGTGAGTTGGCAGGCGGCGACTGTTCAAATGACTCGCTGATTGCTGCGAGCGGGTTGCAGCAACAGCAGCAGGTTTGATTGACTGACTGACTGACTGTAGGGGTACGGATGGGGGTGGGTGGTTATGGTGCCTTCGTTTATTGGCTGCACCATTCGACGCTGCTTTGGCTGCCACAAATGTTGCTAACGATACTTTGGCTGGCACTCTTGGCCCAGACGTTGCCGGCTATGTCAGTGGCCCAGACGACGCCTGTCAGCGTCTAGGCATGGAATTTCGAATGCAATTTCGGTTTTAATGCTGTGTGATTGTGTGTGTGTGTGGCTGTCTGTGTGCAGTTGTAAAAATGTAGCATACTTTTGTGCGTGCGGCAGGGAATGACAGCTTTAAGCTGGCACAAGTGTGTGGCTGAGTTGAGGTAAGCAAGCCAGGGGGGAAGACAAACGTTATGTTGCAGCCTGTTTATGTCTATGTTGCTGCAGCTGCTCTTTCCCCTCTATACATTTGTATATATCTATCTCCCTTTCGCACTGTCTGCCATTTTGCAAACGCATTTGGCCGGAAATGATAGCCACTGTGTTAAAGTCAGTATGTTGAACTCTAGTTATTGCTGTCGTTGTTGTTGTTGTGGCTGTCGTGTCGTGGTGTTGCATTTGCCGCTTCGTTGCACCGTCGATTGGCAAGCCGGCAACATCTCAGCCTTTGTCTTTAAGTGGCCCCAGCACACGGACAGGTCAACAGACAGTTAAAAATTGTATTGAGATATGAGAAAAAGTAGCTTCTAAAGAGAGAAAGAGAGAGAGAGAGTAAAGCAAACCAATTGGCAAAAAGTTCTGTGTGCTTTGTGCAACTGTCAGTTGTGTGTTTATGATAGGCCAAACCATGTGAGTGAGACCAGAGTTCACATATAGTTGGCGTAATTCTGAAGTAGGTGCACAACAACGATGTATTTTTCACAAATCGCAGCACATAGTTGTGATTAAACTATGTATCACAATTAGTTTACAAATATATAAAATACAATATGCAATTTATTTGTTATATATATATAATTATACAATTTTATTATTTTTATACAATTTTTGAAGCAAATGCTATCTAATATTTCTAACAAAATGCAAAAACATACATCGAGGTTCTCAAAAATAGTTAATAATAGTAAATAAAAATTATAAATGTATTTATATTTATTAGATCCAGAAAAACATTGGTTTTATAAACAACTAAAACATCTAATTTTAAAATCAATTGTACCTTATAAAATGTATATTTAAACATTTTCTAGGCTGTATTTAATGAGATGTTAACCGATGTTGTTCCATTTATAAACCCACATATATATACCAAATTTCAGCATTATATACTTCACAAGACCCACAAATTAAACCACAAGTTACCCATTTTTTTTCTACGCACATTGCCCTTTATCTGAGCCCATTAACAAATCGTACCAACATATACCTTAAATGTTAATGTTAACAATTTCTACATTAAAAAAAAAGAAACAGAAAGAAAGTGGCTCTGTTAAACAGCTATCCAAAAAGAAGGCCCACAAAAATAACATCAGTACACGCTGCCTATGTGCAATGTGCGTGAATTGGCAGCAAGGCACATAAAAGCGATTTAACGCATAAAAAAAAAAAAAGCAGAACCCAAAAAAATAAAACCGCTTTTAATTCTTTTTTAAGCAAGGAAATAAAATTATGCAGCCACGGCATAAACATAGCAAATAAATTATATGCACAGAGGGTTGTGCATGAACAGAAATCTTGGGGTAGAAAACTCCCTCGAGTGCCTTCAATGCTCAGAAAAAAAAAAAAAAAAAACACATTTCACATTTTGCTGGAAAGCAATGAAAAGCAGAATACAAATGCCAAAGACACTGTCAGAGAGTTATGTCTGTTACAGAGAGGGGAATGGGTCCAGGGATCGGGATAAAGAGCAAAAAGTTGGCAGTTTTTTTTTTTTAGCTGTGTGTGTTTAATGAGCTAAGCGGAAGGAAGTCAGTCAGCGGGAACAAGAAAAACGTCAAAGTCGACGTCGTAATATTAAATAAATAAAAACAGGCAAACATTTTTAAAGTCCTGCAACGCGCCCTCCCCATACCCACTTTACCCCACCAACATAAAGCAAAGTTGAAAATTAGCGAGCGTCTGTCACTTTTGCTTTCTTTCATTGTTCGGCTTGCCAAAAGTTGAATTTTGATTTGGCTCAGACAGCAGCCAGATGTTGTATGAACTTGTAAAAGATTGGCGTAAGGGCCGTTGGGTTGCCTTACAATTTAACCCCCAACCCGAACATTTCACAAGTCCACACAACAGCTGGCTACTGTCTGGCACTAAACATTAAAAGATTTAATTTCCTTAAAGCAATATTTCGGTACAGCAAATTCAAAAGGCAATTTCAATTGAAAGCTGAATTGGATTTACTAAATTGCAGAGATGGATATTTAGGGTCTAATTAGAGTGCCGTAAAAGTATGTGACGCGGTTTAATGCTTTTTCAATTAGTTAATTAATGTTAAAAAAATACTTATATATATTTTTTTTTTCGATGCAGCTACTTACTAATGTGAAAGGAAAAAATAGGTATATTTATTATTTATATCAAAGACCAAACTTTGCAATCTTAAAACACCATTTTGTGAGTACAGGATATCCCTTTCTACAGCTCAGGATTACACAATCTATAAACTACTTTTAGCATTTCCGTACGCCCTGTAATTTTCCGAGCAAAAAAATAAAATAAACATTTATCCCTAAGCTCTTGTAATGTACAACACGTGCTAAATATGCCATTGTAACAACAACAGCAGAAAGAAAAAGACCAAGAGGCACAGAGAAAAAACACAAACAGGTAATAAAACACCGCCGTTTAGATATTTGACTAAGATTTTCAATAAAAACGTTTGTGGCAATCCAACAACAATCCAACGCGACTAGCGCCCAAATCTATGCCCTAAGCCCAAGACAATCTAATTTTATAGCGCTGAATTGCTTAGCCCAGCTGATTTGCCAGTTGCCCAAATAAATTGCGGCAGTCAAATCGTAAGCCAAACCAGTCAACCCAACTGGCAATGGCAGTTGCTATGAAGGCAGCCGGCTTTTGCAGTAGGAGCAGCGACCGTGTAATGCGCTCAATCAAAAGTCAAATGTCTAAAAATATTATGAAAAGCCCTTTTTCGCCGGCTACTACGCGGCTCGTCAGCCAACCAGCCAGCCAGCCATTCCCTTGGGGGCATTGGCTACGCGGGGGGTTTGTTTACGTTCAGCTGCTGGCCAACGCCTGCTTAGCATTCATTTATGCTGGCCCGTCGGATTTTTTTTTCTTGGTCTGTTGCTGCTTATCGTGTTGCCTGCAATATATACACATGTATATATTTACACTCAGGGAAAAATTTCTAAAATTGTTTTTCAAATCAAGTACAAATGTTGTCCAAATCCGGCTAAGGTCAAAATTTGTACGCCTGATTGCAAAATTCATATTCAAGATACATTTTATTTATTCCCAAACTTTATTTTAAACATGCAAAATTTTTTAAATAATTATTTGTACTTAATAAATTATTATTTCTTCTTTTTACAACAAAGGCTTTATATTTTTAAATTAAAGATGATTTTTTTTAGAACTGAATGTATTTGAATTTAAAATAAGAAAGTAGTATACATTTTATCCCAGTGATGCTATAAATAAGAAGGTATATATTTTTCTGAGTGTATGTACATGTGTATTGGTAAATGGCTGCATCAATCGGTTTCGATTTCTTTTCATTTATACACTTTCCTGTTTGGCCTGCCAACTTGTTTCAGCTCCCACACACAAGCTCACCCCAACTCTCTATCAATCTCTCTCTGCTCCCTCTGCTCCTCTCGCAACCTAACTCTACAATCTTCTTATACATATATATATATATTTTTTCTATTATTGGCTCCATTTACTTTTCGCAGTTGCTGCCGCTTCTTGCCGCTGTGTTTGTTTATGCTTCATTTTGATTTTCTCGGCTTAAATTGTATTTGTTGTTTCTATTTTCGTTAGTTATCCGAACGGTCAGTGAGTGAGTGGGATGTGGAAAAGGAAGACGTACTAGCAGAACCAACTGAATTTTTCGTTTACATTGCCCAACCCCAAATACTCTCTCTTTCTCCTTTTCTGTCTCTCTCTATCCGAGACCTGTTCCGTACTCCGCTTTAGTTTCCTTGTTTACCCTTTTGTTTGTTTTGTTAGTTGAGTCGTCGCCTTTAAGTTTATTTGTATTTTGCTTTATAAAGCGTTCATTCTCTGCTCCTCTTTTTTTTGTTGTTGGTCTTTCTCACTCCTTCTCCCTTTCTCCCGTTAGTTCATGTCTAAATTTATGTGGCCGCAATTTATTTAAATTTATGTGGCTTTTGTCAAATTGATTTCAATGTTAAGAAGGGTTGACAGGCTAAGTGTGTGGGGCAGGGGCAGGACGAGCGAACGGACGTAGGTGGCTCTTTACAATTTTACAGCACTGATTGAGTTAGCATACAGAGAAGGATAATACGAAAAATAAATGGCGGATAATCAAAAGCGTATAACATTGAGAAGTGAAATACAAAGACAAGTCAAACGGCCGCAACGAAAGGTCATACAAAGTTATTGTAAATTTAAAAATACATTGTTTTTAAATATGAAATAATTGTCAGAAGATATTGATAATCATTGTAAATTTAAAAATAATTTTTGCATTTAAATGTAAAATAAGTGTCAGATAATATTGTTTTATATAATGATGACATGTAAATATAAAAAGACCAAATGGCTTCAATAAATAAATAAAGTGCTGATTGATTAAAAATATTTTTTTAATAGTGGTCGATTTTGTATTCAAAGAAAAGTTGGGATAAAAGGAGTAGATGCGGATTATAAAGGTATACGATAAAAACAATTTGATTCGATAAATATTTTAAGCTCAGATTTATAAAGTTGTTCTTAAAAATATCAATGCGTAAAGTATAAATATGCTTCGGATACCAAATATATGCACAAAATAATATACAATGTATAATTTGCAATATATAATATACAATATATTATGAAGCGCTGCGAAAAGTAGAAATTCTTTAGGTAAAATAAAACAGGGACGGTTATTATACAATGTGGTGCATTCAATAAAATAGGCACAAAAAAAGAAAAAGAAAAATAAAAAAACCTATGATGTCTATAATAATTGCAAAAAATAAAAGTACATATAATTTCGATAGATATCGATAGAAACAAAGATTAACAATCATTAATAACAAGCGCTATAAATAGACGATAAAACCAATCAATGTAAATTCCGCAAAGTTTTATGTTAATCATCAATGCTAATGTCTAGTCAGAGCGCTTAACTATTCATTGTTTTGGGGCCTGTCATTGTCAGCCACTTGATATTGATGAAGCAGGGCAAATACAAATCATTAGTTGTTCCTTTTATGACAGGCCAAATAGGCACACACAAGACCCCCATAAAGTTGCCCCTAAAACGGGCATTGATGTTGGCTTGATTTCCTTATATATAAAGCCGGTGGCGTAAAAAAGGTTTTCATATCAAAATGGCAATAAATAACAAACAATGCTGTCTGCAATTTTCCACTTTATAAAAGAAAAAGCCATAAACCAAAGGCGGAGGAAGTGGTGTTAAGGAGGGCGCATCGAAACGAGCCTGAAAATTATCATCGCGTTGTTGTTCGAATTTTGTTGTTTGCTTTGTTTTGTGCCTGTTGGCGCACTCATAAATGCAGGCGGAGGAAGCGACCGGAAATGACTGACGGAGCGTTGGAACTGTGAAGTTTCAAGGGAGCAGGACGACGGGGGCGAGCGCTCAACTTGTAGCATATTTTTGTGCCTTGCAATTAATTAATCTCCAAGGTAATAACAAAAGCAACAGCAAAACAACAACAGCGACCTCGGCAATTGTTTTGCGCTTTATGTTTTATTGTTTTCTGCGCTTTTTCTATATATAAAGCATACTTTTCGGGGCTCGTCTGTTGGTAATGAAAAAACCAATGAAACCAAAAAAAAAAATAACAAAAAAAATTTTATAAAAGAGGTAATAAACAAGAAAATGTCTGCAACTCTTTGACGGTCGTGAGTTTGGCAACATTTTTTTGCATTTCATTTCATAAAATTTCTTGTTTTGTTTTTGTAGATGGCGTTGAAGCGTCATTTTAATTTATGAAATTGTTGACAAGGCATGGAGTGAAGGGTTGAGTAAAAGCAAAGTTGCATAGCGTGAATAAGTTAGCAATAAGATTGCACATTCCATACAAATTGTAATTAAAGCTTAAAATGTAAACGAAAAACGCAAAACGCAAGGGGCTATTTTAATATAATTTTTATTGAAAAAGAGAAAAGCCATTAAAGATTACCATCAATATTTAATTAGGGTACCGTAGTTAAATTGATAAAAACATGTTTCTATGAAGGAAAAGTCTCAATATTAATTTAAGGAAAGTTTATTTAATCATAGCTTGATAATTATGCTCTTCGTTGTGCAACTTAATACAGTAAGCGCTCGGATATTAGAATTTATAATTATAATCGACACAAAGAAATATCACCATTTTTTTTTAACATATAAAATATCTTATAAAAATTCGTCATGAAAAATTGTAAATAACATATAATTCTATAATTTTTCCCAATCCCTGAAGGAATAGCACCAATTTATGTTTTTTAAAAAGACTTTCCTTAATATCATATATAAATAATATTGTTAACAATCCCGAAACAGGGTATTTAATATTCGCCAATAAAAGCTTTTCTAGTGAAACATAAGCCATGAGGCAACACCACTTAATTAAACTCTTATAAAATTCAACAGAGAATTACCATTTAATGTTCGGAGCTAATTGAGGGGCAAATTGAAGCCACACACTAAATTATGCAGTCGCAACAAATAAATAAAACCGAAAACGTGTGCAAATGTTAATTTGAAATATAAAACTGGGCACAGTCGATGTCGAGGGTTTTGTGTTCACCATAAATATTGCAATTCGATTTTAATGAGCGGCAATCGCATAAACAAACAACAGCAACAATTCGCATAGAAAGAGTCAAGGTTCGGACCCCCAAAATACATTTAATTTGTTAAGCAGAAAAGTGAAAATCAATGGACAGAGTCTATAGCTGCCTTTTATGCTGGGTCGGTTAGATATTGAGATATATATACATATATTTATTCGTTTTTTATTCTTTTACAATCTTCGTTTTTCTTGTCCATTTTTTTTTTCAAGTGCGGTTTGTGCCCGCAAAATAACTCAGCTCGTTAACTGCACAAATAACATGTCAGCACTTTTGCAATGGAGCTTCAAACAGGGTCGAAAATGCGCCGCAAATTTGCGGCAGTCGAGACGGCAACGGGTGGCGGATACGGATGCTGCTGCTGCTCGGTCTGTTCCATCATTACTCAAGTGTCCTTAAGGTTCGTACAAAATAAAATGTAAGAGCCCATGCACAAAAAAATTGAACTGGGGGTTTGTTGCCTGTTCAAATAAAACACAGCCAGAGTTTTGGGCTTAATGCCTGACCAAAAGTATTAATCACACACAAACTCACACACACACACACACGCAGACTGTGGAAACCCTCGCAGCGGTCTGCAAAGTTTTTTCCATATCGATGAGCCCTCGAGTGTGGTACCGAAACCAATAACTAAACCGCTCGTTCGAATGGCCCCAAGTACAAGCCCCAAAATTAGTGAATGAAATGCCAAAGAGCAGTCGATAAGAGTCGCTGCTGCTGCGGTTTTTGTTCAGCAGAAGAAAAGTTAAATACAAATAGCAAACGAAGGAATAATAAACGAATGGTAAGTTAAATAGGGAGATACCCTATGAAAGCTAACTTATACAACACTAAAAGAACAAACAAAAAAAAATTATTTTTTTTTGCTAAAACTCAATGTTTTACCGATAGTTCCAATGCATAAAACAGTCTGCTGTTTACATAAAGGAAAGTTTCATTAGGAATGCTTAATTCTATATACTCTCAATTTTGAGCTTTAATTTTAGGGCATGAAAACGTGGCGCACAACAGTTGGCTACTCTGTAGTTGTTGCTCCCTTCTGGCCACATAAAGTAAATAAAATAAAATATATATGTTTGTATAGAGCAATAAAAAAATAAATAAAAAAATAAAAGTTTGTGCAAAAAGTGAAAACAGCGTGGAGCATTAATAAAATAAGCAGCACCGGCGCCGGCCGTTTGCTATGCTATAGTTTTCTTATTTTTTTTTATCAACCCATTTTTTGTATTTTTTTTTATTTCTTTTTCTATTGCATGCAAGCGCCTCGAAAATTGCGGTTAGTTTTGTTCGGCTCCGCATTTGCTTCTTCTGCAAGTGTTTGTTGTGTGTGTGTGTGTGTGTGTGTGTGTGTGTATTTGTTTTTGTAACTGCGTTGCGGTCTCCTCTCGGCTCCAGTTGGCTGACTCCGGCAGCCATCAGGCATGGCTACCCCTCAGCCCCTCCGGCAAGCCAACGATTGCGACCGTATATTCGCCGCAATGGCAAAACAAAAGCTGCAAAGCTGTTACCCATTTTCAGAGCTCCAACCCAGACCCACCCCAACAAGCTGTGCCCCGTCTGTGTCTCAGTTTGTTGTGTGTCTGAGTATGCGAGTGTGTGTCTGGTTGCCGCCGCTTGGTTCATTGATTTTGGTGTGGAAATGAACTTTGCTAGTTTTTTGGCTTTTGCGGCATCGTCAGCGTCGCTGCTAGCTGAATTTTCCTTTTTCCAATTTTTGTTTTTTTGTTTTTACTTTACTAGATTTTCGCCACTTTGTAAGCATTATTTGTTTTCGCTTTTATTTATGTTGCGGTCTGTTTTGTTTAGCATGCAATTTTCTTTTAAAGCCACATTCACAAAAGATGAAGGCTAAAGAAAATTCCAAGCAAACGAAATTTGGTAAGTACAGTTAGTAGAGAATAAAAGCTGAGAGTGTTTTAGGATTGGCTAGCAAATTTTATTGCCTTCTTTTAGCTTAAGCCTAAGAATAAGCAGATGGATGAATAAAACAAATCTTAACTTAGCCTAAGAAATTGTTTTAATGAATTTTTAAGACAATTGAGAACATATTTAATCAGAAACAATAGCATTTTAATAATCATCTCACACACATTGCAATATTTAAAAGGCAAAATGCCTTAGTTTCAGATATTTTAAATATTTTTTCACTTTTCTTTCACCAGCAAGTACTCGTTGTCAACTCATAACATCTCATCTCATTTGCCTGTAAGCTAAAACATTCCATTTTTGCAAACAATTAAAACAAGTTTATTCGCATGCATTTGCTCAAATATTTGTTGGGCTGACAGTTTGTTCCGTTTTTGCACAAACAGCAAAAATATCACGTATACGTCACAAAACCATGCGCCCCCTTTTTAAACTGTTCTCATGCATACAATTTATATGCAACTTCTTTTTTATTTAAATAAATTTTGCAAATAGCTTTGAACAATGAAAAGCGTATGCAAAATAGATGTGCCACCAACCAACACACACACATACACACATCCCCTAAAACAAACATACAATTGCCAAAAAAAAAATAAATTTCAGCATTTATGCATATAAAATTATCATAAAATAATAAAGGTGCACGCAGACAGAAAGGCATATTTATATACATATGTTTAACTAATATGTATATATAGCATTTACATGTGAATATAGGTAAGAATATAAAAGATTTTAGAAAAAATAAAAAATATATATATTTGATTTATCAAAAAAGAAATTTCTGAGCTCTCAGTGGGTTAGCCGTGAAAATAAATCCGAGTCTCGTGCTGAGCTGCTGAGAGGCTAATTTAGGCTGTTCAGCCTTAAGGGTCAGAAAACGCCACCACCAACAACAACAACAGCAGCAGCAGCAAAAACAACTTAAAGCGAAGGTTGCAACGCGCCACGCGCAACTGCAACAATTGAAATGAATCGCAGCTGCCGCTTTTTATTTATGTTGTTTGTGTTTGTGTGTGTGTTTTTGTGAAACTCTGAGTGGGTGCTGTACTGTTGATTTTGTTGCTTTGGCATGCATAATAGAGAATGCAAAGCCAAAGCCAAAGCCAAAGCCAAAAGGCGCCAAGCACTCACATAGGCTAAGGGTAGGATTTTCTATAGTCAGAGCGAGAATATCTCTGCAAGGACTCGTATTAATTTCTCTATCTCTCAAAGGGCATAACAGCTTGCCTAAGCAGCTCATACACATTCAATGCGTAAGTGATATTGTTAGGAAAATATTGTAGCAATACTTTAAGGGACATTTTCTGAAGAATTTATCCAGATACAGAAATTCAAAATACTTATATCGACTTATTTAGTTGCCTTAGCAAGATAAAGCAAAAATGCTAAAACCGATTTCAGTTTGAGTTAATTTATAATTATTTGTTTATTTATTATATCTGTGTTTATCTTTTTATGTTGTTTTTTTTCTACTTTTCTTCATCAGTTTTTAAAGATCATTAACAACATAGAAGAGAGACAGGCTCGACTGCTTGCCTGGATAATATGGCTATATTCCTTAGTTACCTATTTCTGAATGCAGCTATCCATACACACATATTTATTCATTCAAAACATATCTCTTAGAGTATTTAGTGCTGGTCTTGTCATGGATAAACCCTTCGCAGTCACATTCACAAGTACATAAGCACACACACACATACATACACACACATGAACATCACTTGTCTCATACATATGCAAGTCCGACCCCACACATCTCATCCACAATGTGCTCGCTTACGTGTCCGAGCTGCTTTCTCCTCTCTCTCTCACTCTCTCGCTGGGTAGCCACTTTAATAAATGAAAAACCATTCAGTTTTTGTTTACTTCCAAGTGTTTGTTCACGTGTGTTTATAGTTGTTGTTGCTGCTGTTTTGTACTGTTTGCTGTTGTTGTTGTTGCTTATTTGGTGGCGCTTTTGTCACTCGGCTTTCACTTTCCTGATATTCCCTACGGGACAGGCCCTCTCATTTTGTTTTCTACAGTGCAAAAGCAAATAGAAATTTACGTAATTATTATGGATAGTCTCCCTATCTGTGTCATCAGCTCGTAATTTAACCTCTCTATCTATACATTTACTTTCTCTCTCTGCCGCTTTCTTTCTGGCGAAACTAATTGCCTGTTGGCCAGTCACATGCAAATCCCTCGTTTCTCACTGATTTCGATTACCCCGCGACGAGGGGAGGTTTCGTTCTTTTCAGGCTAATTGCATTACAACACGCGCTTTAAAGTCAATGAACGGTTAGCTTGACATTCTCCAAAAGGGGCAGCCAGTCTCAAGCACGCAAATGTCAACAACAAAAACAACAACACTAAAAACAAGTTCAGCAAATTAAAAAAAAAAAAAAAAAAAACAATAAAATGTCATATGTAGTATGCAACGTAAATTTTTATCTTGCGCTTAAAAATAAATGAAAATTTTTGCGTTGCAAAGTGCATAAAAATAGCCAGATCAAAGGTGAAATGCACTGGGAGAAAATGTCTACAAATACTTGAAAATGTTTGAAGAAATTAAAAAAATAATACAAATAAAAAAAGTTTATTCGCCTGTATATAATAAAAAAAAAATAAAAAATGGTAGTCCTATCGAAAACCAATAAATAATTGTTTACTCTAATTCGGATTTCCTAAATAATATTTAAAACGTTGTAAGTTCTGTTTTAAATTTTAGCTCACCAATATAAACAATATAAATACTTCGAAAAAAACCTTCAACAAATAAATTGTTAACTTATTTTATTGTAAAGTATTTTTTACAGTACAGTAAAGTTGGGTGCTTAACTGTCAGAGCGGCGCCTACGCCGAGCACCCCGAATATTTGCATGTGTGAAAACGAGCTGGCAATTTGGAAAGCAAACGGACAAGTTACAAGGCTGAGCGCTCAGGGCAACTCGGCGAGCAGTCATAAAGTCAAAGGGCTACGTTTCATGGGCAACAAATCAAAGCGAGAACACGAAAAACAATATGTCAAATGTTATTATACATTAAATTAGTTAAGAGCCACAGCAATAAAATGCACAAACGAACATGTGTGTAGGTATAATAAAGTTAAATGTCATGTGTGTGTGTGTGTGTGTGTGTATCCATGTGAGTGTGCGTGTCACAGGTTCTGTTTGCCTGCTATCTCTTTCTAGCTCTTTTACTCTCTCTCTCTCTCTGGCTTTCTTTCTAACTTCATTGCTTGAGACGCTGTTACAACATTTGCCCAGCAGCAATTTGTCACGTGAAATTCAGTTTGTTGTTGTTGTCAAGGTGCCTTATTGTTGTTGCTGTTGTTGTTCGTTTGTTACTTTGAGCCGAGGCAAAGCCAACAAATTACATCTGTTCCGAGCCACACAAAATTGTGTTGCACGCTTTGAGGCGTTCTTTTTTTTTTGTCGTTCCTCTTCTTTTTTTTTTTTGTGTGGGCGTCTCCATTGGTTGTACCTTGTTTTAGTATTTCCCTTTTGTGTTTTTCGGCGTGTTTACACTGAAGACATAACATGACAGTCTACAAAGACATTCGTAGACAGCAGCAATGAGAGAATGAATGCTGTGACTACACAGCAGTCAATATGCAGGCACATTCAAACAAGTGGTTCAACGAAAAGTTTCGTATTTAATTTGGAAGTCAAATTAATATTTTTTTTTTTTTTAATTTCACAGGGTATAAGAATTCCATAAATTCCTTAAATATACTCTGTTCCTAATATAAGTGTCAAGAATAAATTTAAAATTTTTGTTTTAAAATTAAGCATGAAATCGGCAATTAAATTCAGCTAAATCTAAATCAAAAATGAGTTAATTATTTACATTGAATAATATTTTAATATTTGGCAATAATCCTCTCACAGACTGAAAGACTTGTAATTAAGAGTATCATTCTGCATGAAAGTAATTTATAGTTGTCATTCATTTATATTAAGCTTAATTGAAACCAGATTCATAAATAAAAATTATAACTGCTCTTAACTGGAAGACAATTTATTGGTTACATTTAAACATTTACTCAAAGCAGGCGATAATTAAAATGAATTGAATTATGTGAATAATGGAAATGAATTAAACATCTGGTGATAGATATTTAGCTATGAAGAGCGGAAAACGAATGTATAAGTAGTTGATGGCTGGCAGCTCGTTAAAAGCGTGTAATGGAAATATGTACATATACGTATTATGTATAAATATATAATATAATATATAGGTAGTTTTATATTTTTAAATATTAATAAGTTTTTTGTTTACAAATTGGCAAAAATGTAATTATATCAAAATTTTCAATATTTAACAAGATTAACTAAATGCTCATGAATATTTTGTTAAAATTAAATTAAAATTTATATGCAGTCAATCAGTTGGCAACACCTGAACAAGTTGACAAATTGTGTTTAAAACAATTTAAAATATTTTTGGCAATATTTTGTCTGTTTACAAAAGTGGCAATTATGAAATTGTATTTGTACATAATAAATATTAAGGAGCACGTTAAGCTGACGTCTGGATCTTTTGAAAAAGGCATTAACATAGGAAAAATGTTTTTTAAAGGTTAATCAATAACTTCTAATTAACTAGCTTATAAATGTGCAAGCTAATGAACGAGCTATTTGAAGTGTTGTCTGACTCGAGATACTTCAGCTGTTACATGCAGCACCTGGGGGAATAAATATGAGTGCACTTTGCACACCTGCTCAGTCATGTGAATAACATACAAGTCGCTGACTCTCTGACGTTATTTTGATATATATTTATATATATATATATATATATTTTTTTTTAATGCATTTTCACTGTATGACCAACAAGCAGGCAGCCTCCTCACTGCTCCCCTCCTTCACTCAACTTTTGGTTGTTGATTTTAGTTAATGAATTAAGTTTGTTTTAAAAACATTTTTTTTTTTTGTGCTGTTGTGAAGTGCATGCAAACATGCAATGTCTGGGATAAGTTTAAAAAAAATATTTAAAAAAATAGAGTATATTGTTAATACGTATTTACGGTGAAAATATGGTTGATTATGGTTTTAAAAGGGTACTAATTAGCAAATGGTGGCGTGGAGGGAAACTTTTGCGCTATATGCCACAAATATGACAGCTTTAAGATGGAAGATTACGTGCATGTTTGGTTTTATGTGTGTGTGTGTGTTTCTTGTTGTTGTTTTTTTATTTTAGTCTGTGGGCGTGTCAGACACTCACCTATCCCTCAGGCAAATTTTGTACTCATGCTGTGAGTCGCTGTGGTCGCTGTTGCAGCTATCATTATAATTTACTGTAGCCTGGCGCTCTCGTTCCTGTTGCTGTTGCAAGTTGATCAGCTGCTTGTGGAACAGTTCCTGCTGTGACTGCAGCAGTTCCTGATGATGATCCTGCAGCGCGGCCAAATGTGATAGCTGTTGCTGATATGGCGATTGCTGTTGCTGCTGCGCCGGACTGTGTTGTTGCTGTTGTTGTTGCTGCTGCTGTTGCTGCTGCTGTTGCACTGCAGGTGACACTGGCCGCAACGGACGCTGATAGGGATGATGATAATGCTGCTGATGTCTGGCATGACCATTATTTGATTTGCCCGGATGTGTATTATTATTATGATTGAGCAGGTGCATATTTTGACTGCTGCGCCGATGTTGGAGCAGCGTTAGGCAGCTTTTGGTATCGACATCGGCCAGACCGAATTCTAGTTCAGCCTGCGCCTGCTGCTCGTAGGCGTGTTGCGCCTGTTGCAATCTTTCCCGTTCGCTGCGCGGCGAATTTGCCAATTGTTCGGCGGGCGGTTCGATCTCAACGGCTGAATAATCATAATCCAGCTGATGCCGTGCACCCTGATGATGCTGATGCGCCGGATGATGTGCATTATTTGTTGGCTTATTGCCATTGGCACTGGCCGCAACGGCGCCCGTGCCCGGCGTCGCTTTGGCTATTTTACCGGCCAGCGCGTCCAGAGAGCTGAGCATATTGTTTTAATTTTCTCTCTATATTTATCTCTCTTTATTTTTATCTCTCTCTCTGCTTTTCTCACTTTCTCTCTCCCTGTTTGCGGCACCAATTTTCTTGTTCTTTCTTGTATTGATATTGATGGAGTGGATTTATATTATATTATTGCTGTGAGAGAGTCCTTCTTGTTCGCTTGTGTTGCTCTATTTTCTCAGACAAAATCTGTCTTCTGTTTAGCTATATTTGCCCTGTTTATTGTTTACTTGCCTGAGGGAAAAGTTGGGAGGCAAATTGCAAATAGGATTAGTACAGAAAAAACGCCAAAAAAATGAAATTAGTTAGTTAGATGGTTGTGTGACAGCGACCTTGACAATCATTACAAACACATACACATACACATACACACACACACACACATACACATTAACATATACATAAATTCGCTATCTCTTTCGCTCCCCTATTTTTTTTGTTATCATCATGTGCACTGACATTTGTTTTCCTTATTGTCCTTTAACTAGCCTACGTGCGCTGCTTTTGAATGTGTGCGTAAGTGTGTATGTGTGCACATGTGTGTGTGTGTGTGTGTGTGTGTGTGTGTGTGTGTGTGTGTGGTGTGTGGGTGTGTGTGTGTGTGTATGTGTGAATGTGTGTGTATGTGTGAATGTGTGTGTTTGCCTTGCATTTGTGTTTATTTTGTAGCTTAGGTCAGCTACATTTCACTTAAGCTGGTGCTAGCAACTCTTCTACAAAATGCCAACGCACAAACACAAAACGTATAAAGCACACATACACACACACACACTTACAGCTGTGTGTATGTGTGGGAGTGGGTGAGTGTCTACAAGTGTGTGGTTGTAAAATGCAAACACTTGAGCCATAGATGCCTGACACTGAATGCTAACAACAGCAGCAGCAGTAGCTAAAGGGTAGCTGCAGGCAAAATAACCGAAGCTGTGAGTGTGTGTGTGTCTATGTGTTTCCCTGTCTTTTGGCGCCCTGTAATGGTCAACATTTTGAGAGACATATGAATGATGCTCCCGTTGATTTCCGGCAGCAACAATATATTTTCGACAAATCATGCGATTTCTTGAAGAAGAAAAGCCTTGATTCATTGGAATAAATAAAATGAACTAGTTCCGAAAAATGTTATTAAATTATTTAGCTCAAGCGCATAGAAAAGTCAACCATTTATAGGTAGTTTCAATAAATTACAGGTAACACAATAAAAAAAAAACGAAATTTATCGACCGATTGTTCCCTAAATAAGGCATGTAGAGGTACTTGTGATTTTCGGTTTTTAAGATATCCTAACCAATCTTAGTGGTTCAAAGGAAAACAAAATTTTTGACTGATTCTACCTATGAAAGCATATATGTAAGTACTCCTTGGAATATGACAAAGCCCTAATTTAAAGCATAAAAGTGCTCAGAAGTCTTACAAATCTGGCTACCAGTTAGGCTGCTTTTAAGTTATCTTATCAACATCAAGAAACTTTTTTTTACAGGCTATCTTTTTTTATTTTTATTTTTCTTTTTGCTAATTAAGCGCAGAAGCCTGGCCATTTACAAAAAAAAAAAAATCAGTTCGTTCCATTTTTTTATTTTACAACTACTTTCCTGAAGATGACTTCCGCCGCCTTGCCTGCTGAGGCTGAAGCAAACAACATCCTGCGAGCGAAATAGCAAACGTCAGCAAGCAACTACTTTATATACGACACGATATAATGCCATGTAATAAGAAAGCAACATTTACAAAAGCCAAATGCATACAATACATGTGCATATCAGCAAATACATATACAGAATGATATATATATAAACATATATAAACTTGCATAGAAGTGTATGGCTATATATGTATATATATATATATATATATATATATATATATATATGAGGAAAAGTACGCGGCGCGTGTAAATTGCAAAGAGTAAAATCTTGTAAAGGCAAATTCCTTTCAAATGCAACCATTTCCTTGGCACAAACACACACACAACTACTTAAAGTTGCAACAGTGTAGAATGCGCACACACACACACACACACACACACACACATAGACACAGACAGGCCCTTAGAACGCAGCAGTGAATGCTGGGTGGCTAAATTTACACAGCGCATTCAAGTTGACTTTTATATGTCATACAACAAAACCCCGCTGCCCCTTTCACTACGAGGGGTGTCCGTGTGTGTGTGTGTGGGTGCCACTGTGTGTGCTAGCCGAGTAGCATGCAAAGCTTGCACAAACGTATGACCAGACAACAGTGCGAGTCCAGTTACCCAGCTGCACCAATGGAAGAGAGAAAGGAAGAACGAATACACCCAACGAACATATAGAAAAACCATTCTCCCTCAACTGTGCAGCACAGTGTTAAAGATACTAAACAAACATTCTAGTTTAGATACTTGCAATAGCAGTTGCAGCAGCAGCAAGGGCTAGTGAACTGCCGTGGCTATTGAGGCTGCTGCCAGTGGCAGGTGTGTGTGTGTGTGTGTGTGAATGAGACTTGACTAAAACGCTTGTAAGATGCTTAGCCATGAGCTGAGGCTGTTGTGGTCAAGTTGCAACTACTTGAATAGCATCATCTGACCACAAAAGTATCTCACAGATTCATTGTAGACCATTGAAAGGCGCTTTAAGATAAGCTGCTCTGTGGAAAACACAGGCGTTGATTGATTGATTGATATCTCATCTTCACATTTAGCCACAAAGTATGCAATCTAGACGTCTAATACAAGAGTCGGGCATTTGTTTATCAAGCTAATCAAGTGTTTAGATTTCAATTGAAATAAACCATGAAATTTGTACGGCATTGCGCTTTTGTTGCTTATAAAATAATATATGCCATACACTTATCATTAATTATTTTAAGAGTCTTAAACTTTCTTCCCTGTTTATAATATCTACTTCCATTAAATTTTTCTCTGTATTTTCATTTTATTTTATTTAATTTTTATTCTTCCGCTTGTCTTTCTATTTCATTCTTTATTTTCGCCTTAATCTATTGTCAAAACTATGCCAAGTCTACAATTTAATTAGGCAAAGCCACAACCAAAACAGTATCAACTAATTACATTAAAGAAAGAAGTAGAAAAAAACCCATTTCAGACTCATAGCCGTGGGCAAAAGACTTGCCTTCATATAACAGCAGACGGCAGCTCTTATTTTTCTACTCTTTATAATATTTTTTTTTTCATTTGTCAACAAAGCTGTCGCATAATAGAATTTGAAAAGGCTTTAAAAACTAGATGCGCAATGTTATCAAAATGAAGCCAAATGAAAAAATTTTAGAAAAGTGAGAAAACGAAACAAAAAAGGAGTGGGCGAAAAAAAAAATGCAACATCAAAGACAAGCACCATAACCCAAAAACATAAATCCTATGCAAAAACAAAATGCAACGAAATGAATATGGTGCAATACTACGCGAGTTGCCAGACTATATAGGAGACACACGTACACACACACACACACACACACACACACTGTATATGCAAGTGTCAGGAAAATCTAAGTGGAAAAAGTTGATAAGCGGCAACGACGAACCGCTTTCTAACACCCAGAGAAACGAGCTGGCGGTGGTATTGAATGGGTCGTTGTGTCTTGGTTTAGGTTAGGTATGCTCCACTCTGGTGTAGTAGTGCCATAGGAAGCTGCGGAGCCACAAAAAAATAATGAGATTTCGCTGCATGAAAATGACAGAGTAGTGCATAAAGAAGTAAACGAAATGAAAATAATAAAAGAGAAGTCCGCAGCTTTAAAGTTTTTAACACTTTCAAAGAAAATGAAAAACCTGAGAAGTTTTATGCAAGTGATTTTTTTTTATTGAACAATAAATTTTGGAATAAACCAGGAACTTAATATTAAAGATGCACTATTAAAATATATATGTTAAAAAATTGTATAGCTTGAGAAATTTTATTGACAATGGAGGTCAATTAATAAAGGCTATGTGTAAATCAAGTAGCATTGGTGATGATAAGGGGATTATACAGATTAAGCAGATAGTTTTAAGTATAAATCAAACTAAAAATTAAAAGAATCAATTGCCAATGGGGGACGTAGTATATATAGTTTAAGGTCTAAAGTAAGTTGACTATATAATAGACAATAGCCGACAAATCTAAGTAAGTATACTGATAAAAAATCAAGTTTCATTTGTAAGAATTAATTAACAAAGGAGAACAAAAACGGCAAAATAATTCGAATGAAATGGCGCCCCTGGAAATTAAGACAGTATGAGGACGAATTTATTAAGGTCAGAATCAAGTTGATTTGATGAGAATCAAATTACAATGAAAGACAAACCTACCATAAAAAAAATAAAATAATTAATCAGAAGAAACCGTAAAATTGTTTCCCATGGAGTTGTTTTACTTAGAATTACGTAACAATGGAGAACTATGAACAAAATCCAGTTTATATTTATAGGTTTAAATCAAGCTCAATATAATATATAACAGTCAATTGAACGAGAAAAAAGACAGGACACATAATTAAATAAATATGATTGGAAACTACCAAGAAATCTGATTTAGTGAAGTCAATTGTAGTGAAGCAAGCCCATTAAACAATAAAGCATATTTTAGCCTCAGCAAATATATCCAACGTATTGCCTTCTACTTGCCACTTCTAGTACTTAAACACGCAATATTTGAAGTAAACTTTCAATTATTATTATATTTACCAGTTTAGAATTGAATCAAACGAAGCGTTTATTTCAAAACTGTCGCAAATTGGGCGTCCGAAAGCAAGCTTTACATAAATTAGAAGCTGACAATTTAATAAATAATGCAAGGCTCTCTCTCTCAATATGCTGATTAAAACAACGGCAGAGAATGCTTAAGATAGGCCATGTGCTAATTATTGAGCCTCAAAGACAGGCTCGAGGCATGTTGTGTAAGATGTTTATGCATCATTGAAGTGTTTGCAATTATTATTATTATTACCACTATGAATTAACTTGGTATTGTGTCTAAAGATTATTTTGAAAATTTTGTGTAATCATGAACAACATGGAAACTCACTTTACTTTTGTGCACAAGTCGAGAGTTTGTCATTGATTTTCCTTGACTCAATGAATAAAATATAATGCGCATACGCCACGTGTGAGGCAAACTCTGTGTGTAGGCGCTGAAATATTTATGAAGCACTAAAAAAAATAAAAAAAACAACTTGAGAAGCGGCCTCCGCCCGCTCAGGTTTAAAACAACAACAGGCCTAAAAATTAAATATAGCCAACGATGCGATTTTCATTGTACGGCAGCCGCCTAATGGCTGTCAGGATATGGTTGCAGGGGACGAAAAACGTTGGAAGCGGCCACCATGGCCACGACCACAAGCAGCATAGTCATGGCATTCACATTCTCTTTCTCTCTTCCTTCTTCTACTGGCACGTAAAACGAAGCCTGGCGGCCAAAAAAACAACTACAACGTCAAGGACAACCAGGATGAGTAGCAGAAAGCAATTACTTCTTCTGGCGTTGCCGCCGCTTGTTGCTTCTCTGGTGCCGAGCAGCCAAAAAGGAACAAGTTTAGTGGCCCTGGCAGCCCAGTTCATGCTACACTTGCTTCTAGTCAACTGTCAATATTTTACTTTAAGACAGCGCCACATCATTGCTATAAATTTACTTGGTGCTTTTGCAACGAACACAGTAAAGACGAAAATAGTCCAGGGGATAACAGCCACAATGTACTTCAAGTTGGTGGCATGTTAGTTACGAAATATATGTTTATTGGTTGTGTTCTTGAAAACTATATTGCCATAATTTCGACTGGCTTAGCACTAATTTAAATACTAAGTTAACTATGAAATGTATTGATTAGACATAGAAAGATCCTTGATAATTGTTTTGTCTTTCCTTGCATACATTTGAAGTATTTACAAGTTGTGTTCTGGGAAAATAATCTGAAATTATTTCAACTAGTTAAGTATTAAAGTTAACACAAAATAATAATAATTTTTGTTTTATATAAGAATTATAAAACTAAAAATAATAAGATCAAAGCCTACAGAGGGCAGATCTATATTTATAATTTAAGACTAAAGCTTTCGAGCATTTTGATTTTTGAGCCCAGAGTCTCGATTATTCCTGTATTCTGAAATCTATTATTTCATCAGTATTTTGAGACATTTTAAACAAAAGCATATTTTGATGATTGAAAAATCAATCTTCACAATTAACATTTGATTAAATCAAAAGTAAAGGCAAAAGCACTGAGAATCGACAATGTTTGATTGGAAAATATTTCTGTTTTTGCCAGGAAAAACATAGTTCGTTCAACTTTTACTAGAATCATATTTTAATACATTTATATTTTGGCGAAATAGTTGAGATATCGTTTTCGAGCAATAAAACATAATGTAAGTATAAACTTTAAGGCATGTTAAAACACCAAACAACTTTTTAGTCATGCTTGAGAGCAGTTTGCTTTTAACATGTGTTGTGCTTGCACAGTTTTGGACTCAAACTGACTGGCGACGGTTAGGAACAGCCCAACCCGAGCACAGCGGCACCTTCAGGCTCTATCACAAGCAGTCTAGCACAAATTTTGAGGTCAACATGGCTGCTGTCGCTTGGCATAAATCTGTGTCCTCTTGAATGTCTTGTGCAGAGAGAGTATAACCTTAACAGAGGAGCCGCCTAGGGGACACCACGCAAACAACAAGCCCGGCAGCAGAACGCGTTCAATGGACGACGGGCCTTCATTTTGTTTTGGTGGGTGGGTGCTGCGTTGCCGCCTTGTTGATGCTGGTAATCAAGGCATTAAGTGTGTTTACTGTTTATTTTATTAGACTTTAAGGCTTAATAGCTTATTGCATGGCATTTTGGGCTCTTTTGTTCGGCAAATATTCAATTAAAGTAAATTTTTTGATTTAATTAAAAGTTAAGCGCCGTTTTTTGGCAATGAATTATTTATGTCATCAGCTAAAATTCAAAAAGCAACTGCTCAAGTAAATAAACGCATAAGAAACTAGAAAAAATAATGTAGCCAAACTGGAGTGAAGCGCGGAAGTAAGAACTTTTCGCAACACCGCAGAATGAGAACAAAAATAAAGCAGAAAAGAAAATAGAAAGAAACTCTTACTCTCATTAGCAAAAGTTTTGGTGGACTTTGGGGCTAACCTTTCCTATCGACCACAACTTATTTTAAAATGTATGTACCGCTCAAATGGCCAAGGCACATGGCAAATATATATATATGTTTTTTTTTTCAGCACATTCAAAAGTTTTTCGTTTAACTTTTCCTAACCATCCCGACAGCCCTTAGCCTGCCCGCTTATTTGATGCTGTTGTCGCATTCTTTTCAGCATCTTTTTCTACTTTTTCTTTTAGCACTTTCTCAATTTCCGGCAATCCTAGTGGTACGGGCTTTGTAACTTTGACGACGTGTCCGAGTCGCAACAACTGCTGCAATCGACTGTCGCGTAGTATTCCTCCCTACCCCAAACTTCCAAATTTATCGCACTAATCTGTCATTTTTTTTTTATTTTTTCTCTTATTTTTTTAGTGCAAAATTGTTTTGAACAAATTTTGCAGCTGTGCTTTTTCAGTTTTTTCAGTATTTTACTTTTTTTTTTCTTTTTGCAACTGCTTATCATTATTATGAGAGTTGTTGCATTTGTTTTGCTTGGCTTGTTTGTGTTTTGATAAACGCCGCATGCTTGATGAAGGAACCAACAAGAAGTTTCTCAGAGAGGCCACAAGAATTCTGATTGAGATAAATAAACTTAAATGAACTTAAGAAACTAACTAGCAAGAGGTGTATAAACTTATCCATTAAAATATAACTTAAATAGATTAAGTCTTTAACAAACTCAAATAATAAGTGGAATTTGTCTACAATTTAAACTGTAGAAATCTGCCTCAAATTTACAACAATTTAAAATATTGTTACGATTTTTCTTAGTTTTCTAGACACAAACAATTACAAAATTAAATTTTATGTTAGCCATTTTCAAAAATTGCATATCCATTTCGCATAGTTATTTACTTAAAATTTGATTTTCACTTCATATGCATATTATTTATATAGTTTCATAAGCCAATGCAAATATAAATATTTCTCATATTTGCCATATTCCGTTCAGACAGTTTCCATTTCAGTTGTTCGTAATGAAAATTGGCAAAATGCTGGCTATCCACTGTTAATTGTCGACTATTGTTCTTGTTGTTGCTGTTCTGCTTTACAACAAATTCAAAAATTGTTTTTGCCTATGAAACAAACAGCGACAAGAACAATTGAAGCAGCAAAATTAGCAACGAACTGAGAGCCACTTGGAATTTCGAATGCAATTTTCATATGCCAATATTTATTGCTTGCCAAGGATCAAAACAAAATGCACAACAATCCACACGGAAAAATAAGGTAAGCAAAAAGGATTTTGCTCGATAGGGCGATGCCCTGCAATGAGTCATAGGGATTACTAAGTTAAATAAAATATGAATTTCCAAATATGTATATATCCAATTGGATAATCTCTTTATATATATATAAAATATAATAAATATAATTTATATATATGTATATTTTAAAAACTATCTTTGTATATACGATATTTTAAATTTGACCTTAATACATATTCCTCTATCTATCTCTAAAATAGAAGGGTCCAAGACAAAAAAATGGAATCCATTTAGAATCCATGGCTGTTGCTGATTTAGAATTTTTATAAGTTAAGAGTTACATATGCAACTCCAATATGATACCCTCATCATACCCCTTTTACACATTTTACTAGCCTAAGGTGTAAAAACAAGTCTACAACCATGCACACAAAACAAAACGGAACCAACTGGAATACAAAACATACGATACATACATATGTGCAAAATATGCGCAATGAAATTCCCAAAATATCCGCAATGGGAGGCACACAATGGCTGAGGCATTCGCATTGAAATGATATTTCACAATTTATATCAAGGTGTTTTTTTGTTATTTCATTTTTCACATTTTCACAAACAAGGACCAATATCAATAGTAACGACCGCCTGCTAAACTGATAACTAACTGGTAACCGTGGGAGAGGGGGGTTTAGTAGCGAGGATAACTGGCAACTGCGATGCAATTGCTTTGCACGGGGTCTGCTATAATTTATATATTTATTTGCTGTTATCCATTTGCTTCAAATACTGCAACGTTAAAGCCATAAAATATCTATATGCTGTGGCGAGCGAGGGGCGTTGAATGGGATTTTGACAAAGAATTGGTGGATTGCCAGTTGGTGCAGTAATGTTTATAGATACACACACACACACATAGTTATTGCTATGCAAATCTCAAATGCCTTGTAAAATTCCATGAGTCAGGTTAAAATATGATTGACAGCAAAATGAAATAGAGGTGGGTTTAAGGGATAAAAAAGAGACATTAAGACAAGTAGATAGACAGTTGTATGTAAGATATAATGTGATAAGAAATCCGCCATTAGTATAAGATTTTAAGTATTTAAAACTTACTATCGATAACACTAAAGAAAAAACATTATTGTGAATTGTAGAGTTTAAATTAAGAACATCAAATATCAATAGTTATCTATGTCAAAGTTTTTATTTAAATAGTGACAGTAATTTAAGTTATTAACAGTATAGATAACTATTGAATTTGCCAATCAATGCTATCTGGAATTGCAGCACAACATTAGAGCGCAATGAAACATACTTTGGAATATTTGATTAATAAAATGCAGAACGCATTCAAATAGAAAATTAGTTTAATCAAATTAATATCTGAACCCACATCTCCCTGTTAACAATTATATGTCTCATGTATGTTGGCGCAATACGTTAATTTATTCAATTAGTCAACATATTAGGCTAATCATCTAAGAGCCCCACTCTATACGAGTGTCCAAAATACAGCTCATTAACGCTGCCCACTACAGACAAAACTTCCACTCAAACACACACATAAAAATTAAGCAAAATTAGAAAATTGGCTCATGTTACGCTTTAATTAGTATTTAATTGCTTATTAATGCAAAGCACGCGTCGTATGAGCAATATATTTTATTTCCTAGGCCCAAGCAAACATTGTATAAATTAATAAAACATCAACGGATGCCATTAATTTTATTATGTACAAATATTTTTGCGTGCGATCGCTGCTAAACGATGCTGACACAGCCAACCACCTCCAATTCCTTTCAAACCCCCAAGTACAGCCCTACCAAAAGGGCAACCCCAAGCAACACGCAATGGAGAATATCTAAGGGCAAGTTTGGACATGCCAAAAGTCGTAAAAGCGCACAAATCTCATAGCAAAAGTCAAACGGAAAAAAAAAAAAATTTAACCGAAAAGTAAAAGGAAAGAAAACAAAATTGATTTGTTCTTGGAGGAAATTCGTGCGGAGGGAGTGAAAATTTAGTTGTTTCAGCGTTGAAATAAATGGAATTTGGTATTAATTAGCAAATGGCTAGGCAGTTAAATGAGAAATGTGCCGCGAGCTGCGTGTATGGGCCACATAAATTTGGCTCCCTCAACTCCTCAACTAAATATATCCCGTTTTCAGGTGGGCCAATAAAAGCCAAAGTCTGTTGGGCATTAAAAAAGTTGGGTTTGCGAGTGTTTGGCACGCAAGTTTCATTTTTAGTTTCAGTGCCAAATAGTTTAAGTGTTTTTGGCATTTCATGTCGGGTTGGGGGATATGAAAAAAGTGGACAATGTGTTAATTGGTTTGGACACGTCGTAAGCAGCTGATGGTTGGGGTCTAGAAAGTACTACTATTGCGGTTAAAACACTTAACATAGTTGGTTGGAAACGAAAATTCATTTTGAGAGAACTAGAAAAATGTATCTTTGACATGGCGAAAAATTCTACAGCATTTATTTGACATTGTGAGTTGATCGTATACAGACTTTCCCAAATGGAAATAAGGAGTATTAAGTCCTTAATTAAATATACGCTCTTAGTCTTGTCGTTTGAAGCCTTAATAGATTCAAAAAGGCCTTAGCCAACAACTTGGTTCTAATGTAAAGCATCATGATACTTAAATTTAAGTTTTTTAATTAATTTGAGATTTTAACAAGACAAGAAATTATAAGTTATATTTAATTTGAAAATTTTGAAATTATTTAATACATAAAATATATATTTTAGACAAGTTTTTTTAAAACTTTAAAACTCTTTAAAACTAACTTTTATTAGTTATATCTAATGATGAAATGGTGTCTGGAAAACTTTGCACATTTATTGCCGCGCAGGACATAGCTTTAAATATGAAATTAGGCAAAGAGGGAAGGCAGCAAAATGGCAGTAGCAATTGCGCATGGCTAGACACAAGTTGGACACATTAATTGCCCCGTTGTGATTTGCATGCATTGTGCGTCGACGAGACGACAACAACAAAACCAGCATAAAGCCAACTGAATTAGACTATAGTAAGAGTAGTGCATTTAGACGAGCCCGTCTGCGCAAATATACCACAAACAACTGCAGCACTTGTCTGGCTGAAACAACTCTTTACCGCACTCGACTTTTGCTCTGTCTGCCGCCTTAGCAAGTTGCTAATTACAGAGTATTAAAGTTCGCAATATGCAGTGAACCCGGCATAAAGGCAAAGTATATTGGGCAAACTGCAGGCTTGAAAGCAAACAATTTTCAAACGCTGATAAATGCAATAAACTTTGACAATATGTATTGTTACTTGTCATTCATTTGCCGCTGAACCGCGTTTGTTGTGGCTGCTGATAAAAAATGCATATCCAACTTTTCTGTGTTGTTTCTGTTTGGTTTTATATTTTTTTATTACTTCTTTTATGTTATTTTTTCGTGCTGCGTTGACATGTCAGTCAAATTGTGCGGCGCCCAACGATGTCCAATTTCTCGTTTCGTGTTGTTGTTGTTGTTGCATTTTATATGTCTATATATATCCTATCATAATCTGCACTGACACGCGATGTGCTCGCTATGTGCGTTTGATGTTCATTTCTTTTTTAATGTTATCTACCAACTGGCGCTGTTATGTTTTGCTGTCCTTGTCACTCATTTGTTGCGTCCATCAATTTGATGTTGTCAATTTTGTGAAAATTTATCGCTTGCTGCTCCCGAAATTTGACATTGTCATGCAGTTCGTTAGCCATTTTGGTGTTGTGTGATCTATTAAGACCGCTGACAGACAGGTCAACAGCAAAGTTGACAACTTAACAACAAAGTCTTGTTATATTATTGGACTTTGAAATTTATATATTCAAATAAAAATAAAAGTCCAATAAACATGTTTTTTAAATTTCTCGATTTCTTCGAAAATAAATTTTTCAGATTATTATTGTACTATATAATAATCTGAAGAAATTTTATTTTTCTGTATGTATTTTTTTTTAAGGTTTTTTATAGCTTGAAATATTCTTTCATAGTAAAGTATTATCTACTATGAATAACTTTTGTTTAAATTTTGATTACCCCGTATATTAAAGAGTCAAATAAATTATAAGTATGTTTTTGTGCGCATAAAAAATTGCACTCAAAAATCGTTATAAATTCCGGAATTATTAAAAAAAAAAATTCTGAACTAACTGCACCTTTACAATACTGGTACCAGCAATTTATAAACCATCAAAAGCGTACCGCAACTGCTTTACAAATGAAATGAAGAACTGCAGTCAATAGCGGTATATAAATAACGAAAAAATATATATATGCAATATGTAATTATCAATGCGGCGTATATATGAATGTATGTGTGTGTGTGTATATATATATATATATATATATATGGACAACAAATAGAACACCCCCAGCTGCACTAGTATGCGCCGTACTGATAAGTCCGTCATAGATTTGCCATAAAATGCAAACGTCCTACGCACAATAAAACAAAATATTAAAAAAAAATTTTACCAAATAATTTCAGCCCGTGTTGCGCTTGGCTGCATCCAGAGGTTCTCTCTTTCCCCGCTGCAACGTGTGCTGATAAAAGTGCCATAGGGTTTTTTGGGCAAATAAATATGTGCAGCAGCCACATAAAATACACAACAGCAAACCAAAGCCGTCAAAATAAATACACAAAAAAATTTGTGGTATAAAAGATATGGCAGAAGACAAACACAAAACTGGCGCACAAAGCTGTTGACATGTTTGTTGGGTAGCCTACGAGTGAGAGTGATAGAGATGCGCATATACAAATACGAACACAGATTCAGACGGATAGATAAGTTGTGACCCCCGCCGTCACTTGTTTATTTATTTTTTTGGACTCCATGTTAATTCGTGTGTAATAGACAAATGTGCCCCAAAAAACAGTTGAGGAGAAGGTCGAAGAGCATAAACAAAACAAAAGGCCAAAATTGTTGCTTGCAGCCACCCCTGTTGAAAGCGCAGCATTTGTTTTTTTTTTTTTTTTTTTTTTGGGTTTTAGTGTTATTTTTCGTCTATTTTGTGACACACGTTGTACGCTTATCAAGGGCGCGCCCTCTCAAAGGGTTTCATTTTGTAATTTTTTTTCCGTGTCCACCCCTTTTGTTTCACCATCTGCAGGTGTTTGACTTTGGACAGTGAATGTCCCTGTTTTCGGACTCGTTCCATGTTCTACCCTTTACCAGAAATATTATCAGACATTCCCTTTTGTTTGTTTAACCTTTACCATTTTTTTTTCTTAAGTCTTTACTTTGTAAACTGTTAAATTGAATTAAGTCAGTGAAAATGCTGAGATTTGTCTGTGTGCGAAGTGGATTTAATTCTAAATTTCACGGAATGTGTGCTTTGTGCATTCAATTCAGTCGTTCATTGAGATAAATTGAATGTGAAGTACGGCATTGTAGATAAGGCAAAAATAAGAGAGAAAATATAAGACCTTTTTTTTAAATATTAAATGTTCAAGCATAAAGGCTTTGCTCGCTAAAGCTTACAAATCCTTTGACATGGGCCCAAGTGAAGCTTGACATTTTATTTTTAAAATAAAATGGGTCTAATCTAGAAATGAAAGGCTCAAAGTGACAATAAGGAACGAGCATAAATAATATTTTGGAGCCCTTTTCAATAATTTCTATACACTAAAATAAACACTTTTAACACATTATGATAGTAAGACAAGCAGTAATAAATAATCGGCTTAAGTAAATTATTACTTTTCTTTTCAATTCTTTCACAAAGCTAGTCGAATAATTTTATTGACATATTTTGTAACAATACTTATAAGTTTCTCAAATATTAATTGTTTGGCTTAATATTTGCAGCTAAGTTGTTTTTATCAACGTTACCCAGCTTTAAAATGCTTTCAATTGAAAATATTATTAAAATGTTTACTTAAAACTACACAGATTTGCAGTCTATCCGAGGCGCATCAATTATTAAAGACAATAAATATGCTACAGTGCGTATGAGTTATGTAGTTCTGATTGTTATATATGAAGTGTTGTTGTTGGCGTTGTCTGCTGTCGTTTGTTGTGTGTCGTGCAGCGTGCATCGTTTGTCGCTTGTTAATATGCCTCATAAATAACACATTTATGACACAGACACACGCACACACACATTACAATCCGAAGCACACATTTTGTACGTTTGTGTTTTGCTTTCTCTTTCAGTGGCGGCGTCTCTTTACTCTGCTGCTTGCACTCTCTCTCTATTAGCTGCTTTGATATGCAAATTTACGCCTCTCCTATTTTATTTACGTTTGTCTACATAATAAAGTTGCGCCAGATTTTTCGCATTTATTTATGAGCAACAAACACACACACACACACACACACACAATATATATATATACATATAAACATTGCCGCACTCATACAGCTTCCTTATAGTTTAATATGCCTATAATTGTTAGAAAATGTTGTTGCTGCATTTTAAATATTTTATTAATTTTCATATAAACTTTTGTGACAATTTTAAATAGGCTGCGTCTAGCACTGACTGCAAATGACAGCCATTGTTTAGCTACCCCCCGTTTGTCCCCTCTGTCGTCCACTCTGGCACATTTAATCTGATTTTCTCCGCCGCTCTCATTGATTTATGTTTAATGCAGTTTTTGGGTAGCGCTTTTAATTTATGGCATAAAATGATTTCACATTTTACATCTCTTTTATTTTATTATTTTTCAACGCGTCTCGTGCATTGTCAGTTTTTGGCGGAAGTGGCGAACGTTTGTTTGGTTTTCGGGTTTGTTTTGGTTTGCATAAATTTTTTGGTGCATGCTTTTGTGTGCGCATGCATGAAAGATCTCACATGTTGGTTGTGCGTGGGGGTGCGTGTGTGTGTGTGCGTAGGTGTTTGCTTGTGTGTTAGTTATTGATTTTTGAACATATTCGTAGTACGTGTGCGATTTCCGCTCCTGCCATAAAGCTTTCAATTTAGTACTATTTTAAAGTACATTGAAAAGCGAATGAACTTGGGTGCCTTCGTGAACTTATGATGCTTAGAGAAAGTGTAAAGATATTGTTAAAACTCAGTTAAAATAAATATTAATCAGAATTTTTAAAGGTGAATATTTAGCAGCAGTTAACTTCTGTATGTAAAACACATATGACGGGATTTTTCAAAATTTTTGAGAATATATTGAGAAATACAATACAAATCACATATATGGAGCACCGCTTAAATTAAATTATTGCATAAATCAGTTATTGAAATATTTGGTGTATTTTAGAGATAGTATAAGCGATTGGCGCATTAATGGAAATATTGTTCATATGCAATGAATTTAATGCATTTTCACCAGATAAGCGGTATGTACTGTATACAAAATACTGAACGTTTATAAACGTATTATACCACCATATAAAAAAAAAAGTTTTCTCTTTAATCTTTCATACTTTTCAAAACCATGCACAGTTCTCCCAATACTTTTCACACGAACACCCGTTTCATTTTCTTAGCATTTGCTTATTTAGGTATTTATTAAATGCGTCAGCCTGCTGATCATTAAGTAAAATCAGCAGCAGCAGCGGTGTCAGCTATGGCAGACAAACAAGAACAATAACAACGGCTGTGGTAGGCATAAAAATGTCCTTGACATAAAGATGCTGGCATAGGCAAGTCGCCGTTCTGCGCCTGACAGAGAGGCGGCTGAGCACTTTATTAAGACATTTTACGTTGAAATTTATATAAAAGTAGAAAACAGCAGCACACGAACACCCACAATGGCGGCAATAAAGCCAGGCGCAGCTGAGTTTCATGCAGGAATCGTGAGATTTATGACACAGCCGGTAGACAACAACAGCAACGTAAACAAGAACAAGGACGATGCCTGACGCCTGGCAAACTCAGATCTGCTCACGTTTCTCACGTTGAAGCTATGCCGTGTTTGGCCATAAAAGCCAAGCCAAAGCAGGCAACGGGCCAGGCCACGCCGAGGCATAGCATATATTGCCAACTTTCGGACGATTTGTGGACGTTGTTTCGCCTTTTGATATAATTAGGATAAGTTCTTGGCTTACCTTAAGGCAAGCCAACATTTTGACTTCGTTTTATTAATTTATCTGAGTGATTGGATCAAGTTGGTGGATAAGGTTAAATCTTGTTTTCGGATTTATTAATGAACACATTTTTTGCTGTTGGCTAACGGGAGGGTTACGATTTGCGCAGGAAAACGTTCGAACTATCGAACTACTACTAAGTTTAACTCCATAATCAAAAACAGAAACTATCAATACTATCAAAGACCTAAAATATATAATGATACATGATAATATCAAATATTAATATTCAATTGTAGTATATTTTCTATTCACAATTTTCTCCACCATTTCGTTAACTTATAATAATGAGATAAGAAAGTTGAGTTTGCTCTTTTTTTTTTAAATTTAATTAAGATTCTTAGCTTTAGGAAATGGTCAGCTACACCCCTCACATTTTTTTTTTCTAAATTCAACAAAAAGAATGCCTAAACCAAACGACTTTATGAGTGTTTAATTGCTTAAGAATTACGTAGGCAACTCAACGAATTAAGAATTTATTTGGGGTACCGTTTCAAGGGGCAAAGTAAACATTTTTCCGGCGGCCTTTTCGCTTGAAAATTTAATTAAAACAAAGTTAATTTATGCAGCATAACGGAAATTTGTTGGCCATAGTCTACAGAAAATGAATTCAAAAATTGTTGCGGTTCACATTTCCAGAAGAAAGGTTAAATGTGGGTGCCAATTGGTAAATGCTGGCATATAAATGGCGAGAGAAGCAGCTGCTGCAGTAAACAAATTAGCTCGTTTCAACTTGCGCAACAAACACCCGCACACACACACACAGACACACACGTTGTAAATAAAATATATGGTATATATGCCAACGGCAGCTGACACGCCACAAATAAAAAATAAAAAAAGAATACAACCGCAGAAAACTTAAAAAAAATATATGTACACAGTAAAAGCTATAGTGAGCGAACAATCTTAAATAGTTTTGGTACAAAAATAATATTCACGTGCGATTAATAAAACATCTAAACAACGGAACATTGTGCAAAATAGTTATAAAAAAAAAATTATAAAAAAAATAAAATTAAAAAAAAACTCCGTGGTACTAAAAAATTTGGTAGGTCAAATGCAGATAGCTTGCGCTAAGAGAGCTGTTCGTTACTAGAGCTTTTACTGTACTTACATATACACACAAATTACAAAAAAAATAAAAAACAAAGCCAACAAATTGTGCAACATCTGAGCAAAATAAATATCAGCAAAATACAAATGTAAAAAGTTGTAAAAAATTGTAAACGCTGCAATTTAAGACAAAGTCGTCTGTCAATAAAAGCGGTTTAAACGCGGCCTTTAACCAGCGAGTGAAAGCAACGAAAAGTGTGTGTGCTGCACGCTGAAAAGTATGCTACATGAATGCATAACCTGTGGGTCAGCAAAAATAATGTAGCCATGCTTCATTGGGCGTCGCCGCTGACTGGTCTGAACTGTACTGGGGGTGGGCCCGGCTGCCTTTTGTGGTTATATGATGATGACCGCGGCTACAAAAAAACCCAACCGACCAAAGCCAGCGCCAGCAACAACAACAGTTGGGGGGACAACAAAGCTGCAACATTTTCCACAATGGGAACTGGGAATCAACGACAACCGTCGCCCAGCTTGGTCAGGTGAAAATTTAGGTTCGCTGCGCGTTGAGTACAATACCAGGTGTTTTTATACCTTTTTTCCTTGCTCTTTTATCAGATTTTCGCTTTTGTTCTCGCTCTCTCTAGAAAAATAAACGTTTTAGGCGGTCAATTGTGGAGCAAAAATATTTTGAGCTAAAACTGTTTCAACTAAAATTATTGTTTAAAAATGTTTTCTTACCATTTTTTAAAATGGGAATGGATAAAACTTTTTTTATTTTAAATTTGATTTTTTGGTAGCTTACTTTTGGGCTCCGTTTTATCTTTGTATGGAAAACAAAATACCATAGCTATTTCCATATACTAAATAGCAAACATTTTCATTATCTTTATCGCCTTGCTTTCTCTCGCTCCTATCCTTTCACGTCAATTAAACCAGCCACATAAATATAAAGAAACAATTTGCCTGCTTCAAAATGGAAAAACGCCCCATAAAATTAGCAATTTCCATGAAAATATTGTCGCTTTAATGTTAAGAAAAATGCGAGGCACATTTATAGCTGCGAGACCTTTGAGCATAGCCCATGCGGGTCATAATTCAGAGCTACGAGAAAGAGCACACACACAAGCACACGCAAAGAGAGACATTTAGAGTCATTTGAGTGCCGTCTTTGTTATAAATACAAACATACCATAAAATATGTATATATATATATATATAAAAATATATATTTTTTGTGGTACATATGTATAAACATTCGTTTTTTTTTTTTGTGTTCTGAAAAGCCAGGGTAAACAAAAGTAAACACATGTCAGCCATAGAGCATCAAATAACGTTACGAACTGAGCAACAAAGGCCACTAAAAATATTATATCTAATAAAGCAGCAGGCAAAATATAAAGCAAAACAACTGCGAGCCATAAGAGAAATGTTTTCAGCAAAAAAGAAAGAAAAAAATATAAAAATAAAAACACACAACAACAATAACAAAAGGCATCAATCATAAGTCAGAGCACATGCTACATAATCTGCGTCCATTTCCCTCTCCTCTCTCTTACACACTCTGCTAACAACTTCCTCGGCATCTGCCTAGGGGTGCTGGCCCCGCTGGAAGTTCTCCATATTTATTTTTCAAGCTGTCTTAAAGACTGCAAAAAGGCATTGAAAAATAGATAGCTGCAGCATTCTTTCTCTCTCGCTTTTCACATTCTGCCTCTGTCGTGCGTTCTATTTTGAACACTTCGTATGTCTCCGTCTACTTTGACATTCAACACTCAACGCATTGAAGTCTATTTACCACGCCTCAGGCAGCTGCTGGCTGCCGACGGCATATGTTCATTAAATTTATTAAATTACAGACACACGCAGCAAATGACATCAAGGACAACAAGTGTCAGGACATGCTCGCTATAAGCGGCAGTAACAGCAGCAGCAGCAGCTGTGCAGACATTGTGCAACATTTAATAAAGACACGAGAAGCTGTTAGAAATATGTACGCTAATTGGCTGCTTAGGCAGACGAGGGTCGCATTATAGATTGAATAAGGCGAAAAGCGAATAGAAAAGCTAAGTATGGTAAAAATTCTAAGTTAGTATTCCACACAACTACCCAATAAATGCATATATTTTCACAAATATATAATTCAAAAAAATCTATTTAATTGTATTTAAAATATTTTTTACAAAATATTAAACTACCAAAGAAAAAATTGTCCATTGCACATATGAACAGAACTGAATTGTGGGACTTATAACTCAAAATGTAATTTTTGTAAATTTAAAAGCAACTCAAAAGTATTCAACATCATTTGTTGCCATTGTTCATTTCTGATTACTTTTTTTTTTTGCTATTTAATAATTAACTATAAATAAGTATTTCAGCACTGAAATCCAATGCATTTTTTGTGGCACCCACTTTTACTTTTATTTGTGCCACATTGTATGCCTCAATTGTTATACAAACAAATGAACATTAAAATAAGAGAATTAATTTTATAGAAAACTTGTACAGAAAAACACAAATAAATGGCAATTAGTAAACAATGTTTAATGTTTTCGAAAAGTAAAAAAACGTAAGTGAAAAATTAAGGTGGTAGGAATAGGCTAGACTTTGACATACCCCGTACTAATATTTTCGTTCTTGAAAATACAACTAAAAATATTTATTAAATAAAAATATATTTTCATTATATAAATTATGAATTAAGTTTTTACTTTAACAATATTACATATAAAAACGTTTACTAAATATAATTCCTATTTGCCTTTCATTATTGCCTTATATGTAATTATTACCAAAACCTATTCAACATTGAATGCTGCGTAATGCAGGGAGTTTTTTTTAATAAAAGACTTGGCAGAGCAAAAAAAGATTAAGCCACGTTATTCAGCCGTGGCACACTTTTAACCAATCCAGCCAACCAGCCAAATAAAGCTTTTAATTGTTGCCAATGGATTAAGGTTTATGTGCGTATACTTAATATCCCTTTGCACTCGTTTGGTTTGTTTGGTTGCCGGGCGGACTGTTCAGTTATTTTTGTTTTTTTATGCTTTGTTTTTGTTTACAGATTTTTTTTACTGGCTTTGCATCTGTGCTAATAGTAATTAAAACTATAAATTTTCAAGTGAAATTGTACAAGCACGCATGAAATAATAATAACAATAATATATACATACACACATTGTGTATATGGTTTTTTAATCGCTTTTTTATAACCAATTAATTGAAATATGATTGGTAATTAAATGCATACTTGATGGCCAGTGGCATATTTTCATTTTTCAAACATAATTAATGCCACTGTATAAATAAAAATAATAAAAATAAATTTGTAAGTGCGCTCAATTAAAGTTAAAGCAGGCAACAACAAAAACAAAAGGAAAAACAAAAGAAAAACTATAGCCCACTTTTCGAGCGTTCAATAAAAGTGGACAATGACGGTACGGAAAACGCGGCACGTGCCAGCCCGGCGTCTAGTCTCGAAAACTAATTGAAAGGCAGACAGACGACAGTCAAGCGACGTCTGAGCAAGCAAAAAATAAAAAAACAACCCAGCAGGAAAAACAAATTTGCATACGGCACAAAATGGCCCACAGCCAGCAGCCTACGAAAAAAAAGACGAAAGAAAAGAAAATATAGAGTAGCCATGGCAGAAAGGAGAAAGGCAAAGGCAGCAAAACTCGAACTAGAGCACAGCGTCCTTGCCATCGTTATTATCCTGTTATCTCTCTAATAATGCCTCAGAGAGTTTGTAATTAAATTTTTCAAAAACTGAAGCGCCCATCGTTAGAGCGCAGCCCGTAGTCATAGCCACCAGAGCAGCAGCGACAGCATCAGCTGCTCATCTCTGAAATGCAAAATGCTGTAGATACAAACCAGGAGATTGAATTGGAACAGCGGGCAACGCGACGGTCGCATAAAGAACGTTACGCGCACGAGTGGCACTAGTTAGTTAGATAATAACGCTCAGCGGATGCTGTTCAAAGCGGAAACGGAAGTTAAGTTAAGCGCACTACTAAACAGATACTCAAGAGATGCCCAACACACACACACACACACCAGCCAATAAAGCGCCCAGCAGTCAAACAGGGGACATTGCGTCAAGCGAATGTATAAATGCATGACTAGATGTCCTGCGGTTGTGTTCCAGACTCCGTTTTCGCTGAGATTTTAATAAAACACTTGAGGGGGACTTACAGCTGAATATCTGTTAGCTATAACTATTACACAAATCAAGTTGATAACGTTGTACTACGTAAAGAATGCCTAAAGTAAAAGTTTCCAAAAATACACAAAATACATTGAACAAGTGGGATTGGTCTAGTCGGGAGTGCCCGACTAGGAGATACCCTGAACCGAGCTGCGAGCTGTCGTTGCATACATTTAAACCATTTTGCATTCATACATACACAATGCAAAACGCACGCCGCTAGCTGCGCATTTTACTCAGCAGCATATAAAACCAAATTTGGTTGCTCTAACTCTTATAGGTTCTCAGATATGCTCAACAAATTTGAATATACCCATTTTCAAAATTTCGCATGCAGCCCCATAAAGTATGCATTAAATGTTGATATCTGGCGAAATCACAGCGAAAGACTTTTTACAGCATTCAGTTCCGTTTCCATGGCTTCTAATTATGACTCGGAATGGGTTTCTGTTTTGCGTTGCTGGCGCTGCCGAAGCAACCGCTTGTTACACCCACTAACACAAATTAGTTACTACGCATCGAGCATAGAATACACAACAAGAGCGGTAACAAAATGAGAGTCTGCCCGTGTCGGGGCACTTGTGCAACCGCAGACAGCTCCACAGTCACGTCAAAGGCTGGCCCGTTAGAGGTTGGTAAATGGGCGTTCGTGTAGGCGTGGCCGGCGTATTTCATTTCACTTTGTGAAATTCGTGTGATGTCTATTTAAATGGTTACGTAATTGCATAATTATATGGCTGCCCAGCAAGCCGAAACTTACACAAAGAGAGCGGCCCCCACAGAGTTTGTTTTTCGGCGTAATGGGGGACAAAAGTGGGACCAAACTTTTGGCCAGACACGTGCAGAAAATAGATAAATAATGAACACACTCAAACACACACATACACACACACACACACGTAAAATATATATGGAAGAGCTGTCTGCACGTCAAAAGCATTTAATTAAAAACCATAAATCAAAATGTTGACAAGTTAAGGAAATCATTTTCAAAACTAGAAATAAAATGAACACACAAAATTTACAGACTGGACTGTAAATGCAAATGCATTTAATTAAAACAAAAAAAAACCAACAATGTGTGGCAGAACAAGAAGCAACAAGAGAAGATGGTTAGAAAAGATAGAAAGACCTAACGCAGATCAAAAAATTTCGCATCCGCAGCACGTTTTTTCAATTAAAAGCTCGTTGCGGAACAATCTTGGGATTTTTGTTTGGTCCACAACCAAAGCAAACTGTCAACAAGATAACAAAAAAAAAAAAAAAAAATGTGGAAATAGAAAAGAAAATATAGAGAAGCCAACGCGTGAAAAATCGCACTCGCGTTTATTGCCGCATAACCACCGCAGAACGTGATTTGTATTCGATTTTTGGTATTCTTTAACCAACTGGTCAGAGGCAAAACATTTGTGGCCAATGCACATGCCCCACACACACACATACACATTAGCACACACACACATAATTGCCAATTGAATTGTGGTTTAATATTTGTGCAAATTGCTAAATTTTGTCATGGCAAAATTTGATAAATTTTATTTAGTTATATGGCGGTCGTTGTGGCGCCATTCACTAAAGTTAAAAATTTGTTGGTTCATATTTCAGAGCCTTGTATATATAAAATATATATATATATATATATATATATATAAATCAATTATTTAGCCCATCGAATTAACAACAAAAAGTAAAACTCACAATAAACTGCTAATACTAGATACAAAATTATTTATATTTTTATACTATAAGAGCTTAAAAATGTAAAAAACTTGTTGGCAAACAATTTATTTTTTTAATTTAATCATTTTGATTATTACAAAAATAACTTTTTCTTAAATATTTTCGAAAATTTCCCTTGATTTAAATTATTAGAACTTTGATTTCTATTGATTTAAAGAGAAAAAAGTGATTTAATACTTATTAAAATTTAATTTAAACTCTTATTTCATACTTTTGATTAGCAAAAATAGTGGATATTAGTAAATCTTTATTGTTATCAACTGTCTAGTTAAACTAATTGCATGTCAGCGTGTGGATATGGTTTTAAAGTATTGACCCCTCGGAAAAGTCTCAGAATTATGCATGGAAGCTCTAAATGAAAATCAAATGCAGCGAGTAAAGAGGAAATCAAAACATTTATTAAATATGCATTACGCATATTAAAAATCAATTAAATATTTTTGCAAACACACAGTGGCAAGCACTCAAAATGACTGCCAAAAAGCAGTACCAACAACAATAACAATAAAATGGCAAAAACACAATTTGAATTATGCGAGAAGCAGGAGCAAAAAACCCTTGTGTAGTAAGAAGCGAAAAGCAAGCGAGAAATTGTAATGTAATTGAGGCAAAAAACAATAAATAAAAGCAAATGAAATTAAAAATTTATTATGCTCAGCTGCTGTGTTGTTGTTGTGTCGAATAAGAAGCGCCGGCAGCAGCAGCCAGTAGCGGAAATGGATATTGCTGTGAAAAACAGACACAAACACACACGAAAACACACAGGAACAGCTCGAGAGAATAGGATGGGCAACAGCAGGAGGACAATGACGATGCTGCTGCTGTTGTTGAAGTTTTGCATTTCCGGTATGCAAACAGCAGCAACGGCAACGACAATGGCAACAACAGCAACACGCAGACACATGCTCAAGACATAAAAATGTGTAATTGTTGTTGCCATGTTTTTGTTGTTGCTTGCCATTGATAAAGCTTAACAGACAAGGCAAACGAAGTGCAAAGAGCGGTAGCGGCAACAGACAAAAACTCATTTGCATTTAACACGTTCACAATAGTAGCACACAATAACAACAACTAGGTAATACAGTAGAAATTAACTTAAAGCAGTAAAATGGAGTATTTGATTGAATGTTTATTTAATAAATATTTAGAACTGTGACTAACACTCAAGCGAAAGATAATTCTTAAGAGATACCTTTCCTTGAAACTTGAGAATCTTAATTTATTTTATTATAGTTTGACTTTTCTTTAATTATTCGGGCCAAATTTTACACAAATTTAAAATATTTCAATTTAATTTCAAATATTTTGAAAGTGAAATGCAGCAACTGGTCAATAACAAATATAGTTAATATGAATGTAGAGAGTAGGTATTATAAATTAAATTTTGTGAAAATGCTTATTATTGGTACAAATGTTTTATATAATTGAAAATATATATAGGGCAAGTAAAGATACTTTTAATATGATTTTTAAACTAAAAATCAATTCAATTTTAAAGCTAGATATTTGAGCGAAAAGCTTCTATATCTGAATCGGTCCTATATATCTCAAGAAGTAAAACAAAATATTCTGTGAAATGTAAATAAAAATGTACAAGAATTTAATTTAAATAAAACAGCACTTGAATAAAGCAATAAACAGCTTGATATGCGCCTAGCTCACTCAAGCAATTTTTACTGTACTAATAAACTGAAGACACTCGCAGATTCAAGCACACACGCCGTACACTAACACACACACACACACACACACACTGTCACATATTTTACAACAATAAAAATACCTTTGCTGTATGTCTTTTTTAACTCTTTAATTACGCTTAATTATTTATTAAGCAGATTGCGTTAAGCTGCGTTGGAATTTAATTTTGGCGGCGCGTATTGCGAACAGCTCAGGAATACAGGACGTAGGACGAAGAAGTCGGGCAACCAGTTGTTGCCTTGCCCGCCTGTCATTACTTTGGTCTTTGCTCTGGCGTGTGCCCGGGCACTTTGAAGTGCCGCAGCACTTTTTGGCATACACTTTTTATGGCGGGCCAGAATGTTGCGACTCGATTTCTTTTACTTTTTTTTTTTGGGCGTTTATTCAATTTTCTTTAATGCGCCTTATTTTGCACGACAAATCCTGAAGAAGATCTAGACGCGGAGCAATGGTCGCCGAGAGGCTCTGATACTTTATTTTTAATTGCGAGCCAGTTAAAATTAGGTTTGATAGAAATTGTTTTGCCCGCCTGACAGCATACACAAACAACGTTTAACGACGAGTGGACGACGATGATGACGACGACAGGGACAACGCGCATCCGCACCGTTTGAATGCACGATTTGTACTAAACTCAGTGGCTCGAATCGTGCAATATGCGCTCGGCAAATGCCAATGGCAAATTGAATTCAACCGCTGTTGTCCTTCGCGTCAGGACTTGCTCTCTGTTTACAGGCAGCAGTGTTCTAAAAATTACGGGATTTTTCGCTCGTGCTACGTTAGATTCTCTCAATCGGAGTGAAAGACTTCGTTTGTGGCCCGAGCATTTGTCTCGCGTCCACATGTTGCCGTGGCCAGCAACCTGTTAGACATCCTTGCAAGTGAGTAAGTGAATGAATGAATGGCAATTGCAGCGGACTCTCAAGTCGACAAATGTCTATTGTTAAATTTATATATAGTTATATTATTAGGAATATTATTATATTAATAATATAAAAAAAACATTTAATCTTTTTAAGCTTTTTAAAAATTTTTAAAATTTGGTTCAATAAACCAATAATAACAAAAGTGAGCAGGTTGTCTGTATAGCTATTTCAAGAACCTCCCGGTTCTATCATCAGTAGACTTTGCTTTTGTCCTTTGATTTGCGTACGCCTTGCCACACTTTCGAAGCTTGAACTTGTTGCGAATTACAAGTTCAAAACAACGAACAAAGAACTGCCTAAAAGCGCGCAAAATAAAATTCGTTCCTTTTGTGTGCTTTATACTTTGTTTTGGCATACAACTGTTTAAGAAAAGGGCTTCGCCCTTTTACCCTAACAGCCGCCAATATGTGTTTTTTGCCGTCCATTATAACCACTTGCATTATATTTGATTATTATATTCAACATTCTATAAAATGTGACAAGAATAATTTCCATATTAAAATGTAAGTCATTAAAACATATTTTGCAAACAACTAAAAATTTTTTATGAATTCAAGAATTCAAAATTATATTCCGAATTTTAGTTGCAATAACAAAAGTTAAACAAACGCATTTTATTTAAATTGTTTATGCCATATTTCATAAAGGACTTCAGCTACTTATGGGAAGCTCCGCAATATTTTGAAGAGAAAACTACCCCAAGAAAGAGCGCGCAGGCGCACATCTTTAAACCGGTTAAAGAGGAGAATCCCGTAATTCAAAACGGTTAAAAAAAAGAGCTTAAAGACCCACAACAAAATGTAAACAAAATTAAGGTAATTCAAAAACAAACCAATTGGCCTTTAAACGTAGTCCCAACGACTATCTAATTTATTTATAAGTTATCTGTCTTCCCGAACTTAAAGAGACATGCTGTGTTCATTAGCCTAAGCCCATTGCAGTCGATGTTAATACAGCTCCTTTGGGCACAACAAATACCAACTAACTAACCAACTAAAACCAATCCCAAACCAAAAACCAAACTCAGCTAACAACTGCTGTACTGATGCAATATTATTCCGCTCGACTGTGGCAAGCTGGCCTGTCTAACAAATGCCAGCAACTTTAACCGCGAAAAAAAAACCAAAGTAGAAGCGAAACGCCAGTGTCCTCAACAACAATAACAACAAACACATGCAAGACAGTCGTATATAACCGACTGCGGAATACTCTGTGCGCAGTGTTATTATTAATTATTAAGTCGTTGCACCAAAATTGTAAGTTTAGGAAATATAGATTTTCCCGATTGGCGTTAATATGCTTGGCCGAATTATCTTTGGTTCGATATTTTATTCAAGCTTGTCTTTTCTACCACACATATTTTCTGGATCTCCATTAAAAACTCAAAATCCTGCACATTTGAAAAAACCGCCCTAATATCAATTTGAACTTATTTTAAATTGTGAAGAAATTTCATTTTATAAATAAAAAACAGGAAATGCTGTACAATTGAAAGAATCACGGTGAAGTTAAAATTATGACTACAATGTACATATGGTTTCTACTATTAAAAAATCTTTGATATATAAATATTTTTGTTTTTAAAAATAAGAGAAACAAAATTTTCATCTGCCGCCATTTTTTTAAAGTTAATTTAAAAGCTTAATGCATAACGAATATACTCGGTCTTACTTTGTGAACTGTATAGTACAACAGCGAGTTAATGTTGGGCTGTGCCGCTGTGGTCGCCGCCACAACGACAATAAATACGCAACAACAACAATAATAACAGCAACTACATGCGGTAGCTGAGAGAGCAACAGCGTCAAAGTCTACGTCTAACAGGCATATCAACAGCATCATGATGTAAAAACTTTTTGCATTCGAGAGCCTTAAACCACCTTCAACCAGCTAACCGCTACTCCTCCTCCGACCCCCATCCTCAACCACTCACCTAGCCACCGCTGCTGCTGGTTGCCATCCGTCGACCCCGTCAACAATTTTTGTTTACAAACTTTTGCTTGTTTGTGTATTGTGCGAAGCGGTTGTAGGCAACAAAAAAAGGAGCAGGTGGGCAACGGCAGCGGCAGCTGTTGCTGTGTTAGCATTGTCCACAAAGGACTCACAGGACTCGCCTTCACTGCCATCAAGTTTGGCGCGTCGCGCCAAAAGTTGCAAATTTTTTTTTTTTTTTTTTTTTGCTTTCTTTACCCCACCCGCTTAAAAGGGAAATTCCTGATGCGATTATGAGACGCCCTGTTAAGTTGAGCCACAGCCCACCACCAAGTGGTTGGGTGGGGTTGCGGGAGATGGAGCGTTCAAATGGATCACATGACAAAGATGCTTAATATTTGTGGCTATGCGGTCAGGTTATAAGCGGGATGCTGAGTTCAGGCGCAGCAGAAAGAAAGAAAATAAAAAATTATTTCTTATGCAGAAATATTTAATGGGAACAAACGAAAAATTAACAATATTTATATTATATACGTACAATAAAAAGTTAACTATAAGTCAGCAAATAGCATTAGAGATTCAACGAACAATATAAAAAAAGTCTTTTATTTCTTATTAATAGAAATGTAACGGAGAGAAACAAATTACCATTATTTATATTTTTTATGAAAACTAAGCTTATGTCGCAGAAAATCAATGGAATTCATAAGAAAAATTTTATTATTTAATTTGTTTATATTATACGCACACACATATAATTTATATATATATATCTCACGTTTGCATCTACTAGGTTTTGTTTTAAGTGATGTCTCAATGAGATATACGTGGAATTTGCTGTAAAGATTTTTTATTTTCAAATCCATTTTATTTCTATGACCAACCTAACATGTGAGTAATACCCGCACCCCCGCCCCTTTCACTTACGCTTAACAGATACAAAGTTGAGTCTGAGCGCACTTACCTGCAACGAGAAGACAATAAAAAATGGAAATCAATTGGCTGTATCATAAACAGTGCTTCAAATTGATTATAAAGTCGTAGTAGCTTCTAAGTAAAGTACTTGAAATCCACTCTAAGACAGACAAACAGACAGACAGACAGGCAGGCAGGCAGGCAGGCAGGCACGACAAGCAAGCGTAGACATACACACACATCCACAGCCACAGCCACACGCACAACATGAAAAGGCCTCGGCCACAGCGAAGTGCACTCAGTCCTTTCCATCAAACTAGGAAGCTCTCCACCTACCCATTCCCTCGCCGACTGGACGACCCGCAATGCAATAACGCCGACAGATTACAAAGTGCACATGTGGTGCGCCATAAAGTAGTGGGTTGCACAATGCCAGAGCAGCGAGTGGAAATCCATGTTGCAACAACAACAATAATAGCAACAAGCAACATCAAGCACAAGGCCAGGAGACGCAACGCACTGCCGTGGCCAAAAGCCTCTGCCCGCTGCCACGACTCTCCCCCCCCCTCTCCACCCTTTTTCGTGTGGCCTTTTGCCGAACTCCATTAAGTTTACGCGACCAGCAACACGAAGAACTTTACTTTTGTGGTCGCTGGGGTCGCAGCTTCTGTTGTTGTTGTTGTTGCAGGAGTTCTTGCTGTTGTTGTTGCCTGGAGTATGTCCAAATGTGTTGTCGTTCGTGTCTATTGATGTCTCTGCTGTTGCCCTTTTGTTGTTGTTGTTGTTGTTGCCCTTGGCAACCATGTAAGGTCTATCGCATGCACTCATATGAACCGCAGCCTTTGAGGTATCCACTGGAGAAGGAGGAGGAGCTGGCGCAAAAACTTTGCAGTGTTGTAAATGTTACCAGTTGAGGGACCTCACATACCACTCAGCGTCTATTTCATTATGTAGATTTCATGATGAAATATTGTCAATGTGTGCAAAGCGTTTTGGCGAACGATTGCCAAAAGGAGGAGAGGAGAGGAACAAACTATAGAAATATGGAAATTATGTATTTGTATTTGTGTTTATAAGCAAGGCAAATATAAAATCAAATGAGTTGTAGAGTTTAGAGATACAAATTTTTCGAGGCACTCACAAACTTGCACTTTTGTGGATGGCATTTCTTAATGTGTTTAAGTCTATGGAACAAGTATAATATAATTGCTGTTATCTGATCAATATAATATATACTTAACTTTAAAAAAAAAGCCAAATTTCTTAGCTCTAAATACAAGTGCTTGTATTGGGGTCTAAGGTTTCCAAAGCATTTGCTGTATTTTGTCAAATTTTTTGATGCAAGAAGTTGGTCATTAAAATAACTTTAATTTACATTTTTTTACCCCCTTTTAAAGTTTTTTCTTTTGAAAATGATTTATAGTATTTTGCTTTCAGTTTTTTCCAGCGTTATCTATTGTTATACAAGAAACCCATTAACAAAAATTTACCAATTTACCAAAGCACACTCGAGCAGGTATTATCCTAGTTTTGTCAAGATTATTTTAAATCTCATTTTTGTATACTTATATATAAGACAAGTGAGTTATAATATAATTTAATATATATTTATTTCTTTATTTGATATAATATATGATATACCGAATAATATATTACTTAATATTTTATAATAAAATATCAACAATGTGTATACTATACGAGTTCGGAAATACCTGCTACCATGCAAACATGTGACAAAATTACGATGGTTATAAAAAGCTCAGCCTATTTTTATCAGGATAATGAATTTAAAAATTAAATTTGATTACTTAAGATATTTTGCATATATTGCCTTTTAACACACTAAAATGATTATCAAGAGGAAAATGTATTAATTTTTACAACATTTCTAATAAATCTTCTCGTAGTAGCAATAAAACGTCTAATACAATTAATTCCGATAAAACAAAACATTTCGAGGAGAGTAGTTTTAGCACCATATTATATAGCTTGCGGCATTCCTTGGAATCAACTGCCACAGAGTCTACGTGCCACAAACAACTAGACAATGCGACAAAAGGAAGTTCATGCAGCTTTGGCGCTGCTCTGCACTGTGTTGCAACTCGGAAGAGACACAGAGACAGTTGCCCCACGCCCAGCCCATTATTTGGCATGCCATCAAAGAACCCAAGACAGCTGCAGAAGACATGGGCCCGTACTGAAGGCCCTAAAAAACAAAAAAAAAATAAAATAAGAAAAAATGAAAGAGAAGAGAACACAGCGGATGAGCACAGAGAATGTGAAGTGCAGCGCACATACAAAACAGATAAATGGTAGCAACTTTTTAAACAAAACCAACGGACGGGGCCCAGTGCATTGAGCAGAGAAGCCCCAAGCCCATACGAACACCCAAACCCAACGCAACTCCTACTACAATTTTTTTTTTTTTTTTTTTTTTGCGCCCTTAAGCAGTAGCATTGAGACGAGACAAAATGTAAAATTATGCGGCAGTTGGAAGCAAAAGTTTATGGTTGACCCAAGCGCTGTTTGAGAGAGTGAGGAACAGGGTATTGCCACAGAAGGGCCGAGGTATTGGGTAACGGGGCAAAGCCAAGTGCATTTATTGTCTTTGGGCAAAGCAGTCGAGCACGCAAATATGCTGCAAGCCGAATGATGCTTCCCCAAGAGGAGTCGCACACACACACACACGCACACTGAGACAACAAACAGGAAGTACGCATTTCCTGCACTCGAAAACAGACACAGAGATGTGAACTGAAACGCTCTCTGAAATGTTGTAGAGACTCCTCAGTGCAAATGTCGCGACAACGTCGACAAACAACTTTTGACACAAAAGTGCTGAAAACTGTTTTTCTTTAGTCAGTTCCTGCGTCTGCCCACGTTGCCAAATTAATTGAAAATGACTAGACCTAGGGGAGCTGGAAGAGAGTGAGAGGGCGGACCGAGGAAAAAGAGACATAGAGCGAACTGGAGCCATTGCCAGATAATTTCGAGTAGAATGTGTGCCTTGATCTTGACGCTGTCGCTTGTCCCTGAACTTGGTCCCTGCTCGGGCGCACACACTGTGTGTTTGTGTGTGTGTGTGTGTGTGTGTGTGTGTGTGTGTCGCCCTGTCCAGCGGCACAAATGAGTTTCGTGTCACAAGTTGACCCAGCTGAGATTAAGTGGGCGTTTAATTTGCCAACTCTCGCTGGGGTCGCCGCTCTTAGCTCCCAGAAATTGCGTTAATGTAATCCCCGCATGGCGTATGCTTGCGTTTTTTGTGAACCCCCCTGTTTAGTTTTTTTTGTTTTGTTTTTGGTTGAATTGTCGCTTGGCTGGCGCCGCTGTATGGTCGTTTTATTTTTTTGTTGTTTTTTTTTTTGAGGGTGGTCAACGGTTGCTGTGCTTTGTCCTTGAGCTAAAGTGAGTCCTCGACTTACTGACTGCTGCTTGGCTGATCTCTGCGCGGTATTTTAACTTAATCAACAGAGTAAATAACACGTCCGCTTGTCATATTTTTTTTATCTTTGTGCGTGGCTTATTTGGTGTACTTAGCTGATTTTTATGAAGTTGTTTTTATAAAAGTTATTAGTAAAGACATTAAATCAAAATATAAATCGTTGTACATTTCTTAGAACATGCTGTTTATATTATTTAATTGCTACAATCATAAAACATATATATAACTGTGCAGGCACGTGTTAACTTTCAAGTTTTTGTTTCTTTTATATTTTAATTTAAAATTTTATTTATTTTGTTATCGGTCAGGTTATATTCCAAATCCACTACAAATCCAAATCATAGTCAATATAACAATAATAAAAAGTTGCGGAAAATATTTTAATGTTCATTCTATGTATAGCACCCTTTCAACAGAATCTTTAAAAACAAGTATTCTTTTCTTTTAAGACAATGTATAAAATAGCATAAAAATTCTATTTTCTCAAGTAATCAATCTAAAGAATAGAGTCGGTTACTTGCAGCTGCTCAAACAGCCTGAAAAACGTTTAGAACCCTGCTTACAAAAGTAAAATTTAACTCTACAAATTTCTTATCATTTAATAAACATCAAAACTGTGCAAATTTATTTTGCATAAATTTCCAATTTATAAATCTGTCAAATCACAGCTTATGAAAAACTACAGCAATTTCCATTAAATATTTATCAAAATAAACATGGCATTTAACTTATGTCCGACAAAAATTTCAGTCTTAACTTTCCAGCTTTGGACATATGCGCTTGTCAAAGCCGTCAAGTTTGCCAAAAAAAAATATATATATATATATTTATTAAATGCTCGAAATTGCTTAGAAATTTCTAAAAAGCTATTATTTGGAATGAAGCAAAAATAAGAGAGCGAAGCGAAGCGACAACAAATCGAGTAAATCCCCAAGAAGCTTAGCTCCTGGTTGCTGGGCTCTCCTTCCGGCTGATTGCAGCAGTCAGAGTTGGACTCGGAGAGCCAAAGGCAGTGCAGGGCAATTAATGTGAAAAATTTCAAAAGAAACGAAAAAAAAAAATAAAAATAAAAAAAAATCTGCTTCAGCGGAAAAACACAAACAGCTAAAGAAATCTGTGCGAAAAGTCCCCAGCGAGCTGAAGTGATTTTCGCACTAATTAACTGCACTTAGTTGACACATACCAATCTATTCAGACACACACACACACTCTGCCTTGTTGGCATAATCAGCAGCAGTGCAGCATTTTAATTGGTTTCCAGCGCTGCCAATATAAAGTCCCACATGTGCAATCGGAATTTCTAGAGAAATTATAGAAAGTAAATGAAATGTATGAATGTTTGTGAGGGTGTGTGTGCCTGCGTATGTCTGTGTGTGGTTGTATGTGTGTGGCTTTGCTGCTAATGTTGTGGGTGGGGACTTTGGCTGAAACTTAATAATTACGTGGCTCGGTTGACAGCCTTACAGTGGCCTCAAACTCAGCAGCAACGCGCCCCTGGTTCTGACTTCAGTTTTAGTTTTTATGTTATCGCCGGCATCGCATGTCAAAGGACATGCGCTGTTCCAAAGGCTCTATACAATTTGAATGCCTGCTAATGAGGCAAAAACCAGTTAATAACCCATGTGTTGTATAGCCTTGCGTTTGAACATTACAAGAGTGTCTTGAGCAATTTACATAGAAAAAGCATGCAACACTAGTTGCGTGCAACATAAAACTCTTAATTGAATGGCGATTGAGAATCGAAGTGAAGGTATCTAAATACTTCATTATTATTTATGCAAAATAAAGATTAGCATAGTAGGCAGCGTAAAATTAAAAATTTGTACTTGAAAATAATCCCTAAACTACAAGTATTTTTTGTGACAGTTCAATCATATAATAAGAGATGTGAAAAATTTTTTTTTTTTAATATTCGATTTATAAAATGTTTTTTCTTGATTTTTGGTTAACTTATATTAATATTTCTCGCGTCAGTCGTATGCACAGAGTAGCTTCAGGCCTTTTATCTGGAGTGTTTCTGCGTTTTATACAATTTATAAGTTTTTCTATCTGCCCTAAACTGAAAAATATTTTAAGCCAAAACCCTCCAATACACAACTTAATTTTAAACAAGAACCTAATAAACATTAAACTAAATGTTACGATCCAAATGAGACACAATCGAAGGTGAGAGCCAAGACAGAAAAACAAAAGTAAATAAATAAATAAAAACAAAATACAGCTCGAAAAATAACAAGCAACTGGAAACTGCAAGCGGTAAAAGTAAACAGCAAGTGCCATAAAAATTGCGATGCTTGGAGCCAAAGCAGATCATATGAGCATTAGGAGAGTGAAGCAGAGCGGCGCCAATTGCATAAAGACCAGAAACAGGCCAAGGATTGGATGACTGGGCCAAAGGAATTGGCTTGGCGCAAGTTTTCACGAAACGAGTCAACAACTGCGGCAGTGCATACATATACCAACATTCACACACACACACACACACACACAGACACATCCGTTAGAACTCATAAAGGACATGCCAGGTTGGCATGCAAGAGGAGAGAGCACATGATAGGACAGGACAGGACAAGCCAAACGAAACCAATTGAAGAAATGCTGCTGACACGTGAAGACGACAGCGACGAAATTAGTTAGCACTCGAGCTGCTTTTGGCCCAGGTCCAGCAACAGCGGCAGGACACACACACACACACACACACACACACACAAAACTGGCGGGCAGGCAGGAGAAACGCTGCGTTGCTAGATTACAACACCTGCGGGTAAAAGTCGAGTTGAGACTTAGCTGCCTGCTGCTGCTTTTGTAGTTTTTCTTACACCCTATGCCCATAAAAAATGGCTAAAAGCAAAAGGGTATGTTGCATTTGTGCACATGTATGTAACAGGCAGAAGAAGACATCTCCAACAACTTAAAGTACTAGTTCTGCTCCACGGAAGCATCGATGTTTTAAAATAAAGAATTAAATTATAAATAATTAATAAAATAAATTAATTTACTATGTGAAATGATCAAATGAATTTTAGATTATTACATTAACTCTCAAGAAGTTATCCAGCATATATCGAGAATTATACGAACTTCTTGTAGATACACCAAATTTGTCATAAAAAAATATTTAATAAATTTGTATACCCGAAAAAAATACTGAAAAGATTTATGATTGACCCGAAAATTATTTAGTAATTAAATTGAATGTCTGTTATACATACAATTGAAGGAATTACCTTGATTATCTATATATACAGAAATAACAATGCCATCTTTTAGCTTTAAACATTTCATTATTTACTATTTATATACAAAATAATTTTGAAGAAATATTTGCCTCTGGGGCTGGGATAGAAGAAAGATGAAAGGCTATGTATATAAGTATGTATATTCAAGTTTTTATGCAAATGGATGTGCCTGTTTAAACATGACAACTAGCGCTATTCAAAGGGTATCTTCAAGTCGCTCAACTTAAACCAAAGCACTCTTGTTTCTCTTTTTTTCGTTTCCCCTTGTGTCGTGCGCTGCAGCAGCAATTAAATAGCTTCGAGCACACTGAACTCAATTGCTGCAATTTCAATAACTGTTAAGAACACTCAAAGGTACAAGCTTTGGACATGCGGCGCGGACAGAAAGAGCCCGATAATCTGTCATGCAGCCAGCGCCTATTCTTAAAATCGTTTATCCCCTTTATACATCCACACTGGGCTTATGGCACTTGACCAAGTTGGTTTTGCACTCACCTAGTTTGTTAATTTGCTTGCAATTGCCGAATAGGAACACGAATGATAAAATTTTTTAGATTTGGTCTATTTCGAATTTTTTATGCTTATTATATAATGTATATGAGTATATATATATATATATTTTTTTGCAAATTATATTTAGATCGTGACGCGGTACGGCCGAAAAGTTAACACATTAAGAATTTTGCCACTAAGAAGCCGAAATTTAACTTTTATAAAATATATGTACGCTACACAATCTGATTTTGTAAACAATAGAATAAAAAAAAGTTGACATAATTTGAGACATCTTGCATAGAGTGCTGAGATGAAAGTTACAATAATGATAAATGTAAAAGAAAAAATTTAGAGTTTTAAGAAATAATTGAATATGGAATGCATATTATGTTGAAATTTTAAGCATTCAAACAGTTCAAAATTCACGTATCCTTTTATAATGACATTAACTCTTTAAATTTCTTTATTATTCATCAATAAAATTTTAAAAAATTGTAAAAGAAAAAAAAAAGGAGAATAATAATAATGAAATGTTTAAAATCTCAAAATATTTAGCAATAGAAACATAAATTAAATTTTAACAATGCATACCTTGGCATAATCATATTTAATAATCAACTTTATCAACAATTTTAAATCGTAGAGTCCAGAAGTCCCGAATTTCTTAGCTACAAGTATATAGTATAAACAATACAATTTTCATTGGGGCGTTTATCTCTTCAGTTTGACCAATTAATCCCACACACAACTTTACAAAACTTCACAGCTGAAATACCACAAAGCAGTCCTCTAATAATGATTACCCAAAAGCAAAGGCCTTACAAAACTGCCAACTGGGCGCATTCTACGACTTTTACAACAGGTTCTCCCCAACCTTGGTTCAGTTTGAGCAGAACAACAGCCCAGCATCTTACTTATTAAGTTGTTTTCAAAACTAGCATCAAAAGTTGAATTATAAGCCTCCAAATGATGGCTGTCGCCTATGCAAACACACAGCCTTCCAAAAACTTCAGAATTGTCTGCCGTGCCGGAGAGCTGGAAAGTCTGAGACCCCTCCCCTGACCCCCCTCAAAAAAAGGAGCCACTTAAGATGCTTAGCGCCATGGCAAGCGAAAATAATGACGCTCATAAAAACTAACTAAACAGAAAAATAAAGCAAACAGCATCAAAGGACGACAACGTGAAATACAGTTATTGCGAGAGAGAGAACGTCGAAGGAAACGTTTGGGTGTTCTATGTATAGAGAAGTTGATAATGGTAGCCTGTTGGCTGTTTTAGTATGTCCTAAGTATATTAAGGAGAATAAGAAAGTACATGTTGTATATGATAATTATTAATATATTGTTTTTTTTCCACTTATTAATTATATATATATATATATATGTATATTTTTTTTAAAATCAATTTATTAACTACTTTTTTATTTTTATTACTATTTGATTCCAGTTTAATTTACGTCAAAGCGCTTTAGTTTCCTAATTCCTCACAATCTGCGATTTTGTTTGGCCCAAATTCAATTAAGTTTTTATTTTACGTTTATTTCTTAAAGGGTATTTCATCGTTCACCCATTGTTGTACTCGTCGGCTTGCTTACTTGTTTTTAAGCTGTGCGCGCTCGGAATGACAATGATAATGATGTGCGATAATGTTGGTAGTTGTTTCGTTTGCTTTGTTTATTGTTTTAGCCGCAGCGACAAATACATTTCACGTTGATAACGAAGCAAATGATGATGAGCTGATGAAGTTGTAGTTGCTTATTATTGCAGCTAAGAAAACTGTCTAAGTTCCAAAGGATTAGTTTGGGCTGCCTATGCCATCGCCCCCCTTTGTAATTAAAATTGCAGCAGGAAATTGGCCACGCCCATAGCTAATCAGTTTAGCTACCGCAGCAGCCGACGTAAAGTGCTCTTGATTTATTTATTAGCCAATTCTGTCGCCTATGGAAGATTTCGTGTTTCTCAGCAATTTCATTAATTGATTAGAAGTACGTTTACATTTTATTCTCGCTATCTCTCTTCCCACCCTATCTGTTGTCTCTCATTTTCCTGCACGTTTGGCACATGTCCAATAAATTTGCAGGCTGATTGAAAGTCTTTTCCCTGATTTGGCTTGCGTGTTGCAATATTTTTTTTTTATTTTTATTTTTTTTATTGTTCTCTGTATTGCTTCAACTAGTGATGATAAAAAAAAAATCGGAATTTCGATGTTTTCCAATTTTAACTCGATAATCTTTTTTACGATATTTCGATGCACTTCGATCGATTCTTATAAATATATTGGCTCTTTTGGAATCTTAAAGCTTAAGCTGAAACCGACTAAAAGAAAGCTAACTTTACGTTATTGATGTTAAAAACAAATCGAAACATCGATGCATCGATGTTAACATCACTGTTTTCCAATTTTAACTCGATAATCTTTTTTTTCGATATATCGGCACAGCGATGATTATCAATACGATTTTTTAATCCGATATAAAAAATCGATGTTCATTTCGGATTAACATCACTAGCTTCAACTCTCTCTCTCTCTCGCTCTCTCTCCGTCTATGCCAATTTTAGCAAATGACTTTCTTGGCACAACTTTTCAATTTGTTTCAGCTATTTAAATTTTAATGAAATTGTTGCTAAATGACACACACACACGCACACACACACATACACGGATTCAATTCCCTTGTTCATTTCTCTCGTTGGTCACGTGCGTCTCAAATTGAATTTCAATTGGCATTTTGTTAACAAAGTTGTCAGGTAGCAACTCCGCAAATTGAAGTAATTGGCGTTAAAATTGTTTGCTATTGTTATGCCTACGCGATTGGATACTGAAAGATATATGTTGGATATGTACTTTAGAATTTTCTAAAGCTCTTTAAAATTACAATAGCTCCGTCACTATATTAGAAATGCTGTGTGGAATTCTAATAAGAAATAAGATTGAGTTCGGGAGCACATAGTTCAAAACATTAAATCTTCTAGTGTTTTAAATATTTGGGAAAATACATCTTTAATAAAGGATATCATTATAAGTAATAATAAATTGCGTACACACAAATGTTATATAGAAAATTCAGCATATTTTAAAGATTTGAATCCGTTAAAATTCTTTTGAAATAAATAGCCCATGACCAAAATCCCCTCAAACATGAAATTCAGTTTAGTTTTGACAAATTGCGGGAGCTTGAAATATGGGAGCTCTGGACCCGAGATCTTACATGTCAAAGTTTTTGTAAATTTTAATCTAATAATAAAAATCTAAGAAAAAACTACATTCTACAAGATGAATTTAATTCTAAAAACCTTAGCTAACATAGCAGAACATATTAACTAACCCAAGTAAACTCCAAAGAGACTCACAGTTTTACTTCTAAATACCAATGCTTAATAGTTGCTCACCTGCCAATGCTTTTTCTTTCTAATTATAAGCCAACTATTTCTGGCCCTAACCCATTAACATTTTGAGAAGTACCCCAATGGCTATTTGCAGCCTATAAATATTTGAATGCGGCCAAACTTAATTAAGGCACATCAAAAGTTGCCAAGCAAAGCTCCAAAGCAATTATGCAACTTTTGCTACAATATTTCAGATTGTTCTCGTTGTTGATACGCCGCTAGACGGGTTTAGGGCATAGATACCCAAAAGTTGAGAGCTAAGTTTACTCACCTGCCGTAGCTCAAGCTTTTCTTTTTTTTTTTTATTTAGTTTGCCTAACTTGTTTTAAGCACTTTTGTGAGCTTATAATTTATAATTTCATTACAAATTACAAGCGAGGTCAAACAGGGTTTACAATTTCTGGTCAAATTTTGGGGTAAAAAAAAAAATTGCATAACTGCCATACATGTCCTATACGCAACATCATCAATATCACTTGACTGTTGCCGTCGGGTTGACGCTGTCAGAGAAGTCGTTGCATTGTTAACAAGCACATAAAACATAAATGAACATATGTTATATTGTAAAAAGATACAGAAAATAGAAGAAAAAAGCAGGAAAAACATGAAAATGAACCACTTTACATGCACAACAAGAGAGGAAAAGAGAGAGACAACGTACATCAACAAAAAAAAAAAAAAGCCAAGATGCTGAATTTTGTACAAATAAAAGGCGGAAAATAAAGAGCAGCACAGCAAACGCACTTAATGCACATATTATTATTGAAGTCAACATGGAAAAAGACAACCAAACAAGACATAAAATAAATATATGTATGTTTATATATAAAAATATGAAATATAAACAATAAAAATCGCAATAGACGCAAACAAACAAACTGCAAAGCGGATAACAAATAAAGAACAGGGGAACACTTCTCATTGCTAACAAGCGAAGAACAAAACAAAAACAGAATTTGGGGTACTTGACTAGAATATTCCCTGTGGCTTATTGTTAAGTGCCCCAACAGCTTTATCAAGTAGCACAAAATAATAAAGTGACAGTAAAATACACTTTGATATAATTTTATGCGGTAGAAATTTATATTTTTTTAATTATGCTATTTTATTTTAGATATATTATTATATATATTATTATATTATATAATTATATTTTTTATATTATGTTAAACCCCAAAAATTGTTTTTTTTTAATGATATTTATCGATTTTGGTGGTATTTAAGAAATTGTTATAATATTTGATCGACATTGCTGTTCATACCTATAAATAATATGTACATATTGTTCCAGTGTTGTACTTATTTTATCACAACCGTTATACCCGTTTTTAATCCTTAAAGGGTATTAAAGAGCCCTACCTGAAACTGGTATGTTGCTTTAATACACCCCACCATATCAATGCAATTTATATGCGACTAAAGAGTCGCCTCGAGCACAACAAGAAGCCATATAGCACCGCTCGCTTTTGTGACCCATAATGAAATATATGTATAAATTTATATAAGTTGCTAGCCTGAAAGAGCAGCAGCAGCAGCAGCTCGGGGTCATAAATAATATTATTATGGGTTCAGTTATTGGCATTAGGAACTTGTGTTTGTCAAAGCAAACAAAACTCGTGTGCTGCTACATTGTGTTTGTATTTATCTGCGTATCCTTGGCTGTTATTGGTGGTGTTATTAAACATCCCCAGTGTCTCTGTTATTATCGTCATTATTCATGCAACAAGTTAGCCAGAGACGCCTCTAATTATGGCTAATTGAATGCTGTTGCTGGATATACATATTGTAATTGATCAATGTGAGAGGTATTACGGAGACTTTACACTGTAAATATAGGTTTGTATTTGATGCCTATTTTAATTTTGGTAGCATTTTGGAAAAAATAATATTTTAAGCGTCAGCTAGCGTTTAATTTTACAGCTCGCAACATAAAAATTAAAAAAAAAAATTAATAGTTAATTTAAAGTGACATTACTGCAAATCATAGCAAAATAATGCTAAATAATACTTAAAAATTCAAGATCGGAATTTTGACAAAAAAAATAATAATAAATTTTTTTATTTAAAATGTAATAGGGAAAAATTTCCCTATTCTTTGTTTAATCTAAGGACGACCATGTAGTAGTTCTCGCGACATTGTCCTATCGTATTCATATAATCACGGCATCTCCACACTTGCTACACCACAACAAAACTGAACATTTTAAGCTTTTCAGACATATTGAAAATAAATTGTAGCCACATTTTCAATTAAAAAATCGCCAGCTAGTCAACATTTTGCCATTTATTGCATTTCAATAACACATAAAGCTATATATTACACTGGGAATACATTGTGAGGGCAAATAGGTGGACAGTTTTATTGACACATAGACGGACAGCAACAACGGCCAACAGATAACACAAAAAACACACACACACACACATATAAATAAAAGGTATCAAGGTTGATTTATATAGCAAAAACGAGCAGATGGTTATAATTTAATTATTCGGAAAAGTTTTTTGTAAATTTGCAACTGCATGAAATGAGGTTAATATTTGGAGCTCATGTGAGCAAAAAGGTGGAAATATAGGGAAATAAAAAACATAAAAAGAAAGCACATTGGAATACACTTAAGCACACAGACTTACAAACTAATCACCTTAGTTCAAGTACTCACATAAATTGCTAGATACACAAAAACAAATTAAAGTAAATAATATTATATAGTTGTATATATATTTGTAATATCTTGAAAAGACCAATACGTTTTAAAAGAGAAACCCACAAAGGAAGCGAAACAAGCACTTTTTTAAAGACTACGTTGAGACGTTGACGTTGACGTTTAACACGTTACGAAAGACGTAGTGACATAAGCGTTAACTTTTACGTAGATATTTTTATGTTTAGTTTTATTTTTTTGTAACGACGACAATTACGCAACGGCACTTGTAATATATGTAAATATTTTTTTTTAGAAGAATTTTGTTTAATTTGCTGTCGTTTTTGACCAAATTTAGAGACGCACAAAACGAAACGCAGACACAGACAGAGAATACGAGATAGAAATATGCAAGTGGGAAACGTTAACGTTATCAAGACAACAGACTCTGACAAACTAAAATCCCAATTCGAATTCGAGTACTGGGACGGGGGCATGTGACAGACTCAATTGTTGTTGTTATTCTTGCTGTGATAATGCTCATGATCGCTGACCGGCGAACGCCTGAATTAAGAGGCGGCATCCACCAACGTTTGAGAGCGTGCGCGGGAGATAAACGAGACGCGAGCTATTTTCGAAATTGATAAGCACCAAATCGATCGATCCGACAAGTCGCAGCGGCATTCGTTTCACTTCGATTTTCTATTATCATCGAAAATACCGTAATGCGGAGCTGCTTTGGTTGACTGTTTGACAATGCTTATCAGTTCAGTTTGAAAATATGTAGCATATACTAGCTAGAATAGTTTAATTAAATAAGTTATGACAAGCATATTGTAGGTAGGGGTTTATCTACAAATACTAAAAGGATTCAAAGGTTTTTTTTATTATTTTGAAATCTGACTTTTGACAACAAACAAATGAATTACCGGTTGGTTGCGTACTACCAAACTCAACCAATATATTTTACTAATGTTTTTTTAAATTTTTAACTTTTAATTTTTAAATCTATGGGAAACCTTTATAGACGTCTTTAAAAACAGAATTTAATGGCTACAAGGTATAATAATAATTGAATTACTAAATAAAAGGTTCGAATAAAAATTTGAAAGATCGCATTTAAGTCAAAAAGACTATAAAAGAATACCAACCAAACAAATAACAACAAACGAACATAACTTTTGAATTATGGACTCTTAACAGAGCTTATTATTCTAAACAGGCTGAATTTCTTTACCCAGCAGCAAAAAAGCAAACCCCAATTTTCAGTTCCACGAAAAACTGCTACAACATCGATGAATGCACCGGCCGGCGGCAGGTAAGAGCTTAGTCCAAGGCTACAATTCGACGGCTACTTAAAAACTTTAACAGCCGTAAATTCGCTACAACAAGGCTATGAAATTTAATAGCAAACGTCGCGGATAGCCAGCAGAAGCCACGTATTGACCATTTCAAAAGGGAGGCCAGAGACGGGGCAAACGTCTTTTTGGTACAAATACGCAACTGTATTAGCTCACGTAAAGGGTGTTCGTTTAGGTTGAAAGGGCAGCGAACGGGGGGTTACATGTATGTGTTGTCCAGTGCAGTTTCTGAACGTATTATTGACTTTTATAGCTGTGCCATTCATCGTCTCCGGAGCAGCTTGAGTTTGCCAGCGTGTGTTTACATTTTCAACTATGTAATTCGTTGCATTTTATTGCACATTTTTACTGTGTGTGTTTGTGTTTTTTTCATTTTGTGTGTGTGTGTGTTAAAATATTTATGACTACCGTTGTACGTTGTGTGTGCTCTGGACAGGAGCTTTTCATTTTTGCAAAGTTTAACGAAGTGTTAAATGGGCTGGACCCGGACAATCATCCTATACCATCGTCATCATTATCATCATCATCATCTGGCCAAAGCAGCCTTTTTATCGAAATTTGTCACGCACCACATTGGGCTACGAATGGATTAATATCCAGCGACAACAAAAGATTTTCATTTTCTGTGTGGTAGGAAAATGTTTGCGACATGAGTCGCATGAATGACAGCTCGATTGCCGGAGCCAAGGGGAAACAGAGTTGGGAGTACGTGGAATTTTATTTTTTTTCCTCCGTATCAATAGCGTTGACAAGTCTTGGGCACGTGTTGCTAATACCTGTGGATGACAAAAATGGCATTACTTTTACTTTTTCCAAAGGTCCGAATTGGGTTGCGGGTTCTCTTGAGCTGAGGCGGGACGACGACTTAAGCTGTTTATTTCATTGTTTGTTCGGCTATGCTATAAATGCAATGATAAATGCTGTAAATTATTCAGCTAAATGTTCATTAATAGTCTAGCTTATTTTTTCAACATGAACGGGCATTGAATACCATGAGTTGACATAATATATAGTATTATTAAATAAGTATGTATTATGTGTGAAATTTCCCCTCAAAATAAAAGGCAACCAAAACAGTTATGTTCAGGGCGCCACAGATTAAATATCTTTGGAGGCATTTTCAAGATGTGTGCTATAGTTAACTTAAATGTTGGTATAATTTTGTTTATCTGTTAAGAGCATAGGGAAGCTCAGAATTACCAAGTTGGGTTAAGATATCTTGGAAAATAAAAAAGTTTTTCACACCAAAAAACTAATTTTTTACCGATTGTTCCTATGGGAACAATACACAGTAGTACTCCGATGTAAATACAGTTATATTGTTTTGTTCGGAGCATAGTGACACAAGTTTAGTCAGGATATCTTAAAAACAGAAAAGTTGTTTATATCAAAATAATTCCTTTTCGACCGATTGTTCCTACGGCAGCTATATGATATAGGGCCTCTAACATATTTGCGTAATGCGTGCAACTATACTGAATTTTATTTTGGCAGCTTCAATGCTAAGACATTACTTATCATAAAAACAAGACTTTGTCGACTATACTTCCCGTAAATATACAAACTTTATGTAGTCGAAAATGTCAGACAGAAATAATACAATGAATTATAAAAACTACGTAACAACGTAACCAAATGCACAAAACAGTCAACATACCAATGGAGAATGAACCTTTAGCTACAATTTACGTCTCAATACAAAAGCAAGGGGACAAATTCAGCTATTATATAGCTAAAACATAGTAAATAGTCCCCAGGGCAACTGCAGATATTCCCACAATATCAATTAATAAGTAATGAAGCAAGCGACTTAATAGCTATACAACCCCTACACATATCAATATATATATTTATATATACCCCGCGTCTTTCAGTGTTTCCTGACCAGGATTGCAAATAATGACCCACAATTTGCAACACCCATGAGCCGAGCAACATTTTAGAGTGTTATAAAGAAATTAGCTACCATTTAGCTTAATGACTATAATAACAGCAAACTAATGGCCAACCACAAGGAACAGAACTGTACCGAACCCAACCGAACGAACCGAAACGAAACGAGTTTCTCGAACGACCAGCGCCCCTTATATTAAACAAACATTGACTGAAGTGCGATTAACTTGGGAAAGTGTTATAAATGTTGGGTAATCTATTAAGTATGTGTGTGTGTGAGTGTATGTGTGTGTGTGTGGATATGTTAAAGAATGAGAATAGATACAGCCCAACAGACATTATATATACCATAGCAGTACGGCTTAATGGGCGCCGAGTGTCAACAATGATGAACATAAATATTGAGGACAAGTCAAGGCCAAGGCAAATGACCGGAATTCTCTCAATTAATTTGGCTGACTGCCAATAATCATAAATAAAGAGAAATCAAGGACAGACTACGAGCAGACACACACACATGTCCATGACAGAGTTTTAATTATTTTGCCAACAAACACATACACCCACACACACCCACACCCACACAAATCAGCAAATTTAATAAAGAATAATTAGGAGGCAGTCTGCTAAACACGTTTGGAATGTGAACCGAAGCATAATACAAAAAATAATTAACAAAAACTGACAAAGCAACAGCAGGAGTAACATTCGAACCTTACCCACCCAACACCACTTACCCCCACCCTATTCCCACGCACACAAACGCAAATGAAACGCAAAAATGGCATATAATTAACATATAAATTAAAGACTAATACAAATTTACGTGGCAATAAAATGCAAAAAATTTCCCACATAGTATTTTGACTTTTATTTTTCGCTGGAATGACAAAAAATAAAATTACTAACCATTTAGGCAACTCAACAACGAGGTTTTGGACTCGAATCCCAGGCTAGTGTATAGATGTAATGTTTATTTTAGCCGAAGGCCATAGCAGCCAGTGCTTTTTAAAAATAATTAGGTTGTTAGCTTATAACTGTATCATATACATTAAATAGTAATAATAAAAACAACAAACAGAGGTGTGAAATTATAATTGCTTTGAAATGCAGTTAAACAACTAGTATTTAAATGTCTAATGTTTTATCTACAAAAAAAACATTATTTTAAATAATTCTAAACACTTTTAAAAGTTCTTCTCATCAAATTTTGAATATCGCCAAAAAAAAAATGTAATTTTAATAACTATTATAAGCACTAACAGGCTGAAGTATGGATAGTTTTGCAAGCTGACCTCCACTTTAATATGTTGAAAAACCGAAAAATATTTTTGTAAAATTCTAACAACTTAAAATTCTATTCAAAAAGTTTATAAATTTAAATTTACTTCGATTTGGAAGCTTTGGCAATACAAATTTAAATGGCAGTTATCTACCTGATTATATAATGACATAGCATTGCAGTGTTGTCATTATATCAAACAAATACCGCGCCACATATTCACACAAATGCAGTAAATGAAAAGTGGTCCAATATTTGGTCACGAAATATGATATTCGCTTGGATGTGCCAAACTTAACAAAAAATGCATCGCCACCTGTTAGATGTAAATGAGAATATTATTTAAGTCTTACAAAACTCATACAATACAAAAGCCCATCACAATATTTTATTGTATTAATTTTATTAAAAAAAATAAATAAAAAATAAAAAAAATATACATATGATTATAAATATTTTTTTAAATTGTCAAAAAATTATTATATTCGATTATTATCGAAAAGTTTCCCGTTGCCACAGGTATTTATATAATTTGTAAAATACCGTTGACTTTGTGATGCAAAAATGCGTTTTTATGGAATTTACGCGACTGAATTATGATCGAATTTCATATCTTGCAAAAATCATAACATTTTTTCTTTTGTTCAATAAAAAGTTCAACATTATTGTCATAAAATTGATGCATTGGAATTTAATTATATGACGCAGCATCACAATTAACTTGCATTTAATTAACTGCTGTGCTCAGTTGTAATAAAATGTGCGAAAAAAATATTTGAAATGCCATTTCGGCTACGGACAGCGAAAACAAACAAAATAATAGAGCTATTTGCAGTGGTTGACAGGCTGGTGGTAGAGGTCAGTATCGTGCGTTAATAGCGGGTTAATGCCAATAACAAAAGGCATGACATAAAATGCACAAATCAATTTCCGCTCAGTGGCAAAAAGCCTGCAACCGCATTGGGTCCACAAGTCCAGCGCGTACTGTGCGTCGCACAATGGGGCAATAAAAAAAGCTGAAAACAACGGAACCAAATAGAATCCAACCAAACCAAAGCCAGAGACAAATCCCTACCCCTACCACATCGAATCGTAACGCAACGTATCCCATATAAAGCTAAGTTGAAAAACAAAAGCAGTTTGTTAGCAAATAAAACAATAGCCGTCACATAGCAATTTTCGTAAAATTAGTTTAATTTGAAGTTTTTAAATCCGCACCAGAAGCTAGTTGTGTGTGTGTGCGAATGAGAGGCGGGCCGATGCCATGTGTGCGATAGAGATGACAGCACGCAGCTGTCAGTTTGATTATAAAAATTGTGTAACGCGATACGCGCTGCCGCTGCTGTTCACCATTCATTTGTACAACATCCGAAACGCAGGTCACATTGTTTTATGTCAGAGTCTCATCAAGAGCAGCAGCAAATGCAGTTTCCCCATAAATGGGCGATTGGTCAGCGAGTTGCCCAGCACCAGTAACAACAGGAACAACATGTTTGGAGCTCAAACGAATGTTGTACACACTTGAAAATCCTATTCTAACCAGGCATATTATGAATTTCAACTTTGATAGCAATTCAAATATAATATTTTTGAAGTTCGGTTTTTTGTTAACTAGATTTGTATATGAGCTTAGACTTTGAAATTGATTGTTTGATGTAAAAGAGTTACCTGCCATATGGAGTTTGGAGTGTAATGGAGTCATCAATGCAGAATTTATTTAAGGGATCTTGTCTTCAGAAATATTTAAGCAGTGGCTATAGTTCGAGTCCCAGTCTAGTGAAAGAGAGCTTGATATTTTATAATATATCCTATACTATGGAATTTATAGGGAAATCCAAAACCTTAGGCTTAAATCTACCCACGAACCTTCATTTTTTATTCCAAATCAACTATAAAGGTCTACAAAAACTAGGAAATTCTATTAAGATTCTCGACAGCTAGAACAAAAATATTTCAAAATAGTTTTCCACGTGAAATGCCCACGTCAAAGGGGATTTTTATGAAAGGGATTTCTCAGAAGCGACTATAAGCCCAGCTTTGCAATTTAAAAACTCAAACGTGGCAACTCAAATTTTCAAATTTGCTTTGCCAAGCATCGAAAACGTATTTTAAAGGAATTACCAAAAGAAAAAATTGGCCACCATATTAGAATGAGGATAAATGTACGTTACGAGCCGCATTTGATAGTTGTAGTGCATCTCCGCAGCAGGGATTATGACAATTGAGCTAACCAAGCCCGTAAAGTGTCCGTCTGTCGGTCTACCATCATCATCATCGTCATCATCAGCGTCATCGTCGTTGTTTCCATCGATGACCCAAGCAGAAGCTTCGCAGCAGTTTTATATACACGTGCCACAGGCTCCCCCAGCGTATGCAACACAAAATAATGCCGATTCAGCGCGCAGCGTTCGCACAAAAGCGAACAACACAAAACACACACAAACACACTCACATTCACACACAGAGAAAGAGAATAACAGACCAAATGACAGATAGTCTTACTGGTTGTCAGTCAGGCAGAGCAGCTAAAACAAAATGGCTGCACTCACAATGCGTTCACAATATTCACATCCGTATTCGTATTCGTATTCGTTTCTTTTAAAATGCAGTTGATGTAGGGCCTCTGTAGTAGGTCATACGATTTATATAAAGATATATATATATATATTGTACATTGTAGATGGATAAAGGCAAGTGACATGGATACTTTTTGGACTGCGCATTGGTAATGAGCATCGCAATTCAATGCCGTCGGCCACAAAGAAAATGCCAAAGCGAAAATCAAGTATTATATATACTAAAGTGAACTGTAATCAAGAAAAGGCGTATAAAATGATAATAAAAGAACACGATATCATAAACGATAAATGCAGAATGCAGAGAAATGCCAATGAGTTTATTCAGTTTAAACACGAGTTTCATATAACCGAAGGCATTTCACTGTTTTACTTTTTTGGTGTTCAGAAAATATTTGATTAACGAGCCAACAGCGCACATTTTACATTTTATAAATATAATTTTAGAATTTATTTTAAATGAATTTATTTGGATTTTTTTTTATTTAAAAATGCAAAGCTCTGAAATAACCCTTTGAACTGCTTTTATAGACCTATAATTTAATTTTGTTTAAGACCTTACAATCATAGTTTTACAACTTAACATGTTTAATATTTACATATAAATATAATATTTTTAAAACTCAAAATACCATTTAACAAAATCAATCTATACTTTTTTTTTATATAATTTAAGCTTATATTTGTCAACACGTTTTTGTAAACGTCTCGAACACAAGTTCCCAATAAACCATTTTTAAGCTCACAATCTCCTTACAGCAAACCACAATTCCACAAGCCGTCCACAAACTCCAATCTGCAGATAGAACAATCCACAATTCAGTCACAATTATTACACCAGCTAGAAAAGTGGTTGAAATCCATATACATATGCACACACTATGTACGAGTGGAGACAATTCATTGTGGGAATCCTCTGAAAACCAATCGCGCTCGTAGTTTTAAGTCAAGGCAGGCCAAGCTTCATTAAGCTTGCATTTAAAACAGAAAATCCAAACAGAACAGAATAATATCTGTCATACTATTCCAGTCTGAACGTTATTCAATGCAAAACAATTCAACTATTTTGCCAGCTGGAGGAAAAGGAGCTGTGGCTGCAGATCAAGTACTGCCAGCAGTTGGTTGGGTCACTGATTGATAGACGACGTCAGCGACACCATCAATGTCATCCTCGTCGTCGTGGTCGTCCTCGTTATTGGTCCTGGCAACGTTCCTGGCTGACTGCTCCTGGGTTGTAGTCAATTAACGTACGAAAATGACTTCCGCTTTGATTGTGCGGCAAAACTAAGTGCGGCCCGCCCTTCACGCTGACACCCGAACCTCACTCACACACACACGCACCCGCACACACACACACAGACACAGCGCCACCAGCTCTCAATCGCCGGGCGATGCGAACCTCATCTATCGATTGACTGTCAACTGGCTGACTGCCTGCCTAACTGCCGACTGTCAGCCCGTTTCCGTTTCCGATTAAAGCAGCAAATAGTTTTCAGTGTATGTGTGCATCACTCTTGTTTCTTGCCCTGTCTCGCACTCTCTCCCTCTCTCTCTTTCTCTCTGACAGCGTGTGCGGCAGTCAAAAGTTTCATCTCAAGTGATTTCAGTAATTGTTGTTAGCCACATTTTTTGAGTCCCTCTTGATATTGTTGTCGTATGCAGCAACCCAACCCACCCCTTCCCTCATCAATCGCTTGATTAATGGGCGTTTAATTGTGCCCTTTATGAAGGCACATTTTTGTTGGATTTTTGGCACTCGATTTGCTGTTGCTGATTTATTGAAAATGCTTTTAACTGTTTTTCGTTGCGCCTAATGAGGCGCATAACATAACAGCATGTGTGAGGCGGATGAATTGCGAAGTGATAAATTGCTCAAACAAAATACTAAATGTACATTATTTGTTTTTACAAATTAAATGCCACATAATTATAGATTATAAACCATGACTAAAATGGCCTGAATTATAAAATTTTTTAGTTTTGCCAAATTTGTACATTTTGAAGTTGAGGAGCACATCTACTTAAGATTTGAAAACTTTACAAATCGGAATTTTGGTCAATTTTGGCATGTTTTTGACCGAAAAATTAATCATCTCAAAGCTAGTTTTAAAATTGCTATAACTATGCTACTAGTTTTAATATCCGTAATCGATAAAAGAATTTTAAAATAAATATTTTCCAAAATTAGTTGGGATAAAATAAATTATTTTTCCAATTAAAACAAATTTGAAAATATTTAACTTTTTTAAATGCTTTATATTTAGTTGCAGAATTAATCCAAATGACAGACCATTGCCGAAATAATTTTAACTAATAAAATTGTTTTAGTTTTGACAAAGTTATGATAATTATAAATAAACAAAAAGCATTTCTAAAAACTTTAAAACTTTACAAGCAACAATGTTTAAATTTTTTTAGCTTTATAGAAAGTAGCAATCTCAGAGTCAGTTTAAAGAAGGCGTTTGACAACAATTTTGATATCTATACTGAGTAATAATAAAAACTTGGAAATTTAAATTTATTAAAATATGATTTTTCCGAATGTTAAGTAAACCGAAAAAAAAATTTTAATAACAAGTTCTTGTCTAAAAGAAAATGGACCACCCTTAAAATCATTGATCGCTAGTGCCCACTTAAGCGCACCTTAACAACTAATCAAAGCATAAAATTAGGCAAACAACTATTCGCTGTGAAGAGTTTCACAACAAACTCCAAGACGACAAGAACAACCAACAGGCAGTTCTTAAGCTTAAGTCGACAAAAAAGCGCAGCTGGAAGCTGCAAGGGTAAGGTAAAGTAAGGCAAGGCAAGGCAAGGCAAACAAAACGTAGCAACCGGAAAGACGACAACGACGCAGTGAATCACTTAAAGATGAAAGGGCAGGAACGGGGATAGCTAAGACAGCTGAAGGCAACGCCGCAGTGCAGACGCAAACGAAACGCCTAAGTAATTGCAAAATAAACAAGCATCAACAAAAGATTAAGACGCATAGAGCTCAGACGAAGACTTCAACTGATTCGCCCTTCCTCCTCGCGCAGCAAAAGGCGGCGACAATTGCAAATGTTTTATTTGCTTTTTGTGCAACATTTTGGCCAACAAAAAGAAAAAAATAAAATATACCAACAAAAACAATTAAACAAACGCCCAAGTTGGAATTGGAGTTTGAGCAGAGGTAGAGGCAAATTAGGAGTGAAGCTGGGGGGCGTGGCTTAAAGTCAACGCTGAGAAGTTTGCACGTTCGCGGTCGATGTGCAAATGAAGGACGACGTGATAGCGGTCATCGCGGACCACTGAAGGGGCGGCGGCGGGTTTGTTTATCTAGCGGTGTTTGCGCGGGGCAGCTACTTATAAAACTTGTCGTTGCAAAAATCTGTTAGTTGACGGCACCGAACTCGCGCTGGCACTCATCGAGAGCTTTACTTTTTACCCGGAATTTGAAAGCACAAAATATCGCAGCGCAAAAGTTTTTACAACTGTGTTAAGAAAATAGCAAAGGAAGCCCAACTGCAACTCCAAACTTCGAAAGGAGATTTGCGTCGTGGACGCAGCGAAGCGTTCAGCAATTTGCCAGCTACATGCACTGGCGACAAACATCGGCAGAGTTGTGGAATGGAGCTACCCCGTTCTCTGCACATTAACATTTCAGGCCCAGAAGGTCTCGACTCGGTAATTGGCACAGGCCAAATGCGGGTCTGGAGCAGTTAAGTGCGGGATTAAGAAAAGATAAACATTTGTAAGGATTTAGTGCAAAGTTTGCTTTTGCCTGCCTTGTTTGTTTGCCTTCTCATTATTATTATTATTGTTGTTTTTGTTGCTTGTTGCTGTTGATTTTGGCTAGGGCTCAGTTTGAGCAGTTTTTGTTGCCAATTGCATTCTCAACAGCTGTGATGCAATTTTATTTTGCTGTTTTATAAGAGTGATAAGCTAGTCGAAATAGGTTGAAAAATAATATAACAACTGCCTAGTCAAAATTGTCAAGAACTTATTAGCATTTTAAAGGTATATCGATAGTATTGATAAAAATTAACAATATTTAACACAGAATTTAAAAGTCCTACACTTGAAATTGTTGTTTGAGTTTTGATAGTTCTATGTGAAAAATGGAGGACTCTTTTGTTAATCTAAAATATATATATAATTTATGTACCTATTACAATTTTAGTCAATTTTTTAAGGCTTAAAATTTTACTGAATATATCTGATATATCGTTGGTATCGATAACATAAAAAAATAGTTTTAGGTATTTAAAAAGGGAACTTTTGTTGATCGTTGTATTTATTAGTTGAATATTAACATATTTCTTTTAAGTGAAAAGAATGTAAAATAGTGGTAAGGCCATAGATATGCATTTTTATTTTTAAATACAATGCATATTTATATTCAAATGTTTATCTTACATTAAAATTTTTAAAATTGTATATTTTTAAGATGTATAAAGTTAAAGGAAACAAATTACACATTTATATTATTTACATTAATTCAATAACATTGCTCAGTCTTTATTAATTTTCTACATATCCAAAAACTAGTCGCTCATCTCCCCATTTTCTCGCATAATGATGAGGCAATGTCAAGTTTTGATGCCAAAAATTATGACTGACTTTTGTAGACAGGAGACACACACACACGGTGGCAGTAAAATATTAGCCAATAACTTTGGCCAAATTGACGGCTCGTCATTGACTGACTAAGCATGACGCATATGACTGATATCATGTGCTGCTGGCGCAGTGGGTCCAAGGAGGCACATCAACAAAAGAAGTAAATACAGGAGAGGGGGGGCCCCACTGCCAAAGGCGGACACATTAAGGGGCAACCAGAGCAACAGGGAACAGCATGCGTGATAAGTGAGTGCGTCCCCGAGCAGACATAGGACAGAGGCCTCCGTATTCCAGCAGACAGTAGGTATTGATGATGCATTTCTCGGGGCATCGACAAAGCGGACAAGGGACACGCCAACGAGACGTCGTAATGGCTGCTCTTTTTTTCATGTTCGTTCTTGTTGCCTTCACTGCACGGGTTTAGTGTATTTTCGGTTTTATTATGCAGCCCGTTCTGCGTGCTGCCTGATGTCTGTGTCCCAGTGTCCTGGGGCTGGTCTCAGGCGCAAAATGTTTGCACAAAGGCTTAAGGCAAACAAAGCTGAATCAGCAGCAGCCTCACAGGCAGCAGCAGCAGCAGCAGCAGCTACTCTGCAAACTACAATAAGCGGGGTGACAAAAAAAAAAGAAGAAACAAAAAAAAATAAAATAAAAGTAGACTAGCAAAGAAAGCGGACAACTCATTGGCGCTGTCGCTGTTCTGTCCATTCTTTCCAGCTATTCTTTCCATTTTTTTTTTTCAGTGCTGTGCGGAGCGCAAACAAATGAAAGTGGATCCACTTGAGCGCAGCAAATGAAGTGGCAGTGGAGGTGGAGGATCGGGTCTAGGGTGCCTGCCTGGACAGTAAAAGTGCAACGAAAGCGAAAAAAAACGACAGAGAGAACCCCCAACTACTTGAAACAAATACAAAAATGTCGAAGCCAACAGCACAAATGATATGTGTGTGAGTGTATGGTGTGTATATGTGTGTGTGTGTGTGTGTGTGTGTATAGTTGGCAAGAGCGTCATGTGTTGCCAACCAGTTGATGATGTTGCTGACGCTGCCACAGCCACCCATTGGCTGCTTACATTGGATGAGCCGCGCTGGAGCACAATTTTCAAGAGATACGTCAATATTTGACAAGTCGTCATTGTCGTTGTCATTGTGCATTGCCTGTTTTCCACATTTTTTACTCGCATTCTTTTTGCTGCTGCTATTTTTATTTTCGTCATGGATACTTGTGCATAGTTGCATTTGTTTTATAGTCAGTTGTTGATAGCACCAAATGGTGTGTAAGATGTAAAATTGGCAGACAGATTAACATTGGGAACCAACTGAGTGGGTGATTTGTTAATATCACAGATAAAGGAGAATTGCATGCAACATAGAAATGAAGGAAAGAATGCCAACATTAAGGAACGTTTAGAATGCAGAACAAGTGAAACAAGCAGAAAATTTATAGTGAAATTTTGGCTTTTGAAGCATAATAAAATCTTAACATTAATTATCCATTTATTAAATTGTAAAAAACCGGTTAAGCAAAAAAAAAAAAACAATTTTAATTAAAACAAAATAAAGCCAAATAAAACCTAAAATAAAAATATTCTGGGTTAGGCAATTGAAAATTGCCATAATATAAAACAAACTACTAATTTGTCTGAACAAAAAGTAAAAAATACAAAAGTTTGGAAATTTATAAAATTATTTTGGAATAGACAAAAACCGTTGAAGAAAGAAAATCGATCAAAGGCCGCTAACAAGTCATTTTTAAATAATTCTTTTAAGTAGAATATTTCCTTTTTTTGTTGTTGGAACAAGCAGGGGCCCAAGGTAAAATATGATAAAAGCAGAATATTTTGTTAATAATAATAATATACATATATAAGATTTTTGAAGCTATAGTAATAGAAGTCTATATCCTACTACTATGATCTTTCGCTTAGACAGCACTATATCGAAACACTAGCCAAGGATTCGAACCTTATTTGATGTTGTACACTTTCCTGAATTATTATTATATTTTTTAATTGCACATGATAACATCTTCAACTGTTTAAGCAACCCATTTTGGCTGCAACATAACTTCCCACGCGTACAGCTTATTAAAAGTATTGTGTAATATAAAACCGTTCGATGCATATCATCAACAGCCCCAGACTAGGCTCCAGCTGCAACCCACCTAACTGCAGCGCTATTGAACTTCAAGCCTGGATACCCTCCACATTTTGACATGACGGTGCCTCAACTGAAAAACACACCTTAAGCGCAGGAAAAGCCACCACTTCACAGGGAGAGGGAGAGAGAGAGAGAGACACAAACACAACCACCACCACTCAGACAGACAGACAGACAGACTGACGCCACAGGAGAGCAGACAACTGAAGTGGCTGCTGCAGTTGCAGCCCAAATGCAGTAGCAAAGTTTTACGTGTAAACTAAGCTACTTTCCCATGGTATTAATACGCTCACACCGGATATGATGGGAGAGGGAGACAGGTTCAGATACAATGCATAATGAAATCCAGGCAACAGCCAATGACCATTAGCAGACAAAGTAGCCTAAAGCTGGCGGCCAGGGCATGGATATGGACACACATGAATACATTGGACCATACCATAAGGCAAAACGAGTTATATATGAATAAACATGAAGGAAGTACGCATGTCTTGGTGCCGAATAAATGTTGTACACCCTTTCTAATTGCAGCAAAGTTTCTATCTTACATAACTTTAAAATTTCGATTTCTAGCAAATAAATATTTAATATGGAAATTAAATTTTAGATTCGCCTATTGGTATTGAAATTAAGATTATTTTTGCAGAGCACGTTATAAGAAAGCAAGTTTTATATTAAATACAATTTTAGAACTAACTTTTACCTAGTGATGTTAAACAAAAAAAAATCGAAACATCGATGTATCGATGATAACAGCGTTGTTTTTATTTCCAATTTTAACTCGAGAATCATTTTTACGATATTTCGATATTTTAACTCGATGATCTCATTTTTCGATCCAATGTAAAAAAATCGATGTTCATTTCGAATAAACATCACGACTTCAAACCTACCATTAGCTTTACAATAAAGTTTGCTTAAAAAAATATTTGTAACAAACCGAAGAGCAAAATCAAGTTACCTTCTAGTTCAGATAAACAAATATGATGTAGGTAGTACATTTACCCGGCCTAATGCAGGAAACGGAAGTGCCGAAACACACACAAATACACAAAAACATATACAAGCACACACACACACACACACTGACTGAAAAACAGACGGGCAAACTCCAAATGCGAACAAATATTGCAAAAGTTTTTGCATTTGCACATAAATTTCTGTCATGGGGCATCATTAATTAGCGCTCCACGTTTCGTTTTCTCATCTGCGCCGAAAAACCGGAAGTACAGTCGCGTTTAGCTCAAACTACATTGCAGTCAGTTGTTGGAAAAAGTTAAATTAAGTTGGTAGTTTTTTTTTGTTACGTTTTTTTTTTATTTATTTTTAGTTTTTTGCGTCGGCTTGTTTATGATGCTCGACATGAAAATTCAAATTGAAATCATCAATCATGCCGAAAGGAAGAACTTGAAAGGCATCATCATAGCTGAAAAGCTCGAAAGCCGGCTAATGAAAGCCAAACAAAACATAAACACACACACACACACACATACATACAAGAACAGTTGCTGCCGGTGGGATATGTTATTAGGCGAAAGCCGGGCGTGGCAGGTGGGTCGCACCGGTTGCTGTCACAAGCGCCATCGCTGCAATTTTGTGGCACCTCTTGCGCTAGTTTTTTGTTGTTTCTGTATTCCCGGATTTTCTTTTTTTTTTTTTGTTTTATATGCATTTCTCGCTCTTTTGCTATCAGTATAGTAATCAGAAATTTTAATCAAGAGGATGCCGCTGTCGACCGCCTCCCGCACCTGGGGCGCCGCCTTAACGCTTCACTTAGCCCTGTGCCGAGGTAAACATTGCAATTATGCCGAGCACTCGCTGCACCAGAGCTAAATAAAGAGCAAAGCGCATAAAGCAGGTGAGCTATGATTAAAAAAAAAAAAAAAAAAGAAAGCTGAGAATGAAATGAGGGTGGCGCCTCAAAAGAAGGCGGTAACAATTTTCACAAATCAAGTGTTCAGTTTATGACACGAACAGATTCAGATTCTTTTTTTCCCACTCTTTTGAAAAGTGTTGATAAATGTTTGCAAAAGTTGAAAATGCACACAAAAAATATTAGCAATGGAAGGGGATATGACTGAAGTTATTAAAGCAAAACTTTTTTTTTTAGATATTTAAACAAGGGGAAAGTTTTAGTTTTGAGAGAACGTGAAATAATAAAAAAAAAAATTCAATTGGAGATCTTATTAAGGGTAATCCCAAATATTCAATCAAAAAATGTTATGCAACAAATGAAAATGAAAGATTGTAAGAGAACAATAATAGAAAGCTTAAGAAACGCAACTGAATAAGGAAACTAATTATATAAATACTATGATTTTATGTACTAATGATACATAAGTAGCTTTTGAACTATTGAAAATTAAAAAGGAATCGAGAATTACGACACATATTCCAAAAGAGAACCTATGTAGTAAATATTCACAACACAAAGGTAAGAACAACAACTGTTAAACGAATTAGCTAATTATATTTACACACCACAAAAACGAGGCAGAGGCACGCACGACTTTACAAACTGTAAAGGAATAAAAGTTAAATAGAGAAAAATGAGAGAATTTAGGCAAATGCACAGCAGACGTAGAAGCAGCAGCCACGTGCCAAGCAAATGGCGCCCAACGTGTGCCCTGTAAAGTGACCCCTTACACTCGGCACAGTATGGAGTCATGTGTAGTGTCTTTTGTGGTTTTATGATGAATACGAATGCTATGTGATTGCATTAACAACTTGGACACTATGCACGCCTGTTTCCCCCTCCCCACCCCTTGACATGACAACACACTCATTCTCATGTGTATATATATGTATATGTAAAGGGCGACGCATGGAAGCATTATGAAAAATGTGTTTAGTGTGTGACAACGATGAAAGAGAGAAACTTGGAAGTGCAGCCGCTAAAAGCGGAAGTTAGTCTAGTTCAGGGGGCAGTGCATGTGCTGTTGGTAGTTGGTTTAGCTTTTTTTTTTGTGTTCTAGTTCGTCTGGCTAGCGTCCTGTTGCGGTCAAAACTTCACTTAGTGGCATTTTGTTTATTTAAATTATGTTGTGCGGCTTCTAGACTTCCGTTGGCTCAATTAGTGGTCACAGGAAGTGCTGTCCACTCGCTGCAGTCCGCACAATTCCCATCAAAAAAAAAAAAAAAAAAAAAAATCGAGACCAACACAAAAAAAGATGAGAAATGTCTGCATTTATTTTTATGCGGGCACGTACACACACAGACACACACGCACATCCACACCCACACACCGTATGTATATTCCATAACCTTACTCTTGTGGATTTTGCTGCAGTGCGTTTCATATTAAATGTGATTACTTTGGCAATACACAGAGAGAAGATTGGCACCACCGCCACCACCGCCAGGCAGCGGCCGTGTGTGGTAGCAATCCAATGAACCGTAAAGCAAACGAAATGCCACAAAAGCAGCCGGCGACGCAGTCTCGTTCCCCTGTCGTACAATAACCGCCAATTCATTTGAGTGCTGTTGTCGAATTGGCAACATTTTGGTTATTTGTGTGTGTGTGTGTGTGTGTGTGTGTGTGTGTGTGTGTGAGTCCTTGTCGTCCTGCGGGACGTCGTGGCGGTCAAAAAAGGGTTACCAGCCTACCTTTTGTGTACATGTGTGTGTTTGTACGCGTGTGTGTAGAAAAAACACAATCATAAAAAGGCCTATCAGCGTTTGATTGAAAAGTCGCCGACGCTGCTGGTGCTCGAGAGCTTTTCCTGGTGGAACATCTCCAGTTGCTCGCCGGAGTCATCAGTTGGCAATTGAAGCTGTTGCTTTGATTGCATTTACACAGCGCCGGGCTTCGGTGTTTTGATATAAGCTGCCACATACCCCCGGTACGTCTGGCGTCGGGGCACTCAAATTTTATGACAGCCAATTGCAACATATTAAAAAGCCAAATCAACACACACGCAAGCAAATTTGATATTTGTTTATGATGAGCGCATAAGGCGGCATAATTTGTTTGGGGGTCGGCACAAAATACATTACTTAAAAGAATTTCGTACATTATTAATTTAATTTGAAGTACTTTAGTAGAAGCATATTTTTGAGATATGTTTTACAAAAAATCACAGTATAAATTGGAATTGCTTCGCTGAATTAATCAAGTCGGGGCTAAATGCGTGTGTTCTTATCTGTAATTTTAAACTATTTTTCCCTCATAATATTATAACCAAAAATAACTTATTTCTACGTAATGCAGACTTTTATATACCCTTTTATGTCTATTTCTTTAGTTAAGTGTGCTTTCACATAAAACAATTTTCATGTTTAGAGATTCTTGCTAGATGAGACTATTTTATAAAAATATTACCTTATGTTGGATTTATTTTGTTTACATTTATCTAAAATTGCTGAGTTTGGATAAGACATCTTGCAAAATAAAAAAACTTTTCACACAAAATCGTATTTTTTAACCGAAATGGCATTTAAATGATATAGTATTCCGATCCGTTGACAAGTTTCACGATAGCTTCAACAATTTAACTTTTAATTGAGACAAGTTTGCATCAAAACAGAGAGACTTGGATACATCGACTTGGCTGTTAATACTGATCAAGATTGTATATACTTTATGGGGTCGAGGTAAAAGACGTCTTCTGCAAGGCATATTTTTTACATATTTAGTGACATAATAAAAATTCCATCGGGAAGGGTAGTATTATCAAAACTGAATAACAAAAATTGTAGTACAAGAGCATTTTTTAACACAAAATCTATTTAACACAAAATCTATTTAACACAAAATCTATTTATAAGCTTTACAGAATTTCATTTTAAATGCATTATATTTATGCTCGACAAAAGTTAAAAAATTCAAATGAAGCATTTCATGTTTTTGGCATTTTGAATGGAGTTCACATTCGCAAGCGCAGTGCGTGCGTCAGGCGTACGCTATGCGCGTTTCATGCAAGGATAACGCAAGCGCGTATGATTGATCATTTGAAGGACTTGTAAGCATGTGACAGGCTTAAGCTAGGCAAGTGTGCCTTGTTTGCGCCATTGTTGTTTAATGTGTGTTATGTAGGTGAACTATAGTTAAGTCCTGCGTGGCCCAAGCGTGAGACAATCGTCAGAAATGCGTGCTTTATGCGTGAGTCAAACGACGCTTTATATGCGTGGTGCGTGCGTGCGTGCGTGCGTCAACCTTGCTGCTTACCCTTTTTATATACACTTTGAACTCTCCAGCGAGCGTCAAACAAATTGCTTTCATTAACTTTTACTATAGCACATTTTGGCGCGCTTGATGGCAATAAATTGTTATCTACTACGTATGGTTCTCTACAACTTGTTTTTGCCGTTGTTTGTTGCTGTTAGTGGCAGCTGGTAGAGTGCTACCTACAGCTACTTCAACTAAATGCCAATACATATTCATTTCGCTTAAAATTTTGCACATATGGAACACGCACACTTAGATACAGCCGGGAGTAGCATCGATGCACGAGGGGTGTGCGCTGCACTTGAGGGTGGGGGGGGAGGTAGCGTGTGCGGGAAATTGTGTGGGGAATCAGTTTTACAAAATTGAATTTATTTTGCCAGCGCTGCAACCGACCCAAGGGAGCTATGAGAAAGCCAAGCAGATGCATGTTGGTAGAGATCGTGTGTAGATGTGTGGGTGTGTGTGTGGCGCTATAAGTATCAATAAGTGCACGTTATAGCCCCAAACAGAAACAAGAGCAACAACAATAGCGAGAAGTGTAACTAAGAAGGATAAGTGCCCCGCCCAGCCCCAACTATTTCATGCAATCGAAATTTACGTTATTATTTTGGGGCCATCTGCGAGGGTCGTTCATTAGGTAAGGCTGTGTGTCACAGTAAACTCTCGAAAAGTAGAACTTGCAGAAATAATAACCACGCAAAGCAATCAACATCATTACCCATTGAAATAAAAAAAAAACCAAAAACCAACGCATGCAAAAGATCTTTAAAAATTAGTTTTAAATAAATTCAAAGCACTACAAATTTGAAATTCCTTTAAAGTATCAAAAAGCTGCGACAGATGTGTTTAAAAATTTAAAAAATATATATATTATAGACCTACTATATTACTACATTTATATGTAGGGTAGACAAATATTTTATCTTACATATGCCAAAAACTTAACCCCAAAAATGAATATTTTATGTTTAAAAATAATATATATAATTTCTATAAATTTAAATATTCTACAAATTAAATTTACCCTTGGATTCGAAGCTTTCTATGTCGTGAATGTCCACTGTAGTGCTAGATTGATTAGGTTTTCCTTTTTTTTTTTTCTGTAGCAGACCTTGTGTTATGCTCGCGAGCGCCCTGTGTGCAAACATCAATTGTTTAACTGTTAAATTTATAGCCATGTTTGTGAGCGCCGCCAATGGCCAATAAATTTAAATTTACTCCGCCAATAGGTTCGGCATGTGGTAAATAATTGAAATTGAGCGCGCCAACAAGTAACGTTTGGAAACTTGTGAAAACTGTGAGCGTGAAAACTGCCGACAAATTAGCTGAATTAGATAAGTTTCGACGTAAGGAAGCGCATTTAACGCACAAATGCTAGCAGCAACAACTTAAATAATGCCAGACGATTCTTGGCAACTGATAGTAAAATGTTGAAGGAAACCGCATTTGGGAGGTGCTCTTCGAGCTGTAGCAAAAGTCTATAAATGTGCTGCAAGCTAAAGTTTTGCCAGGCCGCAAAAACCAATAGAAACAACAACAACCCACACAAAAGCCTGAAAGCTTTTAATGCAAGAAATAAACTCAAGAGTTGTCTGGCCTCTGTGTGTGTCCTTGCCTATACTCCTCCTCTTAAGGATACACAACAAGCCGCAAGCCTAAGGAGCTGACTAAAAGCCATTCACTGAGCAAAAGCCTGCCAATGGATTGTGAACTCCCACTGAAATTGTTGAGCAGGTCAACCAACCAAGAACAACAACTCCAACAACAACAACAAGTAATAATGTTGCAGTCGGGGGTAACCGACTGCGCAATACTTATTCACCCCATAACAGTTTAAAACAGGCATAAAAAGATTTTAATTACTGTCAATTTGGGCGTATCGTAAGAACTTTTAAAGAATACTTTAGAGGATGTTATCAGTAATATATTTCAAAATAATATATGTATGCAGCTTTAAAACTGAGGAAAATACGAGAAAATAAGAGGTCATCAGTAATCTGTTTAAAAAAAATTTATTGCACAAACCCAATATACTCTTTTTACTTCGTGAACGAGTATAAAAAGTGTGCGTTATACATGGCGTATGCGTAACCTAACATTTGATGTCATGTTCCTTTTGATTTTGTCGTCGCACTTTCTTTTTCATCGGTCGTGTTTTTATTTGTAGCGCAAGATTTTATGATTTTTAGCCCAACTGCTAAACTGATTTCCATGGGGAAATCAGTCCGTACAGCAATAAGTTTGCCTTCTGTCTTGTATTTTTCTTTTCTTTCTCTTCATTTGGTTCCGTTTACTTTTTTTTAGGTCATTCATATGCTCCGATTACTGTTGCTTGTAGTGCAGCCATAAGGAAAGAGTTAAAAATGTATGTGGAATTGAAATATAAAAGCAAAACATCTAAATAATCTGACAATATATTGGTAAACTCTGTCTTAGTGGCTGTCACATATTTTGTTTAGTATTAACCCACTTTCAAATCCAAATCAGAGTTGAACCAAAAAACAAATGAAATAATCTTTAATAAGCGTCTAAGCTGCAAATCGGCAGTCAGTTCAAGTGCACAAAGTAAGCAGTTTGAAATCAGCCACCGGCTGACGAAGGTCTGTGGCTAATTGCAACTTAGCCACGCCCAGTTGGTTAAGCCGCCCCACCAGGAAGCCAGACAAACACGCACACAGAGTATTAAGAAGAAGCAATAGCAGCTCCAGCAGCAGCTGCTGCTGCTGCTAGCTGCAGCACCTCTACAACACTCGGATGCGATGGCTACCCAAATGAAATGTAAAGAAAATGTTATTTATGGCCAATTTCATGAGTGTCTGCCAATGCTGCTCCTGTGCCTGGCTGCATGCCTGCTTGCTTCCCAGCCAGGATGACTCGTGTGTCCCCGCTGGCTGCTGCTGCCGCTGCGTGTTTGATGCTTGGCCAACATGCAACGAGAGGAATGCAATCTGTAATGCAAAAGGCAAGCGCACCGCACTTTGCTGAGCTTGCAGCAGCAGCAGCAGCTGCAGAAGCAGTTGCAGGAGAAGCTGTGTGTCGGCAGTCGATAATGGACATGCACGTACAAACACACGCACACACACATACTCATATCCGAGTAGATATCATGTATGTGTGTGTGTTCCTGGAATCGAATGCAGGTTAAATGAAAATGTTATTTCATTTGCCCCGCCACTTAGAGTGTCGGAAATTGAAATTTATATCCGTGTTTCTGGCCAGGCAGCAGAGAAGCGAATTCGATTCGTGGTTTATTGCCACGATTGCTCAGCTGCGGCATTTACAGTTACAGCTGTTTCAAATCCAAGTCCTGCAGCAGCACCGCCTTTCCTCTCTCTAGCGCTCTCTCTCTCTCTCTCTCTATGTCGCTTTCAATCTATGCTTGAAACCGCCCACTTGATTTTAATGCGCTTTGACATTTAGACGATAATAATAACGAATTTATTTCTCGCCTGGGCTGGCAAAAACTTTTAATTTATTGCACTTTTGGGTATCTCAGCTGTTGCCATAGATATTCCCACATGCGAGGGTCTCTTTGCAAGTACTCAAATTATATGTGTTTTGGGGAAACTTGGAATAAATTGTTAAATAATAAGAAAAATTAAATTATGAAATTAAATTTCAAATTTAAATATTAAGTTCATAGTAGACGATGTATTATTAACCCATTTACAACAAAAATAATAACAATATTATTTATTTGTAATATTAATAAAATTTATAAATAAATTTTAAGTTTTTTCTTATACCAAATTTACAGTCTCTAGCTTTTTTACAAAATCTCAGAATATATATATATATATATATATATATATATATATAGATAACTTATATCTGAAGTGTTTATTATTTACTGAGAAGTTAACATACTAAATAAAGAAAAACTCTTTCTTTGAAAAGTCTATATAGCGTTGACTAAAGAAGTAGCGAGACCCTGGAAAAATATTTAATCGAAAGAAAAATGAATTTCCAGCTCAATGATAGGACGTCTGAAACTGTTAAAGTTAAAGATAAACTTGAAACTTGATAAAAACAGAACAAAATACTTTTTGTATTTAAACACAAAGCAACTCTCGCATTTAGCTATATTGTATTTGAGAGTATACAACCAAATTTCGATTTCGGTTTTGGGATTGTGTTTGTCTTTGCATCGCTTGTTTGTTGCTTGGCTTAATTTATTGTTATTTTCACATTATTTGTATTATGTAAACACATTAGGCGCATGTATCCTATCGTATCTATGGCATCCTATCCCGGCGCTGGGAGTGCACACTAGCATCTGGCAGATGGATTTAATTTCCAGAGCTCTTGCCACTGCACAATTTAATTAACTTTGTTGTTGGCCTCTGTCTGCAGATGTGTCTTTCCATTCTATTTGCATTTCATTGTTGTTGTTGTTCTTGCTGTTGTTGTTATTGTTTTAATGTATTTCAATATTGTGTCGAAATTTCATTGTCGCTTGTATTTCAGCATTTAATGTACACTTTGCATTTATTAATTGCATTTCCCATAGCAAATTTGTGTCAAATTGTTGCTTTTGATTTTATTATTGTTTTTATCGATTGCCGTAGAAACTCTGTTCAAGGGTTCGCAATTGTCCCACAAAACTATGACAAATAATTTGTTACTTGTTGCACAAGCACAAGGCATACTCAACAATTAGGTCAATTTGTAAGCAGCTTGTTGAGAATTAATTAAAGTGAAGAGATGGTATCTGAAATAAAGGAATGTTCGTTGTTCTTGTCGTCCGATTAAAGTTAAGTACTTAAAAGAGGAACCTAGACCACAACTCTGTGTGCATTTTACAATACTTTTTTATAACTTTAATTTTAAAATATTAGTAAATAGAGTGTTTAAAAATTTTAAACTTTTAAAATATATAAAAATTATATTTTTTTAGTATTATTATATTATACTAATTTAAAAAACCTAAATAAAATTTTAAAAAAGTGAAATTTTATAAAAATATTCGAAAGAAACATTTTTTGACTTAATATTATTTAAAAATGTTCACAAAACTTTAATCCCTGTCTGACGCCGCTGTCTTTTTTATTTTTCATTTATTTTCACTAATGTTCTAAATATTCTCTTCAAACCAGGTCGTCTAAAAATTGGTTTTATCTAAAACTTGGTTAATTAAACTGTTCGTGTTTAAATCTTTACAATTTATACAAGACACAAGCACATAGTTTTATGTCAGTCATAAATCTTATTTAAGATCCTCTCGATCAAGATAAACCAAGAGCATTGATTCGCATGTCACATTTACTGAAAGGTTTATTCTATACTTTTCTCTTTATTTTCTCCATCAGTTAACCGAAAACAATTCTTTCAAATAGCTCCCCGCTCCCCCATGCTTAAACTAGTCGTATCTCTGAGAGTTGCTTTGTCTGCTAAGCTGCTGCTCAGCAGCAAATGCGCCATTTGGCTAAAGCCCATAAACACGTGCCACTTTGGAACAGAGCCTCGGCATGACCCCGAGACCCCCTCGTGTGCGCTGTCCCTGTCCCCTATTTCATGTGGCACGGCGTGTTGCAAATTATTTCGACATCTGATTTTAAGCGGAAAACAAGAGATAGAAAGCATCGTAGAGATTTTTGGTGCCTCGTCGCCAGGCACTAAGCACAAAATTACCGAACAGGCCAAAATGGACAGGACGACGGGACAGACAACATGCCCTGTCCGCCCGTCCCCGAGCCACTTATGGCCTTTCTGTGTAAACTTTTGAGTGCATTCTTCGTCATAGCCAAACAAAAGGCCGGGCAACGGGCACATTACGTAACCCCGCTCTCTCTCTCTCTCTCTCTCCCTCTCTTTGTACCTCTCTGTCTCTCTTTCTCTCTCTCTAGTTGTCCTCTGTTACGTACGTAGTGCTGGCATCGAAGCGATGCCATCAGTGGTGCAGTGGTGACATTTGCATGAACATAAAAAGCTCATGCACAGCAATTTGCGACTTTGCGAGTGACATTAAACGTGGACAGCGGCCCCATCGAGCACCTCGGACTGGCTCATTTCGTGCCGGGGCATCTAAGCCGCCCAAAACACAGTCACAGTCACACAGTACACACAGGGATACACAGACCCACTCACACACACACACACACACACACGTATATATATATATATACACGCAGACGCCGCACAGAGCCAGAGACAACACATTGCACACTTCATTTGATCGCAAGTGAAAGATAATGGAAGAGGCGAACCCAAAAATGATGTGTTAACGGCAGCGTTAAAAACCTAGAAAAACTCCAAAATATCCATACTCATTGAGTATACTCTATCGTTGAATAAATAAACTATGTCATGTTTTAGCCGCACATTATCAACACAATATACTAATCTACTGGTGTGACAAAATTATTGATAGATCGATCATTGTTAAAGATTTGATCCATTTTAGTAAGCAGCTATAATACAATAAATATCTTTAGTTAAACAAAAATTCGTTAAATGAAAACAAAAAGTGCATAATCGCCACGATCGATAAAAAAAAAACTGCTATCGAAAATAATACTGTCGATAGCGAGAGAAAAATTCGAAAATTGTGTGTTAAGCAGTCCTTAATCAATATTTTGTACAATTGTTAAAAAAATGTTAAATAAAATGTGAATACAAAAGAAATATATATATATATATATTTGAATCTGTTAATAGGGTAATCTGATTATTAGGGCAGCTGAACAACGGCAATTTGAATTCAAAGATTACTGAATCCCAGGCTTTAATAGTTTCAATATCTTACCCAAAGGATTTTTTTTGATACCTTAAAAAAAAAAACTATTTACAATATTTAAAAGATTTTGTTATCTCTTTATATACTTATGTCGAAAGAGCATAAGAACTTCGTTGTACTACACAATGTACAGATTTCGTTTTCTTGATTTTCTGCTGATTTTGCGTAAAATGCTGGCGAAAATTTATGCCGCCCATGTGTTGAATTTGAAATTCGCTTTTACTCGACTTTAAGAGCGGATTCAAACTAAATGCAACTCAACTATAATACCGGCGGCAGACATTTGTGGGTGTGGGTGTGCGTGTGTGTGTGTTTGCTGTGGCTTGGTTGTGTTCCTGTTAGCTGCCACTTCCTGCAAGTCATTTTGATTTATTGCCAATGATTTTCCAAGTTATTGAACAGATTATATGGGCGTTTTGTTTCTTCGAGAGAGCCAAACAATTTGTTTATGTTTTTGCCAGTGAGAAAAAGAGAGACAGAGACAGAGAGAGGGTCTCTCAACAGCTCGACGTATCCTACTCTATAACTTATGAGCTAGTCGTTAGTTCTTTTTTTTTTCAACACACCATTAAATGCAGGAGGAGAGCTAAAGTCTGAAGCTTAAATTGAAAATTTGCTCGTTTCTGGTAGAGCAAGTTTTCCAAATGAAATGACAATGGGTCCAGTGGAATGAAGTTCAGATGCCAAACTGAATGTGCAGGACACACCTACACACACTGCGTAGAAAAATGAAGAAAAAGACGTAGGAGAGAGAATGTTAACCGAATAGAGTTCCTTATTAAAATTGTGTGCAGACCGAGTCAAATTCTGTGGCCAGCAAATCTATGGCAACAAAGGAGCCAAAGCAGCGGACAACAAGCAATGCGCAGAGATTGAATATAATATATATAAGTAGAAAATAACTATAAATATCATATTGCAAAATGACCAACAGACACTGCGTTGCAGTGAGTTGCATGTGGCGGGCACAAGCAATGTCACAGTCACTGCATGATTATAATGCTGATAACAAAGAGCAAAGAAATGGGAAATCTGTGAAAGAAACTCGAATCGAGTGCTTAATACCCTGTAACTTGTTAAAAGTGATTTAAATTTTTTTTTAAATTTTACAAATATTCTAGTGATCATTTAAAACACATTGTTGAAATAACAAAAATATGTTTAAGCTATAAATGATTCTCTGTTAGATCATCTATGGAGTTAAATGCTTAACAAATGTGCTTATCTTGCAGATAAAGTGACCATGTACACTTTAAATTCTTATATATATATATGAATATAAATAAATAAAATATATTTTAGTTATAAAATCTTAATGTAGCTTAAAGGTAAAATGAGCAGAAGTACAAACATTTTAAATTGAAGTCGAATGTCCGTGGAGCACGTAATTTGAGACATGTAAAATGTTGTAAAAAGTAAAATACCAAAGCGTTATATGTGCCTAATATGCCTATACTTTATATAAATTATCATTATTGCATTAACTTGTATGCCCAGGCTGGTACAATTCCAAACTTAACGCACAGCCAATATACCCCATAATTACATATTTAACCAGCTTGCCTGCATTTTGTCGTTATGGCATCTCTATCTTTCAAACTCTATGCAGCCATATAATTGAATTCTAACCCGACGCGCCATCTCCAGGGTAATAAGAGGCAACAGCAGACGGTCAAATACAGAACCAGAAACGGTAGCAAAAGCAGGGCCAATAGCTGCATAGCCAGAAAAACTCCTCACCCCACTATATGCAATAGCTACCAAAAATTTAATGGAAAATCTGTTTGTGTGTGCATTTACTGCACACTTTTCACTTTTCCCTGGCTAAAAATTCAATCAGAATTTATTGTTGCCGTCAATGCTGATGGCCGGGCCAAAGCGGCTTAAGATTTTCTATTCTATAAATCATCAACGTACTGACAGACGTGCGGCCACAACAAAGTGACAAAGTTGTCGATTTCGTTATTTTATGTGGAAAATTGACGAAAGCTCGAAAAATTATTAGCATGCTCAGTGTGAAATATTTAACTGGAAAATGACATGCTGCGAGCGGAAATTGAAATTTGCTTTGGCCGCACTATTTGTGACTGGTTATTGTGCCCAGCACGTATACGCACCGTTGAGCAACCAAATTAACTAGCGTTTGAATACCACGTACAAAAATTAATTGAGAAATTAAATGGAAAACACATAAGCGAAAAATTTTGGGTTTTTTTTATTAAAGCGTCTAACCAAAATAATATAACCAAAATATATATGACAGAGATGTTAACAAATATTGATCGTCGGTTATAATCGATTTTTTCATAATGAATATGCTTTTATCAATATATTTGGATTTTTCTGATAAATCAGTAATTTCGTAGTCACATATCTGATCGAATCAGTTCTACAAAATAGAAAATAGCTGAAACGGAATTATTTTTAAACTCCATACAGGATATCTGCTAGTCATTAAATCAACTTAACACAACGCCATTTGTTAATTATGTTCGACAACGACAAAATGTTACATTTGTTAGTCATCCAAATGAATACCCCATGCAGCAAATTGCAATTGTGTAAACCGAAATTGACAAATTTAAATACTAAAAATCCAAATACAACAAAACTCGCGGCTAATCAATTCTAATTCCCAGGTAACAAAAAAAAAAAAAAAAAAAAAAACGACAGTTAAAATCAACATATAAATAATGCCTACAGATAATTGAAGAACTGTCAAGGAATGATGCTCAATTGAAACGAGTACAGTGCAGTGGCTTAAACGACTCAAGCTGAAAGTTGAGCCAAAGCTTAAGTAACAAGTGGGCAGAGAGAGAGAGAGAGAAACTTCAAACGGGGGCGCTGAATGAAATGGAGAAACATTTTTTTGTTGCTTTGGCTTTGTGTGATGATAAAAAAATAAATGTCGGGTATATTTCCATGAGCCTAAAAATAAAAAATAAAAAAACAGTAAATTGTGTAAAGATTGAAAAAAGTCAAAAGATTGCAAATGTAGCTGATAACTTAAGACACTTTAACCTGTACTTGAAATACGGTCGCTGATTGATTGGCGAAGAGGCAAAACCTTTGGCAAAAGATACATGCACATATATATATATATATATATATATATATGTTTTTTTTACGTTTTTTACAGCTTCTTTTTGCTTGCAAATAATGCGAAAAGGGTTTCCCTTCTCATGGATTTAAAAGTCAAAGCCGTCTGAGCTAATTATTGCGCCCAATTGCCTCAAGTGAACGTCACCAAGACAACAGACAGCCAGATTTAAAAGTAGTCGATAGAGAGCTCAAATATCTTGCACAACAACAAATGGCAATCAGCGCAGATAAAGGACCTAAGCGCAGACAACCAGGACAGACAGCAATAAATGATTTGCTGATAGGTTAATGAACCGCTTACGACACGAAGTATAAAATTATCAAACATATGGGTGGGTTGGGAAATTGTGTCTGCAATACTACAAAATCCTTTTAATTGCTTCACATACTTGATAGAAATAAATTCTAGCAGGTGAGAACCTGACTTGTGTAAATACGTAATATTGCACAAATAAACACAGCAAATAACAATAAATGTTATTAGGATTTTGTTTATATTTTACAAGCATAGTAAATTTCGTAATTGATGCAGCAAAATATTCACAATGTCACACATACACACACACACACACAAACGCACCAAAGCGCAAGTCTGTAGAATTTGATTTGCGTTTTTTTAATATGGGAGGCGGCACATATTAAACTTAATTTAATGGCTCTAGTTCTTATAGTCTCCGAGATATGCATTAAAATCTTACAATCGATTTTTATCGATAAAAATTAAACGGAGCAATATATCGAAATACGAAAATATGATAAACTTGTACTGCGTATGGATTAGGAGAATCTATTATCGTTTAGTTTAGGTTTCTAGCTTTTGTAGTTTCCGAGATCGCTGCGTTCATACAGACGGACGGACGGACATGGGTAAATCGACTCGGCTCGTCGTCCTGATCAAAAATATATATAATATATGCTTCCTTCTGCCTGTTACATACATTTGCACAAAACCATTATACTCTTTTTACCCATTTTCAATGGGTTCAGGGTATAAATAGTTTATTTTGCTGAGACTACTTGTACTTCGTATGGTACATGAAAAATATAAGCCTAATTAGACTCAGCTCTTGCATATTAACATAAATAAATTAGAAAAAAGGGAAAGCTTCTCTCTTGTAAATTGCAAAATTTGCAGAGCATTGTTATACCATTTGACCACCATCTACAGTTGCTGAGTATTAAATCGTTCTCAACAAAACGAGTAATACAGATGCACCAAACTGTGCCAACTAGCAATTAAATTCATTTACAATAAATTAAATTAAAGAAAAACAGAGCAACCGCAAGAGTCACACACACACACACACACATATATATATATACACACATCCAAAAGACATTCCCATAGTAAATACAACAAAAAATGCACCTCAAGCGAAGCTGTCGATCAAAACAAAATAGTTTTTTTCTTAATTCTTCCATTTATTTTCTTTTTTTTTTGGCAGCGACGGCGGCCTCTGCGCTGAACTCGTTTTTGAGTTCCACTCGTTGGCAATTTATTTAAACAATTTAAACTGAAAAAGCTTTACGCTTTGCGCTCAAAACAAGTTGAGTCGCTCTGCTGTAGGGGAAACCGACAAAATGCGCATTTAGTTGTTCGACGGCAGCGAAACCGTTTAAAACGTTCAGTTTTCCAGTTCGTGTGTTGCTTTTAATAAAAAGTTGAAATAAAACCCAAATAAACAAATTATAATTTTTACTTGTGTAAAATGCTGCAACAAATGTTCGCCTGTTTGCTAATTGCCATGTGCCTCATGCACAGTGGTAAGTTATTTGTTGCTGTTGTTTCTATTCGAAAATTAACTTAGATTTGAGATCTGAAAATGGAAATCCAAATTGTGAGATAATAGGTCAAAAATTGTGGAAAAGCTTCAAACCGGTTTCGAATTTGTAATATATACATTTAAGGGCAATACAACTGTTTTAATGTAAATAATATTTTGAATAAGATTAACATGCATAATTTTATAAAATAAATATATTTGTATATCAATGTTTTCGTTTTTTTAAAAATATTGAAAAAGTTGCTAGTTTAACTGAGATTATGTAAGAAAGTTAAAAACGAGTTTACATTTTGTAACATTAAAAATTAACATCAAAGGAAAAAAAAATTACAAAAAGAATAAATAGAAAATTTGCATGCAAATTTAATTTTTGAAAATTAACTTGTAAACAATATAAATTTAAAATCAAAAATACAAATTTCCTTTTTAAGGTTTATAAAATGTTAACTCATAAATTTAAATGTTTCTAAGGAATATAGATAGTATTTACATATAAATAAACCATTTTTTAACAACTGCCTAACACATTCACATGGGGTGATAGTTACATGTGAATATCAAAAAATGCAAATGCAATAAAACATTTATTTCTTTGCAATAATATATACATGCATATATAGGGATTCAAATCAAAAAAAAAGTGTCAAAAATAACACACGAAAAACAATAAATAAAGGCACGTAAATGCCATTATATACGGGTATTGCTTGCATAAGACGTAGATACAAAGCTGACTTCATAGCAAAAACAAACGCATGTAAACGTACACTCATACGTAGATTCGTATATATACATAGTTCCAATTGGAAACGTAGAGGGCGTTAGCTAATGAGCTGATCGTAGTAACAGAGGGCGGCTCAGGTAAACTGGTTGTAACTGAGCAAATTTGTAACTCAAATACTTGACCTTGTGTCGTTCCCAACTCATCTACTCTCGCTCTCTATTCTCTCGCATCTACAGCAACTGCCATCAAATGCTATCAATGTAAATCTCTAACGGATCCCAACTGCAGCATGGATAAAATTGATACCAACTCGAACATTCGCCAGGTGGATTGCGACAGTGTGGCCAAGCCGAATACCATGGATCAGCTGCAGCCCGTGACCAGGTGCAATAAGGTGGTCACCAGTGGTAAGTGCAAGCGTTGGTCCCCCAACCCCTTTTTGGCATGATTTGCATGCACAACAAATGAACAGCGCACCATCTTGAGTAGAAATAAAAACAAATACGAAATTAATATTAGTGATGTCATTGCGTAAACGCGTCGCGTTGTCGACTCAAATCGGAGGCCAGTGTCAATTAGCATACACAAAGTTTTTCAAAAATGCTCAAAACACGCCAATTGCTGAGCTACAAGTCAGTTTTTCTGTAGCTTACTCAAAGTGTATTCAAATTATGCGACAGAAATAAAGCTTTGCGTGGGCTTAACATTTGGTAACAATCCGAATATCACAAAAATAAACTTTTGAATAAACAATATAAATCGAATGAGAACAATTGAATAAAGATCATAAAAATTAAGATTCAAAAACGCAGATGATGCATTGCTATAAATAAAACAAGAAATAATAATGATGTTGAATATTTGGAGAAAACCAAATGAAAAGTGAAATGAAATTCATTTTATGTAAGTTTAAAAAAAATATTTGGATATCAAGTTAAGAAAATTCGTTAAAATTTTGCATCATTGTCGAGTTCAATATACTGTTAAAATATTCGAACTATGTCTCGTTACTTCGAGAAGAAACATGAACTGCAATAGTTTACAGGCCTTTAGAAATTCACTAATTGAGTTCATTATAGAGTTTAGAATAATTTGGATTGAACGGGTTATTAATATGAACTACTGAACTTATCAGTTATAAGTAAACTATATACTTGGTCAATTATTTAACTGTTTTTTCGTTCATTCTGTTCAGTTGGTATGCTTAGCCTGTATAACTGAACGCAGCGAGCCGTTAGTCAAGATCTAAAAAATTTACATCGCTCATGAACTAAGTAACTGAACGTATATCCCCAACAATTTAAGACTGCGTTTCAACCATACATTTCCTGATTAAGTAAAAAAATATGGTCTAAAATTAAAAAATTCGAGCTTGAAATTTCTGGAAAAAATAAAAATAACTGAGCGAGTGAATAAACTGACTAATTTAGTTCATGAACCATTAAACTTATTGAACAAACTGAACTACCATTCCCCCATCTAGTTCAGTAGCCAAATTCACATAGAACGAGTAGTTGAACAATTGAAAACAACTCGACGAAGCGCTCTCGTTGAAATGCTCTCGCTATTTATAGGACCCAGTCTGTTTTGTTAGTAAATAAAATTGTATGATTTGTGTATATAAAATATTGTTCAAAGCTTACCTTACAAAGCAGCAGTTGAAAATCCAGCAGCAACTCTGAAAATTCCAATAAATTTCATATAACTAGAAAACTAATCAAAAATATAAACTGAACGCTGTTTCTTTCTCCTTTCTCTCCCCCTCATTCTTTTTTTTATCAACAGATCGCGCCGGCGTAATAGTCTCGCGTGACTGTCACTTCGAGGTGGTTGGCCAGAAGGAGAACGAGTGCACGGTGACGCACAGCCGTCAGGTGGAGAGCTGTTTCACCTGCAAGGGGGATCTGTGCAATGCGTCCTCGGCTGGACGCTTTTTGGCGACGAGTGCGGCGGCGCTGCTCGCATTGTTCGCCCTGCAGATGGCGCTGTGAGACAGCCGTGCCACATTAAAAACAATAATAATAAACAGTCTGTACAAATTATGTGAAATGTTAAAAGTAAACCAATTGGCTTGTTTTCAATAAACTGCAAAAGAAACAATAAAATAAAATTCGAGTATAACAAAACCTACCTCATATAATTGCGTATGCATGAAAAGTCATCTAAATTATCGCCCTTGCATTCCACATCCATCCAAAATTCATTGCAGCCATCCATTTTGAGCTAGTTATTTATTATTTTTATTAAATTCGGTACATAAAAGTGAACTTTTTACAATTACACAAAATGTACGAACGCCAAATAAAGTGAAGCAAAAAAGAATTGCGTATGGTAACACTAGCTGTTCCAAGTAACGGAGCTTTTTGCAAAAAACACAAATCGACGTCTTAAAACTCAGTACAAACTCTTTTGGACAATTAAACAAGGCTCGTTGCACTAAACAATCTGTAACACGAGTTTTTCAAACCCTAAAAGACATTTTCAACACGTTTAAACACAAGTAAAATAATTAAAAGCGAGCGACGCGCACACACAGACACGAAGACAGTAAAGGAAAGAAGTTGCAAAGACTGCACGAAGTACTCGTGCAATGGAACCTTATGTAGGCCCACACACGTCACAATCGGATCGAACGACAGGATTTGGTTAAGTGATGGGCGAGTGACGAGAAAAACATTGAATAGTTGGGCAAAAATACTAAATAAATTAGGTTGCATTATATGGATTCCCCGCAATTAAAGCTTCCATAGCTGGTCATAAGGATCTGGGAACTATTACTGTATTGCATATTCCGAGCAATTAGGAGTGAACTGAATGAACTAACTACATTACAAGTTATAGCTCAGATATTTTCTATACCGGTTGCACCAAATTTTGTATTAAACATTTATTTATTATTAACCAATAAGCCAGATTTGCAACCAATATTTTATTTCGTTGAACGATGATCCCTTTAAAATGCATTAACTGATAAATAAATTACACCTAATTCTCTAGTCAGTCCCAAAAAACTCTTAAAAAGATCGTGTAAAAATGATATACCATATGGAAGAGTAGTAGATTGGTTCCAGAACCGAAAAACCAACTTAAAAGTATAAAAAAAGAGTCAATATATTATAAAAAAAAAATAATGACTACAACAAAATATTTATGGTTTGGGAAAAAAATAATATCAGAAATTAGTCTTAAAAAGTAAAACTAATATTAACATTCGGGGAATCGCACGCAATCAGAAAATTCGCATATAATCGATTATTGAGAAACATTTATTGCGAAGTTAAAATGAATAATTTGTGAGGAGTAAAATAATAAAGTTCATAGATACATTAATCATAGAACATTAAAAAATGCATAAAAAGGATTCCATAGAATATATTTAAAAATCCTAATAAAACAAAACAATTCATGTAAAAACAGACAAATTTTATCTTCTTACCGCATGTTTTTTCAAAATCGTTTAAAAAAAATACTTACTTTTTAAATTGAACTACGACGTACAACACTGCTGGGAAACAATTGGGAACTACTCTAACGAGTTAATAATGCCTACTCGATACTTGACATTGGTACATGTGCAGTAAGTGATTAATGAGAGAATGTTTGATTAATTCTTTTAAATAAAAGCCAGCTGAATTTTTCATTTGTATTTAATTAAATGCTTTTAATTGATTTTAAATGGATCGGAACTAAGAAGGAAGGGTAGTTCGCTAGTTTAACTAAGAGGATAATATGCTTTTATTTTACGCTTTTTAATTTTTGTATATAATATTTGACCCATTAAATTAAATTAAAAAGAGCAAAAGAATATAGTTTTATAGACAGAGAAATTATGTGACTAATTCTTTTCTTTCACTTTCAAGTAGAGAACATGTATAATATATAAAAATTATAATATAATTGGATCATTAAAAAGACACATGTTTATTTAAATGTTTTTATTCAGTTGTATAAATGTTCTAATTCTTTGTTAATTTCTTTACAATAAAATTTGTAAACTTTCGTGGCTTAAACTATATTTGTAAAAACTGCGCACAAAATAAACGAGTCGAGATTACACTTTGAGCTTAAATCGAATGTGGAATGTTTCTATATGTTTATAAAGAAAACATATATATTTAGATATATATATATATATATATATATAAGAATATTATATATATATATATATATAAGAATATTATATATATATATATATATATATATATATGTGAACGAAGATTTGTAATGTGTATATAAAATACATTTAGATGTACATAAAGGCAGGACGGAAATGCGTTCCAAGTGTTAAGTTAAAGTTAAAGGCACATTTAAAGAACTACAGAGAGTGTTCTCGTACAGTTTGTTACAGTGCGCTCTGGCTATGTGAAACGCCTGCCTATTGCCGCAGCAGATGCGCCACGAGGCCAACGGCAACGGTGCCGAGGGAGACGCCCAACCAGCTGGCCCGCTGCAGGCGGGCGCCGTTGCAGCCGTCCTTGCTGTTGCAGGTGCAGTACTCCATGAAGATGTTGTAGCTGCCGGTGCGCATCAGACAGAAGCGCTCGTCGCCCTCGATGCCCGGCTCGCCCATGTAGGCGCAGCTGCGGAAATAGCGCCACTCGCCGTGCACCTTCTGCCGGATCTTGCGGCACATAGTCGGGCGCACGCCAATCAGATGCTCCAGCTCTGGCGCCTGCTGGCAGTCCGTGATCGCCAGCGTGCTGTTGTCGAACGGATCGCCGCACTTGGGATCGTTATCGGAGCGGCAATCCCAGCACTTGATGGCCCAAGCTGCATTTGAGTCACAAAAATTTCATTATGATTGGTTTGTTTACTTATGCTTTAGCGCAGCGCATGCGACGCACCTGTTTGCAGCAGACAGCAGAGCACAGCGGTGGCCAGCACGCATTTTTCCATCGTTCGCATATTTGGCAACGGGTCTAATTAATAACAAATCTGGTGAGTAAAGAAATAATTAATGAAAACAAAATGCGAACACCGCCCTAAAAATATGATGCACGTATCGATAGGTTTTTTGCGGATATCGATAGCTGCGGCGTTGCCACCTGGGCGCAGTTGGGATGTATAAGGCATACTTTAATGTTAAGTGTGTTGGATATAAGCAGTTTACAGTTTGTATCGAAATATTGAAGCAGCATTCACAAGCAAAAGGTATAGTCTTGTGTGAGACACAAGTCTGTTAAAAGAGGAGTCAGCACTGTTAGCAGCAGGACTTCTATCGACCTGCTGCCACATTTCTGTGTATTCAACTTCTCTGCTGCTATGAGTTTCTTATTATTACAGTTTAATTAAATTTCGTTATTAATAACTAAAATGAGTAGCAGTGAGATAATTTTTATTTTTAAAGGTTTTAAATATTTGTCACTTTGTCACAAAACTGTGTTGCCTAACGCTGTTCGCTAACATTACAGCGCGCTGTTAAGTTATTGATGCCAAATATCATATGGTATTTTTTTGTCAGTTTTTCGACGAACTCGACTTTTTCACGTTGCGACTTGCGGAGTTGCGCTTTTCAAATAATTTTTTTTTTGGCTACATTCGGCCGCCGCGCGTGCTGTGTGTGTAACGTGTGTGTGAATGATAGCGCTGACTGCATTGTTAACCAAATACACGATCGGTATTATGAGCAATCTAAGCAATGGCAATTTGCAGCAGAATCAACAACAGCAGCAGCAGCAGCAACAGCAACAACAGAACAACGGTGAAGCGGGCGCGGGAGCGGGCGCGGCTGCGGCGCCCATGTTGATATTAGAGCCTGCTCCACTGCTGCTGCCCGTGGGCGTGGCACAGCGACAGCCCCTGCTGCTGCACCAACAACAACAACATAATCATCATCATCATCAGCAACAACAACAACAACAACAAAATCCTGCCGCCGAGGGCAGCGGGCAGGAGCGGGGCAGCTGCCTGCTGCGCTACGCGAGCCAAAACAGCCTCGACGAGAGTTCCCAGAAGCACATCCAGCGGCCCAGCGGGCGGGAGCGGGGCACCGTCGGCCAATACAGCAACGAGCAGCACACGGCGCGCTCCTTTGACGCGATGAACGAGATGCGCAGGTGAGCGGAACAGGCGAGAGTGCTCGCTTCGTAGATACACTGTAATTGTAGTTAAAGTATTTTAAAATCTGTTTTTAAGTTGAGTTTTGTGTATTTTGACGAGAGTGCTCGACTTTGTTTACTGTAATTGTAGTTAAAGTATTTTGAAATCTTTTTTTAAAGTTTATTTTTGTTTTGGCGAGAGTGCTCGACTTCGTAGATACACTGTGATTGTAGTTAAAGTATTCGACTTCGTACACACTGTAATTCTAGTTAAAGTGTTTAGAAATCTTTTTTTTAATATATTTTTGTATGCCTTTTTTAATTTTACTAATTTTTATTGAGTACAAATATAAGTACTCGACTAGCAGACACCCATTAGCTCTAAGAAAACTGCCTAGTGAGAAACTAAACTCCCCGCGTTAGTAGGGTCGAAACTGCGCGACTAAATAATGCCCTGTAACAGTGGCAAACATTTTTCTAAAAGTTTTTTAAAAAGATTTTTGCCAAGTTTATCTAAAATCTTTTTCATGATTTATAAACTAGTTGTCACCACTAGCAGTTACACTGTTATTAAATCTGGAAAGTTTTTTTTTATAAATTCAGTGCAATAATCAAGAAAATATTATATTTCTTCAATAACTATAATCTTGTAAATCTGTTTTAAAAAAAAGAAACGAGTATTGCGCTGTCGGTTATACTCGACCACAACGTTCTTGTTTTTAAATTGGGTATTTACACATCAAAACATGACGTCGCTTAAGATTTGTTTATTTTGGTCTTGGCAAAAATATGAAAATAATTATAATGGGCGCAAAAAAAAAACAGTCGAAAAGCGGTCAACAGTTGTTGTTATTGTTGTTGCCGCCGATCTCTCAGCCACATTCTCTCGCATAATTGCGCATTACGCTTTATTTGTCTGTTTTGGCCCCCTTCAACCTTTAACAGATAGAGTATATACAAACAATACATTCATAAATATATATTAAAGCACTTATATATATTTTTGGCTTTATATTTTGTCGCTTTAATTGCTTTTGTCAGGAGGCCATTCGCATTATTATTCGACTTTATGATTTTTGTTTTGATTGTGATGATGAGCTTTTAAAAGATTTTTTTAGTATTTATAAATTTACATATATATTTTTACGTTTTCAAATTAGACACAAATATTTTGCCCTTGAACTTGAAGTTGCTTTGGTTTGGTTTTGTTTGTTGTTGTTTTTTTTTCGATCACTTCCCACTTCCGTGTTAGCCAGCTGATTAGATGTCGTATGAATGGAAAACTACCTTCATGGAAATACTTTTTTTCTCTTGGCTGCAAACTCGTTTCGCTTTGGTTTGTTATTGTTGTAAGCCAATGCCCTAAACGAGTTCAAGCTCGCTGGCGCACGGTGGGCACAAAAGGTTAATTTACACTTACATTTAAACTGAAACTAATTTAAAAAAATTTTAAATCGTATTTAAAATTTTATACGCTTGAAATATATTATAATATTGAAATAATATGGGAATATTTGATCAATTGTACCTAGTATTTACTGTTTTGATATATGGAAGTGTTTTCGTTTGTAGTTTTATGTAGAAAATATTATATATATAATAAAAAATAATTATAAAAATATAACAACTATTTGTTGAATTTATTTTTCTTTTTAAAAATTAAAACTAAATTAAACTATATATTTAAAGTTATACGATTCTGTTATCTTTTTCTAATAGATTATTTAAAAATTATTTATTTGGATATATTTTCATTGGAATGTTCAATTTAAGACGCAAAAGTTTAACCATCGAATTCTTTCCTGTTTTAGTTAAATATATTTAGGGCCTAATTTTTTCTGTGGACCATCCTTAAAATCTTTTCAGAAAAGAAAAATATTTTTACACAATTTTAAGACAGAAATAATGCTTTAAAAAAGTTGTTTATCTATTTTAATTGAGATATTGAGTTAAGCCCGTTATTCGTTTATTAAAGTTGTTTTAATTCTACATACACTTAAATACCTAATTTAATATTAATCTCTTTATAAGACACATAAATTTGGGCCATTGCGCACTCGATTTTGTTGCACTGTGCCTGATTTTATAGAAAGTTGATGCTAAGCTTTTGCTCGCTGACCTTACTCAACAACAGTCACATACCATCTGCTCCATTCTCATTTCTCTGCACAGACAAAAACAGCTTTGTGATGTCATTCTGGTCGCCGACGATGTGGAAATCCACGCCCATCGCATGGTCCTGGCCTCCTGCAGCCCCTACTTCTATGCGATGTTCACTAGCTTCGAGGAGTCGCGCAAAACGCGCATCACGCTGCAGAGTGTCGATGCCCGGGCGCTGGAGCTGCTCATCGACTATGTGTACACATCGAATGTGGAGGTGAACGAGGATAATGTCCAGGTCCTGCTGACCGCGGCCAATCTTCTACAGCTGACGGATGTGCGGGATGCGTGCTGTGATTTCCTGCAGACCCAACTGGATGCCAGCAACTGTCTGGGCATTCGCGAGTTTGCCGATCTCCATGGCTGTGTGGAGCTGCTCAACTATGCGGAAACCTATATTGAACAACATTTCAAGTGAGTGGACAAACATTCAATCAGTCCGTCAGTCGGTCAATCGTGTTATTCGATTATTCATCTTATGTGAAATGTGATAAACAATCGCTTTTTTATTTTTTTTTAATTTTCAATGACCGCAAATCAGACTTGAAATAGATTAATGATATGATACAAACTTTAGCTTGATTTAATGATATAATTTGACTGCAATATCAAACAGCACGTTGATCTATATATATATATATATAGATCTATATATATGTGTGTCAGTCTAAAGTTAAAGAGAATCAAAACTAATGAATAAAAATATATTTAAAATTTCATATTCACTTGAATTTTAGAATAGAAAACTATGTATTATATTATATCATATTCGAATCGTCTGCATTGAAAATTACAAAGAAATTTTATAAAAAAAAAATATACTACCAGTTATAAAAATTAAAAATATTTAAAAAATTAATTTTTTTTTCCAAACAAAATATTAGTATTTATGAATATAGGAATATTTAAAATGTAATAATTTGTATAGTAATTTGAAAGAAATCTGAAAAATTCTGTGTTAAAATGTGCTTGACTAGCAGATATTATTTTGAAACAATTAAAAAATGATGTAATGAAAATAACGAAATTCCTATTTTTGCACGTTTTAATTTCCGAGCGACCTTTGTATAGCTCTGTAAATTTATTCAATTCGTTAATTCATAGGAATCTTAAAATATACAAATTCAAGAGCTTAAACAAAACAAAACAATTTAAATAAATTGTAAATAAAAGTTTCAAAGTCTAGGCTTCTAATGCATTTAATATAACAAAACATATATTTAAAAATATTTCTTGTTTTGAAAAAGTATTATTTACAAGCGCCCACTGCAGCTGTATACAGCACTTTAAATTCATTCAACCCGTTAGGCGCTTATCCTAACCAGTTTCTAAAAAATATATAACAACTTTTAATAACGTTTTAATTTAGCACAACTTGTGACACATACCCTAACTCGTTTGCGTTTTTTTTTTGTTCACACTCTTCCCACAGCGAGGTCATTCAGTTTGACGAGTTTCTGAATCTCACGCACGAGCAGGTCATCAATTTGATATCCAATGATCGCATCTCGGTGCCAAATGAGGAGCGCGTCTACGAGTGCGTCATAGGCTGGCTGCGCTACGATGTGCCCATGCGGGAGCAGTTCACCTCGGCGCTAATGGAGCACGTGCGTTTGCCGTTCCTCTCCAAGGAGTATATAACACAGCGCGTAGACAAGGAGCTCCTGCTCGAGGGCAACATTGTGTGCAAGAATCTGATTATTGAGGCGCTTACCTATCACCTGTTGCCCACCGAAACGAAATCGGCACGCACGGTGCCCCGCAAGACGGTGGGCATGCCCAAAATTCTGCTAGTTATTGGCGGCCAGGCTCCAAAGGCTATACGCTCCGTGGAGTGGTATGATCTGCGCGAGGAGAAATGGTATCAGGCCGCCGAGATGCCCAATCGGCGCTGTCGCAGCGGCCTCTCCGTGCTGGGCGACAAGGTCTATGCCGTCGGCGGATTCAATGGATCGCTGCGCGTGCGCACCGTAGATGTCTATGATCCGGCCACCGATCAATGGGCCAACTGCAGCAACATGGAGGCGCGTCGTTCTACGCTGGGCGTGGCGGTGCTCAATGGCTGCATCTTTGCTGTGGGTGGCTTTGATGGCACCACCGGCCTGTCCAGCGCCGAAATGTACGATCCAAAGACTGAAATCTGGCGTTTCATTGCCTCCATGTCCACACGTCGCAGTTCGGTGGGCGTGGGCGTGGTCAATGGACTGCTCTACGCTGTTGGCGGTTACGATGGCTTCTCCCGGCAATGTCTCGCCTCCGTGGAACGCTATAATCCCGATACGGACACCTGGTGCGCTGTCGCGGAAATGTCATCGCGTCGCAGCGGCGCTGGCGTTGGCGTACTCAATAATATTTTATATGCCGTGGGCGGCCACGACGGGCCCATGGTCCGCAAATCTGTGGAGGCCTACGACTATGAGACTAATAGCTGGCGCTCCGTGGCGGACATGTCCTATTGTCGACGCAATGCGGGCGTTGTGGCGCACGATGGCCTCCTCTATGTGGTGGGCGGCGATGATGGCACCTCCAATTTGGCCTCGGTGGAAGTGTATTGCCCGGATTCGGATAGCTGGCGCATATTGCCCGCTGTGATGACCATCGGACGCAGCTATGCGGGCGTCTGTATGATCGATAAGCCCTTGTGAATGGAAGAGCAGGGCGCATTGGCAAGGTAAGTGCTTGCTGGAGATATCTTTGTATACACTCAATTCTCTTTTTATGCGAATTTTTTGTTATGCGTTTTATCAAGTTATGTGGTTTTTTCCATGCGATTTTTTTGTTACAAGATTTCGAAGTTATTCGTTTATTTTTGATTTTTTGTTTTGAATGGGATTCCCTTTTTTACATACTTGTTCTATACAGAAAAATCTATAAAAAAAATGGATCTTAGGTATGCTCAATATTTTTGTATCAATAATTTATCATTATTAGGAAGATTATTTTTTTCAGTTTTAAAATAAAAAACTTGTTTTTTACAATGAAAAAAAAAGAAGCAGCAAAGAAAAGTTTATATAATATTCAATGCAATTTTTTGGTCGTCTGAGATTTTCGCAAATTTTGGAACGTATCCCTAATTATACAATGAAAGCCGTATATTCTATTAGGTAATTTTTTGGTTTTATGCGATTTTTTTTAATGATGTTTTATTTGGAACGTATATACCGCATAAAAAAAGAGTTGAGTGTATGTTTCTATATATATCCACTAATTCAGGTGTCTTTTCTTTCACAGACAAGCGGCCTCGCTGGCCATAGCGCTGCTGGATGATGAGAATAGCCAGGCTGAGGGCACCATGGAGGGTGCCGTCGGTGGTGCTGTTTATGGCAATATTGTTGCTGCCGCGGCGGCACCACCAACGCCTGCACAGCAGCAGCCGGCTAATCATCCGCACTATGAGAACATTTATGCGCCAATTGGACAGCCCAGCAACAACTGCAACAACAACAACAACATAATTAACAACCAACAAGTTGTTGTGGCCAATGTCAATGCCAATGCCCCTGCAAATGTTGAGGAAGCAGCTCAACAGCCACAGCAACAACAACAGCAGCAACAACAACCAGCAGCTATTGAAGCCAATGCCAACAACAACAATCAGCCTCAAGCACAGCAAGCACAACAACAACAACAGCCAGTACGCATGTTGCCCGTGAATAATTATCGCAATGATTTATACGATCGCTCCGCATCTACAGCGGCTGCCTACGATGTGCCTCGGGCGGTACGCTCCGGTTTGGGCTACCGTCGTAATTTTCGCATCGATATGCAAAATGGTAAGCCACCTGATCGAAGTTTATCTGAGTCAATAATTGTGTTTATTGTTATTATAATTATTGTATTGAATGTCGTATTGAATCGTATTATGAAATTGTGGGAGCGACATCATAACATGTTTATATTCTTTATAAGAACGAAGAATTGTTTTGATCCAGCTATTATCCTCTTTTCTTCCGTCTGTATAAACGCTTCAATCTCAGAATGTGTTGGTATTAGTATTATTAGTTAAAGATTAAATGTAGTTTTACGTATATCAAAACAAAAAAATATAGCTAAAGAAGCTTATTAGTTTAACGTTATTCTTTCCAGTTACCCAAAATCGACAAATATCGATTCCCAGCCTTGAAGTTATTTTATCACATCTCGCAGATTATAAGAGCTGAAGACATTGAAATATAAATATGAATGTGTCACATTTTTTTTCAATGATTATAAACTCTTCCAATTTACACCTAATCGATAAATATCGATTCTTAGCCATGTTTTTTTTTTGTATCGTATCTCGCATATTATAAGAATGTAAGATCTTGTTTACCATATAAATATTTAATTTATTTAAAATAGAAATCGATTACCAGCCTTAATTTATTTGATAGTTGCTCTGAAATAATAAAACTATTAATGTAGGTTCTTAATTCTTTAAGCAGATCACATTAAGTTTAAACCATCGATAAATATCGATCTTCGTATGTAGTGCCTTGAGCATATCTTGCTTGCTTTTATTATAGACACACAAAATTGACTTAACATTTTCGAATGAATATCGTGATCGATAAATATGGGTTTGCTGTAAACGGGCTTTTTTAAACATAGTTTAAAGATGATGAGAGCAAGAATACACAATGATTATACATATGTTTGTTTTCTATAGGTTCTTTAGCATTTGTTTTTTTTAAATTAATATATATAAATAATATTAAATGAAGCTGAGGGTATACCCCCACATGTAATTCCTCTCAAAACTAGTCAAATCTCTAACTCACCCTTCTCTTTACTCCCTTCACAGGCAATCGTTATGGCAGCGGCCTGCGCTGTGCACCTCTCTATGCGAACAACAGATCCAACTGCCAGCGCCAGCGCAGCTTCGATGACACCGAGTCCACGGATGGCTACAATCTGCCCTATGCGACGGCGGGCACCATGCGCTACGAGAACATCTACGAGCAGATACGCGATGAGCCGCTGTATCGCACCACAGCCGCCACCGGCGGTAGTCGTGTGCCGCTCTACACGCGCCTCGATGTGCTGGGCCATGGCATTGGCCGCATCGAGCGGCATCTGAGCTCCTCCTGCGGCAACATCGATCACTATAATCTGGGCGGACACTATGCGGTGCTGGGCCACTCGCACTTTGGCACAGTGGGTCACATACGTCTGAATGCGAATGGTGGTGCAGCGACCAGTGCGACAAATGCCAGCAGCTGCACGGTGCCCAATTGCCAGGGCTATGTGGCTGGTGTTGGTGGTGTTGCGGGTGGTGTTGGCGCTGGTGGTGGTGGTGCAGCAGCTGCCGCCGCCGCTGCCGCAGGCAGCATGGACTATGGCCATGTCAAGGTGCCCGTCAAAAATAGCGCCTCCTCCTTCTTCAGCTGCCTGCATGGCGAAAATTCGCAGAGCATGACAAATATATATAAAACGACAGCTGCGGCCGTTGCTGCTGCGCACCACTGTTCACCACTGACGCCCAACGTGTCCATGGAGCGTGCAGCGCGCTCAGCATCCGCTGGACCGGCCATAGCAGCAGCAACCGCAGCAGCAGCGGCAGCCGCAGCCGCAGCAGCTGCAGCAGCAGCAGCTGAGGAGCAGCAGCAGCTTAGCGGCGACAGCATTTGCAGCTCCGCCGCCGCAATGCGACCCACCGGCGCCATACCCAAAGTCAAAGCCGCCAGCAAAGCGGCCAAGGAAACCAGCACAGCGGCAGCAGCTGCCACGACGAGTGGCGGCGAGAAGGCAACGCCGAGTGGCACAGCAAACAAGAGCGCAGCGCTGGCCAAGAAGACAACAACAACGACGGCAACAACGGCAACAACAGCAACAACAGCAACAACAGCAACAACAACAACAACGGCGGCACGTTCGCAATCCTCGTCGGATGCCAGCAATGGCAACCTGAATCGCATATCCAAGTCCAGTCTGCAGTGGCTTCTGGTCAACAAATGGCTGCCGCTGTGGATTGGCCAGGGACCCGAGTGCAAGGTGAGCCTGAGCCCAACAATTACCAATTAACTATTTAACTATTAACTAATTTGTTGTCGTCTTCAATAGGTTATCGACTTTAACTTTATGTTTTCGCGCGATTGCGTCAGCTGCGATACGGCCGCGGTGGCGTCGCAAATGTCCAATCCGTATGGCACGCCACGTTTGGGCCTCGGTCCCCTGCAGCAGGACATGATGCGGTTTCAGGGCAGCGCTGGCAGCATGCGACGTGATGGGAACGCAGCTGCTCGACCGCTGCACAGCAATCTGAGCCGCTTGAAGCGACAGAATATGGGCGGCAGCAACAACGGTTGCAACAGCAACAACAACAGTTGCTATCGCCATGAGGATCCCTCGTATGAGAACGTGCATGTGCAGTGGCAGAATGGCTTTGAGTTTGGACGCTCGCGCGAATACGATGCCGGCTATAATCAACAGCAGCGACCGCTGTTGCAACGCGCACGCTCCGAGAGTCCCACGTTCAGCAATCAGCAGCGACGCATGCAACGCGCCGCGGCACAAGCCCAAGCCCAAGCGCAGGCACAGAACTCCCAAGCACAGCTGACCGCCAAAATGGCCGATCCCTTCAAGAGCTACGAACTGAACGTGGAGAACAACACTTTTAAGCCCAAGCAGCCGTCGGCGGCGGCGGCGGCCGCAGCGATGGCGATGGAGCTGTGCGATGAACTGGAGGGCGCTGTGGGCGGTGCAGCGGCTGCTGAAACGGATGCAGAGCCGGCGTTAGAGCCATCAAATACGAGTGATAACGAGACTGATACAACGACAACAACAACATCAACAACAACAAATAGCCAGCAAAACAATGCAAATGCCGCAACGTCAAGCAACAACAATGCAAGCACTCAAGAAGCAAACGATTAAAAACAAAAACAAAAAATCACAAAATTTATACATATATTACGTTGATCATACGTTACGAGCATGCGTTAACATATAGTTGAAAATTCACGATTTTATTTTAACTTATTTTATATAGATTGTGTTTTTTTTTATTTTTTATTTTAGTTGAACATTTATAACACATCAAAATTAGATCTCAAAAAAATTGCAATTGGCTAAAGCATAAAAAAGTAAACTGAACAAAAAAAATAAAAATAAAAAACAACTTAAGTTTAATGTTAAGTAAAGAGAAAAAAAATAAGAAAACTGCTGAAAGTGTAGAATTTGATACATTGTGACTCGAGATGTTTGCGTGAATCTGCCAAAGCTCGAATATTTAGCAAATTTACATAGACTTTTAGATATATATATATATATATGTATACGTATGTCTCTCCGTCTCTATCTCTCTCTTCAAGTAGCGTTTTACCAAGGCCATTTAAGAGTAGTTCTCATAACATCTATAAAAAAAAAGGAAATGCAGAGACGCAACATGCAATACAAAAGCGCCATATCATGCACATAATATATATATATATATATATACATATTTAGTTATATACAACATATATACATTACATAGAAATATAAGCAATACGCATTTGATAATTAATTTTGAAATGTTCCAATACAAATTGTGTTATTTTTTGATGGCACGACAAACAAGTCCACTGCCCCCCCCCCCCCAATACAAATTAAATGCTTACCCATCCATTATTTATTAATGTTTTTCGGGGAAGGCGTTTCCATCCCTTAAATTTTTTGGCATTTGTTATGTGCACGCGCTTTGTTTACGTTAAGTTTTCGGCGCTTTTCAAGCAAACAAAAAGGGAAAAAAACCATTACAAACTATCATTTAGGTCAATTAGTATAACAGGTATTATTTACATGCATACTACTTATATAAATACTATATACATATATACAATAAATATAAATAAAAAAAACCCATACAAAAATCATATACAATACTCCAAATATATAGATCCTAAGCATACTTACATGTATTGCGATTAACTAATTCATAATAAAAATTGAAAAGAAAAACAAAGATGTAAAAAGTGTTTATATTCAAAAATGTGTCAAATTTGTTTGTTGTTTTGCTTTTGTGTTTTTATGGTTTTTATTTTTATTTTAACAAACTATTATAAAATTGCAAGTTTCTCATTCTCATTGCTTCTTGTTGTTGTTCATATACACAGATACACAGATATAATATAATTATTATAAACTAAAAAATACAATATCTGTCATAATAAACTCGTATTTTATATAGATATACATATTATGTATATTTATCTGTTTTTTTTTCTCACAACTATTGCGCTTGGCTACGACAAATTGGAATTTATTTGATTTATGTTTTTTTGTTTGACTACATTTCTGATAATGTTTAAATTTTTAGTCGATATGTTTTTCTCTATTCAAAAAAGCACAAATACCCGAAGAGCGCCTAATTGCATATATGTAGTACATATTTTTATATACGTGTATATTGAATTTTTTTTTGTTTTTTACTTTTTGAAATTCCGTTTCTAAGTTTTCGTATTTGCTTTTTGTTTAATTGCAATTTGTCGCTACGTAGATCTACAAGCTTCATTGTAATTGTTGATAAGTTCTTAAGGATAAGGTATATATTTGTTTCCATTCTTTTTTTTTTTGTATTTCTCTTTTCTTTTTTGTTGTTGTAGTATACTTCGTTTCACCGCCTCGTTTTCAATGCTAACTTAAAATGTACACACACAAAACTAAAAACTAACTAAAAAAAATTCGTTACAAAAATTAGCTCAGAACTATACAAAACGCTTTAAGCGCGTCCACACACATTTCTTATTTTTTTTAAACCCACACATATCAAAATTTATTTCCCGCACGGCTCGGCCTCAAAACCCCCTTCCTCCTAAGCACATGACATCTGTCCATCTACTTGGGCAACTCATAGATCTGGACGGGCAACGCTTTTGGCGTTATTATCTCATCCTCAAAGTCATCATCGTCACCATGAATGGCATAATCGCCGCCATTGTGCTCGCTCTCGAATTCGTTGGGCACAATTTCCACATCGCTGGGACGCACCGTGCTTCGTGAGCCGCCGCCAGCCTCGCCGCCATTTCGATCCGATCTCGTTTTAGTCGATTTGGTAATATGATCGCGCAGCATATGCGAATAAAGTATATCGTCTATATAGTACATGGTGCCCAGATTGTAGACAAACACCTCGCTCTCCGTTATCTGTGCATTGTTCACGCTCGTATAATTGCTGCCCGGATTGCGGGTAATCTTCACATGGCCACCGCCAATCGTTTCGTATACCTCATTATCGCGTAGATCTCGATTGTAGAGTCGTCCACGCACAAAGTGATTCAGCAGCATTTTAATGCCACGCTGGGAAGCCTGCAAAAGTCAGTTATATCAACGGTGATTGGGTAAGATTTAAAAGTCTCGACTGGTTTAACTTGCCATAACATCATCGGATAGTCTGTCGAAGCCCAGCTTCTCGAAGGCCCTGTCTTCGGGCACAAAGAACGTGTAATTTGCCCCAGAGATGTGGGGAGCGATTTCCGCATTGTTTAGATATCTGTGAAATAAAGAAATTGTTTAATTTTTTTATTCTTTTATTGACAATTTCCTTCTAAGCTATTATTCCCGCTCAATATAAGCTTTATAAGTCAAAAACGAGATATAGCCGATCCTATTTAGTATTTTACTATCCATAAGCATCATTTTGTGCTTTGATAGGGATATTTTAACTGTTCAAGAATCGATAAAAATCGGTTCCAATTAATATTTTATTTATTGTATTTATCATTTAGATCTTTGACAAACCTCTTTTAACTTCAAATTGATAAAAATCGATTTCAAAGTCATATTTTTAGGTAAATCATGTAGATATCGATACCTTAATATTTTATACCATATGAAGAATCTATTAGGAATCAGATATTTAATTACTTTGCCTACTTTATTTTTTTTGTTACAATATAATCTATAAATATCGATTGTCATACTTTTATTAAAGAAATAGCCCCAGCCATGGCTCTAGCTTAGTATTTCCAAAACTGAATAATGTTAGAAGCACTCAGGCCTACATAATAGCTGTTAGTTGAGCTCACTCAGCTAGAGCACTCTTGTTTTGTAGTCCTCTGTCAATTTTCACCCTAATTTATCGCCAGCGAGCTCTTAACTGATTTTTCCTTTAATTAGTATTCAAATTTACCTTGTAATTTGCGTGAATCTTGAATCACGCTCCAAGGCCAAAAATGAATGGGATAGAAATTGTGCACCAAACCAGGGAAATGCCAAAAGCGGTGGCGTCTCCTTATCCTTGTGCATCTGTGGTAAATATATATATGGCTTTAGTTAATCTATCAAAGGCATGTATGTGCGGTGTGTGTGTGTGAGTGTGTTACCTGATGCAATTTGGAAACCACAGCCTCGGAGACAAATAGCACCTCGGATATAATGAACACCTGATTGCCATTGGAGAGGGTATAATCTGACATAATGCTCACATTATTCACAGTGGGCGTGGCTGCGCATAGTTGAAGTAAATCATAAATTCAGTTAGTTCGAAAAAATAAGAAAAATAAATGTAATTTGTGTACTTACGTTGGCCATGGAAGATGACATCCTCGCCGCCCATGGTGTGGACGACCATTTGGTCCATGTTCTTGACGTCGGACAGGCGCAGGGGCCGCTGCATGGGCAGGAAGTGATTACGCAATACGCTCTCGGTGAACTCGGGCACACTGAACGGATAGAAGCCCCAATCGATGGGATGCCAGCGCTGAAAGGCATTGTCCGATGGTATAAGCACCGTATAGGCATTATCATCCATAATGCGTGTCAGATTCGATTTCGATAGAAAGTGCTGGAACACTTTTGTGCCGGTTTTCATGTTGGCCAGAAATGACATCAATGGACTCGCTTTTGATTCCTTAATAATGGGCTCCACTTTGGCATGTGCATTTGTAATGTTTGGCTGCTCCAGCGGCTGTGGGTCATTGTAGCGGCTGACGAAGAGAGGTGAAGACCGGTTGGGGCTTGTTAGGAAGTGTGCAGAAAAGTTTGGGAAAGGGAAGGGGGGGGGGGGGGCACAAAAAGTTTTCGACAGTGCCTGATAAATTTCGCATGAGTGCACTTTTTGACCGCAAACAAACTAGCATTAGGGCATACACTCAGCGAAAAATTGTAGCAAGTTCGAATTGAAAATATTTTAAAATAAGAAATATTAATTATTGAAAAAGATTTGTATATGAATTATTTTTGGTTTAGATAATAACCTTTATTTCATGTTCAAAATTATTTTCTTAGATCTGTTTTCTAATTTATTCTTTCTTATTTTCTATCATTAGTTCTTGATTGAAATTCGATTCAAGAATATTTAAAAAAAATGTTGTGTATGATTTTTATTATTATTTTTTATTTGCAGAATTTCTATTAAAATTTTATTCTTGATAACATAAACATAACATAAGAAAATTTTAATTTGTTAAATATTTTATATGATTTTCATTTTTTTAAATTCAACAAAACATTTATGCCAAAAACTATTTAAAAAATTCAAATGCTTTCTTCTATATTTGTAAGCTCAACTTTTTCGCTGAGTGTAAGGACATGCGGAGTGCACACTATGCATCGAGAAATGGTATGGTTTACTAACTTGTTCGTTTCCTGTATGTTACGCTTGGAGTAGGGCGACTTTCTATCACCCAAATAGCCATCAATTCCAATGGCCATCAATTGCTCATTGATACGCAGCTTGTAGAGTATTTGCTGTCCGTTGAGTAGCCAAACATTGTTGTGGGACTTTTCCAATTTACGAAAAACGATTTTATGTCCATTGCCATTACCATACGACTCCTCCTCTTCCTTGCCATTGGCCAGCGTATTGTAGCTATCAAAGATTTTACCCGGCACCAAATGCTCCAACATGAACTCCTTCAAGCGCGGTTTCTCAATGCTGCGCACATCGATTTTGGGTATTATCAATGTATATGGTGTCTCTGAAAAGAGGAATTAATTTAGCTATTTTAAACTAAGAGTTAATAGTGTGTTCTTAAAATATTGGCATCAAGTTTTTGAGTGCAGGCAGGTACACTGAACTTTTTGCTATTACATTTAATGCATTTTTAAGTGTCTCAGATTGCTATCTTTTTGTTAAAAAAAATTGGTATGTATAGTTTGGAAATGCCTACACGTACGAATTTATAGCTGCGTGTGTGTTGGTAACGAAAATTTTTTTTTTGCTAATCATTATTCAATGTGCATATCTAAATTTGATATTTGTTTGGGAATGTATAAGTTGTTCTATGAACTTACTGTAAAACAAGTTTCTTATAGAATAAGTTTAGCCAACCAAGAAAAGAATTAAATGCTGTGGTGGTCGACATATACATATATTCCAGAATTAGACCATATTTTTACTGATTATTAAAAAATAATAATGATAAAAATAATTAATTAAAACTATCGTCATGAAATTATGTGTTTAGTTGCAGATATTATATTAGTCAAAGTCTGCTGGATTGGAAAGACAGAAAATTTATTATAAAAAATCACTAGAAAAAAATTTTTTTTGTAATAATTTTTGGTTTTTGAAGGTTTCTTTTAGCAATCTATTCAGTTACTATAAAATACATTACACATAAGCACGGGCGTATCTAGGAACTCGGCTAGGCGGGCCAGGATGTAGGTAAACTTTTTATATATATGTATAGATATATATTTATTCAACAAAGATCTACGTTCCAGGGTGTGGGCAAGTGCCCGCCCCCACTGTGGCAAAAAGAGGCGTTTATGTCTGAAAACATATTTAATTATATTATGGTAGATAGATATCGCCGTCTATTGAATGTCTTCAAGTGTATTAAAACTTTAAAACCCCGAAAATAGATTTTCTCTGTTAAATCAATTTATTTTTAAAATACAAATTTGTCAAATTCACTAAACTCTTATTTAAAAAATTATTAGAAAGTCGAGTAGCTTTATATTCCACTCCTAATGACCATATTGCGTCAGCTGAGTTCTATGTTGGAGCCAGGCTTTTGGTGAGTTAACCAGAATGCTATTCGTAAACATGGCCAAAACCCAGCTAAAGTACAGACACTCCAAAATATGACTGCGATTTAGCTTAAAAATATTGAACTTGTGGCGATCCACGGCCTCAAATAAAGCCAACTTGTAGAGGCAGAAAATTTGTAGCTGCAAAAACAAAACCTTGTAGAATATAATATAGATAAATACATCATTTTATGCATTGAACCAACCTGCTTCTGTCTTTTGCCATTGTTTTTAAATCGAAGCAACTGATGCCCAAACTGTCGTTCAGCGGATTTAATGAACTGGCTCTGGTAGAGAAAACACAGAGGATATAGCAAAGCATAGCCACCGCTATAGAGCAGATAGCACACCAAATGCTGATCGTACAGGACCAGGTGAAAGCTAAGCATGCAGTTATTAAGCCACGATAACATGGAGACGCACACAAATGGACGCAGCAGCAGCTCAAAGTGCTGCCGCAGTTGAATTATGGCCACATAGTTAGCAAGCAGCCTCTTACGGCCAGCAGCTGAAAGTCGCTGTCGTAGCTCGAGTTGCTTCAGCTCCGTCTCGTAGAATCCTTGCAACAGGAGCAGGCCCACGTGTGCCACTAGGGCCAATAAAAATGGCTGCAGGCTAACAAAAAGCATCGCCGACCAGCGCAAAAAATAATCCATCGGCGAATTGTAGCCTATATAGGGTATTCTAATGGCGGTGCTGTTGTATGTTAGGGGCGTCGCGAGATTAAGGCATTCCATGAAATACACCAGAAAGAGCCACCAATTGATGCGTGGTGCTCGTTTAAAGCGTCGTGAAAAACGCCGATATATCACAGCAAATTCATTGAGAATCATCTCAATATGCCGCAAATGATATTTATAAATATAAGCAATCGATATCGTTGTGATTATATTTTGATATTTGATCACGTTGATGCTTAGGAAATACAAAAACATCAAAGCCTTATCATCCCGATTCGAGCTGGTCGAAATGGTCACCAGCGAATTGATAATTAGCCAGCGCAGATGCAGATAGCAGGCGAGGAATAGCCAGGGACGCAGCCACACACAGTGCAGCAGTGTGACCAGGCGCAGTAATTTCGCACGCTGCTGGAATTTGCAACTGTGCGGCATAAACCTGTAGATGTTGCAGCCAAAAACTGTGGTTAGCACCGCCAGCACGCGCAATACGCCCGTTAGCAGAGACATGTCGCAACTGAAGCTACTGAACTACCCGCACTGCAAATTTTATATGGTGCCACGTGCTGACATTGATAAATGGCCAACTTGCTGCAAATGGTGGCTAAATGTTCAGCTCATTCGTTTAATGACCGGATCACAAAAAGCTTGTGGCGACAAGTCGCAAAAAAAAAACAATTTTATGATTAATTGAATTCTGCTCCGTTAAATTGAAACTCGAGTCAGCTCGATTTTCCATTTTTTTCGGACAATTTATGTGAATATTGGGAAAGATACATTGGAGGTAATGCAAAAAATAATGCTGACAATTTATTATTCTACATAAATATTTTAAATAAAATTTATATACTATATTTTTGTCGTAAGAAGATACCTTCGACATTATAGGGTGTGCAAATTCTTTGTCATATCCTAATTATATAAAAATAGTCAATAACTTTTTTGACTTTTTTTTATTAGTTTTGAAAAAGTTAAAGTTAAGTTAAAATAACCATTGGCAACGGAAAATGTAACTGTCGACTACCATTTCTTACATAAATAATATAAATATGTATATCTTAAGTAATATTTCATTTTAGAATTTTTTTTATTTATTTTACAGTTTTTATTTTATTTTATTTAGTCAGCAATCAAGGTGCAGACGGCCCGTTAATCTGACTTTTTGCCCATTTATGGCACCATTAATACATAAATAATTATTATTAATTTAATAATTTTTATAATTTTGTCGGAAGAAGTTACTTTCGACATTATAGGGTATCCAATTTCTATGTCATACCCTGACTATAAATTGTCAATATCTTCCCAAAGTCAGTTCCCTTTAATGCATGAAGACTTTGGCTTCGATTTTTTTCCACCTTACTAAAAGCAACTAAAAACGAGTGCAACTGACTGCGCAATACTCTGTTCACAGTGTCTATGTAACAGCTAAAAACAGATCAAATAAAGATTATTTGATTATTGGATCGAAGACACTTAATGTACTGAGTTTTCAACAGGAAATGAAGTCTTTTTTTAGTTTGCTTGGCAGAAGTAGGCGTGGCTGAATATGTAAGAGGCCACCAGCAATCTACCTGTCGAGATATTGTTACTGTAGCTCTCAAACTGTCGAAGATATCGATTTTCGAGATGTGCCAAGGGACGCTATACTAAGTAAATACGCGTGTTTATACGAAATTTCAACTGCTTTGCATGACACCCATATGCTCTCTTCACTCTGTAAACAGAGCATAAATATTTGTCTACAAAATATTATAAGAATTAAAATCAAATTGATTTTGAAAATTTTTAAAACATTTTTCTTATATCCTTTTAGTGGTGTAATCCAATTTCTTATCACGAACTGTAGAGCGCATACGCGATGATCTCTCCGAGCAAATAAAGAGTATATATATTGTTTTATCTGTATCTGTATCTTTATCTGTACTAGTCACAAAACTTAGTTTGTCCTTGTTGCAATTGTGAGCGTCAGCAAAATCTGATATGATCGGACAAATAAAGCTCCCATAGGAACGATCTGTTTAATATACATATGCTTCCAACATTGAAATACTATGTCATGTAGCTAAACTAAATAAATTGTTCAAAATTCAGTTCTGTATAAAGCACATAATTTTAAAAAAGGTGAATTTAATTCCTTAGTTTTTTTAGCCTAAGTCAAGTTGTCGTTGACTTATACTTACTGATGTAAACGTATATATGTATGTGTGTAAATAAGTAAATGTATTATATTATCTGTATTATATGTCACTCACCTGTCTTTGGCTTGTAGCCGTATAGCTCCAAAACTGGAAAGCCATCGTCGATAAACCGGTAAATGTGCTGCCACTTGTCATCTTCCTGATTCCGTTGCAGTCCAACCAAATCGGGCAGCGCTTTACTCTCAATCAGCTTGGCATTCTTCAGACTCGCATCAATTTGGCGCTCCAAGATGCTGCTGGCCGTTGTATCGCTGACAGCTGCAGCGACAGCAGCAACCAGCTGGAGCAGCAGCAACAAAAATGTTGCTGCCGGCACTTGCAACATTTTGCGTGACATTCAAGTTTGTGAGTTTTGGAAAATTGTTTTTAATTGTTAGCACTTTTCAAGTGTTTTTTCTTCTCCGTTCGCTTGTTTTGCACTTGTTTCTATGTTTTTTTTATTGTTGTTTTTGTAGTTTGTTTGAGTTTGAGTTTCGTTTTATGGTACCACGATTTTATTCATTTTCACTTGCAAATTTTTGCGCAGACACTTTACATAATTGCCAAAAGCTGTACAGAAATTTTGTTTAAAGAGTGAAAGAGATGGAGATTGTAGATGGTTCTATGAGTTCTTCTTTTTTTCTTAGACTATAAAAGACATTTTTGATTAGTTTTGAAAAAGTTGTGATTGCAGCTCATTAAAAATTCGAAACATCGTGTCTGAAATTTAATGCTAGCTCTCGACTGTTTTGTATGCAAATCAAATCACAATTTTATATATACGATATGCCCAGAATAGCTTGAGCTGATCACGATTGAATTTGCATCGTCCAATAGGTATACATATGTATATGTGTATATATATATGTGTATAGTTGCCTTACAAATGGCACAGTTACGTTGCAGCTTGGCCATATTTGGGTGGCAGCTGAATTACGTAGTCACCTGGGAAAAGCCGAAATAAAACCTGTCTTTGGCACGCTTGTCGTGACAGTTTTCCAGCGACCAAATCGTTAGTTGCGGCTAACATTACCATGCAGAGGCTGTACTAGCTAAAGATACTTTTGTATCTCATGCAATTTGCGAAATTTTTGCTAGAAATTTGCCTAGCTCAGACTTTTTCTTTCTTTCTTTTCTTTTATTTATTTATTTTTTTTTGCGTATGATAAACAAGAATAATATGCGACAATTTGTTTATTTGCTGACCTTTGTGCTGAAATCTGATCGCATACAAGGCTGACAGTCAGCGGCACATGCACACATGCCTACAGATACACAAGTTGCGGATACAGATACAGATACAACAGCAACAGCAGCTAAATGTGAAGAAAGTAAATTAATTTCAATTAAAGTTGACAAACTAAACGGCAAACTACGGCGTAAATAAATCCAAACTGTGACACAAGCACTTGGGCGGCAAATACATGCATACATATAACTAATCAAAGTATGTGTAGACATATGCATAAATATAAAAGAAAATTTTAAGAAATTTTCTTTTTAAATAACGTTAGAAACTTATGGTAGTAGAAGTAGAAGTTATTTTTAAACTTAAATTTATTTTGTTCTTTTCTGATATTATTTTAAGCATTTTATGTGCTGCTTCACAGTCTTTTCACCTTTGGCGTCCATTTAGCGAACCGAACCGAACCAATTCCCGTTTCATACTGCATGTCTGGGCGCGTTAAGCGCTCAACCGGGAGCCCAAAACGGGCTTAGCGAATGCCCAGTTGGAAATAGGATGACACACCGAGAAACCTGTTTGTCTGGCAACGCCATGTAAAGACTTTGAGTGTTTCTTTTCTTTCTTATTCTTAATTATTTGTGACCCATTAAGTTATCTACTTTATTATTAAGTATTAAGGGTATTTAATTTTTGATTGCAGAGCAATTGTTTCTAAATAAAATTCTTTATTATACATATATTATAAATAATAAAAGTTAATATTTTTTATAACTTAAATTTTAAGTCAGCTGTTAAGAATATTTTTTATTGAATTTTTAATATTCTTGTATGTAACAAATATTTGTTTTACTCACTCACTTGTTGTCAAATATGATTTTTTTTTGGTGCTCAAACAGAGATCTCCTTAAATTTTGCCCAGTGTACCTCAACATTTCCCACAGGGTACTTATCACTTATCACAAACGCTCATTATTCATGATTATGCTTTGGTTTTTATGTGCAAAATTGTGCAACTGACGTCGCGTCTCGACGTTGTTCCATTCTTACATGCCGCCCCAATCTCTGCACCCATATTGTAGGTCTGCGCGACCAACTCTCTCTGTCTGCCTCTCTCTCTCTATCTCCCTCTCTGTTTGTCCGCAATTGCTGTGATTATTGTTGTTGCTGAACGGGAATGGAGGGGCCGGGAACTGAATCGTCGCCGGTGTCCACTGACTGACTGCATTACAAAAGCAGAAGTACGAGAGCTCCAACTCAAGCTCGTAGGTTTTCTCGAATTAACATTTTCGGCTTCTTGACTGTATGCCGCGACTGCTTTATAATGAAAGTCTCGTGCAATGTTATTATTATCATATTGTATTTTTTTTGTTCGTTCGTTCGTTCGTTGATTTTTGTTGGTTGTTCGTTTCATTTGTGCAATGGAACTGAACCTGCCGGCCCATCACTTTAATTGATATTATTGTCAGGCGGATATTTTTTTTTATTTTTAGTCGACTTTCAATAGGCAGCAGGGCCCGGACTGCATTTCATATGCATAGTGACTGATGATGACTATCTTGATTAAAAGTGTATTGTAATTTTTAATGAAAATTATTTGCATATTTTATAGCTGGCAGAGTAAGTGTATAAAGTTTTGAAATGTATGTTTTATTCTAAATCATTTAAAGCGAATATTCGTGTCTATTTATTTTTCTGTCTGTGTGTTTTGTGAATTTGTTGATAGTCTTAGTTCTGGCCTAGTCCTGTCTACTAAAGTATATACCAGCGTATAATTAATTTTTTTTGAGCTCAAGAACAATATTCAATTCTTTGATCATGAAAATTAAATAGATAAATTTAAATTAAAATATAATATTTTGAGTATTGTTTTATTATTACTATTTTAATATTTATTATTATTATTAATTTTAATATTATTAATATAATTGTTTTTAAACCGTTAATAATAAACTATCAAACTAACTTATAAATAGCACGGACTATTATACGTTCCGGTTAAAACTATTCTACATTAATGCACTTGTCTGAGATTTCAACCCGGATCCACATTACTCATTTGTGCAAATGTCGGGGTCAAAAATAGTTGTAAAAAACAATGATGAAAAACCACGCTGAACTTTAAATTAATGCACCTATTATTAAACCGCAACACTTTCGTAATTGCAGTTTCCAAAATAAAAAGGTTAACTACTTTATAATGTTGCAGGAAATTGTTGATAATTGTCTAACAACATTTGCTTAAGCATAAGCTTCTTCGATTTTTAATTACTTTCGTGCTAAAGTTAGCGGCATTTACTCAACTTTCGCTTAACACGTTATGTGCTGTACGTATGATTAAAAAATTCTTGTGAAACAATTTCCATGGGTTTAACGCTGCTGCAAATGCCGGTAAATCAAGGCGAGCACGTACACACACACTCACACACACACACACACACACACACACACACACTTGTTATTTAAAGGGGAGTATGTGCGGGCAGTTGGGGGGATGAGATGCGAGTACAGCATTTTCCGAGCTGCAAACTAAACGGGAACGAAAAATGCTCAACTGACAGGCCGCAGAGCAGGCTTTGTTGTTGTTCAAATTGTGTATACGAAAATGGGCGAAAACTATATACTACAACTAAACTCTACTACTATAGCTACTACAGCTACCACAACTACAACATCGCCGCTACTACAAGCAACAAGAATAACAACAACGACAACAACAACAACAATAAAGCCGCTGCGGCAACTGCTGCTGCTGCGTTTGTGTATCCAGAGTGCAAACCAATTGAAATTAATTTGCATAATATACGATATACGACAGTTAGCTGGACATTCAGCAATAGAATTATTATGGGTTGGTCCCGGAGTACAGGGCCCGCTTGCATTTTTGTAAAGCGCTAATTCTGGATAATTCACAGTTTATTGCACTTGGCTTTTCTTGCACAATTTTCTATAGCATTCGCATTTCCCTGGCAAATACACACAGCACACAAATTAATTCCATTTGCCACATGTGGCAAGTTAATTGGTTTCCTTATTTTTTTTTAAATATATATATATATATATATTGTTTAATTGTTTTTCACGGTTTTTGCACCTTTTGCTTAATTAGATTATTTTTGCAAATATTTTTACTATACATTTCACTTGATTTTACTTTACTACGCTTCGCACTGGTCGCGCGGCTCCGCCAACAAAATGATTGCGTCTGTTGTGCCGGAAAATTTACGACAAATTGAGAAGCTTTTCGCGTTGCTTGCGTCGTTGCTAGACGCAGTCGTCGACGTTGTCATCATCGCTGCTCCTTGGACAATGCGCAGGGTTGCCAGGTTGCCAAGGCGAAACGTAGCTAAGGCATTGTGCATAAATATACTCCAAACTTTTTAAATAAATCGTTGAATTCGTCCTCGATAATATAAGTGTAAGTTTCTTTTCTGATTATTTTCATACATATGTATTTATTTTAAAATATGAAGCAAGCTTTAAGCTTATGCCACCGTAAGTCAAGACACGTTTAATGTAGTTAGCTTTTAAAGCTTTGGCGCTACGGTCATTTTATTTTGACAGAAAGTTACGAAAAGCTTGCTTAAGTCTGGACAACATCCAGTGGAGTTGCCAGCATTCAAAAAAATATTTAAATATAACATATACGCACTGTTGGTTTACAGGACAATTTTTAATAATTAAAGTATTTTCAATTATATTAAAAACGCATAAATTAATATATATATATATATATATAAAGATACTAGACTTATAAAATAAAAGTCCAAGAAAATGGGTAAATAAATATAAAATAATTGAAATATATTCATTGTTGTTAGCAAAGAAAAAACTAAAACTGAACTACAAATAAGTAAAATTCTTCCAATGAAAATAAAAAATTGCATAACGTTATATGTATATAGATAAATGCCAAGATCCTTGCTTAAAAGAAGAATTTAATAAAAAAAAGAGAGAAATAAATTGTCGGTAACTGTAACAGCCAAAACGAAGTCAATATTTTCTGCCAGTTGTCAATCAATATGTCAATGCGATGCAATTTATATTGTTGCTTCGAGCACGTTAATTGTGCTTAAAAATAATATCTTCAATTGCTAGCATGTGCAATTACATATTTATCAAGTATACGCCACCGCAGCAGCAAAATTATGAAATAATTAACACATTAACGGTCTGATTTATATGTGATATTCATAAATATAATATGCTGGCATCATTGGCAAGCGACACGTGACAAAATAAAACAAGCATAAAATATGCCAGCTCAATTTATTTGCATTTCGCAAACATTAACACAATAAATAAACAAATATGTCACGTGGTAATCGGAACAATGCAACACACACTATTTAATGTCAAATTAATTTGCATGCCATTAAATGCAGTAACAACAAAAAATTAAAAGAATAACACTCAACAATCGAACACAAGGCAATAAAATCAATGCCATAAGGATAAATATTATACAAGTTGATGGCTGAAAGAAAAATAAATACCCTTCAATACTCATAATCAGAAAAGTGAATTTTTTATAATTAATTTTTACATTTTTTTTGTTTAGAACCTAACTTGAAGTCTCACTTAAGAATATGCATACCTTAAGGCGACAAATGGATTCTGCTATGTGTTACATTTCCCAAGGTTATAAAATTATTGATAAATGTAAATAAATACATTTTTTTTACCAAGTGGATTAAAGACTTTGTGCACCGAGAGACACATAGATTTAAATCTAAATAAATATAGTCCGGACTACTTCACAGTTGCCCATTGAAGTGCCTGGCAATCAACAGTATGCAAAACAACACCATTGTCCTTTCTACTAACAAAAAAAAAAAAAAGAAAAACAAGGTGAAGAGAAATAACGAAAAATAGTTAACTGACATGAAAGGCCAATGGCCAAACAAAAGTGCAACGAGGTCGGCGCACACAGCAAACTTTGCGGTTAAAACTAAAGTGGCCTGTTAGGCTTTCAGAAAAGTGTCCAAAAACTTTGGCACAGAAAGAATGCTGCTCATCTGCATTTGGCCACAGTTTTTTGGTGTGGTCTAAGGGGGAGCGACTCTGCTTTCTCTCTCTCTTTTTTGTTGGTTTTAATATTTCAACACATTTTGGATTGCAGTTGCAGAGTAGCACCAGGACTAGCCCCCGGACAACTGCCTCACGCTCGATGTGTCTCTTTTGTGGTAATTTATGCATGTTGTTTGCGTACTCTTGACTTTTTCGGCATTTACTCGTTATAGAATAAATAAAAGATGTCACAAACTGCTTTGACATGCTCGTTACATATTGTATATCCGTACATAAAGTTATATCAGAATTTTTAAAATATTTTCTATGCTTTTTTTAAATGACATTGTTTGTTCTTTTTCTTTTAATTTTGGAAAGTAAGTTCTAAATGCATAAAATCTGCTCTCTACTTAGCTGTACCGCTGAAATATCGATACGGGCAATACTAGTTGGTTTCAATAAATATTTTAAATATAAAAAAATATATTTCAATATTATTATTTTATGGTCAGACTCATAGTTTTGTTTTTAAAAGACTAGTTACGACTAATTCTGTAATATACAAAAAATCAATCGTTGTAATACAAATATTAACAGGGCGCTTTGTGAATTTAAGATTAACAGAGATTTTTAGAATGTTTTTGATAACTATATATATATATATATATAATATATTGTGCATCCGTACTATTTACTTTGCACCCGAAATTGCCTACCGCTCTGGCCTAAAGCAAATAAAGACAAAAAGACTCACAATTGTCGGCCTTGAATTGAGTTTATTTTCATTGCAGACATTTCCAGATTTTTGGTTAGAGTCCAGTCGGTTGTCTTTTTGTGGGGTTGAGCAGCAGCTTATCGCAGAATTGGCAGTAAGGCTTAATTGAATATTCAAATGCGCTTGTGTGCAAATCTAAAAATGACTACGCATTGGATGGCCTAAAGTGTTGTACGACAAGGCCTTTAGTTATTTTTTTTTCCTGAATAAATTTAAAGTAAAGTGTTTGAGAAATTTTTATTTGCGTTAAGCACTTTAATGCAATTATAAAATGCATATTTACTTGCAATTTTATGCAAAACGTTTTTAAAATAATTACCCTAATTGAAAGTGTTGCGGTTTCTTTTTGCAATTTTTGTTTGGGGAGAAAAATTATAAAAATGCTAAATTATGTATAGGCATAATTTACATATGAGAATCAATAAAAAACTGTTCAGTGGACTTATGTGCATTAAATTTGCATTTAATTAAATTTTTATAATTTGTTTGCTGTGTACATTTTAAAGAGAATATATTATGATTTAATATACTTTAAGCTGCTTCTAGATACAGCTTTTTAAATCTATAAATTATACAATTTTTAAAAATTTACCTCAAATTAAAGCTGCTTCAACTTTTGCTTAAAAAATTTTAGCATATCTTGCTTCACAGTCTTATCTTATTTGCTATTAACTTTTAGCTTATCCTGACCAAGCAAGAGTCACCAAGGATTCTTCAGACACTTTCCACACGCCTTGCACGAATTTTTATTTCTTTTTACTTAGTTTGTCCTTTGTTTTCTGCTTGGTAATGCCTGAAAAGCTAAATGAAAAGTGTTCAACTGAGATTTACTTAGGCAAATTCTAAGACACATTTCCCTAGACAGCAGCCACATGGCACTGGGCAAAAAGCAGCGACAGCTTTCATTTGGCACTTGCATTCTTGCAAAATGTGCAATCCTTGTTTATTTACACAGTTGACCTGCAACCTTTTGTTGTGCAATTGACTATGTCTATAAGACTTGTGTTTTATATTCAAAAACCGAATAATTTAAAATGTTTCGCTTATGCATAATTCAAGAGTTTAAATATTAAAAATAAAACCAAAATAAATATACAATTGCAGAGCAGGAACAATAAATGCAGCCAGCTTTTGTTTAAACAAAGCATTTATTGGCCAATATTGGCCAATCAAGCAATAAATCAAAGAAATCCTATGGAATTTTTATAAAATAGCCCAACTATCAGATGCGCTGCAAACATTGCATTACACAATATTTTGAGAAAAGTTAAAATAAAATTCTTTGTGTCTTTAAGCTTAAATGATTTATGAACTTGACTGCACTTTAAGGTTAAGTTTAATTCTTTTAAAAGGGCAAGTTAATTCTTGTAATTCTCTTCAATCAAACAAGCAAATCACAAAACACACTCTAGAATTTAAAATGATTTTTTTGCAGTAAAAGATATATGTTTAAGGGGCATGCTGGACTTCTAATTAGAGCGCCACACTTATCCACTAGCTAGAAAAAAAAACACCAAATGGCACGCCTTTTAGCCTGGCACAAAATATATATCCTTCGTCCTTGCCATGGTCATCGCAATCGCCATCGCCGTCAACAAACGGAAACGACATTAATGCTTAAGCTAAGCGCACTCGCCATTATAATTAAATACGCCAGCGACGACGGCATCGTAGTCTTGGCCTCGAGCCACACTCAACACTGGACAACACACTCACACATACACACACACAGCGTAGTGCACGGTGCAAATAATTAGCATTGCTCGAAATTCTGTGAGTAATTAAGGTAAGTCAGCTGTTGCCCTTTGCCCCTATCCAGTCATCATTGTTTTCCAGCGGAAATTAAAGTTGCAGTTTTATTTTTTTAACAAGATGGGATTTGTTTTGACAGACTTTAGGAAAAAACTTTTGCAATGAACTGATTTTCTTAAAGCTATATTGCATTGAACACGCAACAGTGAAATTATAAAGAATATATTAATATAAATTAAAAAAACCTCTACACGAAGTAATAATCTACAATTTCAATTTAATTTGTATTTAAAAATACTTTTTTTTTATTTATTTATTTTTTAAAATAATTTTTTCATTACTTATTTTGGATAATATATATTTTTAAATATAGAATCGTGGAATTTTATTTTAAATCGATTCTGGGGGGCTCGATTTCGGCCAAAAAATGGTCTTGTAAAATTTCCATGTTGTTATTTATTTTGTTGTTTTGTGCCATTATTTTCATTGCATTTTTGTTATTAATAACTTTTTTCATTCGACTACAGTTTATTTTTAGATTCTGTAGTACTCCCTGATTGCCAACAGTTGTGTTGTTTTGCCAATTATGGGTCATTGTCATTTCATGCAATAGCTAAATAACAGTCAGTTGGTTCTCATTGTCATTTGTCAAGTTATCTTGAAATTTACTTGAAAGAGCTTGGGGTATAAAGAACACTTTTTGTGGATTGGTTGGTTCATTTATTGGTCGTATAAAGCGGTTTGATTACATTTAGCGGGTTCGTATATATAACACGTCGTATCAATACTACTGTAAACTTAAAAAATAAAATATATTTTTATTTATATACCATTTTAGTTTGATTTGTAGCAAAGCGAGCCACACAAAGAAATCTAAACGTTTTCGTTTTGTTTTTCGTTAATTTATTGGAATTTTATTTAAAAGCTAGTTGATATCAGCATTAACTATATAATGCTTCAATCGGCAAAAGTCTTATACATTTTTTTTTTCTAATGATAATTTTCAATGAGTTTGCACAACACTTAAGAGCCGAGAAATTTGCTAAACTGTACTGAACAATATTTCGTCACATTAGTCACAGTTGCAGGGAATCGATTTTCAACACAATGCTTATTTGATCACCGCACTTTGATGCTCTGCACTTCTAGCCAGATCATAAGCGCCGCTATGGCCACATAGGCGGCCACAATGAGGAACACCTGCAATGCACTGGCGGTAAATACCTGCACCACCAGCAGCACGGTGCCCAGCAGAAATACGCTTGCTAGAAAGACGATCAACATTATGGTGGTCCAGCTCCGGAACCAGGCATTTCGTTTATCTGGCGGCGGCACATATTTCGGCTTCAGTGGACTATATTCCTTGCGATACTGAGTCTCATAGCCGCTGGTAAAATCGATTTCATCGTGGCCGCCAAGCGACGTCGCTGTTATCGCATTCTTCTTCTCGTCCGTGTCCATGCCGCAGCGCGTTCGTCTTTAAACTAAATGGAGCTCACCGACGTGCGTGAGCGCTGAGCGGTCGCAGTTGTTGTCTGCCTCATTATCACACACAGCGGCGAAGGTGTTAATTGAGGCACGTTGAGGAGCAACGGCTACAACAGCTACAACAACAGCAGCTCGGGCAAATGTGTTGGACTGTGTGTGACGACTATATATATATATATGTATGTATTTATTTTTGTGACTCAGATAAGATAAGAGGCTGAGAGGCTATTACGAATTTTTTGTTCGACTCTTTCAAAACCGAATCTTATCAATTATGACTTCTTCTGACGCCTCAACAGCCAAGCAACAACCTATATATGAATGTACTAATTACGCTCTGACAATTTTCATCTTTTTCGATTTTTTTGTATATTATTTTTTTTTTTTTTTGTAAACAAAGTTGTTGTTTTTTGTTATTTGTTTTGTTGATTTTCTCGCATTGTTGGCGTTGTATTTGCTCTCATCATGAATGAAAAGAGTTTCGTTTTTCTTGTATGTTTCTTTTTTCATTTACACAATCCAAATCGTTGTGACGCTTCTTATTCCCATGCAGCATTGTTGACTTATTTGCTTTCAAAGGCAAGAACACAATTTTATTTATTTAGCCACAATATCAACATCTATAATTTAAAGTCTTAAGAATTTTAAGACCAACTTCATTCGCTTTTTATGTTAATTTGTTTATGCGATCTCGAAGACTTCCGGTTTTTTCATTCGGTTTTTAATGCGGATTTTTTACAACATTTCGAAGTTTTCCGATTTTTTTTATTTATTTTTATTTTTTATTTTATACAGAATCGTTTTGTAAGAACAAATTATTATTGAAGCTAATGCTTTTGTTGTGTAAAGACAAGTGTTTGGTTGATTAGGTATTAAGATAACGACGAACATATGTATCTATGTGTGTTGGGCATGGCTTAAAGAAACGGTGCGTTTGTAAATGCATTTGAGAGCTGAAGGTAAGTAGTTTAGCGAGTCATTAGAGCAACAGTTAAGAACTGTGCGTCAAACGATGCAGACGTGTCAAAACAAATTCAGCCTTAAAAACTATTGTCGATCAGCAGTTTAAGTTCATAAGTCAAAACAAGGCTGTGATTCTTCTCCACTCAGCCCCACACTAGAGGAAATACAAACAACTTTGGCGTTTATTTACGATCTTTATAAAATGATAAGGAATGAGATGTGCCATCCAAATGGGGTAGACAAAAAATTAAATATTCTTGATCTGTGTGTACTAGATAAAAACCCGAACTTTTATTAATTAATGTTACATATATTTAGACAAAACCATTACACCCTTATTTAACCATTTTCAATGAGTACAGAGTATAAAAAAAATCTGTTCCCAATATCAACTCGATCTCAAAAGGCCACTTATGTACGACCGAAAGAGTTTTGGGTAAGAAATCAAGATAAGTGCATATTCAAGTACATACAATGTCTGTTTATAGTGGACAGAACAATGGATTCAGAGATTGTAATTGAAACATATTTGTATGTACACAACGATAATAATAATTGAAAGTACTTTAGATAATTAATTATATTTACAATAAAAGCAAAATCAATAAAAAATCACAAAAAGTTTATGTGCAAATTAAATAGTTGATTTACTATTTCATGTTTAAATATAATATCAAATCTGTGATGGTATGCAACTATTTTAAATTCAGAGTAAATATAGATTATATATATTGCTTGACATTGACATTGAAAACATTTATTTCGTAATTTCAACTTTAAACATTATTTTTTTATTTTTTAATGCTGTGCATAATCATACCCTATATGGATGATAAGTATGAAAGGAGTATTGTATACTTAAATATATTCAAACTGAGAGTTGTATATCTAATTAATAAAAAACGTGAATCTTTATTACACGTCGAAATCTTATCAAAATAAGTACCGTGATAACAATAGCAACAACAACTAAGAGTAAAGGAAATAAGATTGGGTTCGTCATGGTTGGACTGTATTAAAGACGTTTTTAATTATATCCAAATAAATTTTTTATTTGTTGATAAACCTATTAAATTATTTAACTATATTTTTTTACTGGTTACTGCCTATGTTGTCCACATAAAGCGATCACAATATCAATTTTTAATGCCTTCTCTCTCCACACACACACACACACACGCACACACACAACTAATGCGATTTATACATGCCGTTTCTTTCTGTTTGCGATGTTAAAATATTTTTTTTTATATTTACAATCGGCTGTTTTATTGCCCATTGAAAATAATTAACAATGCGAATGTGTAAAATATTTTAGCCACTGATTACAAATGTCGTTGGCAATTTCAAATGCAATAAAATACTGTGTGGGTAGTTTGAAGATAAATAAACATGTTTAGTACAAAGCAAACAGGTGTAATAATAACAAAAGGGTATAATAATGAAAAAATGTTATGGTTTTTTTTTAGTATGTATTAATTTAAATTACAGAAAATTATAAAAACTGTTAATAAGTTGTGTCATTTAGTTTTTGATTTGAATTTTTTGTTACAAAGAATACAGATTTACCAGACTATTATATTTCCAGTCTAGGAAACATTTTGTGCTCCTGTTGATAAGTGTGTGACTGAAGTTTTTAAAGGATATGGATATCTCAAAATAATAAAATGATAAACAAATTGTTCAGTTAGAGTATTTAAACATCGGCATTCTGCAATTTTCTTTTCCTTCTTTTTCTAAAACCAGCTTGAACATATTATTGATGTGAGCCAATAAAGCAAATAAATATATCCAGCAGCCAAGCTTATTAACATTATTACTTTGTATATATTTTGTATGTATGCATATATGTGTAGTGTATATATACATTCCATGGAAGGCGATAAAGCGCAGAGGAGCAAAAGATTTCTTGGAAAGATTTTTTTGCTGACTTGTGCATAATGTTGCGGCTTGTAATTGAAACTGAAACAGTGCAAATAAAAACAATAACAATATTTGTGGTCGCCGCTGATGACCGAACGCATACGGATCAGTGCGCCAATTGCTTTAAAGCTGATAACAACGCGTCAAGATTTTCATTTAAATTTGAATTTTTTCGCTAATCCGCATTTTTTGTGTGTTGCGTAATGTGGTAAATAATTTCAAATGGAATTCGAATCTGCAAAGACTGTTAAGAATTTGTGTTATTTTTCAAGTGAAAGCCGTGAGATGCTGCTGGATAACAGCGATAAACTTGACGAAATTCCAGAGGTGATTATCGATGTCGCCCAATTGGAGCAGTCTCAGCAGCCAATGGAAGTGTTGGTGGAGCCAAACTCCGGGCGATTTAATTCATGCAAGCTGAATGTTTTTTTAAAATCACCAAATTGGACTGCTTTGGGCTTAACTTTATGTATTTTTTACAATTGTTTCATTGTTGTTATTCTGTTCCTAACATTTGTGCATTCCAAGCTAAAAAACTAAATTATCAGAAAAAAAAAAAACAGTTTTCGCCTGTTGTTATATTTTTAAGTTCCGTTTTTGAGTACTTTAAATATGACAAGAAACTGCATCCAGAAGTTAAAGCAGGCAAGATAATTGGCTAAAATGTCTGACATCGCTTATGCAGCATTAGAGCAGCACGAGTTTACTTACAAATCGGCAGTCCCTAAACGCATTTCAACTTTGTCCTCCTTGCCGGTACATATATCCATTGCTGCCAAACAATTTAAGTTGTTACCAAAGTCATCAGCATTCTAGCTGCGGCTACCACTCAGCAAAAACTTGCCCCTGCTGCAGTTTCTTTTCGCTTTGTATTTTTTGTATTTTTTATTTTATTTTGTTGTATACTCTGTGAATACCTAAGGGGCGAAACGGGCAGTATAAATTGTGTGACATGCTGCTAGGAGTAACATATTTTCGAATGCATATAGAAAGTAAGGAAATAACAGGGTTTTTAAATTAATGATAAAATTATCTGTGTTATTGATGATGCACTTTCCTTCCGGCTTTCACTTCAAATACCTTCAAATACTTTTCGAACATTTATATTATTTTTTATCGTTATACAACTCAGCTTTCAATTTTGTATAACAGTATTAAAGTATATTAAAAAAAAAAACAATTGATTGTCGACTTTATAAATATTTTTTAAGCTGTAAGTTTTTTTTGTCAGAGTAGAGGATTTATAATAAAAAGCTTATGCAGAGTTTAATAAAATTTGGATAATTTAATTTGGCATATATTCTACACACAAAACATATACTAACCCCTTAAGCCCTATGCGTTTTCAAACCAAATTCTTAATGACAAACTTAGAAAAGATTTTATGCACACATACATTGTTGACTATATTTTATTATATATTAAATTGACTGGTATATATGATAAGCAATATTATACACAGAAGAACTGTTACATTTATGGGGTATCTAGGCGTTGTTCACTCCACCACTGGGCATACTGTTGTTTTTTTAAAGCTCTTTTCTCAAGTGCAAACTTTTTGTAGCTACTGCGCATTTGCATAATACAGAACGAACCCCGTGAGACATGGGGCATGCTGCAACGTCACGATATGGCCAGATCAAAGCAAAGAGTAGCTGCCTTTTGCAGCTGCTTGGCAATTAGACAAATCTCGAGCATTTGCTGAATTGAATTGGACAATTCGTTGCCGGCGGCCTGCTGTCGGTTTTCGGTTCACAAATATAATATGACCGCAGGCGCTTGGCGAACGGCTCTTCGCCCAGCGGCTTATGAATTATGAGAGCCTGTGGCCTTGCCAGGAACACGGTCAGGATGCGCTCCAGGCAACTGCAACTGTGCCGTATTTCATGGCGGCTGTCATGGTGGTTGCTGCGCTGCTTTTTGGCCACAATTCACCGAGCACTTTGGTGGCGCGGCCAACATTATTTTCTTTTTGGTCGAAAAGTTTTTGGGCGGCTCGCACTTTTCAATTGTTTTAGGCTGCCCTTATCTAGGTATAAATTTGTTAAGCAGCCTTTGCGCTTTAACTGCGCCAAAACATTAATCTTTAAGCCTGCAATTTTGTAGCCCCGTTCTGTGCACCTAGCTCATTATTCAAATCTAAGACCCTGCTTAAGGTGAAAGCGAATATACAAAAAAAAAGAGCCCAAGAGAAAAAAATCAAAATTCATGAGGCACTGTGCGAGAATTATAGCGACTTTCTTGACGGTTTTAAGGCGCACATCTCTACCCCTCCGCATCCAGCGGCTGTTGGCCAGAATGCGTTTGTTGTTGCAAACTTTTTCCATCAAAAGTTTCGGTTTTCGATACGCTAGCTACTGGCAGCAGAAGCAGCAGCAGCAGCCTCTGCTGCGACGGCGGCGGCTGCTTTCCTGCCAAGTGCCACTTCCGCTTTGCGTCAGCGCACACGGCTGTGGGGCACAAAAGTGTGACTGAAGTGGTTTTCTCTGCCACCACCGCAAATCGCCTCCAGTAGAGCCGGCAACATGCAGGTGTTAATTAACTGTAGACCCCAAACAATCTGCAGCACTAAATTTTAAATTGCAACCCGGGCCAAATTAATGGGACTTGCATTTGTACGCATCATGTTTTGCCCAAAAGTTGCGCGCTGGGATTATTTTTTATGTCGTTTTTTTTGGTTTTTTTTTTTTTTGGTAGGGAATTTTTTCTGTTGCTGCCACAAACGCAAAGTTGGGCCAGACTTTTTAGGGCAAAACTTGAAGGTGCGAGGTGAAAGCATTGCCTGTTTTTATTATACTTTATACTGATATTTTATCCACTTTATTAGCTGGGCTTATCTAGGTGTAGCCAGCACATGATGGCGGTATATTCTACAGAGCTGTTTAAATATTCGCAACAAACGCGTAGCAGATTTATGCGGTAGATATATGTTGGATCGGGCCACGATATAATGTAGTTGGTAAAGGTTTTTTGCTTTCGCTTGAAAACAGACTTTAATTAAAACTTTTTGGAGTGTATTAAATGTTATATTATTAATTGTGCAATGAAGTAAATGTATATATGTACATATATTCTTGATCTGTATTATCATCGCAGGCAGAACTTATGTCAGTGTCAGGTGGCTCGTAACATTTTAACATGTAATTAATGGATTTATTCAGACTTTCTTTACATATCTGCAAAGGTATTCATTCTTTGGCATAACTGTTCCTTTCTATATATATACATACATTAAATAATAATGTTCCTTACGTTTATCCAATAATAATTATCAACAGTTAGCCATAATTACATAAAGTTCCCATAGGAACAATCAACAGATAAAAGCTTCAATATGAAAACTACAGATATGCAATATATAAATATAAAAACATAATACTATTAACTATTAAAAAAAATTAATGCTTAGTGTTTTTAAAATATCAGAATAAGTTCCCAATATTCATGCCTTTATATAAAAATAAATAAACATACAAATAGAATACTATCAATTAAAAAAAGTTTAAAGCAAAATGCCTTTAAATTATCAAAATAACTTCTCGACACTCACGCTTATATTTTGTTTCTTTGATCAGCTAATCTTTAAAATTAAAAGTATTTTCTTTTAATAAATACCTTGGCCTGCTTTTGCAAATACTTTTGCACACAAATTGCAAGCAGACGTTTACATATTTAACAAGATATTTATAATCAAGAATAATATTTAAAGCCCACCCGAAGCAACTATGCGGAAAAATTGCCTGTTGCCACATAAAAATGTAAGTATTTTCATAAAATGCCAAACTCTAACCATATACAATTATTTGTGCAATGTTAATTAAAATTATGTTAAAATATGTATAAAATATTAATTCATTTATAGTGGGAAAGTATTTAGAGAGGCCCATAAATTCTCTGGCTTGCATGTCCCTTTTCTTATGTGATTTGTTGCTGTATTCTAAAATTAATTGAAACATGCAACTGTTCATAGGGACACACACACAAGGGCACACACACACATACACACACACACACCATACACACAATTTGCATCAACATTGAATCCAATTAATAAATAATGAGAAGATCTTGTACTCTGGGTCGCCACTGCACCTGACATGCTGACCTTGCCAACAACTTAATGTCCTTAACAGCTGCATATATGGAGAGAGTATCGATTTTATCGTAGAGTGAAATTAGTTACGGTGTCGCACAATGATGCTTGGCATGACGACATCCTGTCATCCTCCTGTTCCACATGCGTGTGACGAAGTGTAAGAATGCTTGATCTATCATAATTAGTTGACCATGTCACAGCAGACACTTGGCTCAATTGATTTAGGGCCTCAACTGGTTAGCCAGACAACTCAGTTTGCTTAAAGGGCGTGTCAAATTAATGCGCCTTGAGTTGCAGCAGAGACACACACACAGAGAAAGGAAAATTTTAAGAAATAACATGAAAGAAAAAATTAATTAGTAGTAAGTAAATTTTTCTAAAACTTCCTCTGAACTTTTGTAAATAATTTGTAATCAATTTGCTATCGATTTATTCTCTTCAGCCTTTATCTATATGAAATGTCTCAAAAACGACTTTACTTTTATATTAAATTACATTTTGGAAGCTCTCTCCGAAAGAAATATTAGAGTATTTTTGTATATTTAAATGACTATTTAATACCAAATTCTTAAAAAATAAAATGTTTCTTTTAAATACAGTTCTTCTGTGCTCCAATTAAATAAGGACTGTTGTGTACTCCCTCATTTCACATATTAGATATTGTTTAGGAAATTATTTTAAGTAATATATTGAGTCTTTCAAATATTTATTTAATACATTGCTTGCAATTTAAATATGCATTAATCACACTAATTCCATGCAAGCTAATTAAAATGTCGTTTAAATACAATTGTTTTAAATTTTACTTGTAATTGTTATGCATAATGAGTACATTAATCAAGTTTAAACTGAACATTTAAGCACAGTTGTTGTATAATCAAAAATGTGTTGGAAATAGAAAGGGAACAGGCCACAAGAATCTTTCGACGGATGAGGGGAAACAAATACCATAGAAACTATTTGTATTCCTGACTGCCCCTCATTTTACGTTAAGCACACCTATTACCTCGGAATGTGGTACTTTAACATCAATAACAATATATATAAACAATTATATTTATCTGTGGGATGGTCTTGGCAACGCAGAACTAATTGCTGATGAAGCCCATTTGGAAAGCTTTTACCTACTTAGCCATCTTTAAACATCCCTTTCCTAACTTTATCAAAGTTTACCTAACCCTAACTAAAATAATAATTATAGTTTTCGCTACTTAAATTATAATAATTAATATAAAAACATAAATTTTTCGAATACACCTCACAGACAAAGATAATTAAATTAAATAAAAACATATGTATTGCTATAAAAGCTAATTTTTATTATAATTAAATATTTGCGCAATATGTCATGTAACAAGCCAACTTTAAAAATTAATTATTTACTTATTTTCATATATACTCGTTGAAATGTTGCAATTTCGCAACAAATACGTATACGCAATCTGCTTACCGCCTAATGCCCATTAAGAATAATTAACTTTGAGCGTTTTATTAATGGGACACACATTGAAATTTAAAAAGTAAAAAGCCGCTTAGCGCAACCAAACAGATTTTTAATTTAGGCCAATTGTCAATTACAGGCCGCATATTTCTAATTTGAAAATTAAATGTTTAACTAATTGCGTGTCAGCTTAAAATTCATTTGGCAAGTATTTTGACAGTTAATTTTTTGCGGTTTTGTTTGGGTTTATTAAATTAAAAAACCCAAAATTAAATGCGTTCGCTTCGGGAATTTGGGTCAGTGCCGGCTGCTTGCCCCCAGCAAATTGATGTAAAAGTAAGTGCAAGTACTGGAATTTAATTAAATGCGTGCATAAATTATGCATTATAATGGCAACTGCATACGCAATAAGCATACAGACACACAAACACACACCACACACACCACATACACCACATACACCACACATACACATTCATGCATTTGTACACTCACGCAGGTTAATGCGCAGCCCCACAGCGCATTGCCATGGGCATAATTATTGCCAAATATGAAATTCTGCGCGCCAAAAAGTATGCAAAATGGGCGTGTTTGTCTGCGCCTCGTCCTGTTGAGCCTGTCGTCGTGCTCTCGTCTTTGTCCTGCAGCATTATTAATGCAATTGCATTGCTGATAGCAGTACACCACTTGGAGACCATAATCATCTCCCCCACAAGCTCATCATGCAGTTGAGTATTCAGCAGGCATTCCCAAATCGCATTTTCTTTCATTTCGTCAATATTTTGGAAACACTTCATTTAACAGCAGGCTACAAGCTTTTTTTTTTTAGCAGATTAGCAGCTCATTTAAACATTATTTATTAAGTTTAATTTCATAAAAAAATGTTCTATCTGGTTTAGTACGATTTTAATAAGATTTTAAGATTTTAGCAGCTCATTTAAACATTGATTATTAAGTTCACTTTAAAAAACAAATTTTTCTAAATTTATTTTAGTAGATGTTATCGATTTATTATCGATTCTTGAATATTTATGATATAAATTGCTTACTTTTGCAGAAATTCAGGGGTTAGGTTCAAGGTCTACCTAATAATTGAATATAAAAATAAATCCGGACTAATTTTTTAACAAAAAAAGGTAAGTTTTTGCTTGTATTGAATTTACAATGTGCTATTGCCAAATTCTCACCTAGATAGCTGTTAAGGCGATATCAAAATATAATATTTTAGATACATTTTGTATTATTATACGAAAATGTTTTCTCAAAATCGTTGCGAAAACGTTTTTGGAAACGCATTCATTTCGGTATTATTGTAACAATGTGCAATGGCACTTTTGGGTATGAGCTGTGTCACTGTTTCAATTCACATGCTTGTAATTCACACGCATGCCCATAATTTGCCATATACCCACAGACACACACACACAACCGCACACAGATAGACCCGGCCGCACCCTCGCACACAGTTGACAATGTTGCTGCTGACCCCCCGTTCCCCATGCCAGCTTCCGCTCAACGTTTGTTTAAAGCAATTTCCACATTGTTGTCTCTGTTGCTGCTGCTGCCGCTGCTGTTATTGTTGCTGTTGTGGTTGTTGTTGCTGGTCTGGCCTGGCCGTTGCCATAATAAGGGCATTGTTTATGTTGTTCCTGATGGCATTAATACCATTGTAATTTCAATATTTAGTCAACCACTTAATAATGTGCGGCTTACTAATGATTATTAATTATTGTTGAATACTTGTTGTCATTTTGTTGCTACTGTTGTTGTATTGGCAACCGGTTTATTGTACTCGTCTGCATCTATATACAGTGGCAAAATGGTTAACCGCATATTAGATGCGAATTATATCAATGCGTAGCAGGTGATTCATTTTGACCAGCGATTACACAAATGTTTAACGGATATCAGTGCATTGCATTCGTGATTTATAGTTAGTATAAGCTGCAGAGGATGATGTGATATCTACGCACAAAATAAGCATAGTTTCCTTAAGTAATTTACCGTAAGAGATTAAGTAAACTCAAATAAGTAATTATCTTTGGCTTGCATTTCCTTTTTTAGTTAACTACTTTCAAAAAAATTTGCATTTCGAAAACTAGAAAAACTTATCAAATATTTTTACAAATATACAAATCATTTGTTAATTTATATAATTCGATATTTAGAGTTCTTAACTTATTTTGAAATATATATTGAAAATACTATGGGTAAAGGTTTATTAAAAATATATATACAATGTACACTACAACAAACCTCCCTTTTACCAATTTATTAACATTCCCAGGTACTGGCAGCATTGTAAAACATTTTTAGGTATATTGTGCATATTAACCAGTCCAGACATCTTTTTTCGAGTAATATATTTTCAAACATTTTTGTTTAAAATTCGGAATACTAAAGATAATTTTAATAATCTTTTAATTTTTACTTTTTAAATATTAACAAATAATGTTAAAAGCATATTTAGATGCAAGGAGCCCTTAACTTAGATTTGAAAATATATGTAAAATACTTGGAATAAAATATGAAATTATATATGATTTAAATTTTAAATGTAACTCTAAACAAAACCTCCTCTACGACGAATTGGACCCCTTCCCAGGTTACTGTTAGTATTGGCCAACATTTTCAGTGTGCATATTATGCACTCCATTAGGAGATCAGCGATAAGCATTCGCATCCATTTGTAACGAAGCACATGCAAAGCATGGCTTATGGCCAACAACTAATTACGAGTTTGGTCAACAATTAAATGCCATTTATTATCTTTGGTTTCGGCGCTGGTAAAAACAATGAATTATTGCTACTAATTAAATCACCAAATTACAAGCACGCAAATTGTATAAATTGTAAATTCGATGCAGGGCATTTCGGCTGGCCGCAAATCCCGTAGGTATTGTTTAGGTAAATCTCAAATTAAATACAAAAAAATATTTTAAATTTTGAAGTTAGGTGGCTGTTATTTGGCGAAGTCGCATTTGCCAAAAAGGAATGTATAAAAATACTGTGTAATCATCAATGGCAGCCAAGGATATAATTTTATTGCCAGCAGGAAATCTGAAGGAGGGTCACGAAACCGATAAAGTGATAGGTAATTGTTTGAGCCCGATTTATAGTTGATTTTGTATTAGATTTTTATTTTATTTAGATTTCTTAATATAATATGTAATAATACTTTTTCAAATCTGCAAGGAAAATTTGCAAACATTGCTTTATGTAAATTGTATAAAAAAATTGATTTATAAATTTATTAAATGTTTTGTTAACAGATTTAAATGCAGAACTTATCTAGTGCCAAATTATTTTGATTTTGGCAAAGTTGTAATACCGTATATGAATTTGGTAAAAAAAAACTTTTTTATTTCAAGACATAGTTGCAGATATAATCTACAGGTCAAGCCATGAACAACAAGTATATTCTGATTAAATTTGCAAATTTAACTTTGCCTAATTTAATCGATTTGGTTTTTTAAATTTTTTTTGTGAATTTTACAAAAATGTGGAAGCAAATCCATAAAAACAAAGACGAGCTCAATAAACAGTTTTTATTTTTAGCTTTCTGTGTCGCTTCAACGATACTTAAGTAACTCATCGTCACATATTTTGATATTAAGTTGTAATGACAGCATCAAAAGTGGCAAAAATGGAAAATATAAAGCACAGCTAAGCCCCAGACGAGCAACAAAATCTGAAGTCGGCAAGTCTGTTGCCTGCTCAGTCCTTTTTTTTTTGTGGGTAGTTAGGGGGAAGCTGCTGTCAGCAGTTGGCTCAGTGCTGTCCATCATGCGGTTGGTCGTAGATCAAGCTGCCGCAAGCATGAGGCAAATCCAATGTTCTCTGGAGGTTACGCAAAAATATCTAAAAATCCCACTACTTGGTAGCAATGCAACTCGACCTAAGCTCAGCTCACATTTCACTTACTTTGGCTGTGACTTAAAAAAAAAAAAAAAAAAAACAATTTATGCAACATTTTCGCAATGCGTTTGTGCCGCATGCCACAATTTTTGGCACAGACACTCAGACAACGTGTGGCACGGCCCAAGCCAGCACCGTGGCGCTGTCAGCAGCCAGTGCAAAATACGCGTTAAATGCGCAAAGCGTGCGGCACGCGCTGAGATTGCCGAGCCAAGTGCGGGGTCCGTGTGAATATGTTGTCAAATTCTCAAGGGGATTTTAGCTTCAGCTTCTTTTGTTTTTCTCTAGTCTTGTTGTTATTATTCTGGCTGTTGTTGTTGTTGTTGTTGCTGTTGCTGTTGCTTTTGACGGCACTTGGCTGCCTAACATATTTCAAAATCCACTCGTAAGTGTGCTAAGTGGCTGCTTACAAATACATTTGCGTAACGTCTTCGCTACTCGACGCATATCACTTTTATTTGAGTTTGCGTTTTGCATTAGGCACATTACGCATACGCCAGCGTCCCACACACAGCCACATCCTATTAAACACACACATAGATACAGCGCAGCATATTATGGCGCTTCGCCTTCGTCGTCTGCCATTTTTGGCCCAGTGAAATTAGAAGCTTATGATTTTTGCCTTGCTCTAAGCCTTGCTAATGGCTACAGCTTATGCTCTTTATCATTTTTTGTTGTTGTTTTTTTTTTTTTTTGGTGACGAACTTGACAGAAAGCTTGTGCAAATTTGCTTTAATTTCCTGTGCGGTTGCAGAATATAGTAAATTTCCGGTCGCAGGTTTTGCTAATGCTATGGGTAAGCCGTCGTGAGCTGTGTTTGATTAAAATAAATGAAGTATACGCCAGGTAGTGCAATTAGTTTAAACTTGTGTTCAGTGTTGCAGGCAATAAATTACGTTGAATCGGGGGAAAAATAAATAAGTAATAATAAGTTTTGCTGCCACAGGGCACTAAATTGACTTAAAGTAAACAAAATGAAAATCAAAACGACGAAAGATTCTTATTATAAAAGCTTGGCATACATCAAAATGTAGCTTAAACTTTTTAAAAATGTGTTCAGCATTATGATTATGATGATTCTTATTATTATTATTAGTGTTCAGTAAACAGTACCTTGGAATTGAAAAAACTTTTGAGTACTTTAAGTCTTATCTAAGTTTAATTTAACTTAGCGCTAAAAAAATTCTACCATTAACACAATGAAAACAACAGATGACACAGCTATTTTTACGGCCTGAGTATTGAGCAGCATCATTTTTTATGCCATAAGAAATTTCATAGCTGCTGCAGCTGAAATACACACCAGAAAATGCATTTTTGCGTAAAAGTTTTTCTGTGGATATTTTCGTATTTTTTTCTACTTTGTTTGTTTTGGGGCATCATGAGTGCTGCTCAGCTGACCAGATACTTGCGTTCGGAGTATATATGCATTAGCTTTAATGTTGTTTATGGATTGACCCAGACTTGCATTTTGGTTGCTTCTATTGCTGCTCGGGCGCATGCATCATTTATGGCGCGCAGCATCAAATGCATGCATTGTTTTGCTGCGAAAACTTTATTTATGACACACACAAGCACATACTCGCACGCGCAGTCTTTTATACTTGTATAAGCGCCAATGTCAATGTTTATTGATGCAAAACAAGATTTTGCTCGCTCGCGCAAAGGAAAAACGCATTTCAAGTACTTTTCTTTTACTCCGTTATTGTCTGAGCTGCGCGAAATGTTTTCAAATGGACTCTTTTTTTTTTTTTTGCATTCTGCATTGACAAATGGCTAAAGAGCTTTATTTGTGTGCGCGAGTGGGTGCGGTTGATGCGATTTTCTCCTAGAAATATATTTCTTTTTGTTGTGTTACTTGGCTTGGCTTATTGACATGGCAAATTCAGGACAGGCAAATATTATGGATTACTTAAAAAAGAACAACATATAACAGGATTATGTCTAAGTAGATGAGGTAAGCTAGGCTTAGTATGTTCGATCTTAATTCTTCAAAGTATCTCAAATGCCAATTGATATTTTGCGCTGCATTACAAAAGTGCAATACAATACAATTTTTAAAAAAGTTTTAGTTATAACATATTTTGATATCAATCGGTTTAATGAATTTCTGTAAATTGCTTTTTACGTCAAGGAATTTGAAAAACAAAATATTTTTTTTTAAATCAGTCGGAATTTTCCGATTTAAATAATGTTTTTAAATGGTATTCGAAACATAAACAGAACACGACGTTGATTTTCGCGGGCATTTAAATATTTATTTGGTTTTGCTGATATGAAATGCGAGGCACGTCACAAAACCATCAGCGGCAACATCGCGGCATGCCAACTTTACCGAGGCGCAACAGCCACAGCAGACCAAATGCCATAATGCCAAATGCGCATTAATGTGCTCACGCTCCCCACCTACCGTGAAAATAACACAAATAATTTTTTAACGCTTGCCACACACTGCAATCAGTTTAAAAAGTAATTTTTTTGACTGTTATTTAATTCATTGTGTGGGAGTCTTAGGGCTCAGTATGAATATAAAGTTATGATATGGTGTATTTAAGAGGGACACAACTATTCAAAGCTGTCTTACTCGATATATTTATAAATATATTTTTTAATTTTAATTTTTAAATGAATATTTTGATATTTATGTTAAGCCATTTATACTTATAAAAAAAATTGCACTATTCAAAACGATTGCATCATTCAAAACAAAAATAATCGTTGCTGGCATCGGAAGAGCATAATTGGAAAGTTGTGCAATACTTTTATGCAGATACTTAAAATAGAATTACAGTGTGTTCAGCTAGACAAAGAGACTAACTCTTGTGGCCTCTTACCTAATTCATACAACCAATCTCTTACCACAAAGCGGACGAACACCGAAAGAGCTTACATTCCAGAACGTATAATAGCTGAATATTTGTATTGTATTGTTGTTGTTGTTATTGTGGCAAGCACTTACAATAATTACACGCATAGCACTTTGCACTTTTGCCCCCAAAAATGTGAAAACCATTTTGTTTGCTCCGAGTCAACAGGTCGTATGCGCAACGTCCGTAGTATACGTTGTTGCATGGTTGTGCTGGTTGTGGAAGACAAGCTGATTGCGCAATCAGCATTAGAACATGATAGAAACAATGTCATCTAGCTAACGCGCACCCCAACTGACACACTGCCACATGGTGGAATTTAAACATCAAGTGGCATCTTTAGATGTTGTCACTTGTCCTTGTCATGTTTGCACTTGGCTTTAATGGCCGCCAGTGTGGCGTGTCGGCGGTTGGTCTTTTTTTTTTTTTTTTAGCCTTTTGTTTTTGTTTTTCGGTTAAGCGAAACAATCTCAACAGATTTGAGCCAAAAAGTTTGCAGCCAATTCTGTGACAATTTCTGGCGGTATTTCAACGCCGAACATCATTGCACTTCAGTTGTAATCAAAAGTTTTAAGGGTGTGTGCTCTTCTCTGTGTGTGTGTGTGTGTGTGTTAATGGTTTGCGTAAGTCTGCAGTAACTTGCACTGCACTTTGTCCTGTTTAAGCATGATTACTTTGTTTGTGTGTGCTGCGTGTTAATTGTGCTGATTTCCCAACTGCAGTTGCGACTGGCGTTCGCTGGGCAAAAAGCGTTGGGAAATTGAAATAAAATGAAGATAAATTTGCTTGCTACCTGTTTAGAACCCATTAACTCATGTAAACGTTGGGGTGTTTACTCAGAGTGGCAAAACATTTCAGAACATTTTTATTTACATTTGAATGTTAAATTTACAACTATAAGAGTGTTGTCTTTAATCACAACAAGTATTTAGTTTTAGTGTATATTGCTTTGTATACGGGAGAAAACAATTTAGTATTCATAAATTATATAATTTTTTAAGAATTTTACAAAAAATAGATGATGGTATTTTTAAGAAAATAGATTGTAATATTTCAATAATATAAGGTATTGATTATATTTCGAATAAAAACGGGAACTATAGGTATTTATATAAATTATAAATAATATTTTTGTAAAATATGAATTATTTATAAATCTTATTATTATTATTATTATTATTATTATTATTATTATTATTATTAATTTTATTATTATTATTATTAATATTAATATTATTATTAATTTTATTATTTTTAATATTATCATAATTATAATTATTGAGACACAGTTCTGCGGGCTCCTTATGTTATAGTCAAGTTTTCTTTGGATGTTTAGAATTTTGATTAAAAAATTAAATTTTGTAAAAAATTAAATAAGTTTTGGTTTAATATAAAATGTAAAATATTGATGATTTTTTACCAATATAGTTTATTTTGCTTAATTCAAGACTCAAGATATATCTCATACTTTTTCTAAATGAATGTGTTTTATAATGATCATTTGAAAACACATCTTAGTTCTCGTTACCCACACTTCTCATTAACCGCTATTCAAATACCTATGCGTATATATCTGTGTCTCAGTCCACACACACGCATACACGCATACACACATACACACACACACAATCAAAGTTATTATTAGGCATGAAAATGTAACCAAATAGCACTTGATTATTATTCAGTATCTGCCTTTAGAGCAGCTTCTCTTTGTATGCGTAGGAGGAAGGTATTTGTTAAACGGGCACGGGGCGTCAATTATGCTAACAACCTACCAACACTCATAATCACTCCACAGACAATCGTTTAGATAAGCGCGAAGGCGCGTTAAGCAAAACGCTGCGGGATATGCGTGAGCCGTGAGCCTAGACAAATCCGAATACTTGAACTCAAGTGGGTATGGGTTTTTTTTGGGGGGTGTGGGAGGGGCTTGGCTTGTGAAACAAAAGGCATAACAAGCTGAATAAATAGCACGATAAATGCCATAAACAAGAGACGAAAAGTTTTAGCAATGAACGCAAAATAGCAAAAAGAAACAAGAAGTGAAAAAAAACAAATAAAAACACAAAAAAACGAAAAGCCGGCAAAGTCCAATAAAAGTCACGTTGCCACAATGTGAAGTCAGCAGAAAGTCCAAGCCAAGTTCGTGTCCGTGTTGTTGTCCGACTGCGAGTCGATGTCCGAGTTCTGGAGTGCATAAAAAGTAAACTGCGTGTTGTAATTGCTTTAAGGAAACCCTTGCGTACAATTTGCAACTAGGTGGCAACGCTGTCGCGCATTGTGAACCGGTAACAACTCTCAAAGGACGAGATTTATGCGATTGCCGATAGGAATCGCGCCAAGCAGCAATGGCGCTCAAGACTCTTTGTACTCTAATGGCATTTGTGGGCGTTGTTTTTGGAGCGATAGTAAGGAGTGGACTGGTGAGGGGGTGGAAGGTGGGGTTGGTTGACATTGTTCTTGCTATTAGGATTGTACAAGCATTGTCTTATTCAGGCAGCTAATAATGTGCTGCCGTATATACGTAGTAGTTGTAGTTGTGTCCTTGCCTTGACTTTGGTCACATTTTAATTTATTGCCATTTAAATACTTATTTCAATGAAATTCAACAAGCACAACAAAAACTTGTTTTGCATTTTATTAATTATACATTAACAAGAGTTACTATTTTCATACTTGTGCATATATTTATTTTCTTTCAAATTTGTTGTTACACAAGTTTTCCTTTAACGAGACACAATTAAATTGTCTTAAAGTACTTGCTTGTTTGCATTTTTTCATTGTAATTTTTTTGTTTTTTACCATATTTATGATAATTGTTTGCGCTATTTCTGTAAGGACACCGCCAAAGTTGGTTCCTCTACGCAGTTGTGGGCGGTAGGTTCGGTTCAATAGCCAAAAGCCATACATATTTATGACATACAGTTTATGGCGCCTCATGAATATGAAGTTGGCCAAAGCGATAGATGCTTATAGAGATGTCTAGACTGACTGAAAATTTAGAGCACAGCAAGCACTCAAAATTGAATAAAATTTAAAGTCGCAGAAAACGGTTCATGTTCAATATTTAACAATATTTTTCTGTTTTGAGTTACATGTTATAAAAGTAGTAATTAAAAAATTATATAAAATATTTAAGAAATTTTATTTAAAATTTAGCTTCGTTTATTTCATTGTTATATTTAAAATGAAGTAACTTTAAAATAATAATTATATAAAACTAGGCGTTTAATAGAACTATCTTAAAAATCCAATAAAATACCATATTAAAATTGTTTTATAATAATATGAAAATACTATTGTATAAGCGTTAAACAAATTTTTATTTTAAAATATGTTAAATGGATTTTATTTATTATTCAATTTTTTTCCACTCATTTGTAAATGATACAAATTATAATATATTACATTTCGCTACGATATCTATTTAAAAGATCTTAATTTAAAAAAAAATACATTTAATAAATAATTTAAAATATTCGAATTTAAGAAAATAAGCTTATTCCATAAGGCCATTTAAACTTTATTAAAATAAACTTATTGTAATTTATTTGATTTTAATACAAAACCTATTTCTTAAGGCCATTTAGAGCTTTCACTTAAACTTTAATAAAATAAACTAAATTAATAATGTAATTTATTTCATTTTAATAAAATAAACTTTTTTCACGAGGCCATTTAAATCCATATTCACTATAATATACCATTACTTGAAATTGATAATTATTTTGAATTACATATTTGCATTACTTAAGCAAATATTAAGAAAATTTAACCAATTCGAAGCAATTGCAAGTCTGTTTCACTTTCAGGTAAAAGTTTTCATTTCACAACTTTATCGCATAACTTACAGCTATGCAGTGCCATTACGGCTCCTCATTTTCAACATAGACACTGAAAGTATAACAAGTTCCACGTGCCAAACTGAATGCGGCTACAAATTTTCGCTATCAACGGTGGAGAAATGCGGCGCTATCGGCAACATTCATCATCAGCTGCCAAACAATTGACAACATAAAACGCAGAGACCTGGTAACACTAAAAATACCCCCCAACCCCACCCGCCCCCATAACCAACTGCGTTGCTGATATCCACCTGTAATGAAACTTTTGAATTTTGATTGCGCTGCGCGCGAGTTCGTTGGCGTTGGCGTTGAAGTCGACTGCGGCAGCGTTCATTGTTGCTGTTGTTGGTGTTGTCGAGTGCTTGGTTTTTATCACAAGACTGTGGAGCGTCAGTCGGGCACTTCATATGCAAAGTATGATCCACTTAATGCGATTTATAATGCCACTGCCGCGCGCGTCGCCAACCCTCCAACCCTCACACAGCATGCAAATATATTAAGCAGAGTGACTACGACTAGAGAGTGAAACTAAACTACATTTTGCACAGGCTCAGGCTCGGGCTCCGGCTCGGGCTCAGAGTCTCGGTCTTAGTTCCATCGTTGTACCAGCTGTAGCTCTCTGGTTCATATACGCCAAGCTCGTTTGTTCCGCCTGTCATGGTCATGTTGCTGTCACCCATCAGCCATCACCCGTCGCCCGTCAACGTCGTTCTAGTCGATGATGCTGCGCTTTCATTCATGGTGATTATGCCGTGGCCCCATTGTTTCCTTAGCTTAGAAAATCCATTTCGAATCCCAGTTTAGTGCAAATTTATACGGTGAATACAATATTTTTTTTCTGTTGCTGCTGCTTTGCCATTGCTTCTTACTACTCTTTAAATTTAAAGCTAAGAAAAAAATTCTATATATATATATATATATAAAGATATATTCATGCAAGTCTGTTTTGCATATCTCACCCTCAACTGTTACATAATTGTGAGCTTTCCACTTATAACAGTTTTTTTCCAAAAGAAATGCTGGCTGTTTGAAATGCTTAACAGGACAACAACTGCTGGTACACGCGGCGTATGCGTAACATTGTTAGCCATTGTTCTTAGCGTGGCTGCCCGCTGGGCATTCGCCGTTGTCTTGTAAGAAAAAGCCAAAATAAAAGGGGTTGCAAATATAATTTTAATAAATGTAAGCGCATATATGTGCTTGTTGGCTCTTTCTACCCTAATTCTCAAAAGGGAATATAATATATGTTGCATTTTTTTTTGTAGGGGTGAAAATATAAAATTGCCTTTTCTAAGAGTATACATATATATATATATATATTTTTTTTTGTTTCAATTATTTGATTTTTTCTTGAGTTTACTCACTTGATTATGAATTATAGGAAATAATTTAAAGTAACAAAAATAAAAATAAAACATCTATAAAGGATACACAAAATATTATAAATAAAAAATTTAGATATATATAAATAAAAAACTTAATGAAAATGTTTTCGAGATTTGCAAAATTGTGTAGAAAATATATTCGGGAATGTCTAAACTCCGTTTGCACTACTAGCCACAGAGCATGCCAGGCCAGACAAGTTACAGACTCATTAGCAAGTACTTAAAAACTATTCGAGCAACAGCTGACATGTTGCGTGGCGGGCTGCCACACGGTGCTGCAAGCGCGATATTTATAATGTCGCATGTAGGTAACAACTGTCAACATGCGACACATTCAGCGCAACTGACAGCCCGAGGCTCGGCGGGGCCAGAACCCCTGGTGGTTAATTAAAAAATGGCAACATTTCGCGGCACCTAGGGGAGGGGGGTGTGGGGGCATGGTAAACGCGTTGACTTGAATTTTGGTTGGCTTAAGCCAGCCAGCGGGCTTGTGCATTACGAGCTATGATTATTATTTTATAAGCGCTTTGCACGTAAATATTCTATCTTTCGGGCAAAGTTACGGGCCATTTAGCCGCGACTAACTCATTTCAGCGTTAACATACTTTCTTTTTCTTTTTTTCCTTTTTTTTTTCTCTTTTTCTTGTTTTTGTTTTATGTCCTTTGCTGCAGCTGCTGTTGAGGCTGTCAATGAGCTCATTAAATTGCAATTCCGGGCACATTATTTCAAAGTAATGGAGTACCTACTCAACGTTGATTACTTACCTCTACTGCTCTGTTTTGTTACGCTTTCTTTCACTTTTTGTTTTGCTGTTGTTTCTCTTTTATTTTTAGAGCAACTCTAACTAAAGGTGTCTGCAGCTCTACTTACGCTTTGTTTATTATGAATTATGCGCTCTTCGAGCTCTGGGAATAATTCAACTGAAATTATACTAAAGAAAATCCCATGAAGTCTGGCGAGTGCATTCGCCTGAAAGAAATGTAGTTAAGGAAAAAGTTTCGCGCCGCAATAAGAAAGCGAATATAAATTACTTTAAGTTAGTTTGAAATACATCTAATTTGTAATTAATAACAACAGTTTGCTTTTAAAGGCAACAGATTCTGATTTTAATAGCTTAACGGTGGAAATGTGAAGTTACCCATTTGACTTCGTTTTATTTCGAATTTTGAAAAATATTATTGTAAATGAGCTCATTTCTTAGGTTTTTTATTTGACAATGAAATTGTTAGTGTTGTCATAAGTCTGAGGAGGATATGGATGGCAGCTTGATTATTTTTATGAAAATAAGAGAACCACGATCTTATAAAACTCAATTTTGGGCACTAAAATAACTCAATTACCGAGGTATGCAAATATTTCCATATTTTGAAATATAAACGTAAATAAGAATCCTATTTATTTGTAAAATCATGAATCGCTTCGACTTCTAAAAACTAACTAAATGAAAATTCAATAGGTGAATATAAATTATAACGTAACGCCAAAAGCAAGTTGGCAATGTTTTTTACAGTGCAGAAAATTGAAATTATTTTCTGACAGACCAATAAAAATATATCTCCAGGATGAACATTAACCAAATTGTCACACAATTCGCAACATGCATGTGACAGTTGCTTGTGGCTCCGACAACAACTCCGTTTGTTTACTTTCTGTGTGTGTATGTGTGTTGTGCGTGTGTGTGTACTGAGCATGTGGGTCAGCTTGTTGCCGACTGCTTGCTGTTGGTTTTTTGAATGCACCACCTTCCCGAAAAATCATCATTGAAATATGTTTTTTGTCTGCCACAGAGCCGAAACAAGCAGCGGTATCGGGATCGAGAGCTGGAGTAGCAGCAAGCATCATCCTGCGGTTACGCCATGATACCGCAGCAGGCGGCCGTCTGACCGCACAAAAAAACCATAAGCAAAACCTTCATTAATCTTATTCAATGTCCGGCACATACTTACATGAGGCTGAAGGATTTTGCCTTGCACATTTTTCGCACTGTTTTCTTTGCCGCTTGAAATATAAACAATTTGCACATTTGAAGTTCATTTCTTTTGCAAAGTTTTTACTAGAATTTTATATGGAACTCTTAAAATGGCCGTAACTTCTAAACTAGACGTCTAATCGCGATTTTAAGCTTAATTCGGGATCACAGCCTATTATTTAATTTATATGGAAATCTAAAAATGCTAATAACTTCTAAACTTGACGTCTAATCGCGATTTTAAGCTTAATTCGTGATCACAACTTTTTCTCCCTTACATAAATTGAAGTTTTTACTAGAATTTTATATGGAAATCTTAAAATGGCCGTAACTTCTAAACTAGTCCAATCGCGATTTAAAGCTTAATTCGGGATCACAGCCCATTATTTAATTTATATGGAAATCTAAAAATGGTAATAACTTCTAAACTAGACGTCCAATCGCGATTTTAAACTTAATTCGGGATCACAACTTTTTTCCCTAACATAAATTGAAGTTTATACTAGAATTTTATTTGGAAATCTTAAAATGGCCGTAACTTCTAAACTAGACGTCTAATCGCGATTTTAAGCTTTATTCGGATCACAGCCCATTATTTAATTTATATGGAAATTAAAAAATGGTAATAACTTCTAAACTAGACGCCCAATCGCGATTTTAAGCTTAATTCGGGATCACAGCCTTTTATTTAATTTATATGGAAATCTAAAAATGGTATTAATTTCTAAACTAGACGCCCAATCGCGTTTTTAAGCTTAATTCGTGATCACAACTTTTTTCCTTACATAAATTGAAGTTTTTACTAGAATTTTATGTGGAAATCTTAAAATGGCCGTAACTTCAAAACTAGACGTCCAATCGCGATTTTAAGCTTATTTCGGGATCACAGCCCATTATTTAATTTATATTGAAATCTAAAAATGGTAATAACTTCTAAACTAGACGCCTAATCGCGTTTTTATGCTTAATTCGTATCACAACTTTTCTCCCTTACATAAATTGAAGTTTTTACTAGAATTTTATATGGAAATGTTAAAATGGCCGTAACTTCTAAACTAGACGTCCAATCGCGATTTTAAGCACAATTCGGGATCACAACTTTTTTCCCTTACATAAATTGAAGTTTTTACTAGAATTTTATATGGAAATCTTAAAATGGCCGTAACTTCTAAACTAGTCCAATCGCGATTTAAAGCTTAATTCGGGATCACAGCCCATTATTTAATTTATATGGAAATCTAAAAATGGTAATAACTTCTAAACTAGACGCCTAATCGCGTTTTTATGCTTAATTCGTGATCACAACTTTTCTCCCTTACATAAATTGAAGTTTTTACTAGAATTTTATATGGAAATGTTAAAATGGCCGTAACTTCTAAACTAGACGTCTAATCGCGGTTTTAAGCTTAATTCGTGATCACAGCCTATTATTTAATTTATATGGAAATCTAAATGGTAATAACTTTTAAACTAGACGCCTAATCGCGTTTTTAAGCCTAATTCGTGATCATAACTTTTTTCCCTTACATAAATTGAAGTTTTTACTAGAATTTTATATGGAAATCTTAAAATGGCCGTAACTTCTAAACTAGACGTCTAATCGCGATTTTAAGCTTGAATTTATATGGAAATCTAAAAATCGTAATAACTTCTAAACTAGACGCCCAATCGCGTTTTTAAGCTTAATTCGTGATCACAACTTTTTTCCCTTACATAAATTGAATTTTATATGGAAATCTAAAAATGGTAATAACTTCGAAACTAGACGCCCAATCGCGTTTTTAAGCTTAATTCGTGATCACAACTTTTTTCCCTTACATAAATTGAATTTTATATGGAAATCTAAAAATGGTAATAACTTCTAAACTAGACGCCCAATCGCGTTTTTAAGCTTAATTCGTGATCACAACTTTTTTCCCTTACATAAATTGAAGTTTTTACGAGAATTTTATATGGAAATCTTAAAATGGCCGTAACTTCTAAACTAGACGCCTAATCGCGTTTTTAAGCTTAATTCGTGATCATAACTTTTTTCCTTTACATAAGTTGAAGTTTTTACTAGAATTTTATATGGAAATCTTAAAATGGCCGTAACTTCTAAACTAGACGTCTAATCGCGATTTTAAGCTTAATTCGGGATCACAACTTTTTTCCCTTACATAAATTGAATTTTTATGGAAATCTAAAAATGGTAATAACCTAAACTAGACGCCCAATCGCGTTTTTAAGCTTAATTCGGGATCACAACTTTTTTCCTTACATAAATTGAATTTTATATGGAAATCTAAAAATGGTAATAACTTCTAAACTAGACGCCCAATCGCGTTTTTAAGCTTAATTCGTGATCACAACTTTTTCCCTTACATAAATTGAGGTTACTGAATTTTATATGGCAATATCTTAAAATGGCCGTAACTTCTAAACTAGACGTCTAATCGCGATTTTAAGCTTAATTCGGGATCACAACTTTTTTCCCTTACATAAATTGAATTTTATATGGAAATCTAAAAATGGTAATAACTTCTAAACTAGACGCCCAATCGCGTTTTTAAGCTTAATTCGGGATCACAACTTTTTTCCCTTACATAAATTGAATTTTATATGGAAATCTAAAAATGGTAATAACTTCTAAACTAGACGCCCAATCGCGTTTTTAAGCTTAATTCGTGATCACAACTTTTTTCCCTTACATAAATTGAAGTTTTTACTAGAATTTTATATGGAAATCTTAAAATGGCCGTAACTTCTAAACTAGACGTCTAATCGCGATTTTAAGCTTAATTCGGGATCACAACTTTTTTCCCTTACATAAATTGAATTTTATATGGAAATCTAAAAATGGTAATAACTTCTAAACTAGACGCCCAATCGCGTTTTTAAGCTTAATTCGGGATCACAACTTTTTTCCCTTACATAAACCAATACATAAAAAATGGTAATAACTTCTAAACTAGACGCTCCAATCGCGTTTTTAAGCTTAATTCGTGATCACAACTTTTTTCCTTACATAAATTGAAGTTTTTACTAGAATTTTATATGGAAATCTTAAAATGGCCGTAACTTCTAAACTAGACGTCTAATCGCGATTTTAAGCAATTCGGGATCACAACTTTTTTCCCCATAAATTGAAGTTTTGACTAGAATTTTATATGGAAATCTAAAAATGGTAATAACTTCTAAACTAGACGCTCAATCGCGTTTTTAGCTTAATTCGGATCACAACTTTTTTCCCTTACATAAATTGAATTTTATATGGAAATCTAAAAATGGTAATAACTTCTAAACTAGACGCCTAATCGCGTTTTTAAGCTTAATTCGTGATCACAACTTTTTCCTTACATAAATTGAAGTTTTTACTAGAATTTTATATGGAAATCTAAAAATGGTAATAACTTAAATTAGACGCAATCGCGTTTTTAAGCTTAATTCGTGATCACAACTTTTTTCCCTTACATAAATTGAAGTTTTTACTAGAATTTTATATGGAAATCTTAAAATGGCCTGTAACTTCTAAACTAGTAGCCTAATCGCGTTTTTAAGCTTAATTCGGGATCACAACTTTTTCCCTTACATAAATTGAAGTTTTTACTAGAATTTTATATGGAAATCTTAAAATGGCCGTAACTTCTAAACTAGATCTAATCGCGATTTTAAGCTTTTCAATCTGGATCACAGCCTATTATTTAATTTATATGGAAATCTAAAAATGGTAATACTTCTAAACTAGACGCCTAATCGCTTAAAAGCTTAATTCGTGATCATAACTTTTTTCCCTACATAAATTGAAGTTTTTACTAGAATTTTGTATGGAAATCTTAAATGGCCGTAACTTCTAAACTAGACGTCTAATCGCGATTTTAAGCTTAATTCGGGATCACAGACGTCTAGTTGAGAAGTTACGGCCATTTTAAGATTTCCATATAAAAGTTGTGTAAAAACTTCAAATGTGATGTGGGCAGTTGTGACACGAATTAAGCTTAAAACCGATTGGGCGTCTAGCTAGAAGTTATTACCATTTTAGATTTCATAAATTAAATATAAATTAAACTTCAATTTATGTAAGGAAAAGTTGTGATCCCGAATTAAGCTTAAAATCGCGATTAGACGTCTAGTTTAGAAGTTACGGCCATTTTTAGGATTTCCATATAAATTAAATAATAGGCTGTGATCCCGAATTATGCTTAAAATCGCGATTAGACGTCTAGTTTAGAAGTTACGGCCATTTAAAGATTTCCATATAAAATTCTAGGAAAAACTTCATTCTGTAAGGGAAAAAAGTTGTGATCACGAATTAAGCTTTAAAAACGCGATTGGTCTCTTGTTTAGAAGTTATTACCATTTTTTTTACGGCCATTTTTAGATTTCCATATAAATTAAATAATAGGCTGTGATCCCGAATTATGCTTAAAATCGCGATTAAACGTCTAGTTTAGAAGTTACGGCCATTTTAAGATTTCCATATAAATTAAATAATAGGCTGTGATCCCGAATTATGCTTAAAATCGCGATTAGACGTCTAGTTTAGAAGTTACGGTCATTTTAAGATTTCCATATAAAATTCTAGGAAAAACTTCAATTTATGTAAGGGAAAACAGTTGTGATCACGAATTAAGCTTAAAAACGCGATTGGGCGTCTAGTTTAGAAGTTATTACCATTTTTTTTACGGCCATTTTTAGATTTCCATATAAATTAAATAATAGGCTGTGATCCCGAATTAAGCTTAAAATCGCGATTAGACGTCTAGTTTAGAAGTTACGGCCATTTTAAGATTTCCATATAAATTAAATAATAGGCTGTGATCCCGAATTATGCTAAAAATCGCGATTAGACGTCTAGTTTAGAAGTTACGGTCATTTTAAGATTTCCATATAAAATTCTAGGAAAAACTTCAATTTATGTAAGGGAAAACAGTTGTGATCACGAATTAAGCTTAAAAACGCGATTGGGCGTCTAGTTTAGAAGTTATTACCATTTTTTTACGGCATTTTTAGATATAAATCTAAATAATAGGCTGTGATCCCGAATTATGCTTAAAATCGCGATTAGACGTCTAGTTTAGAAGTTACGGCCATTTTAAGATTTCCATATAAAATTCTAGGAAAAACTCAATTTATGTAAGGGAAAAAAGTTGTGATCCCGAATTAAGCTTAAAATCGCGATTAGACTCTAGTTTAGAAGTTACAGGTTACATTTTAAGATTTCCATATAAAATTCTAGTAAAAACTTCAATTTATGTAAGGGAAAACAGCTGTGATCACGAATTAAGCTTAAAAACGCGATTAGCGTCTAGTTTAGAAGCTAATATCATTTTTAGATTTCCATATAAAATTCTAGGAAAAACTTCAATTTATGTAAGGGAAAAAAGTTGTGATCCCGAATTAAGCTTAAAATCGCGATTAGACGTCTACTTTAGAAGTTACGGCCATTTTAAGATTTCCATACAAAATTCTAGTAAAAGCTTCAATTTATGTAAGGGGAAAAAGTTGTGATCACCAATTAAGCTTAAAAACGCGATTGGGCGTCTAGTTTAGAAGCTATTACCATTTTTAGATTTCTATATAAATTAAATAATAGGCTGTGATCCCGAATTATGCTTAAAATCGCGATTAGACGTCTAGTTTAGAAGTTACGGCCATTTTAAGACTTCCATATAAAATTCTAGTAAAAACTTCAATTTATGTAAGGGAAAAAAGTTGTGATCACGAATTAAGCTTAAAAACGCGATTGGGCGTATAGTTTAGAAGTTATTACCATTTTTAGATTTCCATATAAATTAAATAATAGGCTGTGATCCCGAATTAAGCTTAAAATCGCGATTAAACGTCTAGTTTAGAAGTTACGGCCATTTTAAGATTTCCATATAAATTAAATAATAGGCTGTGATCCCGAATTATGCTTAAAATCGCGATTAGACGTCTAGTTTAGAAGTTACGGCCATTTTAAGATTTCCATATAAAATTCTAGGAAAAACTTCAATTTATGTAAGGGAAAAAGTTGTGATCCCGAATTAAGCTTAAAATCGCGATTAATCAGTTTAGAACGTTAGGCCATTTTAAGATTTCATATAAAATTCTAGTAAAACTTTCAATTTATGTACGGGAAAACAGTTGTGATCACGAATTAGTTAAAAACGCGATTGCGTCTAGTTTAGAAGTTACGGCCATTTGAAGATTTCCATAGAAATTCTAACTTCTAAATTATAACTTCTAAACTAGACGTCTAATCGCGATTTTAAGCTTAATTCCGGGATCACAACTTTTTTCCTTACATAAATTGAAGTTTTTACTAGAATTTTATATGGAATCTCCAATGGCGGAAAAACACACAATCTCACACAAACGCACACACACAAATGCACAGACAAACACACACACACACACATGTGCGGACACACACTCAGCTGCCGAGTTCGAGTTCTGTTTGCTGCAGCAGTCACGCATTGCATACGTGTGTATTAAGTATACGTCGCGTGTTGTCCAGCGAATTGGCTTTATGGCGACCCAGCCCCACTCTGCCTCCCACTGCCGGCTACCGGCATCAGCTGCACATAAATCCACTTGGCTCGCGCAGGCAACTTTATTTGGTCTACGTGCAGACAGACAAATAAACATTCAACGCATTGCTAAAGCAAATTTAAATTATATATATATACAAATTTAAAATTTTTTTAATTTAAAATATTTCATTTGCCATTTAGCTCTGGCAATTGGCAACAATTACGACCTGCCTAAAACTGTTAAATCACATTAAGTGTCATCTGATATACCATATATACCAAGATATTTCCTGCATGCATGCCGATAAATTGTTCGTGACTTTGACATGTGACATATAAAAAGTCAACAAAATGCTGATTAGATTAAAACCAAAATTGTTGCATGCATCGTACGCAAGTTAAGTTAAATTTCATGAAACATTTTTGGTTTGTTGTGCAAATATGCAAATATTTCATGTGTTGCCGCAGCACGCATTTCATTCGCTTGCTTTTCTGCATTTATTCTACATTTCATATATTGAGTTTATTTAAAAAAAAAAAAAAAATTGCAAAGGGTATTTGAATGTTTTTAAGAAATGTGCGATGGTGGAAAATCATGTTTCCTACCCTATAGAGTCATTAGTATTAACAGTCAGTCGAAAAATTATGTTTTGCATAAATAATTTTATATTTTCCATGTTATCCTCATCAAACTCTGCATTTAAGAGTTTCAGGATCATCCCGACTTATGAGCAGTATATCAACAGTTCTGAAGATTAAGAATTTAACGTTTAAAATTCGCATTATAAATTCCAAAGCAAATGTTAAAAATATAATTACGATGTATATGTATATATATCGATAGATTAGGGGCTTGAGATAAAAACGAGACGGCCACACGAGAGGAGGAAGAATATAGATATCGTGGATCGAGAAAAAACGAATTTGGAAGAATTAAATTGAAATTGTCATTTTGTTGCCTTAAAAAAACTAATTATATTTTTATGTACTTTAATCAAAATAAATCATCGGAATTTGAACTTTTGTTTTTGTCTCTACAACAGTATCTGATTAATTTATAATAAAGCCTCTTTTATGAAGACACAACTAACACTAGATATATGAAATTCACTTTTTATATGTCTGCTATATTTTAACAGACAGTCTTCGTATTCGTATTTATTTATTTTATTTTATTATTATATTTGTAATATAAAAATAATTGAATACAATAATATTACATAAATTACATACAACTTTTAACATATTAAATATTCTCATTAATTATTGATTTTTTATGTTGTTGTCTGCAACAGTTTAATAAGCTTTTGTGGCTTTGCGAGACAATTCAATGCGTACTTTATAAATCAGTTTCCACTCAACATGTACAAATACCAATAAACTCAAAGCACTTTCTAGGGTCTAGCTGAGTGCTCTGCAGCTTGGTTGATGGTTGGCATAAGGGGGAGGGGAGGGCGGAACTTGTGGCTGGCTTTAAGCATAAACGGAAATCAAAGACATATTGTGCCGCCGCCTGGCAAGTGCATCATGTGGCAAACTAAGACAACGGCGCCGCCCGCTGCCGTTGACAGCAGATTTTCAGGCACATTATGTGGGTGTGCGGGGGCTGGAGGAGGGGGCGGTGCCTGGCGGGTTAAATTTGCTGGCATGCCCAACTATAATGTCACAAAGTCAATTCATGGCTGCAGTCGACGCACATAAATAAGTCTCAGCGCCTGACAAATGCCAGTCTGGGGCTAAGTCAAATCTCAACTTGGCTTTTGGCTGTTACCGAAACGTTGCGTTGACTGATGCATTGTTGGGTTTAAAGGCAAGTTAATACTTAAATTTGTCCAATCTCCTTACCATTTGTTACGCAAATATAACCGACAAACGTATTTACTGTAAGAGCATTTATGTTAAATTTACCATTTACCAAATAATACGCATACGCAACGTACGACAAGCTGTATGAAAACAAAAAATAAATACAAAAACATAAAAGCGCAAAAGTTTTTAAAAGTAATAACAATTGCCAAACTGACAGAGAGTAAGTTTATCATGATGATGGCCAGAATGCATTAAATTAAATATATAAGTAAATAGAAAAACAGTTTTGCAATTTGTGCCTCACGGCTACAAAAAGCAACAGATTCACAACGTACACAACCAAGTTTTGCATCGTTCGCTTTGTGTCTGCCTGTTTTTATTTACATGAAGTTTTCGATTTGTTTTCATGGCGCTTGTCAACATTTCCGGCAACAATAAAACATTTACATTTATTGCCTCGTGTTCTGTCTTGCGTAATCATTTTTAGTTCTGTCAAAATTTGTATAGCTGAATGTAGATAAAGTGAGATCAATGCTCCTTTTCGGTTTTGCCAGTTGTACTCAGGTTGTGCGATGGGTTTTTTAAGGCAGCTGTTTTGGTAAGATTCAGCTTCAGCTTTAATGAATCTAATGCAAGCAGCCGTAGTTCAGGTTCCGGATAATCAAATTTTCGATTTCCTCATATGATATCTAAGCTTTAATAAATGACGCTTAATTTTTTTCATCGCCATTATTGGGGCTTATTATTATAGGCTATATTGGCTTGCAAATAATATAAATAATATAAAGGCGATCAAGGCTTTTGTAACCATTAACCATACAATTATTAAATGGGTTTTTGCACGAAGTTGTTTCTGGGAACACGCTTTGTGTTCAACATTGCTGTCTATTTATTTGTTGCGCTTTTCTTGTTATTCCATTTAAATTTATTGCAAATGCAACAAAAGTGCTGCATACTTCGTTTATTTTTTTGGCCATTTTTTTGCCTTGCAATCAGCTTGGCATAGTGTTTGAGCGCCGGAAACAGCTATTTTTTTTTCTTGGCTGGTGCCAGCGTGCAACACGTCGCACATCTGTATTGTTGTACTTGTTGTTGTGGGTGTTGTTGCATGCATTTCACTTGATAAGCAAATATGGGTGGGAAAAAAAATTCAAAAGAGGGCGGGGAAAGCAAATCAACACAAGCCCGGAAAATATGCATTTTCTTCTTGTTACCGGTAGATTTTCATTTTAGATGTCGGCGCGCACATTGTTAATGTCGTTGCTTATGATTAGGGGCGTGGCGGCTGCCCGCCCCACAGGAGAGTGAAAACTATTTGCCCTGCAGCTGGCAGCCAATCGAATGTCAGCTAATTGGCATTCTACGGAACACGTTTTAACCCAGTTCTTTTCTATATTTTTTGTTTTTGTTTTTAATGTATTTTTTCGTAAAACTTTTGCACTAAATTTCGATCAAGCTGCGCATGAGAAAAGCGAACGGCAACAACAACAAATTGCAAAATTGCACTGGCAAGGACATTGTGGTATTACTTTTATGAGGTGGTTATTCAAAACTAACAAGAAAGCTGCACAAAAAACTTTTGCAGCAACCAAAAAAAAAAAAAGAAAAAAAAAACCCAAACAGCAAAAGCTTGAGTGTGTGCGCGTTTGTGTGTGAGTGTATTTGTTTTTGACATGCCTGCACTTATTTTTCTCGCCGAAGCAATTTTCGCACAGTACCAAACAACTTGAGTAAGAACAAAACACGTTGTTGATCACATAAAGCAGGGCCGCGACCAGAGTCAGAGCCAGACCCAGACCCAGACCCAGACCCAGAAGCAGAAGCAAAACCAGAGCCAACAACCGACGAAATGCGCGTCAGTTTGTGTTCTTATTGCAAATTCAAAAGGTGGTACAAGTGGGTACGACATGCAAGCAGCCGACCAGGCGACTGCCTCCTACAATAATATTAACAAAAACACCACCACCAACAACAACAACAATAATAACAATAAAACTAAAACAAAGCATTGACATAAATAAAAGCGAGAGAGAGAGAGACAGCGAGAGACAGAGAGCTGCTGTGCTGCGGTTGCTAAACTTTTGTTAAAATGCCCTTGGAGAAAAGGTGATATCATTTTCGAATAAACTTTGCACGTTTGTCAACGGAAGTGCGAAATTTATAAAATACACTAAATATTTGCATATGGAAAGAATGATTTTATGTGGTTATTATTATTATTTGCTAAATATTTTTTTTTAAATACTCTACTAAAATAAATATGCGAAAGACTTAATGTTATCTTTAAGAGAAAAATAGAAGTAATTCTTACAAAAAAAAATAGTTATGGTATTTTTGCACACAAAGAAGTAAGTTTTATAAAAAAAAATTTTTTTTTCGCCAGCATCTTCAAAATTGTAAGTTTTAATTCTCATGAGTTTTACAAAAATGTTGCTTATCTTTTTAGAATCAGGCATTATTACAAGATTTATTCACCAGAAATTTCCGCAGCTAATATAATTAGCATGATTAATGATCTTACGGTCTACTCGCTTTCATATGTTCTAGGTAAAATGATTTTTTCTGTTACACATTACTTCTTTCAGCAGAATCAAATTATTTTTAGACAATAAGAACTTAAGTTCATTTATTTATTTGTTAACACATTTGTCTATTACTTCTTTTTTACTTCTACTAGCTACAGAGTATCTCTAAGTCAAGCGCTCTAAACAACAGCATTCTTATTACTTTGTATTTATTTTCCTTTTTCCTAACGACGTCAGTTCGCTCCAATTTTTTCCCTTGTTTTCACTTATTAGTAGTTTTTTTTTATGCACCGGCTGCACGCGTTTTTTTTACTCCTTTTTGAAGCTTGTTGTGTTTGTACCTGGGTCATAAATTTTTGAAACTTAAACGCGAATGTTTGCCATGGTGTGCATAATTTTTATTTTTAGCTTTTTTGCTGCTTTTTGTGCATGCAAATGCGAAAAGCTGAAAACTTGTTGTAAAACATTATTTTTGATATGTTAATCGCGCTTTGCATGCAATTTTCCTATTATATGCTCGTTTATTTAAATTCCAAACACCCAGCTTAGGCGACAATTGTGTGACGTCACAGCAAATGTTGAATTTAAATTATTTAGAAAGGTGCGCCTTGAACTATGCCACAGAATATATAACTTAAATGAATTAAGCGCAGACTTTCTTTGCCACACACATGCAAACACACGCACACATGCACACCCACACTTAACACACAATCAGAAGTATGCGCACATAAATGCCTGGCATTTTATTGTTTGCCCTGTTGAGGTGTGCGGTGATGAGGTGTGTGCGTGTGTGCGTGTGTATGTTGAAGCCATAAAAGGTGTAAGACTGCCATAAACGGCTGGCAGCAGCAGTTATTGGTTTGCGTCTGCCTGTGTGTGTCTGCGTGTGTGTGTGAGTGTCATAAAATGTGCGTAAAACTTGCTTATGGCATTTATTGATAAAACGTTTGGCCAATGAATTTTTATTTAAAGCATGACTAAATAAAATGGTATTTATGGCAAATAGCAGCTTGCATGCCTGTCTATAAAATGCTAGAACTATTACTTTGGTATTTTTGCCCTGCGATTCAAAGCATTCAACCGATACAAATTTTGAAAAAAATTTAATATTCATATCTGATCAATTTGTTAGCGTCGACTTGAATTCGATAACAAAGTTAGGGCAAAAAACTCATTTCACATTTAACTCATTTAAAAGTGAGCTTACATAGAGAAATTTGAAGTATGTTGAAACCTCACAAGTCACAAATATAATCGGTTTTGGCATGATTTTGACTTACAAATAAGCCACATCGGAATGTGATTTTAAGCCCTAATCTCATTGAAAAAGGCCAAAAAACTAAATATTCTTTTAAACCATACGCAGAATGAGTTTATAAATTCTTGCTGCTTATTATTTTATTATATTATTGTATCATTATATTATTATACTAATATATTACTATGTTATTATATTGCTAGTGTTATTATAAAGGGCATCGGAAATTAAAACAGTTTTGACAAAGAAAAATAATATAATAATAATAGTACCAATTAAAAGTTAGCTGAATATGTTTTGAGTAATCGTGTTGCTTGAGTATGTTGCAATGCTGTAAGAACTAATAAATATTTAAAGGTTAGACAATGAGCCACATTTGTTCCAGCACGAGGGCTGCTGTCCGCTGACTCATGAGCGCTGCGCACGTTTCGCAACATTGACAACTTGTTGACATGAATTGGCGCAGATGCTGCGCAGCTTTGTTGTTATCACAGACACATCTGTTATCAGCTAACGGCGAATGTCAATAGCCGTTATCGATAGCATGATATCTTGCCAGTTGGCTGATAACGCATAAAAGCAGCGCATATAAAAGCCACAAACTGCCAAATTTTCAAATTGAATCAAAGAGTTTCCATTCGTTAACTTCGCCAAGAAAAAGAAAAAAGCCAAAAAAAGTTAAAATGAAGTTGCTTTGGTTGCTGCCACAGCTTTTGCAGCTGCTCAGCTTTGACCCCGCCGCTGTCCGCTGTCAGCTGCAGTGCAATGCCATGTCCAGTATTCGGCAAAAGCGCATTGTCCTGCACAGTCCGGGGGCCAGGCAGCTGGGCGAGCTGGACAGCTGCCAGTACGAGGTGGCGCCGTGGAGCGCCCAGGTTTGTCAAGTGCGCATCGATTTCGAGCGCTTGGAGCTGCCGCAGCCGCGCCTCAACGCCAGCACGCAGCTGCTGGAGTGTGTCGATTTTGTGCAGGTGCAGCGTTTTCAGCTCTGCGGCCGCAACAACGGACAGCATTTGTACGTGCAACTGCAACGCGGCCAAACGCTCAAATTGCACTTCAAACTGGGCAGCCACTCCACGCAGTCCACGTGGCAGCTGACGCTAACACAACTCGAGTGCTCGCAGCATACGCTGGGCGTGGCCAAACAGCAGCCCGACCCCGTGCTGCCCACGGTGCGACCCCTGTTGCCCTTCCTCAGCAACTTGCTGCCACGCACCATATTTGGTGGCAACGCCGGTGGGGGTCCGGGGGCGCAGTTCTTCCAATCGCTGACAGGACCCTCGCCGGCGGATCTGGAACTATTGGCGCCCCTCGGCTGTGATCAGTACTGGCGCAGCTCGACCGGCGGCATTGTCAGCTTCAATTTTGCGGGCGGCCTTTATATGCCCAACTTGAAGTATGCCATATGTGTGGCAGGTGGTGCAAATCAGGAGATAAGGTGAGTGTTGCTCCAGTTATTATAAAATTATGAATTACAAACGTTAATTACTGACTGATTGGTGATCAAACCAATCAAGCCTCAAGTTGAATCTCTTTAAAGCCAAGGCTGCAAACCGTTTTTAGCCGAACCGGTTCAAACCTAAAACTGCCACATTTTTTAAAATTTTAAAACCTAGCCTTGTACAGAACTAGTTGTTAAAAAATTTAACTGATTATTTTTTTTCTAAAAATGGTTTGGTTTCATTTCAAAAGATTGAAAATTCTAACCGAAATTCTCCTCCTTGTTCAAATGAGTTTTGTTAGAATAAATCTTCTTAAATTAATAAAAATTAAAAATAACACATAATAATGGAAATGAAAACGAAATAATTTTCTATAAATAATAAATATGATATGTTCCTGTTGGGTTTAGCAGGCTCGAGGTCAAGCATCTCTTTATTATTAAAACAACAATGAAATTTATTTTATTCTCCCCTCCAATATATTTCGAATACACTCTAGTGCCATGTTCTGCCCAAAAAATTATTGGATTTCTTCACCGGCTAAATACACAATAGCTAAATAATAGAAAGGTCCCAGAAAAAATATAACATTTTCCTGTTAAATTTAAAATAGTGTACCGGACCAAGGGTCGAAGGTCGAAATCGTGGGTTTATTAATGTGGAAAACCATGTTCATAAGCCGAACCAAAAGGCTTTGGCTCGAGCCGCGATCCAAACTAACGACAATTTTTTATTTATGATAGCAGCCATAATTAGTGGAATTTTAGATAAGATTTTAATATTTATTTTAAATAAGTATAGATAGCTAAACTAATTATATATATTTGTATCTTGCCATACAGCTACAGCATTGAACACTTTGCCTTATCCAAATTCAATGACGTATCTGGTCCTGGCTATGATACGGATTGTCACAGCACCGTGCAAACCTTGGGACGCGCCTCGGACTATTTATTAATTCCCAACTCATATCTGATTAGTAATCCGGCGCTGCAGCCGACTTATTATTGCGGCAACGGACTGGCCGGCACCAAGCTCAACGCACGTCCGCCCTTTGTCATCTATTTTTCCAGCGATGCACAAACAAGTGCATCCGAAACGGGTTTCCAGCTGACTTATGCGGTGCAACAGTCGCAGTCGCGGTTGGAACAGTAAATGTCAACAATATTACCTAAATGAATGCAACCACAAATGTATATATATTGGCATTATTAAATGTGACACTGAAACAATGGAGCTGCCAATTGGATTCAGTTCGCTTTCGTTGCCACTGTGTTGCCTTAATTAAGTGGCCTAGCACATGGGCATAAAGTCATCTACATTTGCATAATTGAATTGACAATCACATCGATGGTATTTGAGCGTCAATATGTGGCGTGGGGCGATAAAACGCGATATGTGCCGAAAATTAATGAGCAGCTCTGTGGCACATCATCATTTAGATTTTAATACATATTCATGCACAATATTTATATATAGGTAATAGTAACTTCAGTTAGCTGTGGCCTTATATTAATATTTAATTTTACAAGTTTATGCACTCAATTCTCTTTTAATGCGATTTCAAAGTTATGCGGGTTTTTCCATATGATTTTTATGCGGATTTTTTTGTACAAAATTTTCCCTTTTTTTTTCTATACAGAACAAGCAATGCAAAAACGAAAATTAGGTATGCTTAATATTTTTGTAAGGATAAATTATCATTGGAGCTTATCATATTATCAAAGTTGAAGGACATAATGCCTTTTGATGCATTTACCTACACTTCGCTTCGCCTGGCTTTTAACTATGTTAAAAATGTACATCGATTTTTTTGAATTATCTTAAATGGCAGCTTAATTTATCTTACTTAGTTTAGTTTACTTAGTTTCAATTGAAAAAACCCTACAAAGTTAAAATAAGTTTGCAGATCCCTTTTTCAGTCAGTTCATTGAAATTAATCCCAATAGAATAGACTACTGTTCCCATTGTATAAAACAAATAAAAAGTTGAGTTAGTTGTGAAAGTGAAATTTTAATCTTTTTATTTTCTCTTTTACAATTTTTTGCCAATTCCCTTTGATAACTTTGCTAACAAGCTTATGACTCGAGTTGCATTTAGTACTTAAAAACTGAACATAAATATATAAATATGTTTTACAGGTAAACTAAAAATGTAACTATTTAATTAAATTATTCGCCCTGTCCTATTGCATCAACAAATATAGTTTTTAGTTTCGTTTTGTTGTTCGGCCACTTCGCGGTGTAGATTTCCCTTATGCAACCGAAAGTGGCATGTGAATATTTACATATATAATTGCAATGTCGTGTTACGTGTTTTTGGATACGCCGTTATCAGGTGAATATCCACCCGGCCGATACGCCCACCGCCGCTGCGAAGTATAAACGGATACGTAAGCATTCATGGATATTCGCAGTGACATTTTGACAGGGGCTGGTGGTGTGGGTGGTGGTGCTGGTGATGCTTTTGCAGCTGCCATTTGGCTAGCCCATGTATATTTAATGCGAATTTAACAAAATGCTGCGGTGAAAGTGTGAAAATTGTTAAATGCATTTCATGCATTTTGCCAGGTGGCAGCGCAATTTGCGGATCAATAAATTGCGGAAAACGGATGCGGAAGTGAAATTTGCGATTGAATTGCTTGAAATGTTTGCAGCGAATGACCGATTGCACTGGATTGTACTGCCGGTGTCAACAGCTGTACATTAACATACATGTCCAACTGTTTGTATAATAAAAAAAAAAACAAAATGCGGCTAAGGTTCAGGTGTCGTGAAAGTGTATATGAAATGCAATTATGCGTATATGCCGGGACACTCAGATACACTGTAAAGTGTGCGCCTGGAAACACAATGAAATTGCATTTGCATCGATGAAACCGGTTCGAGCTGGAGGAAATTGCCATTCAAATATGCATAGTCATATGCTCCAACAAGACGCAATCTGCTGCATACTTCCAGGCGCTAAGCCTCAGCTCGTTTGCCTAACGACAGCTTGCTGGCAATTTATGCAGTCGGCGCTGTTGAGCATAATGGTCAGCAAAGGGCAACAGCAGCTGTAGCTGGAGTGTGTCTTTCGACTAGATAACACACACACACACACAACCACTCTCTCTCTCTCTCTCTCTCTCTATTACTCTGGCTCTCGCTCGCTCCTTTGGCTTGCGCTTTAATGTTTCTATCCTTTGGCAAATTGTTTTTCCTGCTAAAGGAACAGCAGCATCAACTGAAGCAGTTTTCAGTTAATACTGCAATTTTAGGACTTTCGATTTCAATGTAGCTCTTGGCTGTCAGCCAGCGCAGGCATAAAGATCTTCTGTTGCTTTAAGTTGCCCACAAAATGCTTGAAAAACTATTTCACAATTTTAAAATTTACGAGCCCTATGCAAAAATGTGCAGCTGCATTTTATTTGCTACGCGCGGCCACACAAAAGGCGACTTCATGGCTGGCATTTTATGTGCACTTCATAAAAGCACGCGGCGGCAATTAAAATGCACTTTGTGCCGCACATGGCGTATGCGTAATATTTGTCTGACCAAATGAAAAACTACAATTTTGGCAACTGCTGAAATATTGTTTGTTAGCCGGGCGCAGTTTTAATTACAATGTTTTCTAGTTTCTTCTGCTCGTAATGGGAACAAATAAATGACAGTTCCAAAAATGTCCATAGAAACGGACATGAGCCAAAAATTATGTACACAAAGTTTAAATTTGTACATGGGGTTTCGCTGTATTTGAGCACATTATTAAAAGTTTACATTTTGGCTACAAAAAGTTGACAGTGTGGTAGCGCGATTTTTTTGATAGCTATGTTGCTTATAAATTGGAAATAGACGAGTAAAACAGAATTTTTAAACTAAAGCTTCATTTGCATTTTTTTTTTAAATAAAAGCAGTTTAGCTTAAAGTTTTCATGTTTGATTCTAAAAGTTTTGATTTGTGTTCAGTTCTAATAGACGAAGTTTTCAACCTTTCATACGACTGCATTTCATGAATAGCCTTACAGTAATTTTGGAATTTTTTCTGTGAATTGTTTAATTCATGATTTATACAAATTAAATTTCGTTGTATACTATTTTACTTTATTTTATTTATCGAATTAATTTATTTAACTTTAACTATTTTACAGCTATTTCTAAATATATATTTATTTATTTTTTAGCACTCAAATTTTTTTGCTTTCGGACTACTCGGTCGCAGCTGTCTTCATTTTAGAGTCAAGCTTTCAAAATCTGTTAGATAATAAAAACTGTACAATTTGTTGGCTTGCCCCATGTGGCAATTCCATGACAAAGCCAATGGCTATAAAACTACATACATATATATTTTCTATAGGAAAAACACGTGCACCGAACATTTGACTTTTTCAAATTGAATTTTTAAATTCCGCCATCATTGTCAGCGAGCGCTTGTTGTTGTTCGCATGGCTTGAATTATTTTTTTCGTTTATTTCATTTTGTTGTTGTTTTTTTTGCTGTACGTCCTGTGTGTGGGACTGTCAACTTTGTAGCGCCTAGCGGACGCCAAAGGCCATTGCAATTTGTGCGCGAATGAAATTTGTAGGCAGGTCCTGCATAACGCATAGAAAATTGCGATATAAATTTTCCAAAGGCGAGCTATACTAAAAAAATTTAAAAGATTTATTTGTAAAATATGGGGCCATATTGTGGTTAACATGGTGGTTAAAATGTAAACTAACTGCAAGCCGATTTATTTAATTGAATTTTCCAAAATACAACGAAAACTTTTCAGCGCGCGCTAAAATTGATAAGGAAAACATTCACAATAGATACTTTTGCGTGAGGTATAAAAATAGAATACCCAGCAATTCACATTAAAAATAGCTTTCAAGCACGCTTGATGTACACCCAAGTATCAGCCACACACACACACAAACTGTTAGATAAAAACTGACCTCGACATTATTATGTAGGGCGGCCCTTTTTTGCAGGCCGTTTGTCGGCGGCTGAAACACAAACATTTTCATAAACTTAAATGCCAATTAAATAACATTAAATTGTGCGAAAAATGAACCCAGGCAACACCAGCAAAAAAAAAGAAAGAAAAAGGCAGCCCCTGTCGAAGGGCTGTCAACATGACAAAGGGAAAAATTAAGCAGCTAAACAGGGCTTTATAGAGGGCCAGCAAAAGCAAACAAACAAAACCAGCCAATGGAGTCCGTGGCCAAGAGACTAGGGCCGCAAACCAAACTGAATGCATAAGCCGAATGAACATGACACACACACCCACACACACACACACACACACACACACATATATACATTTATACATACTCATCCAGAACATGCTTTGGCCGGAACAACAACAAAACACCAAAGCCGAAACCAACAACATAATCTATGGGTTGTCAACAAAACGCAAAAGAAAGAGACGCATAGAAAGAGAGAGTGGGAAACCATAAAGGCGGTAAAGAAAGCATCTAAAAAGAGTAAGACTCGCCAGCTTTATAGAGGGGAAAAGGACAAGAGCAAACAAATTAGTATGCAAGTCAGGCAGCAGATTAGGACACCAAAGTTTTCGCGACATAAACGGACAACAGTCGAGCAGCAACAATGGCATTTGGCTTATACACGAAAATGCCCGCACACACTTGTATGCCTATATACAAACACACATACAATAAGGGCACATTTATATTTACATACAGTTAATTTTTTTTTTCTTTTTGAGAGGGCTTAGTCGAAATAATGAAGTCGCTCACCGGCTCGATCTGTTGCTTGCTGAAGGCTCATCCTAGCTCACAGTGAACCCGTAAAAAAGAGTATTAAAAAAATAGTAAAATGTAAAGGGAATATGCTTGGCATCGAATACACTTTGAACCACAAATTTCCCAATTTCGTTTTAAATAATAAATATTTTTCGAGATCTATAATAACATTTTTTTTATACATTTATCTGATTTTAGTTTATTGAATTGTGGATTACATTGCATTTATCATTCTTGTTTACTTAATCACTGCCCTATTTTTATTTGATGCAAATTCAATTTGTTTTTTATGAAAATGTATTTTATTTGAAATGAAATAATTATAGTTTAGTAACATAAATATAGGGAAGAAATAAAAAAAATGTATATTCAATCAATCTACAAGTTTTTACGTAAGTGCGAATCTACCTTCTGTTGTATTTACTAATAAAAAAATCGTTTTTAGATTAACAACCCTCCAAGCTGAGTAACTTAATAAATACACCTGTTTTAAGGTGTATACAAAATGTCAGTCTGTAGTTAGCGACGTGCCGGTTGAACCTGTGAGTTTCAACTGTTGTTGGAGTATTTCTCTAGCGGCTTACTTGTCTCTATCTTTTGTACTCTCTGCACTCTACCGCATTTCTAAAAAAATTACATTATAAATTCCTCGCACAAGTTCACGTTTTAGCACAAAGCGGACGCAAGGCAAATTACTAGAGAAAAACCAGTTCATATGAAAAACTAGGCAAAACAACAACAACAAAAATTAAAAAAAAAAACAACCTCTAAAAATTATAAAATTCTTGCAGCTTACACAACTCACAATTTTCTTTATTATCAAGCGTAAACAGTTTGTCTTGTCAACATATTTTCAAATAATTTTAATATTGCATTAATCTAAACATTTTCGACATCACTTAAATATTTACATTATGTATTTATGGCCACACGAAATGCACCGTAAATCAAATGCTGTCTCAAATTGTTCATCAAAATGAAATAAATTGCAATCTAAATAAAGCAAATACGCAAATCAACCAAATTCAAAGCAAACCTATCCGATTCTACATGATTTTGTCGTACTAAATAACTTTTGGTTAAAATGCCAACGAATGCGTATGAATAAATAAATGTAAATCATGTTTGTTGCAAATACATATTTCTCCCAGGCATTTGGCACAGTATGTTTTCTGTTTCAAGCTAAAATATATTGGACTGCAAAATATGCAAATAAATTTCTAACTAAATCATTTATGCTAAAAGATATAAATTTTGTTTTGATTTAAGAGCGAGTTTTTTTTTGGAATGATAAAAAAAGCCATAATATATTATAAATAATATACAAATTTATACTATAAATGACAAAAACGCAACACACGTTTTTATAATTGTACAATTTTAATTAACCTCTTGTATTGATATTTAAAAAAGGTATACAAAATTATATCAAAATTATTTTGACCCGATTTGCATACGACTTTAAATAAGATGCAGCTCAAAAAATTAAGTTTAATTTTATCATTTTCACGTAAGGTATATTCTGTAGCTTAACTTAAATACAAATTTGTATTAAAATATCACTGAAGTTATTCGGCTTATAACCTTTTCAACAGCAACTTACCATCATTTTTTATTTTTATTTTTATTTTTTTTAAATTTCGTGATGTTCCGTGGCAGAGCTTAATCATAACTTATGTGTATTTATTAAAGTTATGGCCAACACATACTTGCTGCCATATAATTTTCCTATTTTCATACATTGTTTAACTTGCTACGCCACCCATTTCCTGAGCTCTCTCAGCAACGTCGGCTACAACCCCCACCCCCTTTTGAGTTCTTCGACAACAATGTGTGTGCAAAACGTAAGTTTGCGTGCCAGGCGCATATAAATTAGCCGCTTATAATATTCTGTTGGCATTTTTCAAATTTCCAGTTAGCAATTTGGCTGTGGGTGTGCGTGTGATTGTGTGTGGCTAGGTGAAAGAGTTCGTACGCCGTAAAGTATGCAGCTTACGTGCTCAAGGCTTTCGCCTGTGCACCAGGCACCAAGCGCCACAAACATAACGACAAAAAGAACAAAAAAAAAATACAATATATGAAACAAAAACAAAAAACAATTATTAACATATTAATAAATTTTAGCATATCTGAGAGGCCATAATTTTGTGTAATTCTAGACGAGCGCAGCTGGGCAACACCTCAAGGAAATTGGCCAAAAGCAGCAGCACGCCAATTTGTGTTACGAATTTAATTTTTACGGCGCACTTAAAATAATAATTGCCTAATATAATCACTTCTGCACCCAAAGTTAAACCCAAAATAATATAAGCGCAGTCTCTATCAGAAAGAGATAAAAAAAACACAGTCTTATCAAAATTTAGCTGCCTTTTACGCAGTCGTCTTCAAGTGCTTGCACTTGGTCAGCGGCTTCAATTTTCCACTCATTGTGCCATTTATGTTGTTTGCTGACGACCACGCCCACAATTAACAGGGTGAGGCCAATCAGCAGCAAGCCTAGGCCAATGAATTGACCTATCCTTGGCACATTTAAGCCCAGCTGCAATCGAGTTAACATTTAGTTCGGTTGGTAACTAATATGGAATTATATAGAACTGACCTTGAGCAGGCTGACAAGATCATCATCCAAGTCTGCGTGCAATTGAACTACAAACAGCGGTGCATAGTGATTATACCCCACATCCTTGAGATAGCTAAATGAGTGAGAGTTAGAGAAGCATATAGCATTATAGTTCATGATGTAGTGCACATTACAGAATATAGTTAGAGTATAGTGTAGAGAATAAGGTGTAAAATATACAATACAAATCAGAGATCATTAAGTGAAACCCGGCGAATAATCCCAATATTTGTTCAAAAGGCATTGCGCCCTTGCCAAACAGTAAAATAAAATTTAACTAAATAAATACAAAATTTAATTTAAATTAAATTAATTTTATGAATTGAAGTTAAAGTATAAAAAAAAGATATCAGAGCAAAAAAAAATCGTCGACTATGTTTTAGAGATTAATTATAATAAATATTATAAAGAATAAATTATATTTAAACTACAGATATTTGAATAAAGCTTTTGCTATACGAAATAGAGTATGGCAGTGGAGGTACCTGAAGGGTATAATGTGTAGGATTTAAATTGTGATAATTATATAATATAGATCCTCGACTATGGCATAGAGATTAACTATATGTATATCGTGTAGAATAGGTAATATTTAGTGTATGGACTTTTGTGCACAGACTATGATATAAAAAACTGAAAGTCATTTGTATTCCAGATGGATTATACTATAAAATAGATAAAGACAAAGTGTGACTTACTCAATGGCCTCATCGCGCTGCACCAGCACACTGATCATAACTTGTCCCTTCAGGCTTAGTGGTATGCCCAGTGTCGGCTCCATTACCACATACATGCCATGCTCCAGAGGATTTGGCTGCAGGCCCGTCGTATTTGCCCTATAGGACTCATCGGTCATGTAGAAGTGCGGATGCGACATGTAAATGGGTCCGTGATAGGCGACTGGTGAGAAATCTAGCACGCCATTCAGCGGACATTCCTGTTTGGCAACACAAAAACATTTGGTATCCAGCGCCAGTTGGCCGTTGTCGAAGCTTAGTTCGCTGGTTTCGTAGCGCCAGGCATCGATGCCCCGCACTGTGACATTTGCCATGCTGTACAGATTTATGTATCGCGATGCATCTGGCAAAAATATGGAAATTGTCTCATGCCACTGCCGACCCGGCGCCCACAGCTCGCCCGTGCTGCCATTGACTTTCCCGCAGTCGTCCGCATAAAAGCCCGTTTGGCCGGCGCCTTTCCACAGCCGCAGCTCGCCCATCTGGCCGAGATCGCCACGGCCCGTGTGAATGGTGAAGTTGCCTTCGGCCGTCTTCGAGTTGTTGCGTCCATAGAACCAGCCGAGATGGTCGCTGTACAGTGGCAACAGCGGCGAGTGCAGACGCTCCACAAAGTCTATGAGCTCGTGATAGAAACCATCGAAAAGCCATTGTCCGGCCGTGTAGCGCATGTGGGTGCCGCCGCCCTCACGATTCAGGGCAAAGTTCATAATCTTGCGCAGCGGGCGACGATATTTGCGCACATAGCGGGCGGCCGTCTGCGGGTCAGGATTAATATTACTTACAAAGGCAGACAAGAAATACTCTAGCGTTCAATTTGCAAAACAGGGACATGGAAATTAAGCAGTGCACAAACAAGTTTCAAAATTTAAGCGAATAGAGAAAAAAATACGGAGGTGGGGCTAATGGGGAAAATATCCAAAAAGTAACATTTTTGTTCATCTGCCAAGCTAAACGAGAAAGTACATTTTGTCTCTCATAATAAATAATAAAGTTTAAAATAAAATTTGTGTGAACGAAAAATAATTGGGCAATTTATTGAAAAAAAATGTTACTTGTAGAAGAACCTCTTTTCTATATTTCCCATTTGATTAGTGCATATCATATGCATATCTAGTGTAAATTTCAATTTGCATAACAGGGACATGGACATTAAAAATACTGAAAATGGGGAAAATATGAAAATAGTAATATTTTCGTTAAATTGTCAAAGCTAAACGAAAAAATATATTTTGTATATTAAAATGTTAAATCAAAATTGTATAAAAAATAGAAAACAGGGACGTTATTAAAAGAAAAATTGTTACTTGTGGAATAACCTTTTTTCTATATTTTCCATTTGATTAGTGCATGTCATATGCATATCTAGTGTAAATTTCAATTTGCAAAACAGGGACATGGACATTACGCAGTGAACAAACAAGTTTGAGTATAGGTGGGGAAAATATCCAAAAAGTCACATTTTTGCTCATCTGACCAAGCTTAACGAGAAAGTAAGTTTTGCCTCTCATAATTTAAAAAAATTTTATATTATAATAAATTGTATAAAAACAATGTTATTGAAAAACACTTTTTACTTGCTGAGTAATTTGTTTTTTATTTTTCCCATTTCATTAGTGCAGATTATATGCATATCTAGTTTATATATAAATATTGACTGTTTATTGAGGAAATTCTGTGATTATTGGTACGTGTAAACTTTTCAATCCCATTTCAGAACTTTAAACTCGAGTACAGGGTATCTTCGACAAGAGCAATCTCTATAATGTAGTCTAATAATTTTGTAAGCCCACACACTGGCATATACATTTTGAACACCTTTTATACTCACCAGTGTTGGAAAATGTGGTGTCACAATGACATCGTCTAGACTGCCTTTTGATTTCTCCGGCACAAAGTGCCAAACTCTTCGCCCGTAATATGTCACCTCCGGCTGTTGCCACAACAGGTCCTCCTTCACCTTGTAGTCGGTGAACGTGTACGGTCCCAGTTGCTCAAAATTCGGCTTAACTTTGGCATTATTTAAGTGCTCCGGATTGGTCCAATTGAAAAGATAGAATGTGCTATAGACCGGCGTCGGTGTCGTCACCCAGCGTTTGTACATAAACGAATTGGGCGCCAGTGGCAAAATGCTGCGAATCCATTGCCGGGACAAACTGGGCCAGGCCGAAAGCAAAACAGTGCCTAGTATAAGGAATACACTGCCCAGGGCAAAGACCCAGATCTTTTGCTGGCGCACACTGCAGCACTTGCAGCACATTTTGCAACTGTTGAACAAACTCAAGAGTTTCCATTGTTTATACGAAACAACAAATCATTTTTTAACGCTCAGATTAGATTAATACATGTTGATTTTTTGTTCCCTAGTGGTTGTATTTTTTATCGGTTTAAAATGGTTTGTCATATGCAAATATTAAAAAAATATTCGATTGATTAGATTATTATTTTGGGGGTTTAATAATAGCTACAACTGAAGAGCAGCTGGTTTAAAGTGTCACAAGGCAAATACTTTTAATACACAAAGCAAGACAACGCAAAGGCACTTTTCCGCTGATAGCGATTAAATTCCCTATTAGTAGGGAGTTTTATTTATATATATGCATTAAACTTCAAAATAGGCTAAGATGAATGAATGGGTGATTTAAGTGTAAATAGTTATTAAATCAATCACTCACAATAATTTCGTTTGTATATAAGTTTGCGCTGCCTTTTATCGAATTTATCTCAATATATCTGTCGAAGTCATATACTGCACAATTTTTAGCCTGACTGAACTTGGCTTTGAAACGGGAGAAAAGGAGTTAAGAAACATTTTTGTACATCTCTAACTAATAGAATTGTTCTATAAATGTATTTTATGCTTTCATCAAAAACTAAAAAAACTGCAAAAACTTTACCTACATATTCATAGGTCTGCAACTACAACATATATCATCGCTGTTTATTTGCCTGAGAATCAGTATTTTCATTTAGCTTGATTATATTTTATTAGGATTTATTTATTTAAAAAAAAAAAACAAATCAAACATATATGTGATTTATAAATATTTTATAACCTCACTTTCTTACTCGTATATTAAGTCTCGGGGTATCCTGGTTTTACCCTGGCCTTATAAGGTTTTAAGCTTAAGCTAAGCGTATACGGTCAAACCCAAAGAACTCTTTTCTATCCAATAAGAAGCTACCGAAAAGTTTTTTAGTCAAAGCCTCCGCAAAAAATAGTATTTATTACATCATAATACCAATTTGTAAATTTAGAAAATAAAAATAAAAATCACAATCCGAACATCACTTTTTGTAATATTTTGAAATATTTCTCTAAAAGATTAACTAAAATTCCTGTGTTCTTTGGAAGTCATTTGTGTTTTCTATATTTTCTGGACTGATAAGCGCCGCTTTATCAGCTGCAGCCTGTCCGTACCAGTTGCGCTTGACTGTGAGGATAATTCCAACAAGCAGAAGGATGCAGCCCAAGCAGAGAAAACCCACGCCCGTATAGCGTCCAATTGCGGGTAGATTTAGTGCCAGCTATAAAGAAATGTCATGAATGGACTGGAACTGGAGCTATATCAAGCTGTTTTGTGCAGACCTTCAGCTCGGAAGCGATCTCCTTGTTAATAATAGCTGAGCTGCCAGTGGTAAAGAGCGGTGCATAGAAGCTCGGTATGTCCTTTATAATGCTGTTGTGTATTAGGGCAAATGGTTTATATAGATCCGGGTCAAATCTATACGTATATATATATATATATCGAGCACTTACTCAATGTCTTTGTCCGCATCCATGTACAGTGAGACCATGACGGCCGCATTCACCTGAAGCGGTACGCCAAATTTCCGTTCCATTATGATGAAGAAATTGTCACGTTCATAGTTTGGCTCGAAGCCAGTTATTGTGCTGGCATAGCTGTCATCGGCATACATGAAATGAGCGGCTGACAGATACATGGGCGCCCCATCGGCGCAGGGCCCCAAATCTGTGGCGCCCGTCGCCGGACAATTATCGGGCTGTCTGTCAACCGGACAGAAGCATTTCATATCCGCCTGAAGTTGGCCATTGTCGAAAGTGTTTGGCGATATCTCATATTTCCAGCCCTTGATGCCCTCAATTTCGTAGCTTTCGCCCGAAAATTCCAAATTGATAATGCGACAGGTATCGGCTATGAATATGGTAAGTGCCTTCTCCTTTGGCTCGTCGGGCACAAAGAGATCGGTGGTGCTGCCATTAAGGCGACCACATTCGCCTTCATACCAGCCGGTGTGATTGGCACCATTCCAGAATTTAATTTCGCCCATTTCTTTGATATCGCCAACGCCCGTGTGCACCGTAAAGGCGCCCTCAAAGTCTTTGGAACCGTTGCGATTCAGGAACCAGGCAAACTGATCCGTTTCAATGGGCGGCACCAAGGGATTATTCAAGGACATTGCATAATGCAGAAACTCATCGTAGAAGCCATCGAAGAGCCATTCGCCGGCCGTGTGGGTCACGTAGAGCGCACCACCGTTGGCATTGAGAGCACCGTTGAATAGAATTTTCATAAACCTGGGACTGTCGCGCATGGATACCGCCGCGGCCTGAAAAGATTCATGCAATTATCGAGCATTTCCAGGGTATATGAAAGTACTCACAATCGATGGTAGATGTGGCACAGTCACCAAGTCCGTTTGCTTGCCACCGGAGAGTTCCTCCTCCCAGAACCAGGTGCGACGCGGCTTGAAGGTAACCGTCTTATTCTCATGCCACTGCAAATCCATTTTGAGGCGCTCCTCTCTGTAGACATATGGTCCCAATTGCTGAAAGTTTGGCTTAACTCCGTGCAGCTTCACCTCCTCGGCGTTTGTCCAATTCCATAGATACATATTCATATAAACGGGTATGGGCAGCTCCTCCCACTTCTCAAAGGTCCGCGATGTGGGCGTCAGCGGCAATGCCTAAGCGTAGTCCAAGCTGTCCCATTAACATTCATCATATTCGCCGTACTAGCCAACAACTTACCTTCATTATCATAGAATCTATTAGACTGGGCCACCATATTACAGTTAGAAGTCCCAGCACTGTGAAAAGCGCACCAAAGCCGAAAACCCAGACCTTTTGTTGGGTCACCCCACAGCAGCGACAACACATTCCGGCAGCGTCCAAACTCGAAATGCCTTCTGCTCATGTTATCGTTAGTTAACTAACCCATTTATACCTAATCGTAGCCAATTTTTTACCCTGAACCCATTGAAAATGGGCAATAAGGGTATAATGGTTTAGTGCAAAAGTATGTAACAGGCAGAAGGAGGCATCTGCGACCCCATAAAGTATATATATTCTCGATCAGCATCACTAGCCGAGTCCGTCTGTCTGTCTGTCTGTCCGTCTGTCATTCTGTCTGTCTGTCTACACAGGCTAGAGTTTATTTTAAATGATCGATAACTCGAGCATAACTCAGAAACTTGGTTCAGGCTGCATATAAATATTCTATAGTACAATAAGAATGCATTTAAACAAATTTCATCCAAATCGGTTAAGAAACACAGAAGTTATTAAAGAAAAGGTATTCGTAAATTGGCCAAGCGCAGATGTTTTCTGCATGCGTGTGCACACATACATACATACATATGGATATGCACATTCTTTTTCGAATTCTCAAGCGATTGGTTGAACGTGTGTGTCTAATCCCAGATTTTAGTGGAATCAAATTAAATGGTAGAGATGTTGCCTGGCGCGCTATCAGACGCTGGTTCGAATCTGGCTTGGATCAATGGTGTTTTTTTTACTTTTTTTTTAAATATTTATTTTATTTTATTTGTAAACGTAACACACTTATTGGTCCAAGTGTAACTGAATGCTGGGACATCGGTGATTTGATATATTCTGGAGCAATAAAATGGGGAAAAATGGGTTTTTGGCATGCACACTCTCAAAAAGTTGTCGCAGATCAACTGCAACCAACATTTGAAAGATATACTTGCAGTTTCCTATTTTGTGAAAATTTTTGCGAGAAATTTCACAATTACGGCTAAAATGTGTCTGGAAAGCGCGAGCATTAATTATTATATTTTATTTTACTAAGTGCGGCTGTGGTGTCGAGAGTATAAATGCAGAGAGGTTTGATTAACTGCATGTAACGACAGCTCGCCGCTGCGTTCAGGGTATCTCCTAGTCGGGCACTCCCGTCTAGAGCCATCTTAATTGTTTTTTAAATTTTATATGCGATAATCGTGCTTTAATCATAATCCAGTTCTCTGTTTGTTTTGTTTTCTTTGCAATGATTACTCACTGTGAATTGCCCGTCAAGTTATGCACAATGCACTCAATGGGACTCTACAAGGCCGATAGGGTCTCAGAGTAATCGGTGTTATCAGTCTAGTGATTATAGATTAAACACTGCCAGCGAACAGGCAACAGGTGCGACATTTTAATATATCGCAAATGGGTGCAAAATGGTTTGAGCATTTTTGGGAAGTGATATTGATTAGAGTAAACATACAAAGAATTCTTTATCATAGTGCTCAAATTGGGTGAACAATTTTTAGAATACATATATTCCAAATAAAAAGATTATAATAATAATAATCTTCATCTCAAACATATAGCAGATAAGTTGATCAATAATAAAACGCATTTAAAAGGAATTAAAAAGATTTATCATGTTAATAGCTTTGCCAATTTAAATTATGATATTTCTAAAATTATCGTAATTAAATCCTTAGAACTATAATTTTTTTTAATGATCATAAAAGATGACGTTTAATTTTCGTAACAATTAATGAGTATGACAACTGTGTCGTGAGCCCTTTCGGCAATATGCTAACTTTATACTAGTCCATTAAATATAATCTAGCGCACTCGTAATTCTGCCGTCGATAAAACAAGTGCTACTGCAATAATGTGCGTGAGGTCTAACTATATTTTTGTTGCGCCTTGTGTGTTAATCGCTTTGAATTAGCCAAGAACAGATAACTCAATCTAATCTCACACCGTCTGTATTTTCGATATGAGTGTTTTATGGCCGCAAGTGCAGTGCACTGTAATATTTGTCTAATAAGCTGCATAACGTATATAATTGAGAATTTAATTGAAATTTCTGTAAATTTCTCTTTAAGCATAGAAATTATTATTGGTTGCATTATAGCCCTCGATATTCAAATCCCAGTCAATGCAAGCCGCATCCATGCAGTTCATCTAATGCATTCTGTACAGTGGTATGCATTTATTTTGGGTTGGCTGTGAAATTATGTTTCGGGGCTGACATTAATTGAAATACACGAAAGCCGCAAAAGTAAACGTTGCGATTAGCATATAACATATTGATTTTACCAGCATGGCCAATATGCTGAATTTATACCATGGGCATATTAATGCTATATGCTGAATTTGGTTGCCACAATGCCCTTGAATAAATGCATAATCTCAAGAGTTTTGCATGCTGGGTTAGCAACCATGTGGCATCTGTGGTGGAATAATGCATAATCCAGCCTGAATGTCTGTTTATTTGCATATGTATGTGTGTGTTTGTGTGTATGTGTGTGTGGTTAAGTGTTTACTGCCTTTATGAATGTTGTAGGTCGGTTTCGATGTCCAGTCAAATTAATACGTATAAATAAGAAGCTTACAAACATAAATGATAAATAGTTCGAAAAGCCCAAAATAGTGTTCAGCTGCCAAGTAGATAAGGTCAGTATTACAGTTAGTTCAGCGGTTAAGAGATGTGGACAAACATTTTTGTTATTAGTTAATACCGCACTTAAATAAAAGAGTTGAGAAAAAATGTTCATTTAAATATAACAGTTTAGTATACCAGTTAAGTATACCAGTTAAGTATAGAGGTCGATAATTATAATTGTTTTAGACAATTAGCCACCAAATTGCCAATAGTTTGACTTATTTAGGGAAATCAAACTTTTCGAAAAAAATTGATATATATATTTATTATAAGCTCGAGAAGAAAAGTATTGTAAATAAATTAAAGATTCGCCATTTTTGTTGTCAATTTTTTTTTTTTGTAAGCTAAAAGTCGTGTAAATAAATTAAAGTTGCGCCATTTCTGTTCTCAATTTTTTTTGTAGAATTTTTAATAGAATTATACAATAAAATATTACTTGTATTTATAGAGTTTATAATACACATACACACATATATTGCAAATAGATTTGTTTCATAGTTAAGAAAAGTTACGACGACTGCAGTTCAGAACATTTCAGCAACATCAGCTTTGGGATATCATATAACACTTTGATTAGAGGTTTTTATAAATATGCACTTTGTATTCATTTAAGTTGAGGTAGCTGCCTGCTTAGGCCTCAACGGAGCACTCAGCTTCCAATTGAGCCTTGCGGCTGGGCTGTAACAGAAGAAGAAGAAGCAGAGATTACGACTGGATTTGGATAAACTGACTTAAGATTGGTGCTGGAACTCACCTTGGGATGCATGAGTATGAAGGGCAGCTCAGCGCACAGCTCGCCGCCCAGAGCTCCCAGGAAGAGTTTCACCTTGACCGCATAGGAGACAATAATGCCAAAGGCATCACGAGCATCCTGACTGGCAATGCTGCAGATGCCACAAATTAAATAGATAAAATAGATTAAAATAGGCGCATAATTACTTACAGCGTGGTCGAGGCCAGTGCCGTCTCCTTCCGCTTGATATCACCCTCAACGGCAATGCCAGCCCGATCACAGTTGGCCACCAGAGTGGGCACCAGATACATGACCTTCTGCAGACTGGAGCCGGGATTCAGGGGACAACCCTCGCTGGTCTCCATAAACGCAATCGTATTGCGGAATTGTCCATTCTGGAAGAGGACAACATCGACGCCCTGCTGCACCATTGCCTTGACCTTCTTCACAACCTTGTTCGAATTGTTGCGCACACAAATGTTGACCGATATCTTTTCGCCATGATGGTACAGCTGCTTGTCCAGCGTCACCTCCAGCTCCAGCTCACCGGGCGACAGCAGGAAGTCCTTGCGCACCACCGTGCACGGCTGCATGCCCTGTTTGGTGGGCGCATACTGCACCTTGCGTATGCCCAGATTGATCGTGCTGCGACGATGCGAACGATCGCAATCGTTCTCGCCCGTAAAGATCTTCACAAAATATTGCACGCCGCAGGGCTGGCTCTCATCGCTGGCCTTCTGCTGCAGCACCACCGAAGCCGGCGAGCTGGTTGGCATTTGCATGACAAAGGGGAATGCGTTGGAGCCCAGTTTCTTGAGCAGACGCTCCTGCATCTTGGTCAGCTGCATGTCCTGCTTCTGGGGCGGGCACACCTGCTGCGAGACGAGGGTGAGCTCCTTCTGGAAACGCAAGCCAATCATCTCATCATCCTCGCGTCCATAGCGAAAATTGCAGACGAGCTGCACGAAAATCTTGCGATTCTGACGCACGTACTCCTCGTCCAGCACAACGATGCCATCTGCAAATGGGCAAACGATATTAATTGGGCCAGACTGACCAGACAGACCATTACAATCACAGCTCTGGCCTGGCTACGTGTCCTGGCCATATTCCACGGTTGGTCAATTAACACGTAACTAATAATCAGCTTTGTGGCTGATACAACTGTTGGCCATTGCATAAATTAGGATATAATTTAATTAGGGCCTTCGCGCATCAACTGATTAAGTCTTGAATGTGTTAAGGGAGTCAGTATTGTTTGGCAAGGAACGCTGTTGTTTTTTCTAATATATATGCTGATTCAGAGTTGGCAAATCTGACAGATAATGCATATACATGCATTTATATATCAAACATTATCTAGGAGTGCTAGTTGTTCTATATGCACAACGATTAGTTGGCTTAAACTTTAACAAAATTATGTCTAATGTGTTTTTTGTTGTCTGTTTTAAAGGTTTCTTCTCGATAATCACAATCCTTTAAAAAAAATTGTAGTATATTGTTTTGTAATGTGACCTTATGAACAATTGTTGGAAATTAATCGCCGGGCTGCCCTTAAGATTAACTTAAGAAAAACTTGCTGTTACAATATAGTGTTATTTTCGACCCGAACTTTGCATTTGGGTCTCGCTCAGGAGTACGATGTCCACCTTATGGAGCTGCATTTAAAGCTGCAGCTCATGGATTTTAGCTATACGCATAACGATTAGTTGGCTTAAATTTAAAAAAAATGTTGTTCTATATGATTTCTTTTGTTTTTTTTTTGTTTTTGTCTGATTTTAACGCTTCTTTTCGTTAATCATAATCTTAAGCAGTTGTTACAGAAAGGCTGAATCATCAATAATTGTTTTTTTTTATTTCTATTAAACCTATATATTATAGTACATTTCTCGAACACAATATGAAACTGATTTTAAATATTTTTTTATTATTATTAATATTTAGAGTATCGGTATAGTTATGAACTGCAAACATAATTATTTATATTTGTGAGTTTGTTGTTGGTTTTTTGAACCAATAATAACTACAATTAATTAATTTCTATATCGAATTATTAATTATAGAAAATTAAGCAAACTTAAGCACCATCAATGCTTGAATGATTCTCATAAGTAAGTAATTCGCTCTGCTCTCAGCAAATCTTTGTTCTAACTCCCAACTTTCTTGTACTATTAAAACTCCACAATCCGCATTGTTGATTACCACCACCTACCGATTGGCTCCACTTGCGTCACCGAGTCCACAAATTCACGCCTGTTCATATAGAGCGTGATTTGGTTGTTCGGCGAACATTTCTTAAACACCTTGAAGTTTACAACCATTTTTGCTGCTCTCTTTTTTTGTTGTTGTTGTTCGTTATCCAAAGAAAAAAGAATTTATGAGTTTAACGCGCTCGCCGGTCTACTTTTATGTTGATGTTAAATTTTGAACTACGCCGCGTTGCGTTGTTCGCGTCGTTTTCAATTAGCGGCCAACGACAATCCGTCATTTATACCCGGCATTCTCAGTTTCGCAGCAAATTCAATTAGCTTGCGTAGCTGCATCTTTTCTAGAATCCCAAACAATTCGCTGGCACTGCACTTTTGGGGCTTCCCTCGCTTTCCTATTGCCATTGATATTGACATTGCCGTTGCCCCGAAACAAAATCAATGGCTGGCCATTAAATGCGCGTACAGCACGGCGTATTAGCAATGCAAAAATAGCTAACCTAACAAAATCAATAGAGGGTGCGTGCAACAGTGTTGCCTTCTCGTTCTATTGCGTTTCTGGTTCTATTTTGTTCTTTCGTATGGTGCATGACGCATGGGAAATTTATTACGTATAGGAACAGACTTGTGCCGTAATTCGTACTAATTAAATTGTTAACAAATGGCGATCTTTTTGTACAAACATAAATATCTATATTTAGCTGTAGAATTAGCTTAAAGAATTTGCGCAGGATTTAGGGATATGTTAAATAAGGGTTTGGTCATCAATCATCGATATTTGCCTCAAAGCGAATGACATACTCTTCAGAATATTTAATTTTCTCAATTCCATTTTCAAATTTAATATTAAATACTGAACAAAAGAAATATATATATGACGAAATACTGACAAAATTATTATTATTAAAGAAAACAATTCACTTCTGAATTTTTCTAAAAAATTTAAGTTTTCAAAATTTCAATAATTTTTCATTTCAAAATATATAATTATATTTATGTTATATGAAAAACTTTTTAAATTTATTATTATTTAAATTTAGGCACTTTGCAACATAAAGGGAACTTAAACTGTAGTCTATTACATTTACTTAATAATTCGGTCGTAACATAAATTTGCAGACACATTTTTGCCCATGTCCCGAACATGATTGCCACTGCATTCAATTATGTATGTAAAAATATGCCAGACTTTGGGCACTCTTCCTCTCTCTTAACTTGTGCGCAACTAAATCACATTAGCATAAAGTTGGCTACTTAGCAAAGTCAATGAACGTAATTATTATGCTCTCTACTGACATTAAAAATATGAACAAAGTTGTGTGCAATATATTGTGCCTTATTGTGCGGTTGGAGTGGCATGCTGTGTGTGCCTCTCTCTATATATGTGTGTGTGTGTCTCTCTTTATAAATATATATGTGTATATATATATATAGGCATTAAGCCATTAGCATATATGCTGGGCCGGGTAAGTCGCCAGGGTCCAACAAAACCGACAATGAGGCTCTTAATAATAGCAAAACTTTTGCACTTACATTTTGTAGCTTGTGTTAGACATGGGCGTGGCCCAACGCCCATTTAAATGCTTTAGTTGGCTTATAATTGAACTAAAGTGAGGCATTGTAGATATTATCGTGTTGCTGTTGCCCGCTTCGAGCTGATGCAATATGCTAACAGATGCGTGAATGCATGCACGAATAAGGGTCAAGAGCTTGATTTATAAGTGCTATCTATAAGTATCTTTAAGTACTTTTCTCCCCACATGCTAAGGCGTTTACAATACGGCTTAGAGGCGCACTCAAAATCAATCAAGTTTAAGAGAACCAAGCGCCCACAGACCACAGCCAAGTGCTTTCAGCTGGAATACAAGTTCTGTTTCGCTGTTGCAACTAACACACACACATACACACATATATATATCTCCACTCTAAGCGAACTAGTTAAAGCCACACGCCGTTGACGACAACCACAAAGCGTCAAGAACAAGAAAGCCAACTTCAATTTATTTTCAACTGTGCCCGTGCTGCCTCTCACTGTCTTGTTTTGAGTCCCTTTCGTTTCTTCCTAGTTCTTGACAACCCTTTTGCAGAGCTTTTCATCTGCGGGTAACTTCTATATTTAAGAATCTTGAAAATCAGACAGACCAAAGTTAAAGTCGAATTTAAAATTGGATTAAAATTAGATTGCTATTGTTTTATAATTTAAATATGTCGATATAGTTATCCACCGAAATAGTATTGAAAAAATCCGTTTTATATTATATAGCGCATTATATTGAGCCCAAAGCGCTTGTTTTGGCACATGTCATCCGCAGAGATGAATAGGATCCGTTCCAAGCGGTCGCCACAGGCGAAATAATGTTTAAATTCGTTGTTCGATTTTCGGCACGTGAGGCTGGGCAATGAAGACGTCAAGGGGAGAGATACACTGGATACAAATTTTTGGAAAATATAAAAAAATGAATTTAAAGAAATCTAAGCGAAAATATTTTGAATTATTTTTTTCGTTTTAAAATATATTGAAAAATAAGCAAAGCAATACTAAAATATTTTATAAAATGCCAATTATGTTTAATTTATTTATTTATTATTAGATTTTATTTTTTTTAAATTATTTTTTGGTCTGTTCATATGTTGTTCTTGTTACGTTTATTCTTTAATTACTAAGATACAGTATTTCCGTTCCATTTATTTCTCCTAATGGTATTTGATATCTGCAACTGATAAATAATTGAATAAGATAGTTAGGGCAGTGTCTGGATGCTATTAAAAATACTTATGTAGTATATATAGTATAGTATAGTATATAGTAGTATAGTGTAGTATTTTTAATTAAATTATAAAAAATTTTCCCGTTCATTCCCTTTATTTTTGGAGCTGCCATCTAGGCATATATGCCTATAACATATATGCAAGTAAACTATTTTTAGTTAAACTCCGATCGTAGATATTGAAAGAGTCATCCCGTTATATTGCTCAGAAAATTTGAAAATGAAAACTGTGCCACTGCCGAAGAGGATTAAGAGCGCCCACAGCTATTTTTGGTCGATGGCTGCTAATTTGCGCAATTCAATTGCCTGTTGCAAGACAAAAGCAAAAGCGAAATTGTGTTGCGCAATCAGCTGAAACAGGACTGCGGGAATTCAACTAAGACCGAAGTGCAATTGTAGTTGGCCAAATTGGCTGGCCAAAATGCAGCGCCAGCCAATGCGCTCGAGAACAATAAGCAGCTTTTGGACCAAAAAAAAAAAAAAGGTGGCAGCATAGGCAGCAGTCAGTGTTAAAAGACATTGGGCAACGGTTAGCTTGATGCACAGCACGCGCGCGCAAGTAGCTGTAAATTTATGGGCCAGTTGGCCAAATTGAACATCAACATTGTCAATAGTATTACGATTATCAGGGCCAACAGCACGTAAAATTGCAGCGAAACAACAACAAAAATACAAATTCTTGTCTTATTGAAGGCGAAAGGCAAACAAAAATTGGCAACATTGGCGCCAACGCAAATGTCAACAGCAGAGACAACAGCTACAACAACAACTGGAACAAGTTACGATGTGCTAGATGAGGCTCACCGACTAGATGATACCTTTTTTGTTTAATTAAATACTCTGTTTATTGTACGATCTTGAATGAATACAAAATCTGGTTCGTCTTAATATCTTTAAAATGTATTAAAAAATTTGAGCTATAAATAAATAATTATCAATTTCAGGTAAATCTTTAATAGATCATTTAATATTTAATTTATTTATTTATTTAGTTAATGCAAGCTTAAAATTAAAATCTTAATACGAACTAAAAAATTTAATATTACCTTTATGGGGGCTTGATATACTAGAACAAATATTGCAAATTTTGAACTACCTACACCTGAAAATGTTTCCTTCTGCATGATTATTATTATCATTAAAATGTACTACAAAAATTCGAGCCATATATAAATATTTATCAATTTCAGGTAAATAATACATCGAAAATTTTAAATTGTATATATTTATTTAATGCTTAATACTAATTGAAAATTTATTACAAACTAACAATCAACATTTTCAACTATGTACGCCTAAAAATGTCTCCTGCTGCATTTTGCATATATTTGCATACATGCAATGTGCACGCTTCACCCATCTGCAATGGTTACAGGGTATAGCAACAAAAACCTTTGGGGGTAAGCAACACCAACAAACGGCAATCAACGTTGTCGCAGTCGCTTCCATTTCCAGTTGCCATTAGTTGTAGGAAGCAGGCAGCCGCCTGGCAAGGCGGGCCGAGAAAAAACGCTCAAGTGCTGCATGAGCGAACTTGGCAGGCAGCGGCAAGGATGTACGAATAAGTAGGCAGACTAGGAGGAAGGCGAGAAGGCAGACGACCAGGACGACAACGACGACGACGACGACGACGTCATCGTCGTGGCTGACGATGTGCAAACTGGCGAAGTGACAGCAAATGGCGCGGAAACTGTGTACGCCAACGTCAACTAATCGTGGGTGAACAAATCTCTCTATATATATCTAACACACACATACAAACGCAATACACACACGTACGCAAATATACAAATACATATGCAGCATTTAGAATTCTGTGTATTTTTTGCGTCAGGTGTTTACTGTTAAGCGCCATGGCCACGGGCTCAAGCCCGGCTGGCGCTGCTTGTTGTTGCTGCCACTCGATTGCAAATGGTGTTTGGGGCAACAGCAACAGCAACAACGAGCCCCGCACCGCCATTGCCCACAGGCGTCAGGGGCATGCAATGATTGCTTTGACATTTGCATTGATGCGAGCAGCTGCAGCAGCTGCAACTGCTGATGGCTGCTGCTGATGCTGCTGTTGCTGCCGTTGCCGCTGTGGACTGCGGCTGTGGCCACTGCTAATGAGTTGACTTTCAGCTGCAAATAGTAAAACAAATTCAATTTGAGTGCCACAGGCGAATGGCCAGCCGATAGACTGGAACAAACCAACTAAAGTGCGGAGCATCAAACAAAAAAGGGGTCACCCAGTTGTGGATTTAAGTCCTTCGCTACTGTTATTTCCTTGCAGAGGGTATTTTAATTTTGTCACAAAATGTGTAACGCATAATATTAATTAATTGATATTATGTATTTAATAATATATATTAATGATCAGGATCGCAAACACACAAAGAAAAAAAATGCCGTTGGTTCGGTTCACGGCTCGAACCAATGGTATGCGCTTGGGTTCGGTTCATGAACAATTTTTTTTTTATTAAACCTTCTTATTTTATCCTCACAAAAAAAAGCTGTGACATTGTTTTTGGTTTGTTTTTTTCGTATTTAATTAAAAAATGTTAAATATAAATAAAAAAAATATATGAACTTTTTTAAAATTGGATTTGGTTTGGGTTCAGGTTTGGTTGTATTTTTCCTTATCTGATTCGGTTAAACATTTAAAAGTGATGACGGTTCCAGGTTAAAATCGGTTCGGTTTAAATCCGGCTTGCAGGCTTGATAGTCATATCCATCTATCTATTTATATATATAAACTCATTTCTCTTCATTTTAAGGCTTTCATCATACAACTCCTAATATATATTATAGTTGGCACAATTGAAAATCATAAATACGTGTCCATTTATTAAAACTGTTCCTTTGTTTATTTTGCATTCTGCTCTCTGTTTGCACCATTGCGACAGTTACCTTTAGCGTTCCCATTGGAAAATCATCCTAGTTTACAGATTCCATTCCTAACTGTCATATTGTCTTGTCTCAGTTGGCTCTTTATCAAATTTATAGCTGACCCTTATAGCACATATTGCCACATACTCGTATACAAAATATGAAATATACACTTGATAAATTTTTGCTTGCCCTCTTTGCATAAATTTAGCTAAAAGAAGCAGAAATGTTTTGCGCACAAAGCCAAAGGAGCGGTTCGTGATACTATGTGCAACAATTTGTGGAGCGAACACCACAAAGCTGCTCTTGCACTGAGTAAGCGTGTGTTGGTGTGTGTGTGTGTTTGTGTGTGTGTGTAGGGCATGTGTTGTAAGCACAGTTTTGTCGCTGCATCCCAAAAATACCGTTATTGCTAGCTAATTTCCCATGTGCATGCTTGCTTGTTAAATTGATGTATAGCCAGGACAACCGGCAACAGTAGTTAGGGCAAGAAGGAAGCGGAAGGGAGGGAGGGGGCGGGGGGGGGGGGCGAGCCGGGCAACAAGGACTGCCAAAAATGGCAAGCCATGTTCCACGATGCTGTTCCATAACTGCATATATTGTCAAAATGGCTGATGCGCAACAATAGCTGCAAGGTGTACCGCCTAACGGCAGTGACCAAATCCACCCGACCTCACACCCCCCCCCCCCACCCACAGCTCCCTTTCTAAGAGCTCCTCACCTGCTCATAGCATTTGCGGTGGGTTTTTGACACAATTTTGCCGATGACATGTTCAATACACAAAGCTGCGTGCTTCAACTCGTCCCTGCCTATTGTTATGTCTATATATGTATATATACATATACATATATATATATATATATATATATATATATATATATTTATATGGCACATGGAGTCCTTACTTTATTTGGCTGGCAGCACGTGTTTAGTGTTGCCCTCTAGTTACCACTGTGCATGTGTGTGTGTGTGTGTGTGTGTACGTGCGTGTGTGTCTTGTACTTGTTTCCCTGCTTGTGCTTGGTTGCTGGGACAGTTAGATAAGTTTTTTTTATATGTAAATTGGAGATGTTGTCTTCTCCCATTTATCAAAAAACAAACCCGAAGACGTTGAACTTGAAACTGTTACACTGCGATAAAAAAAAGGCATTTAATTTTATAATTTAGTTATTTAAATAGTATGATAAATATATTTAAATAGTATGATAGTACAAGTATAAATGCTTGATAGAAAAGTTCAGTAGTAATACCAAAGACTATATAAATATATAGTATTTATATAAATATATAGTATATATATATTGTCTTTGGTAATACTATCTATCTTTATCTATATATCTATTACTCAAATACATGTATGATGTGAGAAAACGGTTATTTTGAAATTATAGTATTTAATCTATCTTATGAAGTACTCACTTTATAAGATATGTGGATTGAACTATATTCTTACAAAATTTGGATTTAAAAAAAATTATTTTAAATCAAAAAACTTTGTAATTTTATTTTACATTAAACATTTAATTGGAAAAACGAAAAATCCATCCATGCATGGATCGAAAATCTATTTATCTATCGAAAACATTTTTAAACATTTTCTTCAAATTACTTACAACCTTAATTTTGTCTTTATATGTCGAAAACTCAAGAGCAGATAATTATATCAATAAAATAACCCTACATAAGTTCCTTGTATTTTGTATGACAATCTTAGAGAATTATTTTAAACACGAACCAGCAACTCAACTCATTTAAAACCTAATCAATATACGAATTTTTGCTCAATGTACTTTAACTCCGTTTTATTTTGTCTAACAGAGCTTTAAGGCACTTTTCATTGCGTTTAAAATTTACATTTTAACCATATGGACCCCCATCGCCCAAAAAAATATGTGTATAAAAAATAAACGAAAGGCATATTTTTATTTATGTTATTTTTTTTATATATCTTTTTTCTCGGTGACATTATCCTATTAACACATTTAATGGAGTCACACACGCGCGCGACTTTGTCTCATCATAAATCTGAAGGCAGCCGCAGCGGGAAATGCGGAAAATGATGATGCCCATGGCCGCTGTGTGTGCCGGGGCGTTAAGCAGCCGCAGGAAATGTGGGCATGGTCTTATGACGGCCTGATATATATGGCCTCATATTGGATATTTATGCCTGTGCATTTGCCTTTACCTAGGCCCCCAGTATAGATTTATGCATTGTCTTTAGCACTGTGATTATGGCCGAATCGCTCAAACTTTGGGCAAAAAGTTTTCACAGCTGCCGTCAAATTAGTCCGGCGCTTAAGTAATATCCATGATCTACGTGACGAGGCTTAGCACACAAATGACAATGGCCAGCAATAATTGAAACTTTTTGCGTTTTAGTTGCCAGAAATTGGTGTGCCAAAAACCCAAAAACCGAAAAACCAAAAACCGCCGCAAAAACTTGGCCTAGACAAAAAATTTATGCATTTTGAAAACTTTCTGACTACACCCAGGGGGCCATTTTAGGTGCGAGAGATTTTGGCGTCGAAGCAAATTTATATTGCTGCCAATTTAGCTACAAAATAGGTAGCTCATTTAGCCAACAACAACAGTAATAAGTTAATGCCAAATTTTGCTTGTGTGTGTGTAGTATTTTAGTGTGTGCAGTGTTCGCAGCTAAAGGACTTCAATTTCAAGTAGTTCCGGAGAGCACTTGGCATCCATTTTTTAAGTCAACTTAACCGTTAGCCAATTGCTGTGGCCAGATATGCAAGCCTAAATTTTTGGCCCCGAAAATCTCCCATCGCAGCAGCCAAACGGATGGCTTTCCACATATATACCCTGTACTCAAAGAGTGGATTTTGAAGGGTATGCTGGAGTAAAATCTGTGGTAAAGTAATAAAATCGATTTATTTATGAATGAAATACTAGCTCTATCTGTAAGCTATCTGTAACTTGATAAGGTATGATATTCTTTGTTCTGGTACTTTAGAACAAAGCGCACATATAAATATTAATATATTTTTAATTTTATTTATTTTGCAACCAGGTTACATATTTTAAATATGTATGTATATGCCAGTGCCCTTTGTAGGGCGTTCAACAGTCGAGCATTCATTCGATTTGATTTCCATTTTTTTTATTTTAACGCACGCCTCGTGCCACACGCCTTGGGGCAGATGTCAACGTGCAGTGCCGCAATATTTGTGGCACAGTTTTGCATTACACTTTGCTGTGTGCCAGCTATGCAGGAGAGGGCACAGAAAGGATTTTTGATTTCATATTTTTGTTCGGGGCTTAAGCTGCAAGCTGCATGCAGCTCCTGACTGTCCCAATAAAAATCATGTTCTGACATGCCGCATGCCACATGTGTCGAAGCTGAAATGAAATCTTTTGCTAACTGCTTGTATTTTTTTTATTTATGCTCTTTTTGCAGATTTTTGGTTTATATTTCCTCATGCATTTTCCTTAGCTGTGGAGGCAAGAATACTAACAAGCTCAGTTTTGGTTTTTGTTTTTTTTTTGTCTCTTATTTTTCCTTTGCTTTGGGCAACTTTTGTAAATGCTTTGAAAAGCAATTAGTGCTGACAAATGCGTGTCCTGGCATTAAGGAGATGTAACTGTAACTGTAGCTGGAACTGGAACTGTGGCTGAAACTGTAGTCGTAACTGCAGACACAGCCTGTCATGCCTTTTGGCATGTCAAAAGCGATTTGTCATGTAGCAATATGTAAGGGTTAATAGTTCACTGACAGCTTGATTGATTGGCCCAGCTGAGTGTTATAGTCAAGGCTCTTATTGTCTTTAGCCAAGCAACGATGGATACTGTCAACTAATTCAAATATATACACACTTTGCTCATACTTTGATTAATCAATCGTTTATTTTGAATAAGAAAAAAACACAGATTTTGTGTATTCAAATTACAGCAAGCACTCGACTCAACAAATTTAAAATTCAGATTCAGCTTGTTATGTTGTATCTTTTTACAGACATTTTCTTAGCCCATGTTCTTACCCTTGCTTCAGCTACGCGATGGCAAATAAATCACGAATAATAATAAAATGTACTACAACAAATATTTCTTACCTTCTGAAAAATGTGCAGGCTGCTTGAATTTAGCTTTAGTTTATTATAAACAAAAGGAACAATTCTTATAGCTAGCTAGTAAAATGTGCGTTCATAAACAACATAGATATTTGAACCATTAGAGTTATTATATTTCCAATGAAATAGTTCTCTATTGTCTGCTGCATTCACAGTCAATTAAATAAAATCTTGCATCAAATACCAGCCTATATATAGCCAAGCCAAGCTTAACCGACCAGAAAGCCAATGCATTTAATTGAATTTCAAAATTTGTGCATCCAAAGTGGGTTTAAGCCATAAGACAGACAGCCCGGAACGGGGTGAGGGAGCTGCTGGTGCAGCTCTGGCGTATACTTGAGTATTCTGACTGATTAAATTTACACACCGAACCACAACTGTTGCACCGAAAACTAATAAAAAAAAAAGCAGTCAGCAGGGAGCAGGCAGCTGGCTCGAGTAGATTTTCTATCCTTGACAGGCTTTCGAACAAAGGCAAGGTGCTGCAGCTGCTGGCAGCTGCTAGCTGTTTCCTGCCCGAAGCACTCGGCCTTAAAGTTGCCAGTCAATTGATGGCAGCAGATGGGAAACAAGTTGGCAGCGTCTTCATCAATTTGCTTGTAAGTGGCTGTTGTAAAAATGTTGTACATTCAAGCTCAAAAAGCCAGGCTGCAATACGCTGCGTATGCGCAATTTTTGCGAATTTATACGTAAGTGGATTAAATGCAGGTCCATTGCCAGATGTTGAAGAGAGATTCGTTTAAATGGGCTATATTTTTTTTTTAATTTAGTTACCAAGCTATTTACGGGCAGCTCATGTTAATCAATGCCGGCAAGTGCTGCCAATTGGAGCTCGGAACTCGTCAAGTGAGAAGTGCACTGATATTGATGTGCGATCTCAAGTGAACTGCCACATGCTCCATTTGCATCTGCTGTCCAAGGCAGCAGCTACCCAAGTACCGTTGCTGTTGCTGCTGCAGCTCTCGATGCTCCGCACCAATTTCGAATGCATTTGCGATGCAGCAACAAAGCACTGAGCGCCATTCAATGTCTTCTTCTATATTCATGCATAAATTCAAATGTTTGTCGGCCACTCAAGTGCAATAGAGTGGAGCTGGAGCTGGAGCTGGAGCTGCCGGACTTTTGAACAAGCCAGATAATAAAATCGAACAGAGAGTGAAAATCTTGTCTGTTCGATTCATGGCTGGCCAAAACAAATGGCTGCAACCTAGCATAATGCGCAATTTGAAGTTTTGCACCAAGCATGTTATAAAAGCATTTTCTTTTTGCCCATACCCCATAAACTACGAGAATCAGTGAATCTTCCGAGAGCACTCGGCGGGTAAATCAAAGCCATATATGGTAGCAGCAGTTCACAGCAGCGCAATCAGCAACAATAGCGAAGCCGTATTCGAATTGGAAGCCGCAACACAGGCCACGACGGAAGTGTGTTGCAAAACGGAAGCGGAAGCAATTTTCATTTGCGTTGAGCTTAAATGGTGGCCGTTGTGGTCTCACACTTGGGGACAAACCAGCGGGCTGTGCATATGTGCACATGCTGCACGACATGTTACAAGCATAATTCTAGCTGTTCCTCACTCTCTCTCTCTCTCTCACACACGCACACATACACACAATGGCGCATAATGGGCGGCAAGTGCGACCAAGTGACGACGCCCCAAGTTACCGCAAAACGTTGCCAGTGCCGCATTTTTATTTAATAAATTGCAACGCTGATTCGCATTGTCCCCCTCGTTTAGCTGCGGTTGGATTTGTGTTTTCTTTTTCTTTTTTTTTTTTTGGTTTTCTATTTTTTTTGTTCGATTTTTCCAAACAATTTTCGCTGGGGATTTCTTTTGTGGTAAGTGCGTCACGTAGCTGTTATAATTGTTTAGTAATAAATTAAAGATTTAAAATTTGTTTTTATTTTAGTATTTTCCATAAACTGTCACACTTTATTACTGATTTAGTGCTTAAACTTGTTGTTGAACATAAATAAAATATTAGCCGTTACACAAATTAAATAAAATGCACTTAAATTTACAAAATTACTGCTGTTATATGAGTAAAAATATATCGTTTGGGTTTAGTGGTTGGGTTTCAGTTGTGAACATTTAAATGATTGTTTTTTTTATGCTTAACATATACGTTTTTTTCTTCTTATATTTTAATGGTTTTGTTTTTATATGTGTTTAAAATCTATGCAACTAGCTTCGTGCTAATTTTATGTACTTGTCTTACTGCTTATATTAATTATTAATTTTTTTTTTGTCTAAACAATACAGGGCTGCTCAATTTTCAATCGCTTTTGCCAAATATACAATATGTATTTTTAAGTTTCTTTATTCAAAAGAATTCTATTTTTGTTTTATATATACAAAATTAAATTTTATCACATTTAAAATGTGAAATTTTTACTTTTTATTCATAAAAATTTGCTGACATTTGTTTTTATATTTTGTTACTGTTATAAATTGTGTTAACAATGCTGTCCACAATTTTATTTACACACAGATGCAAAGTTATATGTATAAAAATTGATTAAAACCAAACTACAAATATTTAGTTGAAACGCTGGTAATATGCGGCGTATGCGCAATCTTTTCACTATCAGGAAAATGGCAGTATACGTGTATGAAAATGCTCTGGAAGAAATGCGCTTCGAGTATTATTGAAAATTCCAAACACCCCGTATGTATTGAAGTTAACATAGCTTAAATTCCCATTATCTTAATTTATTAATGCTTATGTTTTAATAAATTTCTCAAGGCTCTGTAAAACGCAGCATACATATTTTCGGAAGAAAAGAAAGTGTGAGAGGGTGAGAAGTGCACACATTCGCGCCAATGATTAATGTACTTAATTACAAACTCAAATCCTAATTACGTCACTTCAATTTGACCCCAAAAACAATGCCCGGCGCACTGTCATTAATTATACGACCCGCTTGCCGGTCGTTGCTGCTAAAAGCTGCAATCGTGCCACACGCTGGCAACGGCAACGGCAACGGCTACGGCTGCGGCTGATGCTGCGGGTGGCTATGTAACCGGGCAACTCTCCTGTGGCTTACGTCGGTGTCGTGCTCAGTGTTTGCTTGGCAAACTTACCCGCTGATGCTGCGGTTGGGGCCGAGGCTGCTGATGCTGCTGCCAAGCCCCTGGGTCAGTTAACGCTGACCAGCGGCTCGAGGGTGCTGCTCAAATGCACCAGCTGCTGCTGCACCTCGCGCAGGCTCGCCAGGCTGCCCAACTGCTGATGTTGCTGCTGCTGCTGTTGATGCGGTAGCGGCGGCGGTGGTGGCAGCACCACAACCACAGCGTCAGAGGGTCCTGGCAACGGCAACGGCATCGGCGATGGTGCACCGGGTGGAATGACCGTTGCGGCTGCGGATACCGCTGCCCGCGCCGTTGCACAGCCGCTGTTCGGCGAGTGCGAAACGCTGTACATCAGGCTGCCCATGCTCGGATGTTGATGCACCTGGGCGACGGCTGGTGGCGGCGGCGCTGGCGGCAAAACGAGCTCGTCAATGGTGCAAACGCGATCGTCAATGGGAAACGTAAAGTTGATTTCTTTGCCGGCAGCGGAACCCGAATGACGCTCGACATCGTCGCCATGAGCCGGTGTGCTGCCATTGGCAGGACTTTGAACGAGTCCGTTTGTTGTGCCATTTGTTGCTGTCGCCGTGACAGCTGTCGGCGACGTGGCCAGCGTCAGTGTGGTTGTTGTTGTCGGCGAGCTGCCATTGCCCAGAGTTGTTATTGTGGTTGCTTCCAAATTCTTTTCCAAACATTTGCTATCGCCTGAGGAAGAAAATAAAAAACAGCAGCCAGAGATGAGCAAGAGAAAACAGGCGGTGTTAACTAAAAGCTCGATTTAATGTTTAATATATAGATACAAAAATATAAAAATATAAAATTTATTTAAACACATATAAAAACATTAAAAAAAACAACAATAATTAAATAAAAATAATATATTTGATTCTTTTTTAGCTAAAGGTTATGGCAGTAATTTCTAGTTCATATGCCTCTTAAACCTTCTGATTAGTTTATAAATAAATTACTAAATATTTATTGTTATGAAATTAAAAAAATAAATTTATGAAATTCGATGACTTCGCACTAAAATAATTAAATAATTTAAATTATATTTCTTCTCCAAGCAAATATTTTTGCTACCGCTTTCCGTTGTTAACATTTACTTTATAAATATTTTGTTTGTTTTACAGCTGTTTGGTTTAGCTGGCTCGAGGTCAAGTGTCTTCATATAATTAAAACATAAATGTTTTAATTTTGCTGCAAATATATATATTTTTTTTTGCTTTTTTAAGAATGCTTAAAGCGGTTCTTAAACAAGTATACCAACTCCCACAAACAGATTCAGAAATATTCGGTTTTCATGTAAAAGTTGGTTTGGATATGAAAAAGCCTCCAGCTTATACATAAGTAAGTTTGGGATTCGCCCAATTAATATTATAATTTGTAACTTAGAAATTTCGATTGTTATTAATAATTTGTACTGTATTTTAAGTTAATTTTGTGCTATTAACTTATTTTAAAAAATTATTTATTTTTATTTTTTTGGAAATTTGTGTTTTTTAGCTATCAGGGTGCAAAAAATCCGTTTATCTATATATATATATAATATGACTCTTTAAATTAACTACAGCTTATTTAGTTGATGGAGAACTTGCACTGCTTTTTAAGTTTTCACTGTTAAGCTGAGCTGTCTTGCCTAGATATAGCTTATTCGCATTCTATCGGGCACCTCTGGAAAAGCCTTGTAAAACCGACTGACATTGTCAATAGTCGTAGTGACGTGTTTTTAGCTGCCTGCGGTCTATTTGCAGTGTGCCAAACTCCTGCGGCATCCATCGCTTGAGTTTCCGAGCACAGGCAGAGTATTTTTTTTTTTTTGCCTTGCTTGAACAAATATCGTTTTTTACGCTTTGTACGCTGTTCGTTTATCGAGGGAATCGAAAGCGGTGTGGCAAAAGTTTTTGTTGCGACAGCCTTGGCGACCATTTTTTATTGTTTGCAAAAAAAAAGCAAAAAACAAAAAATACAGAACTATAAAAAAAATGCGGCTACAATTGCGCAAAATTCCGAAGTTTGCTTTGTTTTTCGTTGGTGCTGCGTTTCCCTCGAGTGCGTTCTGCTGAATGGCCACGACCATGTTGGCCCCAGGGCCAATTTGTGCTAAGGTAACCAAGTTAGGCAGGTGTGTGCACAAACATTAACGCCCGGCCTCCAAGGTACGTAGGTCAGCTTGAAATTTATTTATTCCTCAATTAGGCAAGGGGCATTGGGGGCAAAGGCTACTCGACATAATGAAGCACGTACTTGTAATTAATTAAGTGCGGCTGCTTCTTTCTTTTTAATTTCGCCAAAAATTTTACGTGCTGGCCAGAACGAAAAAATTTAAAAGCAGCAAAAGCACCTTTAAAGGGCACATAAATAGCGTGCTGTCCTAGCAGGTAATGCAAACAGACAGTTTCTCATTTCGACGCCTTGTCTTTTGGCCCGCTTCGGCTCAAACTTGGCACATTGCCCAAATAGGAATAAAGCATTACATCACTTTGAAACCAACAGCTTAGCCACTCGTCTCAGGCTTTACTGTGTGTCAGTTTTTATACTTGTTCACGAAGTGAAAAGATTATATTGGGTTTGTGCAAAGTCCGTCTGTCCGTATGACCGCATTTTTTTTTCACTACTATTTAAGCTAGAGGGTTAAAATATAGAATATATACTCGTCTTTACCCGCGACAGATAAAGTGTTAATATTTGTAGTAATATTTTTGTTAATATTTTATATTTGATTGAAATTGACAAGAATTTAAACAGGTAAAGCTTCCGGATCCATAGCTCCCATATTTCAAAATTACATAACTTTGTCAAAACTGAACCGATTTTTATGTTTTATGGTATGTTGGTCATGGTTTGTCCGCTAGATTAATTCTGATTGTGCTGTCTGTTACACCCGACTACAACGTTCTTACTTTTTTTTTTTTTTTTTTTTTTACTTTAGCTTACTATATATTTGTATATTCACTTACTGCCATTTAGATGATCCTCTCTGGTGTAGTAGCGTGCGCGATTCTTAGAGAAACAGGCCACCAGCGATAGTATGATTACGGCAATTAGCACAAAAATGATGCCACCCAAAATAGCCAGGGTATTAAGACCACCTGTTTGAAGAAAACATATGAAACGAAGCAGTAATTAAAAACATTTAATTGAGAATTTTTTTGTGTGATTACAACTTTAAGAATTTGCCTGAGGGTAAATCTATTTTTTTTTTGCAATAACGTTAATAATTTAATTTGATGTGAGGCACTAAAAATATATTTCCGTTATATTTCATTCATTATAAACAATATTCTTATACCAAGCATATCAGAATTTTTAATTGTAATCAATGAGGAGTTTTAAGCTTCAATGCTATTACATTTTATGAAGAAAACAACATTTGTTAAATAAGAGCTACAAAATTTAAACAGGCATCAGGCAAAGGACAGCTGATTTTGTCCATTGAATTTTCATTTTTTAATAATTTTAACCACTTACCATGTTCAAGAAAGTTATATGATGTGCTGGCCGCATTCTGTTCCTCGTCGCTGATGTAATCGAGGCACGTGTGCAGCCCGCCAATGTCCAAATTAATTATTTCGGCGCCACGTAAACTTTTTGGCAAAAAGCAAATGGGATACGTATCCCATTTCCATTGCAACTGTAAAAATTGAAAATGAAAATGCAGGAAAAATACATGAGTTTAAGGTCGGCTATTATATTATTATTTATTTATTTTTTTTACAAGATGTCATCAATCAGGTGGTCTTTGAAAATTAATTGAAATTGTAGAGTGCTCGGATTACGCGTCGTATGCGCATCGAGCTGTATTCAATTGCATTTGACTTACTTGACGCACAACGTTTATTAATTTGCCCATGTGACATTCATCGCATATCAGCGGATTTTTGTCCAGCCGTACATTGCGAATGCCCTGAATGCGCAGCGCCGTATCCGCATTGATGCCGTATAATTGATTTCGCGATAAGTCCAAAAACTGTAAATGAAAAAATATATTAAAAAAAGTATTCTTTTCAAATGCAGAAAAACTATTTTTGTCATTTGATGTATCGGATTTGCTTATCAAATTGCAATTAGCTACAAATGTTGCCCAAACATTAGTAGCATTGTGTAATTGTTGGCCCAGGCCAACAATAACAAATAAAATAAACAACAAGTACAATGCCAAAGGCTTGACAGAAGTGTCCTAGTGCTGCTACACACAATTAAATTCAATTAAAATGAAAAGCTTAATGGCTATCAACTGATTGTTGTTGCGCCATAAATTTTCCATAGTCAACAGGACAACGACTACAAAAACAATATTGGGGACGGTCGAGGTAAGCGTGAGCTTGACAGGCAGATACTCTGTTATTCGTTGTCATTTATATATATTTTTTTTTAGAATTCTACAGATAATAGCATTGGAGATGATTAAATAAACGGATAAACTTCTAAATAATAAACATTAAATAATAAATAATTCATGTTCCACAATCAATTATTGGGTATCTTTTGTATTTATTATTGCCTTGTAAAACAAAAATTTAATTTTTATAGATTTTAATGTGAAAATATCTTTTAATCTAATCTGAGCTAACCTGTTGACTAAATTGGTCAACTGACCAAGAATAAATATACTTTATAGAGAGGAGATGACCAACTCTGCCTGTGACATGCATTTGAATGCCTTTATTCAACCCAGTTCAACCCATTTCCCTGGTACAGGGTATCACAATGACATCGCAACTATGAAAACAATACAGAAAATGGGGAAAAGAGAGGGAGGTAGAAAAAGTGACACCGAAGGAAGCGCGTACAAGGACACAGACGGACAGAACAACAAAAGACTGAGACGAATGTTGGCGTATGCACAGTTACGAAACGAAGAAACGAAACCATGGGACTTTCGGGGACTTGTTGTCAGAGTTGTGCGCTTTGCAGAGCCAGAAGCAGAAACAGAAAATGTTGAATGCTAACGCAAACTGCAAACAGGCAGCAATGCCATTTTGTCATTCAGACACTGTTGCTCGCTGAAATATTTTGCAATTGGCCAAAAAGTTATCAACAGACAAATAAATACACAATTGTCGGCACACGCACACACACACACATGCACAGAAACCTAACACACACACACAGAAGGACAACAAAGCTGGTTAGATAGCAGAATACAAATTGCAATAGCTTTTGGGGGGCGTGGCCAGCTTTGCTGTGACTTTTGTTCAGGCAATAAGTTCTACTTGGTTCATTCAATCACCGGGGTAACTTACCTCAAGCTCACGGCACGGATCGATAACTTGCAGTGCCATGTTATCCAATGAATTACCCGAGATATTCAAATAGCGCAACTGACGGAACGGCGATAACAAGCCCACAGGCAGCTGACCCATATCCGCAATGGCCAAGTGCGTTATCTCCGGTATCAGCTAAAAGGATAAGATTCAATTTAAACATTAATTGATGGATTGCCACTCACTCAATCAAACTGCCTTAGTAGCTGTAAAGTCTTGGAGATTAATCAGCTTGGGTTATGGCTATTGCTAAGGTTGAGTATATTGCATGCCAACTGGTAGGAAGTGTTTTGATATGCTTCTGTTAAATTTTATAAGAATTTAAATAGCATTTTCCTCAACTTTTTTAGTGACGTATGAACAGTTAGTTTGATTAACGTATTAAGCTGTTCAAAATATCTGCTTTTTTTGGTGCTGCGTTTACAAAATTTAATGGAAACATACACTTTAAACTTGTTTAAAAAAGAGAAATTTTAAAAAGAAAAAATTTTTTAGGAAAACTCTTTGAAACACAAAATCTAAGAATCCAATGTCAGAGATTTCTTTAATTCATAGCACTGCCTATTTCTATGCTTATCAAAACCTAACAAATAGACGGACTTTCTGCAAATTTATAAACAAATATGCAATGACAGCCACTTGTCAAATATTTAATAATTAGATAAATCAAATAATTTAAAAAAAGATAAACTTTTTGATTTTGTTTTTAGTCATGGCGTTGCCTATTTCTATCTGCTTATCAAATACCTTAAAAATTTATAACAAATGTGCAATGACAGCCACTTGTTAAATATTTAACTATTAGATAAATCACCCAAATTTACAGCATTTTTTAAGCCAACTTTAACAGGAAGATGTGAATGTAGAACGTAGTTTCACAGTTCTATCTTCGGTCTATTACGAACTCACCTCAAATGTTTCATGCATATCTCTTAATTCCATAACATTGCCGCTAATGTTAAGCACCCTCAAGTTGCTTAAGCTGCGCACAGACTGCGGCTCCAGGCGCACCAGTTTGTTGTAGGACAGATCCAGAAAGGTTAGATTGGTCAGCTGCAGGAACGAATCGTTTGGCACTTTGGCCAGGCGATTGTACGATAAATCTAAAAAGGGAGCAGAGAGGAAAAGCGGGCAACTGAGTGAGTTTGCTAGAAGCTAAATGACTATAATTTCGATGGCGCACCCAAGTGATTAAGACTTTTCTGCATGCGAAAGAGTTGGTCCACGACCACAGACAATTGATTGCCATCGAGTAAAACTTTTGTGAGACGCTTCACGTCGCGAAATTCATCCTTGTCAAGGAATTTGAACTGCAAAGAAGGAAATACAGCAGGGTTGGAAGAAATGAAATAATTGGAAAATGGTTGAGAAGTTTCCAATGGGTTGACGACAAACCTCGTTGCGTCCCAAATCCAATTCACTTAAAAGCGGCAATAAATTGTACAGTTGCGGATTGATTTTTTTCAACTGACAATTGCGGCATTTGAGTATTTTCAGTTCCTGGAAATCAAACAGAGAGAAGGAAAAGAGAGTACAGGGAAGTGCGTACAGTTACGAGTTGATGGTTGTTATGGTTGCTGTTGTTGTTGTTGTGTTTACTTACGGGCACATCGCGAAAGACATCCGGCTGTAAATCCTGAAGCGGATTTCCGCTCAAGTCCAGGTACTTGAGTCTACTCAGCATGAAGAAGTTGCGCTGCACGAGCTCCACAATTGAGTTGTCGGCCAAATTAAGACGTCGCAGATCCTGCCCCCAAAGAGTTATGCAATTGCCAAAAGTTTATTACAGCACGCACCAAATTGATAATATTTCGCAAGACCCAAAAAACGCAAAATTCATGGCTAATAATTCATAAATCAGTCCAAGCACAAATACGGCCAGGGCTCTGCTGCGGACCGGAAACTGTCGAAAAAGATAACTTTCAAACGCTGCCGCTGCTGCTGCAAAAGGGAACCCAGAGATACTGTGTTTAGCTACGCTCAGCGGACTGAGAGGAAGTCAACGGCAGCGGGGAAAACAAAATCGAAAGCAAATTGAAGACAACGCACCAACTTTTGTGCACTGGCACTTCCGCCTGGCGGCCATGGCTAAAGGAGCTGCAACTGCAGCAAACTTAAATTCAAGCACGTAGGACTTTCGTTTGCCCCCAAAATGTAGTCAACAATATTTTGTGCCTGCTATTAAAAATTCCTTGATATTTATTACAAAGTGGCTCAAAGCAAAGACAAAACTATGCAGTCTAGAACTACGCTTATATTTGATTTAGATTCTCAACTTTGGCACGCACAGTACGTGGCATTTCCAACAAGAAGGGATTTTGGCGAAACGAGCTAAATGATTATATAATGCGATGTTAAGTGAACTATATTAAGCTGTTTTGAATTTACAATTACAAAAGTTTTCTATTGTATATTGTCTAAGGAATCTAAAAATATAAACAACAACTGAAATATATTTACCACATTTTAGATTTGATTGGAGCTTGGAAGCGAATGCAAAATTTGGTAAATTGGTAAGTTTTTGCATAATTTAATATAATTAAATTGGTAAGTTTTCGCATGTTATTGCAAAGCTATCGTTAGTATCGCAAACACAGAAATTTTACACTTTTGCAGCTACTATTCTCACATTTCGCTGTCTTAAGCTTTAACTTTAATGATTTTTATTTCCATATATTCACGACGTGTTTTTCACTACAACAAAATAAATATATAAATATCAGCCCGCTATATGCTGTTACTCACCATCAGATGGCGAAACGTTGAGCTGGCCATGCGTAAAATTTTATTTTTTGATAAATCCAATTCATGCAGATTATCCTGGCCACGAAAGTTATTCTCCGTAATGTTTGTAATGTTATTCTTCGATAGATCTGTATCCGACGACAGCGTTGGTGGATGGCAGACGGCGTATATTTTGGAATATTTTTTTATTATTGATGGTATTTCGTCAGCAATTGTTGAACGCATACAAGTATGCAACGGGATTTTGTGTGGATAAATAAAATGTAAAATTGTATTATTATATGATATATGCAATATATACATTTGTAGGGCGGACTGCAATATTTAATAACTACAAAGGGCTTGTGTTGCTTAACATTGTGTAAATATTTGTGCTGAAAAAACCGAAAGAGTAAATAAAGGACGGTTCAGCGCACAACGAATTGAATGCAACTAAAAACGAAAAACCAAATCGAGATATAAAATCTAAAATAAAAGAAACTTTACAACAAACTGTGGAAAAAGCAGCACAGACAAAAGTATTTCGACTTCTATACAGTGGCCCATTTAGAAGCAAAGTTGCCACAGATAAAGCACAGAGCACAAAACACATTACACATACGCCCCTTTGTCTAGGCAACATGAGTAGCATTTTTAGCTAAAAGCTAGAAGAGAGACTTTTGTTCTAGTTGTGTCGAGAGCAGAAGTGGGGGCAGGAGCAAGCGCTGTGGCAGACGCAGAGTCAGCTGCAGCGTGCCACGCCCACTTAAACATTTTAAACATTTGCCAAAATTAATTTAAATAGAAACGGCGGGCGGATGAGCAAAAAAATAATGCCATTTGATGCCTGACGAGAGGCAACACTGCAGCAACAACTTTTTTATCCGCATGTTGAAGTGAGTGTGTGCCTACGGGTGTGTGTGTATGTGTGTGTGCTTGTTTTATGTCGACTTCTGACTTTTTGGCAAGCAGCGGGTAAGGAACAAAGATTCGGGCATGTAAATAATTGGTGGGCCCCGGCAACGCGTTCCGATTCCCGGAGCCCCGTTCCGCAAACAGACAGCACCGCGCACATAAAACACAAATAAACAAGTTGAAAGGCGCTGAGCGATATCGACGCATTTGCCTGGTTGACTTTTACTTTTGATTTTTGGCCCAATCTTATTTTATTTCTGGGTCGCTTTTCGCTGTTTGGCGCATCAATTTCAATTTTATTGACAAACAAGAAAAGAAAACTGCGCCAGACCGAAAACTGAAATGCTCTCACAGCTGAAAGCGAAAATTTGGACGGATATTTAATAAAAAGAGTGTTGGTAAAGTATCTTCGCCTAGCATGTCAATCTGTTATGAGAGGTAATAATTTATATATATTATCAAAAATATTTATTTTTTTATAAGCTTTCCTGTTAAAATATTTTTCAAGTACAGTGTAGTATAATTTCAGTATAATCTTTGACAGCGTTGCCTGGTTGACATTTAACAACACTCCATGCAAATTTATGTATTTTTAACTTTTTTTATTAAATAAAAAAATTTGCAGTTTGAAAAAAAGGAAATGCAAAACAAATCGCTAAACATTAAAAATTAAAATAGAAAATGTTTTACAACACTGGCTGCCTTGACAGCACAATGGCAAACTGACACGCAATTCTACCATAGAATATATATTTTAGAACAGAGCACAGCTTTTGCATAGTCACGTCAGGTGGCGCCACGCGTTTTCCTGTAGCCGAGTCCTGCATAATATTCCTCGAATCGTCTTAGAGTATTTGATTTTGATTAGGAGTGACATTGCTCTATGAGTCACAAGTCATGCGAATAAGTGCGAATACCCTCTCGAAGGGATTACTTTGCGCTGTCGACCGCAACGTCGACGGCGCTCATTTAACATTTTGCGACGCGCACTTTTATTTGCGTTGGCTTTTACGAGGCTGCAGGACAACCGCAACGGTTGCCTGCGTCGTGCGTCCTGTGTTCTGTCTGTTTTGGGCCGCATCGTTTCGACTGTGTATTATTTGCATATCGCTGGGCGGTGTTTTAACTATGCGCAGCTGCTTAAATTGAAATCGCTGCTCGGCTTTTACGCGCACGTAAATCAAATGGCGATTTTTAGTGGCCAGCTATAAAGAATTGATTACTCACCTAATATGCGCAGATATTTAAGGCCCCAAAAGGACTCAGCGCCAATCGCCGGCAGATTGGAATCGGTGATGCGTAGCACCTGCAGCTGCATAAACTGGCGCAGTGCCGGTCCAATGGTAATGGAGTTTCGTGGTCCTCGTATAATTACAACCTTGACATCAATGTCCAGCTGATTGGCGGATAAAGACCTTAGGCCACCTGCGAAAGGACAATCACATTGAAATTAAATGAAGGTCAGCTAAGCGTTACAGAAACTGAATTAGTTGTGCTCAGTGCACGGTGATAAAAATAAAATTTATTCAGCTTGGCAACAATAACTATGGTTAACAATGCCAACAAGATCGTTAACTGCAGAACGCAACCTTCCCCCATTTGTGTATGCAAACAATGTTCACGGTTTTGGTTGTTAAAACCGGGCAGTTTCTATATGAAATCACAACAACTAAACGCAGTTTCCAGCTACCAGTTACCCGTTTTCCGTTATCCTTAACAACTGTGTCTTACCTCTTCCTACCCCAAACCTTTTGTATGCTATACAATTTTGAAACCACAGTCGTTGTCGACTTTTATTATATTCGCGCAATGCATTATATATATGTATCTGTGTGTGTGTGTGTGTGTGTGTGTGCGTGGTTGTTGGCTCATTGTATTGTTGGGGCCAGCGTTTGTTATATGCCCTCAGCGCGCTGCGGGAATTTTCATAAAAAATGCATGGCATTAACACTGATTGTAACATATTTTAACGCGCTTGCAATTTTGTTGGCATTTACGAGTTTTGTTGCATTGTCCTAAAAGTGCACAGCGGGGTAAAGGGCAGTGCACTGGAAAGGTTCAACCAAAAGCCGGCTCTGCTCATTAGCAGAATAACCTAAATGGTTATTTAACTCTTTTATTGAGGTATTTTATATATTTTTAAAAGAATTTAAAACGTTTCTGATAGTTAATTTTATTACATCAAATAAATTAAAAATACAAATTTAAAATAATTATGAACAATGTAAATGGGAAGTTGCTTAACATGGTTGAAAAATAAAATGCCTTTAATTTTTTCCAACTGACATTTTATTTCCAAAAACTTGAATAAGTAAGATAAAAAAATTAAATGCTTTAAATAATTTTTTTTTTTAAACCCCAAATTAAATGCTGTAAGTTTTTTAATTTTTGTATTATTTATTTAATAAAAACTGTGCATTAATTTATTTGAATTTCTGCTTTTCAAGTAATTCAAGTCTATTCAGTTTCATGAAAATTTTAATATAAATAAAACTAAATATGTATAATAAATAACCAACGTATTGTAGAACAATTGAAATAAATACCCTGAACGAGTATCTGTAATTCAGGCTGAATAAGCTGCAAAATTGAAACTCATTTCGTTGTCTTACTGCCAATGGCAGCAGCAGCAGCTTCTCTGCTTAGCCGTGCCGTTGTTATTGTGCCGAACATTTGGAAAATGAAATTAAAACGACAAAAGCAAAACATTCAAAGCATTCACATTCAAGGACTTGAGGACTTACAATGTGTGCGCTAACCAAACAAGCGTTAAATTGAAATTATAGATTTTTGGCTGCATGAAGACGGAAGCACTCGTCGTAGACGGCAAATGACAGTTGAACAAATTGAAATTGTCAGACAATTTAAGTAGGAAGGGCAAAACGAATGGCCAAGCTTTAAGAAGTACTCGTTAATGCTAAGTACTCATATGTGTAGCCAAAAGTACTCGATGCATTCCGTGCGTGAGTAGCATTCACAAATCGAACTATTCAGCAACTGGCCAACTGGGAACTGGCAAATGCCAGTCGCATGGCCATTACGTGTGCTAACTGGCTCTGTAATTATGATGTTATCCTAATGATGGCGGTAGGAACACCCACAATTTCTGCAGCTATGGATTACATGGCAACTGCTTTGTGCATTGCGTAATTTGCGTACATTTAGCTGTGCCCTTTTTTTTATTTTATTTTTTTTCGTCGAGTTTTTGCCTAGCACCTTTTGCACTTATTGCGCCACTTACCTTTTGTGCAGATGGCCTGATAACGATCCAAATCATCAATGCTACAGCTGCATTCCACGGGGCACTTTCTACTCGTATTGCTGAATATGGCCGGCATTATGCACAGGCTGAACAGCAGCCACTTCAACAGCATCTGCAATAGATATACAGAAAGTTTTATTTCGAGATTTTTAGTTTTACATATCTTTTTTTCATTCAGTTTTGCTGCAGGGTGAGTGGCAATTAGTGGGGGTTTTAATTACAGCTAAACACTTGTCCGCAGTCAAAACTAATTCAACTATGAGAGCGCACCCCCATTGTTTGCTCTTTTTATACTCTAGCGGTGAGTGCTTTCAAATGTCCATACATTTGGTTATGCTTTAGACTATAAATAAATCATAATCTGATCTATTGTGCTGACTTTTTTATTGATGGCCTTCCTATGCAGAAATTAAAAATCATATGATCAAAAAAAAAATTTTTTTTATAGTTATATTAAATTAAATGATCATAAGTATCAACTAGATAAAATTTGATTACCATATATTTTTTACAGGAACAAGCGGTACAAATCGTTTATTATAATTATAAAACTTCAGAAATTTTTTTTTCGATTTGTCATCTTATCATATATTGCACACAAAATGGCAATAAGAGTATTTTGTTCTCTACTCTACACAGATAGCTGTTATTTCTTGTTTTATAATGGCACTGCTGCTAATCTATTTATAAAACCACACACACTCATAGACTCTCACAGATTGGCGCACACACTCGCAGACTTTCAAATTGAAATCAACGTGGTGTCATATGTTGACATAGTTGCACACAGTTTTTGTTGCAGTTGTTATTGTTTTAGTTGTTGCTATTTGTTGTTTTACTTTGCACATATGTATACACATGTTAGTGTTTGGCTAGCTGTGTGCTTGTGTGTGAGTGTTGCGTATACGCCATGTTTGACCTCAGTGATTTGTGGTCGCCATCTCTGGACACTTGTGCGCTCGGCGATAAACTGCGGTGGTCTCGTGGCACTTGCCGCAGCACTGCGCGCCCTGCATAAATTAGCCGCAGCACACAATGCGGTTAGGGAAACGAGCTCAAAAATAAGCGCGGAATTATAATGCGCGTAACTCTGGCACTTTCTCTTCCCCTCTCTCTGTATCTGTCCCTCACTCTCTCTCTCTCTGTCTCAGTGCTTGGGGACATTCTCAATTTGCCTGAAAGCCAAATATGCGTAAGCGTTTCCACTGCAACTGCAATATGAAACTCGCACATGTTATTTTCATAAGAATTTCCCTTTTTTGATTTTCACTATTTTCCCTATTTATTTTTTTTTTTTTGTGCCCCTTGGCATTGTGCAGGCATTGCCGGAAAATGTGAAAGCCGCAGGATTTATGTGCAGCATATTTTTCATTTTACTGAGGCAGCAAGCGGATGGCAGGCAGGCAGGCAACAACTGTCAAGTTTCCGGCTCATCGTCGGCACCTTATGCATTGTGCGCGTTGGATTTGTTGTCAGGATATTGCTGCTGGGCGCTGGCTTGAGTAATATTTCTGCAAAGTTGTTGCGGTAAATGTGAAAAATTGCGACAGCAGCCGACGCCGATGCCGTTGCCGTTGCCGATGCCAAGGCCTCTACTGCTGCCTTGCGGCCAAAGCGAAAAGAGGGGACAGTTTTCTTGAGTTACGTCTGCGCTGAGCCCATAAAACTTCTTTCCATATTCTCAATTTGCAAATCTTTTTTTTTTTTTTTATTGCAGCACACAACACACTCAATTTAACTTGTGGCATGAGCAACAACAAAATTCCGAGAGTGCATTTAAAAGTACTGTAAGTTCGGTGAATGCAGTTGAAGTTCTTTCTTTACATTTGGATTGGTATTATTTTGTATTAATATGATTAAAATTCAGAATAAAATCAAAGTAATAAGATACATTTTAAATTTAAATATAATGTGACTAGAGTAATAATGCTTTAAAATACACGAATTTAAATTTATCACGTTAAAAAAGTGTTATTATTTAAATAAGCTTAACAAAAATTATGATATAAAAAATATTTTATCATTCAAATCAAAATTGCTTTGATTGCAGCGATATAAAAAGAGCGGTAGAGAAAAAGCAGGAAAAAAGGGATGTACTAAAAAATAAGGGAGAAAAATGTTCACAAAATAATTAAGAGTGTGAGTGAGTGGAAGAGAAATTCAAAATGTAACATCAAAGGCTGTGGGCACTAATTGAATTTATGAGAATTGCATAGAAAGGCGAGAAAAAGAGAGAGAAAGAGAGAGAGAGAGAGAGAGAGAGTGGGAGCGTGTAAGATTGAAACAACAACTATTATTTCTAAATGTAAGTTCTTCTATAGTAAATACATCTTTTTTTTACTTTCTGACTGATAATCAACAATACAGAAAATATATAATATTTTTACTAAATGTATGCGGTTTCTTTGTGAGATTTTATTATTGATTGAGAGAGTCACTTAGAAGCGCCGACACACATATTTCAACATTTACTAAACAAACATTAAACTGTCATTTAATAACCAACATCAGATGAATAAATTCATTTACCAATGGCGAATTAAAATTTAATTTGCTTAGAACGCAAACTTTCTACGGCTGAGACCCGCATCAGAGAGGCTAACTTAGCAGTCAGCATCTGTCAAACTCGTTAAAGAAACTGCAGATTTGTGAGCAGGCCGCACGCAAGGCACGCCTCTAAAAATACACACAAATACACCAGCACACACACACACACAGGCTCACACACATTGAGTTACATGGAAGTTAGCCACGCTGCCAGCTGACGTCCTACACGCTCCATTTGGACTTTGGCAAACTTTGTTTGCGTTCTGGGCCGCCGCTTGGCATTGCCGCTCGAGCAAATGGCGCACGCGAATTGGCCAGAGTGGCAGAAGTAGAAAGCGCGTAAGACTGAAGAGCTGCGGCTGCCGCACGGGGCACTTGGCTAAAGTAGTTGTTGATATCAGCTTTCAGCGTGCATATTTCTTGGACTCTTTGAACACTCGCTTTTCGTGCTATTTGAACACTGAGAAATCGTTGGGCCCATTTGCCTATGCGAATGCAAACAGAAAATGCCGGAAGCAATCAGCCAACCAAGGCATATACGAGCCACGAGAGTCGCGTGGTGTGTGGGTTAAGCATCGCAGAACTAAATTACTCATACGCCGCTTGGGACACTCACAATTTCAAGGCAGCGGGGCAGAAGGGCAGACTGATGCGGATGCGGCCATTTAATACGTGCGCTACTTTTGTAATTGAATATGATAAATCAAACCGAAAAGTTACTCCACGTCGAGCCGGGTCGGAAGTGGTTTGAGCCTGCTCCTGCTTTTTGAACTCGCGCCACTTTTCTGGGCTTCTTCATTTTGCGGCCTATCGAGTTACGCGCTGTGCTAATGTATTCATTCACTTTTGATTTGAACAACTCAATTGTGTTGTATTTTTGATGGTAAAGCATGTTTTGTTTTAGCACACAATTCAAAATGAAATAAATCTCAATATTTGTGCGCCGGCCAAAATCAAATTACGTTAAATTCCAGCTATACGTTAAGCCTCGTCCAAAAAAAAAAAAATATATATATATATATATAAAATAGCAGCTGGCATAATATTATGAGTTATGCCTGGGGGTGGGCGTGGCTCGAATTGTAACCTCGTTTAGGGTCCTGGCGAGGTTGGAGGTTGGGTGGGCAGTTCCGCTGACCGTCGAGCCAACATTAAAATTCATGAACACATTTATTGCCAATTACCACAAGGCCTGCGGCACGTTTTATATAGAGAGCAGAAGCTGGCGAAACCCTACACACAACATCCACACCCACAGGAACACACACATACTACACACAGCACGCTGCGTCGCACTCCCCTCTGCATTTGCAATGCTCTGTCCAATTCTCTGATTTGGCAGCAAATGTTGCGGCCGATTCCTGTTTTATTATTTTTTTTTTTTGTTGCTTCTTTGTTGCCTTTTATTCGATTTTGCGCTTTTCTTGACGTCGTTCTATTTTTTTTTTTGCACACACAAATTGATAAATTAGATTTACGCTCGAGAAATTATATTACAATATAATATATTTTCGGGCTGCAGATTTGTGTTTTGTTATTGTATTTTGCAGCCAAGTATTTTTTATTTTGCTTTTCTTTAATAGCCAAGTGATTTTAAAGCGAAGCATTTTTGAAGTTGGCCTGCACTTTTATTTATGGTTTCACTGCGTGCTTGGGCTGTAAGAGTAGTTGGCTCAGCTAAAAATTGTTAAATTATGCATTACATATTAAAAAGGGTGCAATTCATTGTAGAAAAGTGTAAAAATAAACTTTATGCTGATGGGGCGTTTCATGGTTGAAATTATTTGTGGGATCGAACAAATTTAATAAAATAATTTAAATAAATGAATGAAGTTTTTCTTAAATTAACATAAGCGAACCTGGCGATTAATTCCAGCATATTGTTCATAGGACAGCGCGACCTTGCAAAACAATATAACAAAATTGCAGGAAAAATTTAATAATAGAAATAAATTAATTAATTCTCAAAGTTAATTGCAAATATATAATATTTAATATACAAATATTGTTGAAGTTGTTAAAAATGTAAAGTTTAATAAGAAATAATTTTAGCAAGAAAGAACGTTTATTTGTGGGTTGAATAAAGACTAATAATGAAAAATACGAATAAAGCCTCTTGATGCACTTAAGCCAACATACTGGGTATTACACGATATTGTTAAAAAAATTAAATTAAATATATTATATATATTAAATGACAAAAAACATTGAGATAGCCTTTTAACTAAAGGAAGGTGGAATCATTTTAAAATTTTGACCAGTTCTAACCAATTGCAGAACATATATAAAATTAAATGCTTATATCCGCGGACAAGTATATTACGCACTCGCAAGCTGAACTTCCCAGATGTCTTTCAATTGGCTGGCAACTCGCACTTGACGCTGGCCACCAAAGTTGCAGCTTGTTGCAAGTATTTTCAGCAGCTTTGCGGCATTTGCAATTCAATTAAACTAAGGCAAAATGCCAAAGTCAGCAGCTGCCGCAGCAAGAGATGAAGTAGTGAATGTTGATGATGCCATTGCTGCACTTCATGGCAGGTTTGCAAAGAGCGGTGGCAAGGGGCACGCGGCACGCGGCGGGGGCGTGGCTATTGTAAGTGGAAGCGCTGGCGTGAAGCGTTAAAAATGCAATCAAAAGACAACAAAGGGAAACCTGCGACCGTGACCAGGTAGGAAGTAAGCGGCGATTGACCAGGCAACTGACACTGAAACGGGTTGGACAGCTAAGAAAACCGCGATCAACAATAACAAAAACAGCAACGGCAAGAACGCTGACATTGTGCAGCTTGTCGGCGTTTCGGTTGAAACTTAATATCTTACAGCGGGTTTTGGGTTTTGCCAGTGAAATCTGAAACAGTTGCCACAAATTTTAGTGAAGGGTCCTTCTACGGGCCACTCTCCGCTTAAGGTAATACAACTGCTGCACGAACTTAAAGCAGACCAGGCACACACACACACACCCACTTCATTTACGTTGCTTTAGTCTTAGGGCTTAATGCCGCAAATGAAGTTTCTGCTGCTGCTGCTGCTGGTCAAGGTGTAGCTGGGTGGGCTTGCGAGCCTTTTGGGCATCATTGAGTCAAAAGATTGCTGCTCATTTGCCGTGCTTAATTGGCCAGTGTCAGCTTTATGTCGTCTGCGCACTTCCACTTCCGCATTGGTCACACAGCTGTGGGCGTGGTCAGATGGGAGTCACATTAGGTTAAGCCAAAGCCAAAGCCACACAAGCTAATCGCATCGACCAAATGGGCCAAAAAATGAGCGTCAAACGCTGCAGACCAATGTAGGCACACAAACAGCGGGAGAAACGAGAGAGACAGAGAGAATGAGAAATGGAGAAAGATTGAAAAAGGCAGATACTCACACACTCACACAGCAAACACACCTACAAAGTTAATATATATATTTTCCTTATGTCTACACGAAGCAATTACATGAAAATTGCCACGCTTTGCCGGGCAAGCAAATAAATCAAATAAAAACCATTTTTAGTTGCAACGAGAAAATATAGTTATATTCAGGATTATCGAAAATTAAATACCCTAGCAAGCAAATAACCTAGTTCAAGTATATTTACATGTCAAGCATGTGCTTTAAATACATACATATGTAAATATATCTATAATTATGGTTATTCTCGTATTTTGATTGATGTTATGTTAGAATTGCTAAGAATGTCTTGGAAAACAAAAAAGTAATTCATATAAAAATAAAAAAAAATTCCTGATTGATTGTTCCTATTGAGGCTATGTGTTAAAGAAGTCCAATGCTGTAAAATAGGAACGCATTCAATTAACCAGATTGGTTTGAATATCATAAAAAAAAGAAGTTAGTTTACTCGGCTTCGACCTCTTCGATGCCTAACACGTTTCTTTACAAAATTCAAATACCCCCTGCTAGGGTATCAAAAGTACACAAGTGACCCAATTGGTCGTGCGATGTAGGAGTTGTGGGCGTGTCCACTTTGGTAGAAACACATGTTTTGGCAATTACAACATTTGTGCAGAAAAACAATTGAAATGCCATTGGCGCCAGGCGCATCTGCAGTTTGAGAATGACAATTTGGTTTTCTTGTAAATGCCACAAGCTACCAAATAGCCGGCTCGGCTTAAAGCCCTAGAGTGTGTGGGGGTGCCCGCCCGCTGCCCTTGGCGGTTTCGCTGAGCCCGGCTTTATGTGTGGCCAAGGCAACTAGCACGTGGCTAGTTCTCTGGCCCCGCATCAGCGGCGGCAACTGACATCGCATGCACCGCACGTCCTGCAACTAATCGCTCAAGTCTTTTATGCCTGGCCAATAGCCAGGCCAAGTGGTGGCAGCGGCTGCTCCGTGACCATGCAGCGTGTTGTGTCTATCAGCCTGCGGCTGCTGCTGTTGCTGCTGCCCCATTTTGTGGCGTGGCATAATCACGCGGCGCTGCCACTTTGCTCAATCCGGGCAGCTTACTGATAGCCAGCAGCTTGCCTCTCAGCTGCAATTGATAAAAATGTTTGGCCTGCTCCGCGGCGCACAGACACGTGTGGATTCTAAATTGCAATATTTAAGAGCCGAAGTGCGAGTGATTTGTGGGCTGGAATCGAGGACTGTAAATGGGTTATGACTGCTAACCGCACAACGGATCAATATTTAAGTGGAAGTTATGCTGAACAGCATTTATAGTCCTCAGTAGATGAGCTGTCGAAGTGAACTTTATTCATTCAGGCAACTAAACCAATTTGAATTCAGTCTTAAGTATCACGCCAGTGTATAATATTATACATAATTATGACGTTATAGCATTGTCCATTCAAGTCATCTTTAAGTAATTCTGTGTAAAGCAACTTTAACATCAGCTAGAAAAAGACATACAAAAAGTGCACGACTTTAACTGATTTATTTAAATGCACTTTGTGCCTGAGAGAGATTTATTATTTAATGGTTTTTAATGTCACTTGAGCTGACAGCATACATTACAGAAGGGATTTATTTTAATTCAATTGCCGTTTCAGTTGTACTCAAAACACTTTATTTAATTTTGGCCCGTGTAATGAGCTTTAATTATGCAAGTTTTTTATGGCCATGGCCATTTTTGAAACTATGGATTTATTTGTAATTATATGTCCTATTTATATTAGATAGTTTGTGGCAGCTTATTAGAAGGGATAAGCAGTAAGTGCTCACAAATGCTAATGATGGCTTTAAATAAAATTCAATCAAAATAAAAAAAAACATGAATTCAAAACTTTGCAGCACAAATTGTTTTTTTTTTTTATATTTTTACAATTTAAAGTTTGAAAGTCAAGAAAGACAAACCGTTGAATTTAGCCAGCCGGAAAAGTTTGCGATTTGACAGTGGCAGAGGGAGTTGAAAGGGGCAAACGGAGGGGTGTAAAGTGCACAAAAGGGTTTAAGGCGCCAATTTGTAGATTATAACAAAAAACAAGAGAAAATAGTAAGCTTGGGAGTGTCGAAGTTAAAATACCCTTGCAGACAAAGAAAATAGTCGTTCTCTATATAAAGTTAACTAAGTTTTCACACAAAAATAAAAGACAGAAAAACGTGGCTGTTGATATTAATTCAGAATATATAATGAATGTATAATATATATATATATATATTATATGGGGTTACACATTTCGTGACAAGGCTTTAATACCCTATACCGGAGTATGTCTCAATGTACAGTTTTTGCTTAACTTTTATAGCCTTAAATCTTCTCGTCTCTCGCCGTTTGAGTTGGTTGCAAACTTTTTTGAAGTTCTTAAATTTCTGTAGAAAGAAAAAATGAGTGGAATGTCTTTAAGCGCACTTGAGACAGTCTGGGCGAAGCAGCAGGAGCAGCAACATCATTGTAAGAGATATTTCCATTTAAATTTATCATTTTTTAATGAGACACTTAATTACTGGCTGGCAAACAGCATGTTACAAATAATGCTACAACGCTAATTGTTTCCGCTTGCTCATTTTGCTGCCCCGGAGTCTGCCAAGAGCTGCTCCACAAGCATACTATATGTATATAAAACTGGCAACTCTCATCCAGCATAGAGCAGAGCATCGCCACAGCTAACAAGCCCAGACGACAAGGCCACACAAACAGAGACAGACAGCCGGCCATAAGTAGAAGCTGTGAATGCCGTCACCACATTGTTGCCTCGCATTGTTGTTGCTGTTGTTTGGTTGGTGGCCCGAGGCAGCTTTATATCATTTTGATAGAAGGTAGCCAGAAATTACAACATCGTTTGTGTGTGCTCGTGCTGGCCACAAACGGAGGCACGTGCGGCGTCTGGGCTGGCAGCTAAGTCGTCTATCTTGCCACCGCATGGCAGCCTCAGTTGTGCGCCAAGGACTCATGCATCAAGCACAGCACACGGACGCACACACACACACACACACACACACACACACACTTCATTAGATTTGTTTAATTTAACTTATATTCTGCACTTGCGGCATTCCCCAGGCATTTCATTAAATCTCAGACCCGAAGCTGTCAACTATTCTGGCCAGAGGCTTAAAGTTGACAACACTTTCTGATTGAATGTGGCATTAAAATAATATTGGGATTAAGCAACAACAACATCAACAGAAATCAAAAACATCTGTTATTTTGTGGGCAAAATTTAATTGCTGTTAATTTGTGTTGAAGTCGTTGATGCTCTTTAGACACGTTGAACATCTCTCAGGACTGTCCTAGAAATTATTTCGCTACTATTAATACAGATTTTATTGATTTTCCAGCTTGGGCATATTGCAGCCATGTAATTCTAATTGATATTAAGCAATTTTGTAGCTCTATCAAGCAATCTATTTCAGTGTGATACGCTTGACTGTTGGAATTTAACACCAGCTGTCAGCATTGAAATGACGTTATGCAGAAAATGCATTAAAGAGGATGTGATTTGTGAGCATGTGTGGATTTGAGATATAGAATATAAATTAAGAAAATGGCTTGAAAAAGGGATTATACATCATCGATTGTCTGGCGCGATGGATGTACTTGACATTTATTGCAGCTGTGCGAATGCATAAAATACAGAAAGCATACTGTATATCCTTTGTATTTGTAATCCTAAACAGACATATACTATTTGATATATTTAGTCATACTATGACCCCTTCGACATATTCAAGGCCTCAGACTGTGTGCGAGACAGTAAACAAATCCAATGTATATTGGATCATAACAGATTATTCACGTCTTTTTAGAATTTACAATGATGAAAGATAACATTCATAATATTTTTTTAACATCACCAATTTTTTTTTACATTTCTTTCTTCAGTTCTAAATAGATGACTATGAAAATCGAAGTCTTTATTGTGACTATAATCATAAACATGATGCAAAATTTTTAGAAAAGAATTCCAAAAGAAAGGAATTTTTATACAAACTAAAAAGTGCTTTGAAAAAAAATTCCTAACAATTTGTACAAATTCTCATACATTTTTACGATTGCAAAAGTCAGTTAGATGCGAAATAAAAATTCTTGATTAAATAGCTGAAAAATCAATAAATAATATTTGAAATTTTGTACAAGGCAAAAGGAAAATAAAGCAAGCAATCCATTAAACACCAGATATGACTCTTTTAAATTGGATAGCATCTGGCAAGGTCTACAGTTTGAACGCCCAACCAATTCAGCATTTATTATGGCCTATTGACTTTGAGCAGGTTGATGGCTCCCCTCTCCCCCACAATCACAACGCAGTGCAAACATATCATTGAGAGATCGCAAATAGCAAACATATTATTGACATTTTATGGTTGGAAATTTCATGGAAAAACAATCAAAAAGGGTAACTGCCGGGACCAACACGTATGTATGTGTCAGCGGAATGGGAAAATGGGCGTCAGGCAGCAGAGGCACGCACGAGTGGTGCAAGTGGAATGAACGGCCGGTGGTGGGGCGTACCGCAAGTCGATTAACAGTTTGATTGAGTTTTTCTACATGTTCGGGCTATATATGAGCGGTATATATGCGGTATTTGTGGTTGATATAATGCGGTTGATGTGCTCCAAAGTCAAAAGTCAATACAAAAGGGTGACACAACAACAGCACAGCCGTTAAAAAAATGAGAAAAAAGTTTAATGGAAAAATGCCTCTCGCTGTCAGTGGGTCATAAAAAATGCTGTGGCACTGGATAATATTTTTGCGCTCTAATATTTTGCCAAGGAAATGCCAGGAACAGCAGCGTCCTGAAGATGAAAAACGTAATTAAAAAAACAAAAGGGTAGAGAGGAGAAGCAAAATGTGCTCGGAAAAGTTGCAAGTAAAGGTTAAATATAGTCCGGCGACCCCTAAAGGCCAACTGGCATTTTGTCATAAATATTAAAGTGTGACACAATGTGCTTTCAATCACATAAACCAAGCGAAGCGAGCGCAGTCCTTGGCATCCTTTCAACTCGCTGCCCCTGAACAGGACAGGACGGGACAGTGCTGGGCGGGCGGTGCTGGACCACAGGAAATATTATTTTACATTACAAAACAAAATATTTGCAATGTCGCTCCGCATTGATAAATTAGCTGCCTTCAAGGGTCGAATGCAAAGCTGCAAATATTTTTAGTTCTTGATTCTTCAATTTTCAATAGAAAGCAGCAGATGCTTTCAAGACATTCAAGGCATGACAATGCAGCGAGTTGATTGATTAAGATGCTCAGCCGGATTGGAAACAAGAATTAAAAAAAACTCTAGATAAAATAGCAAAACTACGTGATACCCTGTATGTATTATCGATACATTGCTAAATTACAATTCAGAAAGTTAAATATAACAAAATCGTTTTAATCGAAAGTTTTGTAGCCCTACAACATGCCAAAATATAAACAGATAAAATATCAGGGATACCCTTCTAGCTTGTTTTATATTTTGCAGGGTATTTAAAAGTAGCTGTATGCAAATTGAAGTGAAGTTTCATAACACCCTTCGCCAAGTGTGGCACAATTATGTGCAAGGGTCGTCAGCGAATTGATAAATTAATGAGCATTTTGACATTTCAATTGAGTTGAATTGAAAAATTCGTTTTAATGACAGCTAGAGATTGTGACACAAAGAAAGAGAGCGATAGAGAAGAGAGTGAGCAAGCAGCATAATACTTAATGGAATGGGCAATCTAATGCTTCATGACATTTTATTGGCATTTATGGATGGCAGTGTGAAGCTGTTGTTGATGCCTGGCCAAAGTTTGAAGTTGCACAAATTTTAAAGGGAAAAAGAAAAATGATTAATTGCTCGCCTTTGACATTTGAGTGTCTGTCCGTAAGGGTTCGAACTTGGCTTGTTCTTTTTTATTTTTTTAATTATTTGGCTGTGGTAAAAATGAATTTAATTGAAATTGAATTTTTGTGTAAAGATATCAAGTGTCAAAAGGCTGCGAGCTTTTTAAAAAGGCTGATCTTTAATAAAATTTTAAAGTTTTCAGGGGCAAAAAATATTCTAGCTTAACAGTTTAATGCTGAATTTTATAGTTCAGCCTTGAGGTAATTAGCCTTTCAGCCCTTAAAGTCAGCAGACTTTTAATGGTGACCATTGGTATAGTGAAGCCGTAATTAATCAGTTCTAAGCCAAACACGCGACTTACTTTAGTGGGGCACTTATATGGGAGACCGAGACCTAACTAAGGAATCATATTAATTATGATGAGTTTATGATTAAGAGGAGCTTTTGGTCTGGCCTTTGATAACTACTTTACACACATTTATTAGCTGTTGTGCAGCTGTGTAGATAAGCGCGCCGGGAAATCCGTATAGAAAATCATAATATGGCTAGGGGAGCGCATCGCTCATACGCCATGTGGTGTCTGTGGCAACCGAATAAAGTTCGGATCTATGATTTCACATGTGTGTGTGTGTGCGTGAGTGTGGGAGTATGTGGCAAAGCGCTCGCTTAAAGCCATGGGCTTAAATGAAAATCCCCAACATTGTTCATTTTGCGCAGTGCAATGCTCAGTCAGCAATGGCCAAGAGGCGAACCGGGGACGGAAGGACGCACACACACGCGGTCAGGTCCTTAAAGTACTTGCTGTCGTCCCCAGTGAAATGAGTTTGTTAGCTGCGTAAGCTGAAACTGTTACCACTTTTCAACAGCGCGGCTGCTCGGCCATTAGCTTAGCTCCCCTCGCAGTCTTAATTAAAAACTACGACTACTATTCATAGTTTCTTCGTTCTCTTTTTTTTGATTTCTTGGCGCTGTGTTAACATTTCTTAAGCTCAAATGCGAATAATTTAATTTTATGACTCAGACACACACATCCACTTGCACACATACACACACATAAACGGAAGCGGTCTATACGATAATTAAAAATTAAATTTTGTTGGTGCTTAAAATTAAATATTTTATGTGCTGCAGGAAGCAGACGCAACAACATTGTAACTGTGCTTTAATACAGTTAATAAACGTGTTGCTGAAGGAAAAGATTATTCTTAAATATACATGTACAGTTTTTTAAACATTTAACTGAGTAAAATAATTTAATGTTTTTTACAGTAATTTTTAATTTATCAAAAAAATATAATTAGAATTTATGTTCTCTACATTAAGCTAAATTTTTTATTTGAAATGCCATTTCGAATTGTGTTCGAAACTTTTTTGTACCACAAATCGTTACAACTGCTCAGACTCGAGTTGCTTCAATGCCTCGGATATCTGGTAGCCAAAATGGGAAAAAAGAAAAAGAAAAGCCTCGGGTTGAACGTCAGTCAAAATACAATTCAATTTTGCTTAACAAAAATTTATGCTGTATTTTGTTGCTTTTACCGGTCCCGAGCACTGGCACTGGAAAAGTTCACTGATCTGAAAAAAAGGGCCAAGTTATTTTATAAAATTTTTCATCTGGCACAAAGACGCAGGCAGAGGCCGTCAAAGCGTCAGACCAACTGGCAGCCAGGCGAGTGGCAGCATAATTTTCATTCAATTTCGCTCATTCGTTTAGCATTTGGCCAGGTTTCTGCTCAGCGCCTAGGTCTGGTCATGGTACTATTTTTATTTTTTTCTATAACAGGGCGGGTGCATTCATAGCTATTTATGTGTTTATCCATTTAGAAATGAAGCGATTTGATTTGCTGCTAAATGAGGCATTTTGTGCAATCATTTGCATTGACTTATTAAGAAAAGGAAACAGCATATTCAAAACTTTGCACTAAATTAAAAGCTTGACTTGAGTTGTGCAGAATTACCGCAAGTCAGCTTCATTGAACATTTTAATATGCCAACTTTGATCCCAGTAATCAATTAAAAATGTAATTTCTCTTTACTATTAAAATTGTGTATGTTTTGACTGTTATTGCTGTTTAAATATTCTACTTATTTTTTTTTTTACTTTAAATTGTTTTATTTCTCTGTTAATAAATAGTTTTATTTATTTATAGTTTAAATATTTGTAATTTTTCAAGACTTTTGTACAGAAAATCATTTGTTTTTGTCACCCACACTGAATTACAAATAAAAATGTTAGGAAAAATTGGGAAAAAAATGTATAAAAAAAATTGAAAAAGATGGTTTTAAAAAAATTGTTAAAATTAAGATGCATTATTTTATGATGGCCATTTAGTTTTAATTCAGATTTGGCAAAATAAAATTAAAAGCACTCGAAAGCAATTTTTTATTGTTACTAATTTCAAGTAAAAAATGAAACAACTTTGTCAAAGATTACAGACACAATTAATTTTGTTTCAAAATTGTATACCTATATGTTAGGGTATCTTATAATTGGAGCACTTGTTACCCTCGTAAAACTTTATTATTGTTGTTTTCATCCTCATCTCACTTTGCGTGGAAGTGCACTTTTAGCGTAAAAATTTCCTTTTCTTGTTGCAGACGCTTCCTTTGTTCAACGCCTCGACGACGAGAACGCCGCAAGGATGACGACGATGATGCGACAGAGACTGAGGTCTGGTCTGGGACTGAGTTTGGGGAATGGGGCGTGACTTGGGGTCTGCTGGTTGTCGGTTGTCGTTCCACTTAGCCGGCACTAGAGTGTTAAATCGCATAATTATGTCTCTCATGGCGCGCACTTCACTAAACTGCAAAGTTTCTTTTTTCCGCTGCCTTTGGCATCGTTTGCTCACGCGGGCTTCGCTGTTTTTGTTACGGGTTTTTCCCTCTTTAATCTCATATGAAACTGCTTGCCTTTGTAATATTATGCGAATATTTTTTGCACATTACTAAATTTTCTTTGGCCATATGTTTGCTTTGTCATCTGCAGGCTTGGCATAATTAAGTTTTATATGCTTTACAGTAATTTTTGGCTTTGATGTGCGCCGCACATACAAGCAGAGAAAAGCTAGTGTATAGAGAGAAAGTTTCACTTAATGACTGAATGAAGCCCAAGTTTGCACAACTTTTAACACACATTAATACAAAATAATTTGCATACTTTTGAGCCACACTTCAGGCCAAGTTAAAAGTATGCCGCAACTATTCAACGCTAAATAAAAGCACTTTAATTGCTTGGCCTGAGCTAGACAGCAATGGTGAGGTAAGATAAAAAAAAAAAAAAAAACAAGAGCAGCACAAAAAATGGATAGAAATAAATCTAAGCACAGCAGCGGGCATAAAAATGCGAGTATTCCTCAAGATAAGCCAACTACAGGCGCTTATCTGAGCGTAAATGCCATGCCAAATCCCTTGTCGACAATTTGAAACATTTAAAGACTGAGGCCGAGATTTGCCCATGGCCAGCAAATTTAGTTGCCTTATTCCCTTTATTGTGCGCCTTGTTATGCTCATGATGGACGCTGTTAATCTATAAATAAAAGAGCGTTGCGAATTCTGGTAACCAACTTGAGGCAAGTCCTTTTTTTTGCGTTCCAACAAATAAAAAATAAGAACTGTTGCGTTGCCTTAGCTGCTAAATTCCGGTTGGCCCGTTTCCGAGGCGAAAGTACATTAAAGGTATTAGGCTGACAGATGCTTTACACAGTTGTGTGCGCGTGTACTCTTTATATATTTATTTATTTTTAGACCTACATACATATGGATCTGTGCACCCACATGGCATTGCGCATACGCCAAGGTTGGCCTATATCGGCATTTAAGCTGTTTGATAATTGTGCGCTTTGGCAGGCAACAAATATTAACTTTCAATTACTTAACTGCCTGGCTGGCTATGTCAAATACAAATACTTATTGTAAATATAAATGGCATATTGCTGTTTGCCTCCACTCACAGTCTGACAGGCTAAACAGGCTTTCAACTTTTTGTATAAACAGTTTTATGAGCCTTTCATGCTTCCCTCGCTAGCTGCCTTTTAATGTCTAATCAAATAACATGCTTGTCTCGCTTAAACAAACAAAATTAAAGACGCCTGCGCTATGCGGCGTATACGCAATGCATAAACGTCAAAGTGAATTTTCGCGAAGTTCCGCTTGAATTGCGCGCTGATGATCAGGAAATGTGGCTCTGACTAGCGAGAGCCAAGTGTTGCGAAAGACAGGGCAAGACAGCGAGCGAAAGAGAGAGAGAGAGAGAGAGACAGAGAGCGAGAGAGACACATGTCGTGTTCAGTTAGCGCTTAAATCGGTAAATTGCAAAAACATGTTGAATGCACAAGTGTGAGCTCACTTTTGTACTTGTTGTTGTTGTTGTTTTTGTTATTGTTGTTGTTACTCCTGCATGACTGATGAATGAGCAGAGCGCGTGTGTGTGTGGGCTCTGAGTACGCGTCAAGTATGGGCATATGCATGTGTGCGTGTATAAGTTAACCACAAAACTGTGCCCTGCTCGTCGACGTGGAAGCAAAGAAGAAAAGCACCCAAACAAAACGCTGCCAAAAATCAACTGTGAGTATTGCCAGACGGCAACGAGGCGGCCAGCTGCCAGTTGCCATCATGTGTTCAGCCTTCACCAACAATGACAACTTGGAGAGTGACCAAGTTGCACTCGGGAGGAGTATTTTTTGTTTTCCTTTTACCTCGGCACACAGTTCAATTGCCCTGAAGCAAGGTATATATGTATTTGTACACATTCTGCTAATTGGAAAATAATGTTTGCGAGCACCGAATGAAATTGAGCATGAATTGTAATTTCGTTTATAAATATTTTTAGAGTATTTGAAATGTGTTCTATACAAAATCAAACTTCACATAAAACTTTCTGTGTTTCAGGCGGAAATAAGCATATCAATGTAAAAACTATATATAATATGTGTATTTCTGATATATATTTAAAAAAATGTATTTCAAAACCTATCAAGTTTTTAATTGTAATTTTCTTGCTACAGGGTATTTTCTGAGTAAAAAACTTATTATTTTTATATTTGATCAGATCTCTTTTGTAACATAATATTTAGTTATATAATCGTCGTCGTTATATAAATCCAAAATTGGACAATTAGCTGGAATTTTGTCTATACGTGGAGACAGCACTCCGCCTTAATGGATATCAATTATAAGGGTAAAATGGGTGTTATTTTTTGCTACACATTTTATAATAGTCGAATATTTAAAAAAAAAAAACATGCAAGCAGCGTGTCAAAATTGTTGTGTAGAATTTTGGTAAACAATAAGTTAATTGCTATTCGGCTTTAATTGCTGTCTTTTTAATTTTTTTTTGTGACTTTGGCATCTGACAAGCTTACTTCTAATTTTTCGTAATTGTTTTCTGAGTGCCGTACAAAAGATGTAAACTAAAATCCATTTCTAGCAGCTTCAAATTTTTGATATTTTTGGCTTTTTGTTGAAGTTTGTTGTTTTGCTGAACGAATTGAATTTAAAATATACGTTTTAGCAATTTGCAAGCATTTGAGCAATACAATAAAATTGTAATTTGATATAAACAACTTTTACGTATACAAATAAAAGAAAAAAAAGGAAACGGAAAGCCCGAAAAAAGTCTCAGCAAAAGGAAACAGCTAAAATGGTTACAAATTTTCATGAGAAGGTCCTTTAAAAAAAAAAAAAAATCACAACGGCCACAGGCCTCATAAAAAATGAACATTTCAAAAGCCGAAAGTTGCTGTTGAAATGTTTAAACATAAAACAGCCACCAATTGATTGAGATGTAATCAAAAGAGCAAACCCAAAGAACAAGAAGACCGATAATAAGAACTGGACAAAATCATGGGACAAAACGGAAACAGAGAGAAGTGGATGACCAAATGTCAGAACAAAACAAGTGAAAACGTTGCAGTCGGGTGTAACCGTGAGTACAATACTCGTTCTCAGTGTAATAACAGCTCATCAATTTAAATAAGGATTATTTGATACACTTGTATTATTTATTTGTTATTGTACAAATGCAGAACTAATCTAGAGGACAAATCATGACCAAAATATCATCAAACATGACAAAGTTATGGGAGTTTAATATACGGGAGATAAAGATCCGTGAGCTTTACATGTCAAAATTTAAATATGTCAAAAAAATCTAAACACTTTTTGTGATGCGGTCTATCACGATTATATTTATATATTCCATGTTTAAAGTCTCTAGCTGAAAAAACCGACGAGATATATTGGACTCAAGCGGACAGACATACGAACTGCAAATCTTACATTGCACAAACCCCATATACTCTTTTCAGTTCGGGAACGAGTATAAAAACAGAAACTTAAATTACGCATACGCAGTGGTAGCCCTGCCACAAAGTCGAGACATGTTACCAGAACTTATTTTCAAATAAGTTTGCAGAAACATATGCGTCAAAATGCAAATGTTAACCGAGGTTAAGTGTGTGCTCCATTTGAGCCAAATACATCAAGGCAGCACACATAAATTACAAGCAATATTTATATGCGCATGACTAATTTGTGAATCGGATGTGTACAAATACACATATATATATATATATATATATGTATGTTGTATATATGTCCTTGCTTTTGATGCTGCGGCTCGAAAGTTGCGGCATTCATATTTTATTAGCCACAAGTCAGTAAGTTTCGGTCATTGCTCAGCGCGCTCTAAACAATTTATTAATCAAATAGGGCCAAGAAAACGCACACACACAACCGAAACCAGAACTGTATTCAGTGTGTGCGCACATTTATAATTTATGTGTCATGTATGTGTGACAAATTGTGCCAGAGGCCAAGTTTTGATGCTTTTTCCTTACGGTTATTGTTGTTGTTTCTGTCATTCTTTGCAGGGGACAACAACTCCCAAACAAAACAGCTCGAGCATAGCGTCTGTGTTGCCGTCGCCGTCTCCGACTCTGAACATCCGAACGTCTAGCCCAAAAAGTGTTACAAATTTTACGGCATTTTCTTTTTGCATTTGGCAATGGCTTAAAGAGCCAAAGCGTAAGCCAACAGCTCCTCATTTTTTCTAGCTAGAGCCAACAAAAAAAAAACAAAAAGGTCAACAAAACGCTCGAGGTTAGATGACAGCCAATGCAAAACGCTCGAGGGCAGGGTGTGACAGGCGTTCATTCTGTTTCAAAGGAAGTAGTAAAAAGTGTTTTCTTGCTTTTCCCTTTTTTTTGTGCTTCTATTTTTTTGTTTGCTACTTTTACGATTCTGGGTTGGGCATTCACAAAAAAATATATAAGAAAACGAAGAAGAAGACACTAATGTCGCTCATCTTTTATTAATATTTCTTAGAGATTTTCTTTTTTTTTTGTGAGACGAGCGCCGCAGGACGCATGTTATTCCCGTGACATGTTTTCACCCACTGGGCAGTTGATTGACCCACACAGAAATCGCTTAAATTTTTTTTAAATTTTTCAATTGGTTTCTATGGTTTTGTGTTCTATGTTGAATGTGAAGGGCTTTAAATCGATAGTTGGCTAATTTACTTGGATTGGCGGTAAATTTAAAAGCTGGTCTCAAAATGTAATGTCCTAAAGCAGAACTTGAGGCAACTTCTGGAGTTAACTTTATCGAAATATTTTGGAGTCTCAAGTCAACCTTCAAATACTTTTAGAAAACATTCATTTTGTGCTTACTCAAGAACTGGAAGTTGGAACCTTAAGTGAACAAAAGTCTAGTCTCTTTAATACTCTGTTCACATTAGTATGAAAAAAGGACATTAAAACTCCTGTACTACAAGAAGAAGTATTTCCAAATGTATTTAGAAGATACATATTCGTCACATACTGCTACTTAAAAAATAAATCGTTCAGCAAATTCTGACCAGTCATAAGAGTTATCTTTAAAAGTCCTTGCTTGATGAGAGTCTTCTCCAAGCAGTCTGCCTAATTAACTGGTGAATAAAATAGCTCAAAAGAGAAATGCCAAACAAATTGTACGACAGATCCGTCCTATGCCACACTATCTACTTACTCTGCAAGTAATTGGCCAAAAGCCCTCTGGCTGATCCCAGCGCTAGTCGAGCAGACCGCCAGAGTTAAGCCGAACTTAAACAGATTTACATTCATTTTGCATTCGCATTTTAACTCGTTTCAGCAACGTCATGCTGTCGCTCATTTCCCATTTTCCGAGCGTGCAACGCTTGAAAGAGATTTAACGGAAATTGTTTTTTAATGTGGCTGACAGTCTTAAACTATTTAACCTGTTTGGACATCCCTGTCTACCTCTCTCGCTCTGCTTCTGTGTGTCACTAAAAGAGCATAAACCGGTAAACTGTCAGCTATTTATCAATGGAAAATCAATGGGGCCCAAACCTTTTTTCACTCTCGATGCCAGCTTTACCGGGGTAAGTACTTTATGGTTTAGTGTGTCGTTAAAGGAAGCTACCCGAAAGAGAAAAAAAAACGAAAATATAGTAAAATCATTTTCAGAACAACTGCGTGTCATGCGATAAGGCTGCACAGGTAGGTCACACAAACACACACACACACACATGCCTGCACGTAAGTATATATATGTATATTCAATTGCCCGCTCACATGCTACAGCGTTTTGTTGATGTGCCCGCTCCCTCACTTTCTCCACTTTCCCCCTTTTCCCTGTCCGAAACGCTTTACTGAACATCCGCTGCAATGTTTTGACATTGCGGATTACAATAAAAGCGGTTTTATTTGTTTGCATGACTGACTAACTGACGAAACGCCCGTCAGATAGATGATGGCACAAGAAGCGACTGCAATGACGAATACGACGACGACGACGACGACGATGGCTGCGATTGCGACTGCGATTGCGACTGCGAATGTCCAGGGCATTCATTAGTTGCCCACATCACAAGCGCCGTTTATCACATGTCAACCTGCAATTTAACCTTATTATTGATTATCTCATTTAACCGCCTGCCATTCTCAGCATCTATCCATGTGTGTGTGTGTGTATTTGTGTGTGACATTTACACGCTAATCAATGTTTGTAATAGATGTCTGTTTGTGTTTAACTCGAAGTGCTTTGGAATTAAGGATTAATTTGTAAGACAATATATATTGAATGACTAAGCCAAAGCTCAATAAGTGTTAAGAACAATATCAAAATTGTTTGTGTGAAATTTTAAGTATGTGTGAATTGAGTTTTATAGTTAAAAGTATTTTTTTTAATATTCATTCACATTTTTAAGTTATATAATCGTTGATTTAGTTCATTTTCTATAAGCTGATCAAAAGCTAATATCAGATGCAAATGACATTAAGTCTAGAAACGCAATATTTCATTCTTTTAAGCTAGTATTATTACAAGATAGTATTTGAAACGTGATTTTAAGAGTTTAAAAGAGTTAAGTTGAACTTAGAAAGAAAACTTATATACGGCATAAATAACAAAATAAAACAACAAGAAAATTTCAGAACTGTGAATGCATGTTGTTTTTGGTCAGAAGTTCTTTTGATGTTCTTTTATTCGTATTAAAACAACCTAAGTCCACAACAGTCGTGGCAAACTTTAATTTTCCATTTTTCTAAAGAATAAATAAAGTTCTCAAAAACTTTTCTGGATACCATTATAACTATGGAAAAATTAAAAATATTTCTATATATTTATTATTTGTTAAAATAAAATGTTGTGAAATTTGTTTTAATTGCAAATGACACAATTTAAATTGGTTTCTTGGGAATTCTCTTTTATTGTTAAATGAGTTTTTTAAATGGATTGCATATCTGTAGATCAATTTCATTTCATTTATCTACATTTAACTTAAATATTATTAGCAATTTGGCTGAATGAAAATTGTTAAGCTTTTATACACATGGCTCAGCAGCACATGAAATTTGTCACAATTTGTGCAGTAATAAACTTAGGCAAATAACGCCAGTCAAGCTCAAAAAGTAAATTGCAGTGTGTAATCGTCTACAGCAGCTTTTTAGCCAAGCCAACTCCATTTGCCAGCATCAGCATTAGCAGCAGCATCATGATTATCGTCGAAGGCATCAGCATTTGGCCAGGCATTATAATTATATGGAGAAGTGTATGCGCTTTTTACACAAAAATAAAAAAAGGGAATAATAAAAATAATACTGAGTTTACCTTTGTGCCTGTTTATGACAGCTCTTACACACACAACAAAGTGACTGGGTGTTTGTGTGTGTGTGTGTGTGCTGGTACTCAGCAAACAACACTTGCAAGTTTTACGATTTTCAAATGATGTACGTACAAATTCATAGAATTTTATATTTTACAGCGCCCAAAAGTATGCAGCAACACACATTCCTGTGTACGTATGCGTGTGTGTGTAACAGTTTTTAGTTGCTTAGTGTGCTTGTGTGTGTCTGTAATTTTTCATTATTTGCCACACGCTCAACGCGCAGTTTCCGCGGCGCATTCATCATATTTTCTGTTGGAACTTTATTCTGCCCGATGGGGCAAGTAAACACACACACACACACACACATACACATAAACACATAAATGTATGGCAGTTCGTATATCATGTGGAATGAGTTTAATGTTTTCGGGCATGATATAAGCAATTAAAACTGCGCACAGTATTTAATGCAAATTTGTTTGGCTGCCTGTGCTTTGCAGCTGATATATTACTCATGTTACTTTGCATTAGGCATTGGGATTTTTAGAAAAGAAAAAAAAGGAAAATTTGAAAATTCCATCAGGCAACATGACAAGCTGATTATAATCGAAAGTCACTAGGAAAGAACAAAAACTTTTTAATTTAGTTTGGCAAAGAAAATAATAGACCGGAATCATCATCATCAAGCGAAGCAGGTGTGTTCTTGTGCCCAGCCTGGCTATATCAAATATATGCATGTGATTTGGCAAAAACTTTTTGCTGCCTACTTTTGTGCGCATTCACTCACACTAAATGCAAATTTTCTAATTTGATTTTGTGCTTGCGTTGGCTACCTTTTCTGTTGTGTTGTTTTCTGTGTTTTTTTTTCATTTGCTATATTCTTTTATTTTTACCCTGTAGCCATAAAATGGGAGTAAGCACTTAGGAGAAGGCATCACATACCCTATAAAGTACATTTCTTTTTTTAATCAGCATCAATGGTCGAGTCGATTTATTATTGTACTATATAAAATAAATGAGTTTTCTTAATCAGCATCAAGACAAAAGTCTTGTAAAACCTTTGGGATGTCCGAAATCGGATAAGAAAATATCGTTATGGGATGGCCAAAATTAAGAATTAGTTTTATATCCCAGGCCCTTTTCTTGTTCGAATACATTAGACCCGTACAAGAAGGGTATTCCCAAGGCAGCCAAATTGTTGTCTAACGCAGTTTAACTTGTTTTTATTTTTTATTTTGCTTTGGTTAGCATTACGCTTGGGTTTTTACAACCGCAAAAAATTAATCAAGCAAAAAACATATTTTTTACGCAACGACGCCTAAAAGCAGGCAACGCTTGAAATACCTCTTGGAAAATTTACTAAATTGAATTTATGCATTTTACTTTTCGCATTGTTTGAGAAAATGGCCGCAGCACGCAGAACGGAAAACAGCAGGCACTTATTGAATTTTATGAAGTCATAAAAGAAGTCTGTTCAATTTCATAAATTGAATTATAATTGCACTTAAAGCGTGGGAAGAGCGGTCGAAAATCTGTCCAGCTTATTAGCTTTAATTACCGTTAAATTGGCAATGGTGGAAAATTCCCAGCGCTAATTTGCCAGACATCATTAGTTTTAATTGGAACTGACTAAATGAATTGCGGCAAAACTAAGTAAGCCTGCAAAGCAAATTCAAAGCAATACGTTCAAGAACTTCTTTAATATAAAAGTTTTTGTCAGTCATAGCAGGTTTAGAAAATGTTATCAGTAGTTCAGTGCTCAATTTAAATATTTTGGTTGCTATACAAAACACAATAGTCATAAAATTCCGTTATACAGGCTAACAAAACATAAAAAAAAATTAAGAAAAATTTAATCGTTCAGCAAACCGAAAAAAAGTCGTTTATTATTTTTGTGCACATTTTTTTTTGGCATTTATTGCAGTATTTTATATCTGCACAGCTCTTCGCATGTCCATACAGAATCTTAACTCGCGCGATCCATTCGCAGATGCCATCAAGGGACCTGATGATGACATTCAGGACGGACTCGTCCACATACGTATCCAACAGCGCAACGGCCGCAAGACTTTAACTACTGTTCAGGGCCTATCGGCTGAATACGATCTGAAGAAAATTGTGCGCTCCTGCAAAAAGGAGTTCGCATGCAACGGCACCGTCATTGAGCATCCCGAATACGGCGAGGTATTGCAACTGCAGGGTGATCAGCGCGAGAACATTTGCCAGTGGCTAACTAAGGTTGGCCTGGCCAAGGCCGATCGCCTCAAGGTGCATGGATTCTGAGCGCGGCGCACGGGGAATATCAATTCAATCAATGGGATTATGAAGCAAAAGCAAAAAAAAAAAGAAAAATTAAAAAAAAGGAGTTAATTATGCATAATTTTTAGTTCGCTATTACATTAAAAGTTCCACAGTTCTGCAGTGAAAATGTTCATGTTAGTTGATAAATTGCATATTTTCGAAACGAGATAACGTTTGCGAGTTTTTCCTCCAATTGTTTATTTTATATCGGCTATTGGCAATCTTTTACAAATTAAGCAGGCAGATTGATTTAAATGTTTACTTAACTAGAGTAAGGCAGTTTAAGTAGTTTGAGTTAGACAACAAGTTAACTTGATTAACGACATGAGAACATTGCCCAGATTCGATTGGTTTTAGTTTGCTACAACAAATAGCCTATTTACAATTAACTATTTATTTGCACTTACCTTTGCTATAGTTACACAAGCCTGCAAAATAATCAAGAAAAGTATTTATTAACTATATGACATAATTAATTTGATATGAGCAAAGTTAAGCCAACTTAAATTAAAACCACACGTACGCACACACAAAATACACACATTACACACACAAGCACACCAGAACAAATAAGCTCAAGCACACAGATTCATGGCCAGTTTGTATATGTCAAAGCCAAAGCCAAGAGCGATGCTTGGCCAACTTTTTGGAATTAAGTGCTATGAATATGTGTAACGAAGTGTTCGCCCACCATCTGCCCCGCCTTATTACCTTGAGTGTGCATCAGAAATGTCGCTATGAAAGAGGCAAGCAGCGAATCGCAGGACCTTCTGCCACAGCCAAGTAAGCTGGCTTAAAGGACAGCAAACATTTAAAAGTGCCAAAGGGTCAGTTGAAAAAATTTATGAGAAATCACAAATCTCAGTGACAGATGCTACAAACAAGAAAAAAGTCAAGAAAAAACAATTGTACTCAGTTGTACTCAGGATGCCGCAGATTAAATACCCTTGCAGATAATTAAGAGATGTATGAAATATTTCTAAAGTTTTCTGTGTTTTTACACAAAAACTCTATTTTTTTTTATCGATTGATTTGATATAGAATATGTACCCTGTATAAGATCGGAGACGTCTCCTGTTTTTCATTTCGGAAAAATGTTATAATACCCTCAAGGTGAAGGTAAAGTTCAGTGAAATCTTTTCTGTACGCAATTTTGCGCGTTTTTATAAATTGTTATTGTGGTTGCCATTTATCTTGGCCAGTGCCAGAATTAGCTCAGCCAACAACTGCGCGCTGTCAGCCCTAAGCTGTGGGCGTGCCGCTTGCATAACACACCAAAAGGGGGGCGTGGCGTGGCAAATGGCTTGCATCAAATCCCAGTCCAAATGAAGTGACAACAGCTTCAAGTAAATTCCAAACAGCTGATGAACCTTTTAGCCCAGTCAGCGTAGTGGGCGTGAAAGCTGAAAGATTTATGCCCCATTGTAGTTGTGCATTTCAGGAATCGGTGCGAAATTACTGAACAAGCTGTAATTGCATTTGAATGCAACGGCAAATGCATCAAATATTTTATTAAAATTATATCAAGCAGCCCAAATGCCAACGCTGTCTGGTATAGCGCAAACTAACATTGCCATTGGGCTTGTCAGGGACGGGCCGGGCGGGTGGCTGTCGCTGGCAAAATTCAATTACTCTGCAACTTTCGAGGCCTGCAGGCGGCCAGACGGCAGGCAAAATCGTGCTGCTGGTGTTGCAGCGAGTTAATCAGTTTTGCTAACTTCATTTGAGCCCCGGCATAAGCAGCAGCCAGCACAAAACCCAAAACTTATGCCTGAGCCGCGGAGCGCCAACTCCCCATCCTCATCCCCATCCCCTCGACCGGCTCTTAAAGTGAATGCCAGCCAATTGCTTGCACTGCAATCATTTACAAAAGTTTCAGCTGCTGCGTCTGTTTACTACTTAGACGCGTTAGCCTCGTTTACCAGCTTTCAGGTGGCAAGCTCGTGTTGCACCCAAAAACAGCCTACAAAAACAGAAGTTAATGCAGCTAAACAGCTTGTGGAGGCTGCGTGTGGCAACATCAACTGCACAAAATTCGAGCCTAAGACCGTTACTTATATGCAATTAATTTCAGATTTAACGAGACACGAGAATCACAGTGCTCTAGCTCAGAGTTTTTGACTAAATAAGTTTTTTGAAATCAGCTTTATTATGAAGAACTTAAGGAGGATATATATATTTTTTTGAGAGTGACGACCAAAAAAATCATATCTATCAGAATAATAGAATAATAATAATATTATTAAGTATTATATAAAATATCAAATATTATTAAATTATATGAAATAAATATTAATAGTTTTTATTCCTAATGGGCTCGAAAAAGCTTTCCATGTTCTCAGGAATTATGGACATCTTTAATAATTATTTATGTACAGGGTATTAAAATATGTAATCTCAGTTTGCCGAAGATTTATGGCTCTTGTAGATTTATTAATGATGTGATATTCTTTTGAGAAATAATATGCATAATCAAGTAATATTCAGCACAGTTTCAAGAAAAATTTAGATATAGCCTACATACCTGCGTTATATAGCAAATTTATCATAATGTTCAATAAAATAAAAAATAAAATATGATGCTTGATGTATTAGCCAGTTAATATCCCACACCAAAAAGAAAATATATGTATATCGCCAACAATTTATATTGTTAATTTATTTTACATTAAATAGATTAAGAAACTGGACTTAATTATATTAACTATTGTTTTTGACTGAAAACAAATATATGTTTTTTTTTCAATAGCGTAGAACAAAACAAATTAATCAATTACTTCTTTCTACTATCCCACTCTATTTGTATATAGAAATTTGAGCGAAAAAAAGAATGAAAGTTTTAATGAAAGTAGCTTTCAACAGAGTAAAACTTACGTTAAATTCAATAGTTTCGACTAGAGCTTTGAACGCCTCTGTCTGTACTTTCGCTTGTGGTAATGCTGAAATTTATACTTTAACAAATGTTCTCGCCTTCAGTTTGTTAGACAAATCAGGTTAATTATTTTTTACGTTAAGCCCACGTTGCATTGCAATGTTGTTGGCAATTTGATGAACAATTGCTTTTGGCAGTGAATAGGTCAAAAGGTTATTAAATTTGTATAAGCTCAAAGCAAACGAAACTGGGTCAGTGTAAAACTACAAAGCTTAACTGAATTTGCAGATTAAAAACGAAAAATTATCTGGTGCAATGTCTCGGTGCTTATTCAATTTGGCTATAAATCACGGTCCACTTCAAAGAGCCAACAATTACAAAACAATTAAATTGTCACATTTAACGCCAGAAGGCAAACTTGGCCGATGGACAAGTCAATGTTAAAGGAGAAGAAGCAAGAAAAAAAAAGAAAAAATAACGTAGACAACCACAAAAGACCAACAAAATCAATGAAGTGCTGTCGGCTTGCCCTTTGTCCCTATGCAGGCCCCCAACTCTTCCCTCTTTCCAGCAATCCGCGTCCACTTCCGCTGAACTGTTCGCTGGCGAGCAGACCAAAAGAGGAAATGGAAAAAGTGCACAACTTGAACATAATACGAACTTCGTTGGCCAGCGAATTGAATAGAATTGGTAGCAAATGCGCTATCAAGGCCAAATGGCCAACAAATCGAGCTCAGGACTCAACGTCTGTTCCCATTATTTATTTGCTGCAAATTAAAGCCAGGCTGTGGCCCAAGGGACGGTGCGGCGTATTCCAAAGGGCGAGTCAAACCAAGTCAAGTGTCAGCATAAATGAAATTTCCCACCACAAACTTCCGGCATCACATTGTGTATGCGGGCAATGCGAGGCGTAGAGGGGGCAGCGCTCCTTCGAGCGCTCCTGTTGGTGGTTGTTAACAATGCATGTGCCTTAACGCAAAAAAAAAATAGGGGCCAGCGCTGAACTTTCAGCGGTTTCACTTTCGCTACCATCGACACACTTCGCTAACCATAAAGTGCAACAAAACGTGAACAAGACAATGGGGGAGAAGGGAACTAACTGTTTGAGCTTGTTCCAGCTCATAGAATGCGCACACAATTCAATTGCAACGTCATTTCCGGTTCCGTCAGATACTCTATATGCCATAAATAGCTGTGGCATGTTCACAAAATTAAAAGATAAATAAAAATTGTGTTTATTTTGGCAAACAGAATATTTATTTTAGCTTCAGATATCATATATCATATTTGTTTCTTTCAAGTAAGAGCAATCGAATTTTACTAAAGCATTAAAGTAATTTTTTTTAAAATTGTAGTTATTATTTATATATATATACATATATTATATATTTCCAAAATTAAACAGTTCTAGATTTTAATAAGATTTTGCTATACAAAAATTTAATTTCATTTTAATACAAAATATTTTATTTATGTATTTATCTATGGAACATTTTACAAGACAGTAAATCCAAATAAAAAATAATATAATAATATAAAAAGAATAATAATATAAATAAATTGTTTATATTATGTTTAATGATAATATTCTCATAATATGCTGAGATCAATTAAAGGAAAATTCACATTTTACACATTTTCCACTCCACGTTTGAATTTAACTAAATTATTTATTTAGTTATATTGAATATGAAAAATAATAATAATAATAAAAACATAGGGTGTATCAGTTTCGGCTTTCACAGAACAACTTTTGCTTTCTTGTGCGGTGCAAGCACTTTGGCCGCCTTTCTGTGGCCGCACACAAATGAGCCGCATCATTTCAATTTTTTTTTGTCTTTTGCCGGTTTTTTGCCAAGTGTGTAGGTGCGCAAATAGTTAAATCATGAAGAGAGAGAGAGAGAGAGAGAGTCATGGATAGTCAACTTACAGAGAAAAAATCCCAGTGCATAAAAAAACAGCAACAATTTGCACAAAGTTCAAATGAAGCGTTGAATTCGTTGGGTTCCGTTCATTTGAGTTGAATTCGAGAGAGCTTTTTGCTGTGCTAACTTTTTTAATGAACTTGTTGATGTTTCGTGTTTGTATGCGTTGGCCTTTTTGTTGCCACATATTGTTGCAAATGATGCTGTTGTTGTTGTGTCTGCCAACTTATTTGCTCAAGTGCATCGCATTGCACGCTGCGTGCAGTTGACTTGCGAACTTGCACATTTGGCACTTAATTAACAAGCAAACCGCGAGTGGCATTAATTGTTAAAGCAAATTAAATTAGAGCTCTCTTTGTGATGTTGCATTTTTGATAACTTGAGCTGCAAATGCTAAGGCAATTGTAATTAATATTTAGTTACGAGCTATTCTCTGAATAAATGTTGGAAATATTTAAAAATATTTTTACAATAAGAAAAAACAATAAAAATGTATACTATGTATTTTTAAGTGAACTCTATCAGCTTAAACCTCAACTATACCTCAGTTGAATTGGGTCATTACATAAATTTTGCTTGCCATGCGCTGAAACCCCTTTCGGAAAAGCTAACCCTAAAATATGCAACACACTTTTCGTCATAAATTTTTTCGGCAACTCATGATGCTTAACGCAGCTGCCAAGCTCTCAAAATCTGGCTGCTGAATTATTAAATCAAATTTAATTAAAACTGTCTAACTAAGCAAAAGCTGTTAGTCGTTAAATTGCCGCTACTGCTGCTGCTGCTGCTACTGCTGATGCTGATGCTTATGGCCTTGTCTGCCCACGCAGACTAATAAATCAGCGTAACGGATATGCCAGGCGGTTCGAGGTTAAGCCCGTGTAGCTGCCATCCAATCTGGTAAAAGATAAAATTAAGCTAAGTGGTAACAAAAACTCGTGTTAAATTCACACACAGACAACAAGCCAAATGCGAATAACCAAAAGCAAAATGCAACAATTAATGTCATCAGCAAAAGCAAATATGGCAGCTCCACCAGCAACCGGTTAAACAATGGCCAGAAGCGGTTAACAATGCCAAACGGTGATACAGATTGCAAAGTGCTTCAACGGTCACTTACACACGTGTGTGTGTGTGTGTGCTATGTGTGTGTGTATCTGTGTGTGATTGCTGTCTGTATTTACATGTTGTTTGTCACGCTCCCTGGCGCTTGACGTGGCAATAAACAAACAGCAACAGCGACAACAACTGCAACAACAACTGCAACAGCAACTGCAACAAAAACAACAACAACAGCAGCGTCAACGAACACGGCAAATGTAACTCCATAACTTGTTGGCTTGTTTTGACTAATTGACAAAGAGCGGAGCGCTAGTTGGTGACAAATATGGAAAACGAGCGTGCAAACAGTAAATAAAGATATAAGAACCTGGCAAATTGGCAAGCCCTGGAGCTGCCACAAAACATATCAAGTTCATAACGTAAGCCAAGCATAGATCTTTAATAATTTGTACACAGCTGAACATTTTTTATAATTTATTTTATTTATTAATTTAAAAAAAAAAATAGTAAAAAGATGTTAAAAATATTTATATAAAATATATATATACAAATTCAATTTGTTTTGTAACTTTTTAAAGGTAATTAATAAATATAATTAACTTTTAGTTAATCACAATCTTACCCTAAACATTTTGGCTAGCAAAAAAGTAAATATTATTGTACTCCTTTTTTGATTTTCATTTTAAAACCTAAGTGGTAATAAACAAAAGTCAAAAATGGCTTAGCAATTAATTGACTCAATTAATTGAACCAACTAAAACTGACTATTATCTCAATTTCGTTTTAATTATTAACTTTCCTAAAATGAATAAACTGAACACGTTGCGCTAACTGGAAACTAAGTGAAATGCTCTATATAAATAGATGTTACATAGTTTGTTAATTACAAATGTGAGTCGTTAAAGTACCTAACGGTATATGCGTAAAATTGTGTCACATTTAGTACATGCACTAATTAAGTTAAAGCCTTAGCATTTACCTTGTAAAGACCATCCTCTGCTTTGGATGCAGTGGTAATAGCAAACTCATGTTGCCCAAGGCTTCGAGGCACATAAAAATATCATATGTCAACTGCAGGCTGCGATGCCAGCACTCTCACTCATTAAGCTCTTAACCTCGTTCGAGGCACACACACAAAAACACAGACACACACACACACACACACACACTCATACACACGCGCATAGAGCAGCATACACAGCCAGGATATACGGACTGCTAGTGAGCGCTTTATTACCAATGTCGACACGGTTTGGGCCAACAACGGCATAGCTGCTGTCGTTGCTATTGTTTTTGCAGCAAGTTCAATGAGTTTTTCCTCTTGCACACACCCACGCACACACACACATACAGATATTTTCTTCTCTCTTTAAGCTTCAAGTTGTTGAAAATTATGAATGTGTTGCAATCGCGAAATTCCTCTTATATTTTTTTCGTTTTTTGCTGCCTTTCAATTAATTTAACTGCCTTTTGCTGGAGTTCTTTACATTTCCTTGACTTGAATGAATGAAATCAAATTAATTAAGCACACACTCATATATATATATGTATATATTTATATGTAGCAAGGATTCACGCCCGTTTCCTTATGCACATGCGTGAAACATTCTTTTCATAATTTATTTTGCTTCCTTCGTTCGGCTCGTTGCGTCTTTGGCATTCATTTTATCTGGGCCCTTTTTATCATTATCAACTTCATCAGTTAGGCAGGCAGCCAGACGGCCAGGCAGCCTGGCAGGCAGTCAGCCAAGTCCTTTCAGCCTGCTAGTCCTTCAGAATATCCGGCTCCTGCTGCTGCACTGTAGTTTATTTCTTGTGGCACACTTATGTGCATATGTCTCCTGGTATTATGTGTATGCGCACTCATAATTTGATTTCTCATACACAACTTTGATTAAGGCTATCGATTCGCCTTTGCCTTTTAGCCTGCAGCTGTTTGTTGCTTTGTTGTGTTGGTGGTCATTTCGATTTTCCCATTCCCATTTTTTATGTCGACTGCTTTTTCCTTTGAGCTATGATCAGCACACTGCAAAACAAGCTTCGGCTTTTCCCAGGCTTATTTTGCTGAATAAGAAGCTTATATGCACAGAATCTGGGTATAAAAAATGCATTTGCTTAAAATTTGAAGCCATATAAGGTCATGGTATACATTAATGGAAACAATAAAAACAACTTTTAAGTACTTTTTCAAAAGCAGCAACAATTACAAAGCCAATGCATATTTCATACTCATGAAACGAAAAGCAAAACATAGAAAATGTCAAACAAATATTTTTGCAAAGAAGAAAATATTTTGAAAAATGCTTTGATTGATGTTTGAATGGATTTGTCTGAACAATGAAAACTGTCAGCAGAGTGGAGTGGTGCGCAAAAATCTTGATATATTGACATATAGAACAATTTGTAGACTTTGTGCAAAATGCACGCATGAGATATCATTTTACGTTTTTTGTACTTTGACCAAAAATTATGATTCGAAGTATTAACGCAGAACTAATCTAGGGGTCACAATAAACACAAAAAGCTATTCCTTATTATGACCTTAAGACCTATGTCCACATGGTACAATCTTATCATGAACTTGGACCAACTAATATTCCCAGATTTTAATGCAGTATTAATCTTAAGGTCAAAAGGTCATAAAATAAAGGACATTCATAATCAAAATCGGTTCGTTTTTGACCAATTAAGAGTGACTTATGGTTTCGACCCATTCCTACATGGAATTTTATGGTACACTTTTAACATGAACTTTTGACAAAAATTGGATTATTAATAGATTACATCATTATTATATATTTTTACCATTTTAAGTTTTTATTTAACATAATCTTTCCCTCTACTTTTTTATGACTTACCTAAATTCGGATTTTATTTTGGCCACAAACTACTAGATAAGTTTATTTCTGTAACGAAAAGATTTGGTATTCAAAATACATTAATTAAGTTTAATTAAGATCTTAACTGTTGACGAAAACTTAATCATAAAAGCTTGCACAGTTAATTAAACAAGCAGCAATTCAATTAATTGGGGAGTTTAAGGGGCAGCCACACAAAAAGCTAAAGCCACGGCAAATGGCTTAAGACTATGTCACCTGTGTGCACAGGTGTGCTAATAAAGAGGAAAGCACACACATATTCACCCAAATACAGAGAGAGAGACAGCGACAGTCAGCTAAGCCACAAAATCAGAAATGTTAATTAAAATCACTGAGCGTTGAGCACAAGCGTGGGGCATATTAAACAGCCAGGATATCAGTTGGGAATGAAACCCCTTAGCCACAGCTAAAGAAAGACAGGAAGGGGCAAAGGAAGATGAATGTATTCCCAAACACCGTGTTTAGATGTTGTATAAAAGCAAAGTAAATTAATTTGGGTCTAAATTATGACACTGTCAGCTAAGTTAAGCGTTAACAGAGAGGGACAAAAGTATTTAGATACCTTGCCAACAATACAAAACAAAGTTAATTGGGTTTGGTAGAGGCTAGGGAAGAGTGGGAAAATCATAGGGAGCTGGTTTGGGCGCTAATTTGGGTTATTGTGTAAAAATTGCCTATTCGAGAGTACTCTGCATAAGAGAAACTTGTATATACCCTTTTTTATCCGCAAACAGTTTACTTATACATAAACAAATATAATTATGCAGTTTCGCAATTCTAGCTAACTAAGTTCTAGTTTAGCTATAGAAAAAATAACATTCTTTTTATGTAAGCATTAACGGCTAGCTACAAGCTGCTTTGTTTGTGACTAAAGCACAAATAATTTCCGTTGTCTGCTCATCCTTAAATGTTTTTAACGCAACATTTTTTTTTTTTGTTGAAAACAATTTGAAACTTCCCGCAGGAGAATTGAATTTCTGGAGTTTCCACAGCGAGCCAATGCCAGCTGCTCAGTTAGCCAGCGGCAACAATAATAAATAAGGGGAGTCGTATATAAAAAAAATAAGCAGACAAAAACAAAGGCGAGCTCGCATTTAAAAATCGTAATGGACGTAACGGAAATACAGAATTCCGATCAGGAAGCCAGGGGTCAGGAAATCAACTGAAAAAGTGGCAACAGAAAAGCGCGCAATGCAAAATAAAAGCAGCCAACGAGAGAGTGAGAGACAGATAAAGCAAAAATAAATTTATATATTTACAACTGTGTGCTGGGTGCATTATACCTATAAAAGCAACCGAATATTTAATGGAACAAAGCATATATCCAAAAAGCGTTGCAAAATTATGCGTGACTTTTTACACTCGCCATTGTTAATACTGTTAGTTTATAACCGATTGCATAAATTGAAAATTTCATTCAGTTAACTATACAGTATGTATCACAAACGGCTTAAAGTCATTATACTGAACAATTAATGTTGCGTCGCCTTCAAGTACTTTAAATCGGTTTAATATATTCACAATTTGCTGGACCAACTTTGCCTTTGGTAGAAAATTGGAAAAAAAAAACAAAAAATATTATGTTAAAAAGGCGGTGCTAGCTGCTAACGGGTTGGTGGGGTTGCGGGTGTGGTGGTAATGGTGATGATGGTGTTGGTTGTGGGATGAGCCAGTCACGTGGCTGCTCCCTAACACAATTAGCAACAACAAGTTGCATTAAAGCGGCTTCTAACTTTCATTAAAAACCACTTAACCCATGCCTGGACAACGGAGAGAACGTAAGCCGACCCTTGCGTAGCCGTACAATTCTAATACTTGACCCACCCACTTGACCCACATGACCCACTGCAGCAGAACAAAGCAACAACGTGGCACATGGAAACTGGCTAGCTGGGGGCGGCCAGTTGGCTTATGGAGCTTACTGTGGGCGTGTTTGCTGCGTGTGCGTCTGCCTGTGAGCTAGGTGGTTCGTGGGTGGGCGGCTGGGGGGTGGCCGCCACTTCTGCACATCGTTAGTCATATTTTTTGTATATAGCAAAGTTTTTCGGCAAACAACAAGAAACCCGAAAAAAAATGTATATATGTGTCTATATATTTTTAATTAAATTAAAGAGCATTGTGCGGTGCCAGTTGTGGGCGACGTCCGGGGACGGCCACAAGCGCAAAAGTCAAAAAGTGTTGCATACTTATGCGGGCAAAAGTTTGTGCCAACAGTTGTTATTATTTAGAATAATCTCAAAAATAATTTAAAAACAAATATACATATAGAACATGGACCTGATGTGTTTTAAATTGTATATTTAAATCGATAATATTTATTTTTTTTCTAAAAATTCTATAATTGTCACAGACAAATTCAGTTTTGATCGGTTACGTTTATTTCAATTTCATTGCAGCTGTTATTTTCCTTTAATTTTTCTTGTGCAAACAAACAAAACTGGAAAAACGAACGCAGCTAAAGTTGAAAAATGGCTACGTAAAAAATCAAAAGAAAAAAAAATGGCTAACAGGAGGTTTGGCTGGTGCTTTGGAGCATGGCATATCAGCTGCGGGGGTATTGCAGACAAACTGAAAAACTTTGCTGCTACTTTCGGTTTTTTTTTATTTTATTTTTATTTTTTTTCCTTCGACTGTTTTCTTTTAATGCCAAAGCGTGAAAAAAAACTTTTCTTTGCTCCTGCTAGCCGCATTTAAACGGCGACACTAATGGCCCGAAATTGAAATGGAATTTTTGTATTTGTGCAAATATTTTGCAACCGAAACCTGCAAAAGAAAACGAAAAGTTTGTTGAATGGTGGCATGAGAATCAGCAACAAACTTGGGTGTCATATGTATTATGAGCTAAAAGAATGCCATCGATGAAGGGTATCTTAATTTTTAATATAAAACACATTTTAAATTTGCTATTAAAATACTAAAAATATTCACATTAGTTGTCCAATCTTTTCATTGACTATTGTCAACCAAATTGGAACCAAAGACTTGTCAAAGGCAAACAATTTAAAAGCAACTTCAAACAAAAGTAAAAAAAAAAATGCACGACAGGACCATTTTCCGCTGCTCACTTTAGCTCAAAAAATCATTCAATTTGTTCAAAATATAATAAATAACATTTTTGGATAACATAGAAAAATAAAATAAATTCCATTTTCAATTGCATAGTTGATAAACTAGTTTGTTACTTATTTTAAAAGATTTATGATTTTTTATAAATTTTCAATTACTTTTTTGTTATTGTTTCTAATCAAGCAAGAATCAAAACATATTTGAATATATGCCAATTAAAAATATATATTATTGTCTATCAATCGATTGTTCGGATTCAAGCGCCATAAATTTCAGAAAAAACTAAAATTGGATTTGTGTGCGTGTGACCCAAATAGAATTCATTCCGATTCAATGCAGCGCAATATTTCCGCAAATAAACAAACAAACAAGCAGCTCAACTAGCGGCAACAATAATAAAATTTTGTGCATTTGGACAAATTTGTGGCAAATGACTGCAGGGTGCATTGAGAGAGGAGCGGGTGCTGGCAGCATAACGATTTAAATTACTAATTGAAAAGTTTTGTCGCCGGGGGAGCAGTATTGAAAAGTGGATTTACCTTGCCTTTTGTTTGCCATTCATCAAAGTTTTGTTGTTAATGCGGCATATACCATTTTCTAGTTGGCTTAAAAAAAAAAAGATAAGTAGGCTAGATATTAAAGCTGGGAATTTGAACTATTGATGGGTGTTTTTTTTTTTTTTTTTGTAAATGTTATAAACAGAAAACCCAAAGCCAATTTAACTAAAGCCAAGTGTAACAATTTGTGCAGTTAAACTTATTTTTAATCCAAGTTAAATTATTTTTTTTCTATGCAGATTCTGGTTATAACGTTGCCAACAAATTCGAGCCAAAATTTTGCAAATATTGAGGTCACAAATGCATTAGAAAGTGCTAACTGTTATATACGTGCCATGCGTGCGCGACAGAGAAGGGTAGAGGAGAGAGGTTGAGTATGCAAGTGTGTAAAGGACATAAATATTGCTGCAAAGTTTTGCCCTCAACTGATTGCAAAACGTCCAAGCAAACGGTAAACAAAGTTTTGTGGCCATCGGCAATGCCAATCGATAGCCTGGCACCCGCCACGCTGACACTGAGGCTGACCGGAGATAGCCAAAATGGTCAGCCAAGCAGACTGGCAGCCAAGTTGGACCGATATGTTGGACACATTCGATACTTCGATGCAGTCATGCAACCCACACACACAAGTAGGTAGTCGTGGCTCTGAATACACGAATATACGAATATTTGGCTCGCATAACGGTTTCGGCATTAATTGAATTTGTTTGCTGGCAAGCAAGTTAGTTTTTACTTGACAATTTAGCACTTGCGGTTCCTGCGGTCAACAGTGGTACAAAAAAAAAAGAGGATGTGCAAGACAAAAGGTTTCTGCTAAATTAAAATTATACGATTTGTCAAGTGACAAAAACAGTATTCGAAGTGGTTTTCACAAAAGAAATAACATAACGAATATTTTATTTTTAGAAAATAAAAATTTTACTCAAAAAGTTTTTTTCAGTTGGAAAAATTTATTGTTTGGCTCTATAAAAAAAACTATAAATATTGTTTTAAAATTCAAAGAGAACGTAGCATTTATATAAGTACTAAAATTTTTTTTATGTAAATTTGTCAATGGAAATTTGAAAATACTTTAAAAAACTTTTAGATAACAAATAATTGTTGAGCTTAAATTTTTATGTATTTATTTATGAATAATAAAATAAAGATTGAGGTTGGGTTCTTATATTAAAAAATGGAAGAACATGTTAAAAGTGTTTGTTATTATTATTCTACTGACGGCTCCTCCAGAAAGTCAATAAAGAATTTTGAAACTAAACAGATTTCAGAAAGAAAATACTTTATCTTAGCTCCAACGCATTTTGTTGAAAGTCTCCATAATTTATTCTAAAATTGTTTCCTTTACAGAACTTCAGCAGAATAAGCGGCTTCTTTATATTTATATTTTGCATTTCCAACCTAAATACAGCAAATATTTATTCCTCTCTTATATGGTAATTTAAGAATCATTTGGCTGCAGCCAAGTTAAAGCTACTTGAACAATCTGCTCATAACTCTTGGATACAATTTACGTTAGACATAAAAAATTAACTATACGGTATAAGGCAAAAACTATGGAATAACGAGAATAAGCAGCTCGCAGTGAAAGGATAAGCGAGGACGAGGATTTACAAGAATGCCTTGCTGCATTTTTAACGCCTGGGCGGCTGCAACAAAAATACCAAGCCCGCACACCCAATACCAACACCAACACCAACAGCCCCAGCCCCAGCCCCAGCCCCTGGCACCAAAAATGTATCTATAGATATTCGTGTATCCACAATGTATGCAGTTTGTGATGCGGTAAGGCAGAGTCCTTTCACTGAGCTCACTGTGCTTGGCTCATTGCTTGGCTACGTAAGTGCAGCCGGCTCGTTTTGTGGTCACTTGAATCGACTCTGCATAATGCGGGTGCTGCCCGGGCAGAAGAATTACAACCAGCCCCCGCCCCGTTTCACTTTTGTATGGTAAATTTTATATGGCTTTGCGTCATGCACAGCTTGAGGCAGCTTCAGGCGAGTGGCACTCGCACACTGAACTCGAGACTTCGAGTCTTGTAGCACGTTAGTGCAACGGGGACTTGGGCTGGCTGGCAGGCAGGCTTGCCTGTGCCTTGATGTCCTTAATTGTAAAGATGTGTTAATGTATTCCCTTTTGCAAGTTAACATTTTATTTCGCTGCTACGTTCGCCTGCGCTTAAATATGCAAAATGTTATCCTGTTGGACGCGACGCCACGTGAAATGCCCATCGAATTGACAGCAAACGTTGACCGTGGGCATAGCTGGTGGTTGAGGGGTCGTCGGGGTTGTCGGGGGCCATGTCTCAGCGTGACACTGAACACGTTTTAACGTGGAGCGTCCGACCGAGGCTGTGGCTCATAACTTATGCACATAGATAAGCGACAACGATGCCTGCGTTGGTCGTTTCGTCCTTCGTCCTGTGGTTGTTGTCGCTGATGTTGTTCGTGGTTACTGTTCTTGTTGTTGTACGGTTGGGTTTTATTTGCTGCCGGCCATTTAAGGCAATTATGAAATTTTAATAATTTTCCAGCGTAATTATTTAAAGCCAACTCAAAGTTGGTTAAGTCTAAGCATATCGCTTATTATTATAAAACCCACATTTTACGCTTAATTAAAACTTTGAAAAGGCTACTTCATTGTCATTAAATGAAAGATATATATTGATTAGGATAACAAATTGCTTTTCCTTCAAATTGGGATTTGTTTTGTGGTATCTTGAAGCAGAAATATATGTAATATATATAATAATTTTATTTAGTTTTAATTGATTTAAAAGCTCTACTTGAATATAAAAATTCGTATTTAAATCGTACTTACATAAAAGGCTTAAGCGTACGATTCCTTTAATATTTTTAATAATCAAAGAACGCATCTCATAAAGCAGAGATAGCTTCAATATTACTGTTCACATAATAAAATATTAGCTTTGAATTTGTTAAAACTTCCTTAAAATCAGATACAAATGCTGAACGCCCATAATTTCACATGCGTTTAGGCTATTGAAGCTGTAACGCCAACAAAAGTCTTTGTCACTCAAATGGTCGGAAATCAATTGAGCTTCGAGCTTGTTGTAAATTCAGCGAAATGCGGCAAAATCTACATATAAATAATTTATCTCTAAGCAGTTGTATGCCAAAAACAGAGCTTAAAGCACACCAAAAAATCGACTTCTGTTTTGCGCGCTTTTCTGATGTTTTTTCGTTGTTTGACATGTAATTCGCAACGCGTTCAAGCTTCGAAAGAGTGGCAAGGCGTACGCAAACTTAAGGTCTGATGATAGAACTGGAAGGTTCTTGAAATAGCTGTACAGACAACCTGCTCACATTTTGATGCTTCATACAATGTTGTTTTTGTTGGTTCCATAAACCAACAACTGACCTCAAGCCGGCCAAGCTTACCAGTAAATTAATAATATTTACTGACTTTTTCTGTACTATGAGATAAGACAATAGCAAGGCGAACTTTAATTTTATTAATTCTTCTTCCATTTGCCTGCGACTGAATCGCCTTATAAATAACAACAGTTAAGCCCTTGTTGCTCAGAGAAAGGACGCACACAATTAAACAGCTTTTATTGAATTCCTCACATTCAAGCAGACCACAATGGCATCGCACCTCAGCTTGTGATTATTTTCTTGGCGTCGTATATGCCCCGCCACTCAATGCACATGCCATTAATTATGAAAATATTGGCCAAACACTTTCCGGGCCAGCGGCCAAGCAGCCAACGGCCAAACAGACGTTGGCCGAATGGCAAAGGACACGCTGAAGTATCCTTGGGTGCACTTGCCTGGCACTTGTATTAAATTTAAAGTATTTACCGCAATATTTTCGCTACACTTTGCCGAAATTGTATTTCCTTCGTATTGTGAGGGGCCACAATTCACAAGAGCAGGCGACAAATACACACACACGAACACACACTCACACACACTCACCCACACTCTTGTACATTTGGGGGCTTTGTACGAAATGTATTGTGTTTTTGAGCTGAGTTTCGTTACGTTTGGCTTGGTTTGGTTTGCTTTGGCAGCCTCGTGGCAGCTTCAACTGCTGCACCTGCTCCACTTCGGCCAAATGCTGTGGCTGCCACTTTTCATGCTTTTGCGGTGCTCTCTCTAACTATCTCTCACTTTCCTTCTCGCTCTCTCTATGTTTCGTTTGTTGTTCTTTACAGCAGCCTGAGTGCTATTTTTAATGCCATTGCCAAGGGTATATTAGGTTGTTGTGCACTTTTATATAACCACCTTGATCCTGGCTGTAATGAACAGATCAAATTAATTCTTTGTTAAAACATAAAATACCAAAAAGGAACAGCTAAAAAAAAGTTGTTTAAATCTGTGGACTACAAATTTAATATCTTTGCCAAGCTGAAATTAAATAATAAATAAATGATAGTAAATACAATTATCAATCTCAAATGAAATAAATAAAAAAAACTTTTACAAAAATCAATTAAAAAAGAACTTTATATCAGATTCGCGGAATGTATAAATTTTTAAAAGAATTTATACCAAGAATATATAAAAAAAATAAAATATGTACAGGGTTTTCTCAGTCGCGTATGCTCTATATATTTTGATGCCAGAGTGCATAGCACAACAATATATTTTGTGCCCCAAATAAAGGACACACCCAGACGAACTGGGCACAAAGGTGCGTACAACACACAAATGCAAAAATACGCCAAACTAATTTTTGCAGCGCATAAAAGAGACAGAAAGATACAAAAGAGAGAGAACGCATATAACGAAAAAGAGAGCATTAAATTACCACGCTGGCGGCAAATTAAATTCACTTGCTGAAAATTAGCGACGCTTGTGGAAAATGCGGCCCAGACAGTCGCGTGGTCGTAACTGATTTGCTTTTTGGAGGAAACCAAACACGAAATGCGCCGGGGGCAAAGGGCAGCACTCCAACAGTCCTCCATCTTTCAGTTAAATATAGCAGCTATACCAAAACAGGCGCAAAATTCTATGAAACGTGCGTGCAATTATTCAAAGTGCAAAATCCCAGCGTGAAACGTGCAACTTCTCGATTTTTTTTTGTTTTTGTTTTTTTCAAGGGGTGTGAAGCCCAGGAAATTGCTCATAATTTCCAGAAGACAACTTTGTTAACTTTTAGGCCAAAAATTGTGCTTTTATTCCAGTCAGCCTCAAATTTATTGACGTAATTTGCTTTGGGCTGCTGCTGCATATTAATTTGGCATAAACGCCGCACAGCCATCAGCAAATTACGCAAAAGATTATATGTCCCCAGCATGTTGAGACATTCACAACAATGTCATTGTTATTGCTATGTGTGTGTGTGTTTGTGTGTCTGCCTGCGACATTGGCAGCGCGTCGTGCAGGATCAGCAGCAAATTACCCTAATCAAATTGCCATTGTGCATATTTTAAATTAATGAGTTCGTGAATTTAGATCAAATTAGCACATAAGCTGAAATTTCAATGATTATTTTTGTTTTCTTTGCCTTGTTTTTGACCAATTTTATTGCCATTCGATAAGTTAGGAACACGCACATGTGCTCTGAATTTATGGCTAATTAGACATTTTTGGCGGCATATTATTTACGTGAATTAGGATACGCGTGGAAATTGTGCTGTATTTTTAAAAGAAGCTTAAAAGTTGTCATAGCTGAATGCTTGTATTAAATTTTAGGCAGCAAAATATTCACATTGTTCGAATATCCTTTGTGTATTATTGGGACTCTTTACACACAATTAAATTTATGCCTTAGAAAATTAAAATGTGCAAGTTGACAAACAAAAATAAATAGTTAAAGCAATAATCGTAAATTGCCAACGATTTAATAGTCTAGCTAGATGTATGAAACATTTCTGATACCACAAAACCGTAGATTATTTTCACAGCTTCATTTTATGTCAATAGACTGAAAAGACTCTATGCAGCTGTCAATAGTAATCAAGAATATATTTAAATGCTTTATGGGTTCAGATATATGCGTCACACATTTTATGATGAAACTCTAATACCCTCTGTAAAATACTTTTCCATGCTAAAATACTTTTGAAACATTTTCCACACGCCTTAAAGTATGCTAAAGTTGAGATTCAACTCTGGCTTACCAAAATTCATTAAAAGAAAAAATTGGGATTGATAAACCGTCGGTTGCTGTCGACTGCAGAAAGAATTTACTTTTGACACCAGTGTTTCAGGAAATGGATTAAAGATTAGTTAACAAAGCAGTTTAGAAAACTTGTGAGGTATGCGAAACTAAATATGGACTTAAGCATATAAAAGTCTTAACAAGACATAAATGGACAAAGCAGCGAGCTAAAAATATAAGCAACGATAGCTGCAAACTTCAAGAATGCCAAATGGGGTTGGGGTTTGCACATAGAGCAAAGTTCTCGGCAAACACCTCAAGTGTGTGTATGGCAAAAGGGTGAACTTTTGGCTTGCATAAGCTCAAGCTGAACTTTTATTTGTATGACTCGCGTCGTGTGCAGCAAAGTTTTTGCCAGCTCCCATTGCAGTTTGTAGATTGTTGTTGTTGTTGCTGCTGCTGTTGTTGTTGCTGCTGCAGCTTCTTGCTTGATTTTATTGCTGCAGTAACTTTAGATGCTGCAGCAGTAGCATCCGCTGCTCGCTGCATAAGAGCCACTCTCTGGCCGCGGCGAGTGCACTTTAAATTACTCGAATGATACTTGATGGTTGCAATCAGCGGCAGCCCCCCTCCCCACTTGACCCGACCCAAGTAGACTTCATTATTTTGATAGCAATTAGCAAATTGAGTTTTATAAATTTTAAGTTGTCTGTCATGCAATTAGTGAAGCACGTCTGACTGACCAGACACACACACACACACACACACACACAGAGAGACACAGCCGCAGCTTTGCCCCGGCATACGCTGCGTATGCTTGATGTGTCTGCTCCAATTCACAATGGTGCAGGCTGGCAGTAAGTGCATTCCAACTCTTTTGCACTTTGTTTGTGGCAATTTTATTGCACGCTTGATAATTAACTTTATGCACCACAAAGCGCACTCGAGTACATGCAAATTTTTTGGTTGGCATTTGTTTTGCTTGATTCTAATTTGCAAACAGTGAACGCATAAATCCTTGCACAATGCCAAAGAGCAGCTGATAAAACACACCCGCCAAACCGGGAGCTGGCGAGAGAGTAGAAAACGGGAGGAGGGGAGGGGCACAGAAAGCGGGTCAGCACTATGAATAAGAAAACAAACAATTTTTGCCAGGACAGGATCGATTTTTCAACTCTCTACATTTACTGTTGACACCAGTCTTTGAGTTTTGATGTGAGAGCTGCGATTTTTATTGTTATTTTTAATCTAATCAGTATTACAATTGCTAGAAATATTTTCATGAGTAGTTCAAATTTACATGCCATAAACTCAACTTTAAAATGATGTACAAATAACATTCACACTCAATATCTCTTTGTTTAAGTCATTTACACAGATCGGTTTTAAGAACTTTTAATTAATCTGTTAAGTATTTTTTCTACAATTTCATAATCTCCCTAATTTATATTTAAATTTGTATCTCAAAACGAGAAACATAGAAATAGCACAAAATGTAATTTATGAATTAGTAAACAAGATTCGAGGTCCTTGCTCCAATAACATCATTTATATCATAATACGATTTAAAATACACAAGAGCTCCGTAAGTGTCAAATGACTTGATTGCTTTCTCTTATCAAAATTATATTTAATTAACAAATATTATGAATTATCTGATAATGTTTCATAAATTTAATTACCCAATCAACTTTGTAGTTGTTATGCGACTTAAGCGCTAACACTTAATCCTATTGTTGATTCCAAGCGCAAAGTTCAAGTCATGGCAAAACAATTTCGAGAGCAGTTGAATAAAGCAAATGAAGTGGAAGCACACCAAATTTTGTTGTGCGATTTTTGCTGCCATATCGTTGTTGTTGTTGCTATTGCTGTTTATATAATTTCCAATGGCAACCGCAGCATAAAATAACAACAACAAACACCGCGCATATAATGATTATGTGCAGAAATATGATACTTTAAGATACAAAACGCTGCTGTTTTTATGCTTATGTCGCAGCCAAGGCTGCATCTCAGATATGATGACGATGACGATGACGATGTTACGCGTCTGGCAGTCAAAAAGTATCGTCACGTCATACACGATATTGATCCATGTTGACAGTTTTTGGCGGCGTGCAGATATAAGTAAATATTTTAATATATGTTTCGATTTCTTGCTCCCTTTTTTCCGACTTGTGATGACGCGTAACGTATGTGCCATAAAGTCGCCTTGATTTTGGGGCTTTGTTTTGGTTTTTGTTTTCGTTTTCGCTGTCGTTTTCGTTTTCTTTTTCGTTTTCGTTTTGTTGCCTTGCACAGTTTATTTGTGTTTTATTTTTAGTGTCGCGATTCCGCCATATCTATGGCACTGTCTGACAAAAGGCAAATGCGCCCATTTGTCATTTGGACAACGAGCTGACAGTTGGCAACAAACTGAAGCCGCTGCCAGTTGTCAGCAGGAGGTATTGTCACCCTTCAGGCCATTTGCCGACTATCGAACATGTAAATGGCAACCGTAATGCAATTGGCTTCTGTATCAAGTAAGAGCGCAGCATTCGATGGGGTGCCGAAAGCAGTTTTAATTTAATTCATCTTGAATGACGGCTTACCTGATTACAAATTTGGACAAAAGCTGTTAAGGTCTTTAACGCAAGGGAATTTAAATATATAGTACAACTGCATAACCTAATCAAATTAATTTCCAATTTCTTGCCTTGCTCGGGCAATTGATCAATTGATTTAATGCTTTGTACAAACTATCTATATAAGTGTGTATTAACATATATTCTTGAATAGATGGAAATGTTTTGTATACTTTTGTACACAAAATGTCAATATTTTGTTTCCAAACAAAAAACTTAAATTTGTTCAACTCTTTTATACATTACACTTCAATATATATTTAAAATCTGTAAAACCTATTGAAACCGCTCGGCTTTTAGCATGTCCTTTTAATTATGAATCAATTTATTTATGCGAAATGCTCCTACATATGTAATTACAAGAAAATTGCGCGCTCTTTTTTCTTTTTCAAATGGATTTTAGCGGACTGTTGATACACATATAAATGTATATGTATATTTTAATTCAACTGGCCGCATAAAGGGCAAAAGGCAAACAAGTTACAGCAGCTACAAAAAGAACAACAACAGATGTAATGAGCGCACTCAACCAAAAGCAAATATAATGCGACCCAAACGCATTATTTTTTTTACCCTGTAATTGAAAGAACAGTTTGATATACAAAGCTGAAAAATATGCTCAATATTTAAATATAAAAAAAATCAAAAACAAAAAACCAAAAACACTTATTTTTTAATTCTGGTTTTCTGTTTATATGTACAGCAGAACTATTTGTCAACTTTCTTAAGTTGCATGTAGGGTAAAGCCCAGTCGAGCATACTCGCCCAGTTATACTTTTGTTTTTCGCATTGAAAGCGAAATTAAGGACAAGAATCCGCAACTGCTAATGGTTGCCTCAAAGCTCTGCCAGCTTCCATTGATATGAAAATAAACACACGACGCTAATCAAATGTAAGCCCATTTAATGTTTAAATAAACAAAAATGAATACCCAGAGCCGCGATGAGGGCTTGTTTGTGAGTGCGTGCCTATTTGTTTCTCCGATTAAACGTCGCATAAATATTTAATATGTATTACATTCATGACGGCCCAAATGGCATTTAATTAGCTAGCAAAATATACTTCCATAAAAACACAAAACAAAAATATATTCTTTCAAATAAAAACTTTGTGATGAAAACAAAATAAAAAAATCGCATGCGTCGGCGGTGGCCACTTGAAAAATATAACATCAATTTTATTATTGAACAAAAGTGGGCGCCACAATCCAAACGAGTGGCTCAGCTCCAGACTCCACGGGACAAAAGAAGAAAAAAAAAAACAGAGAAGCTCTCACTCGACAGACTGAAGGATTTGTTTGTTATTTCTGTGCGCGGGTATTTTTTTTTATATTTTTTTTTTTGTTTATTTTTATTTATTTATCAAGTAAGCTCCCGTTTTATTCCCTTTGAAGTAGCACTGAGACTCTGCCAGTGTCTTCAGTGGCATTTCCCAGCCGTCGCGTTTGTGGAAGCGAAATATACTCAAAGCCAAGTTTATGACTGCTACTGCGGCATAATTCTTTTAAAGACTTTAACGCATTTTTAATAATTTTTTATTGTCAACATTTTGTAAAGTTTTGCCAGCCTGACGACATTTTTGCCGAGCCTTTGGGATTTAAACTTGGTTTGTTGCTGCTACAAATTTCTTAATTTAGTCTGCGTCTGGGCGAGCCCAAAAAAAAAATTATAAATACACCCACTCAACGGCTTCCTAGTGGAATCATAAAACATTTTAAATTGAAATATAATGCTGCCATGAAATTTCTTGCCGAAAATAATTTGTTGTTTTATACTAAATTACATAAATTGGTAAATTCGTAAATTGGTTTCAATTCATGTTTATTTTATGTAATTACAGATTTTTATTAATTAACAAAAAATCAACAGTTGTTAGTGTTAATTTAATACTGATAGATTATTAAATTGGACGAAAAAATAATTTTCATATTGTATTATTTTTAAACATTTTTTTTATTATCTCTTTTACATTTTATTTGTAACCATTATCTATACATTGTATGCCCTGCAACCATTAAAGGCTAAAAGTGGTTTTACAAAAGTGTAATATAATATTTTGTATAGGAAAGCTTAAATGAATGAGCTTATATTGTCAATAAAAGATGTAAAGCCAAATATATGTATATATATTTTATATATTTTATAAAGTTTTTGTTTTATTGTATAAATTTGAGCAGAGCATTTTCCAGTCAAGGCCTCTCAAATGGAGTATTTTGTGCATTTTATATTGACAGCGGCAAAATTTTCCATATGTATGAATATGAATATGAGCAGCAAAAAAAATTTAGCAAATTAAAAAAAAAGAAAAAGCGTCCATTGCAACGTATGTGCAGCTGAAAAAAATTGATCTGAATAAAGTAAAAGGAAATGAAATTGAATTGTCACAGCTGCAATTTTTCAACTGTCAAATCAAAACATAAAACCAATTACTTTTAATGATTAATTACTTTTGAGAAGCGTAACGAGCAAATGTTGAAAACCACAAAATGATTTTGATTACGAGCCCTGGCTGGCTGGCTGGCAGGGTTGCAGTCAACTTTGATTTGATTTATGATTCGCACAACCCTCTTGACACACACACACACCCACAGTTGGCACACCACATGACGTTCGCTTAACCACACTCTTCATTTGATATAAACTTAAGCCTAACCCGACGACATGAGAATCACCTTAAAATTCATAAGTTTGTCAAGTAGAAATTTACACACACGCACACACGCACAATCGCACCGACACGCACACACACACTTTGAAGTAAAGCAGCAGCTGCATGTCATTAACTATATGAGCCCAAGACATAATCCCCCGCTCGGGTCTCAAGGCGCGCAACATGGCGTATGCGTAATACAGGCGCCAAACTTTTCAGCGCTTCATTTTTTAAACATTTAACACACACACACAATGGTCTGACTGTGTGTGTGGGGCGACAACTTTTCTCACTTTGCAGCTATGTTTTCTATGGCCGTGTTTCTATTTTTACCCATTTTAGTTGTCATGAAGGCTGCGGATTATGTGCCCCAAAATGTGAGTTTATGTTAAAAATTATGCAGAAATGAGGCAATGAAAATGCTGATGAAGCGAGCTGTTGCTGATAATGTTTATGCTGATGGTAATTATGCCGCATACACCAAACCAAATGGAAATGAGTTGAGGATAAACATAACTGCGTTTATGTTTTTTATTTAGGATTTTCCGAAAGCGACAACTAAAAAGTAACCAAATATTTTAATTACCCTTGGTCACAAGTGACCCAAATAGTTAGCGAAAAAGGGTTATTTTCGCAGCCCCTTTCAGCTGCTTAACTGGCCATACAGAGGAAGCAGAAAAACAAGCTCTTTCATCATATTAACCCCAGTTCAGTTGAGCATGACGAATGAGTTTCTCAAGTTTGCCAATTTCAATAAAAATTTCAAGGTGTACCAGCTGCAGTATACCAAAAAGTTTATCCATATAATATTGGCCAAGTAATTTAATGTTTATTATAGCCAACCTGTTGGCTAATTTAGGTAAGTAATTTATAATGTCCTTCATAAGAAGTAATCACAATTTATAGCCCACATTTTACGGGCTACTCCAAAAACCCATAAAATTTTGTTTTATGTACAAGAATTTGCAGGCGCTAATTTATGAACCAAATCGATGGTGAGAAAATTATGAGCTGCGAGTGGCTGAGGAAATGAATTAGAAATCCATTTTGTCGCCTTAATTTTGTGCACACTTTTGTTTTATTCACAGTTTCAGATTTATTTGTCGGCTTTGAATTACTTGCGGTTAACGGTAATTGACGATTCTTTATCGCGAATTCTATAAATGGAAGCCCTTTAAAAGCGGAAGAGCTGACATGTGATATATGTGTATCCGCATGTCTTATGGGTTTATTGAATTTGCGGTTGTCTGGAGACATTGGCGCAGGTGTCAGTTGATTATAGCTTAAGGTTTTATCACGAGTTCTATTCAATTAAAGGTAGAAGTAATGATGTGAATTGTCTAGATTCAAGTCATAAGCATAGAGGCCAATTAGGGATTGGCGTGAAATTAGCTAGGTCATCAATATGTATTTACAAATTTGATTTTATTGATCTCTAAGTAAGAATTTTAGGTAAGCCAACAACGAAAAATAGACGAGAATAATACACTAACAAAAAATGGCATTCTTAAGCAACTTTAATGATGTTTAAAGCATGCCATATAAAGTTAAATTTTAATATGCAACAATTGTATATATATTTAACTTGTATCTTCATATGTGTGTTTTCATATATTGGATTTTTAATGTAAACAACCGAATATATATCTAAAAATTATCTTCAGGTAAACTCAATCAAATAAAGTTGAAGCCTTAGAAGAATTTTTAATAATTTTTAGTAATACTTTTAATTAACTTCTTATCAAAATTTTTTTAAATCAAACTTATTTTTCCTGTGAAGAAATGATAAAGCAATTTAGTGCATCTAAAAGTAATGCAAATAATATTTTAACTTTCGTCATTCAAATAAATTTAAATTCACATTCTAGCAGTTGAATAAAATGAAAATGCATTTTATATATAAATTATTATTTTAAGTTTTATTTTTATTTTTGAATACGCCAAATTGGTTTTTCATTAAAAATTGAGATGCATTTTAAATTGAAGTATTCAAAAATCTTCATTTGCGTACTTAGTTATTCCACTTACCCAATGTGCAACGGCATGTAAATCGAAAATTTAAGAAAATGTCAATTTACATCACGATTCCTGCGGCTCTTCGCTGTTAATCATGGCACACACGCACGCACAAACGCACACACACTTTAATCTGGTTAGGTGTTGCAAAAATATTCAAATGAGTTGCGGGCTGCCAATAGATGAAAAATATGTATGTTTAGGGTTCACAGGCGCCCCCGCAGCACGCAACAACAACAACTACAACAAACTATGCATTAATTTCCAAAATCGGAAAGCCCACGATTTTATTCGTAATATGCACTTGAACTTTAGCTTGGTTCTTTAACACGAACTGCACTAGATTGAATTTGATGGTAAAAGAGTAAATTCAGGCTTCAAAATGCCGCGAAGACGTAACTTCAAACTGAGCCGAAATCAACGCCTGAACGAACGCCGTCCGCACTGAACGAATGTAAAACGAACACTGACTCGGGCACTGGATGCAATTAAAGTTAAGAACTCAAGCGCTAGCTCGAACAAGCTCGAACAAGTTGCAAGCCCACATGTCCGCACAACTTCGAGCCGAGTCGCGTCGTTCCGAGCCGAGCCGAGCCGAGTTCTTCGTGTATTCTATGTTTTTTTCTGCTTCGGCTATCGCTGCTTATGATCATTGGCTCCACTAAAGACTGAATGAAAATGAATAGGAGACGAGTGTTGTTCGATGTTAACATTATTCAAGACATTTAATCACATTTAAACTGAACACTATCCCCATCAGTTGATTTTCATGGCAGCAGTGCGGTCCAATTTTGTTTACTGCGCTATCCATCAGCAGATATCGCAGCAGGGCGGGTCGGGTCCAATGTAGCCAGGATTAAACATAAAACAGGGAATGCGGCTAAGCAAGAAAATGAACATTAAAAAGATGAAATTAAATATAAATAAATATAAATATATACATATGTATGTATGCATTATATTTAAAAAAGCTTGAGCTCACCGAGGATCTTCAAGTCCCACATAGCCAAAATTGTAGATTTGCATGTCTATTTATGCTTGTAGGGATAATGAAGTCCTCAAACGTTGGACGGACAATTTGGAAAAAGCGGTATATGAACTTATGTGTTGACTGTATGAATTTTGGATTTCGACTGTACGTTTTTCATTACTTAACACATCGATTTTGAAAGCTACGATGACAACAAAATGCAGGTAAACATATTTAAATATTTAAATGAGAATAATTATAAAATAATATGTTATTTACTTAAATTAATATAGATATAAATAGCACACATTTTTAAATAACTAATATTAATAATTGATATACATATGTACTTGGTATTATATTATTATTTAATTATATTATATATTATAAAATTGTAGACTACAAAAATACTCTGCCTTAACACTAAAAATTCAGTGTTGAACTTAAAATCTCGTTTTCTAGGCTGGACTGCCTTAATATTAAAAATATGAATATTACAAATATATTATTGTTTTATTTGTAATAATAACAATACAACAATATAGGTAATAAAAATATATGTACATAAAAGTAATATAACAGTGTCTGCAAAAAGATAGCCGCCGAACCACGAAGAACGCAAAGCAATGAAAATTCCGACCTGCCGCAATAAATTCCGCGCACGTATGCCAAAATGAGAGTGAAATATCCTGCACAGCAGGACTAACTTAAAGAGACGCACACAGGAATAGCCATCAAGTGTGTGTGTGTGGGTGTGCGTGTGTGTGTAGTTGTGAGCACCATAAATCGCGCTAAGCCAAAACAAAACATAGCTGGCCAAGTCCCAGCGAAGAGCATCGTGCATCAGGCATCAGGCAGGTGGATGCCACAGCCTTTGACCTGACACAATGCTCTACATTCGATGTTTTTGTTGGCCCCCCTCCCCCGCTCGGTTGGAGACGCGTCTGCGCAGTGGCGGCTCGAACCGAACAGCTGTTCAGAAGTTCGAGTCCTTACCTAGGACAACACAACCAACCCAAGTCCTGGCAGCATCCAAGCTGGATATAAACAATGCATAAATAATTTAACATTTTATTTGATGTAAATGTGTTTAAAAATGTGCGAGGCATTAGCCAAACATATCTTCGGCCGTAATTCCGCCAAGTGTCATCTCAGGCTATAAATAAGATGAAACAAAAAATTCAATGCCATTGATCCTTTTGATCCTTCATTTAGTATAGCTTACCAAAGTATATTGATTTTTTACCAGCCGCATGGGCACGAAGTGCAACAGGGGCTGCCACATGGTCCGCAGGGGCCGCAGCCAGATCCACAAGGACCACAACAAGAACCACAGGATGGACCACAGCAGGGACCACAGCATCTGCCCGATGGGACCAGGCAGCCGGGCGGGCAAGGTCCAACGTAAAAGGGATCAAATTTGCAAACGACAAGCATATTTCAATCCTTTTTGCACTGCGGCGTTCCCTTCTTGGTAATTTTTATATATACCAGCTACAGCTCCAACATTTTAATTGATCATTGAAAAAAGGACATTGTATTATTTTCTTACTTACTAAAGTCTTTTATTTTGGGCCGAAGATATATTTGATTATTATGTCCTCAGCTGGTTCCTTGTTTTATTTTTTCATATTTTTACGTGTTTACGAACAAACAATTTCGAAAATAATGAGCTGATTTTAAGATATACGAAACTATGAGTGAAAACTATGTTCCTCAAAGCCTACTTAGTTTTAAATTATTTTTTTATTCATAATTCATATTAATAGTATAGGATATAGTTATACTATTAATCACTTTTATTTTAAAAAGGTTTGAATTAGGTTTAGACAAATTTATTCTTGTGTTTATATGTTTATAGTGCATTTAATAATGCATCAGTTGATAATGTTCATATTGATCAAATTAATCTAGAATCTATTTGCCGCAGCAAAAATCAGAATCAGAAATAAGTTTAGGCAAGTTTATAAAACCAGAGTAATTATGAAATCAACTAATTAAAATAAATTATAAACAAATATTACAAACACTAGTGATCTGCAGTTCATGAAATCATCGCTGCAGCACGATATAATTTTTCATCATTCGGCATTTAGAAAGCAAATTATCCATACAAAAAGACACACAGAAACCATTTGGATTATTTATATATTGCGGACAGTACTATAAAAAACTTACTTAAAAACTCCACATAATAAAAACAACCAAAACTATTTAAGCTATTTACATTTATTTTACATTTTTTTGGTATTTTAAAAGTATGAGCATCTAAATATATATACACACATCTTTAGCCGTAGTTGGAAGCAACTGAATATGTTTTTTCAGCTGTGGAGAAGGTTTTCTCTTAAGTTGAACGTGGTTAAATTCACTATGCCTACCAAAAACAAATTTCAGCTCCTCTTGTCTGCGTATCTTAGCAGTTCCCGCAGCTGGCACCACGACCAGCTGGAACCAGGACACCGGGTGGGCAAGGTCCAACGTAGAAAGGATCAAATTTGCAAACGATATACATTTTTATCGATCCGGGATTCGCAGCTTCGAGTCCTTATTGGTAAATACTGTATTCTAGCTGTAAATGGCCGTGTTTACAAGGAAAACAAATTATTTTCTTTATGTTACTCACTTGGGTTTTTTTTTTTTTTTTTATTTCAGGCTTAGATATATGTATTCGTGATTTTTTTTCTATTTTTTCATTATACGATAGATGTTATCAAGTCGAAATGTGCCATAACAATGAACTTCGAGGCGATGGGCAAATACTTCAAAGAGAATTTGGTTCATCGAAGCCTACTAGGTTTGAAAAAAATTCATAAGGTATTTGCTTAAGTCAACTGCCTACTTTGTTTAAAATCTCTATTAAATGTTCAATTTTTATTCATTATAATTGCTTAAATATTTTATTCCTTCAAGTGTAAACAGGAAAATAAAAAGCTGAAAATTTGGCAAGCTTATACAACGCCCAGAAAAATGTTTGTAAACTAAATTTTACCAATCCTAAAAATAGCCAATTGTGAGATTGCACAATGTAATTTAAATCAATATTTATTATTTATACATTGTTCACCAAAGCACAAAGAGTGTGTTAGTTTTGTATAATATTCAGTTTTGCTTTCCGTATGAATGCTCTTTAAACTATTGAAGGAGGCTTCAAACTTGGTTAGAAACTAATGGCCACGTTCTTAGGAGGTGCTTCTATAATTCTATATTTATCCCCCTAACCCGAGTACTTATTCATTATATTTTACAAACATATTTAAATCAATTTAAAAATAAATTAACCCCCAAAAATCACATTCACTATGGTTTTTCCCTTATCTTCCTGACGTTTTATATCCATCTATATTATTTTTACAGAAATTTAAGAAATTGAATAAACATTAAGCAATATTATTTTAAAAGTTTTTGTTTATTGGGAATTTGGATATGAACATTATAAGGCAGATCTTCATTTATAGCCACATATATTTTCAGCCGTAGTCAGAGCAACTTTCACCTAGCGGTCTTTTGAGCTGAAAAAGGCGCCATTAGAGCGATTCCATCCAAAATCGTTACTAACAGTGCTTACCAAAGTTATTCGTTCAGTCAGTTAGGTCCAGCGCCGTAGCTAGGCCGACTGTTGAACTCAGCAACAGCCCGGGTAGCAACAGCCGGCACAAGGACGGCAGCCGCAGCAACCACCGGCGGGTACAAGACAGCCGGGCGGGCAGGGACCAACATAGAAAGGATCAAATTTGCAAACGATATACATATTGTTGTCTTAGATAGGCAGTAACAGTTCCTTATTGGCAAATAGTTTTATGCGACTGCAAAAGAATAAAAATTTTAAAAAAAATTTATTTTTTAAAACGTATTCTAAAACTTAAATTTTTACTCACTTGATATAATTTTTGGGCTGAAAATACATGCGATTATAATTTGCTTAGTTTGAAATTAAAATATTGTTTTTTTAATACATATTTTAATGTTCACAGGCCGGAAAGTGGAAAGGGAATGAGCTCTATTACAAAACGATAGACACAGCTTCAAAAGCAAAGCCAGTACGAATTTTCCTAGCCTACTATGTTGCACAACATTTTCAAAAGAGAAATAAAAACGAAAAACAGTTGGACTGAACTGGATTTGCTTTTAAAACTCTTTCACATGCTCTGTTGTTGGATGATATATGCGTCGGTTATCCACATTTATCCTGCCACAATGCAACTATAGAGGTGCAAGTGCAGTCAGTGTAACTAAAGGGAAGACGAATATTATCAGTCATATTTGCTGGCAAATTCTCCACTTGTAGCCACTGTACTGTTGCACTTTTAAGGATTGCTATTATGACGCTCTGGTTGAAGTCTTTTTTTTCACTTATTTTGATTGAGAATGAGCGCTCGCAAAGATCTCCATAGATTTAAAGACGCAATGACCAGTTCGCTTCAAGACGGAACAGGGACCTTGTAGTTGTTCAATATTCACCAAAAGTATAGCATCGCCGGGCATAACCCGTTCCAGGACCTTTGTGCCCCGCTCAACCATTTCGCAGAAGGAGTTCGAGGCATTGACCACCACCTGAGATGTTGTGTGTGTCATAATGAACAACAATGACAGCGCTCCCAACAAGCCAAGTGATCTGTGCATTATTTCCATGTCAAATTCAGGACTCGTGTGGTCTATTTGCGCAGCAGTCCTGGAGAACTATCACCCAAGCCGATCGCCGATCACTCGAAATTTGTTTCAACTAAAACCTCAGCGAGTGTTGTTGAATGTCGAATCAAAGCCCAGCTGATGTGCTGCCCAGATGTGCAATGACTATGACAATTGACCTGATGAAACAACGAATCCTGCTGCACATGTCTATCAAAGCATCGTCCATGGATGCCGCATTTAGTGTGGGTCCCGTTTCCAGTCGAGCGTGCGTAAAGGACTCATGCACCTCTAGGAAAGCACTGCGCACCGCCGGCAACATATGATCCACTGTACGGGCCTTCAGAGCTTCCATCTTTGGGCTAATCAAACGTCTGACATAGATATGGGAATCCCTGAGTTCGACTATGGTTATCATCAATTAAAAGACAACGGCACAAAACAGAGCTACATTTTTGGAAATTATGTTTATATTTGTTAGATTTTTTGACTTGGCGGAAATTTGATTTTGTTTTATGTATAATTAAGTAGGCTGTGCATTTGGAAATATGACAAAACAATCATATTCAATTCCTATGTTAAATACCTTAAGGATTTTTTTATAGTTTATTAAATATTAAAAAATAATTATTTCTTGGAAAAACATCTAATGTATAATTGAAATATCAAATAGCGAACTTTCATTGTTTTTAGTATATAGAATTGTTCAAAAATTCAATTTTTAGCACACATCTTTCACCCTGGAGGTATTTAATTTTTCAATCATTTAAGTTCTTTGTATTACTGGCAATTTATTGACTAAACCTTATTTCTACTGGACATTTTATGCTTTATTGCAATTTGATAGCCAAGTTTTGATTACAATTTAATTTAATTTGTACTCTTTGATTTTTGTGTACTCTTACTTCCGGTGTTGCTCTCTTTATTCAAGCCACTGTTGCAGTTTCTTTTTTCTGCCATGCCCTTACAGCGATCCTTCCAGCCGCAGGGCACATAGCCCGAGTATATACCGTAGGGACACGAACCACATGACTTATCGGGATACGGACCAACGTAAAAAGGATTCATGCGCTCGCATTTACAGCGGGAGCCACCCATCTTACAGAATTTCTATAGAGCTGTCAAATTTCTAATATTTGCTGGTAGTTAAATTATGCGAATATTTTGGAACTGCGGCTTTTACTTACATCTGGCTATGGAAAGCTGTGAAAAAAAGCAGTCCAGTCTGTGCTAAAAATTTTGTTGAATGCAAGTGAAATAAGTTTTCCTCGTATTCGACACTTGAATTGGAAAGCAATGACAGCTTGATATTTTTTCGAAGTTTTGCTGAGTACAGCTGTTTAACATAAGTTTAACATATGTATGTTAACATAAGGTGTGTGTCTCTGTTAACAGTCCAATTTTCTCTGTTATTTATTATTGCAAAAACTTATTTTAGGCGTGTATGAAAATTGCTTTTATTGGTTTCGAAGAGAATTTAAATATTATTCATTTCTATTTCTTTTTTGTTTTTGAGGTAGTTGGTGCATCGTCCGGGCTATTGTTACAAGCTTCAAAATCTTTATCGGTATATTGCTGTCCCTTTTCGGCAGCTGGTGAACATCCGCCACACGGCGATTGCATTCCTGAACATGGCCCGCACTCGGCATTCGGACATTCGCTTTCATCCGTGCAGTCCGTATCGCAGCAAGGCGGCTTGGGCCCAATATAGCCGGGGTTAAATACAATAGGCATTGTGAGGTGTCAGTTTCGATGGAATCTATAATAATCTATATCTATAAATATATAGTCATGAAGTGCAGATACTTACCAGCAGAGATTAATGAAGCAGGTTGGTTCTATGGCAGGTGTTGTTGTGTGCTGAGAATGAAAAGTCAATAGATTTACTGACCTGTCACATGGCTGAAGGGCTGCTTTAATGACAACAACTTAAAAGCCTGTCAGCTTTTAAAAGCCACACTGCAGACACACATTGACCCAATCACAATGGCTTCACAAGCCCGCAACTCCCTTCTGGCCCTGTGCAGACACACAATGCGTATAATTATTTCATAATCGGGCAACACTTCATTTATGGTGACAAAAGCCTGCAGATGTGCAAAGCCACGCCCCGGCGGGAATCTCTGACCGGCCAGTAAATGGCACTGCTAGTAAGTATATTCGTATTGAAAGTATTGAACTAGAAAATACCCTGTAAGCGAATATAAACACAAATACATTGCCTAATCTCAGAGGCCGTGCTATTAGAATTCGTTAGAAATATTCCACCTCTAAATTAAAATAAATGGTAAAAAGAAGGAAATATAATATTTTCATATGTATAATAATATATATAATAAATATAATATTTTTCTTTTAAAATTAAAATCTAAATTAAAATAAATGGTAAAAAGAAGGAAATATAATATTTTCATATGTATAATAATATATATAATAAATATAATATTTTTCTTTTAAAATTAAAACCAAAGGGATAATTAAAAACGCAAGTTTACAGCTAAAAAACAAAAAAATTTACTGCAGCTATGATTGAAAAAATATTTTAAAATTAGTTGTTTGAATAATAAACCAGATTTGGTTATGCTGGCTAGACAATTGATTTTCATAAAGAATAATTGTATTCGCTAGAAGATATCACTCAATTAAAAAGAAACAAAAATACAAAAAGAAGTACACAATACATATTTTTATAAATAGTAAATATAATAAATTTTTTTTCTAGATATAAGAGTAAACCGAACCAACCAAAAATTGTATTGGGCTCTAAGCCAGAATTGAAAAAAGTTTTTCTTAGTCTAACTTGGCTATATTGTCAAGAAAATGAGTACTGATTAAAAATTAATAAATAAATATTTACAAATTACTCACAGTGCCTTTTTTATTATTTTGCCAGTGAAATATTGCGCAAACAAATCCACCCGATTGCCACCCAAGTCAATTAGTGCAGGGCATCGACAACAACATGCACGCTGTAAGCTTTAACTTAAAATTAATGAATAATTAAGCCGCATTGGGGACCCGTTCGACCCATTGCTCGAACGGAAATGCAACATTTGCATAACTAACACAATGAACTACATCGAACGAAGCGCTTAGTTTGAATGAATGCACTCATATATGTGTGCTGGCATTAGATATGCAAATTCAAATACTTTCCAACATAATTGGTATATAACGGCAGCGCTTTTGTCAATTAATCAATCAATCAACGACCCAAGCTGCCAATGCCAATAATGAACGCAATCATAATGACGCTCCAGAAAATGCAGTGCGGAAACAACTTGTCCGGGGTCTTACGAACTTCGCCAGCAAAGTGCACCTTGATGCATGTTAATGCCATCATATTTGATGACTCGCCAAGTCCAGAATGCTTTTGTTCAGCAACAACAGCAACAACAGCACCAACAACAACAACAACAACAGTAGCAATATCAACATCATCGATGCGAACGTCAAACGCTGATAAGACCATCGCCCGCCCCTCTCCCACCCAATATTGTTGCTGCTGCTGGTGCTTCTTCTTCTTCTGCTGCGACGCGTCAAAGTCATTTGCGTTCTCTCTTTGTGTAATTCATATTCAAAGAGCATCGCGACACAGCGCGCTGCGGTTACCATGGCTTAGGAAAGCGGCAAGGGGAGTGGGGAGGGTGTTGGCTTAGCGCTGGCGTAGGCGTCGCGCTGCTCCCTGCTCTCCACTGTGTGCAACCGCGCGCACTGCTTTTAAGTGGCGGCCACTGGTCAGCGTGTGCCCCACTGCGTGGCACGTTGTGGGGCGCAGCCCACAGCTCGGCTTACTTTGTCCATATATATATGCACATGTGTGTGTGTGTGTCTGTGTGTATGTGTCTTGTCGACGGTTCGACAAGCGAAAATGAGAAAAACAATTGACTAATGTTGAACAATTGTTTGAAGAGAACATTAAAAAATGTACTTATGTAATTAATTATGTAATGTAAAGTAATATAATTAATTTGTGTGATTTTCATTTAGAACTAGTCAAAAAAATTTTGCAACAATTTTGACAATGATTTCGCTATTAAAACATATATACAAATATACATATTCATAAAAACAATTTCATAAAAATTTACAAATTTAAAAGTCAGGTTCATATTTTATAGCAAATTACTAATTTAATGCTTATTCTTAGACTATTAAAAAGTTACAACAAATGTGGCAAAAGTTCTTAACTTATTTTTAACAACATTATGTCATTATATTTCATTTATTATTTTTTATATTTTTACAAGTTGATATTGAAAGTAATGTGAGGCATATTTCGACATTTAAAATTTATTTAAAATTTTTATAATTTGTTGAAAATGTCGCAAAATAAGAAATTCTTAAAAATTATTCTACATTAGTTCAGTTTTAAGTACTATTATTATTAAATTAATATACAATCTTTAAATATAAATACATGTATATATTTTACATATATACACATATATATTTATGTACTTACCCTAAAAATATTAAACTGTAATTATTTCTAAGAACTTTTCAGAGTTTTTATGCACAGTTGGCGCAAAGCGACATTAAACCAAAAGCAGGCATAACAAATATATATATATATTTGTAAAGGAAGCAAAAACCAATCGACTTTGTCTATACCACATCCGTTTATAGGTCTCTGCAAAGTGAGTTTCTTGCTACTTCTTTTTTTATTTTCGTCGTATAATTCCAGTTCTTGTGATAGTGTTGTCCGGGTAGTTTCTGGGTGCTTCGGTCGGGCCACGCGCAGCGGCCACTTGTCTCGTCGTAACTGTTTGAAATATGTTGTGGAGAAATGACAAAGTGACCGGAAGATGATACTGTAATAAAACAAGCACACACAGCCAACTCGTGGACTACACAAGGAGGGGCGGGCTATATTCATGTTTGCCTAGGAAATAGCAGACGCGCAAGTACAATGGGTAAACCATACTGGAAATGAACATGGGCAACTGGACAATGTTTTATATGCTGTACGCTGTGCGTTTTCTATTTGTGTTGCTTTTCAATTTTTTTTTTTTCGTTTTTTTTTTTAATTTTTTAGCCATTTATTTACAAATGAACAATATTTATGGCCTCTTTCTGAACTCTAACTACGTTGCGAAGAGTTCTATACAATCTGCTGTGCGGCCAAACTTCCGTTCTGTCTGTTTGTTGTGCGTTCATAATTTTGTGGTTTCATTTTAGGTTCGGCGTATGTAGCATACGAAAATTGAATTTTGGACATGTCGTATAGAGTATTTAAAAGAAACAAAACAATAAATATTTATGTTGTTGGTATGGTTTACGACGCCTTTGGCATGAGCTTAATGCATTTGATGGTTCAATTTTTTTAGAAATTATGATAATTTGCCGGCAATTAGGTGTTGCCAATAAAGAATTAAATACATTTTTTATGTTAGGTGCGTAGAGATACAATCTGAGGTGCTATTATAAAACCGACAATTTAATGGATATGTTGACTCAATAAATCTTCTTCGAACGATAAATATCTTATTTGATGGGTATTGAAATTATAATGGTAAGGAGTATATTAGGGTACCTTTTTTTGAACTCTAAGTTTTATTTGTTTTTTTTTTTGAAAAGCTTTAATTATAATAATATTTATAATGCTTCAAATATATAGTTTTAGGTGCGATTAATTTTAAAGTTTCGAAACAAACTTAAAAATATTTTATTATTTTAACTTAAAAAAAAATTCAGTAATTTGTTAGTAAACTATGAAAGCCAAAACTAAGACTAAGGTATCCCAAATTATGTATTACAATTTAATTTTAACTTAACACATCATTTTATGGAATGATAAATGTATCTTCGTGATTAAAAAATTTGAATTCTTTTTATTTAAATTTAAGACAGTGTTAATCTAAAGAGTTTTTCAGAGAATGTTTTTCGAAAATTCCATTTCATCTCTGAAAGGTCGGCGTTGATCAACAAAGTTCTAAGCATTTTTTAGCATTAAGTTCTATTTTTAATAATAAGAAACAACTACAATATTTAATTGACTATAACAAATCCTAAGCCATTAGTTACTGAAATCAGAGCTACATATATAAAGGCGAAACGATTTCGATTTATCTTGAATTAAGCTGCAGCCAGGGTACAGCCCAATTTCTTAAGGCTTGACCAAATTAGAGTTGTCATGGGAAGAATTTATTACAGCCAATTGGAGTTGCCGTCAAACTGGGAGCACTAAATGCCGGCACTTAAGCGATCATAACTTTGGCCATGATAAATCGAACTGGAATCGCCCGCAGAGGCGACTCAAATCGTATGCAAAAACAATGTGGCAAGTGCTGAAGGAAGAGGGAGGCGCAGTAGGAGAAGGAGGTGCCGCTTAAGAGCAAGAACCTGAATGCTGAATGAAGGCAGATGCAGCTGGCATTGAATGAATTGGTCTGCCGTTGTCTGGGCAATCAGCGCTACCGGGCATGGAAAGTTAACGCACAGCGCCTCCCAAAAACCGGATTCGGTTTCAATTGGCGCTGTGGCACTTGGCGCGCTCTCCAACTCTTTGGCAGGATGGACTGCGGCGGATGTCAGCTGGGGCACTGAGGCGCTAAGGGGATATTGCGGCTGTAGCAGCCTCTAAGCGCCCTGTTGCAACGCCTGTCTCTGCATTGGGTGCTTGGCTGCTCGGCTGCCAGAAGTGTGGAGAGGACGCGTTCAAGTTGAAATTGCCGCAATTGCGTGTCGACCACAATCTTAACCAGCAGCAGCAGCACCAGCACCAGGCAGAGGCGGCACCAACTCCAGCCAAAAGTTCTAACTAACTGCTTGCCACTGCCAGCGTCTTGGGTTGTTACCTTGCCCCCGCCCCCACCCCTGTTATTCGCTCACTGCTTCTGCTTGTCCGTCTGCCTGTCTGCTTCCTTTTGTTTTAATGAATAAGTTGGAACACCTGCTCGCTGGTCGTTGCTTGTTGCGAGATCTTTCCCTTCGGTCTGTCTGTCGCCTGGACATCTTGCCCCAAGTTTGACAACGCGTGTGTGCTCTATCTTTGTGGCGGGCTTTTGCCATTGTTAATACGCTACATATGTTGGGCGGCATGTGAGTTTTAAGCAACTTTGCTAGACAGCAAAACCTTCTGTCAGTTCATCAGTAATTGTCATTGCTCTGCAGCCATCAGCAAGTTTTACTCTGTAGTTTTATGTGCGTAAGCCGAGCATTCAAGAATTGACTCTATTTGCTCTGAAATATTTAACTTGTGCTAGCTGTTAGATGGATTACGCTTTAATAATAAATAAAGACTTTAAGGCTGGTTTCCTTCGATAAAAAGCTATCCAGCTTTATTCAAAGATGTCCACAGCTGTCATTTACTCATTTTAATGCATTTTGTAGCTACGTTGAAAACTTTTAGCTAGCGACTTTACTCGAAAATTTCGATAGTCGATAGTCAAAGCCATTGACGTTATTATAAATCTAAGGGACATTCAATAATTATTGATAATGGTCGATGGACGCCATAATCATTATCGATAATATTGATAATATATAATATCGAATATGGAATATATACGAAATGACTCGAAATCGATACTATGAACAACAGCTGTCACATTCGATACTTTATTTACTCGAAACACACCAAAATCGGTATATGATTATCCATCAACAATGCTTTATTATCAGTTGAAAATCAATATTATCGATTATTCGATAGACACCATAAATGTTACTATCGATAAGCGCTAGAATTAACCCAATGAATAGCCGATAGATGCACCAATCAATAATATTGAGAAATGATAGTCACCGTTATCGTTTTTATTGTTATTTTAATATAAAACAGTCGATATCTGCGATATTTTGTCGATCAAAAAAGTTTGACTCTTCTTTGTTATGAATTGAATTATTGAGTAAAGTTAATTTAGTAATTATTGCAGTCGACATTTTATGGATTCAAAAGGCACCACAATCAATATACTATCAGTAGTTGCAATTCGGTTCTATCGATATAGAATGTCCACAATTAGATGTATATGTATCAGCTTATCGATATACACTACAATCAACACAATCGATGTTCGATATGCGTTTAACAGTTGATAAGGCCCATCATCAAAGTGCTCGATGGTTTGAAATTTTTTGAAATATTTGGTTTTAGTGTTTTCTTTCAGTATCTGATCATGCTTTGACATTGACTGTAAAAATAAATGTGTACTTACGAACAAGCAGTGAAAGCTAAGTTTGAGTCCTCTTCGTAAACAGCGTATTAAATTATCGAGTTGTCTCAATTAAAAAAATGACAACATGTTTCTACATAAGTTTCATATTTGCATTGCCACACGATATGTCAGATAAGTTTTCCGGTTTTGTCTGCATTTGATGCTTTAATTATAAAGTTGTTTAAGCTGGAACAGGCAGCAGCAGCAGCAGCCTCAGCAGGCGACAAGAGCGCGTTGCTCGTAAAGTCAATAAATAACCTGTTCAAATGTCGTTAAGCGTAAATCTGTGATGCTACCAGGAACGAACGCGAGTCGTATAATGTTCATTCATTAAGCTGCGCCACACCTGAACGCCCCCTTTTGAGCTGGGTAGGCAACCCTGACATTGAAACCGGCCGTTAGCTGCTGCGAGTAGCCACATTAAAAAACCTCGTTTGGGCCACTTGGCTGCCTGCCCTATCGCTGGCCCATCGCAGACGCTGCGAAGAGCCCTCGACATGGACAATTGACGGCAACAATGCATAACGAGGATAAGTGCTATAAAGGAATACGCCGGGCGCAGAAAGAGAGAACAAGACGCTGCCAGCTGGCGATAGCGCAAAAAGCACGCACATATGCGCGAAACATTGGCCCGAACAATCAACCCCAAGACACCAAAAAGAATAAGCAAGACATATTTTTGTAAGTGCCGAAGATTAAATACCCTTGGCTACATAAGAAATAGCTTTATATTTATATATAGCAATCCGATCTTTAATGAGAACTTTTAATTTCTAATTTGGTTACGATCTCTAGAAAATCAAAAAAGTTGTTCTTATAAGAACTCAATTATTGACTGATAGTTCTTATGGAAACTATATAATGTAGTAGTCCGATGTTGTTAAGAATTTGTATATATATTATACATATAATATATATTAGTCGGATCTTCTTTTTAATTAGAAATTTTAATTGCTGATTTGGTTAACATATCTAGATAAAAAAAATAGTTGTTCATACAAGAACTCAATTATCGACTTATAGTTCCGATGGAAGCTAAATGATGTAGTAGACCGGTATTTATTTGTTTATATATTAGAAGCATAGCATAAATTTAATAAAGATATTTAAAAAAAAAAAAAAGGTTTTTATACATAAATCTGTTTTGGCAGCTATGTTATAGTTATATGGTTACATGTTATAGTGGTCTGCTCCGGCCGATGATCTGCTCTATCAAAAAAGTTCCAAAACTGAATTTAATTATGCTGAGAGAGACGAATTTATATATTCGACAGCTGATCATGAATATAATACACTTTATGCACGTATATGTATGATGTTTATGTGTTTATGCGATAAATTTAAAATACCCCCAAGGCTGCAAAAACTCCAACTACCTGTGAATTGAATTGTGAGGCGAGTGTCCGCTATTTCCATCAGAGAACAGTAGTATATAAATGAAAGGACTAAAGGACTTATCGCAACGTCGATTTACGGCGCAATGCATTCGATTACGAAGCGAACCTCTTTGAGTTCAGTTCGAGCCAGCGCCGAATCACAGCAGAAGGCCAAAAGCCATTGCAAATAATTACAGAGCAGCAGCAAAGCGAACACGCTCAGGTGGCAAGTGGCAATGATGACGACGATGATAATGATGATGTTGCAAGACAATTAAATTGGTGTGTGGCAAAATGTAATGTCGGAAAATCAAAGCAATTTTACTTAGTACTTTCTCTCACGCTCGCATACTCTTTCTCTCTCGCTCTGTCTCTCTCTCGCTGTCTGTCTCTCTCTCGACAATTATAGAGCACGACATTGCACTCTTCCTGCTGCTGGCAAAGTATAAACTGCTCGTTGTCAACTCATTGTCAACTCGCTCGTTGCAAGTTTTGCGGCAAATAATTTTCTTCATCTTCTTGGCGCTTTTTTTCCATTTCGTTTTTCACAGCTTGCTGCTGCAGACATTTTTAATAAGTTGCCTGGCAGCCGTTGCACGTCGCAGCAGCAGCAACAACAAAAGCAAACATTGCAGCTGCCAAGTTGAAAATGAAATTCGTGGCACGAATAGATTTCCAAACATATGAGCAAAAGAGGAAACAGACATAAGGACAGACAGACAGACAGACAGATGTACGGACAGTGAGACGGAGGCACAAAGCACGTCGACTATGACAGAAATTCGAAAATGAAGCAATTTACTTGTATATTTGATACGGCCGGCCATGGACAGTTGTCATACCACTCTACGGTTGGATGGGAACCGAAACAGCAACAGCAACTGCAACTGCAACTGCAACTGGTCAGCAGACAGTCGACAGCTTATTAAGTGCCAGCCCCTCACTGAAGTACCCCTGGCTCCCATCTTCCGCCTGAGTAAATAATTAGCAGTGCATATCTGGGCGCATTTACGAATTACTTTCGTAATTGGTTTTCTTCTTCAACTGCAACTGAAAGAGTTGTGAATTTTCTCTGTTTTAATGTTAGAGTAACTGGTGCTTGTAACTTTGTAGATACTTTAAGAACTTCGTGTTACAATTAAATTGAGAGATGTCTTTTGGATTTTTAACAGCCTTACAAATTAGAAGTATTTTCAAAATTCCTATTATTTACTAGACTACAAACTATAACTTTATGGCTTTGTTTAATGAAACGATTTTTATACTTGATTGATTGTATTTGTGCTCAAATTAATTTTGCAAAAAAGATAAAATACTATAAAAGATATTGATTGTTATTAGGAATATTTATACCTTCTGGGGTCTACAATATCATAATATCTCTGCAAAGATATAATAATAAGATTCAGCATTAAAAAATATAGTGTGAAAAAATGTTGGGGTATTTTTGTACTCCCTCTCATTTATAATTTATATATAATAAATTTAATTATATATAATAAAATTGAGAATCTTTTCATTTAATTTTCAATCAATTGTCAGGTAATTTGTCAAGTCATATGGTATACATTTTGTTTCTTTGGTTTCGTAAAAACTATTCATGAAACTATGAAATTTAAAATTTGAAGCATGCTGGTTTTATAATATTTAAAGTGCTCAGTGCTTATGAACTCTCGCATGTGCTCAAAGCAATTACTTTGGCATGACAAAACCCTTCCAATTAACGCCCCTGGCTCGCACACATACTGGGGTATAGAAGTCCCATTCTGGGCAAGCATCTTGAACATTTTCGACTTGCAATGGCGCTAAAGCACAGAAAACCTATAAAGAAAATGCTAAAAACTAAAGGCACAGTGACTGTCCCACTAACCAGTAAACCACCAACACTCACACACACACACACACTCATACCAACCCACCGAAATGGGGCCCCCATAGACCTGAAGTTGAGCCTAGGCGGCAATATGGCTGCCAGCTGGCGTAATGGCGCTGCCTAAAAGATGGCACAAATAATGAAAGCAACGCGCTAATACTACGTGCAAAATGGTTTTCGGCAGACGCCGTTTCTAGTGCTGCACATTCACATTGCGTATACGTAACGTTGTCACCGACGGGGCTCAGCTTATGCAATGCAATTTCCATTTACATAAATTCGCGCATGTGTGTGTGTGTGTGTTACTCCGAAAAGCAAACCTAGTAGAAAACTTTACCTTGTTGTCTTCTATGTCAATTTGCTGGCAAAATTACCTTTTTGTTAATAGTTGCGGACTCGTGGGGGGCGCAAACATTAAAAGTAATACAAATGTTGCCTAAACGAAAAGTGCCAACAACAACAACAACAACAGCAGCAACAAAAATAATTACAACAATAACAACCACAGCAGCAACTGCAACACAAGCACTTACATTAAAACAACGGTAAATGCTTATTTAACTAATTTTGCAACATGTTTGCAAATATTTAGAATGCAACAGCTGCATAAGTGCGAGGGACACTTGAATAGTTTTTAAAAAGTTAAAAAGTTAGTTAATTAAAGAGGGACATAATTTGTAAGCTGAGCATATGCAGAGACAAGACTAAGAATATTCTACACAAAAGTTTTTATAAATCATAGAAATTATTTTAAATTATTAAATTTAATAATTTACTATTTATTTGTCGATCAAGATCAACATAACAAGCGTAAAACTTTCATTATTAGAAATATTTTTTTATTAAAAATTATTTTTGTATTTTTTCCAATACATTTTTATTACAAGAGGTCATGATTTCTGAATTTTAATGGGCGCTAGATCAAAAGACAAGACTATTTGGATTTTCTTTATTTACAATTAAGTCCCCGTTTTTTAATGAATGTTTGGATTCACTTTAAATATAAGAGAATATAATTTTTAATTATATAAAAACACCCAATAACTAATACTCGCAATAGTTTACTGATTAAAAATACAATTTTTTTTTAGATACCTTTTGCATAGTTCTCGTGGCAACCCTCGTTTAAAACAAGCAGATAAATAGGCAACAGACGAGCAAAGACTGCTGAGAAGTACTTTAGATTTTAGCTACACGCACGTACATGTACATACATATATGAGTGTTGGTTTGTTGCTGCTTATCTGTCCCAAACACCCACACCTACTCAGTTGAAGCCACGAAACCGCGAGTCAGGTGTAGAAAACTTGGCAAATGAATGCCGCTTGCTTAACCGTCAAATTAACCTACAGATTCAAAACTACTTCGGGCTCATCAACTTATGCAGGTGCCTGTCTGGCACATCGAGGTGGTGAATTCCGGTAGGGGGATTTAGCCACTTAACGCCTTGATTTCGCTCACCCAATTTTGAGCTGATTAACACACATTATCCGCTTGGAATAGCCGTCTAATTAGCATTGTTTGTTTCTCATGTTTCAAGGATATTGCACCACACCGCTCGTTTTGACTTTTAAATGGCGTGAAATGTCGCACTTGGATAAATAACAATAGGGCCGAAAAGTGTGTATACACTGTCCGCGCAAGCACGTGATCCAATTAATTAATGCTTGAAACGAGCAAAGAGAAATATTTTCCGAAGGCATTTATGCGAGCAGTTCGACCAAAAGTTAAAGCCGGCAATGACGAACTCGGACTGAGCTCAACGAGAGTAATAAGTAATCAGCATGAAAAAAGTTGTACTAAGTAAAAGTTGTAGATATCATGTATTAAAATCAGAAGTAAAAAACATAGGTACATTCTTAGCCACATTTGTTGCATTTTTATTAATTACTAAAATCTTTGTTATGTAGCTTGCGCTGCAAAGCTGGTGAGAGTTTTATTTTTTTCAATAAGACATTATTTTTGCGCCAGAAGCGCTTATGGATATTTTTTGACTCTCTACTAATAATTGGCAACAAGGACATCGCGAATATAAAGATATATATATGTTTTATACAAGATCTCAAAAAAGCTTCTGCTAATACTATTAGTTAAAAAATAAATAAAATATGACTGCAACAATGATTATATAATTATCGACTTATCGACAATACTTTCGAATTAACGACCTAATACGATCAAATTATCCTGCTCTAATTGATACCCCTTAGATACCATTGCAATTATTTATTTTTCCAAACTAATTTAATATGTTAGGGTTATTAGAATCAAGTGACTTTTAAGCAGCATCCATAAGGTCCCCCCTAATATTTCTACCGATATGCCTGATTCGCAGTTGGCACCACGCTGCGTATGCGCCATGTCCTTTCTTTGTAAATAACTGAAGCTTGTTAAATGCCGTCACTTGACACATTTAATTAACAGACACGAACAACTTATAATTGCCACATCGACACACACACACACACACACACACGCACACACACACACACACCCAAACGCGCAGATGTGACTGCAAGGTAATTGTTTTCACTGGACATCTCTGGTCTGGCTGACTGACCGACCTCCCGGCCAGCTCAATGAGTGCGAAATAAATATTCAACAGACACTCGTTTTAATTGCAAGAACACGCACAATGTCCGGGCCAAGAACTGAGTAAATTTCAAGCATTTTTCTTGATAAAACAGGGGAAATATTAAAGAAAGTTCGCTTATATTAATTAGCTAACAGGAGAGTGCAGAGACAACTATGCAAAGCTTTAAAGACAGTCTATAAAAAGCGAAAGGATCACCTATCCAATGAAACTAGCGCTATATTACTAGTCAAGAATAAATCTGGAAAACAAAGTTGTGACAATAGAAATACTCGAATACTAACTAAGTAGAGCTACGTTACCAAATTTAAATGCTGCACTGATTTCGAACCCTAGCGATGAACAAAAATACATTTGGCATGCAAATTGGTTGGGTAAAAACTATTTACATATCCAAATCTCTATTTGTGTTTCATTTTTGTATTATATTTATGTGTTACGCTTGTAAAATATTCATTTAAACTATTTCTGACCGCATTATACACGTTTTTTCACAGTGCAGAAAAAAACCATTCATCCAATTTCGTTTCTTAAATACGTCTAAGCCCCGCACAAAGCCTGCACTCCATTTATTTTTTAAAGTCAATTAAATTCCGCATGCTGGCACTAATCAACGGCTACTATTTATGACCAGGGCTCTGGTGGTGCTGCAAGGCTAAGTCTGCAGCCGCATTTTTGGGTCAAGGCTGTTACCAGAATAACCGAGCACAGGGCCCTGAGATGAGGATTGTCTGACTGAAACTACAAAAAAACAAAACAAAATACGAGTCTGCGACTGGGGCTAAACTGGCTGAACTGCTGGGTTTGCCAAAAACATGCCGGCAGTCGAAATTAAACTATGTAAAATGCTTTGAAACATGGACGGTGGCGCCCACTCGCTACACATGTGAGTATTAGGGGCTGGCTCCAAACACAGAGAAATAATATATTTATTAAAAATTGTTTGCTTCGTGCTTCACTGCACTTCACGGCCAAGCACTCGGCCATTATTATTTATTGTTGGCAAAACATACACACACACAAACAGATACACACACACAGGCACACACACACACACGCTTTCTGGCACATTCCTTTATATTGTCTGGTGCTCTGAGCATATTACCCCGCGAGCGCAATCCATAGTCCCGCAATTTTCGCTGCATACTTTCGGGCGTCTTTGTCGCATAGTTTTTGCGGTTCGAATTTAATTAACGAGCAAAACTTCTTTCGCCAAACCAGAAAACTTTACGTGTTTGTTTTAATAATTTTAATTAAGGCACGGCCATCATGCAATTGGATATTTTGCATCCACGCTAATGAGTCGCCACGCGTTTTGTCAGCCAAGTGTCAAAAGGACCGCAATCAAATTGCCAAGCGGCGGGTCACGCTTCAATCGCCGGCTCATTGCAATGCAAACGGCATTTGAGACTTTTGAACTGATTGCTCGCGCCGCAGCTAAAACTAATTAAAACCCAAGCACCCACTGCCCCAGCCAACCACTGCCAAAAATGCACCAGCAGGCGTCCAGTTGCGTATCCTGCGTGGCATGTGGGGAGCCTGTGGGCAGGGATGCGATTATATTTGTATGAAGCAAGCAAAACGCACTAACGTAAGTAAACACGTTGCGTCAATGCAACTGTTTATTAAGCATGGTCGCCAATTAGCAAGCGGTCGCATTGTGCGTTAATCGACTGTGTTCCCAAACACCAAATCAACGACGAAATCAACAGCAGAATGTTGTATCTATATTCTGTCTACATGGCTATTTTTCAATTTATTATAAAAAATATTGGGAATGTTTGTAAAATACAAATTTATTTAGTTTGTTTCTGACTTGCCTTTTAAGTGAACAAATACCTAACATATAGTCAAATTATATTTTAAGTTTTTATTGGTTTTATTTATTGCTTTAAAAAGTTTTGCTTATTTATATATCCATTAAATACCCAAAAATTACTTTCTTCGTATTTGAATGAGAAACAGTTTTTTTTAACTTGATATCCGAGTTATCAAATTTTATTTTTTTTTAGTTGTGTTTATTTATATATCCATTTAATGCTTAACAATAATCCTTCTTATACAAATTTCAAAGTTGAAACTGTTTTAGGTGAGTTGCTATCAGAACTAAAAACTACTTAAAGATGTAGTACAATTTTATTCCGTTTCTAATTTATATATCCGTTAAATGTATAAAAAGTATTTTGTATTAATTGCATAACTGGTAACATTTTGTAAACAATACAAAGCTTATTTATCATTATTAATTTCTTGACCTACCCTCCAAACAGCGCTGTCACTATTGCACACAATAAAAAAAACTTTTCATTGATCAGAGATAGGAGATCAACTACGATAAAACCCAATTCAAACTATTAAACTAAACTTCTTGTTTACTGACAGCAACTTTGACAGACCTAAGCGAACTTTTACTTTAGCTAAGTTAAATTTTTCTCTATAACTTTGCTTTACTTTTTACTTGCTATTAAAATAGTTTAATACTTTGACTTGCGATCATGTCCGCCGTCAATTCAATAAGCTCATTGGGTACCCTCTTCCCCACTTGTAGAATAAAAACAAGCCAGTTGTCAGTCCTGGCCCTATGTCAACGCCAATTTCCCTTTTATGCACAACTTAACAGAGCTTATTGCTTTTTACTCTTCATTGCGCATAAATTTAGCATATACAATACGCATGATATGCTGCCTTAGACCAATGCCACCCACTTTTATGCGCTTTTGTCCGCCGCGCACGCTCTGCCCTCCCCCTTCCTCACTCCGCCCATAGCCCCTACAATATGTGCAGTCAATTGTGTGCTGTGTGGAACAGGGGAGCACGCACACACATGTGCCCTGGAGGCGGGCGAAGATGCTGCGAGTCTCATTAGAGGCAGCTGAGTTTGACTACAGGTAATCTGCACACAAAACGCCTGCTGCAATCCTCGCTTACCATCCCCATACTCTCTATATAGTGTCAGTTGAGAGCGCACGTTTCGCAGCTAAAAAAAAAAAGATATGGCCATAATAGCGGGCGAAAGAGAACTAACTGCATTTAAGGCAAACAAAATGAGCGCCACGTAGCGCCAAACATAAAATTATGCATGTGTGCAGTTACCCACTCCCCGGCCCCCTCTTCCGCCCTTCGCACTTTTAGCTCTCGCATTCCCTTTTGCTCACTGTGGCAAGTGAAAGCAACGCAAACGGAAATAATTCAAGTGCAATGCAAATCATGACACGGCCACGTTCAGGTAATTGTGTGTTCACCAAAAGAGGAACAGGAAGTCGGGGCGAGCAATTCAGGAGCAAAAAAAAAAAAAATGGCCAAACGGAAATGAGCAAACACACTGCGAGCATAAGTGTGCCCAGAGTTGAATCAATTTGTGGTTGACCAGAGCACTTATTAAACATCGAGCAAAGCATTTTGGAAACGGTTTGCTATAGTTTATTCCACTCTTACATAATTTCGATTGTGCTGTAAAATTACAGATAAAGCGATATCAAAAAGCTCCAATTTATTGCATTAAAAATAAAGTTTATCAGCTATTTATCAATGGAACCATCGATTAACAAACCATTAACAAAACAAGCTGTCTGTCAGGCGCCGAATATCTTATACGCTTTTAGTAGTGGTCATAGACAAGAATTTGAAACGGTTCTATTAATCGATATACATATTCGTACAAAAAAAGCTTTGAGCACAAAAACTTAATACCCCAAGCAAATTTTTTTTTAACATAATTTTTATTTAAAATAAATTTTTGTTGAATAACTTATAATTTAAAGATTTTATAAGTTTTTTTTTATAATTTAATATAATATATATATGGGGAAAATATACGTTTAAAGTTTTGGCATTCAATTTCTGAAGCAAAGATACTCATGAAAAATTTTGTTTTATTTTAAAATTTTGGTTTTATATATTTGGCCACATTTACTCTATATAGAGCCAATCTGCTGATTCTGCCGATAAACACATACTTAATCCGACCGGGAGTACTTCTATCATAAGGTGATATATTTCGAATAGTACCCTATGGAAGGGCATAATAATGCTGCACAATAAACTGCATTGTAAATGGCCTATAGTCAGATTACTTATATGACGGATAATGATAGGCTATAAACTGATTAATCGTTCTCGTTTATGGTCACTTAAGCCTCAATGCAATAACCAACCAGTCATTTATTAATATTTGATTGCTCCTGACCCCGTGCTGCACTTAATGATTGGTTTTCAACATAAAAAAAAACAAAAAAAAGTTATGCGAGGCGCTACACAAATATTTGCCATTTATATCCAATTTCTTTATGCCCCCCACGCATACTTATCAGCGGTAGCTGCATTCAATTTTATTCAATTCCATTTGAAGAGTTCAACAGTAGAAGACAGGAAAGTGAGTTGAAGCACCATTTATATAAAGTAAATAGACCGACAGACAGTCAGACAGACGGAAAGAGAGAGAAAGAGAGCAGATAGTGAAAAAAAGTAGAAATAAACAAATAAATAAACTTTTTAAGACCTGCCCCAACCATAAAAATGCTTTAAAAAAAACGCTGCAAATAAGAAAATGGATAAATGTAAATGCGTCGCAAAAGTTGGAACATCTATCAAATTCGGTGTTGATTTTCAAGCAAAGGCCAAATGTGTGTGCTTGTGTGTGTGCTCGTGTGTGTGAGTGGCACAATAAGATAAAACTGTGAATGCGACTGCTGAGCAACTGCATGAGAAATGATATGTGGGCAACCAATACTCGACTCAAACAGCAACAACAAAAATCTAGTAAAAATCTTATTACGTTATATGGTAAGTGCTGGATGTGGTGTGTGCGCGTGTGTGTGTGTTTGTGGGTGTGCGGCTTTGGGTCACTTGTAAATCACTTCGTTAAGTAGATTTGTAGAAAGGCTTTTGGCTTTGCTGCTCCGAGACAGATTTGAAAGAAATTGAATTACATCGGAGTATTTCAGCAGAAAAAAGTGTTTATGCAGCTGGCTTTAGGTACAAAATTAAGATGTATTAAGCTCTATTTCTCATGTTTTATTTTTTTCCTGCATATCATTTCCACAGTCTCGACATTTCTTTTGTCAACTTTCACTTTTTATGGCATTTAATTTCCTCTTTGTGCTCATCATTTACAATAATGCCAAACGAAAAAATTAACATAAATTTGCTATTTTCCAGCAGTTTAGCAAGGGCACATAAAGGAAAAAAGTTCAAGACAAACAAATAAAAATTCTAGAAAACCAGCAAACACAAAACAATAGAAGGAAGAAAAAAAACAATAACAAAAAATGTATATCATTAATATTTAACTACAAGATATCCTTTAAAATTGAGGAAAATTTTGGATATTAAAAACAAATAAGGGCACTGTTTAAAAATATAAATTTTTTTATATATTAACCTTTTTATTTTTTTTAAATATGATTTCGTGTGTAACTTTTTTTTATTTTAATAAATACTTACATTATGCATGAATATACCTCTCATTAGGACTACAGGGTATTTTCAAGCAAAATACGACGACTGTCGCGCCTTGAAATATTCTAAATTTTTTGCCGTCTGCTGTTTACTGCCCGTTGGCTTGTCAAAGTCGACACTTTAAGACCTTTTGGTAACGGGACATTTAAAAAAGAGAAAAGAAAACACAATATTAAGATTTATGCGCTATGATTAAGTGACTTTGAACGCCTTTAGCTATATTGAATTTGATTTACGCGATTCTAATTGAAAGACAAACATTGAAATTGACTGAAAATAAGCTTAAACAGCCAAATAGCTAAAAACAAATGCACAACACCTTTAGCTGCAATTATTTAACTCAATTTATCAGATTCGGAAATCAAATCAGCAACTGAAATCAAATAACATCTATATAGATTTCTAAGCTTCTTTCGTTTGAAATGTGGTTCTGTCTGTTATTCGAGTGATTATTCGAGAGGCAAACGTAATAGATCAAGAGTATAATACGATATGCCAGCTCATACTAAAGTAGATTTATTACAATATAAATAGCTTTTAAATACAAATTACAAATGTCAGAACTGAAACAGGAGCAAAAAGAACTGCTTTTCCGTTTGGGCAACACAGTTACCTCAATAAAGTTGGCAACACATTCAACTGCAAACACCCACAAAGAATTTGTGTAAAACATCGGCATCTCAACTAAAGACCAAATGTTTTTAGTTCTAAACAGCTACAACAAAATTACAATGTTCGAAAACAAAAACTGGATTATATATAACAAAAATGTATAGTATGTGTGTACAATTTAGGTAGCTGCTACAAAAAATCAAGTGAGAATCCTGCAGTCAAGAGTGCTCGACTGGCAGATACGATGTTATCAACTTCAAAGTGCCCAAATATTTTCATTTAATAATTGGTGCTAAAATAAAATATTTAAAATATCATAATCTCAAGAAAATGGCTTCAGTATCGATATTTATCTTTTATATCTACATCCCAATATTTATCGATATTATCTGTTAAACTTATGTATTATACTTTTTGTTTCAATAAACCCTCCCTTCTTTGAATGTCGATCTTGGGGTGAAATTATTTTACCTGTAAACTTTAATAAAAAAATAAAAAAAATTGACATACTACATATTATATTTCCAGCTCCTATAAAACCTGCGCTTGACCTGAAAGAAATAAGTTTGTAAATCAATATTTATCATTTTGCATGAACTATTATAAATCCAACAAAAAACTTAAACAGCCTAAAATATTAAAATATTATAATCCGTGTTGCACAACTTTATAACACCATTTTTACCATAGGTAATGTGTACAGGGTATACAAATAAAACCCGTACGTATAATCTTTATGTCTGTCTGCAACTGTTTGTTCTGACAGCTGCTTTGGCTCGGGCTTCGGGCTTCGGGGAATATGAGGTTGAAGTTCGGTTTTGGTTATGTTTTTGTATTGCCCCCTTCTATTCTAGTACCCGCTGCAGTGTGAAAATTGCACAAGATTGCATGTGTTAGTTTTTTCAAATATTTATATCCATAATATTTTTGTGGCTGTCATTTGTGTTGGGAGTGTGTGTGTGTGTGTGTGTGGGTGTGTACTCGTTTTGTGGGTTTACACAAATGATGTTTGGAGAGTGTTTTGTGAGTGGCAGCACCGTCTGTGGCTGGCAGCAGCAGTTAGATTATAATAGATTGCAGCTGACAACAATTGAAAGAACAGCACAACAGTGATGGAATTATCAGACGTAAATTATTTAACTTTGTGTCAATTTTATGGCATCCTTTAGAATTATTCAGGTATTCAGAAACCGTCTATAAAATTATGAATGGCTTAAATATTTTTTTTTATATTTGTATTTTTAAAGGCAATATTTAAAGGTATTATTTTATTTATAATTCAGGTAATCAGATATTGTGTATAAAAATTTGAATTGCTTCAATAATTTATTTTTATATTTTTAAAGGTATTATTTGAATAATGAATTTTTTTTTTTTGTATATTGCTTAAAGTTTTCTTGCATTGTTAGTATTTTACGCAAGAAAAAATTAAAAAAAAAAATAAATAAATATGTACGCATTCTTCATCGTTTCATCATAGTTTTTACATCTCAATTTCCGATTTTATTGACGAACGTAAGCGCACATTACTTTCAATTTAGCAATAACCGTTCAATCATGCCTGCTAATCAAGTGTTTGAACAGTGCACACCGAAACGAACTTGTGCTCAATTCCCGGCCCTGGTTCACCGTAAACCCCCCATAAAGCTCCATAAATCACTTGCAAATGACGCTGCCTGGGAAGGGAGCATCGCAGCCGCAAGGCGGCATAGGATCCAACATTATGGGCTTGTAACTGCGACTGTCATTCCCAATGTGAATGTGAATGCACAATTATAGCCGCTTCGCTAGCTCGTAAAGCAACAACAACAACAACAATAACAATGGCAAGTCACAATTTGCCTTGCCTTGGCCACGTCGCAATGATGACTTTGTTGCAGAAACCAGCGACATCAATAAAATAAACACTGTCAATGCTGGTTGGATGGATGGATGAATGGCTGGTTATGTTGCCTGGTCGGTTGGCTGGATAAATGGATGTTTAGGATGCTGGTAAGCAGCGGCTGCACAATTGAACTTGCGACATTTGGTCGCGCTGTTTGTCCTTGCTGTCGTTTTTTGTTTGACTTTTATCTATTGACATAATATTTTTATACCCTTGCAGGGGATATAATGATTTTGATACGAAACGTGTATGTCATAGGAGAAGGCTATTTGGCCATTTGATTGTTTCTATTTGAATAAGTATCTCAGTTTATTTTGACTATCTTGATGAAGTTATTTGGATGCAGGCAGTTATTATGTCGAATATGTCGATTTTTTGGAAAACAAAAACTTTTTGGCTTTCAAAATATCCCAAACAAACTCAACATTTGAGAGCCTGATCATGCTCATAAAATTTGAGCTAAATATCAAATTACAATATAGCATCAAATTATTATATAAAATATGAATAATCGGTTCAGAGTCTTTGTCTTTGTGTGGAAACACTGTTAACAATAGATATATGCAAGAGTATTCAACTTTCGACATTCCAAAGACACCTGTGCTTTCCGATTTTTTATGCTTTTGCCGCCACAGGCGGGTGTTGAGCTGGGGTCTTATGCAGGCTCAGAGCACTGAGCACACAGCGTTCAGTCATTCACTCAGTCAGTCAGTTAGTCAGTGTGTGGGTGATTGAGCTGGTCTAATGGCTTTGTGTTGACGGCCTGCATAGATTTAAGAGCGGCATTTGCAATATTGTGCGCCAACAGGAGAGAGAAATGCCATTAGTAGCAATAAATGGATGAGCAGAGAAATACAAACTAGAATATAGGAAGCTGCGGATTGTTTAGGCTATATTTTGTACGCTCTTGCTTTGTAAACAGATCGATATGAAATGGATATATTTCTGAAGACTTTAACGTTAAGAAATCATTCAAATTTTTAGCGGTCTGTTAGGTTTTAAGTTTTTCAATTATTTAAATCGTTTAGGATTCAGTTTTTCTATTTTTATTTTTATTTTTTTTTTTAGCAGATCTGGGATATATTACAACAAAGTTGTTCGTTAAATACATCACCGGATTTTCCTAATTTTTTTAAATGTGATATTTTGATATTTAAGTTTTTTTTATTGTTTATTGCCCAATAATGTTCCAATTGGACCAAGATTTCCTGTACATCAGCTTATTTTTCAAGACTAGTCCTATTTGATTAATTTAATTTGAAATTCTTAAATTAAAACGGCTGTCAATCATTTCATAAAACTATACTTTCGACATTAATACAAAAAGTATTATTTTAAGGTATTTTGACCCATCCTAATAACTTTAAATGCAAGAGTAATTGTTAGTGCATATTAAGGGAAGGCACATCTTGAGGCACCGTTAAATTTTATGCAACTCACATCAATTTCACTTGTGCATGCAGAAACACACACACGTATATAAATATATGTCTGCAATGACCTCTCGCAATTGCTGCTGTTGCAAGTGTTAAATAAAGTATCACGTCCACTTTTAGTGTATGGGTAGGGGGAGCAGAAGCGTTGACATTTATTGCTTGTTTAAAGCGAAAATAATATATAAGCGGGCCGAGAAGCAGAGCCGAGATCTTCTCTATGAATGCCAGTTTGGCTAGAGAAGAGTCGTACGAAATGCTTAGCCTATTACTATTTTGTTAATATATACAATATATATTATATATCTATTTCTATCACATATATTTCTTTAAAATATGTTTTACAATTTGCCAATTATTTTATTAAGTACCAATTCGATTGAAACTTTAGAATAATAGAAAATTACTTTTTTAATCATATTTTTCCTCGACATAGTTTCGGTTAATAGTTAGTACCTTTTAAGGTTTCATTATTATTATTATATTACATAATTTAAGATATTATAAAATAAATTATTTATTTAGTTCTGTCTTTCAGTCTAAGTATTAAATCTGACTTATTATATCTGGACTTCAAAGAAAGTGTTTATTTAAAAATTACACACAAGTGCATTATTATTGTTGTTCAATATTTTTTTATTTCGAAATTATATACGAGTGTTTTGTTCTGCCCCTCCAGTTTACTTCCTCGGTGTCTTCTCATGCACAAAACTTTTGCAAATAAAGCAGTTTATTGTGCCAGTGGGATTTATAATCCACACAAGCGTTATAAATGCTGCTCTTGCTCTACCCCCACCTACGGCAGGGAATCACTTTGAAAATAAAAAGTGAGTCAGAAAGAAAGAGCCAAAGCCTGAGCCACATCCTGAAACTGGTTCGGTTCTCGGGAGCTGCCGCTGTCCGAGGCGCAGCATTTCAAATTAAAAGCATTTGCCGTTTTTATTGCTGTGTCTGCAGTTCGTTTTTTTTTTTTCTTCTTTTTATTTATTTTTTATATTTTTTCTTTTCTCTGTCGCCGGACATACAAATTTTTATGTCCATTTCGCTTTATTTCACACTTTCTTGTTTATTATTGCAGTGCTCGACCCCAAGGAAAATTAAGCGTTTGACCTTTTTTGCACGGCCCGTTCATGTGCCTTCTTTGCATTTACAATAATGTTGTTGCCATTGATTTATATGCACAGACTTTCTGGTGGTAACCCTTTAACCCTTGCCAAACCAACTCTTTCTCTGTCCCTTATTCGACTTAAATGCTAACTTAATTGTTATGCCAGCGCCTAAAAGCAGGCAATTTGCTGTTTTACGCTTTCTGCTTCTGCTGTGAGCGCATCCCAAGACGTCAGCATTTAAAAGAAAAACATGCTTTTCATTTAAACAGTTAATTAAGCACCAAATCATTTCCCAACTTGCATTGAGTGCGAGCCATTTGAGCTGGCCCCTTAAATTTGCAGCGGCTTTTAGATTGCGTCTTAATGTGTTCAAAGGATGTGGGGGCAGGAGTCGCAACACAAACAGAGGGTAAAGAGTAATTAGCCTTGCCATTGTTTGGTTTCTCTATACCGTATCAAGAACATTTTTACTATACTATAAAATGAATGGTTTAATCTATACTGCAGCAGAGGCTAAATTTAAATAATAATTATACATAGGTTAATCATGTTGATTGCTTACTTTTTTTTTACGCAACAAAATATAAAATATTTTAATTTGAAAAATTTTCAATATATTTAAATTTATGCTAACTTTGGTAAAGATGGTGGTGAAATATTCTTAAAAAAATTAAAACTTGTTCTAAAAGAACAAAATGGGATTTATCACTTAAATAAGAGCAATAAAAAATTGTGCATTCCCGAATGCGTCGGCTGAAAACCAAGCAAACCTGGCAATAGAGTAGCCGTTTGCCAATATTGGAACCTAGTTGGCAACGCTCTCTAACCCAATAAAGCAGTTTAGCCTTTTACACCAGCTTCTCTCGAATAATTTTGATTCAACTTTGACCTTGTAGCTTGTTGTTCAGATTGGGTATTTTAGTGCACATTCTAATAGTTCAATCGCTGACCCTTAATAAGCTAAGCGCTTATTGAAATCCTCTTAATTTGCTTGAATTTGCTAGAATTTCCTTAAATTAACAAAACGCTTTATTAGATTATAAACAGCGTGTACAATAAAACGAAATGGCATTTTATATGCTCCCAAGTCGTAAACTCATATATGTTCACCTGAATACGTCCATACAGCGACGGCAACCATACGCAAATTTGCCAACATATGAAAATACATATTTTTCAAATATTATGAGTTCTTTGCGGCTGGCATTTTATTAGCTGTTGCCTTTGCTGCCGAAACTGCCTTGCAGGACAATCTTAAATTGAATTTTCAATAAAGGACTAAACGAGTATTAATGCGTGTTGTGCAGTTAAACGTGTAAATTGTTGATGATATTAATATCCGTTTGCCATTTAAAGGGATTACACGAATGCATATGATGAGAAACTTGAGCGTAATTGATAAACGCTTAAGTAAAACAGGAAATTATAATTTTTGGCCAGTCAACATATAAATAATACAACACTTGGTGATTTGTATTAATTGATCGTAATTTGCACACGAAAATGTTGCCAAGTTCTTGGCAAGTGTTTTCATAATTTGCATGGAAATGGCCGGGAATATCTTAAAATTAAATTCCTGTCCAAGCGATGACGGCAAAGTGTGAAAATCAAAACATCAGCAAATGATGACCCCGACAGCTGCGGAGAACACAAGACATTTAAACCCAGGGCCGCAATTTATTATATGGCTTAGGCAGGGCCTCATCCCCAGCCCAAAATGCTTGCCAGCAATCAATTTTAATGTGGCTTCAAGCTCCAAGCATTCATTGATACGCACATACATACTTACCGAGAGTGCCATAGTTGCGAGTACACGACTTGGCAATACCCTGTAAGCAATTAATTTTTGAATTGAACCGATTCATATCGGGTGTACAAAAATTTAAAAATCATGTATGCACATCGAACCGTAAAAGTTTCTCAAAAAAAAATAAAATCAACCGAGCCAAAACTAACCATTTTTATTTTTAAATGGTTTGGTTGACTTTCAATTAATTTTACATACATTGACTGACCTTGGAGGCTGCTTAATGAGAATTCTCTAGTAGGTATTTTGTCTCTTTAATATATATTTTCTTCATAGGTGTCATTACACCCATTAGCACATTCCTATGATACCCTTTTTACATATATCCGAACTTATAGGGTATGAAAACACTCATATATTTAACTGCTGTTGGGCATGCAACAAATTTTGTACAACAATTGAAATGTGTGCGGCCTGCCAAAGGTTAAAGCGTTTCTTGTATTGCCAAATTTGCGCCAGACGAATAACTGGAGGGGGGACGGGGCCTGTGGAGAACGGCAGCTACCAGGCGGCATCAGTAGTCCGAAGTCCGCTGTCGACCACATTGTCAATCAAGAAATGCCTTCGCCCAAAACTCTTGCCGTCTATTTGCCAAAGTCACAAGCGTAAACACTTGACCAGCACGTGCTGGACACCCCAACCACAGCCCCACCAAGCCGATCTATAGAGACCCCACGCACAATGCCCTAAATTTATGCATTTTAGTTGACTTATTAGGGTCCAAGTGGCCATTGTGTGTGCGAGTGTGCCAGTGTGCGTGTGTGCGAGTGTGCGAGAGTGCGAGTGTGTGTGCGGGATGTCCACTGTCCGCTGTCCGCGCTTGTTGATTTGCTTTGATTTTGTCGTCCCTTTTGGGGGAGAATCCTGTCCAAAATTGACCAAGTGTGTGTCGTAGTTACACTTTGCCGTTGACCCAAACGCTGCGGGCCTGACTTGTTAATAGTTGCTAATTATGTTTAATTAGTCATTTGCATGCGACATCTGAATTTACTCAATGTTCCCCTTAGCCATGCTGAAGCCCTGCATACATGTGTAAAATCGACACATACACATATTATTGCCTCGAAGAATTTCAGAGTTCTGATAATGTGATAATTACCTAAATCTGGATCAAAGAGCGAAATACAGATAGTAGGCAATTTTAGTTTTTCATTTAAAAAATATATTTATCAATATACATTACGCAACTTTGAATTAGCACTGACAACTTTAACTTTCGATTTAGATTTTAATTAATAAATAATTAAAATCACCAGGAATTATTTACTTTAATATTATTATTTTTTTATCTTATAGGTCGAAAATTTGATAATTTTCCGCATCATTTCAGATTTGAAAAAGTGGCTTACTCATATTCTGATTGAAGATATCCCTTTTATATTTGATACAAAATTTTTTATAACATAATTGTGTTTCGAAAATAGGGCAAACATTTTAAATAAATTTTCAAAAAGTTTATTACATAATTTAACACTATTTGATGGATAAATCAAAACAGAGCTCAATCATAGCCAAAATAGCCAAGTAAATACGAATATCAACAATAAGAACTGACATAAGTTTGCAAAGCCTAAACAAAACCAAAAAGATTGCCATTTCATTGCCTCAATGGAATTTTCCATAATCTCCGGTCCCAATAATCGCCATGTCTCAAAAGCAAGCAATCTATGTTAGCCAATAGTTAAAATCTATCATTGTTTGCCATTTGCAGCAGATGTTTCATGACCAATGCCCATAATTACGATTTGGAGCAGATAAGCCTCAAATGTAAATAGTTCCTTTAGGCACAATTTGGCAGTAACTGTTAAGTAGCTGCTGAACATTTTTACCGGGGTTGTCTCTGTGCGACCCATGAAATGTAAATCTTTTCATTTAAGGGAAATGCTAAAATTGCTAGACAAATTTTCAGGAAAAGTTGGTAGGGTGAGCGGGTGGGATGGGCTTTTGTGTCTGCTGGTTAATTGAAACCAATAACGGAAAATGGCAGCGTGTGTCTGACGACTGGGCACAGACAACAACGCTAAATAGACCACAATGCCAACTGCATATACAAGAAGATGTCCTTGCACGAGCGGTAAACAAAGTAAGACAGGGAGGGGAAGGAATGTGGAGTGTGTGCTCGTGTGTGTGTATGAAGTACATGCGGTTTGAAAAGAAATCAGGTAAAAATTCTTGTTGTCTTTATTACTGTTGTTGTTGTTGTTGTTGTAGCATAGCTCGTTGTGCTCGTTGTGTGCCGTTGGTTTGTCTAAGTAAACAATGAATATGCATGACTTTCCAATGAAGCACGCCAGTCGCAGAAGCTACAGTGCAACAACAACAGCAGCAGCAACAACAAGAGCAACAATACAAATTGTGCTGCACACACAAATGCACCGAAACAAAAAAAAAAATTGGAAAACTTCAATTTACGAAAGTGATACGATGCTCGATAACAAAACACAAATAGCTTTGAACGGACTGCATTGATGTATACCCTGCAATATATTAAACTACAAAAAGATAATAATAATTTTTTTATTACACTAGCATTCAGTCTGACTGCTTTGGAGTTTTATGCTTTATACTTACTATAATATTTACATTTAAATTAAATTACAATTACATTTTTCAGAAAATCATTTGTGAAATAAAATGTCCCCCCTCTTTTCAAGTGAACTTTTGAATATATTTTAATTTATCGACAATCTGCTATCAAATTATCGAATTTGTACATATCTTACAGATACAGAAATAATCTTTCTGTGTCTTACACACATTACAAACATTTTGTTTGTTCGCTTTTCAATGCTGACAGGGTATCATTACAAATCAGAGTAATAATAAAAAGACGTAACAACGAGAACGTCAAACACATCGACAGCACTCAGAGCTAACGAGCTGACAGCGTTGATTAATTATTGCTGATGACAAGATCACCATCTGCCCTCGCATGCAAATTGATTAGAAACGCAGCGAGTTCGATTTTCAAGCAGAGTTCTGTGTAAAATATTAAGTAACTGCTGCCTATCACTCTCTCTCTCTCTCGCTCTCTTACTAAATCTCCCTCTCTATCCGACTGTTGCATTATGCAGCAATTAGTAAATGTCAAATTCCGTGTGCGACTGCACTGAAAGTCGAAATTTATAGCTTGCAAATCGCCCAAATGCGTCAATGCAAACTGAAAACGGGCGCCTGGACGTATGCAACGGAAATGCATGTGATTATTATGTTGCCCGCCCCGAAAGAGGCTGAGAGGGGTGACCGCCGAGAGAAGAGTATCAAGTGCAGCCATATGTGAGCGCAAGTATCTGTGTGTATTTATGTATGTGTATATATATATATATATATATGTGTGTGCGTGTGTGTGTGCGTGGTTGATTAAAGGCCTCGCCTTAACGATGAATTGTTGCAATGCCCATTAATATTCGCCTGCATATTTCATGGCACGTGTCTGGCGAACAAAATATCTCAACTGCTTCAATATCTTTAAGCCCTCAACCCTTTTCACAGCTATACAAAACAAAAATTGTAGCACGATTTGTGCTGATTGTGGATTCTGTTGTCTGTCTGAAGTGCATATATCATTTAGAATTGTAATGTTATTAATGTTATACATAGATATGTAGCATTAATTCTATGGAAATATGATATGTATCTATATGTAAATATATAATATATCAAATAATTTACCAATTACACACATTCCTGTCAACTTAATTATCATTATAAATAAATACTCATATTGTAACACTTAGAATGACATGATTATACCTTAAGCCAAAAAAATAAAAATTACCTTTTAAACAAAACAAGTTGCAGTTGCAAACGAAAGTATATTTGCAAATTCCATAAAAGATTAAGATATCTTACATGGAATATATATAAATATGGTAAGCTGAGCCGATGTAAATCGGAGAGATATCTAAAATAATTAAAAAGCTTCTACAAGACAAATAGTAGATTTATAAAAGTAAATAAAATAATTTAAACATATTTTTTGTGTATTTCTCTGATTTATATCGGCTCAATATAGTATTGTAATAAGATATTGTAAAAAACAAAAATGTTTTTCATTAAAGAACGCCTAGCATATGATAGCAATATTATATATGCAGCTTTAAAATTAAGAGACTTGCATATAAATTATCAAATATATATATTTTATAAGGTTCGAGATTTCTCAAAATTTCAAGACAATAATGTAAAGTTTTTCGTTTGTAAATATGTTCTCTACTAATAACGTAATATTAAAACTAAATTATATCAATAAGACATATTTCATAAATGTAGTCTCTAGCTAAGGCGAGAATATATCTTACACTCGACTTGATTTTCAGTTTTGTACAAACAAATTGTAAATATTGAACAAAAATTCAAATGATATTAAAATTGTCACAGTATTACAATACAATATTCACATTCCGATTTTTATAGCAGATAACAAGATTACGCATTTGATGGCAGAATGCCCAGCTGTGAAAATAAGCTAAATAACCACAATTTATGTTGTCTCCAAGCACACAAGCTCGATATGTGTTTCCCTTGGACAAATACGTTCGCTCTGTGTCTCTGAAATGGCCACAATATTATTTTCAATTTATATTTATAAATGAGTGTTCTGTTGCCTCAAATGGTGATCGAATGGCCATCATAATCTTTGATATAATTTCTACTTTATAGCCGATTGTTATTGCTATTGTTGCAGCGTAAGGATAAAAATTTACACATTGATATGTTTTTACGAGTGCAAAAATGTAAACAAATAAACAAAGCGCCAGCCATCAAAGAGCAATTTCAATGTAAAATGTAACAAGAGAGGAGACACACACACACACATTTAGAGACGAGCATCGCTTGTAATATGTGTTGACAATTTATACGCTTGAATACACACTTAGACAAAAGGTTGTGCCCACAACAACAACAAGAGCTACTTGCATAGACGAGCGGCAACAATAACAAGAAACATGTAATTTGACAAAACCAACAAAATGCCATAAACCATAAATTCTTGGCCAAAGCCAAAACACTAAAATTGCGCCAGTGATATAGAGAAAAGCCTAACGGTGCCTAAGTTGTAGGCCATTGTTTTTGGCTTTCGCCAGTGTATATTTTCTTTAGGCAAAACTGACTCTCGTAATCGCCTGGCAATAAAAACAAGCCAAGTAGCAGTAGCAGCAGCGGCAAATGCTGGCGGCAGTCGAAGAAGACCACATAAAATATTATCGAAATCATCATATTCTTATGTCAGCCTGGCAACCCTGGCAGCAGTCAGGCGTCTCGCACATAAAAAGCACATAAACAAATAAATCGTCATATGTAACAATGGTCTATTAGTGAAACTACAAGCCAAGACATGCCACAAAAGAAGGAAGCACAAAAAAAAACACCCACATGGAACTATATAGATGTAGAGTATATACATATATTACATATAGTACACAGTTTTGGGGGCGTTTATCATGCGCAGCGTTTACATATGGCATTAGGAGCTAAATTACTGTATTTATGCCCAACTAGATTTAAATCAAGGCTTAAATGAGCCGCCAACGATGAATTGCCAGCCCCCGAAATGTTATTAAATTTGTGCGCGCACAAAGCTCAAAGTGCCGCACAAAAAGCTACTCCCAACACACAGACAAGGCCACAAAGCATCCACCAGAATGTGTCAATTTCAAAGTTTCAAAGTTTTCATGGTGGCATTTTGTGTGTGTGTGTGTTTTTTTTTTGTCGTCAGTTGCATTTTTTTTTTTTTGTCTTTCTTTTTTTGGCACATTTGAAAGCCTCAATGCCATTTGACTGTTTTATACTTCAACGATGTACTCGAAACGTCTTTAGCCCAAAATTCGCTTTTAAAAGGCGTGACAATTTTTGTCTAATAATATTATTACGTATATATTTTCAACCAAACGAAATTAAGTTGAATGGAAATTTGGGAACTTACCCTTTAGTTGATGTTTGTCATTTATTTTTTGACTTTGTTTGGCATTAAAAAAAAAAAACCACAGCTCTGGAAAGGATTTGACTGCTCTGTAGATGAAAGCAAACGTGTGTTTTTTTTAATTTTTATTTTATATATATATATATTTTTTTTTGGCAGTAAGTGGTTTAAAAATAATGCCATTGCATTGACCGAGACTATTGACGATTAAAAAAGTGCCAACAATGCAGTTAATTTGGTTAAATGGCCAACGCTAGCACGGCTATTTAAATAGTTAGCAAAAGCACTAAAATACTAAAAAAAAAAAAGCTAGCAAAAAAAGTTTGCCTGCCTCGCGAGCTTTTTTTTGCCAATACAACATTGCATCATTGAGGCAGCGGAAATGGAGAATTCTGCAGCAGAAGCTGGCAAACTATTTTTGACGGTATTTGCATCAAACAGATGTGCAAACGGGATAAGCGCTAGATGGATGATGGGCTTAGCGTGTGCCGTTTCGCAGGAATAGATGCGAATGGGCGATGCGGTGGGGAGAGGCGGAAATTCTCTCTTTCATACGCTATTAAATTCGCTTTGGGGCGCAGCATGTTTGGCGCTAGTGCGTAGTCTATAGAGTTAGGAGTTAGTTGGCATAACTAAGTTTGCTGGCACACTCAAACACACTCGCATTCACACACCACACAATTGAAACCTTTGGGCTCAACGCAAATCCCCAAACCAAAATTTGATTACAATCAGCTGTGCGAGGTGTATATCCAATTCATTTGCTCATAATTGCCAAATATGAATAAGTATCTACTCATTTATGGATGTGTGGTTGTGTGAACGCATTTACTTCTAACTTAAATTTTAGGGTTTATAAGGCCAAACTAAATTTAACTACCAAAATGCTATTCAACAGATTAAGTAAAATTTCAGATTTTTATTATAATTTAATGCCACCAGCAGAAATGGCTTTTAATCCGATTTCAGAGCTTAATGTCATCGCGGATGTGCCATAATAAATCAAACTAATAATCAAGGCAGCTTGACTTACAGAAACTCTATTATTAGTTTAAAACATGTTCTGAATTTATTCTTAAATAAGTTATATACAAAGATTAATTGAGAATTAGTTTATTAGGTTTTCTATCACAGAATATGTATTTTTTAAATAAATTCAAAGTCTGCAAACAAAGTTAAATTTTTTTTACAAAATATAGAATACTTAAAAAAAATGTTTTATTTTTTTTTTGTGTTGTTTTTATTTGTTGTTTTCCAATCTGTATGTGCTGGAAAAATATTAATAATAAAAACAAAAATTTCTTCATTTGCCTACATGCCGAATTTGGCAAATTAAAAAAAAAAAGTGTGTATAAAAAACAAAACAAATTGTTCTACCTAAGGATATGCCTTACAGATAGGCCCTTGAAGTGTGCATGTGCCACACAAGCCGACTCTTTCAGATCAGTGCTCCTACAGTGCCTGTCAATATTGAGCTATTGCAGCTGCCCTTTTACTGCTCTGACATAAAGTTTGTTGCTATCGTGACTTGGCTGCTGTCCTGTTCTCTAGGACATGGAGAGCACCTGGGCACGCTTCTGCAATTCAATTAATGGACATTCAAATGATATAAACCTGCTGAGGCATTTTTAGTGCTGCCCTTTTGAGAGGCAAACGCTCAGTTTCATTAGCAGGCACTGTAACAGGATTGAGGTAATGTCAGCAAACATTTAACTACCCCCCACCCACCCCACCTCAGACCTCAATCCTCCCTATATACGAGCCAAGTAACGGTGAACACGTGTCGGAAACAAAAAACAACAGGTGCACAAGCAAACAAAAACACAAAACGAGAAGGAAAAACATGCATGGAAATAGAAACCCACAACTTTTAAATCCTTGGCAACGACATTTGCGTTGCCCAGGACAACCGCAAGGAACAACAATTTAAGTTTGTGCCGAAGGAAAAGTGAAAAGCTGCAGTAAAAACTGAAAGTGCAGCAAGTGAAGAGCAAAAGTTAACGAAAATTTATATATTCAATTGATATACGATATAAACGATGAGTCAGCGCACCAAGTTCATAATAAATACATCGGGTAATATTTCCTGAATATATAATAAATGCATTTCAAAAGTAGCTGAAGTTGAAGACAAACATTTGCCCGGAATGCATTTTGTACAGCACATAAAACTATAAAATGTTCATTTTCTCTCTATTTTTAACGCCCCCTTTTACCCTCCCCTGCTCAGTTGAGTATTTTGCAGGGCGCATTCCAGGCACGGAATTGGATGAGCAAACAGCAACTATATTGGAGTTTCTAGAGCAGGAGGAGCACACGGTTATCTCGGCCGTGCATAATAAATCCGATGGCAAAATCAAATTTCAGCATCGCATACCCAACGACGAAGTCTGTTTGCTTTTCTACAAGGTGCCGCAGGTGGGCCGAGAGAGTGGCGGTGTCGAACCACCGTTGGGCATATTAACACTGGAGGGTGGCCTGGTTAAATCCATTTACAATTCCGTTTCACGTGTCTTTTCGCCCCATGCCACGGCCCGGGTAAGTGCCATGTACAGCAACTATATATCCGATTCAGATTCAGATTCGTATTCGTATTCGTATATGGCTTATACGTTAATTCCGACTGGGCTTAAATTATTTTGCTGTTTGCTCAGCACTTGCTTCTTGCCCAGCCCCCTGTTCCAGGAGGCTGGCTGCAGCACAGCTACCAGGCGGCATTTTAATCGCATTTGCAACATAATTCAATTCTTTTTGCAATTTCATTTTGTCAATTATATTTGCTTGCCAGCGAATGCAATTTGTTTCCTCAATATTATTATACATACTTACGTCTGTTTCTCAATACACTTTTCTCTTTTCAGCGCAACGAATATAGTCCCGAGCTGAGCGGTCTTCTCGAGAATTTGCATGTCTCGCTGGGCTCCACCTTGGGCTTGCCACAGAGCGGTAAGCAGGAGTTACTTCTACAATGAATTTTCTAAACTTACCAAATATCCATTTATACTTTGGGTTTATTCGTCTTTTGCTAATTTACCTTGATTTAACTAAATTAAACTAAACTTTATTTGTTATTTATAGCACTAATGAATAGAAAGAAAAAATTGCGAACCAAATTTGTATAAAAATTAAGTAAAAATAGTACTTAGGAAATAAGTGGCCAATTTAAATTTTTGCTTTCAATTTTGAATTTTATCTGTAACAGCTTTTTGGATTATTTTAATAATTTATAGGTTTTCCATTTTCAATAATAATTAAATATTTATTTACTTTTTTATATATAATTTAATATCGAATTTTTTTTTATTTTTTTGGTTTGGGTTTGACCGAAACTAAAATCATAATTACAGGCATAATCAGCATCAAAGATGAAATCAAATTTTGGAAACAAAAACTGGGTCAAAAGTCCAGTTCGCGTCTCGATCGCGAGACGGCGCAAGTTTTCATTGGTGTGCTTGAAAATATTGAGCAGAAAGTTAGGTAATTACTTTGAAAATATTTATAAAATAAATTTAAATAAATAGAGGAAAATGTGCAGCTCCATTGACAGTGGCGGCAATTCGAGCAGTCGCATCGAGGAGTTCCTCGACCACGCCCACAACAATCTGGACGAACTGTGGCGCCTGCCCTACAACTATCCGCAGCAGCGCATGACCGATCTGCTGGACATAATGGGCAATCGGCTGCTGGAGGCGTGCCTGGTGCAGCTGCTGGCCGAGGATATTTGGAGCCTGAACTCGTATCACGTCAACAACCTGATGGCCCAGTGCATGGACACCGTGGACGCGTGGATGCAGCTTTGCGATTCGCTGACGCGTCTCTTTTGGCCCAACTACGTGAAGCATCCGTGGCTGGGCGAGCCGCACGTGCCGCATCGCGGGCAGCAGTTCAAGGAGCGCCTTGGCGAGATACGCAACATCAAGCAGCTGTACAAACAGATCGCCACGCTGCTCAACGATGCCGAGCTGCAGGAGATGTTCCAGGAGCAGGCGGCCTTTGGCGGTGAGTGAATTAACTAGAACTAGATCCATCTAAATACAGTCCCGATAATTCAATTTTGCTAGGGAACAGCATTTCTACGACTTAGAAAGGTTTTCGATTTAGCGAGATTCTGATTTAACAAGGTTCTTTAACTAGATTAGAACTAAATAGCTTAACATGTGTTTAATGGAACCTGTTTTTTTAGATCTCAATTTACAGCTTTGAATAAAATAAGCAAATTTAAACAACAAAAAAAAAACAATTCAGAATAGGACAAAAGGTTTAGCGTGAAAGGCGACAAGAGGGCGACAAAATTGTCTAAGAAAGTTCAAGGTTAAAGTTAAGTTTTAAAAGTGTTTGTTGTTTTTTTTTTTGCATTACGAATTCTAAAAGATTTTAAAAATAAATTACGATTTATAAGAGGTTTGAATTGCAATTATTGAGATTTTTGAATTATCGGGGTACGAATTATCGAGATTCGATTGTATATCTAATTCCATCTGCTGCCTTTTCAGATTTCAATATATTCGACACCTCGCCACCGGGTCAGGCCAAATGGCAAAAGGCGCTGCAGCATTTCGAGCAGGTCCTGCAGCCCATCGACGAGCGCATCGCCGCCGCGCTGAAGTCGCAGTTGCATCATCACCTGAGCAATCCGCGCCAGGTCATCTTTCTGTTCAGCAAGTACGAGATGCTCATGCAGCGGCCCGCTGTCCTCGAGCTGCTCGCCATTGAGCGCGAGCAGTTCCTGCAGTCGCTGCAGCTGCTGCTGCAGGACCTGCGCAAGGCCATGTCGGACACCAGCATGGAGCCCGACGCGGGCCACCTGTCGGTCATATGCAACGAGTGCCGCTGGCTGAAGGTGGTGCAGTACCAGATACAGGAAATTGAGAAGGTCAGCCATTTGATTAGCGGCCGCGAGGGCTTCGACAAGATCAACAAAGCGGTGCAGGAGATCAAGGAGGAGACCGAGTCGCTGCTGCGCACCAATTTCGAGATCTGGTCGGGTCAGTGCTCCACGGCGGTCAAAAGTGGCGAACTAAGGTGAATACACTCAATTCTCTTTTTGTGCGATAGAAAAAGACAGAAGACCGCATAAAAAGATACACTACTTATGTGGGAAAAATAGGGATGTGTTCCATAAAAAATAGGGATGTGTTCCAAAATCGAAAAAGCACATAAAAAAAGACATGACAAGGACACGTTCCAAAATTTCCGAAACGCATATAAAAGTCAATATCAACTCAGAAAAAATTAATGAATTGGTTACCTAAACTTTTTGCAGAAACGAGGAGTAACAAATTTTTGTTTGCTAAGCAATCAAAAATTTCAATTTTTAATTCTAAAGAACTTGCTTTTCGTTGCTGATTCTTTTTTCCCATCGTAAAAAATGTATTAATTTTTTAAAGCCTTAAAACTTAAAACACTTATCTTTACAAAAAAAAAAAAAGCGTTAGCTCCAATGATAATTGATTCTTACAAATAAACTGAGCATATCTAAATTAGTTTTTTCCAATTTTAACTAGATAATCTTTTTTTCACATCGATGATTATCAACACAATTTTCTAAATCCATTTAAAAAATTTATGTTAATTTCGGATGAGCATCACTATTCTGTATAGAACAAATATTTAAATAAAAGGGAATCCCATATAAAATACAGAATCAAATAAAATCGCATATCTTCGAAATCTTTAAAAAAAAATTTTGCATTGAAAGCATTGAAGCCGCATAACTTCGAAATCGCAAACAAACAAAATTCTCATAAAAAAAGAATTGAGTTATATTATTATATTAATTAATATAAAGTCAGCTGTAATTCTAATACACTTCCTTCCCGCAGACTGCGCGACGACCAAGCGGTGGTCAAGTTCGAGAAGGAGGGTCGCCAGCTGATGCGCGTCACCTTCAACCCCAAGCTGGTCACCTTCTGCCAGGATGTGCGTGAGTTTGAGAATCTGGGCTACATGGTGGCGCTGGAGCTGCGCTCGGCGGCCACGCACGCGGCCAAATACATGTGCTATGCCCGGCGGCTGCAGCAGATCGCCACGTTCCACAATACGATCGGCGATCGCATGATTCCCTGCCAGCGGCCCATCATGCTGAAGAACGCGCTGGAGCTGCAGCGACTGGTGCAGAGCGAAACAGTCGCCTGGCAGGACGAGGCCTCGGTCCAGCGCTACGTCAACACCTTGCAGGAGGCGGTGTCCAAGCTATCGGCGGATAACACGCTGCTCGTGGGCTACCACGAGCAGGCCAAGCGAACGGTGGGTAGCAAATTTAGGGGTAGATACTGGATATCCTTTGAGCTGTCTTGTATTTATATAGATGCAGATATAGAGATACAAATGTAGAGATATATACATATATATAGATATAGATACATATAGATAAATATATAGATAAGAATATGTATAGATTAAGATATAGATATAACTGTATATATACAGAGACGTTTGGAAGACGCTATTTAGACCAAAATGCACAAAGTATTGAAAATCAATTATATTCCTTATATCCTTTGCATTATTTTTGCGTAGAAAAGTGACTTTTTTTAAACTTGTTTTCAGTTTTTACCTATGACACTCATGAATTTGCTTATTTTTGTTTTAAAAATATGCCATAAGAATATTTTATTTTTACTTACCTTTAATGTACGTTAAGTTACAGTATTTATAAATATATAAATATTAAGATATAAATTTGTAGATGTGCTGCGATTAATGCACAAGTCGTTATAGTTAGAAAGCTTAAGTTTTCACTTTAATTTAGTTTTCTGCCGGGATTTTGGTAAAATTCACCCACAATAGCATGAAACTCTTTTGCTCTTTTTTCGATATAACAAAATTTATTGAAGAAATGCAAAACATATGGAATTAGCTTATAGATTTTAATTAGTTTACCCAAAAGAGTGGAATATGCATAGGAAACATTTGTATGTAACTTTTATTATTTGCTTCTATTATTTTTATCATTATTATTATTATTATTATTATTATTATTATTATTATTATTATTATTATTATTATTATTATTATTATTATTATTATTATTATTATTATTATTACTATTACTATTATTAATATTATTATTCTCATTACTTTTACTATTGTTATTATTATAAATATTATTATTATTATTATAATTATTACATTATTATTATTATAATTATGTTCAATAATCAATAATAAACCCGGACAAAGCCCGACAATACCTTATAGTTTATCATATAACCCATTCATTTCCTTGACCAGGTCACGAAACTCATGGGCACGGACCTGCTAACGCAGAACCAGGTGTGGAAGGACGAGCTGCGCCACCTGCGCGAGCTGGTGGCCACGCTCGAGCGCCAGGGCTACAGCAATCTGGACGCCTTCAAGCTGCACTGGGACCACCAGCTGTACAAGGTGCTGGAGTACCAGTACATTCTCGGCCTGCTCGACATGAACAACAAGCTGCCGGACATACACGTCAAGCTGCTGCTGCGCCAGCGCGAGCTCTGCTTCAGTCCGCCGGAGGAGGAGATACGCGACGTCTACTTTGCGCAATTGCGACGCTTCGTTGAGCGGCCGTGCAACTTTCGCGGCCTGTCCGAACAGAGCGCCGCGCTGTTTCAGTCGATGGTGGCGCTGAATCGGCATCATTTCGGGCCGCTTTACGCACGGGCCGCTCAGCTGTTCGACAAGCTGGCGGAGTTCAAGCGCATTTGGCTGCCGTGGATAGCGCTGGGCTGCGTGGACGTGGAGCAGCTGTGCGCCCTCCACCTGAACGAGGCCGCCGACTGGGATCGCAATTTCCGCGCGTGCAAACAGTTCAGCCAGCAGCTGGCCAAGCTGCAGCAGTCGGAGGAGGCGATCGACTGCATCGTGATCAATGTGCTGCCGCTGCGCTCCGACATTGAGCAGCTGAGCCGCCGCTACTGGGAGGCCTTGGCCAACAGCCTGCGCTCGGCCATACTCAACGATGTGGGTGTCGTGCAGGAGTTCCTGCAGGCGGCGCTGCAGTTCCTGCAGAACGTGCCCATGGACGAGGGCAGCATCAGCCAGTCGGGCATGCGCTACGAGAAGATCATGAGCGAACTGCCCCAGATCGGCGGCACCCTGGAGCTGGTGCGGCACAAGGACGCCTGCCTGGCGGGCTGGTGCAAGGAGCGCGTCAGCGCCCTGGCCGCCATTTTGTTGCAGTGGGAGCAACTGCAGCCGCTGCTCGAGAACCATGCGGTCATCCTGCAGCGCCAGGTGGACCTGATCAAGACGCAGGCGCACACCCAGCTGCAGAATCTGCGCAACGAGGCGGACAAGTTTTTGCTGCGCTGGGAGTCGACCATCGCCGAGCTGGAGGCCAACGAGCTGGCCAGCCTGGAGCTGTTCAAGGAGCGGCGCGGCCACTGGCAGCAGCTGCAGCTGAAGAAGCAGCAGCTGCTCGACGAGTGCGACCAGTTCAACATGCAGTTCCCCGAGGACGCACTGGCGCCCTTCGCCGCCATCGACGCCCAGCTGGCGCAGCAGGCGCAGCAGTGGCAGATCTACGACTCGTTTCTCGACGAGCTGCGGCCTTTGTTGCTGGAGGAGTGGGCCATCTACCGGCGGCGGCCGTATGTGCTCAACGAGTTCATCGCACGCTGGGAGGGCTCGGTGCACGCGTCCATCGATCTGCCCTCGCAGCGCGTTCGCGGCCAGGTGGAGCGTCTGCAGGCGACGCTGCCCGTGCTGCAGCAGCTGCAGTCGGACGCGCTCAGCGAACGGCACTGGGCGCTCATCTTTCAGCTGCTGCACCGGACGCAGGCGAGGCCCCTGCATGCCATTCTGCTGCAGGATCTGCTCGAGGATGTGGAGGCGCTGCAGGCGGCGGCGCCGGAAATTGGCAACATTGTGCGGCAGGCGGCGTCGGAGCAGATTGTGCGACAGGCGCTCGTCGAGCTGGATCAGTGGTCGGTGACGGCGCAGCTAAAGCTGATCGAGCGCTCGGACGCCGCCGGGCAGCCGGTCTGCCTGATCAAGGACTATCAGGAGGTGCTCAACAAAATTGGCGACAACCAATCGCTGCTGCAATCGGCCAAAAACTCGGCGGCCTTCGACAGCTTCTCGGACCAGGCCGGGCTCTGGGAGAGTCGCCTCAACACGCTCGATGTGCTGCTCAGCAGCCTGAACCACTCGCAGCGACGGTGAACTCTGCCAGGCATACAGTTTAGTTCAAGGACTAATCCATCCTTCTTCTTGTAGCTGGGTGTACTTGGAGCCTGTCTTTGGCGCTGGCACCCTTCAGCAGGAGCACGCGCTGTTCAAGCGCATCGACAAGGACTTTCGCTACGTGATGCGTGAGATTCAAGGGGATCCGCGCGTAACGTCCCTGCTCAAGATTAACAACATCAGCACCATTGTGAATGCGCTGGAAACGCAGCTGGCCCGTTGTCAGCAGAATCTGATGAGCTATATAACTGTAAGTGGACGGAGGGAGAACTGATTTTTTTTAAATTAATTTTTTAATTTAAAACTTCGAACTGATCACTCTTTAAAATTAATTAAAGGGGTTCGTGCAGGGCATAGTTAGTTGAGAAATGCTTAATTAATAAAGGTTTTTAATTGTCTACAGTTTTTAATTGGCTTATCAACTGAGAGGAATCGATTTCGCCAATTATAAAAAAAGATTTCGCCAAAGCATAGTTCACCGAGATATATAAAACTATATACAACTTTTTGAGCTGCCTGTTTGACTAATATGATTAATGATGATCAACGTAAAAAACTATTAGAAAACGCTAGGAAACTGCATTTATAATTAAATATTTTCTAATTACGCAAGCAAAAGCTTCAATGCGGCATGGGAACTTTCACTGAAAATAGACAACAACTTTTTGTTCTTCGTCTCATTTTCTTCATACTTATTAGGTTAAAGCTTCATTAGTTTCGGTTAATCCACTTTTATGCATCTTAACTGACCACTCTTACGATAGATCTATATCTACTAGAGGAAACTTAGCCTATTTGCGTTTAGGCTATTTTAGAAAATATTATCCAGATGCGTGGAATATGTGTAAAAAGTCGTTGTATTCATTTTTTTGGACTTGAAACTGATTGGCTCATAATTTATTAGTGCTTTTAATAAATTATATACATATTACTATTTAATAGTATATCAAAAAAATCAATTGCATTCATTTTTAAATATTTTCAAAAAAATTAAATTTTTTTTCCCTGATTTATAAAGTAATATCTATTTAAAATATAAAATCGACATATTTCCTCGTTTTTGAAACATTTCCTAACGTGGAATGTTATGTTGTAAGCCAATCCTTATTTTCAACCGATTGGCTTTAAATTTGTCTGCAATAATCAAAAAGCGAATTCGCCAATCGTGGATTATAAGTGAGAAAAATAATGAAATTAAAGAAAACAACACGCAGCTGCATTCCGCCAGTGCAATGTCTTATATTTAAAGCACATTAAATAAATGTTATATTTATATTTAACAAACATTTTTATTTGATTACTTCATAGGGCAAGCGGAATTCATTTCCGCGCTTCTACTTTCTGGGCGACGACGATCTGCTCGAGCTGCTGGGCCAGGCGGCCAAGGACGCGGATATCATAAAGCGTCACATACGCAAACTCTTTCCCGGCTGCCACAGTCTGGCCATCGAGCAGGCGCCCAATGGCGGCCATTACAGAATTCTGGCCGTGCACAGCGCCGAGGGCGACGAACTGCGCCTAAGCCAAGCCGTCGAAATGACGGGCGACCTTGAGGTGAGTGGCTAACGAATCCATTACAAAAGCTAAATAACAATGCTACTCAATAGTATTAAGAAATAAGCTTATATTATATATATATATATATATAAATATAAATATTTATATACATAAATAATATAATATATATAGTATATATATTTATATATAAATATTTATATTGAATTGTACTGTGATTTTTCCATATTTCCGACGAGTGGGGGTGGTATCCAAAATCCGAAATATTAATTATCTGCGTATGCTTTACGAGAACATATTAAAAACATATATATATATATATATATATATATATATATATATATTACTAGAACATATCTTATAGATATGCGCAAAAAGCATGGTACAAATAAATCGATAAATATCGATAATAAATCGAAATAAATGTAATCTGCGTGTGGTATAGACGAGCTTATAAAACAAAACTTCAACTCTCTAGCTCTTATTAAGTGCTTAAGTTCAATTGAAATCTCAGATTTGTACAATTTTACCTCACGTTTTATTTAATAACATAATAATAAATAAATAATTAATAATAAACTTTTTGCAACAGATTCTGTTAGAGCTATAGTATATTAAAATATTTATGTCAAACAAATCTGGTGCTCTAGCTCTAAAGATACGTGAAAAAGGTTTAACAAATTTAAAGGTGTGTTCGATTTTTATCAATTTTAGGAAAACGGTGTGGGTTATCGATCATTTAAAATATACTTGATCTGTGCATGCCATGGACGAGTCTATATTCGACGGACGGACGGACAGACGGACATGCCTAAATCGACTCAGTTCGTCCTGATCAAGAATATATATACTTTATGGGGTCGGAGGTGCTTCCTTCTGCCCGTTACATACATTTGCACAAAACCATTATATTTTCAATGGGTTCAGGGTATATGAATAGCCTAATCTCTGATTTATCTCTTATCTCGACTGGCAGCGCTGGCTGAACGAGCTGGTTGCCGCCGTGCAGGAGACGCTGCGTGGCCAGATCTACGAGTGCTACAACAACACCAGCGGCGCCAGCGACAATCTCAGCGAGCAGCTGCTGTCCCAGTACGCCAGCCAGGTGCTGGCCACTGCGCGCGCGCTTCACTTTACGCGCCAGACGGAAAAGGCCATTGGCAGCCGCTCGCTGGCCAAGCTGCAGCAGCAGCTCAAAGCGGAAATAGCTCATTTGGCGGCCATGAAACAGCGGACGACGGGCGGCAGCTTGCAGTGGCTAAAACTGAGCGCTCTGCTACTCGATCTGGTGCATTATGCCGGCGTGGTGGAGCAGCTGCAGCAGCACAATGTGCTGCACAACAGCGACTGGCACTGGCTGAGTCAACTGCGATATTACCTGGGCGGGGTTGGGGGCGGGAGTGGTGCTGGCCACGATGGACGGCAGGTGTGGGTGCGCATGGTTTATGCTGAATTTGAATACGCCTACGAGTTTCTGGGCCAGGCCAACAAGCTGGTCCACACACGGCTAACGCACAAATGCTATCTGACACTCACGCAGGCCATGCACATGGGCCTCGGCGGTAATCCCTTTGGCCCCGCTGGCACTGGGAAAACGGAATGCGTTAAGGCACTGGGCGGGATGCTGGGCCGCCTCGTTTTGGTATTCAATTGTGATGAGGTGAGTGCGGATTCGGGGCGGGGCTTTGTGGGATTTGTCAATGACGTTAACGTGTTTTGCAGAATGTCGACACCGAATCGATGAGCCTGATCCTGACCGGGTTGGCGCGCTGCGGCGCCTGGGGCTGCTTTGATGAGTTCAATCGACTGCGGGAGGCAACTCTCTCAGCCATATCCATGCTCATACAGCCCATCCAGAGCGCCCTCAAGGACAAGGCGGACAGTGTGCAAATTGGCGAGCGAAAGGTGAGAAATGATGAATGAGCCTCTGCATTTGGGTTGGGGTAGAAGCAACTGACCTGCTCAGGAACTTATTCCCGCAACAAGGGGTATCTTTATTGCATTCAGTAAGTGCTTTTAATCTGCGGACAAGCTCTGAAGAAAATGTAGACTTAAAAAGCTGCCGACAGTTTCATAACTTTATTATAACTATACCGATTTTTATGATGTTCAAAATTTAAATTTAATTCGAATTTGAAAACACATTTCACGTATTTTTATTTTAAATACATTACTCTCCCCTTATTTATTTTGGAAAATTTATTTTTCTTGACATTATACATCATTAGTATAACACGCAACTTTAAATATGCTTCTGAGGTGGTCGATTTTTCTGTTAAAATTCATATCAAAACTGACAAATATTTAGACAATTCACACTTGCTAGATTTCAAAGTCCCGTAAATTTGTCAAAACTGTACCGATTTTCATGATGTTTACAGTTTTTATCATCGTTTTGACCTTTATATTGATTCTGTATTTGTAACTCATATTTAAAATTTCGCCTTACTAATTTTGGAATATGTGTTCTGTTTCTGAAAATTTAGAATCGCGAAATTTGGTTTTTAATTGATTGCACTTAAATTAGAATAAAACACAACTTTAAATGTGCCTCTGAGGCAGTCGTTTTTTTTTGGCAAAGAACATGCTAAATTAAAAAAAAATTTGTTATGTAAAGCTCCCAAGTTCTGACTGGGTCGATATTAAAGTCCCATTACTTTGTCAAAAGTGAACCGATTTGCATGATGTTTACCATTTTATTTCTGGTTTAGCATCTAGATTGATTCTGCATTTAAATTGAGTTCGAATTTGAGTGACATTTTTTTTCAATAAAATCTTCACCTATTTTGGAAAATTTGTTGTCTTGATCTTTAGAATCGCTAAATTTTGTTTGTAATTTAATAAAGCTAATATAAAGCGTAACTCCAAAAGTGATTCTGAAGGGGTATTTGTCTGTCAAAAATCATGCAAAAATGGACAAAAATTAAAATATGATATATAAGTAATATACATTTTCTGAATCCATTCTTGGTAGATTTCAAAGATTGGTTCTGCATTTACATTTTTTTTTGTTTTTTTTTTTTTAATTTAGTACTGTTTTGTTATAATTATATATGATTGAACATTAATAATATATTCTTAACCCTGCAACAGGTTCAGCTTAATCAGCACTGCGGCATATTTGTGACCCTGAATCCGGCGGGCGGCGAATACGGCGGCAGACAGAAGCTGCCCGGCAATATTCAGGCGCTCTTCCGGCCGATTGTCATGCAGCAGCCGGAGCCGGGCGAGATAGCACGCGTCATGCTGTTCGTGGAGGGCTTTGCGGCCGCTGCAGATATTGCGGCGCGCATCGTGGAGCTGTTCGATCTGTGCGGCAAAATGCTGTCCGCCCAGCGGCACTACGACTGGGGACTGCGCGAGCTGAAGACCGTGCTGCTCGTCTGCGGCGAGGGACTGCGCGCGCAATTAGCGGCTACGCCCCTTAATGAGCACGCCAGCACTCCCAGTTCGTCGTCAATGGGAACTGATGAAATGCGAATTGTTGTCCATTGTCTGCGCTCGTCAACCATGTCCAAGCTGGCGCAACAGGACGTTGAACGCTTCGAAATGCTGCTCTTGAATGTATTTCCGGAAATTGGCGCCTCGGAGGCGCCGTTGACGCCGCTGCATCAGGCACTGTCCGCCGCCTTCGGCCCACTCGGCCTCTGTGCCAACGACAGGCAAATCGAGAAGGCCTTGCAATTGCACGAGCAGCTGCAGAAACGCATGGGCGTTGTCCTCGTGGGCCCGCCCGGCTGCGGCAAGTCCAGCGTTCTGGCGCTGCTGCGACAGGCGCTGACCGCAGCGAATGGCGCACAGCTGCGCGTGCACACCATCAGTCCCAAGTCGATGAGTCGCGTGCAGCTGCTGGGCCGACTCGACACGGACACCCGCCAGTGGCTAGACGGCGTGCTCACCCACACGGCCGTGCTGGTCAACCAGGAGCCGTTCCACGTGCGCTCCTGGATTGTCTGCGACGGCAGCATCGATCCGGAGTGGATTGAGGCCCTGAACTCGGTGCTGGACGATAACAAGTGAGTCCCAATTGTTGCTACACACACAGATTTTTGAAACAATCATCTAATTTTTCACTGCCATCAATCAATTCATTGTCTAATAGCAGCTTAAAACAGACGAAAGTTGTCTTATTGATTACTCTAGGTCACAAAGTTTAATTTTATGTTTGTATTGTTTACCAAACATACTTTTTCGGATACATATGGGGCCCTTAGATAAGAAAAAAGTACTTTAAAAATATTTCTATGGTAAGAGTTTTTTTTTTTTTTTAGAAAAATATAGATTTTTGTAATTTTTGATTCGGGTTGGCATTTAGAGGTGGTCATTAGAGAGCTGCCCGCCAACTTTGGTGTCTATAGCTCTCAAATTGTGGGAGATAATTGGATTTTCTCGAGTTACCTGCCTTCAAGAATTTTATCGACTAGCTAAATAACAATAGTATTAAGAAATTAGATCATAAAATAAATTGGCTAAAAAAAAAATACAAAAAAAATGACTTGCCACACCCACAGTGGGCGTACCCAAAACATTTTTTGTGCGATCTTAAGAGAAGGTTATCAGCAATCTGCCTTAACACAATTTATGTATCCAGCTCTAAAAAAAAATCTAGGCACTTTATATACGAGTATATATTCTAAATTTGATGTCTCTAGATGCAATAGCGGCGAAATAAATTGGGTTCATAGGACAGCAAGACGGACATCACACAAAAATTACTGTGTACTCTAACACTTCGTGAACGAGTATAAATATAACATTTTCATTTGAAAATTTGAATTTCTATAATTATATGATATATGTATGAACGTTGCCGACTTTGTGGAGTGAACACTTTTCTAAGAATTCGAATAAGTTCGCCCATTTTCAATCTTTAATCAGCTACGAATTATTTCAAACATACATGTTACGGCAGGACTGCTTTCCTTCCTTTGTTGTGAACAGACTTTCCGAATTCGGTAACAAATAATTTCAAATGCTTTTTCTCAATATTTCAAAACCAAGTCTTAAATAAATTCGTTCGGATGATAACAAAACATTTTATACAATAGTTTTCCAACTATTTGCGCGTCATTGCAGCTAAAACATTCATATTTAAATATATATTTTGTAAATTTTCTATATATTCTTAACCTTAATTCTTCCCTTAGCAAATGATCAAATTAAAATTCGATTCTCTTCAATTTTTTTAGCAACAGCTTTTGCTAATATATTTTGCTCGTACTTGCGCATAAATTCGTAATAATTATTTGCGGCTTGCCATATATATGTTTATCATAATATATATGTGTGTGTATATATCGTATGGGGATATACAACTGTGGTTTTTTTTAAACGTACATATCAATTATCATATATCGTATCGTATCTTAAAGTTGCAAGTATTGTATTGTACGGATGGGCAAATGCATTCCCTATCACTTAGCTACCAAAAACAAAAGGACTTAAAACATAGAAATGCACAAAACGATGACATTAAATGAGGGAAGCCCACTAAAACAATAACGTAACGTAACGTAGTAAACGTAATACACAACGTAACGGCATTTTACAAATGACGCCAAAGAGTCTCTTTCTTACATTGAATATGAGTGCGTGTGTGGGTGTGTGTGTGTATGTGTGTGCGGGAGAATGATGTTGCGAGTTGTGCTGAACTGGCAGTTCACTCGATTGAACTGGTTCTTTTAATCAGGAGTCAATTCGAACAAAACGCATTTGTATATTTAAAGTGTCTTCAACTAGTTCTATTGAACAAGTTCTTTTAACAAGCTGCCAATTAGAAACAATTGGATAAATACTAAATTAATTTGGTCTATATACATAAACATTTATGCACCTGTTATTGGCTCTATTTAACTGATTCAGTATTTGTTAAACTGGTTCCATAGAATCGTTTTCATTAACTAGTTTCCAATGATCTATATGTAAACAATACGGAGTTAAACTAGCTATAACTGCCAATTGTAAATATTTTTGTAAATATAAAAGTTTTTCTTAGTAATTCACTTGGACTAAATGCTAAATAATATATTGTGTTGAACTGGATCTATTCAATAGGTTTTTTAAAGTTTTTGCAAGTGTGTCATTTAATGAACTAAGAATTGACTTCAATTAAAAACAAGTACAAAATATTTATAACAAAAACTAAACAGAATAAAACTAAATTAATTTTAATTCGTTTAAAATCAGTTCATTTTTGCTTCAAATCCATCTATGTCAGAATTCATAATCGTGACTTTGAGTAGATAAAATTGAGTTTTAAAAGAAAGTAAATTCTAAATTGAATTTAATATTAAGCACACAGCAAAAGTTGATTCATTGAACTAAGTCGGACACAACTCCAACGCTTGAGTACACTCTCCCGCCCACTTTCTCCCACACTTTCTCTTAAAACAAATAATGAAATTGAACTTTGAAATGCGTATGTGGCTAGTTGAGCTTATGAACTAAAGGCGAGTGCGTTAATCTCTCTCACTGCGGCGCATGCTGCTGCTGCTGTGACTGCAACTGTTGCTGCTGTGGCGGCGGCGGTGGCGGCTGCTGCTGCTGATGCGTCGCCGGCGGCGTCGGTGGTGGCAGCGTCACCATTGGCGGCGGTGGCAGCGGCGCCGGTCGCATGTGCTGCATGTGCGCCTGCGGCGCCATGTGCTGGAACATGTTGCAATGCTGTTGCTGCTGCTGTTGCTGCAGATGATGTTGCTGCTGCTGCTGCTGCTGGTGCGCATTGAAGTGGTGCTGTTGCTGCTGCTGCGCGGGATTGACATCGGGTGCCGTTTGCAATATAATCTCCGGCTCCAGATTGAGCGCCATATCGGGCTCATCCGCCGGCTGTCGCAGCGAGGCCAGCGCCGCCGCCTGCGCGGCCGCCACCGCCGACGCAGAGCTGCTGGCAGCAGCAGCGGCGGCGGCGGCGGCCGCTGCAGCGCTCAAGCTGCTCACATCCTGGCCGTACTCCTGCTTGATGCCGTTCGGTGGGGCTGGATACAGTGTGCCCAGATTCTGATGCAGTATGGGATGGCAGAGCTGGGGCATCAGCGTGACGCCGGCAATGGGCAGGGCGGGATGCGCAAAACTGGGCGGCGGATACAGTTGCTGCAGCTTGTTCAGCTGCTGCAGATGCGTCGGCGCCGCATGGCCAGCGGGCGTATGCATCGCCGCATTGCCCGCCGCCGCGGCCGCCGTCAGCTGCGTCAATGTGGCGCTGTTCAGACCGGACGTCGCCGTTGGCACATGGGACATGTTGCGGCGGCGCTGCTGCTGCTGCTGCTGATGTTGCTGCTGATGCGCTGCCGCCGCTGCTGCTGCTGCTGCCGCCGCTAGCTGATGCTGCTGCTGCTGTTGTTGATGGTGCGACGCTGGCTGTTGTTGTTGTTGTTGCTGCTGCTGATGCTGCTGCTGTTGTTGTTGTTGTTGTTGTTGCTGTGTCTGCGGCGTCGATATAATCACCTCAGGCTCAACAGGCACTGGCGGTAAATTGGCCGCAAACTCGTGCGGCAATTGCAAGGGATCAGTCAGCAGGAGGCCCTTTTTGCGCTCCTTGCGTATCTTATCACGTAGTTTCTCCAGCTGCCGGAACGCCTCGTTCGCCCGACGCGCCTTCTTCCGGTCGCGATCCCGCTCCTGCTCCAGCCGTCGATATTCGGGATTCAGGCGCTTGACGCGCTTCCGTTCGCGATCCCGTTCGCGCTGTATCATTTTCTGGCGCATTTCCTCCTCGGGCGTCAGCTGAAAAATCGATAGAAGCGGGGGAAAACTTATTAAAGCACAATGTGGCTGGCACAGGCAATTGGGGGCTATTGGTGTTTTCTGTTGAACAGGTCGCCAGTCGTGTGTACAATACAAACAATAGCTAACAATAGCTAAACCCCAGCCCAGGTCCAAAAGTTGCCAGCTACTTAAGACGAAAAGCTAGTGCTTGCTGTCGATGTCTGTGTCTATGATCGTATGTCTATGTGTGTGTGTATGTGTGTGTGTGTGTGGGTGTGTGTGAGTGTGTGTGTGTGTGTGTTTGTGTGTGTCTTATATATATAATTTAGAAATATTGGAAAAATGCTACGTTAGCACGTCGTGCCTTCTTGCGAAATCTATCGCGCTCGCGCTCCATTCGCCGATATTCGGGATTCAGGCGCTTGATGCGCTTTCGCTCTCGATCTCGCTCGCGCATGATGAACTTGTGGCGCGCCTCCTCCTCGGGTGTCATCAGCTGCAAGATAGAGATCAGAAGCGTTTTGGTTTTGTATAGAGACAGAGGGCCACAGTCGGTGTGCAGAGTGTTTGTATTCAAATACCAGAACTCAAGTACGGCGAACTCTAAGGAGCTCTAGGCGTAGTTCAACAGAACAGAAAAATTACAGGGAGGATGTTGAATTTGTGCAGCTGAGCATATGTCTACGGTATGTGTCTGAGGCTAACCAGCCAATAAACAGGGCTTTTATTTTACAGCTATTGCTCGAAAATTTCAATTATATAAATATTTGAATCAGAGCGCTTACAATTCTTTTCATTTAAACAGATTTCAATTTAGCTATTTTTACAAGAATAATTAAAAATATTGAAATAGAATATAAATAATTTAGGCAAAAAACGGTTTGTAGAAATAAGTAGTTAAACATGTCGAAATAAAAATCTGCATTTTTAATGCATAAATGCAACTGAATTTAAAATTCGTATAAGTTCTTAATATCTTCTCTAAAAAAGCACTTCCTGTATTAAAATATAGCATTTTCACTAAGCCAATTGGTTTAAATAAATAATTTGATCTAAAATATAGTATATGATAATTCTACTCTTTAATTTTTTTACAAACATTTTTTTTATACGAATTTAAAAAAAATTTTAATTTTAAAAAGCTTAAATAGGAATAGAAAAAAGACCCCTCTATTTAAAATTCTTTTAGAAAATAGAAACAAAGCTAATTAAATTGGCCAAAAGAAATAATAGAATCTAAAAAATGGTATATAATTCTTTTTAATTTTTCTAAGAAAAAAATGGGTACAGGAAATAATTTTTGTTTACAAATTAAAAAAATTTGTTTAAATATTCAAATGTTTGAATAGGAGCCTGACATTTTAATGCGTTTTCACAAAGCCAATTGAGTTGATCAAAGGAAATTCGATGTTTCAATTGACGAGCAATCAAATTTGGCATTTTTCTTAACATTTCATTAACAGCGTGCCTATTAACAGTCCTTAGACATATGCATGGCAAAAGCAGCGCTGTGCAGCTCTGCTTAACAGATGCAATTATAGGGTATTCCTGCAGCTGAGCATGTATTTGTCTGAGGCTAAACAGTCAAAACAGAGTGTATTTTAATAATAAATTCAAATACTGCTAGTAACAGCGCAAGTTGAACATTTCTGTGCCCTTTTCACAGCCATTGGACATATACATGTCAAAAGCAGGGTATTCAAAACTGTTGCTAACTTATATTTAGTGTATTTTTGTATGTGTTTTTTTTAACTTTTCATATCTTGAAACAGACTTTTAACGTTGCCCTCCGGCTGGCGCATACAGTTCGGCAACAATGTCAACTTCATATTCGAGACGGACGATGTGCGCCACGCCTCCCCGGCAACAATATCACGGATGGGCATTGTCAATATGAGGTAAGTTTTAAGAGAGCCCCAGCAGTGAACAGCCCATACTAAATAGGTATATTTGTTGCAGCTACGACTATTATCCTTTGAAAGAAATGCTCAAGCATGAGCTGGAGAAGGAACCATACGGCGATCTACTACAAAGCTATATTGATGGTAATTTCGGAACAGCCGTCGAATGGTTGGAAAGTGAACATTTGCTTAGGTATGAACATTAAAATACAGCGCTTATATAGTGGAGAACGTTTAGAAATGAAATACTGTATGATATGCAATACAGTTCTTTTCAATTTTCTAACATATTTTTTGATTTACTTAAAGAAATTTTCCTATGAATACACAATTAATTGTATATACTGATAAAATGCGTAAATTGACTTCTTATCAAGTACATATTTATGCATGTATATTTATTTACACATAGTTAATTTCATACATTTTCATTAAACTGAATGTGCTCAGTGAATTTCAATTAGATTTTCTCAAGAGTTTGTTAAGAATAGACCCTTACATATATTTGGTATTGATCAGGCCTTAAACATCAAAACTTTTAGGTCCATCAGTATGATGCTGTCTATATATTTATACATATAAAAAATTATAAAAAAATTATCATAGAACTTAATGCGCTGAGAGCTTAAATAGTTGTAAGATTTTCTCAAAGATTTCCTTAGAAAATAAATATGCATATGATTGATAATGAGGCATTGGACATCATAAGATATTCGAAGTTTTAGGTTCAGTTAATGTTTTTTTTATGAATATCATATCAAGATATCATAAATTATCATTAATTAGCCGCAAACTGTTCTTTAAGATTTCTTTCATGATCAGGCATTGGACATAAGATCTTCGATCGACTTTCACACTCCTATCTAATCATTTATTTGCTCTCCCACCAGTCAGATGCCCGGCATCAGTCGCGCCAGTCTGCTGCGCTCTCTGCTGCTGCAGCTGCACAACTGCCAGACCCTCGAGGAGTACGGAGCGGCCACGTTGCGCGCCCTGCTGGGCTTTATGCCCGGCGAGCGGCAGCGCGAGTTTGCGCAGCTGGTGCTGCAGCGTGCGAATCTCTACGTGGCGCAGCCCCAGCACGCCGAGCTGAGCTACTTCGAGCCGCAGCGCCGTGCCCTGGAGCAGTACGCAGTGGGCATCGTGGAGCCGCCGGAGCGCGAGAGTCAACTAATTGTCACGGCCTGCGTGAAGTCGTATCTGAGCATAGTCAACACGCTGCTGGAGCTGCCCGCTGGGCGGGCGGTGCCCTTTATGCTCGTCGGGCCGAGTGGAGCGGGCAAGACGCTGCTGCTGGAGCAGGCGCTGCTGGAGCACTCGGGCTACCAGCTGGCCAGCATTAATTGCTCCACACAGCTGACGGCGGCCTATGTGCTGCATACGCTGCGGACGCACTGCGTCACGGTGAGCGGACTGCGTGGCAGGGAATACAGGCCGAAGCAATCGCGGCTGGTGCTGTTCATGAAGAATCTGGATCTGTGCCAGCTGGACGCGTGGGGCGCCTGCGAGATTGTCGAGCTGCTGCTGCAGCTGGTGCAGCGCGGCGGCTTCTATGCGGACAATCTGGAATGGATCAGTGTCAGTGGGCTGCAGATTTGTGCGTCCATTAGCGGCAATTTGTTGCACATTTCACCCCGTTACGTTGCCATCAATCAATACGTGCGCGTGACGCGACCCAGCGCCTCCGACATGCTGGCCATCGTCCAGTGTCGCCTCGAGCCGCTGCTTCACGTCCATTTCCGGCCGACGGGCGGCAGTCCCATCAATCTGCAGCACGTCAGCGAGTGTCTAATGGACTGCTTCGAGAAGGTAAAACCGAATTGTGGATTATGTGTCCGGCTTTGCTCTTTGCTAACTTGTTTATCGGCTGCTCTCTGTGCAGCTGCAGGCAGCTTTTACGGCTGGTCAACAGCGGCCGCAGCAGCAGCAGCAACAGTTGCATTATCAATTTAGTCCCAAGTGCATTATGAAGCTATTGGCGGGACTCGTTTACTACCCGGCGAGCGACTTCAATGAGGTAAGCGGCTTAGTGCGGCCTAATTGAATTGCAGGCTTAACTTTTTTTTGTTTTTTTTTTTTGACTCTCCATTTGCAGGCCTTGTGTTGCGAGCTGCTGGGCATGTTCAGGGATCGATTGGCCAGCGAGGAGCATGTGCAGCAATTCGAGGCGATTCTAAAGCAAACGATGCGCAAGTACTTGGGCAAGGAGGTGGGTGTCAGTTTTATTCCTATTACTATTGTTTGACCAGGTTAATTTTGTTTTAAAATTGTCGACAGAAAATCTACTTTGTGCCCAAATCGCCGAAATCGCAGGGACAGCTGCATGGATTGGCTCACGATGAGTGGCTGGAGGAGGTGCAGAGGCAAATCACAATATGCAGTAAGTGAGCGAGGATGAAGTCTGATATAGTCGAGGTTTAGCTAAAACCTTGCTTAACTTATAACAGTCATATTTATCTTTATCGAATGTTTTCTGAAATTCATAAATTCAGATTAGAAAATCGATCGATGCGTCGATAAATCGAAAAAAAAAGATTATCGAGTTAGAATTGGAAAACTCCGCTGCTGTTAACATCGATATATCGATTCTTTTTAACATCACTAAGGGAAATTTCTCGTTCAATTCAGCTTTAGATTGAAAAGGCCAATATATTTATAAAAATATATAATATATATTTATAAGAATGATCTGCGAAATATCGTAAAAAACGATTATCGAGTTAAAATTGAAAAACTCCGCTGCTGTTAACATCGATATATCGATTCTTTTTAACATCACTAACGAAAAGTTCTCGTTCATTTTGGCGGATTCAGCTTTAGATTGAAGATGCCCAAAAGGCCAATATATTTATAAGAATCGATCAATGTACTTCTAAATATCTTAAAAAAAGATTATCGAGTTAAAATTGAAAAAAAGCGCCGCTGTTATTTTAACATCACTATTCCTAACTAATGTTAGGTAGTCCTTTGCTAGAGGTCCTTGGTCACGTTGAGTACCCCAATATTTGTATTATGTTTGACTATTTTCTTTCTGCTGTCTGACTTAGTTTCGAGTTTCTTTCTAAATATTATTTTCTCTCAAAGGCTAGCCGTCCAGTCTAATCAGAGTTATTTTTTAGCACGCCCATCGAAGCTGAAGTATATTGCTCCAGACCTGTAAATCAGGTTAGACCTTTGCTGTTTCAAGATATGAGGAGTTCAATGTGTAAGAAAAATAGGAAGGGAAAAAAACACATGAACAACACATTATGAATCGGGATAACTACACTGGGCCTTGGCGTCTGTTTGCGATATCGATCCCGCTCTCGTTCCATTTGCCGATATTCGGGATTCATGCGTTTGATGCGCTTTCGTTCCCGATCCCGTTCCCGCATGATGAACTTTTGGCGTGCCTCCTCTTCGGGGGTCATCCACTGCAAGTACATAGAGAACGGGTAGAAAAATAACAGAACATTTTTGCGATTCAGAAGATTTAGAAGATAAAAAAAAGAAGAATTCGTGTCGAATTCTAAGTTGGGCAATTAACCCTTGGAAATCAATTTGTAAAATTATGTTTGAACAAGAGAAATGTTTATTTGACGCTGCAAACTAACGGCTATTAAGCAGATGTTGTCAGTAGACTTTGTACTTAACGCTCTTAACTAACATCTGTTTAATTGAAGCTGTTAACTAACAGATTGTTTGCAGATGTTAATAGCCTTTTTTTTTTTAATGAAAAGTGTGTAATTGATGAAATCAATGAAAGAGAGCAGCAGTTCGTATTGTCTGACAGCTGTTTAACAATTGTTTAAAGGATAATCTTTACAAATGACCCTAAGGATCGGTCAAATATTGATTTCATATGGAATAACCTTTCTGTTAAGATCAGATTATTATGCTATATATATAGTCATAGACAATAATTCATATTATCTGACAGCTGCTAAAAGAATAATCTAAAGATTATTTTAAGGCTCGGTAAAATATTGATTTAATATAGAATATATTAATCATATATAATATGTTAAGATCGGACTATTATGCTACTATGCAACTTTAAAAAGTTTCTTCATTTCAATATATTTCACCATTTTCGCTGAACAGTTGCCGAAAGCTATAGCATTACGTCGCCCATTACGGAGGAGCTGCTGCAGCATACGGCCAAAGTGGCGCGCATCCTCTCCAGAAACGATGCACATTTGCTGATCCTGGCGGAGGCACGCGATCGCCACTTGGATGCCATTTATGCGGCAGCCACGCTGCAGCAGGCCAAAGTGTTGACCTTGCAGGGCGGCGCCAACTATGCGCTATCCGATTTCTACAACGATCTGAAGCTGGCCATGCAGACGGCGGCGCTGGAGCGGCAGATGAGCTACCTGCTCATCGAGCACAGCTGGCTGAGCTATGCGCCGGACATACTGAAGCCCATCGAGGCTCTGCTCGAGGGCAGCGAAATTCTTGAGCTGTTCGGCGACGATCTGGAGACGGTGGCCAGCACGCTGAAGCAGGCGGCGCAGCTGGAGGGCTACCAGGAGTCGCTGGGCGCCTACTTCATGAAACGTGAGTTGAGCGGATCGGACAACCAAATAAATCGAAATAAATAAATAACCCAAAGCAGTTGTATAAAGCACACAAAAGGTGCGATTTTTGTTTTGCGCGCTTTTCTGCTGTTTTTTCGTTTCTTGGACTTGTAATTCGCAACTAGTTCAAGCTTCGCAAGAGTGGCAAGGCGCACGCAAACCAAATTTGTTTAGCAAAGTCTGCTGATGATAGAGCCGGGGGTTTCTTGAAATAGCTATACAGACTTTTTGCTCACTTTCTGGCGCTTTAAACCTTGTTGTTATTATTGGTTCGATAAACCAATAACTAACCTCGAGCCTGCCAAACTCACTAATAAATAATTAACCTCTATTTGTTGAACAGGCGCTCGGGAGCATCTGCATTTGGTTCTCGTGCTGGATCCGAGCAGTCCACAGCTGGCGGAGTTTTTCCACAGCTGTCCGGCGCTGCATCGTCAAATGGACATGCTCTATGTGCGTCCGGAGGCGCGTGAGACGCTGGCCATGCTGCCCAAGCAGTACATTGAGCTGCTCAACGAGGCGAATGGGGCGGCGGGGCGTGGCAAGGTGCCCGTTTGCAGTCACTTTGCAGACGTGGCCGAGGAACTGCCGCCGGAGCAGGCTTCCCATCGTTACTATCAGCTGATCAGGAGCTATTTCGAGCTGTATAGCAATGCCGCCGCGGATATTGATCAGCGTCTGAGCAAGCTGCAGCTGGGCGTGGACAAGCTGGCCGCGGCGCATGCGCTCGTCGACACACTCAAGTCGAACGCCTCGGCCCAGGAGCAGGCGCTCGGCGAGAAACGGCAGCTTGCCAACGATGCGCTGCAAATGATCTCCGCCACGATGCACAATGCCAACGAGCAGAAGTCGAACATGCTGGAGCTGAAGCAGCAGACGCAACAGAGCAGCGAGCAGCTGAAGCTGCGACAGCGCGAAATCCAGCAGGAGCTGGCCGAGGTGGAGCCCATCCTGGCCGAGGCCAGCACTGCGGTCGGGCAAATCAAGTCCGAGGCGTTGTCCGAAATACGCTCGCTGCGCGCTCCGCCGGAAGCGGTGCGGGATATACTCGAGGGCGTGCTGCGGCTGATGGGCATACGGGACACGTCGTGGAACAGCATGAAGACGTTTCTGGCCAAGCGCGGCGTCAAGGAGGACATTCGCTCCTTGGATCCGGCGCACATTAGTCCCGAGAACTGTTTGGCCGTGGAGCGCCTGCTGGCGGCCAAGGGCGACTCGTACGAGTCGAAGAATGCCAAGCGCGCCTCGGCAGCGGCTGCTCCGCTGGCCGCCTGGGTGCAGGCGAGCGTGCGCTATGCGCGCGTCATCCAGAGCATCAAGCCGCTGGAGCGCGAACAGAACGAGCTGCAGCGTAATCTGAATGCGGCCGAGGACGAGATGCAGCAGCTGGCCAGCGGGCTGGACGATGTGGACAAGCGCGTGCAGCAGCTGTCCGCGAAGCTGCAGACGTACACGCAGGAGGCGGCCGTGCTGGAGCTGAGGCTGCAGGAGGCGGGCGCCACGCTGCAGGCAGCCGAGCTGCTCGTCGGCAAGCTGAGCGCCGAATATGCCACCTGGAGCGAACAGCTGGCGGAGCTGAAGCGCGCCCACAAAACGCTGGACGGCAAAACGCTGCTTCTGGCCTTGGCCATTAACTACTACGCGAGCTGGGGCGTGGAGCAGCGCGGGTGAGTAACAGTTGTCAGTTAACACTGGCTGATATTTATTATATTATATTTTTCATTATATTTTCAATTCAATTTCAATGAAATATATTCTATTATATTTGTATTGTCAATTAAATTTGTACTCATATAATATGATTTATATTTTATTATATTTTTGCTGTCAATTAAATATTTTACTCATATAATATAATATATATTATATTATATTTTTATTGTCATATAATATAATATAATATATATTTTATTATATTTTTATTGTCAATTAAATTTTTACTCATATAATATGATATATATTTTATTATATTTTCCATTATATTTTCAACTGTCAATTAAATTTTTGACTCATATAATTTGCTATATGTTATTATATTATATTTGCAATTAAAATTAAATTGTTCACTTTTTGTGCGGATCAAGTGCCTATTTTTAAATTTAAATTATATTTTTTACTCATATTTCACACGTGTTTTTTAGATTTAAAAAGAGAAAAAACTGAGAAACACATATAAATGAATTCGTTATGTAGATATATGATCCTAAGTCGGATCAGCCTTTAATTTAACTTTCACCCAAAATCCGCCTCATTTTTTTACACGTTTCGATGCATTTTTGTTCGCCCGTGAACTAGCTCTAGAAATTTGACTTAGATTTTTGAGCATTAGTTTCAATATCATAGAAACTAACAAAAAACTGGTAAAAATATGTTACAATTATTTATCAAAAAAATTTACAAATATTTTATTGATATTTTAACCATAAATTAATTTAAAAAAATAAATTAAGTGTTATTTAAACTGAATTTTAAATTTCTCCCCAACTATCTCCAATTTCCACCCAGGTGTTAAAATTTTTAACGCATTTTTGGATTTTTAAAATTCTATAACTTTTTTTTTTTTATAAATTCTGTTTCAACAGATTCCTATTTAAAAGATACTTTTTATTTTATTTAATTTCATTGGATATCAAAAAGTTCATTTAACTGTTTTTCATCCCTATTTCGCCCAAGTGAGTGGAATTTGCAACTTATTTTTGTTTTTAGAAAGTTTCCCAGCTTTAATGGCTTAAGCTAAGCATTGATCATCAATTAGATTAGATCATAAATAATGTAGTCGGTCAAGAGAAATACGAACATATCTATAAATACACATATATATAAATAAATAGATGTATATAAACTTTGATTCACATTCTTCGCCCTGACAGCGCCGCCTTAAAACGCCTCAGCGTAGAATTTCAGCTGCCCGGACCCGGCTTCGATCTCCGCCGCACGCTGGTCACCGAGCAGCAGCAGATCATATGGGAGAGTCAGGGCCTGGCGCGCGATGCGCAGATCATCGAGAGCGCCGCGCTGCTCCGTGAGATGCTGACGCTGCCCTACGGCAGCTGTCCCGTGCCCCTGCTCCTCGATCCCAGCCAGACGGCCGGCCAGTGGCTGAGCGCGCATTTGCGCGCCGCGGGCCGAGCCAGCGAGCTGACGACGCAGGGCAGCGAGCGTCTGGCCTACCAGCTGGAGCTGGCCGTGCGCTTTGGCAAGACGCTGCTGGTCGCCGACTGCGAGCAGCTGCGTCCGCCGTTGCTGGCGCTGCTGCAGGGCCACATCTACGTGCGCTTCGGCAAACGGCAGCTGGCGGTGGCCAGCAAGCTGGTCGATCTGCACGACGATTTCCAACTGGTGCTCATCAGCAAATCGCATCGTCTGCCGCAGCTGCTGCCGGCGGAGCAGCGCGGTGGACTGAACCTATTGCGCTTTACGGTGACCGCGACGGGGCTGGCGGATCAGCTGATGTCGAAGGCGATTGTGCTGAAGAACCCAGCGCTGGAGCAGCAGCGCATCGAGCTGCTGCAACGCGAGGGCGAGCTGCTCAAGCAGCGGATGGCGCTGCAGGACAAGCTGCTCGAGCAGCTGTCCAACGCCGAGGGCGACATACTGCGCAACGAGCCGCTCTTGGCCAGCCTGAACGAGGTGAAGCGCAGCAGCGCTGAGATCGATGCCGCTCTGGAGCAGAGCGGACACGTCAAGCAGACGCTGCTCGCACAGTTTGGCGCACTGCGCGATCTGTGCGTCCAGGCGGCGGACTTTTATGCGGGCCTCACGCAGGGCTACGAGCTGTCGGCCCCAGTTTACATTGAGCTCTTTCTGGGCGCACTGCGTGCACAGGAGTCGCAGAAGGAGCTGCAGGAGCAGCTTTATGAGCGTCTCGTGCGCAGCGTTTATCTGCATCTCGCGCGTGCCACGCCCCGCGAGAGCCAGCTGACGCTGGCGCTGTGGGTCTGTCGCCAGGCGTTCGGCACAGCCGTCGGCCACAAGGAATGGGAGCTCTTCGTCAGCAATTTCATGGCCAGCGCCGAGGGCAGCCACCAGTTGAATGGCGGCCTGCCTGACTGCATCAGTCGCGAGGCGCAGCTGAAGCTGGCGCTGCTGCTGCAGCAGCTGCCGGAGCTGAGGGGCCAGCTGCAGCTGGACAAGGACTACGTCTGGCGGGGCTTCATCGAACAGCAAACGGACGACGTGCTGCGTGAGTAAATGTGTCTAAGTTGCCTGGATACCCATTGGTAATCGAAACAATCGAGTGTGAAGTTGCGCCAAATTTATATACACTTAATTCTCTTTTTATGCGAAGTTTTGCTATACGATTTGTATGCGAACATTTTTTTTTTACAAGATTTAAAAGTTTGCTTCTTTTTTTTTGCTTTTGTATTTTATTTGGGATTCCCCTTTTTGAATATTTGTTCTATACAGAATAAATAATACAAAAGTGCAGCTTAGGTACGCTCAATATTTTCGTAAGAACAAATTATCATTGGGCTACATCGTTCGTTGTGTAAAGACAAAAGTTTTTGGTTGATTAAGAAGATTAAATTTTTCAGTTTTAAATTAAAAAATCAATTTTTTTCGACAGAAAAAAAGAAGCAGCAACGAAAAGTTAATATTGAATTTTCCAATGGATTTTTTTTGGCCTTATGAGTTTTTCGAAAAATTGGAACGTATCCCAAATTATTCAATAAAATCCATGGCTTTGTGTGTATCTTTTTTTTTTTTTTTTTAAATTATGGAACAAATTCCTATTTTTTAATTTAAATATTTTTTAATTTTAAGCGATTTTTGCGCGGTTTTCTGTGGAACGAACCTACCGCTCAAAAAGAGAATTGAGTGTATTTTAATGTTGTTCAGTACCAAAGGGTTAACTATCCGGATGTCTGTCCGTTTTTCTGACCATCCCATATCCTGTCTGAATAAAACGAACCTTAACTTATATTTATCCAAGATAAATGAAATGTAGATATTTAGCGATAATCTACAGTTGTAGAAAATCTCACAGTTAAAATGCGCAGGTTCAAAGATCAGTTAAAAAAAATAAGAACGTTGCAATCGGAAGTAGCCGACTGCGCAATACTCGTTCACAGTGTAACAACTGTCGACAACAGTCGAAAACGGTCTTAACGATTATGGAAAATATAAAGCCATCTCCTGCAAACTGTAATTTTTAGAAGATCTTTAGAAGAGGTTACTCTAGCTCTAAATGTTTCGTGATTTGTCACGCCCACAGTGGGCTTTGACAGAAAATTTTAACACGTTATCTGAGGCATGTAAACGGGAGTATATAATCCAATTTGCAGTTTTATAGCTTATTGCAGTTTTATAGCTATATAACTTCTATATATTGCGTTCATACGGACGGAGAGCAAGACGACCATTGCACAAATCTAATATACTCTTTTCACTTCATGAACGAGTCTAAAATTATCATGACCAGCCCAAGCAAATGGTTCTAATAATTAAAGAGTTCCAGGATTCGAACGACAAAATTTGGTTTCTGAGATTACTTGAGAGCCTTGCACGCATTGAAAACAAGTAAAAAAAAAATGGTATAATTGGTTTTGTACAAACGTATAAATTCAGAAAGAGGCAAACAATTAGAATTAGAGTTTTGAAATTGGCATATATCAATATATTATAAACTATATCGACGCCCACATTTTTTCCGATAACTTGTGTATTAGCCTTAATATCGATAAATATCTCAAAGATTATAAGAGCCACCAAATTTGGTTTATATGTTCCGTAAAGCAAACACAGATAAAGATTACTTTACAAAGAAGTTCGAATGTTCGCTTAGACAGCTCTGAGCCGGGGTCAGAGTATCTCCTAGTCGGGTACTCTCGACTAGAGCACTTTTGCACATCACCCAGTAAGAAATGCACAACTACCAAATTTCACTCCAGCTGCAAATGTATATAAATACTCATAAATATTTATTGTCCCAATTTGCTTGCAGCCCAGGTCAAGTCGCCCTTTCAGCGCGTGCTCTTGGCCCAAATCTTTCGGCCCGATCTGCTGTTGTCGCAACTGCGCCTGGCGAGCGCCCAGTTGCTGGGCGTGTCCCCGGAGGCGGCCACCCAGCCGACGGTGCAGCAGCTGCTGGAGCAGAGCAGCTGCGAGCGTCCCATCCTGATGATCAGCCAGCCCGAGCTGGATCCGGCCACAGAGCTGCGGGGCGTGGCCCTCAAGAAGTTCGGCGCCCACAAATACGTGGAGCTGGCCATTGGGCGTGGCAGCGAAGAGCGCGCGCTGGCGGCCATGCGCCAGGCGGCCGGTCAAGGTCAGTGGCTGTGCGTGAAGAATGTGCACCTGGTGCCCGAGTGGCTCAGCCAAATGGAGCGCGAGCTGGGCGAGCTGCACAAGTCGCCCGACTTTCGGCTGTGGCTGCTGTGCGAGTCCGCCGCCGGCTTCAGCGAGTCGGCCGTCTACAAGTGCCTCAAGGTGCGCTACGAACAGCCGCGCGGACTCAAGCGGCAGGTGCAGCGCATGCTGCAGAACTACGCCGGCCTGGAGCCGGACCCGGAGCCGGAGCTGGCCAGCAAGCCGAGGCCGGCCAAGTGCCTGAAGATGCGGCTCGTGCTCTTCCTGCTGCAGGCCGTGCTCCAGCAGCGACGGCAGTACATACCCCAGGGCTGGTCCCGGCATTACGAGTTCGGCGAGCCGGATTTGAAGGCGGCGCTGGGCGTGCTCGGCTGGCTGGATGCTCAGCTGGCCGGCGGACGCTGCGACTGGACGCTGATGCAGCGCCTCTGCGAGTCGGTGGCCTTTGGCGGGCGGCTCAACAACGCACGGGATGTGGACATATTGAGAAGCTATCTGGCGCAGTTCTGCTGCGCCGACGTGCTGAGCAATCGCTGGCAGCCGCTGGGCCTGGGCAGCGTGCTGCCCACCAGCGGCCAGCTGCAGGAGTACGCGACGGCCCTGGAGCGGCTGCCCGACGTGGACGAGCCGCGCATGTACGGATTGGCCAGCCAGGCGCAGCAGCAGCGCGAAATGGAGCAGGCGCGAACGGTGATCCGGGAGCTGCGTGCGCTGCAGTTTGGCGGATCAGTCGGCGGAGTCGAGGTGATCGCGCCCAGACAGCGCCTGGAGCAGCAAATCAAGCCTCTGTTGAGTTTGTGGCGCAAGTTGGCCACGGCCTGCAGCATTAGCCAGGCGGCCAAGGAGGCGGACGCTGGCAGTGCCGCCACGCCCACGACGACGCCCTGGAGCATGTTTGTGCTCGCGGAGCTGCAGCTGGGCGCGCAGCTGTTCCGAGCGGTGCATCAGCTGCTGTCGCAGCTGCACAACTGGCTCAAGGAGGAGGCGACGTCGGCGACGGCAGCGAAGCAGCCCGCGGATGTGGACGCCAGCACGATGCAGGCGCTGGCCGAGCAGCAGGTGAGTGAAATAAAGGCGTGGCAAGTAGGTAGCTATTGTGGCCTTAGTCCGAAATGAACATCGATTTTTTATATCGGATTAGAAAATCGTGTTGATAATCATCGATGTGCCGATTTATCGAAAAAAAAAAAACGATTATCGAGTTCAAATTGGAAAATGGTGCTGTTGTTAACATCGATGTTTCGATTTTTTTATACATCAATAACGTAAAGTTCGCTTTCTTTTAAGCTGAAAGATTCCAAAAGATTTATAAGAATCAATCGAGGTGCATCGAAAAATCGTATAAAAGATTATTGAGTTAAAATTGAAAAATATCGATTTTTTAACGCGACTAATGTACAGTGAAAGCTCGCTAATTAATATGTAATGGTTCCTTATCATACCCAATATTTATAATTGATTTGATTCTATCAAAATCTCAATTTAAAAATTTTATAAATATATAAGTGACGTCTTGAAGCTGGCTTTTTAAAGTGCATAAACTATATACATACATATATATTTTTACTAACGTTACGTAACGTAACGTCTTGAAGCTGACTTTTTCAAGTCTATAAACCATATATAAACGAGTATATTTTACAATATATACACTCTGTATTCTGTCATGTACATAGTACATAGTATCTGTCTGTCTCTACCTATATTAACCTCAGTTCCTAGTGAAGCTATCTCAATCGAACCAAATTTCTAATGCTATATTTATTAAAATTGGGAACACATAAATCTCTCGCCTGCAGACGTAACATATATCTGGATCGAACAGATCGGGTCACTATCACACATATCATTTAACCAACTAGTTAAAACATGAGTTTTGTGTGAAAAACTTGTTTTTAAAATTTTTTAATACAAACTTAACAATTATTTGCAACATTAAACTTCCCAAATAAAAATAAATATTATTTTTATTAATATCGGACTACTATATCACATAGCTCCCATAGGAACGATCGGTTGAAATTGAATATTTGTATAAAAAAAATACTATTTTGCAAATGCAGCACTTGCAAAGTTGACAATATTCCCAACATAAAATCAAATCATACAACAGACAGAAAGACAGATATATCATATAACTCTCATCGGCCGCAAAATGGGTTCTGTAATGAACAATTTTATCAATTTCTTCATTAATCCTAAACCAATCTCAGCAATTAAGAGGTTTAACACACGCGTCTAATAAACGTATAGAATCTCATTTCAATCGGTTTAGTTTTGTATATAGCTAGAATATGAACAATCGTTAAAAAATTGAGTTTTGATGTTTTTGATGTTCTTGAAATCTTAACATTAAGCGACAATAGCATATAGGCCTCATATGTACAAGTGGTTAAAAATTTAGTTTTTTTTTTTTGCTAAAAACTGTTTTATGTTCAAGAGTTAAGAGTTAATTTGAATATCAGAAAAATATCTCACATAGCTGCCATAGGAAATCGAGCTGTGCCCATTGAAAATAAAATAATAAGGTTTAAATGGATTTGTGCAAATGTATGTAACAGGCGGCAGGAGACATCTTCGACCACATAATGTATATATATTCTTGATCAAGATTATCAGCCGTCGAACTAGCCATATCCGCCTGTCTGTCTGTCCTTACGTCCATCCGCCTGTCTGTACGAGACTTCAAGCTTTTTAATATGGCACGATCAAAGTTTCTTTAAAATAATCGATAGCCTATCCCTTTCTCCTAAAATCGATACAAATCTACAATCACAAATTTTTTTAGCATAGTAGTTTTTGAGAACTAAAATGTGGTTCCCATGAACATTCAAATATACTATAGCACTATATATATATATAGTCTACAGTTTCATCAAGATCGGTTAGAAACCACAGTTTGTTACAGAAAAAGTGAAAGAAATGAAGTGTCCAGGGTATCTCCTAGTCGAGTAGCCTCGACCAGAGCATTCTCACTCGCTTTACGTAAACAGAGTCTGCTCTAAACACACACATTGCACAGCTGTTAGGGTATTTCAACTTCGGCATTCCTTGGCCGATTCTTCTGTACCGCTCTCACATCTCCCTCCTCTCCTCCCCTTCCCGCAGGTGCCGCACAGCTGGCAGAAGCTGTGGCCGGGGCCGAGCAGCAACAGCGCCGTCGACTATTTGCGCGGCCTGGCGGTGCGCGCGACGGCGGCGGAGCAGCGCTTCAGGCAGCAGCAGCAGCAGCCGCAGCTGGCGTTTGGAGTGGAGGTGGATCTCGTGCAGGTGTTCAACTGCGAGCGTCTGCTGGCCTGCCTCAAGCTGCAGCAGGCGCGCAGCTTCGGCGTTTCCACGCGGCGCCTCCAGTTGCGCTGCTTGGGCGCCGGCGGGCGCGGCGAGGAGCCCAACGCGCTGACGCTGAAGCTGGCGCCGCTCAAGGTGAGTGTCGCCTTAACCCTTGTGTTGTCTCCGCCCGTGCGCCTCCGTCCCTCTGCCCGACGCGACGTCGGGCTGTCTGTCTTTTGACGCTGTCTCTTTCCTTCTTTCGTTTTCTTTCGTTTCGTTTTTTTTCTGTTTGCTTACCTTGCCCATCTTGGCCATAAAGTGCGTCTCCAGCTTGACGGTTTATTTTTTGTTGCCGCACTTGTGTTTGAATATATATGCAACTTTTATTTACGACATTTAGTTTGCATTTACTGCATAATTTGATTTCGCTGCAATTTTTCGCTTTTTTCACGCCGCTTCTTTTTGTTTATTTGATTGACATTCCGGCGCTCTGTTAACGCAGCGCCAGGGCTGGACAGCACGTGTGCTGCCTGTTATCTATTCACGGGTATTTTCTGAGTAGCACGTATTGAGTGCACTTTATTTAATGTGCAATTTCTGTGAGCACACAATTATTTTTATTTTAGTTGCATTAAACTTAGTTTTATTATGGTTGAATCGTTTTAATAGTTGTCATTTTTAATATATTGCAATTAGTTTACATTTTGATTAACATTCTGACTCCACACTGCTATATCATGCTGTTTTAATTAACAGTGTGGAGCAATATGTTGTGTATGTTAGGTCTGCTTTTCGTTAAGTGAGCACATTTTCGTCAAATGAGCACAATCGTTAAGTTTGTACACAAATTCGCCGCATCTGGTGCCTGCACAGACTAAGGCCTACATGGTTTCTGTCTAAATAAATGCCCATATAATAAGAACTAAAATATAATACGAATTTTAAATACACTTTATTTTGAAACGGCCGCAGCTTGATGGGGACACACAAATACCAAATACGACCGAATCAAATGCATTTTACATCGCGTACAAAATCAAAGATGATAATGAACAGAATGCAGATGCTGATAAATTCAAGAAAATTGATCAATTTGCCAACAGGCAGAACAACGACCAGAAAATTACCCTGCCCCTGTACAGCAGGGCCAGCAGGGACAAGCTGATTTGCCACTTGCAACTGGACTTGGGTGGCGCCACCGCCGAGCAGGTTCTTTTAGCAGGCACTGCGCTAATTGTCAGCGATTTTTAATATTCAGCTCGAAATTCGTCCCAGAAAGAGGATTCAACTATATAGAGGAAAATGCAAGATCCCGAATACAAATAAAATATGAAAAATATGGTGAGATAATCCATTTTGACACAACAAATTTTGAAGACCTGTGAAAAATGCGAGTGTAAAATCAAAATTATTGAAAACCTTTTTTTTAACAAAAATGTGGCCTACTTTCTGTTGTCTAAATGCGGAAACAAGTAGTGCATTTATTTAAAAGCTGATGGAAACAACTCAAAAATATAGATTTTGCTTTACTAATAAAAATATTTATCGATAAATATGAAAATATACCAATTATATGAAAAAGAGTTAAGATGAAAATAAAATAAGAGTAAATAATGAATCGCTGCATTTGAATTTTGATTTAGATAAAATTTTTTTTTGTTTTCAAGTGTACACAAATATCTACATGAATTTTTCATTTTCCCGATAGCTTATCGAACCATTAAAAATCTAAAATAACAAAAAAATATAAAAGGAAAATGCTTTTAAATTTTCTAAAAATTAGTTTTTATAGCTCAAAACTTAAAATTGTTCAATTTCATATTATCTTTAGATAATGACACCACCCAAATAGAACGGGAATGTTAATAAAAAAATATAAATAATTTGCAAAGCTAACATCCATCTAACTTTTATTTATTTAATATATTTTATTATATGGATCATGAATATTAAGCTCAAAATTTTCCTATCTAGACACTTTATTTAAACTATAATTTTTCTATATCTTTATTAAAAAATGTTAGCAACCATTTAACTGTTAGTCAGAAATAGAATAAATCGTATAGTCAACAATTACTTTTCTTGAGACTCTTTCAACAATCACAAAAGTTAAAATATAATTTTCTAAATGCTTTTAAAAATCAGGAAAGCTAGCAAGCTAGCAGCCGTTTTACTGTATTGTTCCACAAAATAATTTTCTCATGGTGTTACTCCAAAGATTGAAATTAATTATAATTAAGTTTAATAAATTCTAGCAAATTTTAGACTGTTAACAGCAATCCTTAAAACTAAATCTTCATTTTCTTGATTTATCATTACAAAAAAAAAAAAAGTTAGCAAAGCTAGCAAGTTTGCAGCTATCTAACTGTTCTTCTATGAATTCTGTGTCTCCCTCTGCACTAATACATTTCTCTAGACTCTCAACAACAATCGCTAAAGTTAAACAATAATTTTCTTATATATTTAACTCGGCACCCGCAAACAATTAAGTGTCCTTCGCATTGCTCGATAAAATTCGGAAGTGAATTATTTGGTAATCCTCCTTCCCTCAGTTATGTGCCTCACCCTTTACAGAAGCTGCTATAATTTCCGGTTGCCTTGTTCGTATTATATAATTTATTTATTGCTAAACTAAAAGCTCTGAGAATTATTTACATTTGGGCCACGCCCACATTGTTAGAGATTTATTTTTGGGGGCTGTTGTTGACATTTGCTGCAGCTTTGATTTGTGTTTTTCTAATGTGCGCCAGAGCAATTTGTCTGTTCATTTCTTTCATTCCGCCCCCACTCCCTGCCACGCCACGCCCCTTTCGAGCACTTTGCTCACAAATTGTGTTAATTTGCATATTCGAAACTTTGCCTAATTGAACATAATGCCACTTAATTAAACTTAAGCAACTTTCCGAGAGGGGCAGGGGCGGGGGTTTTGGGCGGGGGCAAACTGAGAAAACACCGTTGGAAAACATCTTGGCAACTACTTGCAACCAAATGTTCGAGCAGCATGTAAAACTGTGCCCCAAAACATTTATGATACACTTCAATTGTTGTTGCTGCTGTTGTTGTTGTTGTTGTTTGTGGCACTTTGTGGTTGCAATTAGTTGGAAATTTACAGATTATGACGAAGCTAATGTTAGGCGAAACCCAAATAGCCCACGCCCCCAAGCCACACACACGCGCACACCCTCGGCACACATAAAACAGTTTAGCATTTACGAGTCGGTGCCCAAAATATTTAAATGTGGCTTTAAATGGCTGCTGAGATAGTCAAAGGAAATAAACTAAATATAATTAAGGTTGCCTAATAGAATGCCGGAATGAAGATTATATATTGCGGCCGATATATGTACACTCAAAAAAAAAACACCGAGAATTGGGTGCCTAAAGCAATTAAGAATAAAATATTCAGTTAAAAAACCATTTTTAAATATTATATGAGGTAAATATTTGCGATTATTTTAAGTAAGAACATTTATTTTACTTTATTCCAGAGTATTGTAAAGAATAATAATTTTCTATATAAAAATATATTAAAATATATGTAATATTCTTTAATAAAATATATTTTACTATAAAACGAACCTTAAGTCGAACCAGTTTTCCGAAAAAACCGCCGAACCTGAACCCGAACAGAACAATATATTTTTTAAAAATTGTCTGGTTAAAAGTAAATTTTTTTGAAATAATTTGCCAGAGATCCCAATTCTAAAGCACAAATAACCTTGGATTTATCTAACCAAGCGAAATATAGGGCACATTATTTCATAAGCTTTATTTCGATTGTGGTAAATGTGGCGAACCAAATTTCGTACCGTAATCGGGGCTCGGAAATATAAAAACAAGATTTATAAAGTGAAGCCTTTCAATTTAATCCAAAATAGGATAGAATAGTGCCAAATCCTATTGTCCCAAATCCATATGGAATAGTGCACTCCATTAGGCATTCACCGAAACCCCCTTCATTTTACAAGCCCCCTCCCCACACCCCCTCCCTTGTGCAGGGCTTTTGACAATTGAAGCCAACTTTGATGATTAAATTTTAGTTGTCTAATTGAAATTTGATAGGCGTGGCGGCTGTGATTGTGCGTGTGTGAGTGTGTGGGTGTGTGTGTTTCTGCCCATTTCAGGTCCTGTGTGTTGACGTTTGATAAATGCATGGACACAAATGGATATCCCTGTAATCCTTGGCCAGGCAATAAACATTGAACAGCTGCCTCTTATTGCAATTAGCTCAGCTTCAATGTCAAGGATTACAAATTAATTAAAGTATAGAGCGTATGTGGCATTTGCATATGTGTTTGACATTTCGTGCATGTGTGTGTGTGTGTTTGGGGCACGTTTGTCTCTGGTCGAAAGGTCCTACACTTGCCATAATTGTGAGCCCTGCCAAATGTGATTAATCAGCGCCCACTGTGCGGGCACTTCCACCTCAATGACCCACTGTAGATATCTTGTCGGATCTGAGAGGTAGCCAAAAGGTCTTGACACGAACTCAAATACATTTCAATTGTCTGGCTTTTGTGCGGGTGTCTTCATTAATTGGTCAATTGGGTGTGCAGAGGGCTCAAACTAACTGCTAGTTGGTTATGACAGAATATTTTATTTGACACGCGGTTGAGTTACTAAGATGAGTCTTAAGGCAGCATTTCCTGTTTAATCTTGACAGAAAGATAATCATCTAACTATCTAACTGCTTATTCGTGGATTTGAAGCTGGCTTTAAATTTTTAAAAACTAAATTTCTTAATCGATTTTATTATTTTTGAGAATATTTGGTTTCAATTCTCATATTATTTCAACGTTGACAACCACTTTAGCAGCTTGCCAAATGTAATTTCGTTAATTTAGGCCTTTCAAAAGAATTTCTCATCTCTTAAAATTAGCGAATAAATATGTTTGTACTTGCTAGAGTTTTTTTTTTGTCTTGTCAAAGTTGACAAGCTTTTTTAACCCGTTGGCAAACTTTATTTCTAAAGTACACGTTTTCTCTCTTCATTTCTCTTTTAAACTCTATTCAATTATACGCTATTTGGGTTTATTGTCTTACGAACCTGTTCAAGTTGACAGCCACTTTAACATGTAATTAAACTTAATTGTGATTTTCTCAAAACTTTTAAAAAGTATTTGTTCCATTGTTTCTTAAACCAAGATAGTGTATACTTAAAAGGGCTTTGTTCTTATGTCAACATATTAATGTGCACTTTAATCCGTTGTTAAAAGAGATTTTGTTGTTTTTTTTTTTGTGTAACTTTTTGAGATTTTATTTCTTGTTTTCTTGAGCTAAGATAATATAAAATCAATAAGGGCTCGTCTTTTAATTTATTTATGACACATTGGAAACCCAAAAAAAAAAAAATACAAAGTAAGACCAAGTTTTTTGATGTCTGTCAAAGTTTGCTAATCTTTATTTTATATTATTTTGGAGCTCAGCTTGAAGCAATTTAATTTATTCAGATTAATTTAATGCTCAATCAATTTAAAGTTTGTACATTTATAATTATGACTAATTGAGTGACGTGCATATTTCGAAACTCACATTTTAACAGCTGGTTTTAGCCTTGGGGCTAGAAATCAAAGTGATAAACGTCAACAACATTCAACAAATCATAAATATTCAAACAGTTATGAAAATACTAACTAATCATATCATATGCCCCCAAGTGTAGCACTTACGCAGAGTTCGCACTTCGGCTGCTTGAGAGCCCTCCCAAATACACACACACACACACACACACACACCCCTTTTGCACACCCCTCTGCAAGCATTGTAAACACAGGTGCTAATTTTCTCATGCGGTTGGTTAATGAAATCATTTTGAAAGTTTTCACGCTGAGCTCTTGACTTATTTTCGGGGTATTTTGTGAAAGCGCTGAAAAACCACCAAAAGCAGCAGCAGTAGCAACAACAACCGCAATAACAACAACAACAGCAACAACGTTGACAACCTGAAGCAAGTGGCTTTCGATGTGTTGCACCATAAAGTTTTGGCCGAGTCTCTGTCAAGGACGTGAATGGTATGAGGATCTGTGTGTTGCCGTTGGCACATGCAAAATCTACAAAAACAAAATCCTGGCAACATGGCCAACAACAGCAACAACAACAACAACAACAGCAGCAGCCATGGCAACAACAACAAGCAGCGTAAACTTTTGTGAAACCGCACGAAAACTTTCAAGATTCACAACTGCAACACTTGAAGCGTGTTGAAAGTGCTGTACACACACAGGCACACAGACACACACACACACGCGCACACACACATAAGCACACCCAGGCACACAGACACACACATCCTGCATATCCTGCCTGTTTACCAAATGAGTTTTGTGCTAGTTTGTTTTAATGCCTGCAGCCCAAAATTTATATGCATACAACTGGCTAAAGACCAGGGCGCCCGAGGTGGCTGCGGGGGTTGTGGACAGCACTGCTAATCTGTCCGGATCTGTTCGGTGTAATGAACAGATAACTGCTGGCTAATTGTTGTGTGGCATTCATTTGCTGGGCTGCACCCAAAAGTTGCTCTCAAGTATTTACTTTGATTTGATATGTGCATAAATTTGCATTCTGTTTTGTTAAGAAATTATCACTCGCAAAAGGTCGGAGTCAGTCAGCACATTGCAAGACATTTAAATAAAATTAAATACTATCTAACACTAGATTACACTAGCTGTTGAAATGACGACAACTGATTTCAAATACATAAACGGATGTTCTTTTACCAAAAATGTTTTGAAAATTAGCATTTTATTTAGTTTTTGACAGTTAATTGTAGGTTTTTTATGAAGCTTGTTGCTGAAGGTTGAAGATTATTTCAAAATGAAGTCAACCTTTTTTTAAATTTATTTTTAAAATTTGGTATGGCGAACTTTTATTATTAGTTGACGAAAGTGAATGCGGATGAAGTATCATAGCTTGATTTTTCAAAAATATATCCATCAATTTTATACTTGCCAATATACTTGCCTATAAGGGATATAGATTTTATTATGATTTTACAAAACAATTTTAACTTCTTATTTGAAATATCTCTGTAAAAGGGAAAAAATATTCCGTTCCTACGGTCAAATAACAGAAAGGTCAAAAAACATTGCACAAATATACTTTTTTCACTTTGTGAACAGAATATTATTTTTTATTAGAGCATCAAAGGCAAAATTTATTAATTGTTGAGCTTAGGGAAATGTTCAAAAACTGGCTTCGAACTTTGATGAAGAGTTATTTTTCAGGTCTCATTAAAATAGATTACCCTATAAAGATTAAAGAAACATTTCATAATTTAACGAGCTGACTTTTCCATTCGTTTGTTAGGAAATAAAATAAAAGAATACAAAAGCAGTTTCTGGGAAATAAATAAATAAAAGAAGAGTAAATTAAATAAAATGTAACAAATGCAACAGTTGACAGCAATTAATAAGAACTTTGAATTTTCTTGTGTTTCTAAGAAACTTTAGAGGGTTTTTCTTCAAATGATTATCTATGCATTTACAGAGATTTTTCTTGCGAAACCGATTTAATTGGACAAAATGTATTTGTGCACATACTAGTATGTAGATGACAGCATAATTTAAATAAATAAATATAAATTCAACTCTGCTAATTCTCATATAAATATTTCCTTGACACAACATATAAACGTATATGTGCAATTATTAATACTTATATTAAAGACTGAAATACTGCTGCACAAATATCAATTAAATGGGAATGGCCAACGCCTGTGATTTGCACCTGTTGCCCGGGCAACATGCAGCATTGAACATTCAACAAAGTGAGATTTTCACATGCAACACATGAGGTTGCACAAATTAAATTTTCCGTCGTTCATAGAAAATCATGAAGGCAAATATTTTTGCACGCGTGCACATAAATTCCAATTCATTTAGCTGTTAATTCAATTTTCGTTGCCACCTACTTACACTGAGCGAAAAGCCCGGTTGCGAAAAAATGCAAATTAACCTAAAAACGTTTTCGTGCATAAAATGTTCAAAAATAAACTAAAAAAAAACTTTATTTTAGCTAAAATTTATGCGGCTTTGTTGTAGTTGCAAAAAAAAAAAAGAAACGAAGTCAAATGAGCGCGACCCTCCAAATGTTTGGGGTTAACAAGGATAAAAGCGGGAAGAGCGAGCCGTGATGAGTCAGTGGAATGCATAAAACCTGATTGCAGGAGGCCCAAGTCCCTGGTCGCTGGTTGAGGACGTGCCTGAGTTTACACGCAAATAAATAAAAAAAACGCGGCTGAAGTAGCAACAACAACAATAACAACAACAGCAACTAAATGCGAGCTATGCATAATAAAAACTTGTGGGGCTAAGCATCGACAGCAACAACAACAGCAACAACAGCAATCCAACAAAAATATGAAATGCGGCTGCCAAAACAAATGCAATTTATTTGCAGCATAAGACACAGTTCCACACCCTCTCCCTCCCCCTTTCGTCCTTGCACGCCCTTACGTCATAACTTTATCACGTGCCGCAGCAGGCAGTCGCCAGGTGGCGCTAGGCAGCCGGCAACCGTCGCAGCAGCGGAAACGGAAACGCTGTCAACAGGCCTGCAGCTGGAAAAACAAACCTGGCATCGCAAAATTGCCGCGCGAAATGCGACGCGCTCTATCAGAAATCCTTTTACTCTCTCTTTTCCTTCTGTATTTTTGATGTTTTTTCACCCGCGTTTTGCATCCATTTTTAACGTAGACGTGGCTAAGTAGAAATAGCAAAAAAGTGGGAAAACTGCTTTGGGGAGTAGTTGCTGCTTTCAGGCGGACTCAGCTAATGCTTACTTTCGCTGAGTGCATCGATAAAGTTGTTAGCCTTAGATCTGAACAGATGCTGTTCAGCTTGATTTGTTTTTTTTTTTTATTTTTTAATACAGGTAGTCCTGAGCAGAGCTGAGGGTTCACTGAAAGCTCCGAGAGCAATAGCTTAATTAAAGTTAAGCTCCTAAAAACTTTAACTTAAATTAAAAGCCATTCGATGCAAATTAATGTTTACTTTCAATCAGATCTGTAAAAATTTTCAATGAAAGCTATTCATTTAAAAAAAAAAAAAAAAACAATAAATAGATAAATTACAGTTTACATGTGATAAATCTGTTAGATATATTTAAAATCAAAAGCTTTGTAGGAAGCTTGTAAAATGAATATATAATACATAACTATATGTTTTTGAATTAGCGGAAGGCCTTAGCAGCCAGCGCTATTTTAAATTTAAGCAATATTTAGTTTTAATAACTTGTCTATCTTTAATAATAATAATATATATAATATATATTATTTTGTATGTGTCTGTAATTTAATATGAATATTACGAAATGTGTATTGCATAGAAGGAGATGTCCCCAAAATTTATATTCCCCATATATATTCCCTATATGACGTTTCCTAGACTCTCTTATCTGCTTTTTTAATAAGATCTCAACTACATCAAATTATTATTAAAGCTATTTACAACAACTGACAACTTTATCAGACTTCATAGGCCATGAGTCAGAGAGCATTCTGATTAGTGGTCACTTAGCGTTCTCCCTAGTTCCGCAGCCCCCACCCACCACCACTCAGCTATTCATATATGTTATGGCTATGTGCACATATGCTTTCATTTGTAATCATCAGGATCTTTGGCCAACATGCTCTGTAGCTGATTTGTTGGCTAATTTATGCGCTTCGTTTGATAATAAATTTTATATTTACGTTGAGGAAATACCAAATATCACAGACTAAACATATATGCCAAATAAATGTGTACACAGATGCGTATATGTATGTGTGCCTGTTTTTTGTTCGTGTTTTTGGCTTTTGCTCTGTTTTGCCTGTCTCCGACTTTGTTTGCCAATGACAATATGTCATTTGTTCCACATTCGGCGCTGTCCTTTGTTCATTTTGTGCTCTATTTTTATTTATTTTTTTTAGATTTTTTTTTGTATTTTAGATCAACGTATAAATATATTATGTTGTATTTGTTGTTGTTTCAATTCCAAACCATTTGTTATCGAATTTGTTTCTGCTTATTTTGTATGCCAGCCAGAACGTTTTCGGTACGGCCTAAGCCAAGGGCGGTCGAGTGGGCGTAACGCTAACAGGCGACAAGTGCCCCTGTGGACATACACCCACACACACACACACACACACACACACACACACAAACAAACAGCCTCACACACACACACACATCGCAGGCATGAGATAAACTCGTATGCATGTTAATTTGCTGTGATTCAATAGGTTTGCATTGAGTTATGGCGGCATTAGACATCGGATCTGGGATCTTGGGGATATACATATGGGTACGTACATATGTTTTGGGCAAACAAATGTTTGGGCGTTTGTTAAGGCCTGTGATTGTCTGTGTTAGCCGTTTGTTATCCGCAATAGACAGCTAAATATAAATACAAATTAAGCTGCTTTTAAATTCATTTGATACTGCCAAAAATGCTCTATATATTCTCATGCATTTTATTATTAATTCCAGAAAGTGTGTTCAAAGCTAATAGAAATTAGAATTGTTAGAAGCAAATCTATTTTTCATACTTTTTCTATTTATTGCTCCATCTATGTAGCACTTTTATTAATTTGTTTGCCTCTATAGAAAATATACAATTTGCAGCAATATTCGAAAAATCAAAAATATCAACAACAACAACTTCTGTCTTGTGCATTCAAATATATTTCATCTATCAGATTCACAAAGTAGTTTGATTAAATTCAGTTTGGCTGGCCGCGCTCAAAAGGACGAGATGTTATCAAATTATGTTAAACATGTTCGGGAAATTCTTATAAATGTTTATGCATTTCCGTTGCGCTCGCCAAGCAGCTGCTGATCCAAGGAAAAGCTTATTGAAAACTTTTACCAACTGTTGCGATTCCTTTGGGCATTTTATCTCTCTGCTGCCTGGCGTCAAAGCCTGCCACACAACCTCGACGCGCCTCTCGCTGCCTGCCACACGACTCTGCCTCACAGCTTGCCAACAGGCCCCCGGAACAGTTTCTATGGCAACAACGTGGCGGGGTTGAGGGGTCTCGTGACCGTATCGGCTTTCGGTCTTGGGGTCGAGTTTCCTTTATTTGTTTACAGCTTGTAGTTGGGGCCGTGACTGGGCATGGGCTGTGCTCCTGTTGTGGCCATATCCTGTATTTATAAAATGGTTTAAATGGGTATTTTGAATGTATGCAAATGTGTGTGTGTTGAGCTGCTTGGCGGGCTTGTGCTATTTATTGAAATATGCAGTAGTTCTGTATACAAATAATATTTGAATCCTAGTTATCCTTTTTTTTATGTTTTTTATTATGGTTATTTATAATTTTAAGTATACTATTGTCTGTCGTCCAAGAACTCCTGAAAGATACAAGTTACTTTTTTATCGTGAGTTTAGTTGATAAAGCCCTGTCTTTTCTCTATAAAAGCCTCGATTATGAAGACTTTCAGACATGTTTTTTACAGTGCATTATTCGCATAAAGTGCCTAAGGGAAAAAAAAAAGTTTGCAAAAGTTTTTGAAATGGTTGCTGTTGCAATCCGAAGCTGCTTTCAGGGCTCAGAGCTCCTAGTCGAGCATACTAAACTCAAGTACCCTTCCTTGTGGCAGTTGACGTTTGCTGCTGCACATTGATTGGCAAAATATTGTGGCAGGCAGCGTGTCGCGTCTGAAGTGCGGCCGTGGGTGTCTTTTGGTTGGCTTCTCTCGATTGTCATTGGCAGCAAACATGATAAATATATGCCAAGACACACAGCTTACACACACACACACACACACACACACGTAGTCGATTAGTGCATGGTTAAAATAATAGCAGAAGATTTGCCGCATTCGTGGCAAGCTTAATTTATACAAATGTTGCGCTGCCAGCTGATGGCAGCTGCCACACTATAAATGTAATTGATTACGCACTGAAGATACACAGTCCAGGGCCTGCCCACAGAATTATAATATACAACTCGAAAGCGTAGAGAAGCGTAGTTTTTTCCTTGTTTTTATTTTATTTTTGATCATCCAGCTGCTCGACCGTCGCATTTGCATATGCAACACATGCCGCTTGGACACGTGTCTGCCGGCAACACTCACAGCAAAATGTTGCATATTAATTTTTATATAAGTTTTTTGCTGTCTCTCGGCTGCCAGGCAACATTTTTATTAATTTCTGCACCAAGTTGGTAACGTCTCTGGCTTATTTGGCTCCTCACTCGCACTGTCTGCGTGCTATGTCAACTTTTGTTTAAAACAAACATGCAACGTTCTATGATGGACGGTCAACAATTACAAGGGTAACAACAACAAAAACAACATCAACAACAACAAAAATGAAACTGCAAACAATTACAACGAATGGGTTTATATGTAAATTACTTGAACATATGCATGTAACATTATACAGCTCAGGGCACACAAGTGTGTGTGTGTGTGTGTGTGTGTGTGTGTGTAAGAGTAAGAGTTGAGGTACAATTGAGGTATAGGGCTAGAAAAAAGTATGAACAGACTTCCAGTGTGTTTTTCACATGCACCCAAAAAAAAAAGCTTTAAAACAGACAACTGACGAGATTTATGGATTAAAAAATATATCATAGCTCTTATATATTTTTTAAATATTATATATATTTTTGAATGTTGTTTTTATCTTTAAATTCATTTAAAAACAGACAAATGAAAATATTTATGAATTCAAAAATATATAATAGCTAATATATTTATACTATATGCATTTGTATATATTAATATTATATTATATTTTATATATATTTTTGAATTTTGTTTTTATTTTGAAATTTATAGTATTTTACTTTTATCAATATTAAACCTTTATATTTGTTATATTTAATCAAAGTGATTAGAAAAAGATTACTTGTTTAAATTAAACAAATTAAATTTAAAATTTGTAAACTGATTAATGAAGGCAAAAAAGTATTTCTAATCGCCAAATTTTTATGGATGATGTGGGCCTTATTAGTCTGTTATGACTAAACAGATAGTTTATCAGTACTAAATACTTCTTTCCATTTGTAATACAAATATATGGGCTACTCATACTCGAAAGTACTTTAATTTTTGCCACTTATAGAAGTATGAGTAGTACGAATACGCATTCTGGCAGACTATGCTATTATCAGTATATTCAAATTAAGTATATAAATTCTGTACTTATACGTGTTCTGATCTTGTTCTTGAGTGTTACTCATGTTCATGACTATGTATCTCTGTACTTATGCGAATATGATCTTGGTACATTTTGATAATATTTTATGGTAAAACAGAGTTCCTTAAAGGAATATAATCACAAAAATGTTATTGAATGCGCGTAATAATTATTAAAATTTAGCATTTAATAAATAAATGTTAGTAGTAAAATATATACATATTTATTTATTTATTTATTTATTTAATGTATAGAATATAGTTATAAACTATCAACATAACTATTTTTTTTAAATAGCAATGGCTGCTATGGCCTTCGGCTAAGACAAACACTACATATATACACTAGCCTGGGATTCGAAGCCGGATCCCCGTAAAATATATATTTAAAATTTATATATATTTAATAATCTGTTACCGATCAATGAAAAATATTTTAATGATCAAATATATAACTCCCAGCACAACATAATATACTCGCGAAATATGTTATTGAAAGTGCGCCACTGTTGCTCAGCAAGGCACTTGTCAATGCTATCAGCTTTTAATCAAGCTAAATTTCTACACACATGATCTGCCAGGAATTATCTGTGCTGAGCTACATTTGTTTACCCGCCAGTGAAGTCCTTTGGCCTTTTGATTTCGTATGCAGAAAGCAATGCATCGCATTCTCTCGCCTCGAGGCTCGTTTGAAATGCACAAAAACCCTGAAAGTGCCAGAAATGGCCAGCTGGCAGTTGTTGTCGTTGTTGGCATGGCAACTACTCCACCCAGGTCCTACTGCTGCCACATGCCACAAATCCAACGCTTTATGTTTGCGTTAACGTGTGCAAAATCTGATGGCTGCACTAACTTGCGGATTTAGGTGTTGAAAATTATGTGTAAAATGTGTCAGAGCTAAGCTGCGACTGCGACAGGATCGGGGTCGGGGTCGGGGTCGGAGTTGGAATCTGGGTTCGGGTTGCAGTGTGCGTTCTGGGTCCGGACTCCGGACTGGTTTTGGGGCCAGGGGCGTGGCAAGTGCTAAATGTCGCCCAAAGGCTAGTGAAACGCGTGTGCCACAAAAACCCAAAGGCGGAGCACATTTTCATGTGCGTGTGCCGTGTGTGTGTGTGTGGGTGTGTGCCTGCGTGTGCCTTATACAAATGAGTTTATGCGCTTTTTGGCCAAAAAGGCCACAAGTTTTTGGCACTGCCAAAGTTGACTCTGTCTCAGCGTAAAGCTCAGTCGACAAGTACGTAAAAATCTTTCAAAGATTTCACATGCGGCTGCCAGCAGCTAGCCTTTATCCTTTCGATATCCTTTGACACACAGCTTGCAAATATTGTCACATTCTCGTGTTGGCCCCGTTTTGGCACCTTTAATCTTTTATCCTGTCGCAACATGACCCGTCTCTTAATTAAAATATTTATTAAGCACTTTTGGCGCATACAACAAATTAATAGCCAAACCTGAAAGCTCCGCCTTTGGCCCCCCTCTTCTGATTTTCCGTGTTCATAAAACCAAGTTAAGGACACGGCCGAAAGTAGCTACCCGCAGCTTGCATATTTTTGCAGTTGCTGTCTCCGCTCTCCGTTCTTCTCTCTCGCTCCTCCTTTCTCCTCCGGCCTGCCTGCGCAACAGCAGCGTCAACATTGCAGTTGCCGCATGCCAAGTTGGCCAACTAGCTGAGTGTAGGCCAGGGAGGGGCTGGGGGGTGTGCAGGCCGTAACAACAAGCATCACCCGGATGAACAGCTTGCCGGTTAGGCTGGCAATATATGCAGCTGCTGGTGCCACCGCTACTTTCGTCTGCCCTTCACTCCCCCTGATCCACCCATTTATGCCGTACAAAATCTAAAATATTTATGCGGCCAGGCTGGCGACGTCAACGCCTCCTCCGGGCCCTCAGTTTCCGACTCTGGACCTCTCCCTCACTGCCTAGTTGGGCAACAGTTTCTCGTCAAGAGTTTGGCTGCCAACCCAAAATATATATGGAATGGGGATAAAGATTTGAAGGCTATGCAAACTGGTAAAAACGCATACAAATTCAATAAAAAATTTTGAAAAATAATTATTTTAAAATTTAAATTGCTTTAAGTAGCTTAATTAGTTTGAAACGAAATTCAATTTGAGATAATGAGCTTTTAAAATATAAACAACACTGGTAAGAATATTTAAAAGTATATAGATTATGTTAAGTATTTTATGGACATTATTTTTAGGGGAGTAATTTAATTTTCAAAAGAAATGCTCATTTATAAATACATATATCCTTGCCGAGGGTACTCTATTTAAGCACTTGCTAATGATCAGGCTAATAAAAAAGGAATAATAGTCAATAGTGTATCATTTAATGTTGTAAGTATGTCATATATTTTAAATTTTGTATGCTAAATATTTTAAATATTATATCCTTACAGAGGTTATTTTCTTTTTTAATCTAGTAAGCTGTAGCTGTTGCTGTATCTGAACGAACCGGGAAATTTAATCCGTAATCTAGTTAGTGTGCAGAAGTTTGTGCTATATGGCCTATGGTCGATGGGGCTGACAGGTTGGGAAGCCGCTTCTGGTTTTTCCGCAACTGCAATTGCAGCTGCTGTTAATTGCCGTGTGAAGCTGTCAGTGCCACATCTTTGGCTGCTGTTGGTTGCGTCTTCAATTGACGTGAACACGGAGTGTAGTGAGGTGAAAACCAAAAGCCATGCAAACAATTAATGCGAAGCACAGATTTGCCTTTTGATTGGAGTTCTTAAACAATTTAAATTCTTTCCAAAAATCTTTTTTTTTTTGCTAAATATTTGGATTGATTTTACGCTTCATTGTGTATTTTATTTATCGTGCCAAGACCATTCCACAATTGGTCCCCTTCGAACTTGGGGAGATTTTAATTTCGCGCTGCCTGAATAAGCCAATTGCATTGCAGTTCAGCGCAAATTACCATAAATTTATTGAAATAGCGTGTTGAACATAGTCCGTTTAATTTATTTATGCTAAATGAACAAGCCCAAGCGAAAGAGTGAGAAGCGAACGTGTCAGATAAAGAGAGAGAGAGAGAGAGAGAGAGAGAGAAAGCTTGGTAAGATAATTTGTTCAGAGTTCATGATTGAATTGCATTTCATTGCATGCATGTGTGCTCCATGAATTGGAAAACCATTTTCGTAATTATGAAAAACATTCAAAATTAATGAAAACGAAAAAACAAAAAATTGTATAAACTTAAAAATAAAACACAAATTGCGATGCACACTTAATATGCAGTTGATGATGTTTGTCGTCAGTTTTTTGTATTCACATAATACAAATTGCTTTTGTGTATTTGTAATACGTTTAAGTAGGCCAATGTGTCGTTATATTTAGTCTGATTTCAATTATAAATAATCGGTTTAGTGTAGTTTTTTTTGTATTTATTTAATTGTTAGTTGATACTTATTGGCTATTTATTTAACCGAGTATAAAATTTATGACTAAATGTAAAATATAAAAAATATATTTATTTATTTGAATATTTATTAACCTATACTTCAGGCCTCAGGCTGTTGTATAGAGGGTCCTAATTAATTTATCTATAATTTTTTAAATAATTTAATAAATGCAAAGATGTAACAATTACATTTCATCGGACCGAGCTCATTTATTTCATTATTTTCTCTTTGCCAAGAGCTCAAATTTATAATAGGTTAAAGCAGTTTCGTAGGGCATTAATATTCGAATATTAGCTAACCAGTTGCAGCGAGTTGGCTTTACGCTTACACATAGATGCCTTTCCAAGAACCCCAACATTTGTCCAGATACGCAAACAAATGCAATTTTCAAGCTCTACACGTCGAGCACTCGTATTGTATGCACATGAGGAGTTTATTTGGTTTACAATTGCGTTGGCTTTTCGTTTTTTTCTCCTTTTCTTTTTTTTAGCCCAAGGCAGCAGAGAAAATGCGCATCATATGCAAATTTCACTATTTAAAATACCCTGCAAAAATTCGTTGGGATAATATTGACTAAATTTAATAAAGACTTGGCTTCAAATCGATCTGTAGAGAGGTTGATTTTATACGCTTAAAGTGTAATTAGTTTCATAGGTTGCTTTCTAGGGTATACAAAAGAGTCGTGCATGCTCAATGGGCATTCTTATTGGTTTTGTGTGCTTTGCGTTGTGCATTTTGTTTGTTTGGTTGTCTGGTCTGTGGATAAGTGCTCTCCCTATATCACATATATATGTGTGTGCACCTGCTTATATACATACACTGAGAGAAAAAATATGCTTTCTAATTTTTGATTTGACTCGAATTTACAGATATTTAATTTTAATATTTTAATTTTTAAAATACTATAAAAGTTATCTGATTGAAAAGTGTTTTAGAATGTGTTCAAAAAAAAAAAAACAATTATTATTGGTTATCTGTTAACCAAAAACAGTTAATTCAGAAATTTTCATCAGTTTTATCTAAAAAGAGTTTTTATGCTTTCTTAGAACTTGTTCAATATTTTTAAAACTCGAGCTGCAAAACGAATTTTAACAGCTTGGATTATTGCTTTAACTAGAGCTGACAAATTGATGCTTAAAACCATGTCTTCAGTTAGAGCTGATCAATTATCGATAAATCTATCGATACTAATGAATAAATAAATATATTTATCAAAAGATCTGATTTCGATTCAGTTTTTTTTCGAGTGTATGATATCTCCACTGGCAAACAACTGCAAATTGTTGCCTCCTGTCGCTGGCCCCGCCCCCTTGCCGCATCTTTCCACTGTTTGCGACATGAATGAAGCTTGTAAATATAACTACACACAAATATTTAATGCGCCATGTATAAAATTCTAATATTGACAGGATCAGCCATAGGTTTGGGGTACTCGAATGCTCTTTGGAGTTTTTGTTTTTGATTTTGTTGTTGTTGTTGTCGTTGCTGCTGCTGCTGCTGTTTGGTTTTTGCGGCAGCGATTTGCGGTTTGCTGGAAATGTTTTGTTATCGGTTGGCAGTTTTAATTGATTTTCCATGTGCGCTTGAAAGTTTGTAATTTTTGTTTAATGAACTGCAATTAATTTTATGTTTATCAAATGGAAATTAGAAATTAACAAGGCGCATTTCACATGCAATGCAAATATTTTGATTTAAATCAGGGCAAGTCCCCCACCCCAAAACAAAAACCAAGTCAAGGACAAACACTCATAAAAGCGGTGCCGGAGCTGCTGAGCCAAGTAGACCACGTCAAAATCAAGTCAAAGCCTAGACAAACACACTTGTTAGCTTATCATGTTACCCATGTTAAGCGTATTAATGGCAGAGACAACCAGAAACCAGAAGCGGAGGCTGAACCAAAAACCAGGACGAGGACGACGCCGAGGACAAGGACGAGATGCCGTCACACGTCTCCCAGGGCAACAACAGCAATAATAACAAGAAAGGGCGTCAGGGCGGCTGCCAGCTAGGCAAACAAAAACAGAAGAGCAAGAAATATTAATAGCCCCGATACTAAAATAGCAAAAACAAAAAAAAAGAAAGGGAAAAAAAGAAAACGAAGAGAAAACAAAATGCAAACAACGGATCCTACAAGTTTTAGTGCGACGTGGAGAAAAGGTTAAAAGCTCAAGAAAACCGGGTTGGGAGTTTCCTAAGCTGTGGCACTGACAGTCACGGGTCTTGAGGCTGTGTGTGTGTGTGTGTTTGTGTGCTTGTTGATATCTGTGCAAGTTAATCTTCACCTCAAAATTGTGTACATCTGTCACACAAGTGGTTCCGCTATATATGTCAATGGTGTTCGTGCTAAGGCGTTGCTTAAGCTGAAGGAATCTGCGGTTTTTAGCTCTTAACGTCTGCACTGGGTAGGGAAGGCGGGTAATGATTTATAAGCCACATTTCTCTGATTTTGATACCTCATTTTCGAGCTAGAATTGAGGCATGTAATTTTGTCGATGGGTGCAAGAGACTTTTGAGCATCGTTCTTTATTTTGCCTTTAGAGCAATCAAATGTTAATGAATATAAGAAGCACGGCTTAAAATTTGTTATAGCTTTGGGTATAGAAATATATATGCTTTCTTCACAGCAGACGTTTCCTTATATGCTGTACATTCATGGTAAAGTTGTAATATCCTCTGCAAGGGTATTTACATAAAAATAAATAAAAAAATAATAAAAAAATCACTTGCATTACCAATATTGTGTTTCTATATATATACACTATATATTTACACTTTTAAATAAAATATAATCTGAAATTGAATTTAATTTTAATCTAATTATATTTTTTGATATTTTTAAGGTATTTTTTATTTGGATTGATATTGTGTACCTTGAGCTATGTCGTGTAAAGCTATATTCATTCGTGCAGCTTGTAAAGTCGTGTTGAATCGAGCAAAGTCGAATTACAAAATCCCATAACTGAACACGAACATGTCGTGCGTGCTTGTTTCCCAAATAAAGGCACGACACGCGCACTTCTCTAACTGCTACCACCTAACTGCCCCAAAAAGTGCTGTCCATTTTTAAGGCTTTCATTCAATGTGCAATGCCGTTAGCCATTTATTTTTTGGATCTCTTTAACTATCACATGGTAAAATGCATAAATTCTCGTTCATTGACAGCCTGCTGATCCGCATGGGCGTGGCAATTTGTCATGTTAAGCGCTGAATACAACAAACTGCATATTGACATATTGCCAGGCGTATTTAAATGGATCCTGTTCTGATTCTCGATTGGCCACCAAGTGACCGCGCCATAAAAATAATCAACATAAATTGTGTAGGCCCGCAGGGGCGAAGAGACTATAGCCGAAGGGGGCGCATTCACAGAAACAATAACCATAAAAATAATAAAGCAAAACAATGACTGAATATTTATGGGCACTACGAAGCACAAAAAAAAAATAAACAAAAACAAAAAAGAAATAAGAGATTGTTATGCGCCCAAATGACTGTGAAAAAAACAACAGCAACAACAACAAAATGTAAACGACTAACGGGAAACGTTTGCTTTACACCGTGTGCCTTCCCCGCCACCCCCTATCGCCTCCCCTCTAAATGTGCAGCTGCGTCTGGCAATGTAAGCAAATCAACAACCACCAACTGCAAACAGAGCAAAAGCCAAATGCTGCTCTCAGAATTGGTATAGGCCGGAAAGCGCCCAAACGCACACACACACACCGACAAAACACACCCTCTCCAAATTACACACGCATCGTTGCTTTTAATGCCCGTTACCTAGAAAAGTTGGCCTAGTTTCAAGCAGATCCTCAGCTTTATTCACTTTTTGGCGTATTTGTGTCAGCATGTTGCCATACCAACATACCCCAATCTATTTGTTATCATTTTATACCCTCGAAAGGGCATATTACACTTTTTAAGGTTGTTTTGTAATACTTGCTATTATAGATAGATGACAAAAATGTATATTTAATATTAAATATGTTTTAAACTAAAAAAAAATAAAAAGCAAAAAACCCTGTTTATTATTAAATTGAATAAATGTATATTGTTCAAATCATATCAATCAGGCTTTATGTAATAGTATGAGAGAACATATATATATTAAAATATTGTTTAATAAAAACATTCCTTATTTCTTGTTAAGATTTTTAAGCTTTTCCATATTTATATTTATTTATTTGCTCTTGCTTTACTTCAGTTATATTTTTAGAAAGGTTGGCAAACCATTGACAACAATATAATTATTATCACTTATTGATGAAAATATATCAAGAAATGAATTCTTAGGTGAGAAGTAGCAAAAAGATTTATATTTTCGTAAAACATACTGTATATAAAAATTTTCTACATATGTATAAGAAAAAATTTGATTATATTTAAATCTTAATATTAGGGATATTTAAAAATTGCAATTATTTAGATAACTTAAATGGAATGCCGAACATATAGCGAAAACTTTGCCAAAAAGCTGAGAATAATTTTTAAATTATTAAATTCTTTGGTAAGGGCATTCCGGACTCGTTGCAGTTTATGTTTCGCATTCATGCTGTTTATTTGATAGCATGCTTACAACTGATCCATATACAAATTTTTTTGACTAAGCCGTCAAACAACAAAAGTCACTTAGCTGTTGCATACTTTTTGGCAGCCCCAACACTCTCCCTGCCTGTGTATGTGTGTGTGTGTGAAAAAATATGTGTGCGTGTTTAATCTGTTGTGTGGCTGCGTGCTGCAAGAAAATTATAGAGCAAGCCAAAAAAGTAAATAAATAAATATGCAAATGTAGTTGTTGCTGTTAATGTTTGTTGCCTCGTTGCCGGCTTCCCCGCCCCGCTCAACTCCGCTTCCACTTAAGATTTTTCCGTTTGCGGTTTTTATTTTGATTTCATTTTTTTTATAATATATTTTTTTTGTATGCCTGCCTAAAAGTTTCTTTATGTAAATAAGAAATTTATTTTTATGTTCGCGCGCGCCTCAAGTTGTAAAATTGTTTGTTGGCCCTTGTTGTTGTTGCTGATGTTGCAGCTACTTGGGTAGCATCTCTTCTCGGCTTGTTTTATTACCAGGCGCCTTAATTTAGTAGTTTGCGCCGAAGTGGCCCAGTTGCTGGCAAGTAACTGTTCTTTTGGGAGTTGGCCACATAGAGCTCATAGCTGTTGTTGTTGCTGCAGTAGCTGTTGACTGATGCCACACTTTTAATACTTTTTTGGCCTAACCTTTTGAGCATAATTTGCATTTTTATGCCGCTGTCGATGCTTTAGTGTAAAACATAAGTGAGTTATTTTTCTTATGGTGAAGCAAACGAAAAAGAAAGCGTTAAATATATGGAGGTCCATATTAATATGTGAAGAAAACAAAGGCAGGGCCTTTGAAACTCTCAACTCTTAAACTTATTGATTCAAATTAGTTTTGTGATCATCGTGTCCATAAGAGTCCTTAATGGACCATAAGGACAATTCCATCCTTACAAAAATTTAAGGTTCCTCGTTTATAATTAACTTTTACTCAATTGTGCAACAATAATATCCTTGAATCCATAGCAACCGAAATTCATGAAAATTCGTTTTTCGTGTGTTTGCTCCAAATTGGTTCTTGATAAATCTGAACACACAATTTTTGGTCGAAATTCTTGTTTTAATTGTGGCCAAAAAATTTTACGATGTTCATAACTTTGTTGAATCTCGAGCGATTTTCATGCGGTAACAAAATTTTTAGTTCAAATTCAATGTGTCAAATTGTAACCCAAATACCTGCATGGATAAAAGTTAAACTGTTGACAGAACTGTAACCATTTTGATTCATGGTTTCAAATCTTTATTAATTTTGCATTGAAATTAAAAATTATATTTTATCTTATGATTTATATATTTTATATATATTTTACTAAAGTACCATTGAATTTTAATGTACATATAGAAAATGATATGCATATCAAATTCCAATGTCTGTTGTTTTCCTTGATTTTATTTATATGCCGCTGCTCACAATAGGCACCGCCCATCTAATTACGGGCTTCAGCCATTCTTTGAGGCCTTAAGCACCTAATAGCAGCTGATTCTATTCACGTATGTAGCATGCATGTTAAAAAGAATCCGTCTCATAGATTTCTATTTACATAGGAGTCGTGTAATTCAAACACGCGAGCGCATACAATTTTGTTGCCTACTTTTTGGGGGAGCTGGTGTGCGTGCTGGGAAATCGATACGCAAGGGTACAACTCACACGCACACACGTAATCAGAGTGGGACGCAATCAAAGGCAAGTAGTAAGCGGGAAACAGAAGCAGCAATTGGCACTTCATCACTTAAGCACCTGAGAAAAGCATTTTTCACTTTCAATTTCAACGGCGGTATGCCATAAAATCAAGCAGAATGCTGATAGCACGCAGACACACACACACACACACACATACAAGTTGTGACTGTCAATCGAGCAGCTGTTGTGCAATTTACACGCACAGCTTCAAATTGACAGCCGGAAGACAGCAACAAGAGTTTTGTTATTTTTTTTTTGTTTTTGGACAGCCTCTCTTGTACGTGTGCACTTTGAGCGCAATCATAAAAAACAATTGAAATGTAAAATATAACATTCGTTTTGTATTGTATTTGTTGTCCTGTGTCACCTGCGAGCGGCACTCGATGTTGTTGTTGTCGTCATCGTCATGCTTTTAGCAATTGCGCGTTGATTGCGTATACGCCGAGTTATCCAAATGCACACGCAGCAATTTCTATTGTAAATTGTGCGCATTTCTCACAAGCACAGCTGAAAAAAATATATGTATGTATAAAAAAAATTACACAAAACCACTTGTGTGTTTGGCTGTGTGTGCCTACAGCTTCTTCACTTGTTTGGGCCCAAAGGCTCCTGACAAACAAATTTCAGAGGTTGCCTTTTGGTCTCCTTTTCCCGTTCTTTATTTTATTTTATTTTATTTTATTTTTTTTTGTATTTTGGCAGAGTTTTTGTGTGTTTGTCGCCTGAAGCGTCTGTGGAGACGGCGTTGCGACATCTTGTCAATAAATTGACAGCAATTGAAGGTTTATAAAACACTTTTGAGCCCGTGCGCTTTCAGTCTACAGTTGCGTCTGGACCCAGGTCTCTCTCTCTCTCTGTATGTGTGGCAAATATTTGAAAAAACCCAAAAGCAATAAATTTTATGGTAAAAATGATTTTGTGCACCTTGCCTTAAGTTACCTTCATTTTTTATGCTCTATCTTGCTGAGGTATTCTCATTTTCGCGAAATGTGTGCGACCTTAATATATTTCTGATCAGCAACAGCAGCCGGATTGATATAAGTAGTCATTCATACTTAGTTTGAAATATAACAAAATATAATTTATCATCGATTTTGCAGCTAGTTTGTTTGGAATGAGTACACTATATAATATATAGAAATATTAACAATTGCTAAAAATGTACAAATATATTTGTTCTCCTTAAAATTCTTATTTTTAAAAATGTTTGGGGTAAATTTTCAAAATTATTTTTTCTAATGGAAACTTTTATTTTAAAACCAAACTAACTAAAATTAAAAATATATATTTTTCATACCAAAACAAGGGGTCGCATAAATATCCTATAAAATATTTAAAAACAGAAATTTACGAACATTTTCCTATTTAAATCCTAAATTTAAGTTATAAACACATAAATACTTGGTAGTATTATATACCCCAGAAATTTCCTATTCACATTTTTCTCTGAATTTTAGACCTTATTATGACATGTGATAAACTTAAATTGATTGAAAATGGCTGAAAGCGTTTAAAGTCTTTAAGCAAGCGGAACCTTTGCGTTTGAAATTTGGCCCAAAGAACCTCGACAATTTCGGTTAGTCTCGTAGTTCAGTTAGCAAATATTGCGGCAATCTTTGTTGTACTTGCGTCTGTTGCTGCTTCTCTTGGAAAACCAATTTTACACAAATTAGCCTCCTGCTTGAAGTTAAAGCGCATTTCTCTGCAGAAATCAAAGCGACACACCCCGACATCCGTAGCAGCCAGCCATCCCCCTCATTTCCTGTCTTCCTCTACAGGCAACCGGCTTGTAATAAGTTCCTACGAAATTAACATGTCACCGCCGAGAGACATTAACGTTTCGAGCCATCCAACCCATCCAAACGAAGTGTTCGGGGGCTGCGTAGAACGCATGTGGATTGTGATTCGCTAACATTCAAGCGCTGTTAACACTGCTCCTGCTGTTGCCCCAGCTGTTAGTTCGGCATTACCCCAGCCTCTGTACCTGCTGTTAGATATGCCAGAAAATATTCCCCTTCGCGAAATACTTACAGTGGGGGTATACGAATGTTATTTGGATTATAAGTTTCCGTAATGTTAAGATAAAATCATGCAAGAAGCTAGGAGATATTTATAAAGAATATGTAAAAAGGTGCTTAATTTGAAAAGGTTTAAGAAAATGTAACGCTAAGTCCATAATTTTTTCGAGATAATTTCAAGCTAAAACAATTCTATTGATTAAAGAAATATAACTTTATTTGCTTAATAGCTTAGCTACTAAGTCCAATTACAAATTCGGTAAAGGCATCGTTTTAAATTGTTGCAAAAAGGCTAGTTTGCAGAGAAACAGACAGATACTGATCATGGAAATATATACTGTGGGAGACGCCTTCTTCTATGCGTTATATAATTTTGGTTCATCTATAAAACTATAATACTCTCAGCAAGGGTATAAAAATAGTTTTATTGGAATGAACCCAATTCTTTGCAATAGGCTATAACTGTCGAACAGTTTTTTTACTTTCTGCTTATTTGGCCAATAATATTTCTATGCATTTCATTTTAAAACTTGTTGTATTTATAGATTTTACACCTCATATGATCTTACTACCCTATTAATTATAAGTTGTCGGGTCTATCAACACACATGCTAATAAATCAATCGTTTTTCATTTACCTATAATCACAATTACCTCTTCACGGCAGCGGCCACAGTGAATTGTTAATTGTAATCGTACGCCACACATCATTAAGTGCTTGAATCGTGAAACTTCCGACAATTGTAATTAATTTTGCATGTTCTCTCTGCGTCGGGTTGTAAACAAATTTGAGCCCAGCCAAAAGCTTAGCTTTTGGCGTAAATGCCCTGCAAATAATTAGGAAGGCTGCCGTGAAGTTATCTTCAATTGAATATACCCTTTAGAGAAAAATACAAATATTATAGGTTAAATAAAAAAATAAGGATTGGGAGGTGCGTAGTTTTCCAATTATATATAAATTGTACTGAAAAATGTGATTTTATATAATCGTTGGGAAAGTTTTATTACACAAAGATTATATTTTAAATAAAAAAATATATAGTATTTATAAATATAGAAAAAAACAAAAAAAGGTTTGGGAGGTTGCTAGATATTGTAATTTAAAATAAACCTAATGAATAAATTCCGACGGATAGATCGGTGATGGGATGTGATAGCTGATGGACGCGTAGCACAAAAAGGTTTTATGAAATCAACGATTTATGCTTCTCAGGTAACTTTTTCTTACTACTAACAAATTAAACCTCATTTGAAAACATACATTTCCTTTAGTTTATAATTTATTTTTTTTTTAAACTAATTTTTCTGTACTGTGGATAAACAATATTAAGTTTACCAAGCAGCCAAACTGTATTGTTAAACAAACACTTAATTAACTCTGCGAATTTTAGACTCATGAAAAATTTAAAACTCTAAAGGTGCATTTACAATAAGAACAGTTTTATGTTTACTCTTGGGACTAAAAATAGTGTTAACTAAGTGAAATATGTATTTCTCTGTAAATGCAATGTTAGGAGCTTTTTAATAAATCGATATGAAACATCCATACTGAAAGTTGTTGACTAGCCAACATTTTCAGAGGTTTGTCCCTAAGGACAACAACCAAGCCAAGGAAACAACAGTAACACGAATTTAATGCAACAAGGGCCACTAATCTAAGCAATTGCGTTGTTCTATTTGCATGCCCAAGTTGCATATTTGAGTGTGCATGTGTGTGTGTGTGTGGGCGTATATATATATATATATAGACTTATACTATATAGACACGCTGCAGTTTGTTATATTTGCTAAACGCTTACTAAGAAACACACAACCCTACCCTCCCCTCTACACAATCTCATAAACGCAAATGGCAGACTCAGCGTGGGGCAATTACAGGCATCTCATAGCTTTGTGGGGGAGGGAAGATGTGTCAGTGTGTGCGGTGTATAAATTTAGACTGCCACACCCACGCAAGGCGATTTGCATGAATATTATTGGGGCGCCAAAACATCAAACTAATTGGCTGTATTCGCGAAATCACTTTCAACGACATTTCGCCAAGTCATTTGGAGTTTTTCAAATACTTTTTAATGTAGTTGTATACAAATCTGGTAAAAATGTACAAAATATGATAATTAATTTATAGAATTTATAAGGTTTTGTTAGCACGTGAGTCTGATTTCAATTTATGCTTTTGTCAATATATTTTGGAGCATGCTTTAAAAATTTGTTGCGGGTTTATTTTGACAATTAAATTTTAAGGTTCATTATAAACGTAGAACATGTAGAATATTACATGTTATAAGAGGTATTCGATAAGCTTTAATCGGCAACATTAACCCATTTGAAATATTATATTTTAATATATTTTTTAAAATGATTTCATTTCATTTCATTTCATTTATTAATAAAATAGTTTTTATGAAAAAAAATTCATATTGTTTTTTTAATAATATTTATTTAGAGATATATTTTAATGCGCATTTATACATTTCGTTATATTAATGTACTTTTTGTTTTAAAAAATAGAATTAGAAAATTTTTATATTAATATACATTGCATTTTAAAATGAAAGTGCATTTGACTTCGTGGCGATATATGGTCGGTAAGAGTTTGCCGGAACATTAGCATAACCAGTAAAGTTGGTCAGGTTTGTAGGTTGTTGGTAAGGGCGAATCAGCGCCAATGTTATGGCAGCGTTTGGCCAAATTGCCAACTGGTCTGTATGTGTGCATGCATGTGTATGTGTGGGTGTGTTTGTGTAGGAGTTAGAAGGACACCTCGTACCTTCAGTGCTTTGTTGTCGTACCGTGGTTTTGGTTTGTTGTTTTGCCGTTTTGTTGTCTGGCTCCACTTGTTTGTCATTTGTTTGCAGATTTTTGTGTAGATTCTGCGGCTGCTTTGGCGCTTGTTTAGTTTATTTATTGTTGGCATTGTCATTTCCAACGTTGTTATTGTTGTTGCTGCAGCCAAGCTGTGTCAAGGTGCGCCACAGGAGAATCATAATTTTTTGTTCCTTTCTTGCCCGCCTTTAAGCTTGAGTAATGTTTTTGCGGCCCTGCAACTGGCAGCGGCTCAGTTTTTTGTTTTCCGGCATTGTAAATAATGAAGACTTTAAGCTGTGCGAAATTAGCGCGATTTTCTGTGTGTGCGCCTGTGTGTGTGGTGTGGTTTATGTATCTGCTGTGTTTGTTACCACGTTGTTGGCATAATGAACTTAATTCGGTTACGTAATTCTTGTTACCAGCTGGGCCTTTCAGTTATGTTGGTAATGCAAATATTTTGATTAACATATGGAGGTTTAAGCAAGATTAAGGATAACGTTTTCTTTTTCCTTTTCTGCATATGACACAATAATTAAGTTGACATTTTTGTCAGACTTTTCAAGACAATAATCTAGAAGGTATATTCGCTTTGAATAAGTAAACGAGGTGAATTCTTTACAAGATTTTTGAAAATAAATATAAGAAATTATTGTATAAGTAAATATATATATATATATATATATATATGTATATTATAAACACTGGATTGCATCCATCTAGTGTGTGTATACATTATTTTTTTTACATTATATATGTATAATATATGAACTGTTTAATAATCTGGATGATCTCCTTTAAGATTTACCAAATCAAATTTGAGTCCATCCAAACAATTTTTTACAAATGTGTTTGGGTTATTCATTGGATTGCCGTGCTTTAACCTTTGACTTAGCCAGGACATGCCTTTAATCCTCAAAATGCAGACGATTTGTCGTTATTTCTTTTGATATAGCTCAACATAATATTTTTTTTTATTATAAAAATCTGGGGCATATCAAATACTTTAGCTTGGTTTAATTCGATTGTTCTTAACATATTTTTTTCACTTATGGTAAGCCCAACCTTAAATTCCATTGGGATCTTAGACAAATATTCGTTTTTCAATTTCAATTCTCACACCATCAGATCAGTTATGTGAAGTATTTGTTAAGCTGTTTGCCAGTTGCTCATATTGTTTGACAGTTTAAGTCAAGATTTTAACCACAAAACAAAAGCACTTGACCCGATTTGTTGACAGGCTTGGCGCTTTGAACTTACTCCCGACGATTACCATGACAATTCCATTTTCTTTTGATATTTTTACTCTGTGGGCAACCCTACGTGTTTCCCATTTTCTCTATAGCTACTCGCAACGCATTCGGAATGCACTTTGTTTTTTTGTTGTGGTTTTCTTTACTTTTCATTTTCACTTTGCCATTTGTATGGCGAATTTGTGTTTTGTTTTTTATACATTTTTATTTATTTATTTTTATGACTTGACACGCGCTGCCTATTTATTTGTTGTTGTTGTTGCCTTTTTTTTTTTGTACTTTTATAAATTTAATTTTGTATGTGCCCAAGTCGTACACATATTTGAGATTTCTTTGCTGTCTGTCGTTTTGCCGGCAGTTGCGGTTAGTGGGGCTTAGACAACTCTTCTGGCACTATGGCCCCCAGCCCAACGCCGTCGCCTGCTAACCCTGCACCTTGCCTGTTATCCTGGCAGTGTCCTTGATGCCATAGCTAAAGCTGACTGCTTGAAGCTGATGTCGCTGTAGCTTTCCCCATGTCGACGTTTATTTATGCAAATTTAATTTCCATACTAAACGTTCTGTGCGTATGTGTGCAGATGGGGGTGTCTGTGTGTGACTGTGGGTGTATTTGTGTGCGGTTGATTGTGTGTGTGAATGCTACGAAAATTCACTTAGCTGTGCCCAGTTGCCTGGATTTTACTTACTCTTTGTTGTTGCTGTTCGGGTGGCAAAAGTATTTTTTCCTTCGTTATTGCTTTTTATCAGACCTGATAAGTGAGTGGCCCATTCCGACTGCTACTAACTGCTGCTTCTTCTATGTATTTTTCTCTTGCCTGCATCTCCCCGTCCTGCCTTCTGCGTTTGAGCAATTTTATTACGCTGCGGCGTTAAAAATGTTTGCTTGCTAATAGAAAATGATTTTTTTCAGGTTTTTTTTTTTTTTTTTTTTTGTTATTTGTTTTTTGCTGTCGCGCACTTCATTTGCATTCCTTGGGCAAGGGAGCAATGTCCTTAATTAAGTAACATAAAACAGGAGAGCAGTGGCATAACAGACCGAGGGACACGCTCTTAAGCTCCTTGTCATATGTGCTTGTTTAGCTGAGCCACTCGCATCATAAGCTAATCTCAAATTTCTGCCATTTTGCTCATTTTCTTTCATTCCTTTCTGGTTTGTTTTTTTTTTTTACACTTTTTCCATTAGTGCTGCCTTTATTGCGCTTTGTTCCAGCCAGAAGTCAGTTTTTTATGTAAATGGCGCCCAGGGCAGATAAAACATTTTTTCTCCTTCTGTGCGCCTTGAATTATTGGCAAGCATACAAAAGAGCTTGGCACTCAAACATTTTCCAAACCAAGTAACCACCCGGCCACCCACTCAACCACCTACATACGTATTTCTATTGACCAGGCAAACTTTTCATGTGGCCCATTTTGTGGTGCGCCTTAACGGTTCAACGTGGTTAGTTCCAACATTTTGGTTCGAGCGGCCGAAAAAAATAAAAAAAAAACAAACAAATACGAACAGGAAAAGAAAAAAAACATCGCAATCGAATGTATTTTCAAAAGCTGCTTGTCATCAATTTCGTACAAATTTTCCATTTTTTCGCACACTTTTGAGCAGTTTGGACCATGTTCATGAGAGTATTCAATAGAACATACACAAGTTTAAATTGTTTTCAATATAGCATGTTTCAGTTTTTGACAGCGAAAAGAATAGTAAGAATTTTAACTGAAAGTTTTTAAAAGTGTTTAAAAGCGAAATTTGAGGACGTTTGTGAAAAATGTTATATTGTATTTACTTTGCTTGCTTACAATTAATTTTGTGTGAAAACTTAACTTTAAAATTTGTAATTAAACCAAGTAAGAACGCTTTGAATTTAAAATTTTTGTACATTTTGAAAAATTTCGACCCTTCCGAGTCACAATCGATTTAAAATTAAAATTTGTAATTCTGATTTATGAAAAAACATTTTTTGAAAATGAGTAAAAAATGAACTAAAATGTATATTCAATAATGTTTATATTTTAAATCCGGATTAAATCTAGATGTCAAGACAATCAAATAAAATCAAACTTGAATCTAAGGTTTCAGGTTTGACAAAGCTATGGCAGTTTGAAATATGGGAGCTATGGATCCAAGTGCTTTACATGTTGCTTTGAATCTAAGGGAGCTATATTGATTCAATCGTATCTGACGCTGATATACAATTTTGCCTATCATACGAACAGAATAAATAAATAGAATAAGCTTACTTTAAGTTGTGGCAGTGCAAGGACTAGAAATACCTTTGAATCTTATTATGGAATTAGGTTTGAAGAGGTTGTCGCCAGCTTAATACTGCATATATGCATAGACTATGATTTCGGTGGCTTATCCTGGCGTTGTAATAATTCACAAAGACTAATGAGCACTTGGCCAACGGACAGCTGCCAGCGGTCATGTGAGTGTGTGTGTGTGGGACATTGAACTTTGTCCGTTTCGGAAGTCAGTTCATATGACAGTCGCGACGCGCTCATATGAAAGATGGCTTTAGCATCCTGTCTGTCCTGACTCTGGGCACTGCCCAGCGTGCGACTTTAAACACACATATCCTGTAACAAATTTCTGAGTTTACTTTAAGCCGGCATGCGGTCCGAATTGGGCGAATCAACAGAAAAGGGGGAAAAAAATATGATTTGCCCAAAAGGAGCAACATCTGTGCGAGCATTTAGACAGCGGGTGTCCTTGTGTCCCTGTTGCCTTGTGAAAAGTTATCAACGCGCCATTTTTGCTGCTTGAATTAATTTTGGAGTGCAGGGGCGGCGGCTGGCGGGCGGCACAAGCTGCAAAAAGATGAAACGGAAGTGCTGCCATAACGCAGAGCAAACCGGAAGCAGCCATTGAAGCTCCTGTTTGCCTCGCGTGAAAAGAGCTCGGCTAAAAGGATTCCGCCACAATTTGTTTGATGTTTGCTACGTGTTTTCAAATAATTCCACAGTTTTATGCTGTTTGCTGCTGTTGCTGCTTCTGCTGCTGTTGCTGCTGTCGTTGCTGCTGCTTTTTGTTGCGCGTTGCGACAGTTGGTGGCCAAAGTGCGGCAAGCGCTGTGGATATTTTCCAGGCAAAATTGTTGAATGTTGTTTGTGCACAAGGTTTCTGTGCAGTCTGTGTGTGTGCGAAAGTTGTGATAAGGAATCAACATTTCGAGGAGCCTGTCTATATATAAAACTATTATATTTGAAAGGATATTGTAGCAAATTCTACTTTTATTTTCATTATATATGGCATAGAATATATATATTTATAAACTAACAACCAAATTTATTATTTGCTGCATATAATTTTTCCACTATACATTTTAAGGTTGTTGACCATTTTCTGATCTACTTGTGGTACCAAAAATATCTCAGAAAATAATCTAAATTCAAAATTTATATTGAAAACATTACTTTTAGTCTTTTTTAAAAAGAATTGACGACATTCAGCAAACTGAACAATGCATATGATTAACTTGGATTAATTTCACACGTGATTCAGATTTTCATTAATTTGTAGAAAGCCTTTAAAATGTAAATTCAGCATAATTTCGTATTGCATATGGAGTGTTGCAAAATGCACCACGAATCTGAATAAATTTGGGGCAACATCATCAACTTTATTTGCTTTTTTATAAAGTTAGTAAGTAGTACGAAAACTTTTTTATTTTTTTACTACATAACCATTCTTAAACTATCCTTTGTTATTTTATTTTAGTTTACATCTGCATTTTCTATATAAATTTTTCATTGCTGTTATTTTTGTAATACCCTCAAGTTGCGTACAATTGAAAAACTTTTGCTCAAATTTAAACGCCTTACTCATTTCGACACCTTTCCAATTCGTTTTTTTTTCACTAACGCTCAAAGTTTTGTGAATATTTAAATTTACGCAGCAAACATTTAAGTTAAGCAATTGCAGACCAAAAATTAAAACTAAACAGAAGAGCTAAAAAAAGGACGAAAAGGAGCAAAGTAGCTCACAGAGAAAGAATAAAAAAAACATAAAGTATAACTTTCCCAGTTCGCACTTGCGGCTAATAAATGGTGTGAAATTTCCATAAAATGAAAGTAAACGTAAAAAGCAACGCATATACACCCACACAGCAAGAGATGGAACAGTGTTTATGTGTGTGTGTGTGTCGGAAATAGGAAGTAGTAAAATCTCTAATAGGAAAAGAAGGCGAGGCACAGAAAGCCACACAAAACTAATTTCCCCAAGGCGCTGCAGCTAAAACAAGAACACCAACAACAAATGGAGAGATAGATAGATAAAGAAATGGAAAAAGAAGAACTGACCGGCAAAGCGACGGACAGACGCACAATAAATTTAGCAGGCAGCATTAGCAACTTGTTACAGGAGCTGTGGCAGGGGTATTGGTAGGAATTGGCGGCAATTTCTCTCGTTTGATGGCCATCAATTTTGCCCGGCTATCAGAGGGTTCTATATGGACTTTCAGATAATAAGTAATATCTTTAAGAAATATTTAATATTTATATATTAATAATTAATATTAATATTTTGTATAACTGCGTTGATCACAGAAACTATAAGAGCTGTAAACTTTAACTTGGAATATAGGTTATCTTAGATCACACCTAAAATAAATTTATTTATTATAAGTATTATATATATGTGTGTAAAACTACATTAAAATTCTACACATTTATTTCTTCCTTGTAGGTGTCGATAACTGAGAAACGCACCAAAATTATTTATGTACTCCAACCCAATGAGCATTTTGCAGTATTTTATTTAATTTCGTCAAGGCACAAAGATAAGTGTTTTTCTTAACAGCAAATACAAATCAAATTTATAATGTAATTAGATGGCAATGCGAGCAACATTAATATCTATTTGACCTAAATGCCAGTAAAACAAACTAATTTGTCAAAATCCCTCATCTCTGTGCCACCTTCACCCACTAAATTGCACTTAATTTAGCGTGCTGATCTCAGGCTGCTATTACTTTCTCTTTTATGAAGTTGAATAATTTTTGATATGCCCACAAGGTGTTTATTAGCAACACGGGAATAATGTGCGTATTAGTAATATTATACAGCAGGTTCCTTTTTTTGTGCTACGCTTGTGTTGTTATGGTTCCTGGAGACATTACTCATACGCCGTGTTGTGTGGCAGCGTAAACACTCTGAGCCTCTTAAGAGGCCACTAAAAGCCAAAAGTCATAAAAGCAACAAAAATGTAAGAGAAATAAGTGAAAATGCTGCCGAGTGGCAAAGCAGACAAATGAAATAAACTACAGGAGAACGAGAAAAAAAAGCGCAAAAGGTGAGGTGCAGCTCAAGAGTGCGAGGTGAGTGGCAGCTGGAGGGTTTTTTTTTTTGTGGAATGTGCCAGGCTAAGTAAAGCAACAATTATATGGCTAAGAGGCTGGTTGGCTGGCAAGGCAACCACCAAGACGTCAATGCAGACAGCCGGCAGTCGACAGTCGTCGTCAGTGGGCTTTAATAACAACACTTGGCCCGCTCGAAACGAGGACGCGACAACAACATTAGCTTTAACAGCGAAGTGACGAATTGAAGCTAATACATATATAAAATAGGTACACAAACACACATACACACACATACATATTTAGTTATATATAAGTGTGCTTCAACATATATTAATGGCCTGCCCTGCCGTTGCCTGCTTTTGGCTCGCATTTTTTATGCCTTGACATTTGTTTGTTTATTTTTGTTCGTCACACATTCTGAACTTTGTGAGCCGTAAAAAAACTCACGCAACAAGGGCAAAAAAAAAAAGAAAACAAAAATAACAATCACAAACTCCACTTGATAAGCCGCATAACATATATATGTATATACACATATTTATATATATAAATATATATATACATGGTTGAGTTGGTAATCGCACGCGTTAGTTGAGCGCACTCGAGGATGCATCAAAGAGATTTGCTAGATATTAGGTGTACATATAATGTTGTATGCCAAAAACTATTAGCTTAAAATTGGCATTGATATTTGGAATTAGTAATTAATTAGTAACAAGTGAATAAAAGTAAATAAAAAGACCACTTTGTGGTGCCGAATATTAAATATACTGACAATCACAGACAAAATTGTAAGCCGGTTGTAACTATTAAATTATACAGTTTATATATTAGTCTTATTTATATAACGTTAAAAAAATGAAAAAGTTGACACATTTCGTGACAAAATTGTAATACTCTTTGCAAGAGTATATCTAGACTACTAGGAACTATCAAACAAAACTGGAACTTATTCCGGAAGTAGATTCGCCAACAACTTAAACATTTAAGGCCCTGCCAAGTTTTAGAGAACTAGATAAGGAAATAGTTAAATACGGTATAACATTTTAGGATAGGGTATTGTTTTTTTTCTACGATATATTTATATATATATATATATATATATATATATATATATATGTATATTTTTCAGTTGTCTCCAGGCAGAAGTATCTTAAATTTACATAATAAAGCTTTGTGTCATTCTCCAAATATTTTTAAAAGTTTACAAGCTTGCCTACGACTTTATCTAGCTTCGAAATCACAAAACACCCCACTCTAACCGTATTGAATTTATTTCTATGCCCTAGTACTCACATGAAGTACTCACATTCGGCCCAAAATCATCAGTTTTCTCTCAGAAACCATTCAAGTCCAGACTGTTTTGATTGAAAATAAAACATTTTTATTGAGTACTTAAACATATTCTTTATTTGTTTTATCTATGAAAATTCCATTCCAAATAAACTGTTTTGCGCATCTATCTCTATTAAAGTAATTCATAAAAGTTGTTTGCTTCAACATTTCTTACCGTAATTCCAAAGCCATTTATAACTTTTCTGACCAGCCACATACGTTCATACACATATGCATATCTGGGAAAACTTTTCGTTTTTCGCAATTTGCATACAAAAAAAAAGTCGGCTCTGTGTTGTGCTTTGAAGAAGTTCCATTAGCAGCTCAACGCACTTGAAATAAACATTTTAATGGCAATTTTCACATCAACAGCCTGAGCTACACTTGAATTATCCTGTGAGTTATTATAATACAAAATGGGTATACCGACAACAACAACAGCAACAACAAAACCAAGCACGAGGAGCCTCACTAATCTCAGCAACAACAAACACATGTCACTGGCAAAGATTGAACAGATTTCACAACGAGGACGTCAACATAATGCATATAGAGCATATTTACAAAGTATATATGTATATACAAAATATATATACATATATGCAAAATAATGTTTACAGCTAGTGTTTAGAAAAGGGAATAGCCAACATAGTATGAGTGTTTGTTGTGTGTGGGTGTGGGTGTGTGTGCTTGCTCGTCACATGTGCACTTGAGCTCTTGAGAAATTAATTTCAAGTGGAAATATTATAACAGATGCAAAGGCAAACAAATAAACAAAATATGGCAGAGATGCCAACGGAAAACATACGACGACAGACGACAGCTGTAAATTTTGATAAGCTCCATGACAAGCAAAGGCCTATGACTGACGTGGACTTCTACGAGTGTGAAGTTGAGTGTGTGTTGAATGCAGTTTGGTGAATGCAAACTGTAGGCAACGATTAGAAGGTAAAACATGTTAGTTGTCTCGACAAAAGGTTATTGAATAAATAGTTTTTATAGGCCTTTTTTATTCAAAACTTGTCTGAAAGTTAACTACTGTCCAAACTAATATAGAAATAGTAGTATATATATTGCAATAAAAATATTTTTTTTTTTAAATAAATATAAAAATATCCTTGTGCGCCTCCAATAAACAAACTGGGATATGTTTCTTCACGTTCATCGATAGATTTTTATTCTTACTCAATTGCGTATTTTCGGCGATAGACAATTATCGATCGCACAATGGTTTTCAGCGCAAGCTTCTCAATTTTAAAAAAAGCGATTTTCGCTTTTCTTCGTTAAACAAATTTAACAAACAATTTCGATTTAATCATAAACAATTCAACAGCAGGACATTTTTGGCACCAGTGTTGCCAAATGCCCATTCAATCAAATTGTCATAGATTAGCACAAGCCTAAGTTACGTAGCTAAAATTCCAGTCTCATATCAATTATAATTTCTTGTCGCAAAAAAATGATACAAATTTAAAATTCAATTATTGATATTATTTTAAAATTTCTCTATAATCTTATTGAATTTAGGAATTTCTTTCAACTATAGTCCTTATGGCTGACACGTTATTTCTTTAATCCAATTGGCGCCATGAGAACCAACGGAATAAAAAGACTAACGCATTTAACAATGTCAAAGGTCATCGAATTTGCTTAGTCTAATGCGTAAAATTAATGAAATTATTTTTTGAAATCACTTTACAAATTGCCTGAGCAACAAAACAAGAGCACAAAAATATGCCACAATGTTATGCCAGGCAGAGGACTCAGGACTCGGGATACTTTCTGTCGGGTATTTTGCGCCCAAAAGCCAGTTGTTGGGCGACCATCGAGTGGAGAGTATTGAGTAGCTTCTGTATTGGGCACTGAGTATTGAGTGTTGAGCAGCCAACTTGAAGGCAATACAATGGGCAACGAAGCGTTTATATATTTCATTTACCATGAAGCACTTACGTATTGCCAGCAATTTTTCTGCATCAAATGAAATTGAAGTTTTCGCTGGGCTGCTGCTCTAACCCCACGAGCCCCCGTCCTATGCCCCCCGCGTTGTGCTCGCTATCAATATCCTGGCAAGGAAGCGAGAGCCAATCAACAAGAAATACATTTACTCACTTTCGCCACTGCGCTTTTTATGAAATCTCGCATGCTTCATTTCATGGACATAAAATGCCAGCACGAGCGGGGAGCGGGCGGGCGGAGGGCGGTAGAAATGTTACGCCTACATTTGTTCATTTCCCTTTATTCCACGACAATATTCATATTAGCGGCCAAATTTACGCCCACTTCTCAGGCAAGGATGGCGGCCCAACAATTGAGTTTTGCCTGGCCATTGGGCCATGATGATTTCCAATCTGCATTTGCCAGCATTTGATGTGAGCGTTCGTTCGTCTCACTCGCCGATTCTCTCTCCCCGTCTGTCTGTCTGACTGTTTGTTTATTTCGAGTTCAAGCTTCCGAAATGAATTTGTAATACGGCAATCGCAGTATTATTTATAACGCATTTGTGCTGATGCTTTTTGTATTTATAGCATTATGCTGAGATTTATTTTTATTGCCAAGTTATTACGCATATCGATATGGTAATAAATTTTCTTCGCCCCCAAAACGCCACAAAACGCTGGCGAGGCGAGTCTCTAGTGAAAGCACCGCTCAAGCAGCTTTAACCCCCCCCCCCCCCTGTTCACTCTTGACTCTTTCTCTTAGCTCTCTCACTCAGAAAACACAAGACTCACAATTTTTCTGAAGTGGATTAAATTTTCGGCGTGTATATACATAAATATATTTTTGCTTGAATTTTTATACCCTGTACACTTTGCGGAAATGAATGTTAAAAGCGAAAGGAAATAACTTCGATATTGCAAAGAAGATATTGAGGTAATATATCTACGATAAATATCGATTTCAAATAAATTTCTTGAGGTTAGCAACATAAATACCGCATGTTACAAGCACCAAAAAAAATGTGTACATTGATTTTTCAAAATATATCACGTCTACAGAGTAATAAGATTGATAACGACTTTCGATAGCTGTAAATGTTCAACAAATCGAAATGTACGATAAAGCGCTATTTGCTATATAAAACCCCTTTTTTATTGTAGAAATCCATGCAGATTTGGGCTCAAGCTCAAATATACTTTTTAAATTTAGAATACTTACTTTTCTGAAACCGATTAATAACGAATGACTGTCCTCATTTTTGAGATAATCTTTGTCTCCCGCAAACTTATGTCAACGGATGTGTATTTCGAATTTGAGTACAGGGTATCCTGCATTTCAGCGTTGTCTTTGCCAGCTGTTTTTTTAGTCTTTTATTATTTATTTTTTGGCAAAATTTGATTCTTCTGCCAAGTTTTAAGCAATGGCAATGGCAATGCTCTTTGAGCCATTTTGTTGCCAATGCGGCAAGCTCTTGAAACGAATTTTCTCAATTGGCCAAGTTATTGCGTTTGGTTTGCTGCCTGACTTTCCCCTATACCAAGTCGTTGAACTCACAGTTTATCTTCCAGTTGGTTGTTTGTGTGTGTTTTGTGTTGTTCTTGTGCCCATAATTTAAATCACATGAAATTCTGTCCTCTTGTGGTTGTTGTGTGTATTTGTTTGACATTTTCTTTCGAAATAAATAATTGAAATTTGCATTTAAGCATTTGTGCCAGAGCTTTTCTTAGCGGCCAAAATGTCAAGAGTTGTCTATTGTCCACTTTAAATAAATGGCTAATGAATTTCAAAACTCTCAACAAAAGACAAGTTTGTTTCTGCTTTGAACAAAAGCAGAAATTTACTACATTTGTGAATTACACCAAATTTGTGCATAAATTTTCAATAGATGTGTTGGTCATTATATTGGCAATTAATATTATGAGGTGATGCGATAACTGACAACTCGTTTACGCTCAGATCTTAGCTTTCAATTGATAATAAAATAAAGGTGTATAATACAAAAGTGCTTTGCTATAATGAACCAACAGAAATATTAGGAAAATTGAATTTTATAAAACATACTACGAGTATATATCGAAAACAGTAATCTTTTCAATTCGAATTGCCTACATTTAATATTTAATTGATTGTATAGATACAACTTAAGCTGGCTAAATTCAAGAAATCTTTTATTTTCTTTGAAATCATATTTTGAAATTCAAAATGTAAATCAAGCTGGCTCATTTAGACTTAAATCAAAAATGCAATGGCCAAATGTCGAATTAATTTGAATGTAAGCCCGATATTGAGTTTTATTACAAGACCAATGCTCAATACGCATACTAAATCGAGCAGCGCAATGAACTCTTGACCTCTTAGGTAGGCCATGGAGCCTAACTTAATTTCAATTATGTCTGCCTGTGTGTGGTTCCTATGACTCCTCAAACTGTTAATACATAGTATATCCAATGAATGTCCTGTTCATTGCGGTCATACATTTGCATTAGTTGGTCTGAGAATGAGAATGTATGATATTAATGGATAATTATGCTAACAAGTCAATGGGCAAAGGCAAAGACGAAGGCAAAGGCAACGGCAAAAGGCGCAACAATGCAGCTAAATCAGTTTAATTATAAAAGATTAACTAGGCAATAGACGGAAGGAGAGACACACACACAGAGAGAGAGAGAGAGACTGAGTTTCCTATTGTGTCTGAGGGTTTTGGTTTACCATTAATTGAAATTCCACACGAACTCAATACAAATCCAATAACACGATTGCAACAGCAGCAAATGGCAACTTGATTAGAACTAATCCCCAATGATTAACGAAAATGCGCGTGAAAGTGTTGTCGGGTATCTCGATTTATACCACAGCCGCCCAAAGGCACATAATTCAATGCGGCTTAGTTAATGCCCGCTGCGTTTGTTGTTGTTGTGTCAATATTGTGTGTGCGTGTGCGTGTGAGTGTGCATCGGTGTGTGTTGTGTGCGAGCGGAATTCAATAAAAATTCTAATGGCTTTCTGATGATAATCTCATGGCTGCAAAATCAAATAGCAAACGTTGGCCTGCCCTCCTGTACAATATTTGCACTTTGCGCAGAGTTTGGGCCTTGGGGCCTTGTTGCCGAGACTCGAGTTTTGCCTGTTTTCCTGGTATTTTCTTTTTGCTCTCTGTTCACAAAGTGAAAAAGGGAATATTGGTTTGATATAATTTTTGGATTGCATTCTATCCGTTTTTAAACCGGAGCTTTAAAACTTGATTTATATAGTTTATATAAAGGAAAGCGGACAAATTTTAAAGTGAATTGTTCCACAGTCACAAAATTAAGCACAAATAAACTGATGCCCTCATTAAACCCTAAGTGGTTTTTCCGTTTTTTTGTGAAGACCGTATTATTATTTTTTATTTATATAATACATCATTTAATTTTTTTCTTAACCATAATCGAAGACAACAATTTGTGTTCAGTTTTTTCAAACCAAAATGTTCTTAAAGTTTTTTGTACGAAAAAATAAAATAAATTTGTGAAAGACGATAATTTAGAATGAATGAGCAGCCGAAAATATTTTTACCACGACCACACGCTCTCCCACATTCGCAAGTTCCCCAAGGTCACAGTTAAAAAAAAAAAAAACTTGCTCATGTAGCAATCCGAAATTCATTAACCACATAATTAAATGTTTCTCTTGCTGTCTCCTGCTTAGAACAGCGTATTGTTCAGTCGATTGCAGCCGACTGCAATGTACCTACTTATTTTATTTTGTTTTTTTTTTTTTGTCTATTTCTAAGTATTTGCAACTCTCAATGCTGTCAACCAGACAAGGACTTCGATTGAATTCCTTTATCGCTTTGTCTCGCTTTGTTGTCAGGCTCGTCTGACTGTTTGTCTTTCTGTCTGTCTCTCTGTCGCCTGCCGAACGTTTGCTTGACTCTTGCGACTTCAACTTTACGCTTCGTTAACTGTAAATTCCAGGCAACCAGAACATACGTTCTCCCACTCGCTCACCTTTAACACTCCCAACTCCCGCAACGCTGTCAGGACTTACATATTTGTTAATACCTAGGATTTGGATTGGCCGACTGCTAAATTGGATTGGCTTTCATCCTATTTCCCGCATTTGCTGCTTGGTTAGATTTTTTCATTTTGCCAGCAGTTCTTTTTGCTTTGGGTTTCTCACTCAACTCACTAGCTCGCTCTGCCTCTATTTCTCAGTATAATTCGCACATTGACATTTTGATTGGCATTGACAACACACTTTTGTTTGTCGGAATTGACTTTCATATTAGATTATACAACTCCTTGTTGCTCGGGCCGCAGCTCAAATTGAAATACCAAAAAAAACAGCTTAAGCTTTATTTTTTTTAAATTATCCCCCATGGCGTATGCGCATTTTTTAATCTATCTCGGCTGACTCTTTTTTTTTTTTTTTGATTTAAGAAAATAACCGCTGGTTATAGACGTCTGCATTTCTTTTCTTCTTTCTTGTAAAATAAGGACAAAGGGGTAAAATTATTTAAAGGAAAGACTTAAAATAAAACAGCTTTGGCTTTAAATTAAAATCTAATTATATTTTATAGTTTTACAAATTGAATTTAAAATTGTAAAATATATTTAAAAATGGGGAAGTATTTGTCAAATAAAAATGTGAAATATAGTTAGTAATAGCACTAAAATAGTTGAGAGATCAATTTGCTGTGAACTTTTATAAAAACTGAAAATGTTAGCTGTAAATAACTAAAATTTATTTTCAAAATGCTGTAAACTTGAAAATTAAATTTATTTAGTATGTAGTAAGACTAAAATAAATTTAATTACAAAATTATGATGTCATTTATATCAACAAAAAAATATTGTCAAACATGAAATAGAAAGAATTTTGAAATTTAATGTGTTCATGGCATACATTTTATATGTATACGACACATGTTATTATAAGTCTAGAAGTCCACATCTTCCACCAACTTGACCCATTTAATTTTCACTCAATCACAGCACACACTTCACACACAGACTAGACACGCATGTGATGTGTTATGCGCTGGTAAAGTCTACCAAAAAGTCATTAAACTTGAACTCCCAACTTTTTCGGTTGGGCGAAACTCAACTTTGATGCGCCCGGAAGAGAATTCATTTCCATTTGCTTAGCGTTTTACAGCTGCGGGCAAGCAAAATGCAAACAGTTGAGAGTGTGTGTGCAGCGTACTCTGCTTGGACTTGACTGCGCGTAAAACAGCTCAACAAATTAGCGACAAAACTTTGCGGGCAATTAAAAAACAACTACAGAACGGCTCTGGGCGAAATGTGAATCGACCCGCAAAGCCGAAAACGCAGCTGGCCAAGACTTTTGGCGCTGGGAGGGACGGGCTATCATTAACAGCTGAGAGCTGAGCTGGTCTCATATTCAATTTGCAGCTGCTTTTAATTTTAATGAGAGCCAATTAAAAGCAATGCTAGCTATTAGCGACTGCTGCCTCCGCCCATCCACTGCCCCATCGACCCTCTCCCCAAAAAAGTGCACACGCACACACAACACAAATTGTCGTGTGGTTTTCCCAACTGAGTTTCTGTCTGTCTGCCCCCAAAATACAGGCACAGGGCAATCTTAAGCAGTTTGCTGCTCCTCTAATTGCTCGGCGAAACTACAAATTTTTCATATAATTTCCACTCTCATTTCGCTTGAGGACAGTTCCTGTGTCTGGGGGCAACGAGCTGAGAGCTAGGAGACATTATTGCTGGCTTAAAACAAAGCCAGCAAAGCGTCAAAGGAAATGCAGCAAAGAGAAACTTAGAAAGACAGTGAGAGAGAGAAGTGATAGAAATGATAAAAGCTCACCTTTAATGCTGTTAACTTTTAAAGTACCTTGCCTTAAAAGTTATACCATAATTGTTGTTTTCACAGATTTTAAATTCTAAAGGCTCTTTTAGCCTTTAAGGCTTAATTTTAATAAAATGTCAATTACCTTTTAATACTAACAGCCACTTTAATATAATGTTAAAATCTTTTTTGTGAACACAGCATATTTGCCTCTCAATTAATCAGCTTCTTAACTTAAATATCACAGTGGGCCTTGGTGAGTTTCCACCTTGTGAATTTATATTTTTTATGTTTTTTTTTTTTTAATTAAACTACAACTTTCAATTGCATGTGGGCTCCAATTTATTGGCTCACCTTTTAGACTTTTCTGCATTTACATTAAAATATAGACTTGTGTGAAGCAAATTATACGTGCAGTGTAATTGCACACTATGGACCACAAAAAAAGTATCTAAGGCAACAATTTGTTTGCAATTGGCAATCAAATAATAATTTAAGGCATCTTTTAAAAGTACTGAAAAATAACGTATGGGGCTGCCACATCTGCAAGCAATGTTTATATATTTAGACAAGAGGATTGACAGTATTGAACAATATATTTGTTAAATTTGTTCTTAAAATTATTATTCAGCTCTTTTTATTATTTGCCTAATATTTTCATATACTTGTTACAGAGGGGTTAAGCTAAGTAATCTTTCCCCCCCCTAATTTGTGCAAGTGCAGTGCAAGAAAATTTATTGCGGGCCACCGCACAAAATGTCAGTTTGTTAAGCGCGTGTGTGCGTGGTGGTGTGTATAGTGTGCTTGTATAAGTTTTATGAGTGTGGTGTATTTTCATTTATACGAGATACACACTTATATAGCAAGTTGCTGTTGTTAGTAAAATGACAGTTGACTTTGAACGACAGGAGTTTTTATGTGGTATGCTAGAAAATACGTACTACATTAATTTATAAATCGGTTTAAAGCTGAAGTAAACGCCAGTAGCTCCAGCTAAAATAAATATAATTTATTTTAGTATGAGAACCGATGACTTTTAATAAAATTAATAAACTCAATTTTTTATTGACAAAATAAATAATTTTTTCATTACTATTTATAACAAACTTGATTTATTGAAACAAATCTTTTATATTGAATAATATTTTTTTTAAATTTCATCTATATCTGACCTAAATAATGAGACCATTTCCACCTTTAGCTCCCATTCTTAACTTTAAACTGGACTGACAGTTAAACTTTGATTCATTCGAGCCCTTAGCACATGGCAATTCAACCGATAAATAGTAAATATTGCTTTTTGATCAGATGGCATTTTGCATACCCATTCGCCGTTGGCTGAGCAGCTGCTCTTTCACCTAGCTCCAAGCGTGGGACATTTAAATTTCCATTTAAAATTGGCAATGCTCGCACACACACACACACACACTCACACACGCACCCACTCAGGGTATACAGTCAGACAGACAGACCATTTCGAGGGAAACCTAACCAAACAGACAGCTGTTACAATATTATTGACTCATATCGCATGCGTGGCATATACACCAATACACACAGTGGCACACACACACATGCACACTCGAGCAGCTGTTGACTGTCACAGTTCCTTCCTTCATTCTGTTCCTTAGCGCTTCCTTTGATTTGCCAGCCGGTTGGCACTTTTTGAATGTGTTGAACTCGGCATAAAATTAAGTGGCCCATTTTAATTGAATTCAAGTGGGGTTGAGCTTCCTTCTATCTCCGCCTCTCTCTGCGTCTCATTTGACAATCTGGTGTCAATAAATGGCCAGAGCCTGTGCATATTTGGCCATATGCTGCCAATTGGGAGCATGGCCTACCTTTAACTGTGTGTCAGTTAGTTAACAGAAACCCCAAGCAATCAGCGTTTGGCATCAGGCACGTTTTCTGTTTGAGCACCTTTTATTTCCTAAAGTGCCAGCAGCTGTTTTCCTGGAATTTTTCAATTGTGGCACCTGGCACCACTTTTGACGCGGTTGCTTTTAGCTTATTTAATTTATTTCAAGTTATTCATAGAATTAAAAATTGTGTATATCTGTATACGAATAGGTAGTATTATTTTCAAATTCAACAACTTTTCCACTGAGTTTAAAATTTCAACCAAACAAATTTATAACTGAAAAAACAACACTACTTCTTGTAGATAGTTTCACTCACAAAGCACGCAACATCTATATAAAATTTGTAGCGCCAATTGATATATATCATTTTAAAAGAAAAACACAAACATAAAACTTTTAACAAAAAAGGGGTTTTTCTTTAAATTTTCATGAAAATCGCTAGAAAGTTTATTAAAAATTTCCCGTCGATAGCTAAATATGTGGAAAATTTTGCCTCAGGTTGGGCGTTTTACGTCCCCAGTGCGTGACATGTCGCCGAAAGTTTTGCCACTTGCCACTTGCCACACCATGCCGTAGCTTGCCACAGCGCAGCGCACCGCATAACCGTTAACGCCTTGACACTTGGGGGGAGGTGGCGCTCAAAATGTCAGATAACGATGACGTTGCCAATAATGTTGAGGCTTCTGCCGATGTTTAAAATGCCGTTTACGAACTTCACGGCGTTTGGGCAAAATTGGATTTAAGCGACAATTGACAACAAAGCGAGAGACGCCGGAACAGTGCTCAGAAGGGGAGAGGAGCTGGAAACTTGTGCAAGTTGTCAATCAGAGAGCAAAATTCAGTCTAACAACAACATCATGAACATACGAATACGGCGGCCCATCAGCCACGCCTATTTTGCGGCTGACATTCACGATAATGATGTCAGGCGTGTTGTGCTTAACAAACGCCACTTAAACGCAATCCAACACCAGTCCCACTTCTCCCCACTGTGTCAGCCAGTTGAATGTGAAAAGCTTCAATGTCAGCCGCAAGTTTTTTGTGCGGCTCTACTCGCTTTTCATTCGCGGAAAAGCAAAATATCAGCTTTTAATGATGTAGAAAATGTAGTGCTTAAGTGTGTTGAAAAGTTGCTAATCATTGAGTGGTAATTAAATGTGCCGTAATATGATTCACTTATCTACTTTGGGATCAAAGTAACGACTAAAAGTGTTGTGTGTGTGGCAGATGTGTGTGTAGGGGCAAGATATTGTCCAATTAGATATTTTATAATTAGCTATTAAATGTCCTTACCACCATTTATGTGTTGTATTAGGGCTGCTAAGTTGTCGATGATTTTGATTGTCGATAAGCGACAATCGATAGATGGACGGACAGACGGAGATGGCTAAATCGATTCGGCTGGTGATTCTGACCAATAATATATGTATATAAAGTCGGAGATGCCTCCTTTTGTCTGTTTTTAATAATAAAAATGTTAAGCCGAAAAGGGCATGGAAAGAATATTCCTATAACTATGATAAATCCTCAGACTTAGATGGAATACTACGAAACATTCGAAAGTTTTATAAGACGATAATCGAACTATAGAAAATATCGACACAGGTACATTTTTTCTCGGTAACTATCGAAGGCGGCAGTAAAGAAAGTAAAGAAACAAAAAGAGAAAATAAAAGACAGGATACATTTGTGTGTAAGTCAATTCTTGTGGCAATCCTTTAAACTTTCATCAAATACAGACAACCAACATGTAGGCAGATATAGGCAGACTGCACAAATGCAGTCAAACATACCTATTAAAATATTTCCAGAGTGTTTCGGTATTGTTATTTAGCACTTCTGCTGATTGCCTTTCGCTCTCAGGCATTTATTTTTGACTAATAATTTGAAATATGCTAAAAATACCATATTTGTGTACTGCTTGTTTCTTGGAATTTGAATATTATGTTTATTTCATTGAGTCCTTTGTTCATTATCTCATTCTCTATATATTGTATTTCCTGCTTGGGCTTAAATGCAGCAAAACATTTGCCAAAAAATATACAAATCGAAAACGCAGCAAATTTCTAAAAAATGTTTACACATGCACAAAAGTTTTCGGAAAATTGTTGCTCGCATATATGCCTCTGCAAATATTATGACCACAGCAAAAAAGCATAAAAAATAAATGAACAAATAAAAGGCGAGCAGGAAATACAGCAAATACAACAAACTCAAATTTCCGGAAAAAGATTTTTGTTAATAATAATTTTGTTTGTGTTGCAGCTGTTGTCTTTGTCTTTCTTTTTTTTTACACGAAACAAAATGTGAATTAAGCGCATACAGGCAAACACAAAATGAATTTTATTAAAAAAGTTTTCGTTGATGTTTTTCCTGTGTTGCAAAATGTGTTTTTATTTTAATGTACAATGCGTGTGTTTGTGTGTGTGTGTGTGTGTGTATGTGTATGTGGGATTGCTGGGCTTGGCATTGAGAAATATGTCAAAATCTAGGCTGGCAATTTGCATTTTCCATGTGTTTGGTGTGCGTATGTGGGCACAAACTAACACCTGTCCATGTCAACTGTTGACGTTATACAATACTGAATTCTAAAATATTTTAAGGATAACATTTTGTTTTTGCCTTGTCAGCACACACACACACAACCACACACATTTACACAAAATATAATTAAAAATAACAAGAAACAGGTTGCGATAGAGAGCGAGCGAGCGAGTCAAAAAGAGAGAGAGGTAGAGAGGATCCAAACTAACAGCTGCATATTTGTGTAGTATACAATTTGGGGCACAGATTTCTTGCATATTTTGGGTACAATTTTTTGGGGGCTTTGCCTTAAATGCAATTATTGTTACGCTTATTGTGGAAATGCAAACAACTCACGAAATAATTGCTTTATTATTGTTGTTGTTACTGCTGCTGCTGCTGTTGCATTTGTTGATTTTGCCTCAGTTGACAAATGGCCAGCATTATGTTTGCCTGGTCGTAAGCATGTCTAATTGGTAACATCAACACATACCCCACAGCTCCAGGGCCTTAACTTAAACACATTTTCGATTGCATAAGCTTCCCATCTCCCTTGCAAATGAGAGTACAAATTGTGACATAAAATGTCAAAACGACTGGGAAAATACTTTTTAAGCAATATGCTAATTTGGCATTGGTACAAATAGTCGACATTTTTAGGTTGTAGTTTAAAAGGATGCGCTGACAGGATAATTGTCGATGTTGAAATCGCTTTTTCAACTTTGGAAAGACTTCGTATGCCCCTCCAGAGTGTATTATTTTATTATTATATTTGTATATTATTATAAAACTACAATATAAATATTATTATTACTAACTAAAAACTAAAGGCGCAAATCTTCTATATGTTTTCCAAATATATACATACATATATGTACGTTGTATATGTGTGTAGGTATTTAATCTTCGGCCAACCGGCAGGCTACTGTTCTTCTTTGTTTTATTTGACTTCAAAATGGAGCAAATGCAGTTGAAGTTGATTGCTTGGCAAAATATCAAGTATACGCCCTGCCGTCCCCACTCGCTATTTATCCAACATGTTCGCCTGCTTTGTTTCAGGCAGCTATATCCAGTGACAGCTAACTCCAAAAATTTACGCTCGATTTGCAGTTCATCCCGTGGCCGCTGCCGTCTATCAAGCACAACAGCAGCCAAAGACAGTGTCAGAGCCAGATCCCTGTCCGGCTCCGGCTCCGGCTCCAGCGTCGAGCCCTGGTTCTCTGCCTGGAAACATGAGCACACGTAAACGACAGTTGAATGGATCTCATCTCAATGACCCAACTGCAAACAGGGCTACAAACAGGCATTCCCACTTTTCCACCGCCCACTCATTAGATAACGAATACTGGGCCAGACAGGCGAGAAGGCGTCAGCAGCTACTGTCCTGATAGCCTCGCTTCTCATGGGCTAACCGGAATCTCGTTCCCCAGCTGGCTTTCTGTTTTGTGTGTGTGTGTGTGCTTTGTGAATTTGTCGCTGGTTATTTCGCCACTTAAGAGCAACCCATGGCGAAATTGTTTTTGCATAAAGAGTGCGCCCAACACCCAATCCTTATACGGATGCCAGTATTGTTTAGTTTCGTCCTGCAGGGCCAGAAATTGCTATTGAAAGTGGAATTGCCGGGTGTCAGACAAGCAGCTCGATGGCCAACAAAGGTTAACCAATTTTGAAGCAATGTGCGGTAAGGCTATTGTCACTGTCTTACGATTATGGGTTGTCATTGTTTAAAATTGTTTTCAAATTGGTTGAAGATTGACCCAATTTGCTGTAAGGTTGGAGAAGTTGCAGTCGAAAAGTAGATCCTGAACCTAGTTTTGTTTTAAGCTTTTGTTGCAGGTTTTCAGTTTTCAATTTGCAGATTGAACCGCAGTTAAACTGGAAGGGCTGAATTTAAGATATCGGAATAAGAATTCTAGAAATGCAATTGTTTTTTTTTAGCGACCTTTTTTAGCTGTACAGACAGCCTGCTCATTTTTTGGTGCTTTATACATTGTTGTTACTATTGTTTCAATAAACGAATAACTGTCCTCGAGCCTGCTAAGCTTACCAGTAATTATATAATTATATTTGTGATCATTATTAAAAGGCTTAAAATTTGTTGAAGTTTTGGATTAGTATATAAGGGCATCTGTTCCTTATGAATAATTGTTATTCAAATCTGTTACCACAACTACTATCAATATATTGAAATTGAGTAGCTAAAATACCCATAAGAAACCTTTATTTCCAAAATTAAGCATATACTTAACTATTATTGATTCTTACATAGAAAAGTCCTAGTCGAATTGTAAAAATTATTTTTTAAGCACTTTCTCATTTTGAAGGCTGGTCTCATTAATAGACTCAGCACTTACGACTGTAAATACTACTGCATATGTTGTGCTTTAATTCAAATTTGTATAAGCCATGTGTACATAAATGCTTTAGGGTTTTGCTTTCAAATCTACCCCAACTACATTTAACAACTCCAGTGAAATATAATTAAACTTCAAAGTGCTTTGAAACCATTTTATTATGAGAAATCTTCAAATAAAAAAACGTGAAAAACTTAAATATTCAAAAACTAATATAGCCAGAGGCAACGACTTTTACAATACCAGAAAACAATTAAATATTTACGATTGCATTTTTAATTGTGTTGAAACTAAGAACTGCATGGATTACATTTTTTCAAAGCAATATATTTAGATGAAAGCTTTTTTCTCATATTTAAAATTCTTTTGAGTTACTTTTCGCTCAATCAAATTGCAGCTCATAAAGTTTTACAGCTGGCTATATTTTAAAGGCACAGACAATTGAAGTCTGTGAACGTTGTAAATATGAATTCGTGCCGCTATTCAATATGCATTCGGGGTGCAAACAGCTCCTTTCGCCCCACCTCCACTGTCAGTTTAGTGACGCCGGCAATTTGCAGCTACTTGCAGTTGCCCATTGGCTTGGCATCTAATGAGATTATGGAATTATGTATTCATAGAGCAAAAATGATGTCAGACGATGGCTTAGACAATGGCCCTGGCCGAGGCCCAGGCGAAAACGGGCGGGCGAGCGGCTGGCTGGCAAATAATAAGAATAAAGTGAGCAGAAGACAAACGCAAATTGCATACAAATGCAGACGAAGAGGCAACAAACTGAGGGCAGCAACCAGAGGCGGTAGCGACTTCTTGGGCCAACTTTTAACTGTCCACGTTCAGTTCGTGGGATCTTAGCGCAGTGCTTAGTTTAATGTATTTCCCCAGTTGGCCGACTGAGCACCACGGACACGGACGGGCAGCACGCCCGCGACCCATAGTCCGGTTCCATGGCTCCTGGTCCAGGGACCTTTGCCAGCTTACTTCCGTCACATTGCAGCCGTTTTATTTGCAAATATTTCGCCATGGCAACGTTTTTTGCCTGCACTTTTGTATATCTATATCTATATCTATTTCTATATTTTTCTTTTTCTTCTCGTTTTTTCCGTATTTGGGCAATGATAGTCGCGCACAATGCCGGCGCGTCGTAGCTCCCGTGGAGAGCTGAAGCAATGCAGTTGCAAAACAATAACGGGGCCAGCAGATAAATGTCCTGGGCGCACTGTGAAGTCGGTGCTGTAAGAGAGCTGCTTTAAAGTCTTTCAGTGGAATTTTTGTAGAACGCAATTAAAGAAAAAAAAACTCTGGCAATAGCACAAATAGAAAAAATGCTCGGTGTGCCGAAGTTTAAATACCCTCCGAACAGTTTTCTATATCGTTTGGTATTTGCCGAAAAAATCAGCAAAACAAAATCTAATTGAATTTGTAGAGTAATGAATTTTTGTATGTGTTATGTTAAACAAATTCAGCTATATAGCAAACAGGGGAAAACTGGTTAAAATTAAAATTTTCTGTTGTTTGGAAAAAATTCCACAATTCTGTATTTTTTATCAGTTATGTTTGTAATAATTACAAAGATATTCAAATTGATTTATTTATTTATATTAAAGAATGTTTAAAAAAAATAATGTAAATTAAAAAAATATAAAAAATTACCCGTAAAAATTATATATGGAAAAATTTGAATTTATTAAAGAGTTTGTTAAAAATCTTATTTATTTTCCATTATGTTTTCTAGTGTGTTTGAGCCTTCAGTCAAAGTTAATTAAGCTAAGTATATGCACGACCTACTTGGGGCCAACTCCAAGTCATTGGCTCGTAAGATGCATCAATTTTTTTTTTTTGGGATTTTTGCAAAGTTTTTCCCATAAATTCCAAGTGTTGCGTCGTGGAAATGATTCCAACTCGTTAGTGGCCACATTGGTGCCCTTTTTCTCGACTCTTATGACTTACGATACTCTGCAGCATATCTTTTTTGGCGCATTGCCTTTAAAGTAAGAGGCGTCATAAGTCGTGTGTTGGTTGCCTACTTTGAGCTCACGAAAATATAGCAGAAAGTTAAGTTTGCCTTAAGGCACCTTTTAGGGCTGATTGTTAAACTAGCTGAGCTTAGTATAAGATGCTTAGTTTGATAAGCGTCAAAAGTTTTAATTGAATTTTTCGTTTGCTTTAATTGTCTATTTTTTCCTGGCTCAGCTTTTGTCTTGTCCTAAACAAACTTTGTAACACAGAGCCTATATAAATAAGAACTCAATTTCTATCGCTTGCTTTCTATCTCCCTCCTTCTCACTTTCCCTCCCGCTCTCGCTCCCTTTCACTTTCAGTTGGTGGAACTATTATTGAACATTTGCCAGTTAGTAAATTAGAATATTATAAGTTTTGGCACGCGGCCGCAGCCCTTGCATAATTTAATTATGTGCCTCTCATGAATATTTCATGCAAAAGCTTTTAAACGCCTCTTTATTTATGTATTTGGCGTACAAACACCCCAGAATTTACTTATTTGTGTATCCCCAAGCAATGGGAAAAAATTATGTTTTGTTATTGAAAGTGCCAAGAAAGTATTCCACCCTGCCCACCATCTCACTTAACACTTTCAAAGTGTTTTTCTCTGGCGTTTTAATTAAATTTGCCTTCGTGCACCAGAAAAAAAAAATACGTATAATCAAAAATAATTTACGAAATTACATTTGCGCTAATTGGCAACAACGAATTTCCAAGCATATTTTCATAACAGCATGTACTCAGCCATAGATTTTCAATTGCTAACCAAATGGGACCCACCGGTTTTCTGACAACGTTTTCTGGGCAGCGGTTGTCGTTTAGATAGCAGCATACAAAATTGATAAACAAACGTATGTCCATGCACCTCCCAACTGCACACAGGCTCACTAGAGCTGGGCTCGTGTTCTGCCTTCTGACTTGTGTTCGATAAAAGCTAAAGCGTGTCTGTCTTAAGAAAATTCGAGCCCGAATTCGGAACGAGCACAACACAACTTTCTATGACTAAATTTGTAAATTCTAAATTCCTTAAATGACTTAATAGGCCTCAAAAAATCCATTATAGTGATCCCGATTTGGAAAGTAAAGAAATATATATTTAAATATGTTGGTATACATTGTCAAAATACAAAATTTAATGTGGAAAAAAAAAACAATTTCAAAAAATGGCACTATAAAAAGCAGCAAAATTATTTTTATTTTTTGACACAAATACTTTGTAACTCAAACATTTAAAAAATAAAATTTATATACATACATATGTTTTTAGGACTTTGCATATATAAATACAGACACTCCTCAATACGAACTGGCCATAAACAATAAAAAGATGCGTAAGTTTATTCGTAAGTGCATTTTACAGGAGTATTTATGAGATTTCGTGTTTGTAATTTTTCAATTAACACGACCTAGCAAAATATAGTTTTCGAAAATATATTATCTTGTATTGCTCCATATAAAAAATATGTAAATGTATATAATACACGACAAAATATTTTTGGACTGGAAAAATAGTTAGTGAGCCCCTGGCTGCCCACTGTGTTCGTGTTAAGGTGATGTCCTGCCTTAAAAAATACCTATACACGCCCATCTCTAGCAGACACATGCATGTATGCAAACACACATCGATTTGCATCTGTTTGCGCTTCAGTATTTGTCAGTGTGTGTGTGTGTATAGGCGTGCGTGCTTTAAAAAGCGTTCGCAGGCCAATATTGATAGCATTTCCCAGGCGGTAAGTGTGCATCGAGGCTGTTTCATGACGGTGACGGGGAGCCATCTATTGCTCCAATTACAGCAGCGGCATGCCAAAAAAATGTTCGCGATATTTCTGAACATTTTTGGATGGCCACGTTCCCGTAGAGCATCGCTGGTCAGCGGCAACACGGCCAGTGGCAACTGGCAACTGCTCTGCATACGCGTATGCCTAGAATTTTAGTTGGGCCTTCGCTTGTTCTCCATATGCCCGACACACAAATGTACATATCAATTGCGCTGCGGTTGTGTGCTGTGTGTGTTTGTGTGTGTATGTGTGTGTGTGTGTGTGTGTTTGTCTTGTGTCCCCTCATGCCTAATAGAATTTTCCTCTTGAAGTTGTATTTTCTGCTCAATTTTGTCATATTGTGAAATGTAGTTAAAACATGAAATATAATATAGCCAAAGCCATTTATTAGCTATAAATATATATATTTATTTAATGAAATAAAACAGAAATACCCCAATTGACAATATATTAAGATCCGAAAATAAATGCGACAATGCGATTAAAAATGAAATATACAATTTTTACTTAATATTAACCAAAGAAGTACATTTTTTATTAATTCCCAAAATTAAAGTGGAAAAAAAGAAATGAATTTAGTTTCAATCGGAAATATGCATTTGGAAGTATTTTTCTCATAATATTTTTTTGCCGCCTTCCATTTATATTGTTTTATATTTTATTTATATTTGTTTTGTTCATTGAACCGACAAATTTATATCAGCCACACACCTTCATTTAATACTGAACATAATTTGGTCAATTTGAAACCTGTAAATTTGAATTCTGTAAAAATGTTTGTTTTTGGCAATAAGTTTTTTGGCAATTGAAGTGTTTTGGTTAATTGCAAAACGTAAAGTGTAAAGTTGGGCATTGAAAGCAGCAGAATGAGCGGCGAAAGAAGTGTGCAAAAAGCATTGCCTATTTATATGGCAAACTACGCTGAATGAATGTTTGCATGTTTTTAAGTGTGTGTATGTGTGTGTGTTTGGCAGATTGTGAGTGTGCATGTGGCATTCAAATTTATTCAAAACAATTTTATTCAAATCGCAAAAAACTAATTCGGGGCACGTACACGCGGCAACAACAACAATACAAGCAAAAACACAAACAACTACAGACGTTTGCTAATAAAAGGCAATCGCCCTCCCGATCCCTCCCACCCCCTCCCACCTCCAACACACATGCGTTGCTAGTAAATTCATATATCTGTGCTGGCGCATGTGTGTATGCGTGCGTGTGTTTGTATTTGTGTGTGTGTATTTGCTGTTAGTTTTTGCCAACGTTTCACAATAGTTTTGCCCCACCGTCGGGCACAGTTAACGGGAATATTTTGTGTACTGCCCAGCAAATTATGCCATTTCGCATATGTATTGGTGTGTATTTTATGTATGTGCCTGCGTGTGTGTGTGTGTTGTGTGCGTTTGCATTGATTGTATTAGTTTTTATATATGCTGGTATAGAGGCAGTCCTCTTGTAATTATGTCTAATTTTATTGCATTCTCTCTACATGCCGCAACAGCATGAGGACTTTTCTGTTTGGTACTGGGACGGTAGCAATTTTATGATTGTTATACCCTGTTTGCAAAATACGGGTTAAGGTTAATAAGGCTAACATAAAACTACTACAAGTGAAAGGCAGACACAACGATTCCAGCCAAGTTTCTTTTTGACTTCGCAGACATTTATTTGATATAAAGGCCCAAAAAAGATCTCAGAAATGTATTATTTAGAGATATATTAAGGAAAATAGCGTTTTTTTTTTTTTGATTTCTAAATTTGTAGATTCTTTTAAGCTATTCCAAAAAAGTTTCAAATACTCTTGATACTCATCAAATTTATTAAACTTAAAACTTGATTAGAGAGCATCTTTGAGTCTAGCACTTTTTTTTTATTGCTCATATTGTTGTCGCATTGATTTCTGCTTGTGCTAATTGTTGTTTGCCCATAAACTATATTGATTTTATGCCTCTGTGGTCATTTCTGTAGCTGTTAATTAATTGTTTTAGGGGCCTGAACTTTGTCCGCAATCCAATGATTGGATTTTTTGCAACATGTTGTTTCGTAGCTCAAATTATGTTGTCAATGCAAGTGATTTAAAAGGATAATTTTGAACTTTGTATGCTATTTCAAAGGAAAATAGTATTTAATTTGAATTTTAAGCATTTTAATTCTCCTTACTTCAATTATAAAATTCAATTAGTATTTGAAATATATTTATAGTTTGTAACTAAAACACATGCAAAACACAAATTTAATTTACAAAACATTTTTGTTTTTCGTAATGAATAACCGAAATCAAAGTTTAGTATTAGATTTAATTAGAAAATTCCGTCTGTGTTTATTATTTTAATCCAATTAAATTTAATTGCGTTTTTGATTTATGATTTATTTGTGCTAATTTATTACATTAACCGAATATAAATTAAGGCTTGTCAATTTGTGCGAAATTCTATTAAGTTAATAAATCAAAGCCACAGCTAAAACTACATTTTTTAAATGTTTAAGAATAATTTGCCAATTGATGTTTACAAATTTCATTTTGCCAAAATAATGAAATTATTTATGTGTGAATTATGCCTTCTGTTTATTTATTTTCATGGCAAATTTCAATTAGCTGCTCGTCAGTCGGCAATAGACAATTTTATACTCTATTATTTTTTAATTAAATTTATCATTTGAATTGTTTGACATTTCAGTTGGTAGTATGATTTTGTAAAAACAATTACAAGTTGAACGTGGCCAATAAAAAGTCAAAGAATAAGAGTGGAATGAAAGACGATGGCATAAAAGCCACTACATAAAATCAAATAACAAAAAAATATATCTATGGGGAGGAAATGTTGTCAACAGCGAACAAATGCGCGCAATACACTCATAAATTGTGTGTGTGGCATTTAGGTGCGCGTTAACACGCCAGAGCCATGTATAATATTTTCTAATTTCTCAATTTCCCGCACATTGACATCCGAAACTAATAAAAATAAATCGCACTTTGATATCCGCTTTGCAGTGCATTTTGTTTCGTTTCGTTTTGTTTTCTTTTCGTTTCTCTGTCTGCCTGTTCCGTTCCTTTTTTTTTTCAATAATCGTTACACACAAAGATACACATACACACGCAGAGGCGGATATAATGGCTGTCATAGCCGGCTGCCCTGCTTCGGTCAAATCCAAAATTTTTATATCATTTTTAGTACTTTTTTTTCATTGTTTTTGCCACACTTTTTGGCCTGGCGAGTTAGCGCCAACAATAAATAAATGCGCGCACAATTTCACCGACGTAACACACACACACACACACGCATGTGTGTACTTTCGCAGGGCATCGGAAATTTATAGATCTGGCCGGATGTGCGTCTCTCTGGTGACATACACAGATACCAGCAGCAGCGTTTGCCATGAGATACGAACAGCAAACTTATAACTGTAGCCCCACTAAATGTGTGTGTTTGTGTGTGTGTGTGCGCGTGTCTATTACAAATACAAATAACAACAAAATGACCAACTAAATAAATAGTTGTTGTTACCACTCACACACACACACACACACACAGAGACAGGAAGTGGGCTGTGAGTTGGCGCTGCGAAGAGAAATTCAGTTTTATGTGCGGGCAAATGGAAAACCCTATACTCAGTGGGCATCAAATGATTGTGTATGCGCGTGTGTGTGTGTGTGTCTGAATCTAAAACTTTAGTTAGCTGACAACAAAGCGGCTAAACTTTAAATGGTTGAGTGAAAGTCATTTAATTAGAGCGGAAAAACTATTGTTCAAGAATTAGGGATTTATTTGAGAAAAAAGTAAAATATGTATTATGAAATAAAGGAGATAATTGAAGCTTAGATTCGGAATTATTAAGTATCTTTTGTGGGAAGAAAATACGTTTTATAATATACGAAAATGCAAGAATATACTAGGGGATACTTTGTATTCCCTGAAAGGGGGTTTGACAATTTAGGTATGAAATATGTAAATTATAAAATTGCAAATATCACCAGCATCGAACTACTAATTATACAGTATCCACTAGGAACACTTGGTAAAACAGACAAAACCCAAATGATTTTAATTTTTATGTGGCCGAAGTGTATTTAGTCTTTGGCACTGCGAAAAAAACTGTTCTCTCATGTTTTATTATTAAATTATTAACGTATTACAAATATCATTTTGTGTAGTGCTGTACAGCTAGATATAGGCAATTTTTTATATATAGGATATTTAGTATATATTTAAAATAGTTTGTTTAATGTACTGATAATTCCGGCTATCGGCAATTGAACTTGTCAGCTTACTTATCGATAATTTTACAGTTAAGTTGGTAATCTGCTGCAATTTTCAAATAATTTAAGCGCATAGCATGTGTAATAGTTTGAGATTGACTGCAGAATCGCTTTAAACTTTAAGAAAATGCCTTGGCAGCTCCTTCACAGCAGATAGTTTTATATACCACTTTTACTTTTTTCAGCCTGGTGACATTCCTGGTCTTAAATTCTCGATAGAGTATAAAATGCCTCAGTGTCTCTTAACGTTTCATTTGTACATGTGATTTATTTCAAGCAGCTCATTTTACGTACCCTTGCAAAAGGTATTTACATTTTGTAACCAAAAACGCGTTGAAGAAGATCAAATTTATATATTTATATTCAAGACAATAAACTGAATTTATATAGTCGATCAATCAAATATATCATATAAATACTTGCCAATATTTATTTTTTATTCTATTCATATTCTATATTCATCCGTTGTATTTTTTCAAGGGTATTTCATTTTCGGCACGCCGCAGATAATTCCTCTCCGTTGTCCTCTCTCACTCACGCCCACTGACAGGCAGTGCAGTCTCTTTCGAACCCATTTGCTTTCGTTCCTACTCGAAATAAAGACAGCGTTGTTGCTGCTGCTGCTGTTGCCTGGCTGCATCGTAAATCCAGGCACAAATATATATCACACACAATACAATATATACTTATAGAGAGACGTGGACCACACACACACGCATCAGCACACTCAAACAATTGCAAGATGGGGCAAGCAAGCGTATTATTGCTTCAGTTTTTAGGTCGCAGCACAATAAAATAGCTCAAGTTGATGATGGAGTAAAACTGAACGTCGTGTGTGGCATTAGATAGAGCTCACAGTAGCTCAGCAACCCGGCCCCGCCCCGTCCCTTCTCCCTTGGCTTATGTTGCACCAAATGCAACAAAGCTGCTTATCGTTTAATGCTCAGTGTAATGCGTTTAAACTTGATGATTGATTCCAGAGTCCCGCCGCAGCTCCCGCCTTCAACTGCAACTAAGTGCAGAGTGTTAACTGCTGTGTATGTGTATTTGAGCGTGTGTGTGTGTGTTTGTTTGTGTATTAGTTTGCTCGGTCAAAACTTTAATGGGAAACTTCTAGGCCCTCGGCCTGTGGCTTCGGTCTATGGATAATGCCCGGCGCCATTGTTCGTTCATTTTATGTTGTTGCCTGCGTTTTATTGACTCCGATGGTGGCAGCGATGGCGGCCATTGTGCCCTAAACTAAAACAAAGTACCGTTAGAAACGCTTTAGACTATATATGTCGCACTCCATATATATATTTGTAGGGGTATGTGTGTGTGTGTGTGGTGTGTGTGTTTGTTAGTGTTGGTTATGGCTCGTTATGTGCGTGCGTGTTACTGCGCAAAGATGGCTCATAAATTTCGCGCATTTTCGCCTTCAATTTTGTTCCTTTTTCGACAATTTTTGTATTTCTATTTTATATACTCTGTTCGCAGAAGGAGAATATATAGTATATTGGTTTTGTGTAATGAAAGTAAGACCCTTGGGACCATCAAAGTTTCACACAATATATATTTCATAGAGTTTCAGTGTATTATAATTTCGAGATATACCAAATTAGTTATTTTTGGATAATTGACAATATTATTTAAAATGAACCCATAACTTTTGCCGCCATGCCCACTATTACGCCATAAATATGAAGATTGCTTTTCCCCCTTTGAGCATATAGTGTAGTGTATAGTGTAGTCGGTATATTTGCATTACACTTTTGATTTGTTTTTTTTTTTGTTCCTTTTTTGTCTCTGTATATTGCACAATTATTTTTGGCTGCGCAAAAGTTTTTGTGTTTCACCATCTTTTTTCTAAATTTAATGACTTTGCCAGCACTTTGCTAGTAAATCAAATTGTTACAGTTATTTCGAGGTTTTTTTTAGCTGTCGTTTAATTTAATTATATGTTCCCAACTGACATTTGAAATGTGTAACGGAAACCATTGCCATCGTGCTGCTCTCCTGATGTTACGGGGCAAAAACACCGCCATTTTCAATATTTATGGGCACTAATTAGACCCAAAAGAAAACTGGCAGGCAGTCAGTCTCCACATGAGAAGCGCCGCATAATCAAATTGGAAATAAGGCACATGCAGAATGAGAATCAACTCTACACGATTGTCACAGGAAATCAAAGGAAACGAACTGGAAGCGGGGATGGGCATGGGCATGGGCGGGATGGGGAGAGTTGGCGCTGTAAGGAAGGCAAAAGTGAACTTCCGCAGTGCAGGCAGACGAAAATCACAGCCAGTAAGAAAGAATGTAAAGAACCATGAGTTGAACTACAAGCAAATACATTTTTATCATAAATGCAGAGAGTCACGAGCAAACCGAAATCGTATCTACTGCGTGTGGACCGAGTGTAAATGTAGCTGAAATATGCACATATTTCTGGCAGCTATGTGTTCCCAATTACCTTTCCGCCAAAAATTTCGTCGCAATATAAAACTTACATATTTTGCCAAGAAATTGAAAACTGAAGAGAAGAAAATTATAAAATTATCTTTTATTAGATATTCCCAACTTTATCCGTTTTGTGAAATATATCTTTGCCTAAGAACTTTCGAGCTTAACTTTATTGATCTACGGAACTAACATATGAAATATGTTTCAAATTAAACTTTTTTCAACCTAAAATGTTTTCTACCTAAATTATTTAATCTTTTATTTATATTTATTTTTTTAAATTCTATGACTTTTGTAATGAAATCGTTGCGAAATGTTTTATAAGCCACTCGTGACTTTGTGTATTTCGTGTATTTCTACAAGGCCAAGAATTTAAAAACCTTTTTTACTGCATTCCACGAATTTACGATCCGAGCGACAGTTGAACACTTTGCATGCACTCAACTTATGCAGCGACTCGAACTGTATCTGCAACTGCAACTGCAACTGAAAACGTTGACTGCGAATGTAACTGTGAATGTAACTGTAAATGCCATTGCAGCTTTTGCATGCAAACTTTTTGGCACACTTAATACCCGCCCCCGCAACACCCCTTTAAGCTGACCACAATGCACACGCATAGGCTTATCCCATGCAACGTTGGAGCTTTGCTTTCATTTCCACGGTTTTTACATTTGTATCTGTGTACATGCATATATATTTTTATATTTTCTTTTTACTCTTTTTAACCCAGCACCCGAGTTGGTCAACTTGACGATAAAGGGGTTGGGGCTGTAGCGGCTCAGGTGGCCTTAACACTTGTTTAAAAATTTGTTATTGGGTTTCTTTATTCGCGTTGTTTATTTGATGTCAGGACCCGTGGACCATGGTGCTCGGCTCTCGGAAATGGGGCGCTGTTGTCACTTTGCGTTGGCTTTATCAGATTCAACGTAATATTGCTGACAAATTGAATACAATTGCGTATAAGCTGAAAAGCTCATTAATGAAATTGGATATGGGCATTGCGCCAATCGAAAATTAAGGTTGCGAATTAATTTTAAGCAGCATATGCAGAAAAAATTCAAAAAATAATTCCTCGTGAGCAGTAAGCAGTAAGTTCAACTGTAAGATACCCAGCAAATGATTTATAAAACCGATTTGAAATATTTTATATACATATATTTTATACAGAGATATTTTAAGGATATATGTAGCTAGCTGTTTAAATCTCCCAAGACTATGCATTTTACCTTACTGTGATCTATCGGATATTTATATTCAACTGCTTTTGCTATACAAGGACCTACTTTATCTAATTTTTTTTAAATACTTATAGAAATCGAATAGTTATTAAATCATATTATACTCCTTTGCATTAATTTTAAATAATGGCAATACCAGAGCTAAACTTTTATAAGTTAACGAATCCAAAAAATTAATTACTGCAACGGAAAAAGCAGAGCTTAAACTTTTGTATGTGAGTTTAATATAACACTTTTCATTTTGGCATTTTACTAATTGACTTTTCAATTTTATATCTAAGAAAATATTTTAGTAGCAACTTTTGCGTAGTTTCTTATACCCTGTACCTTTATAATGGCAAAGGGCATGTGCTGCTGTGCTAATTTGTTGAATAACGAATTGATAATTCAATCCAATTGAATAAGTACCATCATAAAATATTTCTTAAATAATCGGTAAAAAGTGATTTTCGATAATTGCATAAATATCAAAAACTAATAAGAGTATATTTTTTTTGTCCATCAAATCGGCTGATATATATTTTTTTTTCCAGCAGTAAGTTATAATTTTAAGCATATCAATTGTATTCCTAATGAGGTGATTTAAGTATAACTGAATTTTTTGGATAATATTATATATACTCTTTATATATATAGAGTAGACAACTTTGATATAGGGTATATTGCAACTTGTGGAATCTTTTGATTTCTTTTTACTTTTTGCTAAGCAACACATATGAGCTCGCAGCAGCTGAAGAGGAGGACGACCAGACAACGTACCATGGCCATCAACAACAGCTTCAAGTAAATTAAGTTAATTGCAACCAAATGAAATATGAGAAAAGTTTTATATCAAATGTTGCAAAATTTTACTTTCAAGTAAAGTTGAGCATTGCCACTGACGACCGCTGGACGCCCGCTATTGCTGTTGGTCATGTTTAGTCTGGCTGTCAGCAGTATACGATGTTTTGTTGTTTTCGTAGCTGCCCCGGCCCAGCCGCTAACCACCGCACATGTTGCATAATATTTGCGTATAAAATTTGTTGAGAGGCGCACACGTTTTACACTTCAGCAACATTTCCGCCTGTTAAATGTTTGGCCATTACAATGGCATAAAATCATTTTGTTGCTGAATTTTAAATGCCAACATCCTCGACCCGCACACCCTGGTTTACACCCCCTCCCCCTCCACCTTCTCACCCACAACATGGACACTGAACAGCTGCGCGTAATTTTAATGAGAATATTCATTGGAGCCACAATTGAGACAACCAAAGTGGAGTCACGTGCACCCCGCGGGAACGCCCAGTTTCATGGCGGCTGTCTGCGGTCCGGTGCGTGAAGTTAGTAAAAGATTGGCCGCAGCTCTTTCCGGTTATGGCAGCACAGCCGGCAGCAGCAGCAGTAGCAGCGGCAGCAGCAGCAGCACTTAATGTAATGTAATTTTATGCTGTCGGTTAATTATTCAGCGAATTTTCTGCGCGAGCGAAACTGCGGGCGGGCACAACTGCCATTTGATCTCAAAATGTTTGTGTGGGTAACAATTTATTTATATGTATTCACAGCCTGGTGAAAATATTTTGTCAACTAGTTGACTAATTGCAAAATCGGCAAAACACTGGAAATTGCATGGTTTTATTTAGAGGGCAAAAAATGCAAAATTTGGCTGACTCGCTGACTGATTATTAAGCTAGAAAGCATTTTAGTGACCACTAAGTATGACACGGAAATTGTTGTCTGACATTTTTCAAGCAATTGGCCTTTATCTCATTTTAAAAGATTTAAGAATATTTATTGGACACAAACTATACAGATCGAAATAATAATAATAATAGTAATAGAAATGATAGTAGAAATAATGCTCATTGGCTCAATGGCCAAAAGTTATGTTTTCGTTCAAACTAATTTTCTAAGCTCGGGTGGAAATAATGTTGCTCAAATTGCTTTACAGTAATTTTCTATGATCTACTCAAAAAGTTATCAATTCATATTTCAACGAATTTGATATATCCACCCCTGCAGCCGGAAAGTGAGTGAGATAAGGAATACATAAAATTTGTAGGTGAACAGTAAGTGCGGGAGTTGCCGATTAATATCTGATATCATATCCAATTACATACATACGTATTGCGTACCTAAATACTTGGAACAACTTTATGTGGAAGGTAATTTTAAACATATCCATGTAAGTTTATATGTTCATGCATATTTACATCTTTTTGCGGACTTAAGTGATATTATTCTCTTTTAAGATTTCTTGCCATTCCGTTAGCAAATTTTGCATTAAAATTTGCAAACATAAAATTTCTAAATTTAGCTAATTTGCCCACAGTCACGTTCAGAGTTATGGCAAATTTTTGTACTTTGATTTCAAGTCGCATTTGATGTGTGTGTAATTTGATTTTCCTTACATGTTGTGCGAGAGTATAAAATCATTTAAAATGGCTCGTTTCGTTGTACGCACACTTGCAATAATTTCGTGCATTATATTTAAATATGAATATTATTTTATACGATTAAACGGCATTGAATTACATTTAATTATTATGGACATTTATTTTAAAAGGTTTTTAAATATTTAGATATTAATTATGCAACACTTTAAATTGATTTCGACTTTGTCATTAAGCCACAAAAAGAGAGCCTCGGCGAAAAACAGCGCTAAAAAATCCGCACTAAGCCCGGTCTCAAATGCGTTGCCAACATTTAGGGGGCCAAGGATGAGGTAGGAGCTGCAAAAAGAGTCCAGTTACAGTATATGGCAGGTGCGTGGACTTTGGCCAGAGCTGCATTACAAAAAAAAAAAAAAGGCATTTAGGCGGTTGGAGAATGCTGGTGCCACGCCCACAGCGACTGGCTGTTGCTGCTGCTGCAAAATTAAAAGCAAATTTCCGACACTCGAAGAGCGACCTCATCCGCTGCTTGGCGTTGTCCTGGCAGTTTTACGAGCCGGCTTTAAAATCACGTTAATGATATTTACAGCGGCGGTCGTGAGAACTGAGCTGCAAATTCGAAACTGGAGCAGCCAGTGGGGCCTGACTCGTGATGGAGCGGGGTCTAGCCTGCACAGCAGCAGCTAAAAAAAGACGAGGGTGGGCGGGGAGGGCTGGTTGCCTTTGACCAACGCCTGGCAGAAGTCTCTTTGCCATGGTGTTAACTGTGTGAATTTTGCGTTGCCGGCGCAAGTCATTTGCATAACAAAGTTGGCCACGCCCACACAGCAGCCACCGTACTGCCCCCAGCCGTAACGCCGCAACCTACGCCGTTGGTATTTACAACATTTAAATTAGACATTAAATTTGAAAGATGGGCTGCCGAACAACTTTTCTTTCAGCCCTCCTTACGAGCTTCCCGGCAGCCAGGTGTGTGTATTTGACTTGGCTTTTTATGAGCCCTTACCGAGCTTTATTTTTTTTAAGCTGCAAATAATTTGGGGGCGAGTGGAAACTCACAAAACGCTGGCCTTGATTTACTTTACTTTTATAGCACTTAAATGGCACTTGGCATTGTTGTGTGTAATTTGGCTTTGTTGTCGAGTGTTTTTTTGTTTTGTTTTTGTTTTCTGCTCGCTTGATTTGCAGCTGATAAGCGTAATTTCTCTTGCACCCAGTTGTAGTTATTTTTATATATTTCTGTTTTTATTTCTTTCTGGTGCTGGTGCTGTTGTTGTTGTTATGCTTGTTAACGACATTTTGGCCAGTTCATATATTAGCTTATTGACAAGAATTACGTGAGATACGATGGTTGTTGAGCCCCGTGTTGAGCTCTCCCAACAATTTATGGCTATTGCAATTGCAATCGCTGTTCACATATATTTTTAATAATCACTGGAACATTGTGAATCTGATGGCTTTAGCAGATAACACCGCAAATAAGTTTTTTTTTGAGCTGAAAACGTTTATATTTGATGTTGGATAATAATTTCATAAAAAAATAAATAAAAATGTTTGTAATAATTAAATTAAAAATTAATAACAAATGTTGTTGGTTATATATCGTTTTTATTTTGGAATCAAAGGGATAATCTGTGATACATACAAATAACTTAAGTGTGACCAGATTCAAGTATTCATGGATATTTCAACAAGGAGCAATGGACTAAATTTTATTCTATCCTAACTTGGTCGGCAATAAAACAATTTAGGTAAAAAGTGATAGGTTCCTCTTGGTAGAGTCTCTAGATTTATTGTGTATAATTCTGAAAACAAACTTTTCGGTCGAATTTATGTAGGAATCATCACATAATATCTTCTATTTGGGTAGACTTGCTTGGAATACTCCTTCGTGTTATCATTAATATTGTTTTTTTTTTTAAATAAGATTAATTAGTTAAGGGATATTTTTCGCACAACATCTTAGAAGAAATGTTCATGGCATGATCAAAAATGTATTAGGCATTCAAATCGTTTTCTTAAGAGCAGAGTTTTTTTTGGCAAACAAGTTAAGGTCCTTACACATATACAAGTCCCTGGTTATCAATTTACAAATATTTGTTCCTTTCTTATGGCAGTGCTTGCGTTATTGGCGATTTACTTTACATTTGCGTTTGCACGGCACGTGCTGCGTTTCGTTCTTATTTTAGACAACTTGCAGCTTGCCACCTACCGGCAGGCAAATGGCCACCTCAAACAGATTTTGTGGCACAAAATATGCCTACTTATGGCCATTAAGACTAAAAGCTCAACAAAAAATGCCAGAGACGAGAGCTCAAATTAATTTTCATACAAAATGTATATGGGGTTGTGTGAGTGCCGTGTGAAGGCGAAACAGCGCGAAGGAGGCCGGCAGCAACAGTGGCAACAATAAATAAAAACAACAACGTGCCACAATATGCCGCACGAACAGCAGCAACAACAACAACACGACAGAAAATATAACAACAATGAAATCAGCACATTTGGTTTTAACGACTATGTGAGGTTGTTTTTTTTCATTCTGTCCATGCTTTCTTGCTCACTCTCCCTTAGAAGATGTTACAGTTCCTTTTTATTTTTCGGTATCATTCTTGTTGTTGTTGTTGTAGTTGTTGCTTTTTAATGTGCATTTGCGCTGCTGTCGGCGCCAACGTCGCCATTTGAACACATTCCGACATTACAAACGTCACGCAAACTTTGGGAATGAGACAAGCTTTCTGTGACTGTTGGTTTTAATGGAACTGACAATAAAAGTATGATGGATTTCTTAGTGTTTTGGTAACGTATGGTTAGAAAGTCTTAAATCAATTTCTTCAGGTCTTTCTGATGAAGAGTTTTGTGAACTTATTGATTTTTCAGGTCTAGTGCCATTTTCTTTAGCTATTTATAAATCTTGAACTAGGTTAAATTGATAGTCATTTGATTTGTCGATTAATTTAAAAGTTTAGTAATTGAAAATAATTGTAATGTAGCATTGCTATATTCTGCAAATTAGAGCTCTAGTAAAACAAAAATAAATGATTTGATTTATAATTCTTGCTTTCATATATAGCAGAAGGATATTAATACTGATCAAATAATAAATCATAGTTCGTACGATTTGTATACTTATAAAATTTTAAGGTCGATTTTTTATTTATTTACCTAATGTGGTGTTAAACTTGTATTGTATGTATCAGAAGTTTTTATGTGCTAAATTTTCATTTATTTTTACTTTAACTTTAAAAGCTTTTAATCATTAATACTTGAAATGTATACATTTTTTTGTAAATTAAATGTATGAAAAATAATTTCAATGTGCTTTTAAAGCTTTTTGAGAATTAATCTGAATTAAATATTGTTTAATATAAAAATTAATAACTGAAGAGTAATTGAGATTCGTTTATGCTCAACTTGATTACATTCTGGTGTCTTTTTTTTTATGTATTTCCATCTTTGTCTGTGAATTTGAGCAGCTGATTTTCTCTTGGCAAACAGATGAGGCCAACATCATTTCATATCCGCTGTGGCAGCAGACAACAAAACAGAGAACCGAGCCCAACCCCAAAGCACAATCCCCACCCCAAGCACAACGAGCTGAATTGTTATTATGCAAACAAATTACATGGCCGGGAATGATGTGTTGCAGCGTCGTTAGCGTCTTTGCCGTTCCCATCGTTTTAGCTGGCATTTGTAGTTTTTGGCAGTTATTATTTGGCAATTTTGACTAGTGTTTGAGCACATGCGAGTTGGTTTCCCTTTGTTTACAGCTCTCGTAATTAAAATATCAAATTAGGCGGAGACAAACTGGAGAAGAGACTGAGCTGGGGCAGGCGAAGTAATTTGCATCTGCATAAGTTGCGCATTTATATTTGCAAGACTTCAGGACTTTTATGAGCTGCTCATATAACTAATGACCGGACTACAAACACACACACACACACATAGCTCCTTTACACCCCTCTATCCTGTCCACTCCGTTTCTGTGCTGTGCGCTTTGTAACATAAATTCCCTTTTGGGAAAAATTAATAAAAATGATTGCAGGCGGCCGTCTCGTCGAGACGGCGGCGGGCTACAATGAATGAATGGCGCATGCCAGCTGTTGGCCAAACATGCTTTTGATTGCCAGCAACAACAACAACAAGAACAGCTACAACAACAAGAACAACAATAGCAGTTGCCACAATAACAATGCCAGCACAAGCCCAAGCCGTGGTGGTTACTTAAAAAAAACCCATGAAGTTTGCAGTCGAAATCTAGCGACTTCTTCATACTCTGTTTAAATAGTTGTCATGTCGGCAAAAGTGAAAGGGGCAATAATATTTTCGGTAATAATCTATTACAACTACATTTTGCAACTTTAAAACTGTGAGTATAAAACAGGGTCGTTAAGAATGTGTAAAATATGAATGGGTTACGATTATATATATGATTTGTTAAGGGGTTTGGATGGTGTTGGAGATTAATAATTTCAAATATTAAAAAAATTTAGCTAATTAAACTTAAGTTTTAGGTCTTCAACTGTGGAATTAATATAAACATTTCTATAAATATCAATTTAAATTGCAGCAATCAAATATGCCCCTTTCGCTTTAAAACAGAGTATTACGCAAAAAAAAAAACGCCTTTCATCAACGTGTGCATAACAAGCGGCCATCGTGACTGGTAACTGGGGAAACTTGGGTGCTATCCGTCGCTCACTCACAGCTCAAAGCTCACAGCTCAGAGCTCATGATGACGATGACGAGATGCCTCCAGTTGGTTCGCTTGTAACCCATTTGGCTATGTCCTCTTACGTCCTTCGCTGTCACGCCACAGCAAAATGACAAACAGCGAGCCAAATGTTGCACAAAAAAAAAATTTAAAAAAACAAAAAAAACACTCACACACAGGACACAAAATTGCATTTGTAACTGAAGCAAATGAACATTTAGCTCTGGTCAAACGCGAAACAAGTCAAATGCGCAAATGTTGTCTGTGGCTCCGCGAAATTGTGCAACGAAATCTTTTAAATTTTAGGGCCGTCTCCCCCAAGCTGCTCAGGCTGCTTATAAGCACTTCACATCTAATCAATTATGCTATCTGCACATTGGCTGCGGCCTGGCTCGTAGACACTCAGTATTTGGCTGGCAAAAGCTGCCACACCAATGGCCACATAACATTTAAATATGCATGAAGGCTTTAAGGGCCACAAAAAAGGGCGGACCAGAATGTGGAATATGGCCAGCCGAATGTAACTGTAACAGATAGCGCCAAGCAACACAAAACGTGGGCCATATAAACAAAAAACAAAAAGGAAAATAAAAAAAAATTTAAAAGAAGAGCAACTGTAAAGGCAGCTGTAGCAACTAGAGAAACAGCAGCAGACGCAGTAGCCATGCAGGAAACCAGGAAACCAAAAGCTCTGATTCAGTACCAGTATCAGTCGTTCTGCTGCTGTTGTTGGTGTGCTAATTCCTTTAGCAATTTCACTTGCGAGCGCAGAAGAATAACAGAAACAAGGAAGCACAGTAGTCGTCGGGGTGCCGAAGATTAAATACCCTTGCAGACCTTGAGAAGATGTTCGCCTTCCATCAAAGTTAACTAAGTTTTCTGTAGATTATATGTTTTAATTTAAAATTTGCTTTTTAATAACTTATCTCTACATTTACATATTTCTCAAGGCATCAATTTTATTTTTCAACTTATATATTAAAGTTTCAAAATAATAATTGAACTTAACTTTTCATTTAAATGTCATGAAATAACTCATAAATTTTAATTTTTTTAAAAACACTCCAAAAATAATAAAAGTGATCGAAACTATTCCGTAATATTCAGTTCCTTTATTTCCTTTTTCCTTTATTTAAAGTGATTTTATTACGCATTGCAGTTATTTTTGGTCCCTAGCTTCCAAATAAAAGCTAAGATAAGATATTTAGCAAAAACTCTATCTATGTCATATTTTACTTACATGTTGGGAGCGTAGTCAGACTTAAGTTTGTAGTTCGTTTGACTGGCAATGATTTTTATTTTATGTACATTTCTTTTTGCAAAAAAATTGTCTTGTATTCTGCCATCCTAAAGGTAGAAAATACCATACCAAAATATTGTTAAATGTGCCTAGTACAGACTAAACGGTAAGCAGAGTGTTTATATAAACGTTTTTCAATCAATTATTTTTCTGGATGAAATGAGGTTTTATTATTTATTACTTTTTTCATTATTTATTACATATTTCTATTTATTTATTTTTTTTATACAAGCTGTGCATAGTAATTAAAAAAACACCGGGGATTTGCACTTGATATTTAATTCTATTCATATCCCAAACTGCGATTTGCCCCCAATTTAGTTACCTTAATGACTAGCTCACAAACATTACTCAGAAAAAAACAATTCATTTTATTTATTTACTAATTTCAACAAAAATTTGGAAAAGAAATATATACATTTACAAGTGCTTTTAGTAAAAATATAAATATATTAGTTTTGTGTGTTAGCAAAAGTAACTTACCAAAAAAATAAAGTAAATAAATAAATGTTGATGCTTTTATCGTGTTTCGGATAAAGCATTTTATTAATATTTACTCACAATTTATTTGCTTATTTTAACTAAAGTGCACGCTAAAAACCGTTGAAATAAATTGAGGGGCTCTTAAAATAAATTCTGGATTTTTGTAAATAATTGTGCTTTATGATTTTAGCTAATGAATTGATAAGTAAATACTTTGTAAGAGCTGGATATTGCAAGAGTATAAATCACACATCATCAAGTGAAATATTTCAACACTCTTTAAGTACAGTCTTTAAGTACATACTACCTTAGAATTTGACTGCTTGCATTTACTGAATGACAAGCTGTCCGATAAAGCACTCATACCCCATTTTCAGGGGTCTTCAGGAAGGCGCCTTGCATATAGAAAAGCAAATCTAGTTAGGCAATGAAAAACGAGGCGAAACTGCTTAACGGTTGTTGCTTCTGCAACCACCTCCCGACAACGTACGCAGGAAAAAAGAGGGACAAGCAAATTGTATTAGTGTGTGTGAGTTTTTTTTTTTTTTTATGTAAGCACAAGGCAAGGCGTTGCGCATAGCGGAAAGGGGAATTGGGTAGGGGGAAGGGGTGTGTGGCACATCGCAACAGATTAACTTGCTTTTGCTGGGCTTAAGTACAGCGCAAACAGCGACAGATAAACTGAGAGATAGAGACATGAAGAGGCAAACACGTTGAGAGCTGCCCAAAAGTGGAGGCCACACAAAAGCAACGTTAATTGCATTGAGGGTACACACAAACCGCACCTCAATCCCCGCACCCCTACATTCCTTCTCCCCCAACTGCCCCCCAACGATCCCCATTTCCAGCAACACTCACTTTAAATAAAAGAAAACACACGCACTCGACTGTTTTATGTGGGATTTTCTTGTATTTATTTACATTAATTGGATTTCAATGTGTTTGCCACACGTTGCAGTCACATTGGGGAATACAAGTAACCGGAGGGCTACCAATCCAGTACAACTGGCCAAGCCCCTCCACCCCCTTGCCTATCCCATTCCATTCAGTCAAAGGCCAAGCGGTAGGTAGCACGCAAAGGAAATTTTTGTTATTTAACATTCACATTACGAATGAATTTTCCGTTTAACATCTTTTAACAAGCGGCTCTTTCAGTGTGTACACACTTTGTGCGGTTATCAAAGGTCCCTATAAAAGTATTTATATTATGCTATTTGCATAGTTTGTTATGCAGTGGACACGTTTTTTTAAATCACTGTAAGAAATATATATATATATAAATATGAATTTGTCCGTTCCTGATTATGACAATATTTACTATTGTATTTCAATTTAATTTTAGTGCAATGCTTTGTTTTAAATTTAAATAGATTTTTCTTTTAAGCAATAATAAATGTGGCCATCATTAGATTTCTCTCAATTCTCAAATTGCCTCCAAATATTTCTAAAAGTACTCTATGTGCTCTTAGCCAACTTTGTCGAATTTTTTTTTATTGGCCATAATATAAATAAATAAATACAAACCTTTAACATATATTTTTGTAATGTTAAATGCAAAGCCAGAGTAATTTTTACTGTCTTTGCCTTTGTTTGGTCAACTGCTCTACCGATATTGATCTCCATTTAATTTTTTTTAATTTGTACAGCCTGCAACTGGCAGTGCCAACTATAAAATGTAGTCAATGGCTCCCAAATAAAAGGCCCAAATCTTGTTGGGTCAAAAACAAATTAAAAGTAGTAGCACCCGAAAATTGTACAACACTGAAAATTGCATTTTGAGATATGCAATAAAAATGCCATGCATATATTTTGTTTTTGTTTTTTGTTTTGTTGTTGTTTTTGCCAGCTGACAAAAGGACTCTCCATTGAGGCACAAAATAAGATTATTAACGTTGTTAAAACGAACGAGAAACGGAAGCCAAGAGGCAACAGGACAGGATGAGAAGGGGATGTCGAAGGACAGGCGACGGCCAGGCCGATTGCGTTTGGCTTGCTTTGTGGAACCCACAGCAAATGCGGAAACTGTAAACTACAAAAAATTTATTTTAGTGCAGCCAACAGTAACACAAACAACAACAACAACAACAATTTCAGACTGCAACTAAAAATGGGAAAATGGCAAGGGGCAAACAATTTAAGAAAACCATTTGTTGACTAAGCCCTGGAGCTAAAATCCAAAAAGATGCAGCGAAAAAATGTGATCCTTGGGTTGAAGATTAGATACCCTTCATGCTGCATTGAAGAAGTAAAACATGTTAATTTAGTCGTTATTAAAATCTTGTGGAACAAAAACTATATATTGCCCTGATTGCTCCTTTAGGAGCTACATAGTATATACTATATATAATTATATTGTATTCTCTTGTTGATTTTGGACATATGTTAAGAATACAGGATAATTGTATCTTCATAAACTTATATCTTCAAAAACAAAAACGGGTTTTTAGAAACACATTTTATGACATTTCCTGAATATTTCCTATAGAATGTATAGAATATAGTAAGCAGATCTGGCCTAATCAGACATATGCAACAAAAGTTAATTAATTACTACAAAAACAAATCTGTGATTCGGATCAAGCATAAATACACTAAATTATATATCTATGCTTATTGCAACAATTTATAGCTAACCCTAGGGTATTTAAAATGAGCATGCTTTCTATGCACTGCAGAAATTGCACAGAATGCGAGAACAACAGCAACAAAAAAAAAAAAAAAAAAAACAACAACAACAACAAATAACAAAATGGCTAGCTAACAACATTTTAAGCCGTCGTCTTGGCCTGGCCAACTGATAACTTCCGGCTGTGTTAGGGAAAAGCGGTCAGGGGCAGGAGCAGGGGGTGTGGCGTGCGGTGGGATGAGGCGACAGGCATCATAAACAGCCACTTGGCACAATGGAGTTAAGTTTTGCTCTTTTCCTCTTCTTCTTTTTTTATATTTTTTTTTCGGAACAACCACTTGACTTGATCTTGTGCAAGGGCTGCTGACATGATAGATGAGCCCCACTGACGAACTGACTCGACCTGACGATGTTGCTATCTCTGCCCATCCCATCCTTCCTTTCGCTATGCCAAACCATAAATTGTCGCCCCATGTGCGGGGCATATGTTGTCTTAGCAAAGCCATCTTGGGCAACATGTACCGCTAAATCTTTGAGTTTACGCTCAATATGCGCATGTAGCCTGCCTCCTCCTTTGGCGTCTCTTCATCAGCCCCTTTATTGTCATTGTCCTGCTCTGACAGGGTCCATTTGTTATTGTCCGCCAGTGTACTTGCCTGTGGTCAGGCTGTAGTCCTCTCTATGCTTGTGTGTGTGTGTGTGTGTGTGTGTGTATAAGCAACAGATACTCATCATCGCTTTACTAAAGCCCCAGAGAGCTGCATTCCGCTGCATGTTGCGGCTCCTTAATTAAATTTTGCTATTAGTTTTAATCTGGACTTTAAGTGCACACATAATGTACATTTTGATTTAGGAGTGCATGCATAGGTGGACTTACAAGTTTTTAGTCTTAAAAGGAAGCTATTAATATACGAAAGGAACCTAATATATATATATATATATATATATATAGATATACATTAAGTATATTCTTATTAAATGTGAGTAATAGTCGGAAAGCATTTTCAGTAGGTTTTAATAAAATATTTACTAATTTACGACTTTTCATTTGGATAGTAAAAGGCAGTATTTTTCGTGCTCTGAAATGGATCAAAGTCTTTTAAACTCCTTTACATACTCTTTAATAATGCAATACTATTTATTTAAAATTCAAAAGTTTAAGCAGCTTTGGCTTTAGGCCAAAATTCTGAGTTTATATATTCTATTCAGGCTTATTGCAAACAAATTATGAAATTTGTGTTGCATGTTGAAGAATTTAAAGACTGCCTGATTTATTTATTTACGATAAAGTACTTACGATAAAAGTCAAGCGGAAACAAATGTATTAAAGAACAGGAACAAATAACAAAATAATACCAAATAACATGCGAAATTCTATCAAAATATTATAAAAGTGAAATAAACAATACACAATCTAATATGAAAAAGAAATCCAAACATAAGAAGGTAGCTGGGAAAATGCTGGAAAGCACTTCAGCAAGCGGAAGACAAACATACGAAAACAAAAATGGAAAACAAAATGGGTCAAAAATACAAAGTCAGGTGAGTGAAATCCATTTAACCAGCTGATGATAGCAAAAGAGAGACCCAAAAGCAACAGAAATGACTGCCGGAAAAAATTAAACACCAAAAATAACAAAACACAAACAGATTACAAAGCACAAACCACATAGAAAACACGAGCTGAGTGTTCTGAAAGGAAAGCGTGGAATAAATAAATAAAATCAGATTTCGTTCGGGGATTTTTTGATCCTTTTTCCAACATTTGTGTAGCCTCCGCGCCGCATACAGGTGCAAATGAAATGCAGCGAAGCGAAAGTCCAACAATAAATGGCTTAGATAATGCCCTAAAATATTCAATTAGTTTATGGCCATGTTTTACGTGAGGTTTTGGGCCGCATACTCAAAGTTTTCGGCCAACCTCAAGAACAGCAGCAGCAGCATCAGAAACATAATCATCCAAAATGAGATGAGTTTCGGCACGTTTGCCTTCAGTTATTATAATTTTATTATTTGTTTCTGCATTTTTGTTTCCCTTTTATTTTTCGTGTGTTTTCCACATTTTTCACGTGCCACAGCCCTTTTAATGGGCAGCCGGAAGGCAACCGTAAAAAATGTGCATTAAAATATTTTTATTGCCTGCGAGAAAACGCAGAGCAGCAAACACGCGCAAAACTCTAGGATTAAAGAGCGTTGCGTTGAAAAATTGAAAATAGGCATTAGATAATGAAGCTGGGCATCAACATGAGCTTTAACAGCTCATAAAATTAAGCTTTTGGGCTTGCATATAATGAGCCAAACAGGCGAATAGTTATTCCGGCTTTTAGATCTAAGGGTGCCACAGGAAATAACTCGGTGCTATTGACATTTAAATTATATTCGAAGGGCGAGGCGAACACTATAAATGTCAATGTGACGTTAACATTAAGCTGACATGAAAGTTAAAGGAAATTCGTCTACATTTTGCAGCTCTTCTGAAAGTAAATTGTGAAAAAATGTATCGTAAAACTGCTTTACAGTCAGCCTACGGAGAATCGCATAATAATAAATGGAAATAAATAATTCAACTATCTAAGATGTTGTTTCAGATTAATGATAAAGAAATCTTAGCTTTCTTTTCTATTTTATCTGTATCTATTATTTGTCTTCAAAATCGAATTCTTATACAAAGTCGTTCATTAATTTTTCAAATTCTTTAATAGAATGTTTTTTCGTACAGAATTGTGAACATTTTACTATATTTTTTAAAAAAACTTGTAATCTATATTCCGTATATGCTGACAAAAAATAAAATTTTTTATTTTTTTTTTATTAATGTAAGAAATTTTAACAAGTATTATATTATATATATATTTTTTAATTATTCGAAAATTGAATTAAAATTAAATGGATAAATTCCAAGATGGGAAAGGAACATTTTTTTTTTGGTAATGTAAAATTTGCATTATTTTTACCAGACGGGCCCCTAGCTGTTGTAGTTTAAATTAAATAAATTAAAATAATTTTGCGTATACAGAAACTTCTATTCCGAATTGCAAGTCTGTTCGTATAGTCTGTGATATAGCGTTTATATAGACATATCAACAATAAATCATAATTAAGCCTGCATAAAGCTTTTATATTTCAAGCATCTGAGTTACCTATAGATACTATATTCTCTGGTCAATCCTCGTATGGGCGAGCCTAGGGCTCAGCTAGGGGCGCATTATTTACGCAGTTCGCTTGCGGCACGAGACAAATTGCATTAGTCGAGGGACTATAGGACATTTTGCCAGGGCCCTGTCAAATTAATGCACATTTGCACAACATCTTCAACTCGAATCACGTGACAGGACACATTTGTTGTTGTCATTGTGGTTGTTGTTGTTGTTGTTGCTGCTGCTGTCGTTGTTTGAGTGCCATTGAAAATCAAGCAGCAGCTCATTTGCTGCATCAACTGATGCTCCGGTCCTCATGCTCATCCCCATCGGCATCCTCCTGCTCAGCCTCAGCCTCATGTGCCCGTCGTCATCATCAACATCTTTGTTGCTGTTGTTTCTCGTCTTTCGCCAAAGCCCAAAACTCTCATTTGTGCCCCGCCCCTCAACTGGCGACTGGCAATGTCGCAAATGCGCAACAATTCGCTCAAGTGTAAATAAAGCATAGAGCCGAGCCTGAAATCAAGTCCGGGAGATTGCGCTGGAGACGGAGACTGCGGCGTAGACTCTGCGCATCGGCGTCTGTGGCGTTAAAATGACAAAACACCTGCACCTGGACGCGGGCCGGGGGTGGGGCGTGGCGCTGTGCGGCGGGTTATCTTTTGTCATTTTTTATAGCAAGTGGGAGCTGGCGCGTCACGCCTCCCTCACCCGCCGCCCAGCTGCATTGTCTTTGTATGTTTGTCGCGCACGTGCTCTAACTGTAGCCGGTGTTAATGTATTTGCCAGTGGCCCAAGTGGCTACAACAGCGCGAGAGCCAGAAGCGTGGCTAAGACCCGAGCTCGGTATGCACCTGACTTGTAATACCCTCTGCACATTAAAAAAAAAGTTTAGGTAAGGGTATACTGACGTTGTGCGTAAGAAGCAGAAAAGGGTGTACTGGAACCTAGAAAGAGTATACTTATGTGGATAATTAAATAAAAAGTTGCCCTAATTCAAAAATAATATTAATTCTCTACTACTAAGAAATATTGGTAAATTTATTAAAAAATTTTATTTGAAAAATAAATTTTGTTTCCAAATTAGGCAATGTGCCTTTACCGGTTTGTTATGCCGATTTAAAATGTTTATTTCAGTGTAGAAAAAAAACACATTAAAATTTTACATCTGTAGAATTTGGGCGTACTTCATAAATATTTATATATATTTCTATGTAGAAAAAGAAATACATTAAAATTTAAAAATAAATTTTGCTATTTTTTGAAACCTTTTATAATTTCCTTAAAATCGATAGGTATCGATTTACAACATCTAATATTTGCTCTTATCTCCAAGTTTATTTGAGCTTGATTTTGGCAAAATATACTCACATAGTATGCACAGATCAAAAATATTTCAGATTTCATCTTTAGCGCAAACCGCTGCCAACAAAAATATTAGAAGCCTGTTCAGAAGTATGCCCTATATTTATGGAATATCTGCATTTTAAATGGCATCTTTTAATCCTTCAAAATTGACAGTAAAACTGAAGTTATTGAAGAATAATTTTCTATATTGGGGAAATAAGAAAAGTACAGCTGCTGCATGTTTAATTTTGTGATTATATATATGAAAGTACGAATGCAAGTGATGACAGTTGGCAGCTGGTTACAGAGTAACGTTCAGTCGAGCACCTTCGACTCGAACGCTGTTACTTGTTTTTGTCTAGCGTTCAAACTATGGCGCCAGCGCGCAACGCTGTTGTCAACTGTTGTCTGCCTTTTCGCCTGGATTTTCGGGCAGACTGGGCATGGAGAGAGCCAACGTGTTGCCACGGCAGAGAGATAATAAGTCTGCCGTAAATTAGTTTGCCATTTTGAGTTATGAATGCGCATTTCAACGGTCGACTTTATGAGTGTGCGTGTGGTGTGTGTGTGTGTGTGTGTGTGCGTGGGTGTTGCTGCAGTGTGCACTGGATCACAATGGATTAAAGCTTGGATGCGTATTACTTACGAGCATCTCTCTCAGCCTTTAACGCTGACAAACTTGGAGTGTTACAGATTGTCTGGACGGATGAACTGCCTGAACAATATGCTGAAATATGCGCGTGAGTTACGGATTTGTTTGTCAGAATCGGATGTGAGTTAAGGTATTTTGCCGGGCTTACACAGTAAGCTACTTAGAGAATGTGCAAGCTCAGAATTCTGATGATAGCCTTAATTTGATGAGACTTAATGTGCATCCGAACATAATTTATGATAATTGTATTAAGAAATTTCAATGGAAAACACCGAAAATGGCATTTTTGAAATTTAAGTTTAATGCATAAGAGGGTTAGACTTATTGATACTACAACCCAGACAATATAACATAAAACAATATTGACTTTAATTTTAGTCTAGTAACAATATGTCTACAATGGTTAACAAACGACGTAATAACAATAAATACGTACACAACGTCATTACGTTCCAAATTGACGAGGTACATAAATTTAGTCCGAAATATACTGTAAAATAATAAATATATTATGTATACCCAAAAACACAACGTCAGCTTAGATATTAGGAATATTGCACTACTCCTCTACAATATTTGATATAAAATCCTTTATTAAATACTAGCCCATGGCTTTTGCAGCCATTGCTATAAAACAAGTAAAAAAAATCAAAAAAAACCATGTTATAATTCACATATTATAAAATGAAGCTTCAATCTAGTGTGCAAATTATGACCAAAATGACGTTAAACATGAATATCGGTCAAAGTTATTGGATTTTGAAAAAATGGAAGCTATGAATCGGAGAGCTTTAGAAATAAAAAATTTTTCAATTTTAATATGTCAATAAAAATGTTATTACTTTATCGAACGCAAAAATACTTGTATGAAAATTGCGAAAGATGGACACTGCACACACCGTATTATTATATATTATTATTATATTTTATCTAAGTTGAACAAGTTAAATACTTGAACTAAACGGCTTATTTGCAACAAATTAAATGTATGACAAGCAACTAAGTTTGGTTAATAAAGCATTAATTAGTTGCTTCCAGACAAATACACACACACACACACACAGACGGACACACACTCACAGACGGACACATCAGAAGGCATAATTAAACATATGATTGTTGGACAAGGAGCCAAAGCGGCAGCCGGCTTGACTAATAAGCCCAATCATAAAACTAATCTACATGAAAAAAGCTCATTAAAATAACGCATACGCCTCGTTGGCCGCTGTCAACAGGCCAGCTCAAATGCAAAACAACAACAACAACAGCAATCATTAGAGTTGAAGAAGAAGAAGCAGAAGACTGGGTAACAAATGTGCATGTGGACTGATAGATTTAGTTGACTGTAAATGCCGTCTGGCCAAACCGACTTCACCACTGCTGGCTTTTGTGGCCAAGCCGTCTAACCGAGCAAATTAACATAAATGAATTTGCAGCTGTCGCTCCTAAAGTTATTACACCGTGCCAGACAAATGTGGCCAAGAACAAATCACACTGACCCAGTAGTTAGGTCGCTATCTGTGTGTGTGTGTGTGTGTGCCGACTGCCTGCCTGAATTAAAGATGAATGGAAAGTCGTAGAGCTGTAAACATGTGGCTTTAATAACGCCACATGAATCATTTATGCTATGCTAAATCCAAATACCAGCAGCAACAGCAACAGCAGCAACAGCAGCATCAGCGGCGTCGAAGGTGCCAAGCATATTAAGTAATACGCAGCACGCTCCAAAATCCAGGCGCGACTTTAAGGACGAGGCACTAACCTACTACAACAATATGCCTTAATATAAAAAATAAAAAAAATAAAAAAAAATAAAACTGTGTCATTGCGAAGTGCCGAAGCGGCATTGAGAGCGCAAAGTGGGGCATGCGCACTGCCCAATGGCATCCACAAACAATTCGAAATGCCTAACATTGACCAAGAAAAAAAAATACACACACAGACACAGCAACATGCCACATGCCACACAGACAAGCGACAGGCAGCAGCAGCCGCAGCAGCAGCATCCCGTCTTCAGTCAAACGGCGTTGCTGTTAGCGTGCACAACACACATCCATTTGCCACAGGCAGCCGCTTTCGCGCTGTGCGTAATATTCGCCAAAATCACGCAAAAACACAAAATCAACGCGTGTGTCTCCCGAACCGGCTGCAGTTTGTTGTAAAAATAAAATTTAAAAAAATAAATAAATTGAGAAAAAAAATACAAATTTAAATGCTCAATCAGGCGCGGCTAATTGCTAATCCAAATCAAAATCGTAATCGTTATCGAAATTAAACTGCCAGTTTCAGCGTCAGTGAGACGGAAATTTTTTGGGGCAGGGCAACATTTTGTTTGTTGGACTTGTTGCAAATGTCGGAGGTGTAGATGCCCCCGCCTCCAAAGGCCATCAATTAGAATTGAGAGAGTTTCCCAAAAAAAAAGCAAATATTATGTACAGCTAATTGAAAAGCAAATCAAATAGAAACAAAAAGAAAAGAAATTTAATATAAAAAAAATAATCATATATTTTAAATACATACAAAAAAAATATTACAAATTTAAATAACCATTGTTCACAAAGAAAATCAAAACAAATAAAATTTAAATATAATACAATAAATTAAGATCATTAATAATAGTGAAGTGAAATCATAATAAAAAAAAATTGGTGTAGCTGCTTACTAATATCCTAACAAATACAATTTGTGTGTTTTCCTAACAAATAAATTTTGAACATCAAAAAGTGAAAACAAATTTTAAAAAATCAAAAATTATATTCAACAAGAAAGAAGGCAACTACTAACACAATTTAAATAAGTAAATAGATATACCAAGAGCTTCAAAAATATTCCAAATGAAATAAATTTTCTTCAATAGTTAAAAAATTAAGAATATTCAAAAATATAACCAAAAATTAAAGTATACAACAATACATGAAATTAAAATTCCCGTTTGCCGCAAATATAAAAAAATTAAAATAAAAATGTAATTAAATAAATTATCAAACAAGTGACGTAAATTAATCAAATATCAAGAGCTGCGGCACATATGTTGCATCGAAATAAATATATATATTTATGGCATGAATAAAAATCAGTCAAGGGGCATTTAAAGCAAACATATATGAAATATGCAAAATACAATCAAACATTAATCAGATTATTTGACGTTCCGACCTATTTGCTGACCCAAATGCAACAAAATAAATATGTGAATGCTGCAATTTTAATAAGTTTTACAAATAATATTATATAAATTTCAAACAAATTTTTCAAATGGCTTACAGCAACAAATCAATGGCATAATTGTGCCCAAGTTCTATTATTAGACCACATTTAACTGGTGTGCGTGTGTATACGAGAGTCTGCGGGTGTGTGTTTGGCAATAATTGAGCACGCATTAAAATAAAAGCCATATATAGAATTAAATGAATAACGTCCATACAATTAAAAGGCTTGTTTGCATAATTTAGGCTTATAAAACACTTCAATTCGCGGCACGCTCAAAAATTCAAATACAACAACAACAAAAAATGTTATATCTAATTGTGTTCATGTGATTGTCTGTGTGTATGTTAGTTAAATGTTCTAATTAAATGCCAGGCATAAGCCAAACGCAAAACTTGGATTATCAGTGGGAAAACCCCTGTGGAAATCTAAACAGCTTCTTTAACGAAAGCTGGTAAGTAATTATCTGCAAAAAATATTTAAGAATTTTGCAAAATAATGGAAAGCTTAACAGATCTTTCGTTTGCCAAATATTAAATACCCTTAACAAAACTTTAAGCTCATATATAAGATAGTTAAAAAAGATCCCGATATCAATACGCTTCTGCCAAAATGGGCTTAATCAAGATACAAGTTAAAAGCAAATAAAAACTAGAAAGTAATTGTTTCTGCTGAAGTTATATAATATAATTATTTGATTAATGTTGGTTTTGTTTATAAACTTGTATCAAATATTTTCCGAAAATTTTCTCAAGACAGCGTGACAAACAAAATAAAGTCTGTTTACATCGACAGTTTTTATTTTGGGTAATGCGTTTGCAAAAAAAAAAAATACAAATAAATAAACTCAAGAACATATTTTTTAGCTTAAAAGCTCTAATCAAAATTTCTCCATAAAAACCAATTTGAATATAGAATTTCTTCCATTTTCTTCAAATATACAGATGTAGAGTAATTGCTGTTTTTTCTTAGAACCGAAACATAAAACATAAGTCTGTTCTGTTCACGTACAGAACTTTGCATTATAAATTATTCATTGTTTTCCTAATTACTTGAGCGTGTGCCGTGGCATATTGAGGCTGGCAAATAGAAACGTTTTTCAACGTAATTTCTTAACGTTGCTCCTGCTATGGCAAAAAAAAAAAAATGAAATTAATTGATTTCTAATACAAAATTACAGAAGCCAACACAGCAACGTGCTTGACAACTTTTGAGGATTCTTTTTTCCCCACCCCTCTGCCAAGCTGGTAGTGTGTTTATTTTTCCTGTTTTTTTTCCTTTCTAATTTTGCCCTCCACAATTTTGCTGGCTAGTGTTGATTTTGAGACAAAGTCGGCTTTGTTGTTATTGCATGTAATTAATTTTGCTGGCGAAAGTTGTCCGAGCAACCAGATAGCATTTGGTCTAAACTGGGCTATAATTAATTTAAATTAAGCTTAAATTGTTTTGATATATAATGTAAGATGACACACCCCTAAAGGCACCGCTAATGCCCATGCCCAGCGGCTGCTTTGCTGGCCGACACCACACTGCGTATGCGTAATATGTAATTGCCTGGCGCCTGCCCCCAAGCAAAAGCTCATTTACATTAATTGCTGTCACGAGCTTATTGCGCAAGGAAAATGTTATTTTCGAAATGGTACTCAAAAGAAACTCTCCACAACTTGTTGTCAACAACATTTTTAAAAAGAAGCCTTCAATGCTATTGCATTTTTTTCCTGGATTTTTTCTATGCATCTACGGTAGCTGAAGTAGTTTGCAGATGGCCTTGGGTATTCCAATGGGATTGGATTTGAGTAACAGCAGCAAATGCATTTCGATTTGATGGACCTGAGAATTATTTACATAATGCAAATTAAATGCTCTTGGCTTTGCTTTTATGCATATCGATATCGATTTCGACTTGATTGCCAAGGCAACCAGCTCGCTGCGCACTGATTGACATTGATTTATTACCGGTTTTATGTGTATGAAATATATTATTCATGATTGGCATGCGTAGAGTTAGCCACTTTTTTTTTACAGCCCAGCTATATAGGTGTGGCTTTAAATTCAAATAAATTTCTAGAAACTTTCTGCGCGGCTCGTTTAGAAAATGCGCTCAGTTGATAAATCATAAAATAGATTATGATTATTGCCATACGGCTGTGCCTATGGCAACCAAATACACGCAGCCAGGCACCGTTCGCTTTTTAGCCCAGTTAAATAAATTCTTAGACCAGCTTAGGCCAGCGGTAGCCGCAACGCAAATGCCAACGTGCTCAAGTGCTTGACAAATATGATGAGGCGAGCCGAGGCGTAGGTAAACCATGCAAAAGCAAATCCCGCAGCTGCCAGCTGCGCACGACTGGCAGCTGCTACAGCCGGCATTGCTATAGCCATTACCAGGCACCACAGCTATCTGTGGCTAACTGTGTGTGTGTGTGTACATTTGCTGGGGCGTCTCTGTGTATTGCCTCGACGTAAGCTGAAACCAAACGACGTAAACAATTTGTAAGTCATGTGTAAACATCATAAGTTACGCGCATTTTCTGTACAAATTATAAGCACTTAATGTCCCAACAGGGACGCTGGCATCGTGAGAGGAAGCGAATACGTGGCCGGAAACGTACTACATTACGTATACGCAATGCGCAAATATTACGCATACGCCACGTAACACTCGGGCTGTCGTAAAATCAAACAGAAGCGCAGAGACACCAGCTGCTAATGCTTTGTCCTCTTTCTCTCCCTCTCCCCGCTGTCTCTTGTTGTTGTTGTTGTGGTTGTTGTGGTTGTTGTTGCTGCCTTGCTGACTGTCTCAGTGGCACTGCTCGTTACTAGTTAGTTAAACAGCAGCCAAGTAATTAGATTTTTCCACATGAAGGCAACAGCACAGACGACACAACGCGAAGCGTGCAAATAGTTTCAAGTGTAAACAAAGAGCTCGCTTGCCACGCCCACGCTTACACCTAAACACACAAACACACCCACGACCAGCAGCCGCCCATACGATTCAATTAAAAAGCAAGCTCGCTGCGAAAACTTAATGCATTTAATGCGTGAGGGGCAAGCAAATGGATTAGTGTAGCATGGGGCAACCTGTTTCGCTTCTGCTGTCACCTTTTCTGCCTCTGATGTGCTGTGTGCTGCTGGTCATAAAGTTTATCCATATGCCGTATGCCACATGCCAAATCTCCAAAGTGTGTGCCCGCCAAAGCACCGCGAGCTGTGCGGCTCTTGCAGCCCTTGGGCGTTTTGCAACTCGTTCTTGTTGGCGCTGCCTGTCAGGCCGCTGCCAAAGTTATGGCTTATATACCCATTGTAGACGCCAAAATGTATGCAACTTTTTCTCCGCCCATGTCGTTGCAGTTACGTGTTACGGCAAAAGTTGCGCGCGGTAAAAAATTTAAGCCAATTTTTGTGAAAGTTTTGCTCAGCTTAAATTGCATAAATTGTCAAAAAGTTCACTTGATTTGAGATTTTTCCGGATTTTTGTTTGCTTTCAAATCGCCCACCCTCGTTATCACTAGCTGGGCGCGGCTGCATTAGCAGAGTTAACATCAAAGTTTAACAATTGCAGGTTGTAGTCAAATGACATTAAAAAGTCGCCAATGGCATGCCGAAGATTAAATACCCTTGCAAGTATGAGTACTAACAACATTTCTTATATATTACGTATGCGGTTCAGCAAACTTAATGGCGCCAAAATCATTTCCTTAAATCTAAATTGTTATCAAAGCGTAGTGAAAGTTAAATGATTTGGTAGTCCGATGCTGATAAAATTGTCTACAAAATATTTATCTGTTGAGTGTGTTTTATAATAGAGTATTTAGACTTTCGAGTGAATTTTGTACATATGATAAAGTGAGATATTTTGAGTTGAGATATATATAATACAACAAATTTTTGATGCCTTTTGTTAAGTTGGTTTTGTTATTATAAAAACAAATTCTATTTTTGTGTCACATTAAATAAATTTTCTTTTAATATAGAACGCAATCAAATATTGAAGAATTTTTTTTTAGAAATTTGTTAAACAAAAAAATTAAACATGCAACTTTTGATTCCTTAGCATGTTCCATCTATATGATACAGTAATCATATATAAAATATATTTATATCTTAATATGTTCACATATCATATAAGATATTATTATAGTTAAGTAAAGTAGTGCATATTAGGTTCACATAATGAATTTCAAATAAATCTTATCAGACTTATATAATCATCGTTCCTTATTGTAAGATAAGACATTAAATGATAAAAAAAAAAATCATACACTTTGCAAGGGTATACGAAAACATAACAACTTTGCTTTTTATGTGCGTATAATGTACTATAAAGAACTGAAGCTAAAATAAAATAAAGTAAAAATAAGTAAAATAACCTGCGGCTGCAAATGCAAAATTTAAATTCCACTTTATGCATATTTAAATAATTTACACTTTACTGCATGCAAGAAGCTTTATTCGAACAATGTGTGTGCTGTGTGAGTGTGTGTGTGGATGGGTGTTTGTGTGTGTGTGAGACTAGGTAACGCGCTGCAGGCTTTGTATTTGGGCTGTGGACTGAAGAACCCAAAGCCCGAACCAACATATATAGAAAACTATGCTCTGTACTATGTGTGGGCCGAGCAGATAAAACAGCTCCAAATAAATCATGTCATAGCCAAGATAAAGACTGCAAATAGCCAGGCAAAAGCAGAACACAACAGTAATGCAGACTTCCACTTGAATTGTCCTGGCAACTGAGTCTGTGGGCTGTGCATTGAGTCAGAGACACCACTGAGAGACATTGTTTGATTTAGTCAGGTTACTTTTATAATGGCTGAATGCAAAAGTAAATATAATTGAATTACCTTTTATAGTCGGCTCGGTGTATGTGTGTGTGTGGGGAGGCAACTTTAAGACTCGAGAGGTATCTGGTTTTGAAAATAAAAATATATATACAAGTGTCTCAAAATGTTTATTTATAAATAATGATTACCATTTCACCGTTATCTAACTTTTTGAAATAAATATCTATATTTTAATAAGCATATCTGAGAAATTAACTATTATTTAAATTACCATAGCTACAACTTGACGATTATATTAAACATTAAACATGCGCTATATGTAGCACTCTTGAGTCATTAAAAGTTAAGAAGCGCATCTTTCCCCACTTGGGGAACTTTTCTTTTATGTTTATTAGCACAAGCTTCACGCATTCACGGACCGACACAATACCTGAGCGCCGCTTCCAGGGCAACCCTCAGAAATTGGAGGCTAATCCCCAAGTAATTGTACGCTTTAGCGCTGACTGTCAATTTATTGACTTGTACATCTTCTACAGCAGTCGCAACTGTCACAATTTTGTTTGGGGTGTCGTTTGCCGTTATTATTTCCATTACCTTTGATTTTTTATCTTTCCTATAATTCTTGGGCATTGTATACCCTGTACCCATTGAAAACGAGTAATGACAACAGAAATTAATGCAAATAAATAAACCACGCATATTAAATACGTTCTTTTGTTTTTTCCTAAACAACTTGTTGCTTTATGTTCAAATATATTATTATATATTACAAACACCTCTTTTAAAACCACCGAAATAACTAATTGGGCATACATTTTCTTTAAGTGTTTTATATCATGCCAGTTCAAAGATAGATACAGGGTATCTCCCAGTCAGTCATGTTCGATTCCAGCTTTCTTACATTTTTTTTTTTGGCTTAGAAGTTGGCAGCACACGCAGTTAGCACGTCGCAAAACTTGCTCCACTTCAATTTTTTATTATGCTATTTTATTTATTTTGATTTTACCCCAGAGAAAGTTTACCGAGAGCCAAATCCATGGCCATTATAGACAGCAACGTCTAATGATGTTAACAGCTAAGGGCTTAGCCATTGAGTAAATAAGCTTACGATATAATAACTTGCCTCAGCCAGTAGTAAGCAACAGCCGAGGCTAACGGTGGCGGACGGGCTGGAAAGTTTCGACAGAAATTTTAAATCTTATCCACTTTCGGTGCTTAACTAAAGTCTCATCCAGCGCTTAATTAATACCTTACCTACGACGTTTTTCCTTTTATGTGCTTCTCACCCATATGGAATTTCAATTTTCTCCAGGCCAAAGAAGAAGGAAGGAAAATGCAATTATTTTCTGCTTTCCCACTTGCACGACACAGGCAGCGTATCCTGCTGCAGGACGGTGTCGCTCGCTTCCGGCGCATCGATGGTCATAAATTTTTAAATAACAGAAATTACAATTACTCGGCACCCAATGGCGCAAAATGGGCGAAAAAATGCATAATGAAAGCAATCCATATTAAAATATAAATCTCGCGATCCAGACAGCGTCCTTCTGACTGCACAACTGCCAGCTGTGTGCGTGTGTGTGTGTGTGTGTGTGTGTGTGGGAACAATAATAACATGTCCAGCTGTCACTCAGCTCACCCGCGGCTCGCGTTACGCCAAATAATTAATTGGCTGCATTATGGACCCGGCAAGGGCAGCAGTCAGCGTAAAATATTTTGATCTTCTCTCCAGGTCTGCTGCGCCAACATTTTAAGTGCGGCCACCTGTCAGTAGCAGTTGATGAAGCCCTTGGTCCCATTCCCATTCCCACTTCCATCACCAGTGTGGTCCATTATGGGTCGCATAATTTTCAACTTGATGTGGTCGCCCAATTGACGTTCATTAACAGCGCGTAATTGCGGCCAAGTGGTTTGTGAAGTGCCCGTCGCCGTGTGGTGCCTATCAGCGGATCGCCATGTCAGCAAGTTGCCATTCACATGAACCTCATTATCACAATTTACATTAAAACATATTGTTTAAATACATGTTATAAAGATAGTAATAGATACTGGCCATTAACATTTGATTTGAATTGCTATACTTTGGGAATTTAATTCGAAGCTGTTGGAATGAGAAATACGCTTTCCACAATATTCTCGCACTGTCATCAAATTTTCCAAATTACAGAGATGGCTTGTTAAAACAAGTCTTTTTACCAAAAATAAAGTCAAATAATATATGGTCTATTTCTTTTTGGGTCAGTCAGAATTATCATCATATAATATTCTGCATTTTTCTCTAATAAGTAGCTTCAAATATCTAAAATCATTTTTTACGGTTTGGGTAAGAGTTATTATACTGAGTTAACTTTTAATTGGTGTTGTAGATCTATATTTATTTTGTTGTGAGGTGAATTGATATTTCATATTTTAGCTACAGCTAATGTGCGTATGATATACGCGGTACGATTTACTTTTACCAGCTATTATATTTCATTAATGGAATTTATTTATTAATTTTTGTTTTGGATTTTATTTCTCGATTACTCAGAAATACATTTGTATAATGTTAAAAATAGATTTTTTATAAATCTCCCCTCTAATAAATCGGAGAACTATGCTTGGCGTAATCTTTGTCCATAATTACTGGCGTAATCGATTCATCTGAGTTGATAAGCCAATTAAATTTCGCGGTTCCAGCCAGACTAACACGTAATTTTAAACCCTTAGTACTTAACCAGTGCTTAACTAACTATGCCCTGCATGAACCCTTTCGCGTCCTTTGTGGTGATTTTAATAAACATTACGGAGTGATCAGTTCGGAGTCTTCCCTTCCTCGTATTAAGTCTTTACTCCTAAGCTATTTAGCAAGTAGATTGTAGATAGTTTATATTCGTTTATACGACTGCGCCCCTCGGTCGGTTGGGCGGGAGGTGGGACGCTGCCCATAGCATTGGGATTCGCGCGAAAACAAAAAGCTTGCTTAATAATAATTTGCCATAATAGAATAGAATATAGCATACAAAATGATGTCTCTATTTCCTTAAATCTCTGCGTTCGCCAGACATATACAAACTTTCACCATGAAAATAGTATTTATTAATAGACAAATTCAAAGTTAATTAGAAAATGCCTGCGCTGTATGCACCCAGGACACCAGGGCAACCAGCGAATAGTTGCAAATGCAATTTTCAGCTAATGATTGTGTTGCAAGATTTCAGTTAATTTAAGTTTATTCCTGGTCAAACTTTGTATTGAATTTGGCAGCAGAGCTTGCCAAGGCTGTTGGTCGCGCCAGTCCTAGCCAGTCAAATACTTATAAACAGCAAGGGATATTAGCCTTGCATTGGGCGCAGATGTTGTCATTGTCGCTGCTGTTGTCCTTGTTTTTATAAGCTTGGGTGCATGTAATCAGTTAAGGATATTCATGGACATGACTATGATTTTAGTGTATACACATTTCACACACACACAAACACAAACACACACACCGAGAGAGAAATGTAGCCAGGACCGGCGCCAACTCACAGCAGGTCCTTGCGCGTGTTGCAAAAAAACAAAAGCTAAACAAGAGAGAAAACTGCAATGCTATGCAAATCCTGCAGAGCGCAGCAACTGCTCTCAACAGGACATCTGTTTGGTGATGAAAGCACTTGCACTTGGGCCGTCATCAACATTCCACTAGCTAGCCAGTGTCTTGTCCTGCCCTGCCCTGCCTGTTGGTCCTGCAATATACGGCCACGACGCCAGCAAGAGCTTTAAGCACATAATCAGGCGATTTGCAGGCATTATGACCGGTCAGCTGGATAGCTGGACAGATGTCCATCAGCACGGCAGTCTGCAAGCGGATGTCTATGCTGAGTTCATTGCTACAGCTGTTTCTTAGAAGCAGGTTGGGTGCATATTCAAAATATGCTTCTCTTGAAGGAAAAATACGTTAATGTTCTTGAGTTTGTGTTTATCCAATGTCTGTTGGTGTTTATTTGGTTAACGGTTTGAATTAACGTGTCATCGTTTCTCTCATATTTATATTAAATTTTTTTTTTTTAATTTTATAATATTGTTTGTCAAGGTTACATTCGTTAGAAAAAAATGTTATTATTTGTAGATTTTAGCTGAATAAATCATTACAACAGCAACATGTTTAATAGATTTGGGTATCTTTGTCGTTCGCAATAAGGTTTTTAATTTTTTCTGTATTTGTTTTAAGTACATCTGTGATTATTAACGTCAAGTTACAATCAAGAATTCATTGCCACAATCCATGTGAATCTTAACCTTAAACCAATATAGGTTTTTTTTCAAATATTTGTACACTTTTTTATATATATATCCAGTACCAAATAAAGGAATATTGCCAAACCTGTTCTCTTTTATTTTTGTCTGTTTTTTATGGGCGTAGATTCGCTTAGCTGCTTGTCGAAAGAAACATGCAATCTCGTTAAAGGGCTCTCAACTCTCTGACTCAAACTTCGCACTTGAGCATTGCTTTGTTCTCAGCCGCATAGATTTTGCTATTGGTTTTATTGTTGGTTATGCCCGTCTCTAATCTAAGGTAGCTTTGCCGCCTAAAAACCTGATGGAAAAAAAGAAAACCATCATCCATCTTGTTGCCTTATGAAAATCCGTTTCTTCTGCAACTGCCTTTAAGCACACGCATATCTTGCAACGTTCGCTTCCTCTCTATTTTCCGGTTCCCAAACTACGGCAAACTCATTCGGTGCAGTACGTAGTACATATGCTGACATCTTGCACAGTTTTCCCTCACAGTCACACTTGGTGACAGTTATGGTCGTCTCTCTTTCACTCTCTCTCTCTCTTTCTCTTTCTCATTCTCTTTTTCGTTTTGTTTTGCACAGTTTTTTATGCGCTTTTCATTACGTCTGGTTGCCATTGCCCTTATTTTCTTGTTACACTTGCCCAAAGAATTATTGCCTTTGCATATACCAGAGATCGTTTTGTATTTTTTTGCATTCCCCGCACTAAAATGACAGCTGACACTTGCGTTTAACCGCACAGATTTGCTCTGGCCATTGCCATTTTCCATTCTGTCTCTCTTTATCTCCTTCGCTCTTACGTTCGGCATATAGCTGTTTCACTCAGTTGGCCATCAAATTGCGGTCCGTCTGTTTGTACGTTCATTTGAAGGCAAGCTGTAATTGTCGTTTGTATTACCACCGACGAAGTTAAGCGTTGGGTTTGCGGTTTTCCTGCCCAGAACGTGGCCAGCATTGCCAACATAACAGCAGCTCATTCCTCTTCTTTTCACATCATCCACCGCCTCCTCCTTGTCCTTGCCCCGTCCCTGTCTGCCTGTTGCCAAATGTGAGAGCCGAAGACAGCGCAAAGTCCATAAAAAAGTGCATGCATTTGACTTGACAGATTTATAGCCCACACAGATTGCAAATTAAAAACGTGTTGGCATCAATTTTCCTGCTCATTTTTACAATGTTAAAGTAGATATATTTAAATAAAGAAATATACTTTTATCTTTGATTTATTGAGCAGAAAAAAGTTTTTTACTTTACTAAATAAATACTTTACTTATTTCAAATAGCACTTTTTAATTGAATAACTGTAATCTTTTTTCAGTATAGATTCATCACTTGCATTGTTATTTAAAAAAATATATATTCATTTTTTTTGTGTTTTAATCAATTATTTATCTTATCTTTTATATTATATTTTTCATTAAACTATCTAAAATGCCATTAAAATTAATTGTAATGAATAACGTTAAAAAAAATAATTACTTTGCTACAAATATTTTGTATATTTTCTTATTTAAAATATTTAATTTGAAATTTAATTTTTATTATTTTTAAATGAACTATTTGTAATATATTGTTATTAAATGATTTTCATACGCAGCTTCTTTAATTCTGATGCATTGTTAATGTTATTATTGGCTTAAAAGTCACCGAGAAGAGAATTTGTAAATGAAACTCGGTGTCAGCTGCTGTGCCAACTGTTGAGTGTTAATGTTGTTGTAATTGCTGTTGTTGTGCCTGTTGTGTTATGTGCATACATTTGCATATATATTGAGTTACACAAACGGGCTTAACGTCTGGGCTCACCACAAGTATAGCCCCCGGCCGTTATTGTTGTTGTTGCTGTTATTGTCGCTGCACGGACCTGCTTAAATATTTGCTTACTTCGGCTGAAAGGGCAGCAGAAATTTGCATGACAACCCATATTGGTAAAGCCTTTTGGCTCTCCATTCATCACCAAAAACAGGCATCATCGTGATACTCGCGGTCCATACTTCGTATACTCGATTGTGGCTGCTCTTAACATAGCTGGAAATTGGTATTGTTTTATTTCGTACGCTTTTCAACTATCTTTGATATACAATCGATAAATGTGTATACATAGAGTTGTTTCAACAGTAAAAAAATGTACCATGCGAATTTGCACTTTTATGTACTATATGGTCCGTTTTGAAGTGCATAAAGCGTCAAGTGGATTGTTTATTGTGTTCGGTTTTTGGTTTTTTATTGTCTGTTGTTTTTATTTTATTTTATTTTTTTTTTAGTGTTTTTACTTTATAATTGCTAGAATGATGCTGCAGCTGCCTTTGGACATGGCCATAAAATATGCCAGAGGATTTATGCTGGCTCTGCGAATTTTCGAGTGCTTTATGTGTGCTAATGGAATATTCTTTTACCTGGGGATTTGACACGTTCAAAGCCAGATACTGTGCTGGTGTTAAAATCCAAAACAATAAATTCGGTATTTTCCTGCACTCAGACTCTTCTCTTAATCTCTTTTTTAATTGAATACAAATGAAATTGTTTTTAATATAAGTTTAATAATCAATATTTATTATTTCCTGCTGGTCCATAAAATAAATTATTTCACACTTTTTCTTCTAAAAATTTGTCCAACTCTTAACACAATCTTAAGATGTATTTACTGGCGCATTTGGTTCAAGGCGAACTTTGTAATCATCCACTTTGGAATATTACAGCGAGAAGGCAAATAAACATAAAGTCCGAGAACAAATGGCTTAGAAAATGTTCGCTAACAAATTGACATAAATAAGTCGATGGCAAAGCCAATACGAGGCAAAATAAAAGAATTATCGACAACAGCCACGATGAGCGACAACAGCAAGGACGACAAGAACAACATCAGCTAACAAATAAACAAATAAGATTTGGCTCAAAAATTTATTTAATTTCATTTTATTGGCTAAAGTCAATGGCAGTCGCCAGACAGCCAAAAAAACAGGCAAGTGACGCTTAGTTTTTCGTAACCCAACAAAATGTTTTTAACGCCGCAGCGACAATCCAATGAGAAATCATTAATCTTTTTCTGCTGAATCAGCTGCCCCAAAGAGCTTGCCAACAAGACGAGCCAACCAAGTCGAACAGCTTCCAATTTGCCTAGTCATTGTCTGAGCCTAAGACTGAGACTCACATTGTTGTCCATTTGCAAATGAGTTGCCGACGATGGCTACAAACATGACTTCATAGCCACCAAGCTTTTTAGGCAGCCGGTTGGAAAAATAACAAAAACAGAGGATCTAGGTCAGTTAGTAACTGTAAGATACTCTCTTAAAAAATATATATTCATATTTTCATTTAGTTTTTACTTTTAATTATTGCAATCTTCATTTTAATATTTATATTCATAATAAAATATTTTATAATTCATATTCATCTTTATATTCATCCTAATTTATATATTCACATTAATTTTCATATTCATTTTTTACGTCCAACTGTGAGATACTTTCCTAAAAATGAATTTATATTTATATTCATTTTATCTCTTTTAATATTTATCTACAGTGCAATATTCCTGTTTATCCTTATATTTATTTTCAAATATTTTAAAATTCAGTTTCATAATTTTTATTTAATTATCTTTCCTTCCATATTCAAAATCATATTTATTTTCAGATTAGTATTTATATTAATTGTCATTTTCATATTTATAATTATATGCGAATTTCTTCATTCATATTTCATAATAATATGAATATAATTTTATTTTAATTTTTATTTTGTTTTATACATTTTATAGCTTTATTTTCGAAAAATAACTTATAGTACGGAATTTTGAATTATAACATCCAACCCCCTTAAAAATATTGTTTTGAAAATTATATAACTATGTTTGTTTGAATATAATATTAAATAACTCATTTCTGAGCAATATTTTCATCATATATTATGTGTTGACATAATATCAAATCTTTGAAAATAAATCTTTAATGTTCGAGCTCTTGGGAAATATTTACCTTAATAAAGAAAGTTGCAAAAATTTCGTTTTGCCTTTCATATTTACATACAAAATGTTTACCTACTGTGCAGGGTATATTTACTAGAAATTGTGTAAGAATTCTGCTTGGTTCATTAACGGGAAATTTTTGGCAAATGTCTCTTTGGCTGTTTATTTATTCGCAATATATTTGCACAGCTCGTTCAATTTGGTTCAATTTATTTATAATTATTGGCCTGTTTGCTGACAACTTTCATATTGAGTTTTGGTCCGCTCTTGAGCAACAGAACATCAGAGGCGTGGCACTTAATTTGCGCCATGCAATTGAAATTAAAATTTAAACGCAACACGAACCCTCAGCCTGGGCCCGGGGCAATAAAAATGAGAAATATGCGCCTGTTAACTTGTTCATTACCCTAATGGAGCGTTTGCCATGTATTGTGCGTGGGGAAATCCTTGGCATTGGGGCCCAGCACCGACCCGGGTCTGGGCTTTGGGTTCGGGTCTGGCTCATTGTCAGTCCCCACTTCAATCCCATTTGGCATTGTGAGGGTTGAGCCGAGTGTTGTCTGCTTTGTGTTGGGTCCTTGGCTGCCCACTCAAAGTTTTGCTTCTCGATTCGCTTCGCCTTGTGCCGCTCTCTTCGCTGTTGTTTATTGAGTCCCTTTTTCATCGGTGTCAGCCAAAAGAGGGGCACATTTTTCAGTGTTGTTGCCACGCTGTTATATTTCATTTAAATGACATTTTAATTAATGTCAACATTTTGTTATTACGGCAACTTTCGTTTCTTGTTGGGCGTATGAGATGCTCGCGGTTGGGCTTGTCTCAGCTCCCCAGTCTCATTTCAATTTATTTTTGTTGTGGCAAAATTTTTCATTCCTTTTACCTAATATGATTATTTAATTAAGCAATTTTGTTGTATTGTTAGGCCTTAATATTATTTAAATTAATTGAAGGGTTTTGTTTGTGATTCGCAGTACAAGAAATATTAGTTGGAGTTTACTTAAAACTCCCCCTTATTAATTTTTTTTTATCCTTTAATCTATTTCTAATATTTCTGAACATGATTACTGACAGGAAGTTAATATTGTTAAATGCAAGTGCCACTTCAAAGGGCTTAACTGAATTATACAGATTTCAAAAAGGAATAAAAAGGGATCGATTTCTTGTATGTGTCGAAGGTTTGTGCACAAAAGTCAAAAGCAAGTCAACTACTAATCTTGAGCTTAATGTCAATTTTAATCCCCAGCAAAGTCGACGCTGACAGTTGAAACTTTGCCAAAGTAAAATGTCGAACTGGTGCACACACACAGACACACACACACTTGAACAGCAACGACACTATAAAATTGTACACAAGAGAGCAACAAAAAGAAGACCAGGCCAAACAGAAAAACTTTTAGTTACAATAAATTATATGCAACAGTTTAAAAAAAATTACAAAAAAGGGAGGAGCAAAAAAAAAAGAACAAAAAAAAAAGGGAAAAACCAAAAAGAAACCAAAGCAGAGAGAGACCAAAGAGTTAACAACGAGGCGGCCAACTGAAATGTTTGCCAAATAAAGCACTTGAGGGAATTGCACATAAAACGAATGCCATACGTTGGAGGCTGAGCACGGTTAGGCCTGGGCCTAATGTGGGCGCCTCACAACGGGGCCACATCATTGGCATGTGGCGAAAAAAGAATCCTTTCATTTGGGAGCATGCCATTGGCATCTATGTGTGTGTGCTCCCAAATATTTGCAGGTAAAAATGGCATAGCGCAAGGGACAAATCCCAATGTGCCAGGCACTTTATTGCAATCCCATAAGTTTTTTATTATTTGCTACCTGGCCAACCAGTCAGCCAGCCAGCCAGCTAGCCAGCCAGCGAGATCTACGTGCAAATGCGCAAGCAAATGTGACTACTTTGCTTCTGGTTGCGAGCTCTATTCGCCGTCCGAGTCGTAGTCCTTTTTGCTAAATCCTTTTTCTTGGCCTTGGCATATAGCATACAATGCGCTGTAGTATCTCAAGCCAAATAAAATATGGAATTACTTAACGGGCAACGAGCTGAAGTTGGCGAGTGTGTGTGCGTGTGTGTTGTGTGTGTCTATTTGTTGGCGGTTCGCTAGATCTTTTGTGCTGACTTTAGCTGGGATTTTATTTGCGCAGATGTGATTTGTTTAGCAGTCGCTACCCCAACACACAACGTTTTACCCATATGTCAGTTTGTCTTTAAATTCGAGTGTGAAAGGTTTACGTTTTTGTCAGTCAACCCTCTAACCCTGTTTTGTGTTCTTTTTTTCTGGGGCTGTAAGTGTTACATGTGTTTCCAGCAGGAGCTTTAAACGTAATATTGTTTCTAAGAAATTGTTTTTTTGGGACTTAAAGTAAACAGCACATTGAAGCGTGACAGCTGTTGATACGTCGTGCACGCGGCGTATGATTGATATTTGCGCTTTGGGGCAAATGTCGAAAAAGATTTGCCCAATGCTTTAAGTGTTTTATGAAAGTCAGCAATAACAAAAATAAAAACAAAACGTACTCAAATTCTAGCCATAAAGAGAAAAGCTATCGCAACTGATCCATAACTTTAGTGCAAATATTTTATTAGCACTCTAGTGTTTTATCGCTTAAATATATATAATATAAATAAATGGATGGGAAACTTTTGTCTTAAGCTGGAACAAGAAAAAAACATTGTCGTTAGACGCATTAAAAAACTTTTCGGGCTGAGCGCATAAATTTTTCTATTAAAGCGCTTTTCGGTTAACACGAATTTGGCACGCTTCATAAACCCGCTGAAAAGCAGAGGCCGAACGCAAACTTAATGACAGCAGTCGGCGGAAGAGAAGAATGAATAACGCCCGAAAGGGTTGCTACATTTGCTTCCCCATATATACGTATATACAAATAACGTCAGCGCCTTGAGCACTCATCAGAAATTCACCGTGCGTGGGCGAATCTTATGAAAACTCAATGCCATCCTGATGACATTCATTGTTTTGTGTGAAAAGTGTGTGGCCTGCGGCCTGAGGGGAGTTGGCAAACGACAGGCCTTGGAGGCATTCTTTTCGCAGCCACATGTTAGCTACTTGGGACCACTCAAATTTCAAGCATAACTCGCCCAATTCAAATACATATATGAAATTTTCAGGCATTCAGAATGCTTTTGGTTTTAGCTCGTGTCTTCATTTTTGGCGTCTTTGTTCCTCTCTTCTCCAATTTGTTATACATTTCTTTTAAGCGGCAAGCGTCTTTTGAAGTTCTCATTTCCATTTTCCTAACAGGTTGTGCTGTATTTTTGCTTCTGCACGCAAAAGTTTCAAATGAATGTTGCCATCTTAGGATTAAGTTTTTTTTATAAAAATGCAGTTGGATTAGCTTAAAGCTGTGAATCATTTTTATGAAATCATGTGAATGTGGAGCCAAAAACATAGAGCAAGGCACATCGTAAGGAAAATCTGAATAAACTCTAAAATGAAAACACTTATTAATGTTTCGGCTTACAACATTTACTCTGTGATATATTTATGTAAGTAAATTATTTTGTCCTATCTGCATCTTCAATCTTCTGCCCTGAATAGACTTTGGCCTGGACTGCAATTTCATTAAAGCCTATCTACCCTCAGACAATTTATTAAGTGTCGAGCGTTAAGAGAGACCCTCGTTCTGTCCCATAGAGTGCCGGCTGGGAGGATGGCGTGGTGTATAACAAGTCATGACTTGCACAGTGCCGAACAGAATGAAGCAATTTTAATTTGCTGGGGGTAGTAAAACATCAACAGCAACAAGCAAAGCAGCCGAGGAACCAAACAGAAAGTTTTCTACTGCCAAAATGCAGTGGGCGGTGCACAGCCAAGTGTTGCGTCTCATAAATAAAAGCAGGGAAAGTGCGAGAGAGCACTAAGAGGAGTGAGAAGGGGGTACCCGAGGAGACGGTTAGCAGAAAAGCTGATGCTGAAAGCAGTAGCAGCAAACTATGTAGCGCTCTTGGCCGAGTGCAAAAGCATATTTTCTGCTTTTAATTGCAATATATTCTTTTAGACAAAATGACTGATGATGGCTGAGTTGGTTGGCCAGCAAAAATATATTGCCATGAAATTTGCACTGGGCAGGAAACGGAAAGCCAACGGAGACGACAGCGTCCGTTGTCCTCGTCGTTGTCGTCCACGGACTTCGTTTGACTGCTAAATGAACAAGGCAAACTCATCCGCCCCGTTGGCCGTGCCCAGAAGCTGAAGCATTGTGGTCGCCAGAACTGTTGGTTACTGCGGTCGGTTGTTGGAGGCACTTGCATTCTGAGATACAAATAACTCTGGCAAATGTACGAGTGGGGGCTTTGTCTTAGCCGGCGCCTTTGCCAACGCCATTTTGATGATGAATAAATGAGGGTCTTTGTATTCGTGAACGTGAACGTGGCCAGCGCAAATTTTACCACTTTCATTCAGTCGGCACGAGGTTTTGCGAAAATTTCGCAGAGCACTACTTAAAAATGGAATAATTAAAATAATTCTTATGCCTCGTCTCTGCCGCTGCCTCTGTCTAATTCTGAAATAGCCCACAAAGCTTTAAGCTTAAACTTGTCGTTAGCAACTAGCATTTTGGGGGCCATTACTCACACAATTGTGCCAGCAACAATTCTCTAATTTATTTAGTTCTGATTCAGTTCAGCCTCGCGCAGCCAGCTGCCATTCATTGGCCTTAGACAAAAGCGAAATTTGTTCAACTGAAGAGAAAACTGGCAAATCGCTGAGAAAGCTCATATTTTTTTCCCCTATTTTGCTATCAGGCTGTGAGCGGCGTAAATTGTATTATTGGCAATGCCAATTGCAGCGGCAACAACAGCAATAACATCCTCTAAAGATTTTCATTATAAATGTTTTATTCTGTGTTTTTTATTTTTTAATTTTGCTTTTTTTGTGCACTTTTTAACAAACTATGCAAACTTCGTCGCAGGGAACCGCCGCCAACTCAAACAAAATGATTAATGAAGCCTTGAAAACTCGAGCACAAATTTAATCAAGCGCGAAAGCAGATCGAAACAATCGTAAAAAATGGGAAACTTATAATAAGCTTCAAATTTGTACAATATGCTGTGTGTCGGAGACGGGGTGGATGGAAACTACGAAAAACAAAAGTGTGATGGGGCTTAGAAAATAAATTATGCCATGGTAAGGGAGGTGCCGTTATTCTAAGGCCGCTGTGATTTATTACGCGATTTTTGACATGCATTTATTCAGTATTGTTTCGGTATTCTATTCAGCTGGGAAAGGAGTGGATTTCTCCACTGTAATGAATTGCTGTACGTTTCCGTACATAAAAAGTGCTTATATATATATATGGATGTATATAAATATATGTATATTGGCAGATATATTTATGAGTCTTGTCCCATAAATTGTAAGCACACAACATAAACACTAACTTTTAAATTATAGTAGATACATACAATGATAAGATAAGTTATTGTGCATAAATAATAAATAAATACTGCATGGCAGTGCATAAATACAAAGGTGGGCCATAAATCAACCAATAATTAAAATTACAAAAATACATTTTTATACATGTAAACTAGCAAACATACTTAAAGCTTCTAGTTAACCTGTTAATACTTGAACAACTCTATTTTTACTTAATATTGGGTCGCGAACGAACAAGTCGTGCATTTTAAGCCTGAGTTTTTCTTACAGATGTTGTCTGTGTGGGTAAAGTTATCTTAAAACCTTCATTCTTCTTTTTGCCTTTTCCCACACAGTTTTATTTTGTACACGTGTTGCAAGCTAACCCAAAATATTTTAAATATACACGGAAATACGCAACTTGTCCAAGTAAAAAACATTCATCATGGCTGTCAGTTTTATGTTAAAATTTCATTAAACTTTTGACCGGTGAATATTTGCTTTTTTGTTCTTGTTTATTTTTTTGCCCCTCATCACTGGACATCTTAACGCAACAATCTGATATAATCAAGTGCCCATTTCATGCGTATTTGTTTTTGACGTATTCATGAGCTCCAAACACCATCAATTTTATAGCCCACACACATATACCCGCAGTCGCGTCCGTTGCCACATCCGCAAAGTTGGGCCCAACTAACATTTGACACGCCCCATGAATTGAGCCGGCTGTTCAAAATTTGACAGGTCCAGCCGGTATTGACAGCTGTGGGGGGGTACCAGAAGTCGGTACGGCCAATTATTATCATAAGCCCAAATGAAGATGACGTTGACATCGCCGGGTGAGAAACTTTTAATGATACTGTTAAGGTTCGCTTCGGCCACGACTTTCGTACGGAGGGGGTAATTAATCACAGTCTCTGACTCAGTCTCCAGTCTGTCGTCTCAGTTTGAGTGTCACTTAGTTTTTATGGCCACAACCAGAAGCAGAGCGTCAAACGCCGCACGTTCAATTGTTTTATGCCAACTGCGGTGCTTCGAGGTACTCGTTCAAGTGCCTCCCACAAAGTATACCACCGACTCTTCAGTCGCTTTATGATGTCCTTGCTGATTGCTGTTGTTGTTGCTGCTGCTTTTGCTTTTGCCTGAGCCATTTTGAGTGCCGTGAAACTTTTGTGCGCTCCCTGCAAACGTCAATTTGGTCCAAAAATATAATGTCAGTACAGTGGGGGTACAGCTGGGCTGGTGCGGAGTACGGTGAGGTTTTTAATGGCCATTTGAGGCAGTTTATGCAGCTGCAGCCCCATAAAACGCTGTGTGTGTGTGTGTGTGTGTGGGTGAAGATGGTCAAGTTGTTTGTTGCTATTATTAAATTAGTTGCGGGCGATTTGCGGTAATTAGAGTGAAATTTTATGGCTCTTTGAACTTGTAGTGGCTGCCATTGTAGACGCCGTCTGCTCGTGACTTTCTGCATATTTTATAAGTTTCAGCCATGGCGCATAAATATTAATTTCAAGCAATTTGCTTGCATATTGCATCTCATCGGCACAGATGGGAAACGAACACAATGTGTGCTATAAATGTATACTATTGATATTTACGATTATGTTAGACATGCAAGAACGTTCGAAAATCCGTCGATTATAAGACGTTCTTGTTTCTTGCGGTTTCTTGATTTACGATTGGGTAACCCCGTTAGTTCAACCATTTTTAAGTCTGTGTGGACTAAAGTTTCCTAGCTTGAATTCGTTACATATCTGATCTTTAAAAGGGGGAAGCTATTCTCAAAAACTCACAGAGATTATCCCGCCATTAAATTTTGCGAGGAGTGGCTTGTCTTCCAGCTTTTTCATTCCAAAGTTCGCGGGAATCGACTTGCATATGGGAATAGTCCCACTTACAATTCGAATCATGCACATAAATCTTTTTCTTGCTGTCTTTCTTACTTTCACACGCTTTACTCGGAAATCTCTACATGCTTCAGCAAATTTGGCGCCCCACGTGGGCCATGCATTATTAATTCTTTGATGCAGGCGGACGTTTTTTTATTGCAAGAACAACAGTACGTTCATATAGATACGCATATCAAAGACTTAAATATACTTCAGATTCGATTACATATCGATGTCATGAGAAATTTCAAGCATCTTATAAGTATTTACCTGCCATGGCTGAGACTGCAATTCAGTCTTGAGCGCTTATCGCGGCTTGGAACAGCCGTTCATCTTCATAAACTTGAGCTGTCTCGCAATATGTCTGTGCGTGTTGCTGAATCTTAACCAAGGCATCATCATTTATTTATGCGGCCGTATAGCTGCCACGCCCGTTTAACCCGTACGTGGGATGAGCAGCAGAGCACGGAGCTAGGAGCACGCTGACAGCGACGACAACACCTGGCCAGACTCGGCTGCTGTTCTTGCTGTTGTTGCCGTTGATGCTGCTACTGCTGCTGTTGATGCATTCGCGTGGTTGCCGTGTTAATAACACGTCAACAGCAGAGCATATCAAGTATACGCCATGCTGTGTACGCTACGCATGTTACACAATGCTGCCTCTATCCACTACCGTATCAACGAACAACGGTAAATGGGGGGGAGGGGGATTAATCAGGTGAAGCTCGTTGGCTGGCTCAACGGCTGCACACTAAACGGACTTTAAAGCTCACGTTGCGCTCTTCGCAGCTGGCAATGAGCCATCGACACACTTCGCCTTCACAAATTGCAATTAATTAATTGAAGTACTTAAGCGACGCACTGCATGGTAACATGCCCCACTAATAATGGCAGCAGCAGCAGCAGCAGGAGCAGCAGTCGGAGCAGCAGCAGCCGCAGTTCCGTTTTCAAATGGGTGTCACGTGTCACTTGACGGTGTCTCAATGTCTCTGGCTGTCAGAAAGCCCACTCAGCTGACATATTGATGTGGCCCCGCGCTGTGGCAGCTATTAGAGTTGCATGACTCCCATTAACAGTTGCTACACAGCACAGAGAGCACTCGTTGCATGTGCATCCTTGACTTTACATCTTCAACTTACACGATTCTTTTTGTTATCAAATTTTCTGCTGCATTCGCCGCGCATTCAACCAGGCGAATGTGAATAATTGGAATATTTATTACCTTACAAGCGCCCAATTATTATAGTCAATACGGTTAATCAAGGAGCGAACGTTGGCCATATATATATATATATATATATATATATATATCATGTGTAAAGAAAACAGATAGAAAGCTTTCACGTAAATGTAGTAATGAATGAACGGAAAATATATATATTTTTTTTTTGTTATACCCTGTACAAAGTTTGAAAATGAATGTTATAGGCAAAAATATGCTTATATGCTTATATTCCAATCCCATAAAGCATGCACACTCGTGATTAGCATTAAGAGAATTGAAATCCATACAATAAAAGTCCGTTTGGTTTTCTATATGCATGATCATACCATGAATATATTACCAGATAAAAAATAATCTTAAACTTTGATCTTAAAATTTATAAGATCAAGAGATGTAAACCTTAATGAACAAGGTGTGGAGATCATTAAATTTTGAGATTTGCAATACTATTTAGAATTTCGGTAGCAACCAATTGATTTTTCACAGTTCTCCTTAAGTGGGCAATGCGTTGATTTCTGTTTAAGTACAGATTTTATACAGTTTTCGTAGTTACCAGAAGTTTGCTGATTATATATTTTGGGTCAATTTAAAAAAAACAATGTATTGATTATTGTTGAATTAATTACAATCAAGATCTCCTTCATAATGTTTGTTATCTATAATAGATTGCTTTCAACTTTTACATAGGATATTTCGCAGTCTGGATAAGAACGTTCTTTCCTCTTATTCTTTTATTTGAATGAAACGCACTCAAGTGAAAAACTCGAATTAATAAAAGGATGAAAATACGAAAAACTTAATGACAGGGGGAAATTGCAGCTGTCAAGCTACTTAAACACATTTATATACTCATTTGTTGAGAGAGTTTCAATATTCTTTTTAATTTTGATTGAACCAGAGAAATCTCAATTTGAATACATGAAGCAGCATATGCGTAATCAGATACAATCAAATGCAGGACCCTCAAAAACAATATTTATTGTAATTTGTTTGCCGCCGCGTAATAATAAGAATAAATTGCATGAACATAAAAAGCAAACATGAAAACAAAAAAAAAAACGAAATGGAAAAAACTTTTTAAAATGTGTTCACATTTAATATTCATTGAAAATGTATTTTGTATCAACAATAATCATGCGGCATGCGTATAGGCAATAACAGCAACAACAACGACAACCACGAACAGCAGCAAACTGGCAATATTAAAAGGAAATATAAACACATACATATTTGCTCGTGGAACGCGAGGGGTGTCTAATAAGCTGTCGGGATAGAAATGTACAAGAATCTCGGAATAACATCTCGAGTTCATCATAATTATTTTTCTCCTAAATTAAGAACCTTCTATCGTTCACATTTTTTCAGGTTGGCAATAGAAACTTGTCTTAGTTAACATTTAAAATAATTTTTGCAACAATTCAATCGGTTAAAATTATCAGAGAAAAGCTGTCAAGCTCATTTAGTTATCAAACTGCCCTCGCTTCAAATGCAAACAATTCGCAATGGCAAACACGTCGAAAAGGGCAAAGGTTGGCGAACGTGAAAGTGTTGGTTAAGGCGGGATCAACTTAATTCCTGATTTAATGTGATTCGCACAAAACATTGCTGAACAAAGAGGACACTTCATATACATGAGTATTTTCCTTTATTCTTTTCTTTTTGGGTTGTTGAATGGTATGAATGTGATTCTCAAAGCAGTGACAAGATAATTCATATTTAATTCGAATGCAGCATTTATTCAAATTACGCCAAGATATTGATTACAAAGTAGAACTTAACTTTGATGAAGGAAATCGAAAGAACATGTGAAGAATATATAATAAATGTACCAAAAACGATAATTTTGACTGATTGATTAAAAACGGAGAGATTGAAAAACAAATTTAAGGCGAGCGTATAATTTAAAACTAAAAGTTTTTGTTTATAAATATGTGCATAAAAACAAAATTAAAAAAGTGCATTCTTTAATTTCTGAAGTTTTTTCAAGAATAAGTTCACTTGAGAGATTAAAATACACTTAAATTCAAGCATATTTTTGAAAATGAAAAACATAGTGAAATATATGAAATACATAGCGCTCATGCTCAACAACAAAAAAAAAACCTTTTATAAGAACAATAACATTAATATTATGAATTTCTTTGTTTTTTGGAGTTACTCTGAGCATGCCATAAAGATAATATATATCTGTGGCACATGACTCGCTTAATTTAGCAACTGAAATTCTTGGCACTCAGCATGATATTTAACATGGAGAATAAAGCATTTGATTAAATGCCCATTTGAAGCACATGCTTATGTATATATACAACATGCATATATCAGACATAATGAATTCAATTAATTTACTCTTGCCAAATACTCGACGCATGCTTTTTATGCCCATTCCAGAACTTCGACCTTGTCTCGGCATCATTATGATGACTGATTATTGTTGGCAGAGTCTGTGTGTGTGTATGTGTGTGTGTGTGTGTGTGCCTTAGATTCACTTTTACCTCCTTGCCCATATTCCTTTGCTTTCTTTCTCTTTTTTCTTTTGTTTGGCGCACGTTCCTGCGGTCTTATTAATGTGTGCTAAATGTGCCGTCAAAGACGTCGCCTAGTATATAATAAATATAATACTCGAATACTTTTTCACATCAATAATAAACCCACTTGTGTCGAGACTTTGGCTCATTTTTATGAACATCATGATGAGCACGAGGTGGCAGAATAGCACTCTTCCTAAACTGATATATGCTTTACTTAGCCGGGCAAACAATGCCTGGTAGGGCCAACCCAAGGTCATATATAGTGTATACTCTATTCGTATAAGTATGCTTAGTTCAAGTGTCAACAAATTTCATTTAATTTTACCACAAGGACAATTTCCAGCTTAATATCAACAGATATTTGAAATTTATATATGTACTATAAATGCTAAAATAACTATCCACTAAAATCCTTCCCAGCAGCTCGTACTCTGTTTAGCTAATACATAATTTGTTGCAATTTCATTTAACTCAGTTTAGACAATTTTCCAAAATTTACCCCCAAAAATGTTTTGTCGCTGTAAATTTACGCAAATTTATGCAATCAAAAGTTTTTTTTTTTCTGGTTGGGCAAATAGCAGCGATGTGTGTAAGCCATGTTTCGGCTAATTGGCAGAACATTAATTTTCTACACACATCAATCGCATATTTTCGACAGCCAGTCTATGGATAAATTATATAAAAACATTTTGAGCTGATTTAAACGCAATTCCCAGACCGAAACATTGAGAAAGCTGAAAATTGCACAAAATATAGTTGGTTCAATTTGGAAACTGCACTATTTAGCTACTTTTGTATACACTTGTTTTTTATTTAAAATGTGTCCAAAGAGAGGTCTAACAGTTTTGGGCAAATTCATGTTTAACACAAATGAAATGAGATCCTATAAAAAATTTATGTTGAAAGTGTGCCATAAAATATTCCTCCAAAATTAATTATGCATTAAATTCAAAGCAAAATCTTTTTGACCAAATTCGTGTAAAATTTTTTTTTTTATGTTCTATATGGGCATAGGTTTGAATTGCAAACTGCTATAAATTGGTCAAAACAAATCCGATTACGATAAGGAGTGATTTTGTCTATATAGCTTAAATATTAATTCTAGATGAAAATAGAAGCAAAATTTGTTCACAGTTTGGCCTCAAAATTTATAATCCAATTTATTAATTTTTTAAAGGCAACGCGGATCTGGGTACACGGCATCGGGCAAAATTTACTAGATAGCTTTTCATTTTCTTTGCTTCCAATTAGGTTTTAACCTATGTTCAAAGATCTTTGTTAAATAGAAACGTGTTTCACTAATTGTCCTATCTCAAGCCGAGTATTGCCTTGTGGTCAGAAATATATAATTTTATGAATGGTAAGCAGAATTATTTTTGGCATCAAATATTTTTGCCATGTAAGTTTTTGGCTCCGGACAAGCGACATAAACATAATGCGTCTATTTGCCACTTAATGAATTTTTCAATAGTTGGCCATAAGTTGCAAATAACTAGGGGCGTGTCAGGCAAATGGCAAACCGGTGTTCTGTTCTTAGCCAACTCTGGCTGGGGCTGCCAACTTGGCAACTTTGTGCAAGTGGCAAATAAAGTAACGCCGTGCAACTTCTTAGTTTCTGCAACTTTTTGCATAGTTTGTGATGTACAAAAAAACACACACAAAAAAAACGTTGGTAAACAAAAACCCGTCGACTGTCGCAGTGCAAAATTTCCGGCTTCTGGCCGTGCCAAGTTAAATGTAATTGTAATTTTTATTTTTAAGTGCTTGCCAAAAACAAAAAACAAAAAAAAATATTATGCAAAAGTATTTTGTGCCAGCAATGCAAATGTTAATTGCGCAACACATAACTCATACAGCGAAAGAGCCAGAAAGAAGAATGTGAACGAACGAGCTGGAGATAGGCAGGCAGATAGCAGTTAAGAGTATGCGGCACTGGGGGGGCCTAACCCCTTTAATGAGTTCTGCGTCATCATAATTGGTTTTGCTGCAAAGCAAAAGACAACTTCAAATGTTGCCAGCTGCAGGTTTTACTGCTTTACTGCTGGTGTGGAGTGTTCCATTAATTGCTAACTACAAACATTTCACCCAAAACTTTAATGTTTTAATTTTTAAGTTTCAATTTTGAAATTTTGAATTTTTTTTCAATTGTTTAAGATATGTTATAAAATACTAAAGCTAGCGTTGCTTAAGTTGCTTTCTGTACAATTTCACAAATTTTATTACCTAAACTTTTGTTGATGTTTCTATATTCATATGATTTTCTAATTTTAAGTCATGAAAAATAATTTTTTTTTAAATGTTGAACTAGTTTTTTCTGTGATACCGGTGTTTTTGAATACATTTCCTTGCAGTTTCGCCAAAACAATTTTAATGATGTATTTAAAATTAAATTTAAAAATCACTTTAGAAGAGATATCTGCAAATGTTCCGTGTCACAAACAAACACTATAAGAAAAACCAACAGAAATGCCAACATGTGTGTATGTCGAGCGATTTCAAATGGAACCCCAAACGTTTTAGGAGAAATGTGAAACAATTTGTATAGAAATTTATTAGGGGAACACTTGCGCTGCCCCAAGCACTCAACGCTTGATGCAGGTTTCAATTGCTGGCAATTGTTAGCGAGGCGGCAAAAACTGACCCTTTCGCGTGTGTGTGTATACTGAGACTTGTGTGTTTTCTCTCTCTCTGTATTGTGTGTGTGCGTGTGCTTAGTGTTGCCTGTTTTGTGTCGTGCTGCTTGGCTGACTCTGGCCTTTTGTGCGTTACTTATGTGCGGTATTGTGTCTGATAAATGCGACGCGTTTGCTAGCCGTTTGTGCCCCCTGCAGGACCATGCATTAATTTGGCCCTGTTTCTGCTGCATGCCACACTGCTGTTGCTGCTGCTGCCCACATGCCCCAGCGATGTGCCCCATTGTTCTTTACAGTCCTTTTGCGCCACGTGCTCGCATTGCAATTGTTTTCTGGCTGGCACATCGATGATATGCTCATGACTTTGTGAGTGTTATCTAAGTCCAGGGATTCTTGTGTCCGTGCTGTTACTGCTTGTTGCTGCCTTCGTTTAATTTCCACTCTATTGCCACACACACACACACACGCACTACCCCCCACTGCAAAATAGTGCGATTTTAATCAGGGTGAAATTGTTGATTCTGGCCTGCGATGCTGGAGGTGGCTTCACATCTGAAACTGATTGTCTGCCGAACTTGATTATCGCCGGGATACAGCTTGGCACAATGGTTATATAGCTAGTATAAAGCTGCAGGCTTCCAGCGTTTATTGTCAATTTTCCGTTTATTGAACGTTAATAATTTTGTTTGGACGATGAAGCCCTCGCTTTACGGGCTCTGCGCTGTTACGTTTCGCTTGAAAATTACGAAACAATTAAAACAACAAAAATAAATTGTCACTTCTTAATTAAAATGATAACTATTTTTTAATTTAGTATAATCATTTTACTGGTAATTAACAAAGTAAGTATATGGAAGCCAAATAATGCTAGGCAATAAACTTGATATTAATACCTCAAGTAAAGTTCCGTTAAAATATTACTGAACAAGTGCAAAATGTGTCGTAATTATAACACTTCAATTAATGAACGTTATTTCTTAATTAAAGATAACTTTTTTACAGCAAATGTACACTGGCCAAGAAATGTAATGGGTAATTAAAATATGAAAAATAAAGACTTGATATAAAATTTATATCCTTGTACCTTTGCATTCAGCGTATTTTCCAAAATCAACCAGAGCAATGAGATATGAACGAAAAATATTAACAGCTAAGAGTCAACTTTACCCAACTCAACTTTGCCATTTATGTTTTTTAAATATTCGATACTTGGCTCTTAGTTCCTATTGAGTACTTTCTTTAGCCAACAGTTTTCATCAACATTTTTTCTGAGAGTCAGGATGGATCACGTTTTTTAGCTTAAAATGCATTCCATGATATGTGACCAGCTTTATATTTGTGGTTTGATTTGAGTTATTAGCTTTTTCGTAAGCTAGAACTGTTGCTTCGTATACAAAGTCGGGCTGCATATACATAATAAATACACAATCACTGCACAGTTGCTTTCAGTATTGTAAAATGCATTACAATAATCGATAAGTAGAGCAGCTTTCGCTTTTATCGAACTATGTTGTTGAGCTACAAGTCAAAAACCAATTCGCTGATACACACAAATCCTGTTCAACTGGTGCATAGATTTAAATTTATTTTTATTTTACAACACAGACTGCCGCTAGAGTGTCACATTTCACGCAGCAGAGGTATTCCTACAACATATTACGCCACAAGTATTTAATCCATCTGTTTATAATTTATTTGTTCAGTATTTGCTAAAACAAACAGGGTTTCAATTTTCATTTGACGTCTCATTTAAACAAATCACAAGCCACAATAAACAAATCACATCGGATGCCGCAGTGGAAAAGGGCAAAAAATAATTCATGTTAAATTTGGTGACTGTTTACAGCTGCGTGACCTCTTTGTGGTCATGTGGCCATTGGCCATATGGGTGTGGGAGTCGTTTGGGGAGGGGGCTTTCTGTTACTGCAAATTGCAGTTGAATATTTTTGGTTAGATAATTATGGGCTGACCAGCGGCTGCCGGATGCGGTTGCCAAACTGCGTTGCTTTGGTTGGCTTCAAAAATTATTCCTCACTGTCCAAAAATTCAATAAACGCGATCTCTGTGTATGTGTGTGTGTGTGTGTGTGTGCTTGGTGTCCTGTGGTCTGCGCGTGCACGTATATCCTGCCAGGGCGTCGGCTTGGTCAATTTTTCTGGCTAATGATTTGGTTTCCGCCAGAGGTTGTGTGCGTGCGTGTGTGTGTGTGTGTGTGTGTGTGTGTGTGTGTGTGTGTGTGTGCTCATGGCACTATGTGGTTAGGTGTGTGTTAAATTTATGGCCTGCCAAGTGGTTGATTGTGAATGCCAATGGGCAACGACTGCCGCTGAATTGTGAATGGGCGATTGTGAGAGCGAGTGTAAATGCGAGTATGTGGCCATGGCGTAATGCTTATGAGCAGCAGAAGTGGAATGTTCAACGAAATGGCAATTGAATGGTGAGCAAGTGTGGAACAGCGGCATAAATTAGCACAGCCAGAGATTTCATCGGCCACGAAAGAAAAAAAAAATTACAAAACTAGCCAAACAGCTAGATGATAATTAACAGTTGGTAGAAATGTAATTAGAACTGACGACGACAGTTGAAATTATTTTAGGCGCATGGCGTGAATAGTTTCTCTGCCCCTCCCATTCGCCGTATCTAAATATAATTATAATTGTATTAAATAGATGGAGTTGCGCATGAGGGTAACTGACGACAGTTACAATGGACTCACTTAATTAACATTCAGACTCTCATTATGAGTTGTCAACTTGTGGCGCCACCTGGTGGGAGCACAAAAATGATATGTGTTTAGATATGTGTTTAGATTGCTTGGAAATAACATCAGTTGCTGTCAGAAAAATGCTCTAATTTTTGATAAGTTCGTTGTAGTGTTGTCTTGTGTGGGTAAAACAGTGTTGTAAAATCTTGCAAGCTGTTTTGGTACTATACAATACAGACATCTTATTTTCCTTTTGATCTTAAAATGTAATGTTTTTATCCCAAATCTAAAAATTGTCTTCGATTGCATTTTTGAGGTTTCAACGCACCTTTTCTGAAATCAAACTATTTGAAAATAATTTAATTAAATTGAAATCTCAGTCCATGCTAATGTGCCCCATTCCTGGCGCCCAGTTGCCGTGCAAATATTTGGTCATTTGGGTGTCATGTGTGAATCCTGGCATCTACCGGGCTCAACAAACTAGATTCCAAAATACCAACTAATGATCAATCCCATTATACAACAAAATAAATCCCCAAACTAATTTCAACAAGCGCAACGGGAGTCGCACCCACGAGTCCTTGTGCACTGTTTGCCCCAACATAAATACTTGCCTGTGTGTGTGTGTGTGTGAGTGTAACCCCAATCGGTAAAGTTGACAGTGACTGTTGGGTATTTAGCAAGTGTTGGCTTACATGGACTGCAATATGCACAGGCGATTGAATCAATTAAAGTTTGACAAAGTCAACGCCCCGAATATACAAAGGAGGAACAACTACGAAAGGGGAATATCGCCTAGCGGATGCTCTGTCTCAGCTCTAGACAGTACTTTTTTTTGTTGAAAATTGTGTGCTTATATAAGGATAAAATAAAGATATAGAGATGAAGCTGGACATAAGTAAAGCGCGATGGCAAATATACTTATACTTTACAAATACAATGGAAATAAATTTCTCTATATATCTCCCCTAGTTTTAAAGCAAAACAAAACAAATTTTTGCAGAAAGATTCTAATTGACGAAAATTTCAACATGTTAAACTTTTGAACCCATTACACTCACATTTCCACTAAGACCGCGTATACATTTTTTTTTTGGCTACGCCCACTCCCTTACCGTAAATTACAAAAATCGATATTTTCCCGACATCAAAGCTGCAAACGAAATTTTTTTTTTTTTGGTTTTTTGTGCGTGTGCATCATTATTAGAATTTTTTCCATTTCACAACCATATAATTTTTACCAAACCGAATTATATGGTTGAGAAATGGAAAAAATTCTAATAATGATGCAGTTTGATGAGTTTGAGTTTCGTCGCACAAAAAATAAAATTTGGTGGCGCTTCCGTCTAAGAAGCAGCATGAGTTTTAGTAGTGCGGTAGGTCGTGGGTTTAAAACCGGCACAGATTTAAATTATACAATTAACTGCGTAAGTACTCGAGTTTTAGATCCTATAAAACATATGTGAATAATGGTTTGAAAGATTTCACTCTTTGGCCGTTTCATTCCTTATCACAACCTAGAAATTTAAGAACACGTCTAACAGTTGTGCCAATTTCTTGTGACTGGTTGTGCGTGTGTGGGATCCGTAACCAACTTTATTTGATAGGTAATACCCACAGCTTGTGCCAAATATTTTGAGCACGCTTTATTGGCCAATTTGCGAAGATGGCAGCGACTGTTGCACTCGTTGTCGATATTGCAAACTTTGCTCGCAATATAAAGTTCCGGCGCACATGACCGACAGTCCACAAAAATTGAAATTTTAAACAACGAACAACGGGTCAGGGGAAACATATGGACTGTAAAGTAACTCTGTTGATACGAAATCTGGAATTGAATTGATTTCTGATAAGATATGGAATTTTTGCTGGTAATTTGTTAATACATAGTTCCGGGTTTGTTTAATTTTATTTTATATTGCTGAATATATTTTTTAATTTTTTGTTCATCTATTTTTGCGAAAATTCGCGTAACTATTAAGAGTGTTTATTATTAAACGCTAAATAATAAACTTAAATTTTAATAAAAGCGCACTACAAATGCTTGTCTATAAAATTGAGAGCTTGAAAAAACTTGGCTCAGCAAAAATACTAAATTATTTTTTTTGCAGCACGACGTACGCTGCAAAATTTGCATGCTTTGGTAATAACAATTGCAGTCACATAGCTGCAGGCCCCCTCAATAAAATGTTATGCTGTGCATAATGTCTACTTTGATTTAACAACTGGAGAGAACTAATGAAATTCTAGACACACAAGTATACAGAAAAAAATAAGAAGTAATTGGCATACAATAAAAAACGGGAAGAAATGAAAGAACTGTAACTGTCACACGCACACACACTACACATATCACACACACACAAACACACACACCGCACACAGACGCACAGTTGTGTGCTTCAGCGCAATCTATTTGCACTAAGTGTTCGTTAGAAAATGTTTGCATAGCAGCTCTCAACGTCATTCAAAACACATGTAAAGCAGTACGAAGTGAGCTGCTTGAGCGAAGCCACTGTGCCAACTGTTCAGCTGTAGATATGTGTATGTGTGTGTGTGTGAGTGTGTGTGTGTGTAAAGAAAATCAAAGAAAATCAATAAAGGCAAATTGTCGTAGGAAAACAGAAATGTGCATCATTTTCACTTTATGCAAATTGCAAAATGTGTGTGATGAAGTCGACTCTGAAGACGTAAACGAACGACGTAAGACGCAGACTGGCAATGAGCAGCCCAACAGTGAGTTCTCTCTATGAATGAATGAATACACACACGAGTGTGTAGTAAATGCACTTGAAAAAAAAAATACATGCATTTTGTGTTTAAATCAAGTTAAAACGTTTTTAATTCCAGGTAAATAATTTTTAGCAAAGAGCGAACATTTTGCTAAAGAAATTTTCTCAGCAAAAATTGATTTTAGGAAATATACCCGTTGTTTTTAGAAATATAACTCCATCTCAAATATACTTCAGGTCGAATTTTCTCTGAGTGTGTGCCCATTTTTCTGAGTGTATTTGTGTGTTTGCTATGTGTAAATGCATGGCTGACAAAAGGCATTTGCATATTTAATGTTATTACGTTATTTTGCATGCCACACACAAAAATTTATGATTGCATTCGGGGCATGGGCACGTTGAAAACGCCCAGTTTCTACAGGCATTCGGAATGCGTATATTCCTACGATATACGTTATATTTTCCACAAATTTTACAATAATTCCGTTACAACTTTTAGCCGCTCCGCACAGTTTCACACACTCTACGCCCCAGCCCACTTCTTGTCGGCGTCGTCATCACCATAAATAATAAAATTATTTTGCTGTCAGTTTGAATTTACGCCCACTGTCACGCCCAAAGCCAAGGCAAATATTGAAAAATGCAATGCAGAAAAAAGTGCCATTAAAATCTCGTTTCAGATTGCACTGGAAATGGCAAAGGGTAAGGTCAGAGTTTGACAATTGCAAAATAGTCAGACAGACTCCAGAGGGAGCTTTTGTGGTGTCCTCAAGTCAGAAATTATAAATGTAACAGCATAAAGTGTGCCTGACAATGGCAACTAGTACTCCAGCGAGAGATTCATTCCAATATTGAATTCAACTATTCATTTAGACTATGAATAAAGAATACAAGTATGAACGTGGCAGTCGGGTACAAGCGACTGCGCAACACTCTGCTCACGGTATAAAAGCAGGTGAAAAATGCTCGAAACTTAGTTTTGCGAATATTTATTTAATAATAACTTGCTCTGGAAATATTTTGAAGCTTTAAAAGTTTTATAAAATAATGTTAGCTTCACCGGCAGCTACTATGTAAAAAGTATTAAAGGTATCTGACCAATTTTCTCTCTACTTGGAAGCTTGGCAAATATATTTATTTTTAGATCAGATATTAATTAACTTATGTTTGTATTCTAAATAAGCCCTCCCCAAATCGGAGTAAAACTTTACAATAAACTTGGGCTCTCTATTTCATATATAGAAACAACCAGTCAGAGATTAAGCATTTCATCTACAAGAACATTAACTGTTTGACACCTCAACGATAACGGTTCTGTCGTATCTTAAACTAAAAATAAACAATTAAAGCACAAACGCTTGGCCGAAACCCAGCAAAAGACGGCAATGACCATTAAAGCACAAAATTTCAATTTAGGAAAATTAATAACAATGTTGTAAGCATCATGTAGCCAAAATCCCTGGATGCACAAGCTAAAACCACAGCTGCCACATGGCAGCGCACAGATTGGCCGGCCAAAAAGGGCAAACAATGAAATGGCCAAAAAGGCTCCAAGTGTGACTTTAGTCACTTGAAATTGCCGGAAACCAAAGGCTAAAGCACTGCTCACAATATAGCCTGGGTACATATGGGCCTATTGTATAGATAGCAATGCGGAAGTGTCGAACGCATACACACACACACACACACACAAACGTATATATGCATGTGTGGCCGACAATCATGGCAACCGCAAATCATCATAGATATTTCGAAAATTTCATTACACTGTTTGGTTTTGTTGCCCAAGGTGGATAATCCTCAGAGCATTTGACTGAATGTTATCTACAATGCTGAATGATGTCAATGAATGGTTAGAAGAGGTGTGCTGTCTGTGTGTGAGTTGGATTGTGTGTGTGTGTGTGTGTGTGTGTATGGCTTACATAACTTTACACACACACACACAACGCAGTTAATGATGGCTCAACCTCACTCTGGCTGGCATACAAGCGTCTGCTTATGGGCGGAGCTTTCATCTCGACATTGGGTTAGGCCTGACTGCTTCCACTGGCTTAACTCTGGCTGCCGTTTGTTTTTCTGTTCTTGCCACATTATGCTTGTTGTTGTTGCCGGTGCTGCAGAGTCGTCTATTGTCTCATTGTCTGTGCGGCCATGTATGATTTTTTATTATAAATAAGCTTGTAGGCATGTGTCGGCCGACTGTACATGGCAACTAAACTACGCCGTAATCTGAAATGGCAAGCAGCGGCAACAAAAACAAAACCAACAACAAAAACAAAAACAACAACAATAATGGCTGACAATCATGTTTGTTGCTCTGGCATCGTCGACATGCCAAACAAAATGTTTTGTGCGATTTAACTTAAAGATTTTGAAGGAAACATTGGCCGGAATTACCAGTATATTACATGGCTTTAAATATGTGCGCACATTGATGAAATCAAGTCCAGCTTAAGTTACTTTACACCTACTTAATACCTACATATTTATATACATTATTTAGAAAGACAAATTATATCAATTCATCATTTTCATTTCTTATTATTGCAGGTCAACATTTGAAGAGGAGGTGCTAAGGTAAGTTTTAAAAAAAATATGTAATATAAAAAGTGTTATAATCCTATCCCAATATATGAGGAAAATATCAGCAACATAATTAGCTGATAATAATAATGTTTTCATTTTGCTTTTGTATGAAAAATCCTTGTGTGATTGGTATTAAATTTTCGAGAGCTTTTCATTCTTATTGAAAATTAACTTTATGTGGTAATTTGTTTATATAAATTTAAATATCGCAATTTTACTTGTTTATGTCGGTTGTTTTATAATTATTGTAATTTAATTTACTTTATTTCATTTATTCATTTTATTGTCTTGTTAAGTGTCTTAATTATTTTTGCAAATATCACCTAGTATCCATTCATTTCCTTACTTCAGACCTTTGATCTTTGATCTAATCAAAACAAGGTTTTCACACCTAATCCTAAATTGGAATTAGGTAAGGTTAGCATGGGCCATCAACCTAGGGCAATTAAGTTATAATTCTGAACATAATAATACAGCGAAATTTAATTGCCAAATTTGAAGAATATGTTTATTTAAGAAAGCCTTTTAAGATGAGATAAGAAAAAAGCTGAAGCCACATTTCTCTAAGCCTGGCAATGTTTTCTAATGAACATTTAAATAAAAATGCATATTTTAAAAGCAAAGGCAGTTGAGTTATGTTAAAAGAAAGAAATGTCTGCTCGATATAAATTAGAAATTAAAAATTCTTAATCAATTTAAAAATATATATTCATACAGTGCAGGCTTTCCTTTTCCAATTGAACTAAATTTAATCTGACGTGGGATAGGTAAGGCCACTGCTAAATCCAGTCAATTTAATAAAGTCTAAAAACACCTACAGACACAGACAACACACGCACACAAATATATGCACATACACTCTCACCATCTTCTTCTATACTACTCTACTCACATGCTATGGAAACCAATTTTGGTTTGGCTTATGCATTTTGAAAAGCAACATTTCAACTCACACACAATTTGTGTACTAAATTGCAAACAAATCGAAGCCAATTTCTTGGCCTGTAGCCCTAATGCAGCAGCAGCAGCTAAAACCCACAACAACCCCAAAGTTCGGGTTTGGGCCTGGGAAGCTTGCAAAAAATAAGTAAGAAATGAACAGGATGCTTCTGCCTGCGGCTATTTGTCGGCTGTGCAATGCAACACTTTGCTCAATCCCAGGTTTAAATGAATAATGGCGAACGCCCCCAGTCGGTTTAGATACCGTAAGCCCCCTTTACCCACACACCTTTCCACCCAACCACACAATGGGCGAAGACAAGCCGAGATTGAGTCTGGAGCTGAAGGCTAATGCGAAGGCTGTGGCTGTGTCAATTCCATCAGTTGATTGCCATTATGTTGTTAAGGTGAAAAGCGCAGTAGGTCTTATTGTTGTATTCATCATTATTGTTGTTGCTATGTCACTACAGAGAGGAGAGACAGAGCGAGAGAGAGAGAGAGAGAGACAGAGGGAGAGAGAGACAGACAAGTGCAATGTATTGCATATTGCTGCATTGCCAGTTGCCTCTTGTTGAGTGCAAAATGAGTTTACACTTTAGGAAACCATTTGCGTATTCACATTGACAAATCAAATTTGCTGCCAGGGAGCGATTGACAAAAACAAAAAACAAACGTAGCAAACCTTTGCACGTAACACATTGGGTATACGCAATGTATAATATTGCGTATACGCAACGTGCAACTTGACCATTGTTAATACCCATTGAAATTTAGTTTGCACAAAAAGGTAGGAAGGCAATAAGTAGAAGATATCTACATTAAATTTCATCTCAACTTGGAGACTCTTTAAACTATGCAGATTGATTTCGGTATAAACAACGCCACAACACTTTCAAAATCGATAAAAGTCATTTAACTATTTTCCAGACCATAAAAGCTTTGGTCAATAATTTTGCTATATGTTATATATTTATATATGTTACCGTTAACCACAAGCAGACTGTCAATATATTACATGTTTCGTAAATTTTCCCTTTTTGTATCGTGTATAACAAATTATTTGAAAATTTTCACTCGTTTTCCACAATATAATTCTTTAGGACTTATGCACAATATTTGGTACTTAATATTTTATTTTTTTATATTTTTCACAATATTTGGATCTTAATATACTTAGATTTAAAGGCTACAGAACATCTCATCTTCGAGCATTATTTTAACTTGTTTTCTCTCATTCTCGCTTTAACCCTTGTGACGTTGCAAAAACAAAATTTGATTTTAAATTGGCAGGTCTGAAATGTTCAGCTCTGTACCCGACACACACCCAATTTGCTGGCTAATTTAATATGCAGGCTGCAAAAACCCCCTGAATTCAAGTGGTACGCATGTCATAAGCCATGGGTCTACGTAATTGGATTTGAAAGTTATTGTCTACGGTTTTTTTGTTTTATTTTATTTTTGTACACATTTTCCCATTTGAAATATCGAAAAAGTTTAGCTCTCTTGTACAAGAGTTTTTACTTTGTTGCCGCTTGTTGAAGATCCCCGTAGATGGGGTTGTCGCTGACAAGGGGTTAGGATTAGTTTCATAGGAATTGTATAAGATACTTGTATGCATGTTAAGTCATGGCTGACCAAGCGTACAAAAACTAAAACTTTGAAATGACTTTTGCCTACTGCTGTGCAGACATTTCTATTTGCACTTGACTACTATTCGGTCTGTTTTTCATATATGGGGGACCTCCATATACAATGCAATTTGAAACAACAAGAACAACAACTTTTGGCAGCCTCAAGTTTAGTTTAATTAAAAAAAATGTCAACTCTACTGCTGGTGCTGGTGCGTGAGCTTCTTCTTCTCTGTCTTGTAGCAAGTTTCGCATGCATTTTGAGACTTGACGACAAAACTATTTCAATTTATGTAACGTTGCAACATTTGACTTGAAGTTTTACCAACGCACCTCTAAAGAATGTATGTAACATGGGACGAGCATGAATGTGTGCGTGTGCGTGTGTCAAACTTGTTTTCACATGTTATTAAATTCATAACCATTTTTGTACTGGCCAATTATTTAGTTTATTTTGCTACGTTGTCAATTTGAACTTTGTATTTTTTGAATACTTATTTTGTAAACTATTTATATATATACTCAATTATATTCAATGCTTACTTAGTTCATTCAAAAGCTTTTCTTTATTTTGCTTGCCTTATATCACGCGAACTCAAATACCCTGTAGTTTTGCAAATTGTTTAAAGGGAGTATATTGGAAAATTGTGACTAACGTTCTGGACATAAAATCTCCAATTATATCATATATTTATCCTCTGTATGTAGAGTTGTGAGGACTTAAAATATGAAATATCCTTTCACCACACGCAAAAAAAATTGCTTTTAATTTTGAATCCCCTTCCCATTGAAGTGCATTTATTTTTAATCAAAGCCCCTACTTTTAATTTCACATTTTTGCATATTAACTGTATAAACCGCAAATTTTACTACAAAGAAAAACTATTAATGAAAATAGTTTCTACACTTTTAAAAAGTAAGAGGCAACACAAATTCCTGAAGAAAAGGTATAGGGTAACATCTAGTCAAAATAGTGTTCTCTCACTTAAAAAAAATATGAATATAAAATTTTACTGACTGAAAGGTAAAAAAAAAATAATAATGTAAATTTGCTTATTCAAAGCTATATTTTTTTTATACATATTATATATATATATTTAAGAATTGTAAATTTGCCGCAGGCCATACCAATTAAAAATACATCAAATACTGATATGATATGCACTCATATCACTATTACAACATTGAGTCCAAAAATACTCTTTTACCCAGATAACACAAATTAAATAGGCATTAAAGTATTTAAAAAGCTGTCAGGCCCAAAAACTGGTACGCACTTCAACGCAAAAAATACAAGTTCATTTCGCGCAGAACATGTAACAACTTTTCAATACACAAATATTAAAACTCTAACATGTGTACAACAAAAATCTTAGGTGCTGACTTGTTTCATGCGTGGCATAACTTGTCATCCACAGAAAATGACTTGAGCAATATAAAAAAAAAAAAAAAAATTCAACTTTTTTGGCCCAAAAGTTTACAAACTTTTATTTGCCTCAAGCACACACACAGAGCCACCCACACGCACACACACATGTGCAGCTGTCAGTGTGTGTGTGCTATTACACAATTTTCAGCGCACCTTTGACTGACGTCTATCAGCCTGTTATTGCTGTATCCTGTCTGCCTTTCATTACATGCTATTTTCTTTTTTTTTGTTTTGTTTTGCAGGGTGTGCACATGGCTTTTCAGGTGTATGTAAACTTTAAAAAGCCAAAGGAAGCAAGTTCTATCCTATCGATTTGCTGTCATTATCACAACATTTTATATATTTATTTAAGCAAAATATTTAGTGAAATTTTACACGAATCTATGGTGCGCTTTGCGCCAAACATTTCGTGCAGACCTATTTAATTAAATTCCAAAAATTGTATGGTTAGTTGCTTTAAATAAAAACAATTTGTATATATTTCAGCTCATTGTTAAAAAAGGCGGGTTGACTAATTTAATGTTGAGTTTTTTAAGCATTTAAATTTTCAATTGAATAAATTGCTTATAACATACTAATCCAAACATATTTATTTAAATATAATACTAGTAACTACTCAAGAGAAAATGTATAAACTTTGAGAAATCTATGTAGAAGCTTAGTTGGCTTGGAACTAAATTTAAACAATGGGTTTTTGAAGGTTCCTAAATTCAGTATAAATCATTCATAATTTTAAAATTGTTCGCCTTAAAGTATAACGTTGTTGAAATGAAAATATTTTCTTGTGTTAGCCAACCTTATACTCAATTATCGTATACTCATTGAGACACACTGCTCCAGGCTATAGTTCAACATTTTTTTGATAGTTACGCTTTGCACGTCAAAATTGCGCTCAGAGGAATTCAGCATGAGTATTTTGCTTGTATGAGTATCTCTTACAAGTTTCAAAAATGTAGCATTAATAACTATAGTGTTGCAAAATACTCAAAGTGCATAGTTTACTGCTTTGTTGTTAGGTATTTTGCGTTCTGGTAGTTGTTTTTTTCTTTCTTTTATTATTTACCACCAGCTGTGTTTAGTAAATTCCGCCGCACAATTTCCGGCCGCCAGCAAGAAGCCGGCAACAAAAGGGCTGTCATTTTTTTGCATATATGCGCACACACACGCACACAGAGAGACCCAGTCGCACACACACACACACACACACACACACACACGTGTTTTATGCACACACTTGTTTATAATGAAAATGTGAAAAGTGCAGGCATAAGTTGCAAGTTTTTACCATAGAGTCCCGCCCGTAGTTATCTATTGCATGTGTGCTTTGAACCTGCCACCTTCCGCCGTAATTCAACACTGTTTGCTGGCAGCTTGATAACGCTGTGTGGGTGGGTGTGTATAAGTGTGATTGTGCCTGTCTGTTATCAGCTGCTTCCTGTTGTTAAGTTTTGTTGGCCAAAAACTTTGTGCAAAAGTGGACTTAAAATGGGGCATGGCAATTCAATGGTAAATTTACCGCCACATTACACAAAATGTTGCATGAAAATCAAAACCAATTCAATTTTGAACTAAACACACACGCACACATAATGCTGACGCTTATTGCCCCCACTGAGTGCTCTGCATTTGAGTGTAGCAGCAACAATTGCGAGTGATAATAAAAATCAAATGTTATTGAAGGGGCAGCCATGACAACAACGTGGCATTCAACCGAGAGATGCAAAGCAGCGGCATTAAAGAAAGCCAGCAGCAGACAGTCAGGCATGCTGCTGCATGCTGCATGCAGCAGGCAGCTGTAAAAAGTCAATATGCCACACTGGTGCATTACTCAAGTAGGTAATGTTCTGGAGCTGTGCATGAAAATGGCAAATGGGCTAACAGGCAACTGGCAAACCAAGTCAAGCCGAGCACTTGCCACTGACTTCTCGCCAGTTGCAGTTGCTAAGCGCAACAAAAATGCAAAAAGAAAAAACCTTGTTTTTCAGCTTTTCATTCTTGCAACATCTTAGTTTTCTGGCCTTGCTCCTGGGGCCCCCCCTCCCTCACTTTTGTTAATCGGCTGCAAAAAGCAATGTACTCAAGTGGCAAAAGTTCAGGCAGCCAACTGGAAATGCAAACAGATTCAGTTTCTGATTCAAAATGTGGTTTTCGTTAGGCGAATTTCCCAGTCAGTGGAATTACATTTCTGCCCCAACTATGTAACAAGTTCAAAAGTGGACTTATGTTCAAGGTATTTCAGAGAGCACAAAAAAAAAAAAAAAACAACCAACAAACAAGCACTGTATAGATTTTAGCATGTGTGTATTCCAAACAAGGGGAATCCAATGAAAGCCTCTGCTTAATCACGTTGTGGAACAGACAACATAGAAGTGCATAAATGACTATCTTTCATTTGCCCATCGGTTGAGTTGTCTAAGCGATTGAACAAAGAGTGCAAAGAGTGCAATTCATGTTTGAACTCCCTCTTCTCTTCCCTTTTCTTTTATGTGATCAGTATCATTCCATTTAATCGAATCAGATCACTGTTGCATGCAGTTCCCTTAACGAATCATCAAAATATAACGAATTTTTATGTTTTTAAGAATATCCTTACTAATCAGACCTCCTTTGTGAGTCTACAAGAGTATTTAATCTTATTATACTAGCTTGATAAATTCAGAAAATATCGCTTTCAGTTAAATAAAAATTCTTTAAGTAATATTTCTTAGTTAATCGATTAGTTATCGATTTTTCGATAGTTAAGCGAGCTATCGATAATTCAATCTAAACTTGTTTTCAGCAAATACTTAAAAGTACAAAGCTAGATACTTTAAAGTTGTAAAGAGTAATATCTGAACATATAAAAACAACTTACACAACATTTCACATATTATAGTAAATTGTGCTCTTAGAAAATTAAATAGTTTACTCGGCGTATACTTGATATGCATTGAAATCAGATGAAATGAAAGGATACATAGTTTGTACAGCTGTGCAAGTGAGAGTCAAAGTTCATCAATATCAAAGCAGAGTTCACCTTTATATAAACAACAACGCAACAACAACGCAACAACAACAACAACATCAGGATAAGATATGTATGCTGACTGTTGTTTGAAGTTGTTTTCAATGAATGCCAAATGTGTTCTCAGAACTTGGCCAATACATTTCAAGTGTTGAGTAGCAGTTGTTGTTTTTGTTGTTGCTGTTGTTGCCTGTACAATAAATGAACGAAAGCTATTAGGACTTGTCGTAAGTTCAACAGTTTATTGGCTGCCTACCCCACTTGCCACTGCCCAGACTTTACGATGGGTGCAAAAGTGCAGCCAAATATTTTGCCGTACTTAATTGAAAATGCACTTGAGCTGCTGCTCTCCGTTCTCGGTTCTCGGTCCTGGGCCTCGCTTCGTCTCTCGTCTGCACCTCTGCTCCTCTTGCTTCTTCTCTTCTCCTTCCCTCAGCCGGCTCTCGTCTCGACTCGAGCATTTCTAATGAGCACTTAACAATTACGTACTTTACCTCCTCCTCAACGAATTTCATTGCAATTCTCTATTTCTCGTTCTTTCACTACCTCTCTTTCTCTTGCTATTTTGCCAGTGCTGGCAAAACTTTTTATCACACACTTTTGCTCTAGTTTATACAGCAATTTTCCCGGTTTAATCAAAGCCAACTTGACCAACAATATAGACATCGTCGCCATCGTCGAGGGACTTGCCTAGCCGAAGTGCTCACTCAAGATGCACTCATTTCAGATGTGAGTGTCTCTCACTTTTTCCACTCGCTTTTGCATTGATTGATTCAACTTGAATGCTGTGTAAATGTTTGCTCTTACAATATTTAAGCAAATTGATGCCGAACTGAGGCATAATTGCTTGGTGACATGACATAAACGCAGCTTAATGTGCTCTCTCTCTCTCTCTCTCCCTCCCTCTCTCTCTCTCTCTCTTCTCTCTCCCTCCCTCTCTCTTTCTCTAGCTCTCTTCTCTTTGTTTCTCTGTCGCCTGATGAAAAGTTCAAGAGCAGCTCCTTTATGATGCCTCGAATCATGCTTTGGGCCAGCTAAGTGTACGGCTTCCTTGCGAGCCAACGTTAACAAGTGGCTCGTCGCATGTCCCTGTCGAATTAATAAACCAGAAACGGCGCCGAGCAGCACTCAGCCTGGACTACCCCACTGGCCCACACAAAGGGCCACACACGCCCACCTTCAGCTGCTTTTCGGTACGCGCATAAAAACAAACTGTGATTTTATACCCTGTACACAGTAATTACAAAGAGCGGTTGTTAGATGCAAAGGCGGTACTTCGCTGAACAAACGTCTCAAAAAAAAAAATCAAGAACTTGTTTTTATTATTTTCTTTTAAAAACGGTCTTTCTTTAAATATTTGTTTTTTTTGCTGGCTTTTAAAAATGTTATTTGTAAATCGATAGAATCGACCCACTATCGCTATAGAATCGACCTACTATATTTTCAACTGTTGATCTTTGTGAGGTCAAATCCTAGGGTATCTCGTCGTTAAACAAATTCTTTTTGAGATGTTTTTTTATGTAATTTCCTTTGCCATATTACAACGAATTTATGCGGCTTGCACGTTAATGATATGACCGCGTCCACTTTTCTGTGTGCCATTGTGTGTGCGTGTGTGTGTGTGTGTGTGTGTGCTTAAGTGTGTGTGTGGGGGATACGAAGAGCAAAGAGCTTTTTGTTAATTATGCACGTGAGCGAGGAAGGTTGGTACAGTTCTGCTGACATTAGGTGTGTGTGTGTGCGTGTGTGTGTGCGTGTGTGTGTGTAAGTGTGTGCTTTAATAATGAGCACCAAAACAATTAATCGTATAAGGCGCTCGCAAATACGATAAAGGCAAATGAAGTGTGCGCGTTAGTCCAATGAAAAGGTCGAGCGCCAAAGAAGAAAAATATTCGGAAAATGCGCAGACATTAGCAGAAAGAATGCTCAGCTCTTAGGTTAAATAGCCAGCAATTCGCACAGTTGCCCAAATAACTATACGGACATGCATAGTAAATGGCCATGTCCGAACTGACTGCCTGGTGTGAATTTTTTTTTTAGCCAGTGTTGCCATTTCTGATTATTGCAATACTCATTGCCGCTTATGGCGCACTTTACACTCGATTGTTGTTGTTGTTGCAACAATTACAATTATTGCCACGCCCACGCAAACAAACTCACACACACACAGTGGGTGTGAAAAATAAGTACTTAATTTTTAATAACAAGCATTTAATTTAAAGGCTTGCTTCATTAAGAAAGTGGTTGTGTTTGTGTGTGTGTGTGTAAGAGGGCAGCAGGCATGTTCGTTCAATTTTCACTTCATTCACATGTCATTTACGCGGGTCAACATGCAATCAATCTGACATAGTATTAAACAATAGTTCAATAATACCAGCTGATTACATTGCAGTGACGTATTGTATTGATGTATTGAATGGGGCGAAATACATACATTGAATGAAATGCTTAAATAGTTTAAGCTGAGCGTAAACTGTTGTCGCAATCATATAAACACCTTCTTCAAAATCGATTTCTATTTTAAATGACCTTGTTCGTAAAGCCTGGTTGCAATTGTTCGCATTTTACTGCATTTTATTATTAAGCAGCAAAATAAAATAAAAAAAATTTTAAAAACCGGTGAACAGTTAAAATAAATTTTTAATTATATTAAAGCAAACTTTTAGCTAAGCTAAGGTCGGTTCAAAAATAAAAAAATATATATATAATAAAATACCCGCTTCGATATCGGCTTACACTCCACAATTATGAGCAAATTAAATATAACATTGAAAAGGATATCAAATCACGAAACGGACTCCAGCTAAAACTTAATTGATTTGGTAATGAGAAGTGTAAAAAAAAGTTTGCTTTTAAATTGATTGCCGAAACCTTCAATTATATTCTCTGATAAAGAAACTAGACCACATATTTGTGAAGAGTTTATCTGAAATTAAAATGTTTGCAGTTATTTTGCTAAAAACATAAATTAAGCAAAATCTTCATTTATGTAGAGCTCAACTTAAATAGGAATTACTGTAGCAGAAATTGCTTATGTTACTGGCGAATAGACACATAAATTTATACATATATTTTTACATACATATATTTTCATAAAGTGCTTGTACAAAAAAAAAAAAATGAAAAGGGAATATGGCAAAAACATTGGATCACGTAGCGTCTGGGCAATTGATTGTGAAATGTGTTGAGTTGGCATCGCCACTTGCTTCAGTTTTTCTCAATTGGCGCAACGAGCACCGTGCGCTGAGTGATTTCGTAATTAACACAAAACGCTGGAGTGGTCCGGATGAGGGCTAGCAGGCTGCGGGTGAAGCGGGGTCAAACGGCGATCCTGTGGCACACAACAGCCTGCCAGCACGTAAGCATAAAAAGCTCTGACACGCATCAGGCGCAGGCGAATGGGACTTGAACCTAGAGAACGCCAGCCCGACGTCCCACGTCCGTGTGGGTTCAGTGCAAAAACTTTGCCTGGTGACCGATGGCTGGTGGCCGGATGTAATTTTGGGATGGTGCCGAGTTTGCTGTTACCCGTTGATGGCACGCACTGAGCGATGTCGACGTGACAATAAAGCGCCGAACCGTTAAACTATTGTGTACCATAAGGATTAATGACATTTACATAATTTGCTCATGTGCTAACGTACTTTGGATGCGTGTGCGTGGGTGGGCAAGGTGTTGCCGCCATCGTCGCATTAAACCAACAAACAGAACAACCGGAACACACATTGGCATTGGCCACTCGCACGAACAGCTGCTGCGACATGATTGAGCTTTCAATTTGTTAGCCATTCTCGATGGGCTACCACACCCGTGGCCCCTGGACCCCTGGACTTATGGAAACCTCCTGCTCGCAACCCCACTAGCAATCTCATCAACCATCAAGCAGCAAGCACCATCAGCCACTGGGCGGGGAAAGTAACCAACAATTTCTGTACATTGCCACGTGGCTGACCCAGCGCTCTGCTGTCCCCCCCGTCCACCCGTCCCCGCTCCACGCTCCCTGCCATATGTATTCATTTGCCACACTAAGCTGCTGACAATGAGTTAAATTTAGGGAGCAGCGTGGTTGAGTGCTTGAAGGATCATTGGCATTCAATTCTGTTATTTTCAGCGAAAATACGCAAATTAAGTGTTGTGAATTGAACTTTGCCATTCCATGCGAATAGTTTGCCCAGTGATTTCTTTGGATTTGCGTGAAACATTATTGACGGGAATTTTGATGGTGAGCAACGTGTAATTAAACATATTAAACTGTTCAATTTCGGGAACTATTTTTTGTTTTGATGTGCTTTTCCAATACTTAGAAAATAAAATAGAATTTTTACATCATCTATTCATTACTTGAATTCCAATTTCTAATAGCTAGAGCAAGGTATGAATTCACTCTGTTTATCACTTTACCTATAAACTGCATTTGATGTCGATGTCAGGGACATTAAAACTCGACGCTCCTGTCAGCTGAATTCAGCTAGTATGAACTAGAAATTTTGGAGAATTTCGGAGACAACCGCAGGTTATTCACAATCGCAAAGCTAGTCACATACTCATTCGCATGCAAAAATAGCTGGGGAGTTGTCAACAGCAGCACTACAGACCACCCAAAATAAAAAAACAAAAGAAAAACATTCAAAAAAGGAAATGGACGCTGTCAAACCGCAATGAAGTCACTTGTTCTATTCGTGGATCACACTCTCGCGCGTGGTGGATATGACTTGGCAATGAGAATAGCTCATGGCATTGTTTCCCTAACCATGTGGAGGCGGAGCTCTCAGCTATACGAACTGACAGTGGTGGTGCACATAGCCGCAGCGACAATTGCATTGAGAATTGGATTAAGCCATCATGCAGCGAGAAAACCAATGACAGCTGCCTGTGCAATGGGCGAGTGTCGGTTGCAGCGACTGCAAGTTGAGCTTTCGTCAATAATCAATGAAAAGTTTCTATATATATAACAACTAGAGATTATTTTTTAAATATTTGATAGTACTATTTGTAGCGTACAATTTTTCCACATATCTTTAGCAAAGAGTGTATATGCTTATCGAGTTTTTGAATTTTTGTAAAAAAAAATTATTTTATAAGCTAATTCTACGTTGTGCGCCAAAGTAGAAGTAAAGAGTTTTTTTTTTTTTGCGCCATTTAACTAAGTACCATTATATATTTAGCAACGAGTTTATATGTTTGACGGGTTTGCAATGATTTTGTTTAAATTTGATTGTTTAAGCAAATGCCACGTTGCACGCTAAAAATATACAATTCATTTTTATGTGAAAATTGGAAAAAAATTAAGTTTCTTAGATTGGAGCTTTTATAAATAATTCTTTAAGGCTGTTCTTGGTTCATCAATTTGCAGTGCCATTTAAAATGTAGCGCACACCAAAGATGATTTGACATGTGCAACTATTTCAGTCCACTAACTTCCAACTGCAGTTCATGAGGAACAACTAGATGCATGTTGTCGTGTACGACCAGTCGCGTTTTATTCGACATCACGGCTTGCTGTCGTCACTGGCAGTCATATTTCATGGTTCGTCCGCCGGCTCCAGAGTCTAACTGGAGCTGGCTGCCTGTCCCTGCCCCCGTGTGCTATGCTGTGTGCTGGATGTTTTATAGTCTCTGGCCATACCAGTTATCCACATATTTGAGTTTGCGTTTCGTTGACGCGACGTGATGTGGCAAGACTCTTGCCTGGTTGAGCATGACAATCCCAAAAATGGCCAAAAACAACAAAGTAGCAGCGTCTCGTCGAGTTGTTTTCCTTTTCTTCTTTTTCAATCTGGCATCTGGTATATATAATGCATATATAGATACGTATATTGCTGGATTACACGTGTCAGTGACCATGTCAATTGTCTGAATGAGTTGGCTTTTAATGTGGCGATGCACTGACTGGCAAGTTGGCTCACTGCTCGATGCTGTCGCTGCCGCTTGTGGCCCAAATAAGTCAAGAGTTTATATCGACCGAAAAATATACTTTTACATATACACACATATATATAATCATTGATAATGTGCCTTCGATTGCGCACATCTATTAGACAAACAAACTCTGAAAAAGGCAGTTAAGCCACAGAATTAATTTGCGCCAACAATTACCATTAATAGCAGGGGTCACATGACAATCATCATCGTCGTGATTATCATAATCGGTTCAGCATATCATGAACTTAATTTTCACGAGCTACATGCTAATTAAGCCCCTGGCCCACATAATCATAATCAAAAGTTGTCGACCCGTCGCGAACTCTTCTCCTGCCTCCCATCCGACCTGCTAAGCTCGCGACATGTGCGTGCCATGGCATTAAACGATAATGAAAGCGAACGCTAGATGGCGCCAGTTAATAATTTGTGCATTTAATTTCGTCCCTCTCATTCACTCTTTTTCGCTGTCTGTCTCTTTTCTGGGCAATGCTAATTTCTTCTCTCGATAAATGAGAAAGCGTTAAATGTGCTGAAACGAAGCGTAAATTTCGGTCAAACTAATTTGTGCCGGCAATGAGGAGACAAGGAGGAGGGAGGGGGCAGGGCGCAGCTGCCAGACGAGATACTTGCGATGATGATGCAGCTGAGTTTGGCTTTCAAAGCGAAATCGAGTAGAACAGGAAACACGTTGCGCATTAATAACTTTTGATTTATAGAGGAGGTTCAAGCTGCCACGCCCCTTTTTTTATATGCACACATCTGCTGCAAAAAGTGGCGTCAAATTACTCGTAGTTAGATAAAAGTTTGCTGTCTCTATCTATGTGTGTGTGTGTATGAGGGCCGAAAAAGTTGATGCATAATTGGTTGTATGTGCGAGGGGAATTTAATATCAGAAATGTGTGAGGTCATTGCGAATGGGCTTCTGCAGGTGGACAGATAAGCGTATACATGGCTACAGTCATACTTCCCTTTAACGAACTCCAATAGAACCAACACAAAGTAAATATGAATTTCTTTATTTATATTAATCAAGCAGTATAATAGTCGACCAAGTATTCACTAATTACTCCGCTCTATCATTTGGCTAGAAGTCCATAAATCTAGAAAACATTTTTTTATTTGAAATATTGTCTGAAATATTTAAGCATAGAGGGTATACTGTAAATAGGTCATAAGTAGTTCCAAACATTTTAGTTTCATATATAATAAAATTGTTAACTAAGCCCATTTCAGAAAATTGTTTAAAAGCTTTTTGGTGTAAACGATTTTTAAAGCAGCCCCCTCTAAATGACGTTAGCAAATTATTAAAGTAACACTTTTGGCTTACGCATAATCGCTGCAAGCATTTCCAACATTTTCAACATTTCCATGTAAGTACTTAGCTTATGGGGCTTTCATTTGCAGTCGAAAAACAATGGGAAAAGCCTGTCCCGTCTGACTGATTTCTAAACTGTCTTTTGTTGTGAAAAAACAAAAACGTATTAAGTATATGATAGCCATGCCCACCAACACCCCTCCCACTTTTAGTAAAGTGACTTAGCCCAACCGAGCTGTAAGCTTTCAGTGTTGGGCAACCCTGCAACTCTTGCCACAATGCACAATTTTTACGCGCTCTACTTCATAAATTAAATAGCAGCCGAGTGACATAGGACTGTCTCTGTCTGTAAGTATGTGCTCGGTGTGCGTGTGTGTGCGTGTCTGTGTGTGTGTTGCGTAATTTTCTATACACAGCCATGCACAGAATGCCATTGTCTTTTGTGGTTGTGGGCAAACAAAACGTCAAGAAAAGTAATTCAGTGCACAAAAGCGACGAGACGAGACGAAAGTTGGGACGAAATGAAATGAGACGAGACACGGCGAGACAAGGCTCAACATTGTAATGCTCCGGATTGACAAATGCAAATGTCGCCATACCAATCTCCCCCCTAAAAACGCAAAAAAAAAAGCCGAAACAAATTGACAGCTGTTTTCTTAACGCTCTAAAGCCATCTAACTGTCAGACATTTTAATTCCTATACTAGGAATTTTTTTCTGACATTTTAATTCAGAATTCCAGGAATTGTTCTATCGACTAGAAAATATGTTTATGTATATAATCTATCGTATAGGCCTTGTAGGCACATCATTATTATTTAAATAGAGTGCTTTAATAGGACTGAAGGCAATATCATTTCTAGGAAATATTTTACACCTGTACAAATTTAGACCTGCTTTAAAATTTCCTTGCTCAATTAGAATTTCATTGAGTCATTTCAAGGCCTAGAAATTAATTTAAACATGCCATACAAATGCTTTTTTAATATATTTATTGTGAATGAATTTTGCATATCGCCTGCTTCAATGGGTATTGAATCGAATGTCAAATGCAAATAAAATAGCAGAAAAAAATATGTGCGACATAAAGCGGCAACAGTTTTCCAATATATTATCAATATTTCTTTGGTATTTATCACATATTTAATCGTACTTAATATTTCAGTTTGACGGCGCGTTTTTGTCATTTTTGTGCGTTCCGTTTGCATAAAAACAAATTTGCATTTATAATTTTTTGCTTGCGCCATATTTATTATGACAATATTTGATAGGACATTCTGGATCACCGGCATTCAGACAGTGCGTCACAGAAGCCTTTGAATGGCACGTATAATTAACCAATAGACTCGGATAAATAACAACAAAGTACCACATATATTAAACCACTCGTTTCTGTTATTTATTTTCTTTTTTTCCTAAAGTCAACATTTTTATGGTTAAATTAATGAAAATTTTGCATTGAAAGACTTTAATTGGAAAATGTATTTAAATGTATTAAAGCTTTTAGATAAGGATAAATATGTATTAAAACACCTATTAACTGACCTTTTATCGAATACACTCTTATCGATTGCTGTAATCAACTTTTCCATTATATTTTAATAGAATTAAGAACATTTATGTCAGGCAGATAAATAACAAATTAAGTTATCCAATTGTTGCTACTATTATCGATTCTTGTTACTGTTATGACTTTTGCTATTTGCTATTATTGTGATCGATTTGTGTAATAAATTACAGTTACGGTAATAAAGTAATTTAATTTCTAATGAACCTTATATATTTACAAAATTCTTAGCTTCAAATTTGCTACTAATGAAAATTTCATAATTTTTTCATTACAGTGCTTCAATAAATTAAATTCAATGCCACAGAATTTCAACGCGAGGTCGCACCGAAATCCCATTAACTGCAGACATTAGAGACATTCAGAGAAAAAAAATTAAATAAAAAAACCGAAAAACGAAATCCGAAAAATTAAAGCAGCAGCAGATAAAAGAAGGCACTTTGATTGCAACATAAAATTGCCACAGAAAATTGCATAAAATTGCAGAAAAAGGCAGACAGAGCGGGAGACGGAAAACGAAAGAGGGAGAGAGAGAGATAGAGAGAGAGAGAGTAAGAGACGAGATTACTAAGAAAGGACAGGGAAAAAAAGGCGAAGATTGTCGAAACTAAACGGGGTCAGTAATTTGCTGCACGATTGCCAGCCGGGCCAACAAGCCAACGAACTGGAAGTTTAATTGCCTCAGCCATTGTTGTTGCTGTTGTTGTCTGAAGCGAATGCAACAATTAAAGCCAAAGAGTTTTGGACAAAATGCTGCTGCCTTCGCCGAGGCGTCAACAACTTGCTGAACCAATCCATCGACAACAACATTCGGCCCGAGCATAAAGACTTAACCCCCAAAATATCCAAAGAGCAACAGCCACAAAAGAAGTTGAAGTGAACGAAGTGGAGTCGAAGGAGGAGCGAAGCTTTTAAATTGTCTGCTTCTAATTTGAATGGACTCAACAGCATTCGACATACAAATGCATATTTGGAAACTTTTGTTAATTGGTAAGTGACAGTTTGTGTAATTTTTTGTATTTGTTGGTTGTTTTGCCCCGGTGAAAGCGAAAACTTGACCCAGTCCCAAGCAGCCAGCCAAGTTAGTTCAGTTTGTAAATAACGTAGCAGGCACCAAGTAAGAATGCTAATTTTCAACTTTCAACGCGCTGCATTCGTTAAATTAAACAACAAATAAACATACAAAAAATAAAACAAAATCAAGAAAATAAGAAACAGCAGCCAACTTTTCTACATTGACTTTTTAATACTCTTGCAATCATATTAAAGATATACATTATAGTAGTCTAAACTTAAGCAAATTTATAGCTGAAGATGTTTTATTTTAACATCAGCATTATTTTCGAGTTTATTTTGCACCAAGATTATTCCTACTACAAAAATCATAATAATTACTAAATTCATAAGATTTCAGATTGATAACTGTATTTAAATTTTATGTTTTGAAATTTTGGAACTTTGATTTGGACAGTGCTTTCTTGGTTTAATTTATTCTGAGTGGAAACCAATCCTTATCAAGTATTTACATACTGAAAGAGTACAGAGAAAAATACAGTTTAATTAGCATATATCATGAAAAAGGCGAAAACATTTCATAAGGGTATAAGAAAATGGAATGATGCGAACGCAACTTCCAGGAAAAGGGTTCCCAGTTGCAGGCCACGTATCTCTACGCTTGTATCTTCGTCCTTTTCGTTCTTCATATTTAACTTGGCCCCCTGGCAGCTGACTTCCGTTGCTGTTGAGGCTGCTGTTCCTGCTGCCTTTGGTGCCTGGAGAGAGCTCTGCATTTTTTCTTAAATATTTTTCTGTAATTTTGCCTACTTGTTTTCAGCCTCGACTTGAGCCAAGTTTCACTTGGGTTCCTTTCGACGAGTGTAAAGTGTCGAGTGCGCCCGGAGCGTAAGAAAGGGCAGGGTACAGTGGGGAGGGGTGGATCCCCACCCTCTGTGAGGTGTTTAATTATGAAGCCGCACAAGCTGCAACTTGCGGCCGCTTAGTTAATTTGTTTTCAAGTTTTAATGCTGACTTTATTGGGCTGAACTTAAGCTGAAAACACAATTTCCAGCCGTTGTTAGCGAAAATTAACTGCATTAAAACAGCCAAGATGTGCAGCATATGCTACTAAAAGATAGATAGAAGTTACAGGAAGAGAAATATAGTAAAGTAACTGTATATTTTTTTCTGTTTCTTTGTGCTAATGCTGATGAAAAGCAAGTTAGGTGATTAAAGCTCGACGTTGATAGTTTTTGTGGGATAAATCATTGACTGAAATGCACTTTTTGAATTCCTTTGCAGAAGTAAAGTTATAATTTTGAGATTTATAATTTAGACATGAAATCTTACTTTAAAAAAAAAGAATATTAACAATATAATATAAAATAAAATATAATATATAATAAAATATATTGTATATATACCACATGAAAAAAATAGATAATCAATCTGTGGATAGCTTTATACTAAAAAAAAAAATATTTCATAGCTCTAAAAACCAAAGCCAACATATTAGGTTGTTTATTTATCATCTCTTCTGTAAGTAATTCTTACCCTAAATTCTTGTATATTAATAATATAATTCCATACCTTAAATTCTTGTAATTAAACGTATGTGATTTCATTTGTATCAGTTAATAGCTATGTTTTGCTTTAACTTCACGTATCAGAACATCTCGAAACACTTAAAGTTCTTCCATTACAATATCTACTACCTCTCAATTAGAATTCAAAATTACTGCTTTATGTTAACAAAGGCAATTGGTAACATGTTGATAACAGGGATGAAAACGTTTTCAATTTCATTGCATTTAAGTTCAATTTCAATTACAAAATCTTGTCCTCTGCAGTTTCTACAATTGCAACTAAACTCAAGTGTGTGTGTGTGCGTTTCCTTTATTTTTATCTTGTTTAGTTTTTCAATGTGGCAAACTTTTGAAAGGACATCCTGGCCGGCGTTGCTATGCACTTAATAAAGTTATATTTAAGTATCTGAAGCGTTTTAGTGCCATGACGGCAACTTGAGCTGAGATAAAGACCTGGACAAACACTCGTGTGTCGTTCTCAGCTGATTGATGACATCGATAAGTTTTTATAAATTGCACACATGTCCTGTTTGCTGTTCCTGACATCTCAGCCAGATAAACCTGCGCAGCAACACATTTTGCAGTTGCAGTAAATTACACACAAATTTGCATTCCCTGACCAGAACATTTCTCAAGCCTTATATAATTTGCTACGCTCTTTTTTTTGCCATTAGCCAACACTGGATAATTATTCTTACAGCATAAACTCACGCAGTGCAGCACAACAACAATCAACTGCACTTGAGACTTGAGCTTAGCGGCTAGCCGCTTAAAAGAGAGAGGGGGCTGGTAGAGAAGGGCTGAGAGGTGGGTGGGTTCTGGAGCTTTGCAGACTGTTGAACTTCTCTCGCGCTTAATGAGTGCCTCGCCCAGCACTTGCACATAAGTGTGTATATAACTGAACTTTTGCTTATGAGCGAGTCTTTTGGGCTTAAACAAAAGCCAACGAAATAGTCAGACGCAAAACAAACAAACAACAAAAAACAAACAAAAAAAATGCAAACAATTAAACTTTGAGTTTTGCATACCTATTTTCTAATATACTATATAAACCTGTTCAGAAATGCCAAGCAAAATGGCTGCAAATGAAAAGTAATAATTTATGGCTGTGTGTTGTGTATTTAAAGAAATGCATATAAACTAAAGTGTGTTTGACACATTTCACCAAACTTCAAATTTTTTGGTGGAGTGTTTGTTTATCCAAAGAAAGTTAAAAGTTCATATAAAACGTTATAAAGTTGCCAGCCGTTGTTAACTTGTTTAACGAACTGTGACTAAATATAGCTCACAAGTTTTCTTTTTGCAAAAAGACATACAACTTTTTTACTAAGCTACAAACATGGTAAAAGTGCAAATGAATTGTTTAAAAAATTAAGCAGATTTTTAAATACTCTTATACATGGATTAAATGTAAAATATTTGTTGTAAAGATATTCAACAATTCACCAACGCAATAGTCCACCAACAGGCAACTCTCCACTCAAAGCTCAATCGTTACCAAGTCAAACTTAACGAACCCAACGCTTTTAGCCATAAAATGTTCGGCCGTGTTTGCCAAAAAGTTTTTCGCAGAGCTTTTCCTCTGCAAAATAGTAGAGACAATTTATAAGATTTTTGGGTAAGACACAAAATAGAAGACTTCTACCGGAATGCGAGGACTTTGGCACAACGTATAAAATATAAGATCAGTTGCAGTATCAGAACACTTTTACGGAACGCATGAAATATAAGACCCCAATATACTAATAGAAAGGGAAATTTGCTGAAAATAGAATATATAAGACTATGACATTTTTATATCGTATATAAAAGGTACCGAATTAAAGAAATTGACAAAGATTTCTTTGAAGAACTTACTAGAGATTATTATGATTATGGCTTTCAATATGCAGAAATAGATTTTATAAAGAAAATACTTAAAAGTTTCAAAGTTCCAACTGACCATTTTAGACTGGTAATTTTAATTTCAGTAAATGTTTATCATATTTTATTCTAAATTGGTTTCAAACCTACTACAATATAAGTACTATACACACTTATACAATAAAATTAGTTTTTAGGCGTAAAATAAATTTATTTCCTTTGCACCTTTTACCCAGTCAGTCATTTAGGTAATTTCTGACATTGTCCTAAAACTTTATAAGAACAACTCCGAATTAAATTTCCCTGTGTTGGCGCTTGTAAGCTCAAGCTTTTATTTAACTTAAAATACAACACATAAAAATTCGTATATCCCATTTTATAGTTGAGGCTTGTTCCTATAAAAATAAAGGACCCCATGCATATTGTTATATGAACTTTAAAGAGAAACCAAATGCGCAACTCTTAAAAATATCAAAGAAGAACAATGCGCTCTATATTGTTAAAATTAAATAAAGAAATACTTTAAATGTATTACATACAATATTCTCAATATAATTTAAATTTGTCGTATTATAGATTTGCCTCTACAATTTTTGAACATAATAATTCATTTTGTGAACCAAAAATGTCATTCATAATAAAGACTTATTCTGCTATCGTTGTGCATAACATAAACGAATTGGAAATTGCGAGAGTGACAACCCACCCAGAGAACCCCACAACCAGCCCCCTTAGCCCATCAACTGACCAACTAAACTAGCAACAGCTAACAAAATGTTAGCAGACCAACGCTAACAGCAGCAACAGAAACAGACCATCGGCCGGAAGGGGGGGTCGACGGGGGCAAAAGTTAGCTAAAAACTATAATTTGTGTGTTGCAGACCGCCCTCCGTGCCAGCTCGTCCTCGACAATGGAATAATACACACACGCACAGACAGCCATATGAGTCTGGTTTTATTATTGTGGCTTCATTTGCTATGTACAAAGAGACCATAAGTGAAAGAGACAGCAATTGAGTGTGTGAGCGAGAGGGCGAAAGGGCGAAAGGGTAGGCAGCCGCATCTGAAATGAAAAATTTCCAGCACTCCCCTGATATATGCATATACTTATTGTTACATATAGACTTGCAAAATATTAGCAAAGAACAAAAACAAACAAAAAATCCGGATGCGTATTGCTTGAAAGTCTGGCCAACACTTGTGGCTTTTAGGTCACACGCATTTAAAATATGCATGGAGAAAAATTATATGGATTATCAAGTATGTGTTTGAAATTTAAATACGAAACAAAACAACAAAAGAAATAAATTAGATAACAGCACCTGAAGTTGATATGCGCTTGTTTGGGTCGTATGTACACTGGAAATTTTTTGATACTTTTTTTAATAACAAAAAAATTTGTTCACAACTTTTCGCAGCTTATAGAAACCCTGAACACTTTAAGCTTTAAAATTTGAGTTGAAATTTGTTTATATTCCGTTTATATTAAAATAAGCCACTTGCATTTTAATTAACAACAATATTATATTACATATACATATATTACATATACATATATACAAAGCTATAAATTTCCGTTCTATAACTGTCGCTTTTTATTATAAACAGAAAGGGAGCTTAGTTTTATTTAAAGCTCCTACACACTAAGCCTTAACGTTAAAAACTTTCAAAGCACATCAAAGCTTTTGGCAAGTAAAGAGGAACAAAAGAACAAAATATTAGGCAGCTTTTATTTTTAACAGCTGTGCTTTTCTAATTTTTCTCGTCAAACAATCCAAGGATTAAGCTGCATATTCAGTCAGTGTCATTGAGCTCAATTCGTGGAAAGCAGTTTGTCTGAATTTATATTTATTGTGGCCTTTATTTCCCGGCAGTGCATGTGTGTGGGTGCTAAAATGGCCACAGATACAATTTGTGTTACCACCAAGTAAATGTTGACACTTGACATAGACAAATACACACAAATACGCTCGCTCTGAGGGAGCAGGAGGTGGGACCAGAAAGAGACAGAGAGAGTGAGAGAAGACTTGGCAGCTAACCCGTTAGGAGTTTGTTTTATGCTTCCGCACACTTGACATTACGTTGCCATTGCACATCCTCCCCACCAGCAGCAGCAGCAGCCCGGCTCATTTTGCCTGTTGTTGTGGTTTATTTGTTTGTGCCCGGATAGGGAACGTAAAGGGCGAAAGGGAGAAGTGGGGCATTGAGGCGTGGCTGCTGCCAGTTTTGTGCCTTTATTCAATTTCACTTTGACTCCAACACTATGTAAGTAGTTGGGCACGAGTCCTGGATTTAGGGCAGTCCGATTTTCAGGCGGGTGGGCGAGGTAGTTGTCAGCGCCTCCCTTGGGCTGTCGGTCGTTCGTGACACTCTGATAGCAAATTATTACAGTCTGATGAGTTCGTCCTGCTGATGAATGTCGGTGGCCAATAAATTATGCTTTGGGCACTGATAAACCAAGAAAGAAAAGTAAACTTGGCCCAAAACCTTTGTCTTTCTCACTCTCTCTTTCGCTCTCTATCTTTCCTGCTCAGTGGCTGGCACATAAATTTGTTTGCTTTATTTAAGTTTTACTGATGCTTGTTTTGTTAAAAAAAAATGTGCAAGTTCTCTAATCGGTCGCGCCTGACTATGAGATATCCTGTAAGCAGCCATAAACAAATAACCCTTTAAAAATTCGTATTCCATTTTCAAATGAAGATTAATCAGGAGGCAATGCAGTGAACAAAAGCTATTCCATATGAAAAGTGAAGGAGTTTTGGCAGAGTAATGGAATTTAAAACTATTTGCCCATAAAAAATAAGAAAATAATACAAATTTCAGAGAAACTTCCTAGAAGTATATGTGTATAAGAGTATGTTAATAACTCCTTTAACCTACGAAATATGTATGCTTAAATTCAAAAATTATTTACATATATCGATTTCAACTATTATCGATAATAACAATAAAACGTATATTCAGACGGAACTAACTAGATCGACTCGACTGTGGCTGCTGATCAAGAATAATCAAGATAATCAAGAATCAAGAATCTTTATATACCTTATATCCTTACCCATTTTCAATGGGTGCACTGTATAAAAAAGAAAAGGAAAACTTGTTTGCATGCGTTTAAGTGCCACGTGCCTCATTGATGTGTTCTTGTGAGCACAAACTGGGTCCAAAATGCTCGCAGGCAAAAAGATTTGGACAGCAACTTATATAATTCGTGGGTGCGCAGGGGAAGGGTGAAAACTGTCAATGATATTTTGCAGGGCTGTTCAGGAGAATGGCAACTTAATTAAACTGCGTTTTAATCGGGCCAAAATGGCGAAAGCAAATGGAAAAGCCGAAAGCCAAATTAACCGCGTGCATAACTCAAATTGCTGCTGCCCCGAACGACTGAACAATGCGAGGATAATGCCAAACCGCAAATGAGCGCAGCGCCAAACAACTTTTGCACATTGGCCCGAAAATATTTTCCAAGAAATTAATTACACAGAACGAGTTGAGGCAGCCAGCGCGTCATGATTTGGGCCCCCCAGCCGCAATGCCCCTCGACAAATGAGTGCCTCCCCCCCTCGACCCTTGTCTTTGCTAGCTGCTCGTTTGGTGTGTGTTGCGTGTGTGTGCGTGTGTATTTTATGGCCGCCATAGCAGCGGGCCAAAGATATGGGCGCTTGTTACATACCTGTGTATCCTTATTGGCCATATAATGCGCCTCAGCAACTGCTGCTGCTGCTGCTGCATTCCTTTGCCTGGCAGCAACCGCAATCCTTGCAATATAAACTACTTTGCGGTTCAAAGTTGATGCCTGAAACTTTTGCTGAATGCTGCGCGTCTGCAAGTTAATTAAAGTGCTTTATAACCTTACCTGCTTGCCAGCAGTCCCTCTTCACACTATCCCTATGCTGAGCTTAGTACATTCCGCTACAGCAATCACAGCAGCTCATAGTTTATCTGGAGTTTGTTGACTTTTTGCGGCTTTCAAACGATCTTAACTCAGGACAACCTCGAACACTTTGCATCTCTCAAATCGATAAAGGCAAACGTGTGCCAAGCAATTTTAAATCCCCCTTTATTATCGTCTCAACTAATTATTACAATTAATGGATTAGTGGATAAATTCCCTACAATATGCTAATCAATGCAATGCAATGCAACTCATCAACTTAAATTAATCTTTATTACACTCAGCGAAAATTCGAAATATTTTAATATTTCAATATATTCCATATTTCTTGTATTTTCAATAATACACATTTGGGAGCAGCATAAAATAAAATATTTTCATTTTGTATGTATAATTTAATATATGATGTAATTATGTTTTTCATTATTTTATTTTAAATTTTAGCATTATTTAAAAGAGAAAGTAAATTCCCAAGTTAAGCTACGATTTAACCATTTGTACTTAATTATTTATTAGCAACTGGGTCTCGAAAAATAGTATATGTCATATATTATATAAAATATTAATATCTTAATATGCTGATAAAAAAAAAGGAAAATACAAAATTCGAAAAAATACTGTGTGTGGAAAATACGGTTGAAAAAAAATTTAACCAAAAATTTACCCGTAATATGAAATAATTAATTTCTTTGTTCGAGTGCGGTAATTATCCTGATTCACAGGTGTTAATATTTATAGGCCACAAAGAGACCGAGAAGTTTTAAACTTTGTAGCTAATCAACAAGCTGTTGGACCACAGAAATGTTTTCAATTATGCAAACGAAATGAGTACGAATTCGGCCCCAAGGATGGCCAAGCAACTAAAATGAAAACAATTCACAAAAGCCACGAGTTTGTGTCAAAGGAAGTCGCCAACAGCAACAACACCAGCATCAGCAGCAATTGCCCCCACAGCAACAGCAGAAGCAGCAAAATGTTGTAGCTGGTATATCTAGAACTAAGAGAACTTGGTTCAGTTCGTTTTGACTTTAGCTCAGTGCTGGGCACTAAACAAAAGTCAAGCCAGCAACTTTTTTCCACTCTACTCATTTTTTTTTCTTTCAACATTTTCTTTTTTGCAACAACAAGGGCGAATCAGATGGAGGGAAGGTAGCAACAACTTTACATGAAAATTAAATAAGTAGCAGCTTAAATAACTTGAAGGGCTGCTGGGCAGCAGCAAAGCGGAAGCGTGCGCTGCAGCTCAATGGGAGCGAGGGGAGTGCGGGGGGAGTTGCTCACAGTTTATAAACAGGAAGAAAAAAATCAAATATAAAGCATGAATAAGTGAGGAGCTATCTGGGGAAAGACGCCACAACAAAACACAGCACAAAAGGTCAGCAGAGACGGGCCAAAGGTGCGAAGACAGTGCAGCTCAGTGGGTGGTGCAGAGGTGTCGTGTGGGGAGGGGGTGGGGAGGCACTGTGCCAACTTGAGGCACTTCAAAAGAAGGCACAGCAGGACACGTATGTGTGTGTGTGTGTGTGCCAGGTGTGGTCCTTTGGCAGGCACGTGCATTGTTGTCAGTTCTTAACAGTTGGTAGCTTATCTAAATGGCCAGAAGAATTTATGCCATTCAAAACTTTTGATTCACACAGCTGGCAATTGTTGTTGTTACTGGTGTTGTCGTTGTTGTGACAGCTGCTCTGCATTCTGATTTGGGTCTGGTAGTTGTACAAATATTTATTTAATTTTAACGCCCAACATAAATAAGCACACACTCACACACACAAGCACCCGCACACTGCCTTCTTATTTGCCTATTTACTTTGACAACAAAGCAACAATATGTTGTCCAACTGGCAGTTAATCAGCATTCGACGTGCACTTGCACGTTTCACCAGGCTCGTCTTGTCTTGAGTTGACCCATCAAAATGTTCTCCAGCCCCTATCGATATCTGGACAATAACCGACTCGGCAATCTGTCCGATAAAAGCAGCTCTGACAAATTCCTGCGCCTGTCGCACATTTATCATTTGCCAACCAACTGCTGCTTCTTACCAAAAGTCTTGTAATCATTACCTCAAACTTTAGCTCAATTTCAATTCCGCTTCGACCAAGGCTAGAAATTGAATTTTTCATTCAGCGTCAGCAACTTGCTGGCAAAGATATTTCTGCTATCGATACCCTGTAAACAGTTTAAACGTGTTAAAAGGGGTAGAGTATAGTTGTGCATATTTATGTGACCATTTTTTAATTATCTTAAATAAATATTTTTAAAAGCCATCAACAGTCAAGTCGATTGAAATGCAGCTCTCCAACAGCCTATCGATAAAACATAATTTTATACAATTTTCGTTGTATTAAGTATGCAGAACGAAAATAATAAATTAGCTGGAAAAAGAAAACTATCTGTATCTGCTATACGGCCAAATGCATATAAGGTATATATACTCAATTCCCTTTTTATTTTTTTTTCATACGATTTCGAAGCTATGCTGTTTTTCCATCCGATTTTTATGCGGAGTTGTATCCAAGATTTTGAACATTGCGATTTTTTTTTATTCTGTATTTTGTTCTTCAGAAAAGCAAAACAAAAGCGCAAATTAGGTATGCTCAATATTTTTGTAAGAATAAATTAGCATTGAAGCTAATGCTTACGTTGCTTACGTTGTAAATCCAAGTGTTTGGTTGATTTAGATGGTTATTTTATCAGTTAAAAAAAAAACACATATTTTTCTGCTGCATGAAAAGAGAATTAAATGTTTTTTGAAATTTTTCCTAACCTTTTTTCGTTTTTCTTTAAGCCGATAAATATATATTCCAGCTAAATTTGGCTTGTTTGGTTTCATTTATTCTACACGTTTTATGTTAAAATTAAAATGTGATATGCGAAAAATGTTCTGTTAATTATTTATTTATTTATTATACACCTTACAATATTTGAATGTAATTTTTCTTAAAACGGAATATCGGAATTGATATTTGAGCTTTTTAAACCTATTTACAGGGCATCTCCATAATAGACTTTATCGACTCGTAAATCTCAACTTGTTTTTCGCTTCCGCTTCGCTTCACATTTGCAGATTGTGGTGCCATTTGGGTGGTGCCCCTTGTGTTCACCACTTTATTTGCTTACCCACCGCTCAGTGACCACTGTCAGCTGCAAATTGTCGCATTAAAGTTTGTGTGTGTTTTTTGTGCGCCTGACACAAATGACCTGGCAAATTGTTACCTTTTGGCACAATGCGGCGTATGCGGAATGTCAACAATTTTTAATTGCGCTGCTTTGTGGCTTCGCGTTATGTTAATTAATGTTGTTTGCATCGATTTGAACGAAATCAATGTCACTTTGCTCTTTAAAAATCTCAGCTGTGTCCGGGGACATTTACATGCATGTGACATGGACAGCAGCTTAGCGGAAGAGGAGTATGTTGCAACGACAATTGGCAGAACATGGCGAAATGCTAAATAGAATCGATCGACAACGGCAGCAGGTAAGGGCAAAATGCATTAATGCATGTTGTGGCAACTTTTTCAACTCTGTCTCCATCTCATTCTAAAATTGCATTCGAAGCTGTGCAAGTGAACTGTGAGTGTGTGTGTGTGTGTGTGGGGTGTGTGTGGGGGTCAGTACTCCAAACAATGGCCAATACAAAATAGCAAATAACAAAAGGCGGCCACACAAATAACTCACGACAATGCGACTTGAAATGAAGATAGATGCCCCCTGGCGTGCACATTGCTTCACACTCTAGCCCTCTCTCACTCTCACTCTCACAATCGGTCTCTTTCTCGCTACCACTCTCACATACGTATGAATGATGTGGAGGCTGCCACAAAATGTGCGTGAGTGGTGGGGACAGTGAAGTAGCTGCTGCACATCTCAGCTATGTGACACACTAACTGCATGAGTGAGTGCATTGAATGAATGCCTGACTGACTCGTTGGCTCGCTGACGGGCTGACTGACTCGACTTGTCTCTGTCCTCTGACCGCCAGCTACTGCCAATGCGAGCCAAGTTATTGTGCGTGACATCAAATGAATTGTTGTTTATTTGTCTCGTTTTGTCTGCCCCTCACACACACACACACACACACACACACCCTGACAAATAGCTGACGTTATAGTTCAAGCCATTTAACTGCCGCCGCGTTTTATGCAACACTAAATTGAAATAAAGGACTCGATGTAACTGGAAAATGTATGTGGAGCGTGGCAGAGCATTGAACCTTGAACACAGTTGAATACATTGCTCTCCATAATTGTCACGTTGATTAACACTCGAAGGCGACAAGTTCACGACAATTAATTACCAAGTTTGGCCAGAAAGAATCCAAAAGCCACTTCAGCGCACAGTTTGACTAAGCAGCAGGCGCCTAGTTTGAAGGCATGTCGAAGGACCTTCCTCACAATTCCACTGACGGCAAATCAAAGCTGCGCTGGTACGTGACAATGGCGAAATTAATGCGATTTCTAGCATAATGAATAAAAAAAAAAAGGAGACAAGTGAGAAAATGTATCTTTGATATGCCGAAGATTAAATACCCTTGCAGGCATAGAGAGTATGTAAGCTAAATATGTAGAGCTAGCTTAAATTATATTAGCTAATATATTTTCAGACAACACAAGTTTTTACCAATTGAATCTATTGGCCAAGGCTATATTATATAGTAATCCAATGTTGGGTGCAATATCTTGAAATACAATACATAAAAAAACAATAATTAAAAAGACATTTTTCAACTGGGCCGGTTTTGAACGCAGGACATAGCCCACAACTAACACTTAAACTGCGTGTTAGACAGCAGCGAAACACAAATTAAATTATTCAACACGATACGCAATCGTTTTTAAATCTTTTCGAAAACTAATAAGGAAAGAAAGAAAATCCAAAAATAATTTATTTGCAATAATGCATATTTTTAAATGCAGTATCAAGAATTACCAAAATGCCATCAAACGTGAAAATCGGCTTAGCTGTGACAAAGTTATGGCAGTTTGAAATGTGGCAGCTATGGATCCGAGAGCTTTACATGTCAAAATTGTTGTCAATTTTTATCTGTCCACAAAAAGTTTGTCCATTTGGCTTTAAAACTGAGAAAGATATATTGATTTCGCGAATTGCCATGCCCCCAGTGGGCATAGCCAACAAATCTTAACACTTTATCTGGCCCGGTTACAGACGAGTATATATTCAAAGTTTTATTTCTCTTTGCACAACCCAATATATTCTTTTGAATTCGTGAACGAGTATAATATATATAAATAATACCCTTTGCAAGTGTTGGAATATGCTGACATAAATTGCAAAGGGCAAAATACCAAAGCTTAACGAATAAGCCTTTAAAATGCGGCAAACAGCACTTTAAACCAGAAATACGCGCTTGCCTGATATGCTCGTTAAGAAGATACCCTGTGGGCACATCTTTTGCGTGTGTTGGCGCTCAACGTGGTCAATGCGGTGCTCCAGATGAAAGGGTTTAATCATGCAAAATAATGGAAATAATCCCAATACACTTAAAAGCATTGGAGACATATATTTAACAAAAATTGTATGCTCGACTCGAATATACCCTGTAGCCAGGTCCCCTTAACACTTTGGCTACCAACGTGTGCTCAAAATAATGTGTATTTATACCCATTTTAAAGCCATCTCTTAAGTACAGGGTGTGCCTATCAAATGAGGCAGTAAAGCGACCCAAAACACACATACACACCCACACACACACAGTCACATATTTATGCAAATGCAATCTCTTGGATTTTGGCTGTCGGTTATTTTTCAGAATAATTTTGAAATATTTTACATAAACCGGGCAAGCATCATGTAAATATGTGATGGGTGCCAGCAAAATGCAAATGTGTTGCAACAAACAAAATAATAGGGTGTTTTGTGTGTGAGTGCGTGTGTGTGTGTTTGCTGCATTTGCGCTCATGCGTATCAAAATGCATACACAAAATATTTTTGCTAATATTTTGACAGCCAAAAACTGTAACAACAGGAATTCGTTCTATGCGCTTGTTGTAATTGTTTCTGCTTACCAAATTTCACTTTTCACCCAGGTTAATGCTATGTTGCCGTTAGTCCGCTTTTATAAGCCAACTAACAAAAATAGTACGCATTAATTATTGCCGCTTGCCGCAGCCAACAATTGAGCTGAAAGCAGGGCAGCGAAATTGATTACATCCGAACAGAGTTTAAACTCTTATGGATAATGCGCCACAAAAACGTTGGATAGATAATATTACAAAAATTTTAAAAACTGTTATTTTGTTGTACATAAAATATTGATTTGGAGTTTTGGAAATTCGTTTTAAGGCATTCAAATTAATAAATATAAAACAAATGTTTTATAAAAAAATTAACATGTTGTATAAGTAAATAATAATAATATAATAAATATACATGTTTTTATAATATTGGATGACAGCACCTGACATAATTATTGTTTAATTCTCACGCGGAGTCGATCATATTAAAATTATGGTTTAAATAATCTTATATAGGCAAGGGTCCCAAATTTTAAACTATAATAATTTTGACAAAACTAAAGCGATCTTGACGAGAAGTGGCTTGTTGATATTGTCCTGTCTTGCATCCCAATCTTAAATCACAATTTTTGGTGAAAATTCATGATGAAATTGTACCGAAAAATATATATGCAATTACAATAACTTTATCAACATTTAATTTTTTCAAACTATTGTGAAACTGATCAGTGAATTTTCTACACAATTTTCAATAGGTTGTGAAGGAATAATTTTTTATTGCATTGCTTACTACCAATTAAAATATTTTGCTCAGCAGTGCTGCACAAGTCTTATGCATTGCTCAACACTTAATCGGCTGCCTCTTAATATACGAGCCCTTTTGATTCATCTTCATTATTCGTCACTCAACACTGATATAGCATTTTCAACCTAGTTCTTGACTAAATTTGCCGCTGAATGGAACTGCATCAAACCTCAAAAGCGTCGCCCCTCTCTAACTGGAGTTTCTCCCTCTCTCTCTCTCCGTCTCTCTCTCTCTCTCTCTGTCTGGGGAAATGTCAGCGTGTCCAGCGACCAACACGTCGCATGCATAAATGCAACTTTTGCTCCGCACATGAATGCATCATTGTTGTTGCTGTTGTTGTTGCCGGTGTTGTTACTGCTGCTGTTGCTGATGTTGGCATTGCTGCTGAAGTTACTGTCATGTCAGTTCTTGCCGAGCAGAACGATATTTTAGCTTCATGTATACACGGCCAACAACAACAACAGCAACAACAACGACAACAACAACAACAACATCAGCAGCACTTTGTTGTTTACTCGTATAATGTCAGCAGCCTGCGCTGGTCATGTGTTTGCACATGTTTGTTGTCGTTGTTGTTGTCAACATGTTGTCCCCCAAACTGGACTCTCTTGAACGTACTACACCATTCTGGTCAGCCCGATCACTTAGCAGGAGCAACAGCAGCATCAGCAACAACAACAGCAACAACAACAGCAGCAACAACCACAGCAACGATTACTGGCAACATAAAACACATTAAACGTGTCATAAACTCCTAAGCCAGGCGGCCATTAGAAGCAGCTGGCAATGAAGATGACTACGAAGATGGTTTAGCAGATAGTACTTGTACCATCTATAAACTGTTTGGCTAAATTAAAACAAGCCGATTGAGCTTGATGCGTTGGGGAGGGAAAGTACGTAGGGGACTTAAGGGCTATGCAAACTCTTCAAGTGATTTAACTTAATTTAAGAAATTTACCATTGAATGGAACTTTGATTTTTAGTTCTAAGCACTTTTTCTTTATTTGTAATAATTACAATAATTATTATATTATTATTATAATTACAATTTACACATCGTTTGAATATCTATTGTTTTTCTTTTATTTCTTTTCCACATACCTTTTTTATCCGAAGTTCTTATTAAAGCGAAAAGCCAGTCGTACCTTGGCAAGTTTAGATGGAACTTTGAACACTTTTTATTTATTTGTAGTAATTATGTTAAGAATTCATTATTATGCATTTTTCTATTATGATATAAAAACAATGACACTTTACCTATTGTTCAAATATCTATTGTTTTTCTTTTATTTCTACTTGACTTATTTTTTTTATCACAAGTTCTTATAAAAGCGAATGATAGTAAATTCTTAGTTAAGCTCTTTTGTCTTTTAATCTTCTGCAGATTTTCTCCCTGTTGTGGCACTGATCTATCTCCTCACAGCCATTATCTTTTATTTGAAATTCTATTTCTACACCCGGCTTATACTCTTCCCAACACTGTCGGACTTAAAACAGACTAATAGATTGGCAGCACTTTAACTCTAGGGTGACCCTAGCTCGAATATTGTAATACAGTCAAACTGTTTTCTAGAGAATTATTTACAGAGAATAAATTTGTCTATTGAATAATTTATGAAAGCATTGCAACCATCTGAAAATATACCTGAGCTCAGTTATCCACCCAGCCATTCATGTGTCGCTTACAAAACTTGCCGGACAAGTCGTTTGGAAAATCGAAATTAGAAATACCATTTACCCAATGCCTGTTCGCTTGTTCTACATTTGGTAGCACCGCTGTCTGAACCATTTGCAAATACCGCCGTTCAGTGCTCTAGTTTACTTCGCCGCCACTTGATGCATCATCCAATGCATCTGAACTTATATTGAGCATATATGTGGGGTCACTGGGATAATATAGTTGGTGCATGTGTTTTTGTGTGTAATTTACATGGCTACCATGGCTCGTGGAGGTCGTTGGGCTGTCAGCTGAAAAAATTTTGCAGTTTCGCATGTAAGAATGCATAGATAACTTTTATGGCAGGCTGCGCTGGCGGAACAGGGGCAGGGGCAGGGGCAGACTGTGCAACCTTCAAAACAGTTGCATGCATTTTTCAATTTTTCGGGCAGAAGAAACGCGTTTATGCCACGCCTCGCTGTGGCAGCCCTTTGCTGCACAAAATTTCACCGCATGACATTCATCACAGCAAAACCGAACAGCAGCCACCACGCCCCCCTCCCCCTCCAACCCTTGCTCTGTTGTGCTGGTAAATGTTGGCAGTTGGGCTGGTTGTGGGCGGCTGCGGGTGTCACTGGTTTTTGTTAGCTTTAGATATTTGGGTTTGTTTTTCCACTCACAGCGTAAGAGCTGTGCATGTGTGTGTGTCTGTGTGTGTGTGTAGCCAAAACAAACATTGCAAAATTTATGTCGTCTCATAAATTTGTAGCATAATTCTGACGATGCTGCAGCCGCCACTTGAAAATGTTTGGCTGCAATTTTGCTTTTCGGCCAAGCGAACGAGCCAACCCCAACCCAACTCCCTCCACCTCCCCCTTCGCCAGTAACATTCCCAGTGGGCGACTAAGTTGTCTGTGCCAGCTCGTTTGGCCTTTGAGCTTTTGGCCCCAGTAAACTCTCTCTCGCTCTTGCCCTTTGTCTGACTTCCCATTCCCCTCTCTCGTTGTGTTTGTTGGGCTAACGAACCGCGTGAATGCAATTTCTTGGCTTTCAGGGGGTTTTATTCTTTTCTTTTTTTTTTTTGCTTTGCCTTTGGCTACGAAACTTCAAATATTTGGGCCTGCATAATGTTTAAACTCAACTTTGTAGTTTTTGCGCACACGTTGCGATTCAAACATTTGCATAAGCCACTTAGCCTCGAGCTCTGAGTAATGGCCCCATTGCATATGCAATATTGTCTTTCGATAAACAAAATTAATAACACCTCTTTTGGGATTTTAAGAAATAAAGAAAATGATATTTAATATTTAAGAATTTATTGTACTAAATTTAATTTTTAAAAATAAATGTTTTGAATTTGAAAGTATAGAAATTTAATGTAATAATATTTAATATAATTACATTTATTGATTAAGATGTCCTTCAATAGTTTATTAATACATTTTTTGTATATTTTAAATCGCTCATATTTGACTTTAAAGCCTTTTTTTAATAATAATATAACAGAACAAAGAATTATTAAATTTGATTTTTTGAATAAATAAACACCTTCAATGATTTTTTTATTTTAATCACAATTGTTTTTTTTATTATTTTATAATATTTGTATTACGTTATGTTTAAATAGTTCTGTAATAATATTTAAATTTATGGAAAATTATTATATTTTTATGTCTATATAAATTAAACTCAACAATTTGTATTTTTAAAAAAATATTTCTGTTATGTGTACGAAGTATGTTTTTTAGATATCTTGCCATTACTTCTAACTAGCATTTTATAAGTAATGAGCTGTAGCAAAATCTTCATTGAAGCTTTTCCAAAAAAGCAAAGAGAGAAAAATTAAATATATTCGAAAGAGATTTTAAAAGCAAGCCACATAAGCGCACCCACACGGGAGACTCTAAACTAGCGCAATTCCTTTGAGCATATTTTTATTATTATTATTATTTCACGACCCGTTACGACTTTACCTTTAAGTTTACCTCAGATGCTGGTGGAGCGAACAGACGCTAAGCCAAAAGTGTACCTTGAATTTCTTTGCTGTCACGCGCATTCTGCTCTGTGTTGTGGTTTTTTGTTGTGGTTGCTGTTGCTGGCCGCCCCCGACACCGCCCCCGCCCCCTTTCCCTGCCAGTGGCTTTGCCCTGTGGCTGTCCCTCATGCATATGCATAAGTGAGCAGTATTTGAGTGGCAGCAGCCAGTGCAAAGTCACAATCACAGTCACTGTCACAGCTGCTGCAGCTGCCATACGTTGCGTATGCGCAATCTGGCCTTGTTAGGCTTAGGGCACTCGGGCTTACCCTAATGCCAGCTAAGCGCATTATGGCTCTAAGTTGACTTTTACCAAGACATTTCGCACATCGCAAGCATTTTGGCCATTTCGGTCATATCGCCCATGCATCACTAAATGCTTCTAATTGATTTATTAGACGCACGCCAAGTGGCTCCAATCCCGCAATCCTGTTGTAATTTCCCAGCTGATTATGCTGCCCGAATAATTGATGATGGTCATGAGCGTCACTCGCCACGCGAATTGTTATGGATTAGTTTTCACTTGATTTTGCACATTTCCCAGCTTTCCTGACACTGACAGCTATCTATTAATATTCAGAAAGTTCACTTTCAACTTGCTGACAGCGATTGGGGAATGCGTGTCCCCAACTTTCGCATTCAAAACTCAATCTGTCCTTCTCTCCGAATACGAAATGCATAATTGTGGTAAAGTTGCAATTGACATTTGGCTTCTGGCTGACGAGTTTGATCAATTGCAGCGAGTCAGCCAATAAAATAAATGACGGTACGCACAATGCCATATTGTTTCACAGTCTAGCCGCAATAACTGGTGGTTATTCATTTTGAATAAATTACACGCAAAAAAAATATATTGTTTAAAATTTAAAAAAAAAAGTATTTAACATAGATGTGAAATCAGTCTTGAGGAGTTTTACAAAAAAATGCTGAGCCAGGACACTAGAATTATAATTTATTATAAGCTTTGCATATTTAAATATGAATATTTTAAAATTTCGTTGTTATATACTATGATTTCCTGCTTTCAAGCTCAAACTAATCCAAGGCTAGCGCAAAAACAATGACAATTTCAAGACTCTGACCCATGGCAAATTAACTAAAACGAGTCAAAAGACAAAGCCAAGAACGGTGGTAACCCTGGCAATTACTCTTGTGGTTCGGTGCCACAGCACAGTTGGGCAGGATGCTGACGATGCCAGGATGCCCCGACCCCATAGCACGCAGTTTAGCTATAAAAGTAAAAGCCTCGCTCATGTCTGAGTGGCTGGGGGTAGACACCCGAGCGGCCGTCGTCTAGTTGACTTGCAAAATAGTTGAAATTTGAGCTACCCGAAACATGGCCGTGGTACTCCAAGACAAAGCAACGACAAAACCAAGCGGGCGTATACTTGATATGCAGACCGGCGCGCAATTTGACCTACATGCATGCGAAATGTTGTTTGTAAGCCCAGCAACAACAAAAAAATAGGTAAAGAGGGCGAATTTTAATAATTCACTGCATACATTAAGCATTCACGAGCTAAGAATAAAACTAAAATTTTGTTGATACCATTTAAGTCGTGGTTTTTGGGCATTTTTACTTTTTTATTTTTATTGAATTTACATTTGCGAGACAGTTTTGCCATTAATTCGCAGCTTAAAAATGTTGTGCTATTTGAGGCGTTTTGCGGACGCGTAAGCTTTGTCATTAATTTGGATTTGGGATAGTGCCGCTTGGTCAGCAGATTTTTGTTTTTTTATTCGACGGCAATGAAATTTCTTTAAATTCGTTTTATGGGCGAGACATTAAAAATAAAATTATCCAGCATGTGTGTGTCATGCTAGGAACAGCACACAAAATGTTGATGATGTTGCGCATACACCACGTGTGCCACTTGAAGAATTTCGATGATGGCCTCGAGGTGAAAGTTTGTTCGGAGGGCGTCAGCCCTGCCTAGCACTGTGTGCCACCCTTACAAAAATCACGCATACGCCACGTTAAGCGCAGTAAAACACACATTTTGACATTGAAAACTTTGCTCATTTGTATGCTTATTAAATATATGCCTGGTTGCTCCAAAAAAGAAGAAGGGCTGAAGTTACTAAAAAGGAAACAAACTGAAACGCTGGCAATCTATGATCAACAGTCAGAAATCCTTTTAGTAGTTGGTTTAGTTATTCTTATATTATTATAGTTATATTATATTAGTTATTCATAAAAATGTTCATATTTCTCATTATTTTTTTTTTAATCTTTTGGCGCCAAACGTGGGGGTTGGACGATGATATTACCATAATTTTCAGATATGCCGTAGTGTCAATTGCCTATGATAGATTTAATTTCTATACATTTATTGAATTCATTTTTTGTTGTCAATGTGGGACACAGTTCTTAAAAATTTGGTCGGTTAAGCACCCAGAAACCTTTTAAAAAAAAATCCCAATGTTCCCATTAAATGCTTCAATGCAGGAAAAAATATCCACATCGCACAGTGCTGAAAAAATCATCAAAATAGAAATTGTTGATTTTTCGTCTCGTTACGCATACTAACGAGTTTAAAAAAATCTTTAACCTAGCACACACACACACACACACAGACACACACACACACACACACACACACACACACACACACACACACACACACACACACACACACGACACACACACACACACACACACACACACACACAAACATACACACACCATCAGCGGCCATCGCACCTCTTATACGCACACATTAATGTGAAAAAAGCCCAGCCCCTGACACATTTTGCCAACGCTTTCGATTTCATTTTGCATTTTTCGACGCTCGTTTCTTGTGCTCGTTGGTTGGTCTTTTTTCACTCTTTTTTTTTGTCGCCAACTGGCGGCGCTTGTAATTTCCGCTGTGGGTGTTTTCGCTTTTTGTTGCGCCGAAACCCTTTTTTATGTTGTCGCCCTTTTCATTCGGATACCACCAGCCATTAAACCCTTTTTGTTGCCATTGCTACTGACTGCTGCCGATGTTGACTGCCTGCTAAACTGCTAAATGTCGCATAATTATCGTATTTTACTTGACATTTTTTGAGTTCACCGTTGCTGGAGCTTGTCTCATTATGCCGAATTGTCTGCCTGCATTTGGACTGGCTCTTTTTTTTCCATATTCAGTGGGCCTTTCTGGTAACATTGGCAACATTAAATGAAATGGTTTTTTATTAATTTCGGCATGTTTCATACTTTTATGTGTGTGTAGTTCGTGCGGGGCGCAGGCTTTTATGGAGGAGAACCTTAACCAAGCACTGAAGCTAATTTCAAATGTTTCGCGTGACTGTGCTCTATGGTTTTGAATAGATTAACGAAAGAAAACGTATATATGAAAGGGGTATTGTTTTTCGTATATAACTGTAAAATGTGCGCACAGTAATAATGGCAAAAAGTATATAAAGCCGTTTTTTTGGTTCATGCAAAATGTGCGGAATGAAAATGGAAGAGAGGAAAAGTTTGTATGATATGAAAATGAAAGAAAATCATGCCAAAGGGAATGTAAGTCTTTTACAAATCATGCTTTCTTATTATTAATTTGTAGATTAAAGTCATATTAAGACTGCAATTACCGAAGAGGTTTTTACTCCTGCCTAGCAGGAGCTTTTTGTCTTGTTGGCTAATATAATATTTGATAGCACAACATAGATATTTTAATTATAATCGACACATGCAGTTAGCTTTTAGATTTTAATTTTAAACTAGAGTTATATAAATAAATAAATAAGTATATGCCCAATTTAAATTCAGATTTAATCAACCAAAAGCTAAATTGTTAAGACAACGCACATCAAATTGAATTCTCGGCACAAAAGTTTGACTAGACAATGCCTGGGGAGCCCAGCCCTTTTAACTGTTTTGGCTGAGGCGAAACTAAATCTTATATCAATTATCAACACGGGGGGCAGCAACAATGGCCAGCTGGAACTCGTTAACTATGTGAAATGGCCAAAAACTTTTGGTCGAGGAGGCCGCACTAAAGTGCAATTAAAGCGCACAATAACAATTAAAATCTTTTAAGCCGTTGTGAAGCCAACTTTCAACCGACTACACATCTATATATGTGTAGGGAGAAGTGTCAATTTGTGTGTGTGTGTGTGTGTGTATGCAAGTGCAATAACCATAAACTATCTGCACAAACTTGCCCGACGCGACAACGTTAAGTGTAGAAACTGAAGACCGCAAAAACTTTCAAAAGTTCCCAACACTAATCGTTGGACAACGCACACACAATGCTCACAGTGTGACCGAAGTGAACTTTTTAGGTGTTGAGCAATGCGCAAAAATACGAAACATGGCTTCTCTTTTTCTATTTTTTTTTGTTACCAACATTATTTGTTGGCTCAAGTGCAACGAGTGCAATTTGGTTAGCCGGTTTTTCGGCTGTTTTTGTTGGCTCTTTGTTTTTTTCGGCGCCAGCCTTGAGACAGCCGCCAACTCAATCCCGTATAAGCTCCACTTTTCCTGCGGCTTCTTGGCCAAGTTGTTGTGTGCTCGTCCCGCCCTTCATCCAGCTGATGTTTATGCCATGGCTTTTTATGAGCCAACACACCAACAAGCAACATTTTATTATTTTGTTACATTTTATTTCCGTTTTAAAGTTTCCTTTTTATTTTTTATATCCGGCCCCGCAGAGCCTAAATCGCGCCGAGTGGTTCTCATATGCTTCCTATTTTCTTTATTTCTTGTTTGGTTTTGTAAGTTATTGTTTCTTGGCTTTGTTGCTCGTCCTGTTCGCTATCTTCGCATTTTCAGTGCCTGCTGCCTGGTTTACGAAGTTTTGTCCTTTTACAGGACCCTGTTTCTAAACGTTTTATTGTTTCATAAATACATAATATGTGTCGTAATTACTTTTAAGGATCTTATCATTGTTATAGTCCGCTTTATATGCTGCAGTTGCCAGTTGCCCTTTGCACACGCCTCCTTTAATTGCCTCAGCGTTTGCAAGCTGAATATGTGAACAATTCCGTTGATACAAAAGGGGCTGCTCTGTGGTTAAACACAAAATGGCCCCCTTGGCACCCGAGCACCCCAAGCACTTGGGGTCGGTTGACCCACAAAAAACATATGTTGGATACGTTTGTTGGCGACCAATATGGCCCTGGACAGGACAAAGGATTTGCCATCGCAGTGTGAATTTAATTGCAATTTAACTGACGAGAATTTGTGGTAGCCACAATCAAGTTGCGGTTGCCACAGCCAAACTGTATTCTTCACATTAAAGGGGACTTCATGGTGAGCTTCAAACAGGTCAAACCAAAAATGTTTTCTTTAGGAATTTGTTTTTTTTTTTGTTTCAGTGTAAAAAATGTATTGCTTAGGAAGTTGATACTTAAGAGCTTTTGCAAATAAATAGACCTTAAAATTTGAATAAAATTGTCAAAATAATTTTTTTGTTTTACAATTTGTAATACCCTGCATTTGGGAACTAGATGACAGGGGTTATCCATCAGTTGAAGAACATTTAAATACGAGTCAACATATTTTTCATGTTTTAAATTATTTATTACTGGCAAATGGATGAAGTAAGGGTTATAAATCAGTTGTAGAAAATTAAAAAAAAAAATTGTCGTGGCTTATATTTTTTCAATTTACTGCATTTAGCCGTGGTTAACCCCAATATTTCTTAATACAAAAAAAAAACCAATCACCGGCGAATTTTTATACACTTTAAATTGTTTTGTGTATTGATACACTTATACTAATTTTTAATCAACAACTCCGTATATTTTAACGCAAACGACTGGCAAACACAGCCGACTTCTCAAGTCAAGCAACTTGGCACCTGTTTGCTAATTAAACTCAACTATATCCATTTAATGGATATTCAGACAAAAACAAATACAAAATAGATAAAAACAAATACAAATACAAATATATGCAAACTAAACAGACTAAGATACACATATATCAAAAAAGTAGTAAGCAAAAAAAATGTTATTTTCCAATCATTTGTCATGGCTCAATATACACATACATATATTGCCTCAATCGCACTACAATCGCACTTGTGAAGTTTGCCATTGCCAACAATTGTCAGAATGAATTATGAGGCGCTTCAGAAGTAACAAGTTCGCAAAAACCCAATAAAAGTCAACATAATAACGAGCAAGTGTAAAGCATTGCAATGTCCACATTCTAATCCACAAAAAGGGGCAGAAGAAGAGGATATAGTACAATAACAGCAAATGCCACGTTGTATTCGTGCAGAGTGCAATAAATGTGTGCAATAAGCTAACAATATACAAAAGGCGACAAATGCCAAACGAAAGGAAGCAGCGGAAGTAAAAGCAGTAGTTGTAGATAAAGAAGAAGAGCGAGAAGATACGACCATGTTCAATGTAACACCATATTCCCTCATATGAATTGTAAAAAGTGGCCAAATAAAACCCATAAATCGACAGACAATGCACCGCACAACCTAAACACACACACACACACACACACACGCATTAAGCAATGCCAGATGGTGTGTGCGTGTGTGTGGAATATAATAAAAATACAAGTCAGTGCAATGGCAATTGCGTGTCAAAGTGTTGCTCCTGACCCTTGACTCTTTCCCACTTCACAATCAATTAGGGATGTGTCGAACAACACGAAAGGATGCGTTGCTTATTATAATAAATACGTGTACATTTTCAGATGAACTAAACTCTGTCAACAAATTGCTTCTTTATCATTTTAATATTTAATTTTGAATATTACATAAAAAATATTTCTATAATTACATATAACAGTTTCTAATTGATTAATTTGTTAACATATTTTCAATTTCTCCAGAATTCATTTATTTTTTACTCGTATTATTATTTGATTCTAATATTTATTTATTAACAAAATTCTTTATATTTATTTTCTTTTTGTTATCTTTTTAAATTATATACTGATTATTTATTATTTTATTTGAAAATTTGTTTAATTTTTAATGTTTTTGCATTAAAAGCCTGCAGCTTAATTTATTTTAAGAACAGGCCACTCGGTGCTTTTGTTAAAAATTCAAAATAAAATATATTTTCATTGCTATCTACCTTTAATTGGCCTGATTAAATATAAGTTACATGTTAAGTTACTATAAGTAAACCCCTTAAGGTACTTATAGTAGGAACTATATACTTAAAATGTTCCCTATCTACACAAAGACGCAAGAAAACATTGTTTAATACTTTTATTGCCGTGTCACGGGCGCATCTCCAGACATGAAAAACACACACTTCGGAAATTGTTGCAGTTGAACTTGCGTAGAGTGAAGAGTGCCGTTTGGCATGGGGAGTGACAGAGAGAATTATACACTTACTCGCCTAACCGAAGGACACTCCTCGACCGCCGTTGTCGAACAATTTTCGAGTGCTGTGTTGTGCAGTGTCCATTCATCTCGTTTTTAATAAAATTGCAGCAGCGACTCAAGTCAACTCTGCTGACTCCTGAGTCCTGCGCTAAGCGCACTCGACTGTATAGCTTAGGTGGGCGTGGCGGAAAACAGCATAGAGCAGCCAAAGTCTGCCACATGCCAATAACAGCAGCAAACGTGCAGCAACAACAACAATGCGGACAAAATACCGCCTGAACAGCCAGTGAGCTGAAGATGGCTTGAGAGATGTTAGTGGAGGATGAGGAGGGAAAACAGCACTTGACCACATTTAAAAAGAGTTATGAATATTGCAGTAAAGTCTGCACAGAGAGACGATCCGTGTGTATATCTGTGTGCGTGCTATAGAAATTGTTATTTTTCTTATTTATTTCAATTTATGAGATTTTTATATGCGCACTTTTGTGGCTGTCGTCGTGTGGATGTGTGCGAGTGTGAGTATATTGCTTTCTAAACGAAGTTTACCCTCAACAGATGAGCTTTTCATTTTCAGGTTTTTTTTTTTTTTGTGGAAAAAATAATATAAATATATTAAATGCTGTCTAAGTTTTGTTTTTTGGGTGGATTTCAATCAGAAATATTGGTGCACATTTTGGCTTACGTAAAGATATTGTGGATTGTTGAGCTAAAATGTTATGGTTAATATAGTAGTTAGCAGAATCGAGAAATTTTTATTATCAAGGCATACAATTGTAATTGCTTGGTAATAGAATATTTGGAATAAAAGAAAAAAGTTCCACACTCATAATTTTCTTTTTTTATAAACTCTGTAATCATTATAGAATAATAATCACTGCTCAAGGGGGCAAAATGTGGAAAGAGAAAAAAATGCGATTATTTACCGATTAAAAGTGCTCTCAGAAAGAGAAAAAAAAACCTTTGAAATTATCGCGCTCATACGGAAGGTGGCACAGATCCACTCACAGATTGGTAAAGCAACTGCGAATGTCACTAATTCAATTTCGCAGACCACGCAAAAGACCAAAAAAAAAATAAAAAATGAAAAGAAAATATAAAATACGAGAAAAACAGCAAAAAAGCACGTGAAAAAGGAAAAAGGAAAAGGAACTTAAAGTGACTGCAACTCGGTCACGAACTGCCATAAAAAGCGCAAAGAAGAATCAAGGCAAACAAAAAAAAAAAAAGGATAAAATGCAGAAAAAAAGAATGAAAGCGAGTCTGGACGAATGTGAAGAGTTGGTGTGTGTGAGTGTGTGAGTGTGTATGAGAGGATAGAGCAAGTAGGGGGCGGAGGTGCTATCCAGTGTATTGGAGTTGATATTTGCGCATCAGTGAGCACATTGAACTGTCAATGGCAGGCGACAGTCGCCTGGCAGTCGAAAGGGGCGAGCGGGGCGAGCGGACTATTGCCAATTTATCAATTGCAGCACGCTGCATTGGGCCAATGGAGACTGCGCTGCCATTGCTATTTGACCTGGCATTTCTTTTGCTGCTGCAGCTTCTTCTCATTTAAGCGGAGCCTCGTCATGTGCGTGTTGAAAAAGTAATTACATCGCTGACTGGCCCAATAAATAACCTTGCCTTGAATTTTATTGCAACTTTAAAGTGTCATTTTGGGCATAAATTCACGGGCAGAGAGCAACTGCCGCTGCGCATACCCTGTAAACAACAACTGAGACAAAGTAGAAATATCAAATTTGGAGCTATAAAAATAGAAATAAATTTTGAGCTATGTTGCTTCAGCTTGATACATTTTTAACAAGATAAAGTTAACTTGAAAAAAATGTCTTTGACAGGCAGATGAGCAATTGTACACCTGAGTTAAAACCTTTAAATTTATGTAGTAGATTCAAGTAAATACATACACATAAATAATATGTTTATTTTGACAGTTTCCTAGACATTTGTTGTGCCTATTATATTTGTCAAATGAGCCTCCATAAAATCAAAATTGTGTTTAACAAACAAATTTAAGTGCTTGTTTAATATAAGAAGATAACAGCGTATGGAATTGTCTCTCTTTAATACTGCTTGAATTTTAAAGTAACTTTGACAACAACGAGAATGAAAATTAAATGACCATTTATTTTATTTTTATTTTTTATTTGATTTGTTTATAACAAATGTCAATTTATATTATATTAAATTAAATAGTGTTTTTTTTATTTTATATGCGTATATTACGTAGCATCTCTTAGTCGAGTAAACTCATTAGGTGTAGTTGGTACATTTTATTCGGAATCTGTTTTCATCTGCTGGCTGTTCAGCCTGCATAAATCAAGGCAAATGAATGCTATTTAGTTGATGGCTCAGGCCAGGAAATGCGCCGCTTAGCCAAACACACACACACACACACATAGACGTATACAATTGTTGGAAAAGTTAGTTGTAGCCTGCCTGTACAGTTACAAATGCAGTTGGTTTGGCATTTTCCACATGCATTTCTCAAAAGGGAGCGGAAACCACGCCAAAAGCAAGCAAAACTCTGGCAGCATCAACAAGCGACGCTGCCACATCTTAAGATGCATTGCATTAGTCTGTGACCTGCAGCACAGAGACATAAACGGACACACAGACACATGGAAAATTCGATGTGTGTGTGCGTTTGTGTGTTTGTGTGTATGTGTGCGTGTTGTGGCACTTCCGTTTGATATTAGCCCCGCACTTAGATGCGTTTAGGCAACAGCTAGGAACATGGCGCACAACTTGAAAACCTCCGCATTTTCGGTACGTAATGCATTTCTGCGGTTGCTGCCAGCAGCCAAACAAGCGAGACGAGTCTCGAAAACGGCCAGACTGTCAGACAGTGAGACTCGGCGTTGCCAGCCTTTTCTTTGTTGCTCCAAGATTTGCCTCGGCTGGGTAACGGGCAGGGGGAGGGGAAACATCGTGTTCTGGCCGTCGACATCGACAGCGACTGCATTTGCAGCACAGCTGCCGTTCATATTTTGCATATTTGTGGCACTGCTCATAAATTGAGCCTGGCAATGTATCGCATCAGCAACAGCAACAGCAGCAGCAGCAGCAGCAGCAGCTGTGGCTGCTTTCGAAGTTGTTGCTTGCTTCTGATATTTTGGGCTAGGCTGCTGCACTTGCCACTGCCACTGATAAGGTTAAGCGGCATGCCAAATGATTTGTGCACTCACATCTAATGGCATGGCTTAGGGCGTAGATATCCGGCCAAGACTCAGCATTGCAGCCAAAGCATTGCTTATGCAATAAGCCATTAACCAGCAGCGTTCTCAATTACGAAGTCACCAAATAATATTTGCAAATTTATTTGTAAGACGCCAAGGCACAAATCGGCTTTTGACTATTTAAAATTTAGTACGATTTAAAAAAGTAAAATGGAAAATGATATTTCACTAACTGAGTTCGTAAACTTCTTAATTACATTTAACTCTTTTTTTGCCCAAACATTGTTTTAATGTGAATATGATTTTAAACAAATATTTTTAAAATAAAAAAATACACATATTACTTAATTAATCAATCAAAATAAAGTATAAAAAAAATTAAATTATCTTCAATAAATTATCTTTAATAAAGTTTCGTCTGTTTTTAATCTAACAGAAAATGAAATCAAATTCAATTTGTTTTAACCATATATGATTTTTTTGTTGGCCAATGCTTTGACGCCTATTGAAAAATTATGCAATATTAATATTTGTAATTTTTAATTATTTGAAACTAATTTAAAGTGTTAATTATAACGCCACTCATTCCTTCATGATTTGATTCTCTCTTACAGGTAAGTGGCGCCAACTTGTTGCCTTTGCCGTAAGTAAAATATTTATTTAACATTTGTTTGCACAATCTGGTTAAATGTCAATAACGGTAAATGCCCAATATAAATAAGCACATTTTATATTTTTTTTACCATTTTTTTTTGTTTGTTTTTCACAAAAGTTACAAATCTAAGTAAACATACAAATGTCAATAAACAGTAAAGTAAAGTAAATAAAATTTTTTTTATTAAATTTATATATTTTGCACTGAGTCAACAAAGCGCTGTTAAACGATAAACATAAATACTTAACCACGCCCAGAAGCTACAAAATATAATAACACAATATCAAAAATTATAGAAAAAATGTGTAATCTACTTTAAAGCGCCGTCAATTCAATTGATGAGAAAATCTCGCTTGGTCCCCGCTCGAGTGCGTGGAAAAGCATTACAAATTACATTTAAAATGTGTGTGAACGCCGCGTGGGCGTGTGTGTGTGTGTAAGTGTGTGTGTGTCTGTGCGAATGCTTTCAACTTTCGACAAGCTAGCGAAGGCATGCTGCAAATTTTTTCTGTGAGCTTCTTTTTGCCACGTTGCAGCAGATCCTTTGCCAGGATATGCCACGTCCATATATGCATACCTTTGACAGCGTAACTTTTTCCAATGGGACAGGGGTGGGGTTGTGACAGCATTGTGTTATTAAATACAAAACAATAACGACGCGACCTCCGCTGGGCATCAAGTGCATGGCTTAAATCAAGTTACAAATTTCCCAAGTTTTTTTTCTACCATTTTTAATATCACCTTGCATTAAAGGGGATGTTAAAAAATTGGGCAAATGTAGGTGAAAGGCAGTGAGATAAATCTCAGATCATAAATTATCATATAGACAGATTAAAGAGTTTTCGCACCCTTATTGCTGAATAAATACATAAATAAATAAATATATTCTGTTAAGATGTATTATAAATATTTTTGATCTGAGTCGATAATGTCATGACCATAAATATGAGTGCATCCGTCTCAAAAAGTAAAAGTTCATGAAAGCAGTCAGTTGTATATATATATATATATATATTCATATTTCCATTTTCATTTGTAAAATAATTAGTTTAAAATCAATCGGAAGGAAATTAAACTTTTGCCCATAAAATCTAGGAAAACCGAAAACAATCTGTTTTATAAATAGATAAAGATATAAAGTCTACATAATCCCCACACATATATTCAAAGCCACTTGCTAGTCTTAAAAAAATGTATTTAAATCTTATTGAATAAGGACAACTGCTGCATTAATTGAAAGTCAGATACAAATCATGGCGCAAATCGATGATTTGTTACCCCTTAAATTTATGACAAATAATTCTATAAAACTTTAGTGTGGTTGGGTTCCTAACGGGCTGGTTTCGCCTAAGCTGACTTGATGTATGCGAATGCACATAACATAAACTGGCATTTAACAGGCGAAGAGCGCGACACTAAGAGAGCTGTACAGACAACAGCTTAACAGTGGGAGAGCAGCACAGCGAACAGAATAGAAAGAAAATGTCTAAATGTTAGCTTGCTAAGAGCATCAAATTGGATATGTTAACTGTGACTGTTTGAAGCATCAAATGTTAACAGAAAACAAGCTTAGACAAATTTTTTTAGCAACTTATTAGTTTAGCTAGCATAAAGTGATAAACTAAGCTAAGCTTATTTATTCAAAAAGCAAACAAACAGCAACTACTAACCGACATTTACAGGCATTATAAATTAAATATAAAAAAACATCAATTTTAAAAAATATTATAAATGAATTTAAAAGTAGCTCTATATAAAAAATATCTTACTTAGTTTAAAAACATATTTAAATAAATTTTTAGCAGCGCAACTCAGATTTGACTTGTTGAGTTGAGCAGCAAACATAGTTTTAACAGCTGCACTCTTGAGCCTAACAGTCACCGGCTGCCTGAATTGAAAGAGCAAATTTCCCTCTGTTAGTGCCGGCACAAATGCAGTCAACTGGGCAACCTACTAACCTACTGAGCGCATTTAACAGCGCCTCGAATGTACACAAATTAAGAGCAGCATTTTTTTTTGCCCGCTTATTACATTAGCTATAAAGCATGGGCAAGCAATAACAGTAACTGCTACTCTAACAGCCTCTGTTAGCGCCGTCTGCTGTACAGCATCCTAGCGTCTGCTGCTACTGCTGCTGCGACTGCGGCTGCTGCCAAGTCAGTTAGTACATTTTCAGTTGTTGACGGCGGTGCGCGCGTTCTCGGCTGCTGTGGAGACAACGTCAACAGATATTTCGAGTCTAGTCTTAACAGAATTTGAATTCATGTGATCAACGCCTCGTGCCGCGCGCTGAGTGCATGAAAGATTACACCCGAATGTAAAATTTGTAAGAGGCAATAAATGAGTATTTATGTGGGTGCGCTACTCGAGTGGTTTGAGTGCCACCGCGACAATACAGCGAAATGCGAGTACATCAGCGCAGATAAATTATATTAATGTGATATGATAGCCAAAATTTATGGGCACTCGCATTTGATGTGTGCTGATAAGAAAATGCTCATGCAAATCAATGCCAAAATGAATAATGAAACGAATTAAATTAAAAATGAAAATAAATATATATATATATATGTGTGTGTCTGTGTGTGTGATAAATTGTGTGTGAAACTGAGGCCATTAAATTGCCAGTTAATCATAATCAAAGCACGCGTGTAAATAGTTTAATTAATCCACGCCCTTTTTGATAATAATAATTATGATTAAGCTGAATGACGACATGACAATCAGGAATTGTTAATGCAGTTCGATTAAACTCTGCATGTGTAAAGGTGTTAAGCACAATGGCAATTAAATCATATTTGTGTGGAAAGGCTACGACAAATGAAGAGGCTTAAATAATTGTGTGAAGTTCATATGAAAATCATTATGTAAACTGACTAAAGAGAACATTAAGCAATAATAAATTACTTAACTATTTTTAAATAAAATGTGTAAAAATATTTCAGACTCGACTTAAATGTGAAATCATAAAAAATGTGAATTTTTCTTTCAATACAATTTACACTATGCACATTATTATGTGCTTAAACGGATTAAAAATATCTTGGAAAATACAATTCTGAAACACAAAACTATTTTAAATATGTTGATCAAAAATATGAGAATATATATGTGTTGAAATAATTTATAATGCAATTCCGGAAAGCTGAGAACAAAATATAAACCAATTTAAATAAAACTAAATGAGTTTAATATATATAAAATGTACATAAATTAAAATATATTAAACAGAGTATATTACAAAATATTATATTGAATAATAAACAAATAAACTATAATAAAAAAAAAAAACTAATTTCCCAATAAAATTTAATAATTACAAAATATGTAATTTAATTGCAATTAAAATTTGTTTGCGTCATAATATTACTATATTCAACAATAAAATACTTTTTAGATCAACAAACTAAAGCTTTAGAAATAATAAACCTATTATTAAAACACAAACAACTCTTCGAAATATAAAAACGGAATCCAATTAATTATATTTTTTAAAACAATGTAACACGTTTTAAATTGTCTTTACTACTTAAAACAACATCATTTAGTGGTTTTAAAATAATTAATAAATTCTGCGCATTTACAATTTATAAAACATAAAAGTAGCAGCAACAACAGTGTCATAAAAACCACCGGCCACCGATTAAGCCACAATAAATACGCGTTTTACACATACATCTGCATTCATATGTGTGCGCGGAGAGGCAGGGGCTGGGATGTGTGTGCTCTTGGCGCATAAAGGGCCAACGGATACTAAGCCGCTTAAGTGCTATCACGTTGTATACAACGTCAATCTAGAAAAAAGGCCATCTGAAACATGATTAATCTCAATTTATGACAACGCCAGCAACAATAACAACAAAAATACCTTAGACAAAATACCAAAAAAAAAATAAACAAGAAAGGACAGCTGACAAAGTCAACTTGACCAAGAGTTTGGCTGCACTTGGTTGCTGCAGGCTCTGGGTGTCATCTGGCCACGCTAACGTTCAAGCCATCAATCAATCAATCAATCAATCAATTTATCAATCAGCACTCTCTGCTCTTGCCAAACCAAGTGGGTAAAATTATAAGAGCAAACCAGCTCTTGGCCAAACTCATGGGCCCCACTGATTGCATTTGTTTGGCTTTTTCTCTCGCTTGATTAAAGCATAATTGGGTGGCATTTAAGGTGAACTTAATTACGGCCGGGGACAAGCCTGAATGAGGGCGCCAATCAAGGCACATGATATGCACAGGTTGATGATTTATGCAGGCTACGATGTGCATAGCCAACTGCCTAATAGATATCAATTTCGCTCGTGTCTCTGGCCCTAATAAAATAATAATAATGCAAGCCCTGATCTGTGCCAGGTAGACTGTAACCTGTACCCTGTAACATATAACCTGTGCGTAATTGTAATTATGATGCTCTGCTAATTAGCTGCATAAATCAAGCTATAAAACCGGATGGACTTGCAGCTCCAACTCCCCCCCCCCGCCATCCTTCTCTCTCTTTCGGTGTGGCTCTCTCTTATAATTGGTTTCGAATGTTTTCGTGTGCCGCAAATTGATATTAAGCCAGAGATTACAGACATGAGTTTTGCATTTGTGTGTTAGCCAGGCTGCTGCATAATTGAAACGACTTACACATGACACATAAAAGGTGCCCCTCAAACTCCCCCACCCCTCACTCAGCCCTCAAACCCCGTTAAAAGTCTCATTTACTTTTGCACCTACCGACTTTTTGGCTTATACCTTTGAAGCTGTCATGCAAGCGGGTCGCTTCTTCGCTGACTTAATTTATTATTTCCCCTTAATATGAGTGTGTGTGGGCGTGTGTGTGATGTGTGTGGCCATTACATTTGTGGCCCTTTGGCGGGCCACATAAACTTCATATGGGGCACCATTAAAAGCATGCAACATTATGATTACGATTATGCGAAATGTGTGTCAGGGTTATGTTTTCACAGAGAACTGTCTGGAGAGCTCTTGAACTTGAATTTTGATTTGGAAACGAAAACAAAAGATGTTGCTTTCAGATTTTGTTATGGTTATATGTTGTCTTTGAATTTGAGATTAGATTTATTTTTATTTGGAGCCATAAATTTCATTAAAATTTTTTCCAAATTAAAAATTACGATACGCCACAAAAAACAAATAGAAAAGTTATGATGCTTTAGTCCACATATCGATATTGACTGCTATCTTATTTTGCTCCTGCGTAAAAGCAGTTTTCCTAAAGATCAAAAGTGTTAAGAATTTTGTACCAACACTCCAAATTGTGTTTACGGAAGATCCTGAATTTAGGATTGATTTAATAATACTAATATCAACAACATTGTGACCTTTTTTTGCGCTCCATATAACTAGCTTGAGTTTCCATATACGTATATAATACTAACAACAATAATAAGAATTTCTTGCGCTGTAATGTAAATTGTAAATTCCTATCAAGATCCAATACGCAGATATATTAAACTTCCTACAAATCTAATGTTTTTTAATGTTTTAATAATGTTTAATGTTTTTGTAACTTCTGGATGTTGAAATAATATATCTAATATACACTATATTGTATTGCTAATAATTGTTCTCACAGACTTAAAACTGCATTTAATTGTAATAAACTCGTTTGCTTTTTTATATTTCTTAAAATCTTGTTTATTCTGGTAACAATATACTATCGACACTTATCAAAATGATGCTCAGATACTTTTTATTTTATGTTTACGTATTTATTATAAAACTTAAGCTAGTTATATGTCATTTTATTAAGAAAGAAATTTGACATATTTGACGTTTACTCAGTGCGCCGAAAATTATACTATACATAAAACACAATAGAAAGTGAAGTCATTTTAAGTATAAAATAATGCCTAGGCGAAGAGTCTCTGTAAGGGGTAATATAAATGGGCTTAGTGTCATATCGTGTTCAAATAATTGCCATCAATCTGTAGACAACGCGCCCAAATCTGTTGCCAATTACGCGAAACAAGCCAAAATGCCGCGGGCGCCGTGCCAAGAATTGGCGTGTCAATAAGCCGCCAAACAGCCTGTCTCTTTTATACCCATATGCATGTATATATATAATATATATATATTTATATATATAGAATCTGGTTTGTGTAGACAGACATACGCTTCGCTGGCTGCACAAAGACCGAGGCCAGTCATGTGAGCAATATTCGAGCCTACAGCCAGCAGCAATGCGAGTTATCTTGGCTATCTTAGCCAGCCTGTGGCCGACCCGCACACACGCACACACATGCACACACACAGAAGAGATAAATGGCTGTGATTTATTGCATCTAATTGCTCACAAGCTTTGCCGGGGGGCACGCAGGGGTTGGCCTGGAGCACGTGCTCCAATAACTTTTGGCTTTCACACCTCAGCAGATTTCGCGAGCGCTGTGAATGGGCCCACAACAGACCACCGCAATTTCGGGTAGGCGGACCTCTGAGTGGGCTAAAACACCGCAGATATTGACGACGACGGCCAAATGGCCAACGAACATTTGCGGTTTACAGTGCCCGCCAATCAATTTACGCCCGGCCCAGACCGAGCGTAACGGACGCTTCATTAAAACCAATTTCAATGCGCGACGTGGCCAAAAACGTGTGTGTGTTTGTGTGTGTTTGTCAAACTGCGGCTGCAGGTGGCGCTGGCGCTGCCAGCACTTTCGGACAGCTGTACTAACCAATTTTGCCTAAATAATTGTGGGGCTGCGCGCACAACCCATAAACATTTGGGACATCTCGAAATCATGTCTGAAATAGCAATCAATTTATATTAATAGCAATATTAATAATTTATACATTTTATAAAAGACCTCAGGGAATAAAATGAATGAATAAAATTTAAACTAATAAAATTAATGAATAAAATAAAATAAATTTCTAAAAATAAATAAACAAAAATATAAATTCTATAAATAAATTGACTTGTAATTAATACAATAAAATCTGAAAACTTTGAAAACAAAATATTAAAAACTAGTAAAAAAATTAAATAAAATAATATATTATTATATCTCTTTTTAAATATTTCATTGCTTTTTCATTTTATTAATTTATAACTAAATGATAAATAATATAATAATAATAGATAAATAATAAAAATAATAAGTAATTGGATGCCATAAGAAACACAAATAATTGGAGCAGCACGCAGCTGTCCCAAAACCAAGTTAAGAAATACTTTCACAGTCAGACACGCACAGTAAAGGCCTTAAAGAAACTTAAATTGTTTGCTTACAGCAATCAAAGTGGAGAGGGGTAGATTGCGGGGCATGACAGCTCTGGCAGTGCCAAAAAAAAGGGATGCAAGAGAAGCGCTCGAAAAGCGTTTGGTCGAAACAGAAAACAAGTTGCTGGCATATAAAATGTGCATGTGTGGCATGCAACGGCCAGGACAAGGACACGGCCAGAGAGAGAGAGAGAGAGACAGAGAGACATAGAGAGAGAGAGAGAGAGAGAGAGAGAGACAAGATAAGTTAAGTTTTGAGGCAGGTGTCAGGGGCTGTGTACAGATGTCCAGCAAACAGAATATTTCAAGTTTATGTAAAGTTGAATGCAAATAAAACTTTTTCCTTTCTTTGCAAACAGAAAGTTTTTCATAAAAATTTGAAATATTGTGATTAGAATATTATTTTGTTATGCACTATGATATATGAAAACTTATATTGTTCATAAAATTATATATAAATTTGATCAGCATCAACTGTACCTGTGTCCGATGTTATCACGATATATAGACAATGGAGGTCTTTTGACGGGCCATTATCCACTCATATATCATTGAAAAATCAGTTCCACAAATTTTATACTTATTTTACAGTCTGCAAACTTTTCGTAAAGTTTGCGCCGCAAGCACTGTCAAGTTGTTGAACCACATCACGTTGCAGCATTTTATTTGCATTATGTGGCATCAAGTGTGCTTGCCGCACAACGCAGGTCGCAGCTGGCAAATAAATATTCCAATTGGCAAACGCCCAGACAGCTTGAGTTAACTTCATGTTTCATGTTAAACTATTTTATTTGTTTGATTAATAAACTTGTTACCCGACACAAATAGATCCCCCTCTCAACACTTATGCATATATATATATTTATAATATATACGCAGATTGGTCAGCTGCGTGTTTTTTTGCCTCCCACACAGCCACTTGAGTGCTGTCTTATTTACTTTCCATTTGCTGCAAGCCAATTAATTTTTATTTATTTTAATGCCGCGCTTTGCCCAGCGCCAGTTTCACTTCCGAGATACGACTTTCAGTTGCATTTGCAGTTCCCGTTGCCGTTTCCATTGACGTTGCGCGTTTCTCGTTTTCGTGTCGGGGTTCGTTTTGCAACATCCAAAATTTATGCAATACTTGCAAATTTATTGACCCAGTTTTGCAACAAAGATGAAAATGTTAAAATTCAGTTTTTTATACCCTCATCAGCCATGTATCAAAAAGGTTTATTGGAATTCAGCAATGTCTGTCTGTTTGTATTTGCTTATATACAAATTCAGATTAATGAAATTTTAAGATATATTTCTATTAGTCCAAAATATTGTAAAAAATACAAAAAAATAAAAATTACTTAAATTTCTCATAAATTTTATTTAGAGGTCAGAGTCACAAAATGACAAACTGGTCTATGAATAATTATCTAAAAGAAAACCTCAAATTTTGTTTGCCACGCACTAAACTTGAACTACTTTAATCTGCGTCAGCAAAAAGAATAGGGTATCTAGCGTTTCGCAGCTGCTGCCTATCACATTTTTGCTAGTTTTTGGTGATTTTTTTTTTTTTTTGTTGCTTTAAACCGGAAAACAAAGTAACCAAAATTTGTTGGACTATGTTAAAATATGCGCTGTGTATAACTTCGAGCTTGTAATTTTATTTTATGCATTCACAAAGTTGCGTTGTTACAACAACAACAAGAATAAAAAAAAATCGGCAACAACTACAACAAGCGCAAAACTTTGGGTCCGGTTAGCCTGACCATAAAGCTCAGATCAGGATACAGAACAAGGCCGTACTTTGATGTTATAGAAAATTAGGGTGGTAACAACAGATTTTTAATTAGGCCACATTAGGCAGACAAATTGTTGACGGTGCGCTAATTAGAATTCGAGCATGCGTTAAAAGTTCATTTTAACAGCAACTCTAGAACAATGCCAAACCCAAAATGGTAGGTGGAGCTGACAAGCCTGATAGACACGAGTCCAGGGTGTAGAGAAGAGGTAACAGCAGCGGCAGTATGGGTATTCCCTCACATTTCACCGCTGGCAAATTGACTTGAAAGTTAATTACTCTGATTTAAGCACTTCACACAGCTCTAGAGAGGGCGAGGGATAGCCAGAGGGAGGCAGAGACAGACAGAGAGAGAGAGAATGAGAGGGAGAGGGAACTGATAGGAATTAGACAGCTTAAATCCACTGATTAGCAGGCAATGCCAGAACATATACGCACCCGCTATACACTCCCCAATTTGGGTACATCAACAGGCGAAATTCTTGTGAATGGGCGTTTTTTGTGCTGCCACGCCCCACCAAATGCTGCGGGCGCTTTGCGCTTGCTTTTCGTTTTTTTTTTTTTTGGGTGTGGGCGACGAGTTCGAGTGGCTTCAAAATGGAGCTGGGAAAAAAAAATTCTAACAAGTTGCAAGTTGTTGACGACGCTTCGAAGTGTGTTGGGGCGTGGCACGCGGAAATTTAATTAAGTTGCCTTTGTTGCTGTTGTTGTTGCTGCTGTTGTTGTTGTTGTTGCTGTTGTTGCCGTTCTGCTGTTCTTGTAGATTTGATTAAATTGTTTGGATGCCACAGCATCTATTTGTTATTTGCAACATTTCCGCATAAATTAACTTTGAAGTATGTGTGTGTTAGGTGGGCGGCTGTTGTTTGACTAGCCCTGGAGGCGTGGCACTTTCTTCATGCCAATACCCATCAAAATAGAATTACCCAAAGCTATTTGGTTACTTGGCTTGGCTAATGAAGTACAGTGCGCATATAATTTAGTTAAACACAATTAAAGGAACATTATTGTAGGTGCAAAATAACCGAAAATGATTTGAGGGCTTCGCTGGTTACTAAATGCTCATCATATTATAAACACCTTTGTAATATAATATAATATATATATATTTTTATTTTTTTACGTTTTGTATATTTTATTTATTATAAACAAGAATACTATTAAATAATATAATAATATTATATTATATAATATAATAATATTAATAATATTGTATAGACAAAAAAAGAAAAAAAGGATTGAAACTTACTGATATTTACATAAAAATTAACTTATTATAAAATATACCTACTTTTTAATGGTAACTTTTAACTGCAGTTGTTTTATGCTCATATCGAAATTGATTGCCTACTTATGGGCGCAATCTCTTCTAGCAATGAATGCAAAATATTTGTACCCTGTATTCATTAAAAATTAATAAACTGATAAAAAAGGAAGTCTACCTACCTTATAAAGTAGTTGCTGCATAAATGCGGGATATTTTCTAACCCAACACACTTTACTCGAAAAGCCTCTGTTGTTTATAAGTAGCTAACTTCCTTTAGCACGTTTACCAAATTAAATTTTGCAGCTTATAAGTTTTGATAAATTTTCTCAAGTCTCTGGCAAAGCTCTGGAAGCCCGGCCACCTGGCAAGCTATTGAAGTAACGCAGTATAAAATTGCGCTAAAATGTGAGCAACTCATCAAATGATTTTATGGTAACTGCAACCAGATTTGCCAAGAACAAGAAGAGAGGGGAGTGAGGGAAAGGAAAAAAAAAAAAGAAGGCAACTGGCAGCTGGTGCCTGGTGGCATCCTCTTTTCCTCATGTATATGCAACAAACAGTTGCAGCTCATTTTTCAGTTGCTCGTTTAGAGACTTGGCTAAATGGGTCACACGGCTGAGCGCATTTTTGGGCGCGTCAAAGACGTCGATATGTAAACAGCAGCTGGCTAAAAGGCGGCAGCCATGCCCCACTTCCCCCAACCTTTCTTCCCGCATACATATCCACCGCGCACACACCCATTTCAACTGCTGCCTGAGTTTATGACAGTGTAATGCGTCGTCTGCTTACTTGGCAGGCAATAGGGAAAATGTGTCACTGCGCCAGTTCTTCACCTTCCCGGGGCCCGTCGTTTTGTTGCCATTGCTGTTTGCCTATGAAATATGCTAATGACCAACTTGAGACATGTTCAAATTATTGTCAAGCAGCTGCGCTGCGTCCAACAAGTTAAACATTTTCCGAGCTGGCGCCTTAAAACTGCAATTTCTGTTGCACGAAACTTTTTCATGACTTTGGGGAACTTTTTTGATGCGCAGGGGAATGGTTGAGGGGGGTAGCTTATGATAATATAGTTGGTCACGGGGGTAGCGCTTTAATTTGTCTGTTCTATAGATACCCGAAACGCAGCAGCGCCTGCTAATTAAGTCAGCTCAGTCAGCTTCTATTTTATTACTGGCGTCATTTGTTTTTTTTTCTCTCTTCTGCGCTATTTTCCTTTTATTTTTTCGCTCTCAATTTTTTTATATTTTTATTTATATATATTCATTTTTTTTCTGCAGTTGCCTCGGGCAACAGAATCTTGCAAATTATCTCAAATTATCTCTCGCCTTGCAAATTAATTTTTATAAATTTAATTAGCGCTGCATATTATCAGCAGAGCTGGCGGCAATTTTCCAAAGTCCCAGACAAACGACCCCACAGACAATAGCAGAGCCGACAAAGAGGGGAAGGGGAACGTTTTGCGCGATGTGACACCAAAAGAAATTCTCTTTATGAGTTAAAAGTAATTTGTAATTTTTTTTTGATCTGCTGGAATGAATGAATGAATGGGTTTGGATTGGTATCATTAAAAATATATAATAAAATACTTGAAAAATGTTTTAATGATTTAAATATTTATATATATAATGTGTAGCTCTAAATATATTATTTTTTTTGGAACATATATAATGCAATAAGTTAGGATAGATATACAAACTTAGATAAAACTATAGGAATATATTAGATTTCTTAAATTAATCAACTTTTTCTTGGGAATAAAAATAAGATATAGATAAAGAAAAATATATAAATATTAATATATAATAACTTTTTTAAATATATAAAAATATAAAAATACTAGATCGAAAAAGAGGTAAAAAAAATATTAAAAAAAATTGACACATAGGTAAATTAAAGGTAATTTACAAACTTTTGTCATTTATTATAAATTCTCAACTTTTCAAAAAGTGAGGAGATTAAAAATCAAATCTGAAAGTCACAAAACCAAAATAAATAAGATTAAATGTTACGAGTGTAGATTTGACATTGAGTAAAATCGGAGATATCCACAGCTTAGAGTAACTAAGATTAATTTGAGTACAGTTCTGGGATTGCTGAAAGCTTTTCCCCCTTACCCGCAAGTTGTCAACGCATTTGTCAGTTGCATTCATGAGTTACTTCTGCAACATGACAATAAGCTTAGTGGGACTCTTCTCCTGTGCTTAAGCTCTCTGCGATTACTCATGCCCCTTGCTCAGGAGCCCACAACTGCCCCTGCCTCTTCTTTTAATTGCAATGCTGTTGCACATTTCTACGTGTGTGTGTTTTTTTTTGTTCGTTGTTCAGTTGTTGTTGTTGCTGTTGCTGTTTTGTTTTTCCATCAGCTAACTACGGCGCGACAACTGAATGGACTTTGTTGACTCCCTAACACACACCCACACATGCACACCGACACATGCATAAGAAAAAGCTCACAACAAGAAAAAATAAAAACAACCGTATGCACACACACACACACACACACACACACATGTTGTATAGCTGCACATTTTCCCCATTTGCCACTTGGCAAGCGCTGGATGTGATTGTAGCGAATGCAAGGACGAATGCACAGGATCCCGCATTAGTTCACGCACGGTTCAGTGCGCCAAACTTAATCCTTGCTTTGCGGCGCCTCCACATGCCACGCCCCACTTCCCACTCTCTGTGTGTGTGTGTATGAGTATGTGTGTGTGTGTGCGTGCTTCGGTGGATCGTTAGTTTATAATTTTAAAGTTGGATTAAGCCAGCAAGCAGAGACGTGCAAGGAAGTGGCGCGGAGGTCGGAGGAGGAGCAGGTTGGGTTTGGGGGCGTTGCGAAGGACGCGTAAAGAATGTGCTGGCAAAATCAGGTCAAATGTATGTGTCACTTTTACAGCTTATTATGGCAAGCACAGGATAACCGTGCTGCCAGCGACCTCTGCTCAATCGCCTCGCACTTTGGTTTATCCTTTATGCTACTGCAGCCTTTATGGGCAACATTATCGCATAATGTAATCATTGGCCCAATGATGGCATGTCCTCAAGACAAATTCTTTGTTACAGGATCTGCCTGGCATACCGCACAGCATGGCAGGGCTTGGCACGTCCCACTGTAGTTTAGCGGCCGCCCCGCCACCCGACATAAAAAATCTAATAAAATAATAAAAGTTCGTTTAGTTAAAGGCAATAAAATGGCAACAACACCTCGCATCATTCTCGTTATCCCGTAAGCGAGCCAACACAATGGGAGTTTGTCCTACGGGTGCGTTCTATTAGCGTGCTATATGCTGAACTACAGTAAAAACTGTCCGATGGCAACTTAAATGGTTTTTATTCAAGCATACAAATGGGTAATTTTCAATGGACGTCAATGGATGCTGCTTGAGGATATATTTGTGATAGGCAAATTTGATAAAGAGCGAAGGAAAATTTGTTTTCTTTTCTTTAAACTGAATTAATGTCGTAGTTTAAGTATTTTTATGGTTACTGTTACATGGGATTTATTAATTAATTCGTCCTACATTCAACTTCCTACTAATATATCAATTCTACAGAAATGTTAGGCACAAATAAATATTTTATTTATAAGTTGATTATTTTATGACACTCATGTATTTAAATCATGTTGATAAATTAAAAACAATTTTCGTAAAAATATTACATATAATGAAATAATTTTGTAAATATATTAGTAGATAATATCCTTTGCAATGGAAAAGCTCCCTCTCCATCATGTTAAGCTTTGTAAGAAACAATAATAATATTTTTTTCTCGTTTGCGTTTGTTTTTGAAGGGCTTAGTTTTAACAAGCATAAATATTGTCATTAAAAAAAACTTAATTGTGTAAAAGTTGAACTTTGCGACTTTTGTTAAAATACAACTCCCACAGATAGGCCTCAAAAACTTGACAAGTTTTTCTTTTATATTTATTTATCAAAATAAAGAAAGACGTTTTGTCGAGTTATTACAAAGTTTGTGCAACGCAGAGAATTCATACCACAGTTGAAGAAGAATGAGAAGAGGAAGAACTTTCCTAATAAGGTTGTTCGTCACATAAAAGTTCATTATGGGAAAGTTCATTGTAGACAAGTTTGCCTGTGCCGAAGCCATCAAAGAAGTTTTCGGTGCTCAGCGTTTTATTGCGAACGCATTTGATTTGCGGCAAGGACACCGCAGCTGCTATTTGCCAGCTGCAACAAAAAGTTGCATGCAACGCGCTTTTGCTGGGGAAAACACATTCACACAAAACTAATGAGTTTCCGGAAAAGATTTGCACTTGTTTCAAGTTTAAGTGATTTGCGGCCAGTGGCAAGTTCCAAGTTGCCCGTTGCCGGTTGCACGTTGCAAGTTGCACGTTGACCACTTGTAAGGATCTTTATCTGTTGTACTCTTTGTCGCTTAATGCATTTTTATGAGCTGCATTTGGTTTCCTTCCGCCCCAATGCCAGCCAAGACTTGAAACATTTTTTATTTATTTTTGTTTTCTTTGTTTTTGGTTTTTGCTTTTTGTTGGCAACAAATTTGCATATTTATTGCACAGTTTGTAGAGCGAAAATCGAGGCAAATAAATCTGCGAAAACTGTAAAGGGCCATAATGTAAATAACGGTAGTCATAAAAATAAAAAAGAAAAACTCACAACTGCAAACTGAGCCAAAATCAGCTGCTGCTTATCTGGCATATTGATCTCGCCTTAGTAAACTGTTATATACTTATTTTGCTTCGTTTAAAAAAGCAAAAAAATGTGTTTACACTGAGTCAGCAATTTGACGTATGGCTAAGATACTCGCCATAAGATAACTGCGAATTTATTGTGTTTTTTTTCTTGAGACACACACACTCACACACACACAATTGACAACATCGCAAAATCAAATTCTTTTGTGTCTACAACTTTTTAATGCGACAACTGCCGCACAACAACAGCAATTTGTCAGCCCGAATATACCTAAGTTATATATATATATATATATTTTTTTTTATATCGATATGTCACTCGGCTCAGTCCACGATAATTGATTTACTTTCTCCTCATTGTCGTCAATCAATTGCGATTGCCGTTGCCAACACTCATACGCCACGTGCGCCCAACGACCGAACGACTTGGTCGACATAACGAGCAGCTCGCACGCTGTCTTTCACTCTGTGCACGAGTGCTGATAACATTTCGTAGGGGGCGTCTCTGGGTGCGGCGGGGCGTGGCCAACGCACATTGATTGATGTCACTTTGTCAGCGGCAGTGCCATTGACAGCCACTGTGCCCCATCAGGGGGCAATCAACTTTGCACTGAGGCGCTAAAGGATTAGGCGGGAGAAAAGTTGTTGGCGTAATACGAGTAGCTAAAATTAAAAGTGCAAATTTATAAATATATTGCCAATATGAATTCATATGTTGTGAAAAAGATGCATATTCAATTTTGTAACATTTAATCTTTTTTTTTTCATTTACCAAAATCAATCTAAATGAAAAGCTTGAGCGTTTTTAATTTTATGTGGACATTAAGAGTCCTTATCAGAGACGAGGACTAGGCAGCACGAAAACATATGTAAGACTGGCAAAATTGAAAAAATTTTCAAAATCTGCCAACCTGTCGAGAGAGAATTTTCTTTAAATTATTCCAAAATAGTCGAAAAGTTTTGCCATTTCTGATTTACTCAAATAACTTTGGTCAGTATTAGAAGAAAATGACATTAGAAGTAAGTGTTATATATACAATATTATATTAATAATAATAATAAAAATAATAATAAAAAAAAATAATAATAATAATAATAATAATAATAGTAAACATAGCAAAAATCATAATACAATTTTTAATATTGCATTGTAAATATAAATTGTGATTGCATTTCGTATCTGTACTTTAACTATAATTTTTAAAACATTTATTTTAGTTCAATTGATGATATAAACTACTACAGTGCGATTCTTTCGGATCCATGAGGACTGCTTTAGGCTCCTCTTATTGGCACGCTGCCATCTCCACTTGAAGCGTAATTTCATGTGTGCGAAACACAATTGCGCCATTTAGATGAGATTCAGCGTAGTTGTGTGCATGGTGCGTGTTTGTGTGTGCGTGTGTGTGTGGTGTCACTGTGTGATGGCTAAAGTTTGGCACGTGACAAAAGCCTGAAAGTGATGTCGGGGGCCTAGGGTCGGGAGGCCTGTGGCGCTAAGTCGCGATGTTGGCCGCAAAATGGCGAGCAGAAATAATGACGCTTATATTTATGAAATTTATGCGTGACACCCACTCGAATACGACTGCTTGCTAACATGAGTATGTAATTGTGCGAGTGTGTGTGCGTGTGTGTGTGTGAGTGCTGGTGTGCTTATCAGCAGGCCGCCAAGAGTGCTCCAAGTGCTGCGGGCTGCCACCAAGCAAGAGGCCAAGCTGCGTTTCGCTCATTTTTAATCTTAATAAGAGAAAAGTTTTTGCCAAAAATGCCAGTCGAGGCGTTTTTATTGCGGCAGCCTAAGCTAAATGGGGGGCGATGATGTGCGGAAAAGTGGAAGGGGGCGCGGCGCTGTTAAACTAGTGCTAACAAAATGCGTGTGTGTCACATGACAAAATGGGGCATGACATATCCATAAGTATATATATATATATACTCATATATATATGTATATATATGTATAGGCCTCGGCCCTTACCGTTATTATCAATGCATGCGGACGCCAAAACTTTTGCCCTTTTCACACTTAACTTTTGTGCTCTCGTTCCTCAAATAAAATGAAATCAAAATATCATAAACACTTGCAGCCAACGGACAAGCTCGGGTCTGGGTGTGTTTTGCCCACGTCTGGGGCGTGTGCCAGTCAATATATACTCTATTTATATGCCCAATGGCGCAGTCATTAGATAAATAAAGCCAAAATAAAGTTTCACTCTTTCTACCATTTTCGATATATTTCTTTGATTTTTGTGTGCACAACGCCAAAAAGTTTGCAACAATTTGGTTTTTTTTTTGTTTTTTTTTTGCTGTTATTCTGTTAAGCTTTAGTTTCGTGTGTGTGTGTCAGTTTCAGGAGGATTTCTTTCTTGACAGACGTCGGCGGTGAATCAACAAACAAATAAATAAAGCCAATAATGGCTGGAAAATTGATGGGTTTTCTTTTTTATTTCTTTAGAATTTGCTGTTGAATTTTTTTTTTGCTGCCTTTAAAAATGGCTATTGATATACCTTTGCGGCAGGTATTATATTATTTTTATTTGTGGAGGGATTCATAATTTTAGAATGGAAATATTTCAAAGGCCCTCAAAATAGAGCATATACTTCTGTGTCTTTGAAAGTGTGTTAAGTCTTTGCTAAAGCAAAGGGAAATATTTTGGCTGTCACAAAGGAGCTTTTTTCTTACAAAACTTCAATGTATTCTTGATAAGGGTGTGCTTTGGCGAAGTGCTTATGTGAGTCAGTTTAACTGTCTTAGCTAATTCAATCAGTTTTGAAGATTTATTGAAGATTGTTCTGAATTTTTTAACTGCAGTTTTCTTTTGCTAAAGATATATATGGAAAACAAAAGAACTGTAGCCCCATATCATATATTTGGCGTAGAAACAATCGATTTAACATATAGTTATGTATAAACTACTTTTAAACTACTAAAGATTTCATGACCATACTCACCCATTACGACTGTTATATTAACTTAATTGCAACACATCCTTATCATAGAGTGATATTGTCCGGTCGAACATTTTCCTTTAATCTTGGCTACTTATATAACATAATCCAATAATTTAATAAAATAACTGGCCAAGATTGATTGAGCTACAATTTGACACAGCCTAGAAAAAAAAACGAAAAAGATTTTATTATCAAAAAAAAGAACAACAACGATTCGTGGCTATAACATACATTTATATTATACATCTACAAGGGCATATATTATTCAACCACCCAAAGGTCACTGCGCTTAAAATTCTAATTTTTTTTGTTGCGCTCCCCGAGTTTTAGATTTTTGTGTGGGCAGCGTCCAGAAGACTTTGGGGTTCCAGCTGTTGTTTTGCCTGTTTATTAAATATTTATTTGGGCCGCGATGTGAAAAGCATTGTTCACTTTTTTTTCTCATCAACTAAAAAATATATTCAAATATTCATGCTTCAGTGCTTTAGGGGCGTTTTCATGATTTTTGTTAAATGTTGCAAATTAATATTGGTAGTTGTGCGAAAAACAATATGTAATTTAACTTGAACATTTTATTATTTTATTTTCGATTGGTTTATTTTTATTTGCTGCGGTAAATGTCCTACAGCTGTCATTCAATGCCTTAAAAATTCGACAAATTGCACGCAGAGCAGCCAACAAAATATTGTGTTGCAGCGACAACAGCGACAGCAACAACAACAATAAGAACTCAGCTTTTTATTGAGTGTCGCAGAAAGCGAATAAAAAAGCGAAAATTCAAATAAGTTTCGAGGCATATCAGACTCAACTGTGCATGCACAACACAACGAAAGTGCACAAATACAATACAATTTCACACACACACACACACACACACACACACATACAGGCACTTATATAAATAAATGGAGGCGTGGCTAAAGCAAAAAGTACACACTGAAAATCAAATAAATCAAATGCTCGTAAATAAATCATTTGAATTTATTTTCATATGACCCGACAAAATAAAAGCACGATAAATACTCCAAATGGGAAAGCAGCAGCGACAGCAAGCCAAATGCGACATGACGACTCGACACGTTACAGAAGGAGCCTGCCTCCTCTTCACTAACAAAAACAACAAAAAATAAAGCAGGACACGCGCAAGAGACACTGAGTGACAACAAAACGGGACAGTCAGGACATTTCTTTCAAGAGGAGGCCAAAGCCGAAATGTTATTTTCTCACTGCCTGCGCCTTTATCGTGCCTGTGTGTATGTGTGTGTGTGTGGTTGTGTGCTTGCTTTACACTTGTGGTTAGTTATTTGCTTGCCTGCCTGATCTTTGCTCAAGTTGTTTGACGAATGGCGACAATTTCACTGCCTGCTGCCGCAACGTTTTATTTTTATCAAAGCATTCCATTTTATTATTTTACGTTTCTTTTGTTTTGATAGCAGGTGGGAACGGGAGGCGCGTGGTAACGCCCCTCGGCATTCAGCTTCTGGTTCTTACAACATCCTTACAGCTTCATCATTCAGGCCACAATTGATAGTAATGCGATTTTGTGGCGGTTGCCTATAATAACGTTCAGTTAAGATTAAATATAGCTAAAGTGGCTTTTTGTACTTTGCGGTAAGATGAAAATTCTTTTCAACTTAAGATAATAAAGATTATTTGCATTTTACTCATATCGCAAATTTGTAGGTAATGTCTAAAAAAACACTCAATATTCTTGATACATTTTGGGATGGGTAAAAATTGATCAGCACATCGAATAAATAAATGAATAAATTTTTTTTTTTTGGTTTCATTGGTAAAGGTTACTAAATAATTTTGTCAAAAAACCGTAAATCTTGTACTTTAATTACACACTGCGCCTGTCATGTTCCAGTCAAAGTTTTGAACTAAATTAAATAAATTAATTTATAATTATTATTTAGTTAAATATAATTTCTGACAACTAAATTTAATTCCAGTACTCAATAAACGAGTGATTTTCTACTACAATTTACTTTCCATGCTTATTTCAAGCACGAAAATGATTATAATCAGTATTTTGTATTTCTTTTGGAATTGAAAGTTATGTTTGTGCAGAACAAAGGAAATCGTTAAATATCTGCCAACTTGATTTCGAGCAAACATTTTGCAACAAAATTTCACTTTGTATTTTCAGTTTTGCGAAACTTTTCAACTACGCAACAAAATGTTCATTTGCCAAATCTACGCCCCCACGCCCAAGCCGCAGACAACTCTTTAAAGCTGATACGTTTGTTGTTGTGGTTGTTTTTGTTGTTGTTTTTGCTCATGTGGAATGCATAAACACAATTTTCCACAACTTGTCGGCTGCAAGTTTCCTGTTTGCATTTCCGAGTTTGTTGTGTAGTCTTCTATGCCTTAAGCTACAACTAATGCAAGCCGCATTGTCAGTTAACTTGGCTAACACGAGTTGCCAGCGGCCCCAAAAAGTTGTCGTCCATTGGCAAAATAAATTAATTAAATTTTAAATGCAAGTTGTGAATTTGGTTGCGATTGATTATTTCGCGTGCAATATTTGTTTGCCGCTTGTTGTGCTGTAAAAGTTGTCGAAAAGTTGTGGCAAGCTGCCAGGCGTGTTGCAACTTAATGCCCATTGGCTTATGCCTCGCCGTGGAGCACGTGCCGCACTTGCCTCGTCAGCGTTGCCATTGTGCTTATTGAATAGCCGAATCGCAATTGATGTTGCTTGGCCCTGTTTTGCCATTTGGAGCTGAGCTACGGGCTTCATTTGCAAACGTGCCGCTGCAGCTTACTGTTGCAGCAACAACAACAACAGCAGCAGCAACAACAGCAACAACAACAACAACAACAACAACTTCTCACTTAGTCTCCTTTTGTCTGGCCATCTGCCACTTTTGCGGAGATGGTGCTTTTAATTGTTTTAGCTCCCGCACAAGCAACCAGCGGCAGCAGCGGCCACATTGTCATTGTTGTTGTTGCTGTTGTTGTTTTTTGCAACTCTTTAACCCGTCAGATAACAACAACCAGAGCAACGACAGCTGGAACATATGCTGAAGCGCCATTCAGGACCTCTTTTTAGCTCTGTGGCTGTTGTTGTGTGCAACTCCGAATGACGCCGGTTTTTCATGTTTTACGCATGTTGTTATGGTTGTTGTTGTTGTTGTTGTTGTTGCTGCCTGTCCTATGTAGGTCACTTCTTGCACTGTTAACTCATTTGAATTGCACGTCAACAATTCGCAAAACAAAGCCAGAAACTTTTGTCATTTGTTCAACAACAACAACAACGACAAACAAACAGCTCGGGAGACGAGTGCTCTTAGGACCTGGTACTTTGTGGAACTTTGTCGCTTAAAGCCGCTTAAGGATTGTTGTTATTGTTGTTGCTGTTGCTTTTGTTGTTTACGCTTCAAATCTGGTATTTGTTTAGTATTTTCTTTTGGCAGTTCTTTGGGCGCTATTTTAGTATATTGCAAAGAATTTTCAATTTTGATATATTTACAAAAGAAAATGTTTGTCGTAAATCAACTAATGTTGAATTTAAAAAATACAATTTTTTTTTAAGCTGTGGATTTTTTGTGTATTTTTTAGTAATTGAAAAAAATTGAGAAACGGAAAACGAAGGTAAGAGAGAAAAGGAAAAAAGCAAATAGAATAAATTCTTTTATATTGCATATAGATTAATAAATACCTTCTAACTGTATGTGCTTATCTCAAGCTCAGGCAAACTTAATTGAAATGTTTCTCTTTTAATGACGTATTTAGGTAAACTTTTACAGACAGCCGATATTGCTTTGGATAAGAAATAGCTTGCCCAGCTTTTCGCAGCTCATCACTAAAAAGTTCCATTTTATATTCCATTGAAAAATTAAAACAAGGCTGGTTTATGTATACCCTCGGTTTCCAATTTGGTCAAAGGGCCACATGAAGTGGAAGCTGCAAACTTTTCGCAAACATTTCTTGTGATTTAAAGTAAGCAACAGTTTCTGTACTGAGTTTTGGCTTTCAAAGTGCATTCTCATTTCTTTTTGAGCAAAGTTGTAATTAATATTTTTTGAAGGAAATCATTGAAGTAGAATAATATTCCATTTCCATTCGAGAAATCGCATTGCTCTTTTCTCTTTATTTTTTCTTATTTTTTGTAAGTCTACATTTTGTCGGTAAAATGGCAAACTGAAAGGCACTCAACTAATTTACTTGGCGTATTTCCTAAATTTTTTTTCTTTATTTTTTTTTTTGTGTTTTTTTTGGTTTTTTCTTTGGCGGGATCAGCTAGCAAGTTTATGTCCATTAAACTTCCGCCACATTTTCTGATTTTCTGCATTATTTTTGGAGGCGCTTTCAATTCCGTGAGCTTTTGGGCTGTCGCTGCGGTTACTGGCTGGCCGGAAAGTTTATGCTTTTGTATTTCCGGCAAACTAGCGCAAAGCGGGGAGTGGGGGGTTTTTTCTCGCTTTTACTTGTTCTGCTGCTATGACCATTTTTCTTGGGGCGGAAAAGTGCAATTTCAAAATTTGTGCAACGTCGGAGGTGGCGCCTGCCGACTCCTTTATGCTGAGTCCTTTACAAAGCAATGTTAAAAAATGAGCAAGTCCAACTTTTTGGCAGGCAACGCGGACGGACAGCAAGCTGGCTTAAGAATCTTTAAGCTGCCGACTGCAAAATGTTACTTAGATGGAGAAGAGCAGCAGCGACAGCAGCTGAGCGCACATAAATTTGCATAAGTTGGCCCAGAATGGGAGCACAGATGGCTTAAGTCATCTAAAATTGACGCTAATATTGTTGACCTCAATTGCAGTGCGTTTTATTCGCATTTATTCGCTTTATTCGCATTTGATAATCATTGCGCGTCGCTTAGTTGTCATATTGCCAATTGATTTGACCAAAAATGCTTTCTTTTTTTCGCACAATTACGCCTGGTATTCCTCGCTATGCATAATTTATGAGGCCGGCTTATGACCAGCTGGCGCCCAACGTGGGTGGGTTGGGGGCTTTAGCGAGAGAAACCGCCAATAACGGAAGCCATTTGTATGCTGCACTCAACGCTGTAGCGGAAAAGCAATTGAGTTACTAATTACTTTGCGTTAGCTTTAATCGCCTCGTCTCGGCCTCGGCCTCCACACGGAGCTTAACCCAGCTCTGTCTTAGCTGTCCATTAAAAGCGCCTCTAAGAGCGGGGTTGGCCCCCTGCTTGAAGTACGCCCTGGGCGATGGCATAAACAATTAAATATTTACGGACAGCAACAGCAGCTGCGTCCCTCCATTCAATCGCCTGCAGATAAAGGTCAAGGCTGTGGGGCGAGGATTGAAAGCGTGTGCCCCGCTCGGCCGCTGGAGCCCTTGGGCTCATTTGCCTAAGCCGTAGCTGCGTTAATTGGCGCCCTTTGTTTGGCCCTCGGTTCGCTAATGGCCATAAACTGTTGTTACAACCAGCCGGGCAGCGACTGTGTTTGAAGTGCGATTGAGAATTTCTGAGCAACACTGCTTGAAGCCTCCAGCTCCAGCTCCAGCTGCCACGAGTAATTGCAAATCCTGCCAAGGTGTTTACCCTGCCGCAGGCCAGCCCAAAATTCTTGTCCAATCGTACCTTGACAATTACTTGGGCTTTGTGTCAATATGACCCAGTATGGCCCAAGTGCGAGTTCAACTTTGCCAAATTGCAAACAGTTGCATTTTATTGATAGCTCTGCACAGAAATCATGTGAAATAAATGGCAGCTATTTCATACGCAAATGAAGCAAGATAGTATACAAATAGTTCGCATGAGATTTCTCAAATATTTACATTTATTTTCAATTATACAAGACAGGGCAAGTAAGTCACAATTTTAGATTTTTGCTTTTTTGAAAGTGTCATAGGCTTCATCTCCCTCTTCACCTTCGTTTGCTCTCTTGTTTTCTATCTTTCGAAAACGAAAATAAATTTACTCTGTAAAGAACAAATTGACCCAAAAAATAAGTGAACAAAATGATTTAAAAGTTTATGACGATGTCATTCAGTTTTTTAAAGCTGTAGATAATTCCACAAACTTGTGTGATTTATCTTTCTCTTGACCTCTCTTTTTATCACTTTTGGCTATCTAAATTGAGTGAAAATCTTTCTCTTACTCTCTCTTTCCCTTTTGTCTCTCTCTCTCTCGCTACATATTCTTTCCTTGCTCTATCTTTACATTCATCGACCTCTCTCCTTTTTACACTGTGTTACAATCGGATTATTTGTTCTCTTTTGATTTCCCCTTTTTCGATTAATGAGAGAGACAAATAGAGAGAGAGAGTCATTGAAAGTGAGAGATTTATAAATTTCTTCTCTCCATATATATCTTGTCTGTCCATTAATTTGTTCTTTTCATCTGTATCTTGTCAGCCTACTCTCTCTGAATTGATCTCTCTGGCTCAGCGTTTTTTTACTTTACTTGCTGTAATAACTACAACAACTTCTACAATCCCTTAACATTTTTTTTTTATATTAATTGCCATCGCTTATTAGTCACAAGTAAATTTCAGTCACAAAATTCTACTCATCTTTGGGTAAATCCGAACTGATTGCCTACTTTTGTGCGTTATCAAAAGTTTGCCTTTCTGTCAAATTTCCACACACAAATTGAAAATGATAACAAAAAATCAACTTAAAAAAAAATAAAATAATAACAGCTTAACTCATTTAAAATAAAAAAAAAAATAGAAAACCAAAATTAAAACGAAAATAAACTTCCTTTGTGAAGAAAAAATTGACACAAAAAAAGTGAACAAACTGCTTAAAAAGTTTATGACGATGTCATAAGTTTTTAATAGCTGTAGATAATCAACACAAAAGACATGATGATGTTGCCCGAAATATGATGATGATAATGATGGTGATGGGTGTGGAACTGGGGAACTGACACTGGCTATGACATTGTTTGTGTTGCTGTCGTTGGCATAAATAACGTAAAATAAGCCGCAGAAATTTAATTACAACTCAGCTAGGTAACGTAGAATAGTGTAAAAAAAAAACCAATAATGACAACTGTTGTTTAAATATAAAAAAATGTGCAAAATTCAAGTATTTGCTCCATTTGTAGTTAATTAAAATGTGAATTTGGGTAATGCAATAAAAAAACTAATGCTTAGTACTATGAAAAATGCGCAACATTTCGATTTATGCAAACGCCATAAAAGTGCACAACGTAAATTACAAAAATACCTCGAAGGCAGCAGCAGCAGTAGCAGCAACCGCAAATGCAGCCTTCGCGCTTTGCTCATTAAATATAGTGCGAGTCAACAAACGGAAAGGCAAGCTAACCAAAAGCAGCAGCAGCAGAAAGAACAGCAACAACAGCAGCACCAGCAACAACAGCAACAGCAACTAAGAAGGCAAAGTCGCATTTATCATTTAATCATTCACAGCAGCAGCAACAAAGTGAAATTACAAAGCTTCGCGCGTCGGCACAACAACACCAGCAGCAGCAGCAACAGTCCCCGCAGCAATAGCAGCAGCAGCAACAGCAGCAGCAACAACATCGCGCAACAACAGCAACAACAACAATTTAATTGCTGGCTGGTCCACAAAGCTTGGCAGTAAACAACTGGCGACTGGTAACGCGGCAATTTGCTGTTTACCAAGGTGTTGCTGGCGTGCAGCAACTGCAATAATCATAGCAGCAACAACAATAACAACATTTGAAGTCATCGTTTGCTGTTGCTGTTGCCTGCGTAGTTATGGTCGATCCATTAAAAATCTTTTGGGTTTTGACAAATAGCACCTATTTGGGTAAGTGTGTAAAGCAATTTGTGAGTGTGTGTGCGTGTTTGTGTGTGTGTGTGTGTGTGTGTGTGGATGTGCGTGTGTGGCTGCTGTGCAAATCAAGCTAAGTAACAAGTGCTCTGTGTATGATTATGTGCACCTGGTAGACAACGGCTGTCTATTAAAATTTCATGATATGTTATTTAGACAAGTCGTGTGTGCGTGTGTGTGTGTGTGAGGCTGTTGCCTAAGGGAAATGCCAAACTAATGATACCCCTACGTTATGCGGTAGGCTTTTTAAATATGCATTAAGATTTTTGCAAGTGGCTTTTTGAGTGGCAAAATCTAAGTCTGGGCAAATTTCATTCTACTTCTTTTTGTTTATTATTTTAATGGATGTATTAATATCAGAGCTATCTTAGAGGTAGCTAACGGCTGATGAGTGTAATATATTAAGTGTTTCTAAAGTTTGTTGAGCTTCAGTTCATCTATCAGCAAAAATTTCGAAGATATAAAAAAATTTTGAATAACTCACCTTTTTTATCTTTATAAAAGAACCTTTCACTGACAGACTGACTGAGAAATCAAAGCAGATGCTCTCTTTTATGATGCGAATAAATAATAAATCAAAGCGTTTGGGTACATCCCTCGAGAGGGGCGCTAAATGTGTGAAAAATTCTTGTGTAAAGACTTTTGGCTATTTTAGCTAATCGGCTTAAAAGTTCACCTTTTGCAAATATATTTGCATAAATTAATTTCACATGTATTTAACATATTTGTTGAAAATATGCAAATGTTAAATTTTTAAGCAAACATTTAATATTATTTCAATTGATTTATCAATTCGACTCTGACAAAAGTCAGCCCTACGAGTGGGAGACAAAACTAAGGATCCTAAGTTAGTAAAATTCACTCGAATAAATCATGTCTGAAGATGTCAAAAATATTTAATATAGATAATGTTTGCCAAAAATGCACATTTTCATATGTGCACAAAATATATTATAGAATTTATTTTGGCTCCAACAGATTTTCTTCATAATTCTTTTGAAACGAATTGGTTTGTGCCTTTGAACCGGCCACACGTAAATCAATTTGCATATATGTCAGCCTTTGGCTTAGGCCAAACTTGCGCAAATAAATAAATTCTCTAGACTGTTTTAATTTACTAATTAGTTTTTGTGACACAAAAACAAATAAATAAATAAATAACATCATAAATGCAGAGCAAATGCTTCAAAGCACACACACACAAACTCACACACTCGCACACAACTTTATTTTTATTGCTTTTCGTTGTCAGCGCAAAATTTTAATCCTCAAGGCAGTTAACATTGCGCCGGCCACGCCCATGCCCATGCATAAAGCGACGCACATTGTGTGTAATAAATTAGCCAAGTTTATGATAATCTCCGCATTGTGTTTACACATGTATTTCGGATTTAGTTTGCCAACGCTCTTTTGAATACCCTGTAGCTATCATGTGTAAGTAAGTGCCAAGGGTAGCTTCGAGTTGAGCGTGTGTATTTAAAGACATTTAATAATCCAGCTAGTTTATAATTTATTAGTTGTATTTTATATTATAATTAAATAAATATAAGGCAAGATTTTGACTACCAGTAAGATAAAAGTTAAAAAAAAATATAAATAATAAAGTCTTGTTTATGGGCAAAAAATGTGGGATACCATTAGATAGATTATATACATAATAATTTGTGAAATTGCGTGTTATATCCGGTGATTCAATTGATTACAGGATATCTTGCAGTTAAGCAGCCAAGAATATAATATTCTTGTCTACATGAAAAAAAATGTGCCCACATCAAGCAAATATCGAGTGTTGCCTTTGTGCTTGTATAACATTTACATGTATCTGACAGTGGGTTGTGCATTATAGCAATTATTAATCTAATATGCCATGTGGCAGCCAGTGCTGAACGGGGTAGATGGGTTAATTGTGTGGCTTTGCGGTACGCTGCGTATGCGTGATATGTCAATGCCGAAGGCGCAATTTGTAAACGCTTTGGTCGTGTCAACCATGAAATGTTGATCCATCTAAAAGTCAAAGGTTTCAACTAAATGAAGCCAATTTAGCCGGCGGTCTAGCTGTATGTGCGTGTGTATGCGTATGTGCGACTTTTAATTAGTTTTCACCTGAATTGATTGCTTTATTTGAACCTTTATTTGAACGGCAGCCGTGAGTTAATTTTGGCAAGCCAACGACTTGCACACGACTTGTGCATTATATAGCCAGATTCCGTCAAAACTGATCAAAACACGTAATTTTTGTTTTCGTTTTTCCGTTGAATCACATTTTTAAACCAGCGAACGCAAAAGTTTTTAATTGCGGCTGACCCTCAGCGGACATAGGTCGTAATTAACACGCAGTCGAGTGTCCGTGCTACCCTTAACCGTAACCCAAACCGCGCCCCCTCCCCTTCCTTCCTTGTGCATTCTGCTTAATGAACAGCGAGTCGCGACGTAAAACAACAAATGCGACAACAACTCGCGACACAAGACCTTGGCAACAGCAACGGTAACGGGAACGGCAACTCATTATGGCTGACAAAATATTTGTCAACTCATCAGGCGCTGCCGTTATCGCCATTGCCGTGCGCCATATTTTTTCTTTCTTTTTTTGTTGTTTATATATGTAAAGCAGTGTTCGCCATCTTGTTTTTTTTTTACACAGATTTTTTATATCATGTTTTTTTTTGTTTTGTCTTTTTGTGCTTTTTGTTTAATATTTGTCACTGAGCGTGTTTTTCATTTTTATACCCTGTGTCCAGTAAATGGTTAAAAAAAAAATATGAGAAAGTCATAAGCATTGGGCAACATTTTCTATCCTGTAAGTGGGCGGTTTTTAAAGACCATTTTTAAGACACCAAAAACCATATTTTAGTTTTATTTTTTGATAGTCAATTTTTGGATAGATAGTCCATATTTTTTTAATGGTTTCGGATTGAAGCCCCAACTATTCATTTGTTACAAGAGTTGTGAATATTTGTATCATTTATTGTTAATAAATTTAAATTATTCAAATGGGTATGATTACCATAGAAAAGTAAATATTTTCTATAATTGTATATGTCTCAAAGAAAACTTGGAGACAGAGAAAGAGAATGCAAATTCAATTTGTAAATAATATGGTTGCAGATCTACAAAACCAATCATTACAAAAATATATTAAAATATCCGATACTATAATAACAAGCATTAATATGATAATTAGCTTATTTAGTAAGAAACTTATTTTGAAAATATAAATTTGACCAGGATCTCTTGAATGAGTAATTCCAAATTTAGTATAGGATGTCTCCCAGTACATCAGCTTATAAAAGATTTTTCTTACGCTTTTGTTTAGGTGAACTCGCTTACTTGTTCGTTAGTCATGGCAGCTACCAACCAAAACCTTATTAAGACGGCAAAGCAGAGTTTTTAAATTCGTAGGGCATTCGTGAGGCCAATGATTATTTAAACATTTCACAAGTTTAATTAAAATGTCGGCATCAACAAGCAGCGGGTTGCAGTTGAGTTGAAGTGCAGGTCATTTCCGGCATCGGTTGTTGTCCGCTGAACGACGCACGAAGCTGCTCGTTGATGACTAATGAATACAAAATCCAGTAAATTAAAAAAAATTGTATATGTATATAATATATTCGCGGTTGTTCCGACGCGCCTCGATTCGCAGCCTAATTGAAATTCGGCCGCTAAGGCAGAGCCAAACCAAAGCATCACCACCCCCCGCCCCTTTCTCCCTACCCGACCCACCATTTGCAGGGCCTGAAAGTTAATGAGCTGCACTGCGGCGGCCGGAGTTGAGTTTTGAAGTGACCCAAGGGCGTTATTTGGATTTCGTCGGGATTCAACGAGTTTATTAAATGGATTTAATTGTGTTTTTACTTTGTGAGTAAATTGAGGTTTTTCAGCGTGTAGCGAGGTTTTTGCGTTTTGTGGCTTTGTTGCTGATTCATCAACCATACCACAAAAAAACAAAAAAAAACGAGTGTGCGTGTGTATATGTGCGCCTCTGTGTATACATAAATCATGCAATATGGCTTAATAATTACCTGAGTGAATTTCACAAGGGTCTAATTGGATATTAAAGCCAAACAAATATTTGGGCGAAAGAACAAAAGTTAGCTAAATAAGTCATAAATCCTAATAATAATAATTATAGGTCATAAATCAGATAGAAACACATATATTTGATGGGAAGATGGTCCAATAACATTATATTAATATTTCATAAATTATTTGAAGAATTTTTTTTCCATCAAAAATGAAGCAATCAACATTTTTTCTTATTGTTAAATGTTTATTATTTTATTATGTTAAAGAATTTTCAAAATAACCCAGATATGAGGCTTTTAAATTTTTTTCACATTTAAGTTAATAGCTTGTTAGCTATATTTTTTTTATAATTTAAATGGAAGCCCTCCAAATTATGCTACATTTTTTATAAACATTTTTTTTGCCTGGCATTGCATGACTTCACATCAGCCTCACGATGAGCGACAGAAACATCAAAAACCCTAAATAACCAGCCAGCCAGCAACCCAACAACGCCAACGCCTTCAAGCACCGAACCACGAATTTCAAATTGTCTACCCCAACCTGCTGTCACTTTAAATGTGATGCGCTTTGTTGCCTTTGGGATAACAAAAAAAAAACCGTAACTTCCGGCTCTGTAAACTACTCCACTTACCACACGCTTCCCTTTCAGCCACACATTATATATATATATATATAAATATACTTTTTTCCTTTTTTTGTGATTCTGATTTTAGCAGCACTGACATTCGACGCTACTTTGCCATACATAATAATACAAAACTGCAGGGGGTAAACAAAAAAAAATTGTCAAAAGCTGTTAACAAAATGATGATATGTCTGTGTGTGTGAGTGTGTGTGTTGCTGTTTACAGACGCTGCTACTGGCAGTCATTCATGGACTGACATATGGCTGAAAGGCGTGGCAGCTAGTGTGCCAGTTATGCGGCCATAAATTGTTGACTGGGTCGGCGCACCTGACTTCAGCTGCACGTAAATAGTTTAAAGTGAGTCCTTTTGACGGCCCGCCAGTCTGTCAGGCGCTTGTCCTGTGCCGCCTCGGCTGCCTGCGCTTCTCAGTTTGCTGCTCAATTTAACACCAACAAAAAGGCCACTTGATTGCCAACTGATTGTTGTTGTATTTGCTTTTGTTTTTGTTTTTTTTGGCTTTTTGCGCCGAGTGCCAAAAATTAAGTCAAGATAGCGACAAGCGGGCCAGCAACAACAACAACAAAAATACACAAAAATTCAATTTCAACTGCTGCTGTGTTTGCTCAGCGTGTGTGTGTGTGTTTGAGTGTGTGTGTTTATAGCTGCTGATGTATTTATTTAGTATATTGTTGCTACACACACTTGCGTACCTGCTGCGAGTGTTGTTCCTCTAACAGCCTTCTCTTCTCTTCTCTCTCTTTCTGCAGCCTTCTTTACTCTTCTTTTATTATTATTTTTTTCGCCCTATTTACACAAGTTGAACGCTTGAGTTGGTGCCTCCAAAAAGAGTTGCTTGCGTGTATTTACTTTCCCTCATTTCTCATTTTCTTTCGCTTTCCGGTTTCCAGCATTACGTGCCTCCATCCACTAAACTAAATAAGGCTGAGCTAAATTCTAAATTAGATTTCGTTTGTTATTCTATATAAAATTAAAGGAAAAAAAAAGAAAACTGTGTCTGCGACCTGATTAATTTATATTTAATTAACTTAATAAATAAGAAAAGAGCTGGTAAAATGTTGTTTATTGCTGTTGTGAGAAAAATTCAGCAAAAATATGTTTTAGCTTTTGTAAAGTTTTTTCAGACTTCATAAAATATTTGTAGAGAACAAAAAAACGTACATTAAAATAAATAAATACATCAAAATACTTGCCTAAATAAAATTGTGTACAAATTTGTCCATTAAACTTGGGATTTTAAAAACGTAAAGGAAAAGATAGAGAACCGTTTTGTTGCAAATGCAAAAACTCATTTGTATAAAATATATATAAAGCATTTTGCACTTTTCACCAAGCATCTCACACAGAAACTTTTACCAAAAATCCAAAATATTTTAAGCAAATTCAGTTATTTAGTTTTTATCTCAGCAAACAAAAATACACAACACATAGATAAAATCAATATTGTTCAATGCAAATAAATTAGTTTATATAGTGTTCTTAAACTTTAACCTTTTGTTGCTATTGAAAGTGCTTTCATAATTCAAAAAGAAACTCTAATGATTTTTACTCGAAATATGTGCATACGCCATTAAGCCTTTAAAATGTCATGCAGGGGATTAAAATGCACTAGGAAAATGTGTTTAATAAAATGCTTTATGCATTCTCGGCCTGGTCGGAGCTGCCAAAGGAAAACGCCCAAGCAACTGTCGTCTTTACTATATTACGTATACGCAACGAGTGCCTGGCATCAGCAGCCTGTCGACTGCCTGCTGGCAATATTAATTTTCCCAGCAACTTTATGATGTGTGACCAACGGCGTGTGTTTCTGTGTGTGTGTGTGTGTGTGTGTGTGTAGATCTCTCTTTCTCTCTGGCGTTTTTCCGTTCACTTACAGCATTTATACAATTTATTTTTCAAAAATTGTATGTATTTTTTATTATTTATTTATACAAGTTTTACAGAGCCCGAACCTTTTGTGTTTACACAAGTTGCAGTTGCTATAAAATTCTAAGAGGAAAAGCAGATTATTGCTTCCGCATGTGGGAAATTTATAAAAGAGAAACAAACTTTACACCACCCAATTCCACAGCCCGCCTTTAAGCTATTTCCTTTGATGCCTGCATTCGTTGGCAGTCAAAAGTGCACTTAAAGAAATCTGTTTGCTAACCATGGCAAAAAGAGGTAAACCAATTACGAGCAGCTAAAACTAACCTAACAAAAATATGCAATTCATATCGTTTTTCATGTCATTTTTTTTTCATATGTCCGGAAAATAAGTTTGTAACTTAAACTTTTAATACTTTATGTTAACTTTTTTTTATTATTATTATTATTTTTTTTTGTTTGTGGGAAAAGTTTGAACCACATTTCTTTACAATAAATACACTTTAATTAAACAAATACTCCATTCATGAAATATTCCTAGAATATTACAACGAAATTTATTTCAAAGGTTGAGCAGACGAATACTTCTTTGTTTATTATATATGTGATATCATTTTCTTTAAGGTCTTACAGCATTTAAAGCTGAACTCTGAAAAATTAAATGTATTCGCCCACATTTAAAATTAGATACATTAAGGCCAGATATTGGTTGATTTTATTTGATCAAAAAAGTTGTTATACTTTTAAAGACAGTTTCAGCTCCAGGAGCTGAAAGAAAGCATAACATTATTGCATAGAAAGCATGAAACCAATGCTCTTCAGATACCATGAAAACCGCAACGAAATTGTATTTTTGAACGTCTCAGGGATTAGGAAGCAAGTCAATTCTTTTGAAGTTTTAAGAAAAACCACCGCAAAACCAAATCACATATAATATATATATATCCTCTTAAAACTAAACAAACTATGTGCGCTATAAAAAACTTTTAAAGGAACTTTTAACACACATTGCGTATTTGTTTGAAATTTGAGCTCAGAAATTGTATTTTGTGTAGTTGCTCGAATGGGGAAACTCATTAACGCAGATTTCTTCAACCATGTACGGCACAATGTGATGAAGGGGAAACGGGTAGAAAACGTCTTCAAACAAAGTTGGGTTCAGCAAGAAATTAGCAGGAAATAAGCGAATAAGCGAATAAAATTAAACAGCAAACTGTGCAAAGTGTAGAGCAAAGTCCGATGTTGTTGGCTTCACTTGCAGTTTTTGGGTTGCACTTTGTGCCGGAGATCTTTGTGGTACAGTGAGTTGGGGTTGGGTGTAAACAACAAAACTTTTAGCTTTGAGCAAAATGTTTTCTAATTTCCAAGCACACACACACACAGACATACATACACGAAAGCTCCAGCTAAGTGACATTCCACAGAGCTGTTTTGGGTTTTATTATTAATGCAAGTGGAGGAGGGTCGGGGGCCTTCAACACTCAGTCAACTCATTCGACAATTTAATTATGCTCATTAGAGCCAAACGGGCTGCCTCAGATGTGTGCCACAATTTAATGCATGCCACGTTTCGCGCATAAACCGAACAATTTACGACTTTGTGTAGCCAACGAGGCACGCGCGCAATTTGTCAATCGATAAATTTTGGGCCATAATTAATGCGGCTTATTGGTATTTCATATACTTGATACAGTCCAATCAATATAAAATATTTTTGTGTATCTATGTATCTAACGAATTGTATCTCGTATGCTATGTGCTTTGTCTTTCGCTTGATTTTTAGCTTTTTCTATATATATATAGAACATTATATTATAATTATTATAATTATATTTTTTTTATTTGCAGTTACAAAATTTGTACGCATTGGTATTGCCGACAAAAACGACTCTCCGCCATATTTCGATAGATTTCTGTACGAGACTGAAATCGATGAAAATGCCGATTTGCAGAGCACAGTACTCACTGTCAACGCCAAGGATCACAATGAGTGTGAGTAGACTGAAACAATTTATCTATATATACACATACTACAAAAACATATTACGGCTTATATATGTATCTATGTAGCTTTAATTATTTAAGGCGATTTGTCATTGTCCCATTGTCTGCGCTTTGTGTAACTCGACTGAAATGTCAGTTAAGTAAAGAGTAAATGAATTTCATTTCATTGCGCTTTAATAAAGCTAAGACAAAATTTGTTGCATAAATTAGACATTGATTTAATCAGCTTTGCTTTTAATTGTAAGTGGGGAAGCGCTGACATATAATCTATGTGAGCCTCTTCGGAGGGTGTATCTAACCGTTGGTGTGCATAAAAGCACACTTGAAGGGTGTAAATTAGAGTTGATATGCATAAAAACATACTTAAATACGAATTTATTTTAGGCTAAATTAACTTACAATGAAGAAACTCAATGCGAGGGTTTGGTTTACGAGGGGTTAAGTTTCGTTAACGCAATAGTTAGTAGCTTATTTATTGCATAACATAAGGAGCTTAACTTAATCTTAAGCTCAACTCTTTGCATACATAAATGAGCACGTTACCAAAAATAATGTTTACACTTCTGAAAGATAATTTGAAATTTAATATCAAATAAACGAAAGCTCTACACGAATTTGAAAAGAATTACGATACAAAGCAGATTTACATTTCTTTTTGAGAAAACCACATAAATGTAATATCTAAATAACTTTTGAACTAGTTTCGTATTGTTTTGATTGAGGCACAAAATTATTGTTTGCATGTAGAAATTCTTGAAAGGCCACAAAGGGATCGTTAGCTTCACCACTATATATTTTTTCTACCCACTTACATCTTCATATCTAGTGAACCAGGTTAGATATAAAATGTCTGAGTATGTACATTTTTTAGGTAGAACAATACTTTACGATCGGTAATAATAATTGGATTTATATTATACTAACCTTGATAACAATATTTGTTGTCAATATGCAGTATATTAATCTCTCTATATCCAGCTAACTTTTCAATGGCTAACTGTCAGTCAAATAGTAAATACTTAACGGACAATTTTTATAAAAAATGAATTTGTTTTATTATTTAAAAATGAATAAATAAATAAAAAAATTTCCGTCAAAAATTATATAACAAAAAATTTGATTTTTTGGAGGAAATAATTTTTAATTGATTTCAAAACGCTCGTTTAAATATATATGGAATTCATATATAAAAAAAGAGCAGCTTAATTGGATGTAGGATAGAAATTTGATAATATTTTGCAGATTATTATTTTTAGGTTTATGAAGCAACGCTTAATAGTCAATCAATTGCAGCAACAACTGCAATATAGTGTTGGTGAACGGGAGTTTGTTTAATTCACACATTCGGTTATTCACTTAAACAGTGAAGGTAAGCTAATGGTTGTTTTATTTTTTGCATTTTCACATTTAGCTGTAATTTATTTTAACATAACCTGAAGACAGGCAATTTATCGACTTAATAATGCTTTAATGCTAGCTTAAATATTGCTCTAAGCGCACATGGAGAAATCTCAGTTAAGGATAAGTAATTGGATACATCCATATCTTTCGATAAAAAATGACAATATGATTAGTTATTTGAGATAAAACCAAATTCGCACGTCACTTCAACATTTTATTTTATTTAAATCTAAACAAATCCAAAATAATGACTTGTATCAACGTGGGACAATTTGACGTTACTTTGGTTACATTTAAAGATCATAATCATGTCATCAGTAGCGAAGCCTATGTAAGTAATTTTCGCAAAATCATTGTGTGGCTTTGGGGCATTAATTTTTTGACTCCAATCGTTTTAATGCCATTCTCTTGCACAGTGTCCCACGATGCTAACATAAAATATCATATATTTATATGGTTGTACACATAAATAAATGATGATATAAACATTAGGAAAATACCAATTTGGCGATTTCCTATATGACAGCTCTCGTTGGTATGGCTTTGAATATTTTTCACATTCGAGCACACAAAATATTTAATGTTGGATCGTAATAAACATTTGTTTATTTTAATACGCCACCAGGCTGTGTATATAAGTATGTAACCATTGTGAAAATATTATTGCGCATACGCCATGTACGCCAAATATTTACCAAATATTAACAAATAAGGGCTCATTGAAGACAAAGATACACAATAAGAGATACTGAACTTTCGCTCGCCATGAATAAATCCATAAAATAGAAAGACAAACATGGAAACAGACAAGGCGGATGCTCCTATTTGTGTATTGATACCCATGCGAAAACTATCATTGTAAATATTATGGGCAACAGAACTAGAAGTGAAAGGTGGGGGAACAAGCAAGCGCAAAAAGATTTGCAGCATCGCAACATTCAAAATCTCATTGAGAACGTTTAACAACTTTGATAGGGGCGTAAAACAGGAGAGAGCCACAAGGCACACTTATACACACCCACACACCCAAACACACGCGAACTCACACGTACGCACACCCTGTGGGACACACATGTCGGATTTCGAACAGCAACAGCCCCAGCCAAATCTTTGTCCTGGCTGCCTGCTCCCTTCGTGCGCTCGTCAACGTCGCGCCGTCGTGACGACTGCGAAAAAAGCATTAACCCGAATTGGAAAAAGAATTGGCGAAAAAAAGAAGCAGCAAAAGTAGAAGCAGAAGAAAAAATAAAAACCAACAACATCAGCAGCCATCAGACAAATTGGAATGTGTGTGTGTGAGTGTGTGTGTGTGGCGAACAAAACAATAATACGAATTCGAGTTTTTGCCAAAGTTGAGCAACAGCAGACGCGAAAAACAAGTTGAAAGTGCACGACTGAAAAGTACCCTGTAATTGGAATACAAAATTGTGCCAAAATGATGACAATTTTATAGATGGGTTATTTGGGATAGGACTCAAGTGTCCAGATAGCAAATGACGTGTCAACGAATTTTTAACCAACAAATTTTCTTTTTCAGATGAGCAAACAGATTTACATATCCTTTAGATCGACTCCTCTGCCTATGCTGATCAAGAAAATACACTTATTTTATAGCTACGAGAAAGTCTCCTTTTGTCTCTCATATGCATATCCTTAACCTAAACATGCCTTTCGTGCAAATTTTCAATTGCTGTAGGGTATTAAATTTGTTAGCTAGCGAAATGTTGTATACATAGGGAAATCCATATCGCATCTCGTACGAGCAGCTATCACAAATAATATATGAATGGCCCTTACATATGTATATAGAAATAGGTGGAATTGGGGGACATGAGAATCTTTTATGTGATTTCTTTTGCCTATTTTCGCAGTGCAAATGGTATGGAATGGTATGCAGAAAAATGAAGCTGTAAAAACTTCGGTAATTCCCTCTCTAGCCCAATGCAAATTCAACATTCGAAATTTATGAGCGCAAATATTATTTATTATTCAAGTATGTGAGACTTTGTAACTGTTTTCAACATGCTGGCAACTTGTGTTAGACAGCGAGAGTGTGCGATGGGCCCCTTAAATATTTAATCGAATATGTTAGCAATGCCAAAAACATTTGTTTTTTTTTTACGATTCGGTTATATTTAATATTTAAATTCAAATTGAGACCTCATCCAATTTTTTCTATCTCTAACCTTAATCTGTAGAAAATAAAATTAGTATTTATCTCTATAATCTAGATTAGTTAATTTTTCAAAATTTTATGGTTGAATCTAGACTCTTTATTTTATTTTTTTTCATTTATAATTTTTTTTTATATGCCTGCATATAGGGAATTTATAATTTAGAATTGCGCTCATTGGGGTTTTTATTAGCTTTGATTTTAGCTGAACTAAATTTTACTTATCTGAAGTAAAGCTTTTTAACATTGAATTATTTTCTTTGTTGTTCAATAGAGAATTTTATAAAATCCATATTGCAGATTATTTTATTCTTGAATGCCTATTTTTAATATTTATATGGTTTTTATCACAGCAGAAACTTATATCTAAAAAAATTGTCCATTGATTTTTATACCTGTTCACGAAGTGGAAAGAGTATATTGTGCAATGTCCATCCGTCCGTCAGTCCGCCTGTCCGCATGAATGTGTCAGAAAAAGTTGTAAGATTTGTGCGCTACGCCCAATGGGGCATAGTTTTAAAGCTATATAGGCAAATTTTTTACATAAAGATTAAAATTGACAAAAATGTTGCCACTTTATCAAAACTGAACCGATGTCATTTTGGTCATGATTTATCCTCTATATTAATACTGATTTTAAAAATATGCCATATAGAACCGTGTACACAAATTTTGACATGTAAGGCTCTGGATATATAACTCCCACATTTCAACTTTCTCAAAACTGAATTGATATGCATGTTTGATAACATTTAGGTCATGATTTGTCCTAGAGATAGATTCGGCATTTAAAAAATACATTTTAAATACTATAAGTTTCTCTGATACTCATTATTCATTTTCGAAAAATTTAGTTAATTAGTTATTTTTAATTAATTACTTAGCTTAATTTGAGTTTCATTGAGTTTCAACACGCAGTTTAAGTGCTTTCGGTTTCACCCGACTGCCATGTTTTTACTTGTAAGTATTTTTGTGCTTAAAATCAAGAATCAATTTCTTGTTCTTGTGTTTAATTTAAGTGCAGTATTCTTAACTTCTCCAAATGCAGCGACTAATTTAAACTTTTTTAATACACTAGCCAAGGTCTTTGGTTTAAGTGCGTTAAGTAAGCCTTTTCTTGCCATTTTGTTGAACTTACATTGGCTAGCTGGGGCCATTATATGACTTTCCATTATCATCTCAAGTTCTTGCCGTCATAAAGCGTTTTACCGCCAAAATACAATTTAACAATAGACCGGGTCAGGATTGAAAGCGTTCTACTTGGCCAGGGCCAGTCATAAAAACACTTTGCCGCGATCTAAGCATAAAGCACCAGGCACTCAAATAAAGTAAGGTCAAAGAAATTGGGGAATGAAACCAAGGAACAATAAGAAACGCAGAGGCAGAAATAACGTTTTTTTCTTTTTTTTTTTTATATTTTACATTTTAAACTGACTTTTCATGCTAAATAAGTATGGCATAAAAACAACAACAACAATAACTTGTTGTACATGGGCCGACAACGGTAAGGGGAATAGGGGGCGGGGAGGGTTTTCAGGCAGCAGCTGTGGCTGCTCTCCTGCGTGTGTGGGTTTTCTTTTTTGGGCAAGTCTCGGCGGGACAAGCAGAGCAGCATTTCCCAGGGTGTCTGTGTATATTAATTTATTATCATTATCAGTGATTTTAAAATGGCGTCGTGACATCGTAAATTATAAATGGCGTTGTCTAAGACGGAGCTAAGACTGGGGACTACTTAACGCCTGCCAAGATACAGTTGCCCCCGAAGCTTCTGCTGCTGTGTTGTTATTCTTCTCCTTCTCGTTGTTGTTGTTGTTGTTGTTATGTGTAATTTGTGGCATTGAAAAAAGTGGGAGACATGTGCACGCTACTTAAATTGTATCATGTGCATCAATTTGATATGCTGCCAAAAGACGGCAACGAACATAACTTAAAAAGCTTTAATTATACTGTGAGGGTCGCGATTAAAATATTATTTAAGCATTATTTAACTGTCTAAGTATTGTTTAAAAGAGCGTTTAGTGTTCTCCTAATATTGTCCATTTTTTGTGAAATGTTTTTATATAAAAATGTATATATACAAATAAAGAAACATACCCGTAGATCATGTTTATATAAAAACTTCATTCAAATATGCGTGGTTCAACAGATATTTGAATTCAATTTTTATTTTTAATTTTTTTAATAAAAGTTGCTGAGTAACTTAAAATTTTAACAGTGACGGTCTCCTGTTTAAAATAGATATAGAAAATGTTTATTGTGGTTCAAAAATGGTTTCAAAAATATTAAAGAGTGCTTTTTAAGAAGATTTACCAGTGGTTTCAAGGTGGCTTAAAACTAATTCAACGCTAATTCATATGAAAATTCATCTCAGTTCATCTCAGATCACAAATTAAAACTCCTTAAGCCAGCTTAGACGTTCCCCGTCTTCATTTGAAGTGTTTATGTTGATGCCAAGCAACCCGCTAAAATTCTCATATCCTCACAAGCTAACACGCTTTAATTGAGCAGAAAGCTGTAAAGTTAACACACACGTCTAATGTACTCAGTATCGGGGCCAAGTTGCTGGCTTCTGCCTCCCCCTTTCTCTCTCCTTCCGGCACCTTTTTAGACTCTGGGTTAAGCGATTTACGCCTCGCTAATTTCCGCTAATGTTTGTCATTTTATATATTTGTGCATAAATGAGCTGGCAACTGCGTCTTCGTCTTCTACTTATTGCCGTGCTCCTTCGCCCGATTCACGTTCTTGGCGCACATGTGGGAAATTTTGCATGTTTGCAATCGACCCGTTTTTTGCCACTGCTCGAGCTGCTTAATTATTTAATAAGTAAATTATACGGCAGGTTGTCTAAGCAGACACGCCCACTTTTAAATGTTTGCCGGAAGGAGTGCTGCCAAAATGTTTTTAACGAACTTAATTAATTTAGCTGACTTTGTCGTTTGCCTTTTCGTCGACTTTGATCTTTTCCCTGAGCGTTCTTGAAGTAAAATGCTCAAGAGTTTTAAAATATTGGAAAATTTATTATGATTAATTTAAATTTTTTTTAATTTGTAGATTTAAATGTCCGAAATGATAGAGGAGTATTGATTTTTAATAAAGTTGTGTACGTACGTGCTTTGTTCAAAATAAAAATTTGCGAGCCTAAAATGTGAAAAACTTTCTGTACAAAAATAAGTAGGTCAAAAAAATATATATAATAATTATAAAAAAATTAGAAAAAAGAATATTAAATCTAGAAAAGGGATCTTGACGATTTTCACTAGTTAACATTTTTGTTATTTTCGCCAAAACTTTTACTGAATAACCTTCAGTTTTTTTTTAAGTCTAGATTTAAGTCCCAAATCAATAATGAAAATAATATTTTACTTTTTAAATTTTCAAAAATAAAATATTATTTCCAAATGAGCAAAAGCTGTATACAATTTAAATAGAAAAGCTTTTTAGAGTGCAAACCATATTCTAAAGTTTACTTTGCAAGACAACATTTTGAAATTAATTTTCAAAAACAAAATATTATTTCCAAATGAGCAAAAAGTGTATACAATTTTAATAGAAAAGCTATTTAGAATACAAACCATATTCTAAAAGTTACTTTGCAAGACAACATTTTGAAAACTATACGTCTAGAAAGTTCTTTACAATGGATGCTTTAGACCAACATTCGCATACATGCCTATCTATATGTCAATTTACTTAACCACTTTGGCATCTTCATTAAATTGAGAATATGGAGCATGATACGCGAGTCCCAGCAGGTACACAAACACATACACACACGCCCACACACACAAACACACGCTCGCAAACAATATAAATTAAATTCTCCCAGCGCATAACAGAAGAGGCCCCCCCCGTGTTGCCTCAATTACGCACATGGCAGAAGCAAACGCGTTGCCCGGTCTCATATTGTGCATACGCCATGTGTGACGTGTTGAAATACCCTTAAGTTTTAACGCCATCAGAAACTGTGACGACATACACATACATATATGTTGTGTAATTGACAATATATGACAGACTATTTTTAATAAAAAAAAATAATCTTTTATTTTTCGACTTTTGCAGCGACGAATATTCGATACCAGATCACAGGCGGTAACATAGGCAATGCCTTTGCCGTGCAGAATACGACCGGTGTCATCTACGTGGCCAGTCCGCTAGACTATGAAACGCGGCCAAGGGTAAGTAGTCGTTGTATATATATATATATACATAGACTTATATATATTTATTTATATATGTGCATAACTGTCATATCCCACTGTTCGCTTTACCCTTATCACACGCGCCGTTGACAGAGCCTACTTAGAAGTCTAGTCTTAACTTTTGCTTGTTGCTGCTGGACTTTTTTTTTCATCTTTAACTTGCAGCTTGTTCCATTTTTTTATGCTCAACATTTGGTTGTGCATGCATAATTTATATATTTTGGTTGCCATACGAAAGCCGTGAGACAAAAAAATATATATATATATGCAAAACTATGCAAAACTTTCAGGCGAACAACTTTGCAACGTTGTGCGTGCTGCGGCCCCAAAAAGAAAAAAAAAAGAAAATTAATCAAAAAATATGCGCACATGCAAATACCAACACATAGCATAACTAACGTGTGTCTGTGTGCAGAGCCGGGCAAAAAACCACAAAATTAAACTCAGCTCGTCTCGACGCGTAGATCTACAGCTGTTGGCACATTTCCCAATGGTAAATTTTTAGCGTGATTGCACGCATAAAAATGTGGATATGTAGTCCTCACCCTGCCCCCCGCCGCACTGTCCTTCCGTGTAACTGTCAATGCGTTGTCATGCAACAAGCGGCACAACAATACCGCAAAACATGTGTTGTCCCCCTTCTTTTTTCTTATGTTTGTTTTGGTTTCGCTTGTTTGCAAAAGTTTGACAACAATTTCTTGTTTGCCTTTTTTTTGGCATTGCTATCGCATGTGAAAAAAAAAACTTTGAAAGTATCCAGTCAAAATAGGCAAATGAATCTTTTTGTTGCGGCATCTTAAATGCAGTTTATTAAAACTTCTATTAACATTTCTATGAATTTGGTTTTTCTTTTATTAATCTTTAGTACGAGCTGCGTTTGGAGGCAACGCGCAATCGCAAAAACAACTATACCACCGTTGTCATCAATGTACGCGATGTAAACGATAATCCACCTGTATTTGATCGTCAAACATATCGCACACAAATCACTGAAGAAGATGATCGCAACTTGCCCAAACGCATTTTACAGGTGAGTGAGTGAAAATATTTTTATAATATTTTTATAATTTTAGTTCAGTCATGTGCAAAGGTTAAATCTATCTCTCATCTTTCATGAATTTCTACAGCTGTAGGTTATTGTTGTAAATCAGTTTTTAAATATTGCAAATCTCTTTCCCAAGCATTCTTAAAGTTTTTTTTTTTTATTTATTATTTATAGTTTATTTTATGAGTTAATTTCATAATATTATTGGGTAGCATTATTATTTAGCTTTTGTCTGTGTAAAATGGTAAACTAAATTATAAGGTTATAAGTGTAAATATAAATCGAAATATGTTAGGTTGCAAAAAATTAAAGTCGAGAGTTAAATGTTGGAGGTTACAGTGGCTTGCTTGGAAACTCGGTTGTGTGGATCCGTTTGAGTCTCCGATGAGGTCTATATCCTTTCTTTTACTGTCAATAAAGTGAGCCGCATCCCGATGAATGATAAGAGCTTTTCCCTTATCTTTCCCTATCTATAAAAACTCTTCTGAGGCATTAATGAATTATTATGTTAAACCCCAAAAACTTAACTAAAATCAGTTGCAGTTAATTAATAAATGTAACATGTCTGTAATTCTGCTGTTCCACAATTTCCGTTAATACTGTTGTTCTCCTTTGGGCTTTAATCAATATTTTTTTTTAAATGTTGCTGCACTTACAGCGTATCCACTTTTGGGAGTTGACGCTCCTATCATTATTTTCTCATTCCGCATTTATTATCGCCTGCTTGCTTTTACACAATTTAAATATTGACAGCAGCAACAAAAACAACAACTTTAACTACAACCACATTGGCCAAGTACAATACATGCAATTTGCATAAAAATCGAATGCTCCAAAAACTATAGGAGCGAAAAAGCAAGCAAACCAGTCCAGAGCAGGCCAACACCAAACCAATCCGACCAACTCAAGCCTCATGGCTTGTAAAGCGCCAGCCGATTCAGCGAGCCGCACAATTCGGCCGTAAATACAAAATAAATACTCATTCATTAATAATAACGTGATAGTTGCCCAATGGCAACTTACATGATATATACATACATATATACAGATTTATTCCATATGTACATACGTATATGTGTGTGTGTGTGTGTGTGTGTGTGTGTGTGTGCGTGTGCGAAGTGTGTAAGTCTGTGGCAGCGACTTTTATTTAAGCCATAATTTACAGCAATCAACAACAGGAGAGAGAGAGAAAGGGATACAGAAAGAAAAAGAGAGAAATAACAATCTGCCCGCATGGCAAAAGGTTAAATGCTCTTATTTTTTTATTTTTTTAAAGCTCAACTCGAACACGAAAATGCTATAAAATTGAGTGAGTCATAAATAAGAAATAAGTCTGTCCGTGGATATAAGTATAGTGGCGGTAAGGACATAAAACTATGCTGGTGGCTCAACTGCGTAGCTAAAAAGTAGTGCTTAAAAAATAACCGAAATAACCAAGTAATAACAGAAAAACAAAAGTATAAAGGCAACTACTCATATGAGTTTAAATTAGGCAATGAAAATTGAATAACAGCTATAATATATTTTTATTGGCTAACTTTTTAAGCATATATAAATATAACCGAAACTGCGCTCAATTATGGTATTCTTCAAATAAAAATTAAAAACTCAATAAATCAAAACTTAAATTTAATATAGTATAAATAGTAGAAATAAAAATAGTATTGTGGTATTAAATGTACAAATAATTCATATTAATACTATAAAATCCAAAAATAATAGTAATAATCACAAAATAATATTATAGTAAGTGTAATGTTAGAATCCTTTCATGCAGTTCGCATTTGCAAGAATATAAGTTTTTTAACTAATTATAGAATGCTTATATATAATAATAATTATATGTATATATACACATATATATATTTAAGTCATTAGAGAATACATATATAAAATATTACAAATATGAATATATATTTCCCTAAGTATTTTAAAAGCTTATATTCTTGCAAATGTGAATTGAATAGAGGATTCTTATTATATTTAAATGCTAACTAGATATTATGGCAGTATCAATAGTATCTATAGGGTAGTCTTCGGGTCTCCCCAGCAATGGATTTGCACAGTGTTTCTATTTTTGAAATATTCCCAAAGAAAATGCTTAAAAAAAATACGATGTTTTATGCTTCATGCAGTCGACCTCAATTAAAAAAAATTATTCTTTTTAAAAATATAAATTTAAATTGCATGACCCGATGGCAGCTGCAATGGCGCCCAGTCAGTCGACGGCAACACCAACCACAACAACAACAACCGCATTAACAAAAACAACAACAACAACAGCAGCTGCCACACGCATTTTTAATTACACATTTATGCTCAAGTAAAAGTTTTAACTGGCGCCAAGTGGATCCGCTGGCCAACGATAATCGACATCGGCAATGTATATGTATACATATAGTATGTGTATATATGGGCATATAAAGATAAAGGAGAGCCAAAGGCGTTGCCTGCTGTCTTCGACACCTTTTGGCCAAATTTATTTTTGTGGGTGGCGCAAAATGAAATGCAAATATTTTTTGTGCTTTTGCACAGAGACATTTATTGCTGCCACGCCCCAATGTGGAAAAGAGGCCTTAAATTATGCATGCCAATGGAATTGAGCCCATGCGCCTCTTGCTGTGACAATGTGTGAGTTTGTGTCTGTGTGTGTGTATCTCCTGTTAAAAGGACAATGGCATGCAGAGCTCACATCGCGGCACGCGGGCAATAATAATGGCACGTAGACAACTCTTTTGTCATATTAAATTGTGCGGAACATTTAACGTAAATTGTCGCATTGTGAATGCAGTTGTGGGGGGCGCCAGGCAATGGGCGTGGCTGGCCAACGTATTGTAGGCACTTAACACGTGGCAGCAAACGCCTCATTCGGCTCCCACTTAGCTGCATTTGAGTGCCTATTTCCGACATAAATGGCAATAGAATGTGGAAGATATTCATATACTGGCGCCATTGTTTGGCCTCAATCGTTCTCCTTTTGCATACTGGTTAACTGTAATAGCCACAAAAGTTGCCACATTGCTAACAACGTGGAAACTTGGTAACTGTCAATGCAGCTACACTCTAATTGGCATTACCAAGTGTTTGATAACATGGGCATGCCTTTTCCTGGAGCGAAGAAATAGAGCTAAAAACAATAGCTCGCACAGGCTTAGCTCAATTGAAATGTGTCTTTACAGCAGCACAATGAACATACTTTATTCACATATATTTCTGAATATACTTTTGAATGCATGTTTGAGCTTATATTCGTCCATTTATGCAAATCAGGCTGAATATGCAACTGCGCATTGCAAGACAATGTGGTAAATAACAACAACATTGCTGTTAAGTAAGAGCTTAGTGAATGCGAGGAGAATGTCATAATTTTGCCATATGTGTTTTTAGCTCTATTTTATAGTAGTTAATTCAGGCGAAAGGGTGAACTGAATATTTACGCAATTTTATTTATGTTATTTTATCTATTTTATCAAAGTCTGATACGAAGTTAAACAAATTTTGTTAGGACTTATTTAATCTACCTGCAATTGAATTTTATGTTGTGTTTCTTTTTATTTTTAACTTAAATATTTACATATTTTTGCAAAGTTGAAATCATGCGCATTTAATTTATAACATATTTTTATGATGAAGTATAAGTGCAAGGTACACAGTGAAAGAAATGTGCTTTAAATAAATAAAAGCAAAACTAAATCATTCAGTCATTTATATCTACAATTTGATAACCTTTATCTATCTCCCTCTTTCACTGTTTAGTCTATATATAATAGAAATAGAAATAGACACTTTAAGCGCCTATATAAACATTCTTAAATATTCGCATCTATTTAAAGATTTTCTTGTAAATCATTTTTTGCTAACAACTCACAGATGCTTATCTAAATAATAGTTGAATAAAAGTACCAAACAATTTGCTTACATGAGGTTCTTTATAAAATACAAGAATAATAATACCACATAAAATATTCCATGCGCACACCACGAAATAATCCTAAGTACAGATTTTATTTAGTAGTCGCAACAAGAAATGAAAAAAAAATAACAAAATAACAGGAAAAATAATCGAAACAGAAAATCAACAAAAATACCGCAAGCCGATTGAATAATTACATAAATCTCGATAATATTAGCATTTTTCACTGTGGCACAAACTGACAATATTTTGTAGCCAAAGAAATGGAATATATAAAAAAAAAAAAAAAATACTACAAAATCGAAGCATAAATTTACAAGCAATCTGGCATGCAAAAAACCGCAAGCCGGCACGCCCCCCACAGCGTCAGACTCCCTTGGAAAGATTTTACCCCCTATACAAATAAGTAAGCGCGGCTTTTCCTTTTGCTTGCTCTTTATTGGACATTTAAAGGTTTTTCTTTGCACATTTGCATATTTGATTTATAGACTGAATATTGTAAGTAAGGTCCAGAATGGACCACCAACGGCTTAACAGTTCACCCTGCCCCCCGCTTTAACCCTACGTCGAAGTCATTGTAATGCAGTTTTTATACCAGTCACTACCTTACTAACTGTCCCTCTTTCCTCTCTCTCTCTCTTTCTCTCTCTCTTTTTCTTGTTCTATATCTTTCTTACAGGTTACTGCTACCGATGGCGATGTAGATAGACCAATAAATATTGTATATTTCCTTACCGGCCAGGGCATCGACCCGGATAATACAGCAAATAGTAAATTTGATATAAATCGCACAACGGGCGATATTTTTGTACTCAAGGTAAGTGGCACTCTCAATGTTTAAGCTGATTTTCAGTTTACAATCCCATCAACACAATAAAATCCAAACCGTAATGAATGCCAGTTAAATGCCCCAAAGGACGCTGAAAGCTATCCCTAAAACCAGCCAACATCCCCACCACAACCAGCGTCCCCTGGGTTGAGCGTGCAAATGGCGCGCCATAACTTGTATAATATTTTTTTCCACCTGCAGTGGCTATGATTGCTAGGCTGGTAAAGAGGACCATGAAGTAGGCGGGGGCACAGCTGTTGGCGGTTTACAATTGGGCCAACAGTTTATATACACAATGCGCAGTTTATATTGTGTGACGAGCTAACAGTTATAAATATACAAATACCAAAAGGCAGACAGCGTGATAAAATACACTCCACAAATTTTTTAGACAATGCAAATAAAAAAATTTATAAATTTTAGATTACAATTTTTAAAAACAATACTTTCAGAATTATAAAACTTTAAAACTATACAAGAGGTCAAGTTGGCAGAAATATTACTTACGATTTTAATAGAATTATTAATACATTTTTAATTGTATCAAAAAAAAAAAAAAAATTAGTTTTAAGAAAAATGTTTTTTGACGTTTCTATATTAAAATATAAATAGGAAAACATTATTTTCTAGCAAAAATAAAATGCAATCAACAAATGTTCATGAATTATTAAAAGCCTAACATTTTTGTTGAGTTTTATTTAGTTGTAGCTGATTTTTGTTAAACAACAAGAAAATAAAATAAAAATGTTTGCATAAACATTTAGATATATTAAAAGCATGAAAGTAGGTTGCAAGCCCGTAGGCAAATTTCAGGTCAAACTTCGCTGCGTTCGGTCCACAGTATACACTGTTAAAAATAAATGATTAAATATCCATATTGACTTTATATACACTATACAATTTGGCAGCTGATGCAGCTTTCAAATATTTTCATACATGTGCAAGCACTTCACATATACACCACCCACTTTTACACTCACACACACACACACACAAACAGATTGCTAAAATAAATACCAAAAATGTGGTCGGTCGCTTGAAAATATTTTCAATGCTTAACAAGTTTAGCTAGTTTTGATTGTTAACAATGGTCGCCTGTGAATTGTAAAGCTTTCGACGCGACTCGATGGCGTATGATTAATTTAAAACTGTGTCAAACCGCAGAATCTCTCACACACACTCGCGCCACCGCTCGCGCACACACATCGCAAAATTGTCATTTGTGACTAAAAAAAAATTGCAACCGTTTGATGCCAACTACATGAACTCCAATTAATTTCAGACAAAGTCCATAAAAACAACCAGTCAAATGGCAGTGCCAACAAGCAGTATGGGCTATTCAAAGCCACGCCCAAATCTCACCAGGCCCCGCCCACCCCCGTCCATTTTCTGCATCAAATGTTCAAATGTTGCTGCTGCTGTTGCTGGCGGCATGCTTTATTTGTTTTATTGTTTTAGGAGCTCTCTGTATGTGGCGGTGGGGTAGCGGACTGCAATATTGGTAGTACCGGGGGGTGGTCTAAAGGGATTTTTGGAACGTTGGGTTGGCAGCGACAGCATGTGGCATTTGTGGTTTTGACGCTCTACAAGCAACCACATGTAAATGACATTCGTCGTTCGTTATTGCTGCGTGGTTGCCTCGCATAAAATTGTGTTTAAAATGGCGGGCGCCCAAGCTAAGAGCGAAGGCGGATGGGGCATAAACGGAATGTGGGTGGCCGGGGGCCAGTCGTTGAGTTTAGCGAACACTATTCGACAGCTGCAGCGCGGTATTTAATTTGTAATTGCTATTGCTATGCGTGTCACATGCCACTGAATTGTGAAATTTGAAATGTGCTTCGCCAGCTTTAATTGAGCGAATGCCATTTGCAGGAATTTCAATTCAACATTTGCGATATTTGATTTCATATGTGAGAGTCATCGAATCATAAATTAGTCACTTTATTTATGGCATTTAATTGAAGTGCACTTTTCTAGGCATTCATTTATTTTAATGATGATTTTTATGACGATTTACAAGCCAGCGGAGATCTGGCACGAGCTCAGACACACACTTTTAAGCAGGAGGAATTAGAGATAGATAGAGAGGGAGAGAGAGAGAGAGAGTAAGATAGTGAGAGAGATACCCAAGCACACGTTCACTAATACATGCGCACGTCCCAGCAAAAGAATATAATTCTGACAATATTTGGCATTTATCGCTTATTTATCGCTATTTTATATTCCAGCGAGACAAAGTTCAAAAAAATGGATTTTAGAAAATGCTTTAGCTATAAAACTGTTAAGAAAGTGTTTGAGATAGCAAATAGAGTCATCTAGCAGATATACCAGTGGGATATAAAAAAAAGTGCCGCTTGGGAAGATAGAAAAAAGTGTCACCTGAGTGAAGCAAAAACTGAGTGAAACAAAAAAAAAAATAGAAACAAATATTGATTGACAGAAAAAAAGAGTCACTAAAAATGGGAAAGTAATATCGGCAGGGTGACAAGAAAGAGCTGCTGAAAGAAACTCTCAGGGGAAGCTAAAATAAAATGTCGGAGTCAGTAAGGTTATTACCGAAAATATTAAGGGATGTAGAAAAGCTGCGTGAAGAATCTGTTTTACCTCAGCGATAGGAAATAAAATAGAGATAAATATGAATATAAGGGGACAGATATAAATATAAATATAAATATAAATATAATATGATATAAATAAATCATAAATATAAATGTAAATATAAATATAAATATAATATAATTGTATATAATCATATATTTATATAAAAATAAATAATATATTTATATAAATATATATTTTTAAGTGATACAAATATAGCCATTAATAGATTTATTTAATAGTTTCGAATATAACTAAATATTTCTGAGTATTTGTATTTGATAAATGAAATTGTGAACGCTACGGGACCTAAAAATCCAATGTATTTAGAATACGGATATCTCCAAACTATAAATATATACATTCTTTGCCAACTCCTTCTCGCAAGGGGCCAGTAATAGGGTGCTGAAGTACATCAAAATGAGCACACAAAATAATATATATAACCCCCATAAAAGTCAGAGTCGATTTAAATTTGCATACCAATTCTCAATCTAAAGAGAAATGTAATTGAAACGGGCTTAATCCACCTGGCAAAAACAAATTCCAAATGAGCCGAGTAAGCAATATTTAAGGATAATTTAAATAGGATCACGGCCAAACAGAGATACACGAAAACAGGAATAGCTGACACAATTTATATTGAAATTGAACACATTTCATTTGATTTGATGGCTTTCATTAAGTCCTTTCGCCAGACCAATTGGAAGGGGCGAATGGGCCAGCAGGTATTGGGGCGAATTCATGGGGATAACTCATTTAATGAGAGAAATCGAATATGAGCCGAGGCAAATACATTGAGCGCTGGCTGCCAACAGACTGTCGGAAAGACGTACACAACAACAGGTACACACAAACAGAGACACACACACACACACACACAGTGGAGGACAAGCAAACGGACGTAGCCCAAATTCAGTAGGGCTCACAAGGACCTGTAGCTGACAATGAGACATGTCAGCTATAAGTCCTGGCGGCGGAGTTGCCTCAGTTGCAGCTTCCTGCCGATGGCATAAAATAATTTGCAAACAAACAAGCCAAAAACAACTGGCAAATCAAACGGTACTCAGTTGGCTTTAATGCTCCATCTCTGTGTTGTTTGCAGCCCCTGGACCGGGATCAGCCCAATGGGCGGCCGCAATGGCGTTTCACCGTATTTGCCCAGGATGAGGGCGGCGAGGGCTTGGTCGGCTATGACATCCAAGTTAATCTGAAGGACATCAATGACAACGCACCGCAGTTTCCGCAGGGCGTCTACTTTGGCAATGTCACCGAGAATGGCACCGCCGGCAGCCCTGTGATGACAATGTCTGCCATTGACTATGACGATCCCAACGAGAGCACCAATGCCAAGCTAATCTACTCAATTGAGAAGAACGTCATCGAGGAGGAAACGGGCGCGCCCATATTCGAAATCGAGCCTGAAACGGGCCTCATCAAGACGGCCGTTTGCTGTCTGGACCGTGAACGCACGCCGGACTATTCCATCCAGGTGGTGGCCATGGATGGCGGCGGTCTGAAGGGTGAGTGTAGTGCCCCAGGCGGTTCCATTCTGCAGTTATACTCTGTTCAAAAAATAATGCAGGGTATATTGGTTTTGTGCAAGGTTTGTCAGCTTATTTTTCTTTTTGTTTATATTTTTAGCTGTTAAGCTTGAGCCTCAAATTCGTAACTCTTTTCATACTCGTATATAATTTATTTATTTTTAATTGTTATACTGTTAGCAAAGTGATATGGGGCGTATTGATTTTGAGAAGTGTTCTTCGTGCCGCTAATCCAAATGAAATCAAATTTCGACGACTTCATACCTGAAATACTTGCTAGTTATTTTATTTTATTTTTTTGGTTTTTTTATATACTCTGTTCCACAGCTGATTAAGAGTATATTAATTTTCTGCCATTTACGTATTCCTGTACATTCCATTGTACGTGGTTGGAACCTATTCGTCACAGTATTTTAAAATATTTAAAAAATAATTCGATTTATTCGGTTTATTTATAGGCACTGGCACCGCCTCCATACGTGTCAAGGATCTGAACGATATGCCGCCGCAGTTCACCAAAGATGAATGGTTCACGGAGGTGGACGAGACCAACGGCACGCATATACCCGAAACGCCCATACTGACAGTGACCGTGCAGGACGAGGACGAGACGAACAGCTTTCAGTACAAGGTGGTGCCGAACAGTGGCTTTGGTGCGGACAAATTTGCCATGGTACGGAATGCGGATGGCACTGGCTCACTGAAGATCATACAGCCGCTGGACTATGAGGATCCGTTGCAGAGCAGCGGCTTTCGCTTTCGCATCCAGGTGAATGACAAGGGCGAGGATGGCGCCGACAAATACCACGTGGCATACTCCTGGGTGGTGGTCAAATTGCGCGACATCAACGACAATGTGCCGCGCTTCGAGCGCGATCACATCGAGGTGTCCATCTACGAGGACACCAAAGTGGGCACCATACTCGAACAGTTCCGGGCCAGCGACGCTGATCAGGGCGGCCATTCGCACGTCAGCTATAAAATTGTGCGCGCCAGCAATCGGCGGCGCCAGTTCGCCATCAGCGACAAGGGCGCCATCAGCATTCAGCGGCCACTTGATCGCGAGTCCGCGGATCGACATCATGTCCAGGTGCTGGCCAGCGATGATGGCAATCCGTCGCGAACGGCGACGGCCACGCTGACGGTCGTTGTCAAGGATGTGAATGATAATGCGCCGACGCTGGCGCAGGACTACAGGCCAACGTTGCCGGAGAATGTGTCGCCACGCAAGATCATCGAGGTGGCCGCCAAGGATGTGGACGATCGACAGCGCGGCAACGGCGGCCCGTTCAGTTTTCGACTGGATCCGCTGGCCGGCGATGAGATACGAGCGGGCTTTAAAGTGGAATACGATCGCAGTAAGTCCTCAGAAATATTTATGTCTATAAGGGAGGCTAAAATACTATAGAAAACAATGAGGAATTTATCGCTTATTAACTATACAATACTTAAAGTAGCACAAAAAAAAAATAATTCGACTATTAGTTAAGCGTGTTTGCCTAAAGATATTTTTGTTTTTGTCCATTTTTAGTATATATTTTTGACTGAAAGTAAATGTTTTTCTTTTTAAGTTTATACTAAGATTCCTTAACTTTAAATTATGTTTATATCAGCACAATAAAATATATTTGAAGAGAAAAAACATGTATGATTGAGTACCTATTATTTTGACCATGATTGTAACTGGTAACCCATTTCAATATTAAGATTTTCTATGCCAATTGAATAGTTCTTTCTAGCATAAATATATCACAGTCAATTATTGTAGGATATAAAAACAATATTTATAATCTGTTAATAAAGCAGATTTTAATAGCCAAAATAAAGTGTGATTTTTCTAAAATAATAAAAATAAAAGCTATATGCGAATATCCCTTTTGATTTTTTCCTAAAACAATAACAAATATACATGTCAAAAAATTATTAATTATTATATTTATATCATTATTATTAAAGTAGAGTTTTAGCATAATCCATGTGTGCGCTATTACTGCGACCTATAAAATGTATTTAATCTATATAAGAGCATGAGGCTCCAGGTCTATCTACTACTATATATTCTATATATATATATCTGTTGAGATTACAAGATTTCCCATAACAAATATTCCTCTTCTATCTAGAGGATTACATTCCTTACGAAGGAGACCTTTCTTCAAAATGAACATGTTACTTTTACTGACTTTCATAGATTGTTTGAAGAGGGATTTATCCATATCTCATGAAATCTGTATCTTCAGTTCAAGAAGTTAGTTACATTTAAAAAATATATATTTTTTATTTTACAGTTATATTAAAGGCAAAAGTTACAGATAAACCAAAACTCCAGCAACTTTAAATTGAGTCCACAAAACTAAAAATGTGACTTTCCAAGTGCTGCCACTCTCAAGCAGCTAAAACAAAACTTTGGTCACGCATCGCCACATTCAAATCCTTGTTTAACCACAAGTCAATTTGCCTTTCTAATCAATCGCAATTCTTTGCACAGGCTTCGCTTTAGGGCCGTTTCCGGCTCGGAGCCGTTCTATAGAACTCCCAGCACAAACTATCATCGAAACGAAACTGACAGCGGCCGCATGCAACCATTTGTAGCAAGCACTTGAGACTCGTTCAGTTCAGTTGAGCTGAGCTCAGTTGAGCTAAGTTGAGCTGAGTTGAGTTGAGTTGAGTTTACTCCATTCACAATCAAAATCAAACGCTAAACCAAAGTGTGTTTGCATAGTAATGGTGATTGAATTATGCCACAGACAATCAGCATCATCAGCATTGTTTGTGCCCAGAGTTAGTTACCAAAAAGCTAGAGAGTCAGTAAAGAAAGAATCTAAAAGACGAGGGTGAATAAGTATGTGTTACCCTATAAAAGAGACTGAGCTAACATAAACCATCTTAAGGTAGAGAAACAAATTAAATCTTATTATAAAAAAACCTTTAAAATATAGGAGCTTTATTAACATTAAAATTGTACAAAAATTTAAAGTCCATTGTTAAATTTTTCAATTAAATTATAGAAACAAGGGCAGAGATATTAATAGAATTTATTATATTAGTTGCTGAAATATAATTTTAAAATCCACATACTAAATTTCTAAATTTCTTTCTAGCTCTTTTAGTATCTGAGATTATACTAAAAATCTAAAAATCTTTCAAAGTATAAAATAAAATCGCATCCAATTCATCCTTAGTAATCCCTATTATATATGTAAATGCAAATTAAATATACTGCATTTGAACTGATGACAGGGTATGCAAATTGGGAGATGGCGGCGCCTTCGGGCCAGTTTCTGGCACAGACACTCAATTGGTTCAACTGGCTTTGTTTCCACTCCGATTTTATTTGTTTTCTCTTGGGCGAATATCAAATTGGTCTTCACTCTTGTTGCCATTGTTAGGGGGTTTACTCGCAATGCCAAAAGAGTCATTAACAAAAAACAAAAAAAGAAAAAAAAAAAAAAAAGAACCTAGAAACATAGCACCCAAAACAAAATGAGTCGGCCGAAAGGAATACAGAAATTTGAGGTGTCACTTGAATACAAACCTGATATTGACAAACCGTGCGTTTTTCATTTTCTGCTCTGAGCGCTTTTTTCTCTATGGCACTTTTGTCCTGTATTTGACTTACAGGACTCCGTTTTTTTTTTTTTTTTTTTTTGATTGAGGGTGTACTAAAACTTTTTCCTTTGAATCTTTTATTCATTTGCTGCTTTTTTTTTTGCCCTTTTTATGGGCCGACGCGTGCTTAGATTTCAAGCGATTGGGACTGAATAAATAATTGATTCGAAAAGCCGATTAAATTCATTGCCATAAACAAATAAATGGTAGAAAAAAAAATTAAATGGGATCATTGCGGCTGTCGGGCAAAACGATATTAATTTGCATGGCTAATTATCTAAATGAGTTGTGTAATTAGTGTAAAAACAACCCAAAACAGCAGGTAGCAGCTATCATTAGGCCAATAAATTGTTAATCAAGCTAATGCATTTTATATCATAATTCCAAAATGCTTTTCCATTTAATGCCTGCATATGCTGTTTCAATTCGATTCCCACAAAATGTGCCATTAATTATGCCAAATTTAAAAATATACGGCCATAAAAACTTGCAAAATATAGCCTATTTTTTACATTGAGTATTTTGAATATATTGATTGCATTCACATATTTTGATAGCCGCATAGAAATTGGATAATCATGAATTAACTATCATCAATAATGCAACATAATTTGACAACATAATTCACAATTTATGTGTAAATTGGGTTGTGCTTATGCATTTCCCAGAGAATGACACTCACATATTTTAATATTCAAATAAATGTTGTATTTATTTTGAATATTTTGCCAATGAAAAATGATAAATTTTTTTGGGAATTTGATTCAAATGAAATGAGGGTTAAATTATAATAAAAAAAAGTATTTCCTCTAGAATTTCTCTTTGACGTATTTAATAATTGCAAATGCCATTTAGAGAACGAGATAATTTAAATTTTCTTACAAGCGGGCAAAGCTAATATTAAAAAACAATTACCTCGGGCAAATATCTGTAATAATAGTAGCAAATACCAAAGTACTTAAAGTGAGAAAACGATACGCAGCTCAAATATTTGACAGTCTTAAGTTTCAACTAATTAAATTTATAATTTCTTCTAATCAAATACCATTTGCTGACTTTAATGAAGCTAAAAAGCAGTCTTGAATTTCCATGCTTACACAACATTTTCGCCTTTCTCCTCTTTTCTTTCAACCCAACCATCGACTACAACAACAACAACAAATAACATCAAATGAAATTCATCTGAATGCCTAACATTTCAACCCGAACCCATTCGACGCCCACAAAAAACAGGAGGCGACAATGGCAACGGGGTGGCCATCATCTCCTCGCTGCGTCCCTTCGACCGTGAGGTGCAGAAATCGTACGACATTCCCATCGAGATAAAGGACAACGGAGCGCCGGCAATGACCGGCACCAGCACTTTGACGGTGACCATTGGCGATGTGAACGACAACAAGATGCAGCCGGGCAGCAAATCGGTGCTGGTATACAACTACCAGGGACAGTCGCAGGACACGCCCATCGGCCGGGTGTACGTCAACGATCCGGACGATTGGGATGTCCCCGATAAGAAGTACTATTGGGAGGCGCAGGAGCATCAGCGCTTCAAGCTCGACACGGACACCGGCATCCTGACGATGCGGGCGGGCACCCGACGCGGTCGCTATCAGCTGCGCTTCAAGGTAGGTGTTGGCCATACCAATTAACAAATGAATTGATTAATTGGCCATGAGAATTGTCGCCTTTCTGTCGCTGTTGCATCGACTTAGTGATGTTAGCCCGAAATGAACATCGATTTTTTATATCGATTTAGAAACTAGTCGATATATCGAAAAACAACATAATCGGGTTAGAATTGAAAAGCACCGCTGCTGTGAACATCGATTTATAGATTTTACTATCTCTAACATAAAGTTCGCGTTCTTTTTGGCGGCCTTAGTTATAGCTTAAAGGTTCCCAAAGTTTCCGATTTATTTATAAAAATCTATCGCGATACATCGAAATATCGTAAAAAATTTTAAGTTAAAATTAAAAAAATCGATACATCAGTTTTTCGGTTTTATTAACATCACTTCTTATCGCCTGACTACCGTTTATACTTGAACTTGTTGCCAACTATCGATTAGATATTGCCTATCTATTGCGCATCTTTTGCCTTATATCCCCTATATATCGCCTACTTATCGCCTGTTTTTCAGTCTCTCTATCACATATTTATGGCCATTTTAACACCTATCTGTTGCCTATTGACAGTCGTTGATCTATCGATAACCTCTCGCATTTTTATCGTTCATCTATCGTCTATGAATTGCCCATCTGTGACATGTTTCTTATCTGTGCCTCAATCGATTTTATAATATACCTAAATCGGACTTTTGGGCATCTTTAAGCTATAACTGAAGACGCAGAAAAGAACGCGAACTTGGCGATATTCAAAAGTATTGAAACATCGATGTATCGATGTTAACAGCAGCCGGGTCTTCCAATTTTAGCCCGATAATATTTATTTTAATTTATCGACGCATCGATGATTAGCAGTACGATTTTCTAATCCGATGTATAAAATAAAATGTCATCTATTTATCTATAGTCCTTGTGTTCTTTCTATGTATTGCCTATATATCATATCATATATATTGCCTTTTTATTGCCCATTTTATCTCACTTTCATATTGCCATTTTCTTACCAATTTTTTGTCACTTTCATTTATTTCACCACTTGCAGGTGTACGATCGGGAGCACGGCCAGGAGGATATACCGGCGAATCTGAGCGTTACGGTCAGGGACATCACCGCCGAGGCAGTGCAGCAGGCGGGCTCGATGCGCCTGGCCCACATCACCGACGAGGACTTTGTGCGCACCTGGAATCCGCTCAAGCAACAGGTGGAGCCCTCGAAGCTCGAACGCTTTCGCAACAAGCTGGCCGAGCTCCTATACACGGATCGCGACAACGTGGACGTCTTCAGCGTTCAACTGCGCGCCCAATCCCCCCAGCCGCTGACCGATGTTCATTTTGCCGCTCGATCGGCCACACAGCAGCCGTATTTTAAGGCCGTTCGGCTTAACGGTATTGTGCAAATGCATCGCGAGGAGATCGAACAGGAGGTGGGCCTCAATATCACCATGGTGCACATTGACGAGTGCCTGCACGAGGGCCACGGCAAATGTCCCAGCGGTTCGTGCAGCTCACGCACCGAGCTGGGCAAGCGTCCCTATACGGTCAGCGTGAATCGTACGGCGCTCGTCGGCGTCCGGCTGGAGTTGAGTGCGCAGTGCGTCTGCCGGGCGCGCAATTTTACCGGCCAGGAGCACAATTGCCGTTCGCATCATTGTTTTAACGGCGGCCGTTGCGTGGAGACGCGCAACGGTCCGCGCTGCGTCGCCTGTCCGGTGGGCTATGGCGGACCACGCTGCCAGCAGTCGACGCGCAGCTTTCGTGGCAATGGCTGGGCCTGGTATCCGCCACTGGAGCTGTGCGGCGAATCGCATTTGAGTCTGGAGTTTATTACGCGCGAACCGGACGGCCTCATACTGTACAATGGGCCCATTGTGCCGCCCAAACTGGGCGCGAACATAATCAGTGACTTTATAGCCATTGAACTGGAACAGGGCTATCCGCGGCTGCTCATCGACTTTGGCTCGGGAACGCTGGAGTTGCGCGTCAAGACCAAAAAGACTCTGGACGATGGCATTTGGCATCGTTTGGACGTCTTTTGGGATGCCGAAAATGTACGCATGGTTGTCGACTTTTGCCGAACGGCTTTGATCACCGAATTGGAGGACGGCAGTGCACCGGAATTCGATGATAATGCGTGTCAGGCACGGGGACAAATACCACCGTTTGCGGAAACATTGAATTTGAATCAGCCGCTGCAGCTGGGCGGCCTGTACAGGCAGCACTTTGATCAGACATTGTACAATTGGCAATATGCGTTCAGCTCGAAGGGTTTCGATGGCTGTATACGCAATGTGATCCATAATTCGGAGCATTATGATTTGGCATTTCCGGCGCTGGCGCGCAACAGTTTTCCGGCCTGTCCGCAAACGGATGAGGTTTGCCTGAAGACAGAGCATACGGCCCGGTGCTGGGAGCATGGCAATTGTGTCGCCAGTCTCGTTCAGGCCAAATGCCATTGCCAGCCGGGCTGGATGGGGCCCGGCTGCAATGTGCCCACCGTGCCCAGCACGTTTAAGCCGCAGAGTTATGTCAAATTTGCGCTGAGCTTCGAACCGGATCGTTTTAGCACACAGCTGCAGTTGCGATTTCGCACACGAGAGCTGGCCGGCGAGCTGTTCCGCGTTAGCGATCAGCATCAGCGCGAATATGCCATTTTGGAGCTGCGACGTGGCCAGCTGCAGTTTCGCTACAATCTCAATTCGCTGCGGAATGATGAGCAGCTGTTGGCGCTGACCGCCATTGCTGTCAACGATGGGCAGTGGCATGTGGCGCGCATTAGTCGCTACGGTTCGGCGGCCATTTTGGAATTGGATGGCGGCGAGTCGCGGCGTTATAATGAATCGTTTCAGTATCAGGGACATCAGTGGCTGAGCATTGACAAGCAGGAGGGCGTCTATGCGGGCGGCAAGGCGGAATATACGGGCGTCAAAACGTTTGAGGTGCAGTCGGACTTTCAAAGAAGCTGCCTGGATGACATCAGGTAGAACAGTTCTCTCTCTCTCACTCTCTCTTTCTCTCGCTCTCTCTTCTCTCTCTCTCTCTCTCTGTCTAACTTTGTTTGTACCTTGTAAAACTGTTTGCTAATTATGCGCATTCGAATTTCTTTGTTTCGACGCTCACAAAAGACTGGATGGCAAACATCTGCCATTGCCGCCGGCCATGAATGGCACCCAGTGGGGCCAGGCGACAATGGCCCGGAATGTGGAGCGCAACTGCCCATCGAATCGGCCCTGCTCGAATGTTATCTGCCCGGATCCCTTTGATTGTGTTGATTTGTGGAACGAATACGAGTGCACGTAAGTACAGCCAACTGCTTATTGCACATACCAAAAGGCATACAACAACAACAACTACTATTAACACATTTCGTTTGGCTTTCACAACGAGCTGGCCAACTTGTACTCAACTACACCTATTGCTTAGCCCAGTTGCAGCTCTTTTTATTCACATTGCAGCTAAAAAAAAAAAAAATCACATGTGTTCAATCAGTTGAAGTTTCTAATTGGCTGCTGATTTCCATCTACTGTTAGGTTCGATTGCAGTTTAAAAGGTTCTCTTGCCTCTTTAAGTGTTTTTTTTTTTTGTCATGTCTTTTATCTTGCAATTTGGCGTTTATATTTTTTTTCGTTCTTTTTCTCTTTCTTCGAAGTGTACAAGCTTTATAAATTTGGCACGAAGCTAACGAGCAAAGCAAATCTCACTTGCATTAAGTTGATATTTTGTATACCCATTGAAAATGGCTTAAAAGGGTATAATGGTTTTGTGCAAATGTATGTAACAGGCAGAAGGAAGCATCTCCGACCCCATAAAGTATATATGTTTTTAATCAGGACGACGAGCTGAGTCGATTTAGCCATGTCCGGAAACTACAAAAGCTAGAGAACTAAACTTTTCGACTTTAGATTCTTCCAATCAATACGCAGTACAAATTTATCATTTGTTTTCGATATCTTGCTCCCTTTCATTATTATCGATAAAAATCGATTTAAAGACTTGATTTTCTTGGCATATGTCGGAGACTATAAGAGCTACGGCGTCAAAGTGTTCTTTATTTAGTTTATTTTATGCTCGTAAGTAATACGCAGCTTATAAGTATTTCGGATTTTGGATACCAAAAATAATTTGAGCTGAAATATATTTTAAAGTACACTTTCAAATATTTTATTTTAGTTTTAAATATTGAACAAATAGCTGGCCGAAAAAGACACAGTTTTAAAAAAGTCGAAACCTGCGCTGTTTTAATAAAAACTCCGGTTCTATAATATTTTCGACTGCACATTGCTTAAGCTGGCATTACTTTTGATTGCTACCCAAAAAGAGACGGAAAATGCAACCAAGCATGTGAAACACATCATTTCTCCATTAACTGTGGCATAAACTCAGCATTCCCGCTTTCCTGGCACACCTGCAGTGGCTGTGATGGCTGTGGCAAACATATCGAAGGGCGAAAGCACAACAAATAATATCAATTGTCATCAGCATGTCCTGATACAGTCACCCCACTCTCCCTGCTCTCCTTATCCCTTTTTCCGATGCAATGACAGTCAACGACACCACAGAATATATATGCTATATATAAATATATATAAATATATATATATATATATGTATGTATATTTGTGAATGTTCAAATGTATTTGCATGCGAGCACATGACTTTCGATGGCGCATCTTCTTCCCATTCTCTCTCTCGCTGTGTCTCCTTCAGCTACTGGCAGCTGCCATTTGCAACACCTACTCCTGGCGGAGAGGCGAGCACATTTTCCACATCATTAGTTTTGCCGAGTGACTCCATTTAAGACACGCTGAGAACAAACAGCAGTCCCCCGCCCCACCCCCGCTTTTCCCCTGCACCTGTTCGCTGGCTGCCTATCTATGCAGCACTGCATCATGATTTTTGCCACGCCGCCCCCGCCCTCCCTGTTGGCCACTAGCGCCAACAGCTTCGTGCTCCATTTATTCTTGCCATTATAAATATCAGCGGGGAGTGCGGGGAACAGCAGCAGCTGCTGCTGCTGATGCTGCTGCTGTAGCAACTGCTGCTGCGAAAAGCTGCCTTGCTCCCATTTGTAAGACGAATTGAAGAGTTGGCTCTTTAAGCAAATTTAAATAACGGCACACGGACACTTACTGAGCCGGGCTTTGCGCCACACACATACACACACACCCACCCACACACATATACACCTGTCTGTCCGCTCGTCCAGGTGCCATAAATTATGCCTGCTTTTTAGCCTCAATTCGAATTTCATTGTGCAGACGCGGTTGAAATTGTGTCAGCTGCTGAAATAATGTTAAATTCTCTTGCCCAACACTCACTTGTTAAGACGAAGAAGAAGCAGCAGCAGCAGCAGCAGCCGCTGAATTGACCCACATTGCAAGTGTGCGTGTGTCCGTGTGAAAAGCGAAAGCTGACAAGCACTTTAAAGTATTTAAAATTGAGATTCACCTTTTGAAAAACACGTCAAGTGCTGACAATGTGCTCAATTTGTAAAAACCCCGCGCAGCTTTTATACGCAAGGTCGCAATGCAACAAAAACGGTTCGAAGCTGCATTATTTTTAATTCTTGTATTTTACTATGAATCGAATCACGACAGTTGCTTATGACTGATATATATTTTTTAATTTTGACATGACAGTAGGGATATTTTTAGTAACAACATTTAATTTGCACTGTGAGCTAAACCAAAAATAAATTTTGAATTTAATTAGTTTTTTTTTGGCTTGTTTTACCTTGTTTAATTTATATAAACCTAAACCTACGATTTTTCAAAGTTTTCCTATTTACAAAAAAAAAATAAATTAGGAAAGAACGTTTGAATTGCAATTTTTGAAATTCATGGGCGCGAGAGTGGGCGTATCTAAATTTTTCGGCTCGATCTTTAGAGGAGGTCATTAGTTTGCCAAATTAGGTGACTCAAGCCTTAAAATTGTGGGAAATATGGATTTTCTGAGCTTACCCGCCCCCATGATATAAAGATTTGTTCAATTTGCCACGCCCCAATGGGCGTATCCAAAATATTTTATGTCCGACCTTTAAGGAAGGTCAGCAGCACTCTGTCGCTATAAATGTTTTGCATTTATCTTTAACATTGAGGAAGATATATCGATTTAATCAATTTGCCACGCCCCCAATGTGCGTAACCGAAATATTTTTTGTGTGATCTTTAAAAGAGGCCTTCAGTAAACTGTCTTAAAATGTTTAGATTTTTCTTACACGAAAACTGAAAGAGATATAGAGATGAAGTCTCTAGCTTCAATAGCAGCTTTCAAGCATACCTATAAAGAACATCAAAAGGCAAAGCTGTGCCAGCGTTGTAAAAAGATGTTAAGTGCCCAAATATTTTAGAATAAGCTCATGAAACACTGATTACCCTGGGAAACTATGAGCTAATCCGATAGGGAGCCTGCTAGTCGTGTCTCAACGGAACTAACGCGCTTAATGCGCTGCAAAGCTGTACAAAAAACAGACACACAAAGCGCGCAGGACAACGGGGAATTCAAGCCACGTTAGTCAACCGGCCAGCGGCCAGCAACTGAGCAACTTTTTTTTTATTTTGGTTTGAAACAGAAAATGTTTGGGCGCTTTTAAAAAGTTATGCACAACATGAATTTTACAAATGCCACTCTAAAACTGAAACTGCTGCCCTCTCTCTCGCTCTGTCTCCGTCTCTCACTCTCACTGTATTTACTATCTGGCTTTGTCATTACAGCTGCAGCGAGGGACGCATCATGTCGGCGGACACGAAAGGCTGCGTCGATCGCAACGAATGCCTGGACATGCCCTGCCTCAATGGCGGCACTTGCATCAATTTGGAGCCGCGTCTACGATATCGTTGCATTTGCCCCGAGGGCTATTGGGGCGAGAACTGTGAACTGGTGCAGGAGGGACAGCGTCTGAAGCTGAGCATGGGCGCCCTGGGCGCCATATTCGTTTGCCTGATTATCATATTGAGTAAGTACAGCGCAATGGTCGGCCCAGACTGGCAGCTGGGCGGACCCAGTTGGGTATGTCGCTAAGCTCCTGCAATTTGGCATGCATGTGAGTCAGTTTAAGCGGCTTAAGCCGCATTCGCATTCGCATCCGCATAGCCCCCTCAGCAGTTTCAACCCGACCGCCCCCCTATCCTGCAGTTGTTTGCCGTTGTCTGTTTTTACATGTAAATGCAATTTTCAGTAGGTTGGACGCGCTGCACTTAAAACCCAACGGGAAAAAAAAACCCCCTCACACACACACACACACACACACAAAATCAACGACATCCGCATATGTTTGCGGAGCACTGTAAGGCGGAGAGCGGTTGGGTTTCTGGGCAGGGGTTGAACTGCGTAAAGTGCCACATTTCTTGCTTACTTTTTAATGCCATGCACCAGCCCAATTTGTAGTGTTAGCCGGTTGAAAATGCCAGGCGGCTAATTAAGAAGTGCACAAAAAAATAAATAAAAAATTAAGAAGTGCACAAAAAAATAAACAAAATAAAAAAACGAAACGAATTACATTTAATTTTGCGCACAAAACATGTGTTTACAATTGGCAATTGGAACACAATTTTTTAAAAGCTTGACCATTGCTTGATCAATTTGTTATGCCATTAAATTTTATTTTCTTTTATTATATTTGCAAACGAAAGCTGCTTTAACCCAGCTTTGGTCGGGCCAAGTGTTTTGTATTTTAGAATTCTAATTCAGATTTTCACGTATGTTCCGTCCAAGTGGGTGGATTAACTATTTATACAGCGCTTTGCGAGTTGAGTTTAAATCCATTTGGGACGCATATTTAACTATGGCTAATGCAACGTTGGACACCCTTTTTTAGCCAAGGAAAAGGTTTTTTATTTTAAGCAATCAGTAAAACACGTCTCGAATGAATTTCTGGCATAGCTTTTTGCCAAGTGGCTTGAAGCCGATCCTATTGCGAAGAAAATGTTCTATTTAACAAGTTTGTTTTAATCCTTTGTTTGGCTCTTATTCATTGCCAATATTTATTGCATATTTAAATTACGTGTACTATTTTCAGGTGAAGGCAAGGATTTTATTTTGTTAAATTTTCGGCATGGGTCTTTGCAGGTGGATTTTATTCCTATTCAAAAAAATATAGTCTTTTCAAATTTCCGATACAAATATTTCACATTTTTGCTAAAACATATTAGACTAAGAAATTTTGTTAAATTAATTAAAATTTCCGGAGCAAATATTTTACATTTTTGCACTTTCTCAAATTAGGGATGTTTATTTAGTCGTTTAAAAAGGGATTTAACTTTTCTTGGAATAAATATTAAAAACGTTTTCTTTTTACGAATGAAACTTTCAAATCTAAAAAACAGATTGAAATAATATTTTACTGCATAAAGGATTCCAAGAGCAAGGATTCGAAATTATCAAATGCTTCATATACGTTCAACTTCCAAAGCTAAAATGCAAATCTCTTATAACTGGCAACTAGCAACAAGAAATATTTAAAACAAAAATGAAGCTAATTTTAAGAACTCAACCGGTATACCGGCTAGAATAGTGGCCGCCTCTTTGGCCATTCTAAACGGCATTTGGCCATTTTGTCAGATTTAGTTTTTACTTTTTCTAAGATTTCATTTGATTTCAATTTGAACTCTATGTGCTTTTGCCAATACACTGACACTTAATGGACTTTTGCAGCGGGCGTAAAGTGGATTTGTTCATTTTCAAAATGTTTAGAAAAAGAGAGCGAGAGATGATGGCAAATTGAGAGAGTGTGTGTGTGTGGAAGGGTGACTAACAAATGCGAAAAGTACACGCTGGCGTATACGCAATGTACGACAATTTATTTTCGCTTGCAGGCTCGTTCGACTCGATTTCGTTTTTCGTATTCCAAAAAGGATTTTCAATTCTCCCTCTCTCTCTCTCACTCTTTCTGTCCCTCTGCTGCTCAGTGGGCAATTTATTAAAGAGCCTTATTTAAAAGTGAAGCTGATTTATATAGAAAGACGGACGCACATAATCGGGGCTAGTTTTAATGAGCGAAAGGCGTGCGGTTTAAAGTTGCAACAGCAACAACAACAATAGCAATAACAAAATCTACAAAAAAAAACAAAAAACGTTAAGCTAATTAGTCGCTTCGGGCCAGCTAATTACACGGTTTGCCGTTTTGTGGGGTGGCTGGACGTAGAGCACGCATACGCCGCGTTGGCCATAAAACCGCTAAACCGCAAAATAGGCGCAATAAATAAACGCAAACGAATGTCCTGGCAGAATAGCAGGCAGCACACACACACACACACACACACACGCACCGCGCTTGGCGTTTATGAAGTGAAAATTTCAAGAAACTGACAACAAGTTCGTTTACTGGAGGCAGTTTGCCTTTGTTGCGTGACGTTGTTGTTGCATTAAAGTGGCGTAAAGACAAAAACAAACTAAATAATTATCTAACATTATTTACAGTCAACGCTTTTTGTGTTCGCCTCTCGCCCAGTCCCTGCCCGTGTCCTGTGTAATCTCAGAATCGCTGAACTGTATTTTGGCATAAAATTTCAAGGGGACTCGAGCCCTGGCATAAAAGAAACACCCCAAAAAAAAAACCACTCAAAAAAAAAAAAAGAATGAATGAAAAAACGTACAACTTAGCCGGACTGCCCTGATGAGCTTCTGTATCACAGAGCAACTGACCCGACCTGGTCATGAAGTTTTGGCTGCCAGCAAAAAATAAGCAAATGACAAAAAACAACCCCCCTTTCTATTTTTTGTGTGTAGTTTAGCTAACTGTAAACAAAGGAGCCCAAAGAACAGGGCAGGCTTTGCTGTTTTACAAGTGTGCCAGTTTTGTCCATTGTTTTTCTGTCATAGTTGCTGCAATTATTGTTTATTTTGGGATATAGTCATTTACACGTAAAGTCCAGTGTAGTTGTGATTGTGTGTGTGTGTGCGTATGTGTCAACTGAATTGAATAATTACTGAACTGTTAAAAGAAAAGAGAGAGTAAACTAAAATAGAAAATTTTAAATAAATAGAAAACATTTTTGTAATATTTAGGATAAGGAAAAGCTAGGAATTTTCTAATTTAAAATTTGTTGATGTATGTAACTAGAGAAATAAATGTTGAGAGTCTTGAAAATTGGTCGGTTAAGTTAGCTAAAGGTACCAATGATAAAATACTGAATATTAAGGCGAAATTTAAAATTATAAAAAGTTTGAAAGCATTAACAATTAGTTTTTTAAAACTAACTATTTATTATTATTAATTAATTTTTTATTAATTTGTATGCTTATGAATATTTTTAATATTAAAAATAATATTTTAAAAAAATTTAATAATAATAACAATAATATAAATAATAATAACTTAAGTAATGAAGTCAACAAAAATATCGAGGTAAACAGCAGCTATTTTTTTTTCCAATTTTAACTTCATAATCTTTGTTACACTATTTCAATCTACCACGATCGATTCTTAAAAAAAAAAATCGGTATCTTTAAGTCAAAACCGCCAAAAAAAAAAACAGGCGAACATTACAAAACTTAAGAGTCTCACGTTAAAAGTTTTTTTAGCATTGTAATTTTCAATAAAGCCACTTTAGATTTAAGCATTCTTGCCTCTCAAGTTTCCATTTGTACTATTTCCCATTGATTGCCCTTCAACCCACCCATTTGCCATATTCTTGCAAAACGTGCCGCCTGCTCCAGTCCCAGCTCAGAATAACTGTTGCGAACAGACGCAAGTATTTCCGCTTTTTGTTTTGTCTGAACGCGAGTGAGGTAAAAATGTGAAATAAATACCTAAAGGTAAAAGTCGTCTAACTGTCAGTCGGTGGTGGTGGCGGTGGCGGTGTTGGTGGTGCTATAACAACAACTCCATTTGCGTTTAATGATGCTAATTAAATCTAAAGAAAAATGTTATTCTTCTACGTTTTCGACACGCCAGGAGGCCAATTGAAAAGGTACAAAGAGCGAAAACAAGTAATAAATGTTGCATCGAGAGTGCACGACTGGGCGTTGCCCTGTAAACATATCTGAAGTGTATAAAACACAAAGAAGCTATGCAGGATATAATTAGATATGTGATGAGAAATACCTAAAATGCTGAATATTCAAATGTTTAATCATGATATTAGGTTGAAAATCGATTTTTATCGATTTGTGGGATAAAACGCGTATATAATATAAGATCCGATATATAATATAAGATCCTAAGAAAACTATAAAGCTTCATTAATTTCCGATTTTTTTTTTTTTGATTTGGTTAGTTATTGATTAGCTAAGTTGTTTAACGGAAACCAGAATCTATAAGCTCAGATATTTTCATACTGAACAACTGCATTTTCTTGCTCAACCCAATTTTAACCATTTAAAATGAGTATAGGGTATAATTACCATCTGAATACCATTGTACAGGAGTAAATGATAATGAAAGTCGAGCATTAAATAGAATACTCCTGTTTCTAATGGTATTCTGCTGATAATAACTGTAATGATAAGTAGCATTTGAAACGCTTATGGCCGCTTGATTTTCAAGTGCTGAAAAGTTGAAACTCTTGGCGATTATTAATGAACTTTTAAGGGCAAGTTTTCGGCTTGGCGATGTCTTGTAGACCAGCTGCCAGTTATTGCAGCCCCAACTAATGAATCCGCTTAACCAAAAAATGTGAAGAACAAGAAGGAGAGACAGCAGCAGTGAAAGCCTGCTAAGAAGAAGAAGAAGAAGAAGCAGAAGCAGAAGCAGCAACGCGAAATGCCGCCTTCTGCTCATTTGAGAGCCAAGGGCTGAGTTTTAATTATTTTTACTTGACTGTCATGTTTGCCGAACCCCGACTACCCGAGTTAATATTGCTGTCAACTGAAGCACAAATGATAAAATGCACTTTCAATCCCAGCCCAGCCACCGGCCTCCCCCCACCCACCCCTTTCCGCACCCCTCAGGCAGCCGCCCTTGTGCCAGTTTGTTGTTGTTTTGTACCCAAATGGCAAAAACAGAACATGTTCGCTAGCGGATTCGAGAAGCATAAAACTTATTAATAACTTTATGCTACTTAAGCAAACTGAACTAAAGCCAGAAAGTGGCAAAAAGAGAAACTTAACAAGTTTTTCTGTATTTGAAATGGTTGTGTTTTTCATCTCGTAATCCGCTTAACTCGTAATACTCTCTGCTCGCTTCTCCAAATGCAGGGCATCCAATATCGCCAACAACAAACTATATGCGGATTGTCGCAAGTGTGAGTGGCTACCGTACTGCTGTCTTCCTCTCTCTCCTTTTCCCTCTCCATTTCTATATCTTTTTCTGCTTTTTGGCTGTGCGTAAATTAAACCTTACAATTATCAAGTATTACAAGTTGAGCCAACAAAAATAGTCCATTACCAGTTCTGGCAAAGTATCTGTATCTCTATTTTAGCTTTAGATTAAAATAAAAATTGTAATTTATTTAATCACTAAGTTTAAGTTTTAATGGGCAAAAGATTTTTGGTGGCCACAAAACTTGCAGCTATTTTAAGTTTATCGCGCGTTTTCCCATTGGCGCATTTTATTTCGGAAAATGGTAAAACTCCTTAAATTTGTTGTAAAAACCTTTAACAGTTGATTTTATTAGCTTTGCAAATTTAATCGATTTAAACATCTAAGTTTACTTTAAGTTTTTTTTAAAAATGATTTTAAAAAATATAGTCAATTAAATATAAGTTTTCCAATGTGCAGTATTTGTTTTTTTTTTAGGAAAAACCTGCAGAAAAATACATTCAGTGTCGAAATTTTTCCTCTATCCTAGGTTAATTATGAGATAATTATGAAGTTATGTAAGACGAAGATATATATTTTTTGCTTTATACCTTGTTGTTATTATTGGTTCAATAAACCAATAACTTGACCTCGAGCCAGCCAAACTCATTCTTATTTTTGTTATATATTGGAAAATTCGTTTAATTCCGTTCTTTAAATATACCAAAAATTAGAGATTGCTTAAATTTAAGTTTTACTTTGAATTTGATAACAAGAAGACATTTTTATATAGGATGTCCCTGTCCCACTTTAGGAACCCAAAATACAACTCATCCACCTTTAAATGTATTTTTATATAGCTGAAATACATGTCTATATATAATATATCAATATAAAATATATAAAAACTTCTTCACTATATTGTTGACTATGGGATTTTATGAATTAATAAAAGAATTCTATTGGATTATTTTTCAAGTTTAGAAATGTTTCTAACATATAGCTTGTTTAAAGTTCAACTACAGCTTTTAAATTAAAGTATTAAAGACCAATTTAAACGCATCGCTTTTCTCAACTCTGTTCTTGTTTTTTTCTAGCAGTTATCGCATTGATATTCATTCTGTACAGTCGCAAACGTAAAACCACCAAGAAGAAGAAACGCTCCGGAACGGAAAAGGATGTGCGCGAAACGGTGATTAGCTATGAGGACGAGGGCGGCGGCGAGGACGATATGACGGCATTCGACATAACCCCACTACAAATACCAATCAGTGCACAGAGCGGCACAATGCCGCCGGACATAGCCGCCTGCAAGATGCCCATTATATGTGAGTAAACACACGGCGTATATGTGTGTGTGCCTGTCCAGAATTACAAGAGAGAGCCAGCCTTCATCTACCCCTCACCTCTCTTGCCACGTTAGATCCTGTCATGACACTGCTGCCGCCCGGCCAGGAACTGAATGTGGCCTATCTGATGGAGGAGCGCAAGCAGCGCATCGACAAGGATCCCAATGCGCCGCCATTCGATGACCTGCGCAATTTTACGTTCGAGGGCAGCGGCAGCATTGCCGAATCGCTCAGCTCGTTGGCATCAGGTGAGTGTCAGGCAGGCAGTGGGCCAATGCCTTGACACTGAACCGTTAAAAACACAAAACAACATTCACTTTGCAGGCACCGACGATGAGAATCAAGACTTTAACTATTTACAAAATTGGGGTCCACGTTTCAATGCCCTCGCCGCGATGTACGTGCATGATAAAGCGAAAACCAAACAACAACAACAACAGCAGCAGCAGCAACAGGAGCAGCAGCCGCCGCCCCAAGTGGGCGTGGACAATGTCCTGGCCGTGGTTGCAACCGGCAGCGGCGCTGGTCCAGGGGGTGGTGGTGGTGGTGTAGGGGCAAACGCTACCGCGGAAGCCGGCAAAGTTGTATTATAAAAATAAATAGTTAAGTTGTAGTTAAAAATGATGTTTCAGCTGTAAGCGTAATGCCAGGATATGGAAACGGATGTGCATGTGGATTGTGCAGCAATTTCAACTCGACTACAAAACTTAAGTATTCAATATGTGTGTGTGTGCGTGTGTGTGTGTGTGACTCAGTGTATGTGCATGTGAATGTTAGCTTAGGGCTAGTTTGTAAGCGACAAATGCGAATTATACTAAAGCAGAGCCTTTACGAGTACTGTTACTTCTCTATTGATATTGACATATAGGAAATACTATATCTAAAATAATTCAAACATTCCTTTAAACTTTTAGAACTATTTAAGGAAAATTGTAATTTCATTTTGTTTACCAGTTTGGAATTTTTAAAAATTAAATTTATATTGTTTCCACACTTGCAAAATTAATTAATTCAAATTTAATTAGTCTTTAAATGTTTAAAACAATCTTTTCTTATGTCAAAAGTACGTTTTAAATTTAAAAAATTTTGCAATCTTTATATTCCAAGAAAAAAATTATTTCTTTTCATTCTTTCTTTTGTCAAGTGGAACAATTTTTAAAGTATTTCTTATATTTCGTATTTCACTTTTCTGGACAACATTTGTTCTTTCAGTCAGAACAATTTTTCATAAATAAATAATTCCCTTTTAAATGGTTTATTTTTTAAAATTTTTTATTTTATATCCAAAAGCTGTTTTCTGTCTTTCTCACACATGTCACAAATCTTCAACATTTTCCAACGTTTTCAAGTGAACCAACTAAGAATCAAAAACGAAAAACTAAAGAGAAACGCAAATAACCTATTATTAAGCAAGCTATATGATACTATGTAAAAGAGTTTATGAAACTTGATACAGCTAGTTAAACACCCTGTATAATATATGGCATTAACTTTAGCACGTAAGTTGCAGCTACCCAGCCCCGAAATTCAAAGCCTCACTAAGCCCCTCTGTCCCTTTTCCCAAGCATACATTTGAGCATTACACGCGTTCGGGTGAACAAGAAAACGACAACTTTTTTCGGGACCTGGACTTTAGTTGCTCCGGAGTCTGGACAGCGACACGTGTCCGATTGCGAACCGATTTCGCACCTGAAAACGGAGGCCCCCACCCCCACCCCCTTCATTCCCTTTCCCTACGCAGTTGGCTGCTCACGTGGCCAGAAAAGTTAATGCTGCAGCCCGCGTTAGCAGCAAAAACTTTTGGTGAAATTTATAACTAAAAAAAAACTAAAAAAAAAAAGAAATTAAATCAGAAACTACCAACTGAAAAGTACTGTAACATAATTTTGTACATAGTAAATTGTGTAATTTTAATATTAAATTATAGGCCAAATAAAACGGCAGTTAAAACCAAACATGAATAAGGAAATAATGGCAAAGAAAGACAAACACACAGAACTACTAGATTAATTGACTACAATTAAATTTAAATTAAATTTAAATTTAAATTTAATTAACGCGCCCGAGCGAACCAGTTGATCAACAAAAATTTAATATTTCTGCATTTACTAGCAAATACACGTGGTAAAAAAACTAAACAAAAAAAAATACAAAAAAAAACGGAAAAACCTATAATAATAATATTGTAACATGTATTAAATGAAATTATGAGAAAACAAAAACTTAAAGAAAAAAAAAGAAAACACAAAATGTTAATTAAATTTACGTTAGTTAATGGACAATTTGTTAGTAGTTAGCATTTAAGCATAATTTTTTAAAATTAATAAACGCCCCACAGAAAAACAATAAAACTGAATATGCAAAACGTTCACTTTCTATGGAAACTCTGAGGCCAATTACCCATTTAACCCACTTAGGCCTCCCGTCAGTGCCCAAGTCCTTGCCTAACGATCCTTGAATCCCGGCGAATCTGGCTAACATTTCCGGTCGTCACAGCACCAGCTTTAATATAGCGTTAAATTTAAAGGTGTCAAAAAGGGTTCGAGATGTGTGGTTAGCATCAAGTACATTTTGTAGGAAGTGTCAACGCATGATATACCAATAAATACCCTGTTGGATTACTTAAAGCAATTTAAAATTTTGTGTCAAATATTTTGTGGATTGCGAAGAGACTAAAAATTTGTCTGTCAATTTCAGGTCTAGATTTGGCATTTTTGGTGGATTTTAAAAGAGAATTTATGCCCAGGGCTCGAGCCTATTCGGTTTGCAGCCTTTATAAGCATATTTTTATATTTTATTTTATTATATTATTATTACTTTTTTTTATTATTATTTATTCCTTTTTAAAAAATCCTATGCAACTTTGTAGTTTACAAACAATATACCTCCTGTAATTTCTGCCAAGTGGTATTGGAAAACAGAATAGAAAACTTTCAGCGTCTGTGAAGCTTGAAAAAATCAACGGAGCATGCGACAGGCGACAGGGAAACATGAAATGCGTTTTATACCAGTAAACACACAGAAATGGCACAAAAAGGAAAAAGGACATCAGGGGAGCTGGGCGGCAGGGTACCGAGAAGGCAACAACTTATAGCCATAAAAAAGGCTAACCTGATCTTAAAGGTTTTGCGGCGTCCTCGGCGTCGTCCTTGTCGCCTTTGGCAGTGACCCCGCAAATGTGATTTGCTTCGATAACATTTTTTTCGGCGCATAATAAATGAGGCAGCTTTGTGCTATCAATATGAAGTACGAAAATTGAGTGGACGAGTATTTTTTGATCAAATTGATAGCCGCAATTAGTTTAGAGATAAAAAGCCAAGTGTGTGTGTGTGTGTGAGTGTATGTGAGTGTGTCTGAGTGGATTACGAGTATACTATTACGGAAAACATAATTTTACAATTTGTTGGCCTGACTTAAGCATATGTGAAGAAAAAAGGCTTCTAAGCAAAGCCAAACTATGTGATTTGTGAAAATATTAATACGCTGTTTATAGAGGAGTATATTGGTTGTCTGCCATGTTTGTCTGGCTGTAAAAAAAATAATAAAATTCAAAAATCGCCCTAAAAAATACGGTAAGAGTAATTTGCCTCTTTTTAAAAACATTTCGAATTTTGAAAATGCTTTCAAAGTATTATTAAACGGAAACATATGTGAAAAAAATATAAAAAAATTCCCTTTAATTTTGGTGTTTTAAGGCGAAACTTTTTTAAAAACGCGCATCATCAATTACAATTCAGAGCTATTATTTTATTTATAAACTATCGCAATTCAGAGTTAAATTAAGTTTTAAAATTGAAGATAGATAGCCTAAAATTAAGCAATACGGTTTTCAAAACAGAATGTTTACATTCAATACTTTTAGCTCTTATGTCTTCCTATAATCAGCTCAGGGCACACACACACACACACACAAATAGACGCTCACAGCCAGACCAACCCAAATACACACACATCTCACATGGAACTTCAAATAATTGGCACAAGAGGCATATATTATAGACTACAAATCATACTAATTACATAGTTAAGAGCATTCGCATCGAGAGTGTTCGCATATAAATACCCTGTAATTGAAGTTAATAATATGAAAATTTATTATGCTTAAAAAGAATTTTGAATACAACTTCTTTTTTACTCAAAAATAATAATATTATATCATTTTTAAAGTTTGTTAAAAAAATATATATATGTTAGAAAATATATATGTATTTCCTTTAATAAAATATATCCGTTTCTTCAAGTACAGAGTATAGTTTTATTAAAATAGCTGCACGAAATTCGTAGCGATAGTAACGGTAAGACTCGACCAGGAAATTATACAGAAGTCATTATGCTCAACGAAGTTGGGAATCGAGAGAATTTGGGGTCAGGTTGGAAAAGCTGCTAATTGATGTACGCTAACAATGAAAGCTCCCAACGTTTAACTGACACAGCAGCAACAACAACAACAATAGGTACAATAGTAACAACGCTCACAATAGGAACTGGAACCACAATGAAGCCAAGACTTACATGCCAAGTCACTACCATTGCCTTAATTTATGGCATTTACACAGTGTGTACACACTTATTTTCGAGTGGTTGTTGTCGTTGTTGTGTTCGTTGATGTTGTAGTACACCAAAGCAGCTGGCACAGTCAGACTCTGGCTTTAAGAAGGGAATTTTTAAAAAATGTGTTCTTGAAATGGCGACAATTTTTTTTGGGAAAATTGAAGATGATTTTTTTTTATGCAGGTTAACTATTGAACCAGACTGCGCAAGCCTTTTCTTCATATTTGGGCTCTTGAATTATTGCGTCATTTAAATTTAAAAACAGAATAAATTATACAATATAATATTAAGTTTACTACTTAGATCAAAATTTGCCAATACACTTTAACTTCTTGTTCATGATTGACTTCAAAATGAGTCCGGCAGATAAAAATAAAACCTAAATTTTTCATAAAATGGGTTTATTGCTTACTTACGCCGTGGCAATGTGAATAACAAACAAATGAAATTTGTTAGAAAATTTTGCCTCAATATAATAAATAAATAAATCCAGTGGTTGGTGCGTAACACATTGTTGTTGTTGAGCTTGGCAGCTTACCAGTGTAATAAATAAAGATTATTGCACCGAATATAATGTAATGAAAAATACAAATTTCTGCCTATTACAAATATTCATAGTCATATTATCCATCTTTTTAAATGCAGTCTTCCGACTTGCTCGTGATGTAATTATTTGCAATTTTTTTTCGTCCTCATTTTCCTCCTTCAGTGGGGACTCCCTAATTTGAACACGACTTCTTCGGAAGGTTCAATTTCTGTATATATTTTATGAAGATATATAAATTTTAAAATTTTAATTACTCAAAATATAAAAAAAGTTGTCTTAATGCAATCAAAATACCGTTTACAATTTGTGGAAAGTTTTTGTCGCTAATTAAAATTTTCGAGTGACTACTTAATTCTTGTTTGTATTTAGTGTGTATTTATTTTATTTATATTTTTTTTGGTCTTATATTTTGTTTGTCATATCATTTCTACATATATTTCAAATATCATTGACTTAATTAGGGAAATGGGCCCCGTGGCGTATGCGTTATGCAAATTATAAATATAGATTTACGCCTGATTTGGTTTCTAGCCTGACTTGCAAATTTTTTGGGCAGCTGCTAAATTATTGAATATGATGCACTTTATTTAATTATAACTACTTTTTTTATGCGCTAACGAATGCAATTTTTGGCCCCAAAAATTTATGCATTAGTTTCAACAAATGCAAAACTATGTAGGAACCATCACCCTCTCTCTCTCCCTCTCGCTCTCTCTCTCTTTCCGGTCCGCAATTTGCCATTTAAGCCCAGTTCTATTTGCAGCTCAATGCGATGAACATTAGTTAGTCGAAATTGGAAACAGCATTTGGCTGTTGTTATTATTATTTCTAATTGCCTTTTGGCCAACTTGACCGGCAACTGCATAAACGAAAATGGCCAACGGGCGAAAGTGCCGAGCATTAGCCTGTTTGGATTATTGAATTTAAATACATCTAAATTAACGCATTAGCATCAAATTTAATTAGATATTTGAAGTTGCTTAACTAATGTTATTATTGTTGTTGTTGTCGTTATTGTTTGTCGATTTACCTTGCATCTTGTGTCCGTGGGCCAACAATTCTAGTTAAATTGTAATTTGGTTTTAGCGATGTTATTTTAAATTTATGAAATTTCCTATTTAATTAAGTGAATATATAAAAGACCGGAAAACCATAATTCAATTATAAAATTACCTAAATAATAGTATTAAATTAATTTTGTTTTAAGTCATGAAACACGGCTTATATAAAATTTTACAAAGATATTATTTAAATCGAAAAATATAATTTTAATGTGTCAAAATAAAAGATGTCCACAATATTACGGTTATCTTCAAGTGTTAATTGTGTTAGACAATGTTATTTCCAATAACAAAAGTCGTATGTAAAGTTAATTTGTAAATATTTTTTTATTTTATTGTAGACATGCTTTGAAAACCTGGGGGAAACTAACTAATTACTTTTATCTATATATGTGATAATTTTGTAGTATTTTCAGTATAAAACCCATTAAATACTTTATAAAGAATATCTTTAATATTTAATTAAATATTCCATACTCGGTTACATTTATAATAAATTATATTGTTTCTTATGACAGTTTGTCGTTATGTTTGAGCACTAAATTTAAAATTATTATTTTAAGCTAAAGTTGATGGTTGATGGTTGCTGTCCACACTAAGATGTTGATTGAAACTTTGCTGAAGCACTCTATATAACAACAAAGTAACAGTTATGTATAACAAATGCTGCGATTTAAAGTAAGGCTTGGCGCAGTATAAAAGCAGCTTAACATAAGTGTATAACAATAGGTACGATTTTAGCAGAGGCATCAACCAGGTATAACAGTAACTAACGAAGTGCTTCGCGTTTAACGAACTTGCTCCACACATGAAAAACTGTGATATACATATATGAATGTTATACAGCACTGTCTTTTATACGTTATAAATCAAATGGGTTTTAGTGGAAATTTGTAAAAGACAGGAAAAGGAGTAAAAATATAAATAGGCAATAAAAATGTTAAAATGTGATTTAAAGAAGATGAAATCATTAATACAATAAAACAAAATATACATATACAACAATAAATCCCAAAATATAAATAATACAAAAAAAAATTAATAATATTCCATTGATTATAAAAACATAAAACTTAAACACCCAATAGTTTGCAGTGTAGCTCAATGCAAATAATCATGATGATAATTAATTTTTATTTGGTTTATTTATAGGGAAATGAAAATCGTTTGTCAATTAAAAAGTAAATTACTTTAATAATAGTAACGTAATTTCCCTTTGAGTTATTTTGTTTATTGTCAAGAAAAGCACCTTAGACGAAGTGTTTTGTTGAAAAACTTTTGTAACATTAAAAACTTAATTATATATTTTATTCAAATACAAACTGGTGAAGAAGTAGTTTTAGAAATTTCAGTCTCTAATCAGACGAATTATTGTTACATCAGCGCACTTCATTTAAAATAAAAACCATTTACGCAAATTTCTCACGCCGCGCTAAGCTGCAGACTTGGCCCAGAACAAGCTTCCCAGCGAGTAGTTGTTAACTTCCCGCAGAGCTGCCTCCGCAAAGTGACCGAAAAGTAAAAAGAAACAACAAAGGGGGTTTTGGGGGAGCTTCGGGGCAATGCTAACCCAGTGGACCACACGTTGTGCCAATCTATCAATCATTCAATTATTAATTTTCAGGTAGATAAAATCAAGAGAGGCAAGAATTGGAAGCGCTGTCAGAGCTACCAGAAAATGTTGGTAACATAAAATTAAATACATTTAATCAAAAGAATATTAATTTTAATTAGCAAGCATATCGACAGCAGCTTTTTCCAATTGTTATTTTCGTTTTACACATTTGAATAAATCAATGTAAGAAAAACCAAAAGCGTTGACAGCCACAAAAAAAAAATATAAAAATTAACGTGCAACTAAGCGTTAAAATACATTTGTTAATGACAAGTGAATCCACAAAAAACTCTAGTTGATGACAAATATTTTATTAATGATGTTTAATTTGTTGAACATTTAAAATGAGGCAGCAACCAATCTTTTAAAATATTTTAACTAAGTATATTTATTATTTTTTGTAGATATTTGCTGCCAACTGAAAATCAATAATGAAACTGGCCAACTAGGAGGCTGTTGTTATTGTTGTTGCTGCTGCTTTGTGGCTTTCAAGTTGACCTTTCTAAATGACCGCAGTCGCCATACCGACTGGTTGTTGTTGTTGTTAAAACATGTTAAGTGGATTCGCATTTTTTCGCTCTCAAAAAAAAATAAAAAATCTCTTAATGACTTTGCTGGCAGCAGTTGAAAGTTAATTGTCGCTGGGCGATATTTTAAAGATAACAATAGAGAGTTTTGGCGAGAGATAAAAAAATATTTGTGAAATGTTTCTCTAAAGTGCTGCTAGAGTTCATTAAAATGCCATACTATAGGTATTTGATTAATGAGCTTGGTTGGAATGCTAAAATAATGAAATGAAAATTTTCTGTATTATTTAATTTAGTTTGAAATGTCAAGCTTTTTTTTATTGAAATAATATTGAATATAAAGTAAGAAGCTGTGAAGTTTTCCTAGACACTGAGTACTAAAAGGCTTGGAAGTATTCCTGTATACTTAATTAATATATAAACAAATTAAAAAAAAAGAGTTCAGCAATCAGTGTGAAAGAAAGAAAATGATTGTTATATGTTTGTAAAATAAATATTATTGTTATGCTAAAGTTTTATTTACAATCGTTAACTTTTCAATAAAACAGCTTTACATGGTTTTACACTTAAGCAATTAAAAACTTCTATATTTATATCTAGCCTGGCATTCGAGCGCAGGTCCTAATTGCCTGCCTCTTAGCGTACTTATTTAGAGCGCTTGCCTGAAGAAATCATTAAATTTCTCATACTTTTTAATTTTTAATTTTTTTTTTTATTTCTCATACTTTTTAAACTGCAGCTGACCCAGTTTATTCCCTAGATATTTCGAGTATATAACATACGAATTATAATTTTTTTTATATATATATATTTTTTTTGTTTTAGTTGCAAGTGAAACTTTATGCAAGCGGACACTTTTATCGCCGTTGTGGTCAAAACTGCAGGCAAATTTGTTCAGTTTTTCGTGTGGTCAAAAGTTTGCTGCTAATTTTTTTATTTTATTTTATTTATTTTTTTGTTTAACTGCGTTAGCTTCAATGACCGACGACGAGCTGACAAACTGACAAACTGATAAACTACAAAGCTGAGTAACTGAAGGACTGACAGACGCACGTGTCCGTCGAACCGTCATAGAAGCAAACGCATCCCGTCTAGATTCCAGACCAACTCGTTGGGGTTCCGCAGTGGAGGCAGCTGTCCAAAGCACACCTTACGCACGTCTTTCTAACTAATTTCTGCGCTTCTCAACTTTCTCGAAAAAAAAGTATATATAAAGCCGGCAGACAACGAGACAGAGATGGAGCGAGAGAGAGAGAGAGAGAGAAAGAGAGAGGGCGAGGGAGTGAGACGCAGACAGTTGGCTCGAAGAAGTTGCTTTTGGCTGCTGCCAGAAGTTTATTACCAAGGCCCTAGGGGGAGCCCTGACAGCGACCGCAACGTCAATTCTAACCGGCACTCATTCACATCAATAGAAAGGGAATGGAGGGGTTGGGGGGAGGGGGCTCTATATGAACTGCGGCTGCCGACCAGTGTAAGCTTTTTGAGAAATTTGACTGCTGCAGTTCGTTAAGCTGCAGAGTCTGTGGTGTGCGTGTGTGTGTGTGTGTGTGTGTGTGTGTATGTTTGTGTGTGTGTGTGTGTCTGTGCGTTAATTCATCATTCGCTTAAATGGGTGTTACCTGTTAAGTGCGTTTATCACGTGCTGCTTCGTCGTTTCGTTTCGTTTTTTATTTTTTTATTTTATGAGCTTTTCTTCTCTTGCTGTTGCGGTTTGTGCGGCTGTTGCTTTTGTAAAGTGGCCATGCCCACTTTTGTGGCGCTACCCAGTGGACTAACCAAGTCAACAGCCAGCTTCGCTTCGTTTTAAAGTCAATAACTTTTGATTAATTCCATAAAAAAAAACCGAAAGACGTGAGGCATTTTAATTAAAATTCTGATTTTGGGCACAAAAATGGACTTTAATGTGCTGTTATTATATGAAATTTAAGCTTTTTTTGGTCAGCAGCTGAGGTTTTACAATTGGATTTTTTTATTTATAATTTCTTTTTTTATGAATTAGATCCAAAGAGTTGGCGTCCGAGCAGTGTGAAAATTTGGATCCATTAATCAATTCCAAAATGTAAATTTTATGTGTTAAATGTTTATATTATAAATATTATATTAATTTATTAATTAATTAAAAATTCAATAGTTTGTTTATTTCTTGATCTAAAACAAAATTCGCTGACTTTATGGTTAAGAAATATATCAATGATTTGAATAATTTATTTGGCGCCTGAGCAGGGACAGCTTCTTAAATCTGATTAATTTTAAAAAGGAACATACAAGTTTAAAATGGCATTTTATCTTTTAAATCATATTCTTTAAATATTTCTGCTATTAACCAAAATAACAGCATATTGGAGTTTAATGAAATTAATTGGCGCCAGAGCAGGGACTTTTAAAAAACAATTGGGACACACACTTTCAATGCTAAGTTTTACTAATGTTTAACAGCTTATCAATTCCTCAAAATGATCACATTTTTTAGGCCCGATTTATTTTAAATTTAGACTGAATACAGCAGGGATCTTTTCATTAAACGCTTAATTTCTATATATAACTATACTTTACTAATTCTAGCATAATTAAACAAGTTTCCGATCTCTAAAAATCAATTCATCGATTAATATTCAACTTTTCGATTCCGCAGAACGGCCGCGCCTATCTAAATAATTAGACATATTTATGTGCTCATAAATTTTACAGATATGATTACCAATCCACTTTCCTGTTGTTTAATCATTAAGCGTGGTCCAAGCTGTAAAACAACAACGCCGAAATCAAATCAAAGCTTCGGCAGCTTTTAATTAAAGCCCGATAAAGGCCGAGAAATTCGTTGCGGTTTGTCTAAGCGACCCCAGAAAAGGTAATCAAAACTGAAGAAAATTCCACCAAATTGAAAAAAACACCTAAATAGTAGAAAAAAAAAGGAAAAAAAAAGAGCTGTATGCATATATAAAATGCGATGACGATTGCTTATCCCCATTTTTGGTTCGCACTTATTTATGTAAATCTTGAAAGCGTCCACGACGAACGCTGGCAAACAACCAAAATGCATTTGTGGCTCCAAGTGCGCCCGCAGACCGCCCCAAATCCAAATACGAATGCCCAATCTAAGCCAAATCCAATCGACCGACCACTCGACAAGACGCCAGAGCCAGAGCTAAAGCCAAAGCCTATTGAATAACTTCGATTTGATTTCTTTGGCTTTTTATTATTTTTTTGGTTGTTGTATTTTCTGCCTGCTTTAATCACTTAGTTACTTGATTTTCCACTTTATGACGGATTATGTGCAAATGTTTGTCGAGCATTTCGAGGAAAAAAAAAATCTTTTAAACAATTGTAAAATTTATGCGGACTGGTATTGCTTTGCAGTGGCTTAGACTCTCTAAACCATTAATCATTTGCTTTTCAGATCCGACCATTTTGCGGCAGACCGGACTAAAGCTGTTACAAATTTATGACTTTATTATGTGAGGTGGCTATCTCATAGAACACCAAAAAAGCGTCCTGCCTTATGGCTTGGTAAAAAGTGTAGCTTGGAAATGCGGAGAATAAAGTGCAGTCAATAAAAAAAAAATAAAAAAAATAAAAAAAAATTAAAAAATAATCTGCAAGTTATCTTAACATGCATGTTAATGTCTTGAATATTAAACATACTTGACAAATATAATGATATATTGATATTAATATAAACATTTCTTAATTTTCGGTGCTTCGTTTCGGGATTGACGCCTTTAGGGTCGGTGTGTAAAGTTTTAGATGGAACCTTTATTCGACGCGTCCATTTAAATTTAAAAAAAAATATATTTATTTAAAAAAAAATGTTTAAATATTTTTCTTATATTTTTTTTAGAAATATGTAAAGTATCGAATTCTCATTCAAATTCTCAATATTAATTTTAAGGCCGGTTAGGTTCAGACTCGACTGATATTTTGTGCAACTGTTCAAACTTCAAGTTTCGGACTCACAAAGGTTTTTACAGACTTCAAATTAGTTATTTATTGTGGGTGTAAGGTATTCCTCTCATTAATCTGCCAGGTAATTCGATTAAATTATCAACAACTTACCAATCAATCTGTTGTATTTTGGGGATTTTTCAGCTGTAACACTCGGCCCACTTTAGCTGGCCAACATCCGGTGGCGACAAAACCTCAATCCGTCAACCCGTCAAACCGTTGGCCCGTTGACCATTTAGCGATCAACGACTTCCGTTACGATTGAAAAGAATTTTTTGCGTTTATTTGTTCTGTCGACGCTTTTGTATTATCCAAAGCTTTTCGAGATGTCTATCGCGAAGAGTTCGCTTTGTGCCGCCGTCTGTCCCCCCTTGGGCCTGGCCTTTTGTTATTGTCCCGCCAGGCATTAATATCGCGTCGCCGATCGCCTTTCATAATTGTCACACATATTTTCAATAATCCAATGCAGCGCGCGAGCCGCTCGGAAACTGGTTCTAGTCCAGTCAGATTTTCACTGGGTCAAGTCGAGGTGAGACGAACGATTTTTCAATCATTAGCGCATTTTAGTGCAGCGACTTTTCTCCAACTTCAGCCACTGTGCCGCCTTTTGATCGTATTTACTTGCACATTTCTTTTGATTTATAATTATTTCTCTTAGTCGCAGCATATTTGCTTTATCATTCGCTTAATGAGCAAAACTGAAACGTTTCAAGGTTGCTTAGAATAACGGTGCTACGCGCAGATTGTGGGAAGTGCGCAAATGACGATGCACCTCAAACGCATATTATATTTTTATATTTTTTATTTTACACAAACGTCAATTAAATTATATTTTTATATGTTTTATTTTACACAATTACACATTTTTTAACTACAATTTAACCGCACTTCATTTTGCTTTGTCACAACGAATTCAACACAGAAATTCAACAGAAGTTCATTCATTCAAAACATAAACAAAGCGGCACTGCGTTCATTTTGCCGGCTTTTTCAACGCCGCAAATGAACACACATCTAAACGCTCTCTCGCTCCTTTACTCTCCCGCTCTTTCGTTTCGATCGCTCGCACTCAACCAACAGCACGTGCAGCAGCCCAGCAGTGAACAATAACAACAACTGCAACTGTGTGGGGGTCAAAGCATAATGCACTCTCTCTCTCTCTCTCTCAATTTCGATGGCGCGCTCTTGTGCTGAAGAAAATGGCAAAAACAACAACACAACTAGAAATGAGCGAATGAGGACGTGCGTAAGCAACAGCAACGACTTGATTTCGTGCAGACGCGTAACTCACGCTCTCATCGCTCTCTTTATTAAACAAAGCATCCAATTGGAAGAAGCGATCGTCGCATTTGGCTTTCAGTTCGATTTGAACACACGAAGCGCGCGCTCGACACACGGACCGAAACGCGGAGCAAAAGATTTTCAAACGGCTTTTTCGTCACTTTCATATTGGAATTTCGTTCGGCAGCGCGTTCGTATTAAAAGTGAAAAAAGTGTTTAGTGTAAAAGAAGCAATTGCAATAAATGGCCAAAGCGAAGGGGGAGCAGCTGTCTCAGAATAGCGCATGAATTACAAAATTTTTACTAAACGCGCGCCCTTCTGCTTCTGCTTACATCGAGCGCTGTGTGAAGTTATTTTTGGAGTTTGTTCGCGTTCGATTTTCGTTTCCATTGCTGTTCTCATTTTCGTTTGCGTTTTCGAGTGCGTATGCCGTGTCGGAGTTTTAGCGTTAACGGCACATTTGCCGCTGCATCCCTCCCACAAGCATTTACAATCATTTTTTGCGCACTCATTTCCGAGTTGCGAGTGCTGAAAATTTGCCCAGCGCAAGCGAGAGGGAACACACTGGCATTGTATGTGTGCATGTATGTATGCGTATTTATTTTTGGGCGCGCAATCCTTTGGCACTTCCCCCCACATGTGTTTCTAATAATGAAGTGTTTATTTTAGGCGCTCAAGTGAACTGCTGCGTTTTTTTTCCCCTCCTTCTTCCTCGACTGAGAATTAATTGTTTTTGGCAAGTGCAGCAGCAGCGGATTAGCTGTAACGGGGTAAGCAATATCTATTGATATCCGCATGTATCTATGTTATTCCGATATTGTAGTTTATCTCCAATCTCTCCCACCCACTCTCTCTGTCTCTTTCTCGCTCTTTCTCTCTCTAGCAACTGGCAATTGTGATTTATGCACTTGCATTTTGCACATATTCCACGTACTTTACGTATTTCCTTTTGGCCTCTCGCATATTTCTCTTGCGGGCGTTGGTGTGAAAAATGGCCAATTTAATGGCTGCTGTAGAACTACATACACATACATATGTACAAATACCCCATATACCATAATTTGTGCGATTCCCTCGTTGAGATAAGGCCCGCACTCGCAGCTGTGGTCTGCTTCTTCTTCCCTTTTTGCTGCTAAATTAACAGTTCATTTTGGCAAAGCACTGTGGATTACTTTAATCACGGTCTTTACCCAAAACACGCCGCAAGTCTTGAAAATTATACGGTCGGTTTTCAAAGATTTAAAAGGCTGTTTTTTATACTTTACAATTACAATTACAATAATAATAAATATGATTTTCTTCTGGGAATTTAAGCAGCTGTTAAATGGTAGCAAGTAAAAAAAGAAATGGCCCAAAAATGAGTTGAATCTCAAACTCTTTCTATAAGTTTCTAAAATTTGCATTTAATGATCGAGTCTCTTAAACTTACATTTTGCTAGAAATTATGGACCACACATAGGAAAGACAGATTCTTTCAGGAATATAGTGTTAATCTGCCACAAATAAAACATATTTTTGGATTTTTATAAAATGGAATTAGCCCGGAGTTTTACCAAAACTTTTGTATTTTTATCACAAAATATATACACAACACAACAAATATTCGTACAAAATAATCAAATATGACCTAAGCTTCCGGTCTCTATCTTGTTATATTCTGGCATGAATGACATTGCAAAATATTTGTATGTATGTATATAGTATATATCTATCTCTTGTTCCGTCAGATGTTTTAATACCTTTGATAAAGTGATCTTCACAGAGGTGATTTTCATAAGTGAACAATTTTCAAAATTTAAAAACCCAACTTATTAATTTAAAACTATTTTAAACTGTATTTAAAATAAAACAAAAAACAATAAAAATAGTAGATACAAATATTTTCATAAATTCTCAAAAATAGGAATTTTGTGTTATAACTCTGAAAAGCTTTTTTGTTGATAGTAATAAATTTAAAGTGTTTCTAAATTCTATCCCAATTCATATTCTAATTTTTCATAATTTCTCCATACTTCAGCAGCTTTATTCAGATTTCTTTTCTTAAATTGCTCCATTTATTGTATCTCAGAAGCCTTCAAAGTTATTCTTTACTACAAAAATGGCAATTTTTTGTTTTCTCCCAAAATATACCGTTTGAACAAATTCGTATGTGTTTTTCTGGCAATTTTTCTTTTGTTATTAGAGAATGTCAAGCCCGTGGCACTTTTTGTTGTTGTTGCCAAGTTGCAGCATGGCTAAAATCCGTCTTGGGGCAAAACTTTTTTTAAACAACAACTCACAAATCATATGCCATAGCGCCCAAAAAACAAGGCGACAACCATGCCACCCCTCAAAAAAACACTTCACCCCAACCCAGTGGAGAGCTCACCAACTACTTGCACACATAAATCTGACTTATACTTAGAGGGCCTGGACATGGTCAAAGTTGCCTGGTTTCTGGTGCCTTGTTCCAGATTCCTGGCTTTCATGTTGATGATGTGTTGTCTCTGTCCCTCCCAGGGTGCGAGAGGGGGAGAGAGAGAGAGAGTGCCAAGTGGCAAAAGGCTTTCGCAATGAAAAATGTTGATAACTGCAACAAATCACACACACACCCACACACACACACACGCACTCCACCCAATGGGCCACTTGTCGGCGTAAACTGAGGAATGTAAACTCGTTCATAAAAATCATTTATGGCCCCAAGACAAAATCAACAACAACAACAACACGCTAAGGTGCTGTGGAGAAACTTGAAGAAGTTCCCTAAGCAGCCACCAAAGCGGCAGCGTCTAATGATGAATGCAATTGCCGCAATTTGTTTTTACTATTATGACGCTAAGGAGGGGCAGGTGCCAGAGAAGGGAATAGGGGGGGAGAGAGAGAGACTGCCAATGCAAAATGCCAAATGATGCTGCAGTGCAAGAAGAAGAGAGGACCAGTTGGGGGTGTTACCAAGCTGAGCTCGTAAAATGAAGAACCCACTTTACACTGTCCTGAGTGTGTGTGTGAGTGTGTTTTGGGATTGCAAATTTTGGCCTTTCGGTAGACAATCGTGTTTTATGTGCACATACCCTTTAACTAGAGAGGGCATACGACAATTTTTATTAACAAGTTGGAGTGGATTTCCGATGGATTTCTAAATACGAAAATTCATATCACTTAAAGGAATTTTTAAATTGTAGATAATTCAGAAAGAAGTATTTCATCTTTCAGATTGAAGTTAGATAGATAGATTTTGAATTCTTCTTGAATTTTGATATATTTTAGAAATTGCACCTATAGTAATCATAAAGTTTAAAAAGTGGTGAAGTGTATATACAATTTTTCAATAAATTATATATTTATAATACCAAAAAATAAAAAAAAATTAATGTAGAAATGTGGTATTTATATCAAGAACCCCATACTTAATGGAACTTAAACGAATTATTTATATAATTCATTTGTTAGATTAGGTTTTAATATAAACAGTGAGGAAAAATTTTAGAGCTTAAAAAAAAATGTAATCAATAGAGCTCAAACTAAGAAACATAATTTCTTTGCACTATTAAATAATTTAAATATTAGAAAATACTTTATAAGGATTAATTATGATTATGTGAACCACATTAATAACTTTTTTCATTTTAAGAACAAAAATTGCATTATGTTTTAAATTACCCAAAAGGAATACATTTTTAAGTAATCTTTTGTTGTCTTTTGTTGTTTGTAACTCAGCTTAAAATTGACAATTTCTTAAAATGTTATTGTTTTCTGATCCAATCTTAACTCCCTCAATGCCCTACACAGTTACCAAGGATTTGGCATTGGGGCAATCCCCAAAGTCGAGCGAACTCTCAATTGCAGTGCTCAACACTGGTTGTTGTTGTTGTGTTGTCGCTGGCTTAGCTGGAATTGACAGCAAAATAATACGAGAAAAAAATTGCCAAAAACAAAGACAGTAAACCAAAAACGAGAGCCCAGCCAGAGAGTCAGGCGAATAATGGCAGTGAGTGGGAGATTGGAGATTTGTACGCTGCCCCCCCCCCCCCCTAACCCTTGGGGTCTGGTAGAAAGATGATAATGATGAAGATGCGCGCGAAAAACGTGACGTACCCAGGGCCAGTTTGAAGGCATTTCGCGATTTGTTTTCGTTGTAGTTGTTGTTGCTTTGCTTTGTATTGTTTCTCTGATTTTCGCCTAAACTTAAAAAACAAGCAGTAGAAGAAGAACCACAACTGCAACTGCAACAATTGACAGTGAGAAATGTGCCTTCGATAAAGGCAAACTGTGGAGTTCGACTCGCATCCAATGTGAATGCTATTCGAAATGTCAAACTGCAGCAAATTGAGGGCGACTACAAAAATATTGTATTATCGATGGGTTTACAATATTGTCAGTTCGCTAGTTTTGACTACTTTTGACATTAATGATAGTCGACAGCGGAGGGAAATTCTTGTAAAACTTTGACTACATTCAGCGGCTGGAACTGCAAGCTAGAGATGTGCGACCCTTAATGCACTCAAAAAAAAACAGAATGGTGTTTATTTGAAATATTTTTTTGATTGTTAAGCTAAGAAATAATTTTAATAAATTTTAAACTTTAGCTTTTAGACATTTTTCTCTATAAAAAAAAATGTTGTTTTATACGTTGTTTATAATGTTTGTTTTAGAAATAATATTCACTATCAATAACAAGTAATATGGCTCTAGTCGGGTGTCCCCGACTAGGAGATACCCTGAACACAGCGGGGAGCTGTCGTTACATATCCTTTACATGCACATAATAAACCTATTTCTATAAAGCAAGATATTGGATAAAAATGATAAACTTGTGCTGCGTATGGATTAGGTTTCTAGCTTTTGTAGACAGACAGACGGACAGACCGGCATGGCTAAATCTACTCGGCTCGTCCTGATCAAGAATATATATATATAGATGCCTCCTTCTTCCTGTTACATACATTGGCACAAAACCATTATACCCATTTTCAATGTGTTCAGGGTATAAAAAGTTACTCATATTTTGTATTGCTGATGTCACAGTTACAATTAAACGCATTGCGCTTCACCAGATTAGCGCCCACGTTAGCATGCTTCGGTAATGTTTAATATTATAAATAAATACTAAATATTATTAAATGGATAAACAATATTTTTAAATTTTTTTTTAATTTAAAATAAATAATAAAAATAAAAATAAAATTTAGATAAATAAATAATTCATTCCATTTATTGAGCAAATCACATGCATTTATATATCGTTGTCATTAATATCATTTATATATCGTGTCATTCGTGACACGCGCTCATCTCTAGCTCAAGCCAGGCAGTTTTGTTGCATTGCGCACATCTCTCCCACTCGTTGCCATGCCGCCTACTGCGCCGCCCCCTCCGCCTGTCGCGATGGCATTTCGCTAAATTTTTATTTGTTCCCACAGTTTGTCGCTTGGCATAAATACGTCGTTAGTCTCGGGCACTGGTACTGCTCCAGCTCCAGCTCCGGCTCCGGCTCCGGCTACAGCCACAGCTTCAGGTCTACTCGAACTGCGAGACGAGCGAAAAAACTTGCAGGAAGCCGCCGCAAAAGTTGAACTAGACAACAACTGCAGCAGCGGCAGCAACAACATTTTGAAGTCGTCGTCAATCCTAATAGTAATAGTAGTTACTGCCATACAAGCACGTTTAATGTTCTTGGAGGCGGCGCACAAGAACAAGAACAAGAAGAAGATGAAGAACAACAACAAAAAAATACTAAGCCCGTGTATCTTCCTCGGCTGAAGTGTCTGTGAAATTTTGCACAAGTGAAAACAGCAAATGGGTCGCCTTGTCAGTCTACTTACAACAGGCACTGTGTGGCACACAAAACACAGTTGACCCACACGTACCATTCGCGTATCCGCACCCCTCGATGCCCCCTGCCCTCATCGACAGCCTGCATTCATGTTGCTTTGGTGCCCCCGTCGATTAGCTGCCAGTTGATGTCAATGTCTGTCGCCTCCACCCTAACTCCGTCCCTCCTCCCACTTTTCCCTTTTCCAATGTTCCCTGATTTGATGTAAAGTCTTCGCCGCCTGCCAGTGCACAATAGCTCATCATATTGAGCTCTCGCTCTCTCTTTTTCTCTCTCTCTCTCTGCTCAAAACATGCGAAATTGTCGCCGGTTGACAGGAACCTGCAGAGCCCCCGTCGGCTACCCGCCTCTGGCCAATCTCTTAGTACTTATAAATCAACTGAGGCTCATAACTTCTCTACTGTTTTTGTTTTTGTTTTTTATTTGCAAACGTTCCGCACTTAATGAGGTTCTGCCCAAGGGACGTAGGGTAAATGGCGTAGAGTTGAAGTCCCGACAGCGACTGCCCCCATTCCGAATCCCCCTTAACAGGCTAATCCCGAGGCCACTTGAAGCGCATTAAAACATGTGCACGATTGGAGTTTCGCGAAGCTGCCCCTAAAGAGGATGTTTGCATTTACCATATTTATGCCACATTCAACTCTGTGTGTTTCGAGTTCATTAAGCGGCTTCATTTGAATATGCCGCAAAAATGTTTTCCTTTTCCTTTTATTTTTTTAGAGGTGCTTGAAGGGGCTCGCACAAAATGGCCACAAATTTGGTTTGGTTTGGAGATGGGACTAGATATGATGCTTTCAACGTGATGCCAGCTTTGCATAGGAAGTGGAAAAAAACGTTTAGAATTTCAGCTTAACGATACACACCAAAATCTTTAGTTCTTATATTTTGCTTACTCTATATTATATTTTATATATAATATTTTAAATATGGGGGTATAATTACTGCATATGTGATCAGTTATAACTCCATTTTAACTCATTATCCTCTATTTCTGTTTTCAAATACAAAAATATATAGGAATTAAATTTACCAAAAATATATAAGAAATAAATGTAACTCCGCAGTCAACTTTTTCTTGGCATATCTTGAAGACTATAAGAGCTAGAGCCATCAAATTTGATTTAATATGTGTTCGTAAGTAATACGCAGATTATGAATATTTCGGATTTCGGATACCTCCCCCATTTGCCCCCAAAGAGGTTTTAATACATGTAACAGCTGGGTTCAGGGTATCTCCTAGTCGGGCACACCCGACTAGAGCCATCTGACTTATTTATATGGATGTAGTTTTTGTTTTTGCCAAACTTAGGTTGTTAGTAAGATTGATATTTTATAACTTTATCCTATACCTTAAATAATAATAATAAATGTAACTCCATTTTAACTCACTAGCCTCTATTTCTATTGTAAGCAGTATTCTTCAGAGCTCAACTCACAATTCAACATTTGTAGAATTTCAAATATTCTCGTCGATCTTCGTTTTATTTAAGCCCACAGTTGGGCATTCTCCCACGATAAACAACGCTGCAAGCGCCGCAACTAATTGTTTCATTAAACGAACTGCGCTCGCCTAGGCCACGACTTATTCACTCGCTCGCTCGCTCGCTGGCTCAATGAGCACCCATATACGGACCAGCACTCGTCAGGCTAAAACACATTTGGCTACCACTTAATTTGCAAATAGTGAAGTGAAAGCTGCAGGCGCTGCACGCTCGAAAGCACCCAGAAGAACCAAGAAAAATCGCAATTCCGATAAACATATTAGAAGACGTACGGAATACAATTACTTAACTCAAGCCAGGCAGTGGGGGAGGAGGGGCATCGGTAGTAGGGTGGGGTAAAAAGTAGGTGCTGATGCTGCTAGTTTGTCAACCAATTTGAAAAGCCCCTGGGTAAAGTCGCGTGAGAATCTTTTTGCCACAAAAGAGGAAATAGTCAAAAACAGAAAAGGAAGAACGAATAAACACGAGTGAACTCTAGTCGAGGTTGCCCGACTTGGAGGTAACCTGTAACCAGAAACGTTACGAAATATGTATTTGACATAACCTTTTGTATTGCAATATGGTATTGAAATGTGCTTATATACCAAACAGGAAATTGGTTTTTTATAGGCAGTGTGGCGAAATATGCAAAAAATGAATGAGTTTTCTTAATCTGCGTACACTATACAAGTTTTAACATATAACAATGATTTTTTCATTTTTTAAATTTATGAAATATGCACAAATCCGGAAGTAATATCGATAATTAAAGATTTTATGAAATGTTAAAGTTATATAATATGATAGAAAATATGAGAAAATCACATTTTTGATTTTCTATTTCTTTTAGTAGCTGATTTAATTCTAGTATTTATACATTTTATGAAATGTTTAAAATATCAAATAAAGCTAAACTTGGAAAATAATAATGAAAATCACATTTTTGATTTTCTACTTCTCTTTAGTATCTGAGATTGACAATTGATTAATTTGGACTAATATAGCTTAGATCGACTCGGTTCGTCGATCTGATCAATTATTTATATATACTTACATCTACAAAAATGTATTATACCCACTTCAACTCATTATCAATGCGTATAGGGTATACAAACGAAAAAAAAAAACGCAAAGTCACGCGCAAGATTTTTTGGCCCGCAGCGTAGGTCGTTCGTTCAGGTTGAGTTTCAGTTTCAACTTTAGCTGCAACTTCAGCCCCAATGCAATTGCTGCGACTGTCGATGCTATTGTTGGCAACAAAATATGGCCAGTGTTGAGGCCAACTTGCAAGACCCTTTTTGGCCCTTAAAGCGCGGGCGTACAAATAAATCTTGGACACAATTGCGCCCGGGCCAAGGCTAAAGCACAAGTGTGCTGCAACTGGGCAGGACTCTGAACCTTGCTATTCAGGTCCTATGCCATCTATGGCCGCTGCATTTTAAGCCAATTTTCGTATTGTCTCTAGGCTGGTCACAGATCACCGAGACAGACAGACGGACGGAGAGACAGACAGTCCGGCGACAGGCTCTTTAAAGGCTAAACAGTTCCATGGAATGCGCTGTGATTGAAGGCACACCGAACTATGCACAGATTGCAGAAGGCACAACGTTCCCAATGCCAAATCAGGTTGCACTTGCACAATAATAATGATCATCATAATGATGATCAGTTGATCAGTCGCATGTTCTATACGTACATCAATTTATTTGTAGTCGGCTTCATTTTTTTCCTTCACGTTGTTCACATGTTGTGACTTTGTTTGGCATACATAATAACAACGAAGAAGCGGAGAGAGGGCAAGTTGTCGATAGATCACTGACTGATCATCAATTCGCTGACTGTCTGTCATTGTTGCTGCTGCCTGCCTAATGATCGTCTTGAGTTTTATTTTGTTTGGCATGTTTATCTGCATCTTTCATGTTCGCATGTAATTTACTTTTGCCTTTGCCCGTCCCGTCGATCAGTGATCTGTGCTGATCTCTCTCTCTCTCTCCCGCTCTCTTCCCCATATCTGTGCTGTTTACTTGTGGCTATTCTTAAAACCTAATTAGCTTTTTGACTTGTTGTCGCTGTCGCTGTCACTGTCTCTGATTTTATGTTGTCGATCTGAGTGATCTTCTTCCTCTTCTTTGTCGTTTTGCTACACGTCCGAGCGATCTTCGCGTCAATTGTTCATGTGAAATAAAACGTGCTTTTTCCTTAAGTGCTTAAATGGAAATTGAAGTGGAATTAGCCGGCTAACAAGCGAACAATTATAGACGGACAGACATTAGAGATCGTTCGTTTAGCGATCACTCTGAGAATCGATCACTTGCATCAGTATATAATTATTTTTCTTATTTTTATTTTTATTTTTTTTTTGCGCTGCAATAAAAGTCATCTTTTTATTTTGAACAGCTTTGGCAACTAGTCTTCTTAAAAATGAACTTCTCTCAAAGCTGTTTTTTTGTGAAATAAACTTTAAAAATTTATATTTATTTTTAAAAAAAAGATCATAATATATAAATATTGACAGCAAGTGTTACGTGAAGCAAACTTCTCTCTAAGATAAGCTCTTTTATATTTTATTCAAATATTTCCAAATATCATAATAGATCTGCTATCCGAAGAGTCCATCGACAGACAAAGACAAATTGCCGCATTAAGCCGATAACCGATCTAAGGGAAATAACAACAATTAATTCAATTTGCATTTGCTTAAAAAAAAAAACGAAAATGAAACAAGAAATAGCTCAACATATATATATATTTTTTCTTTTTGCCATGCATGTACAATACACAATATATGCAAATTGATAGCCCCCAAACAAATTGTGGACACAGCAATAACAACAAGCCGGCGCAATGGCGGGCATTATCAAAGCCAAATACAAAATAGTTGTCGGCATGCGATTTTATTGACCATTTCAGATTCAATTAGGGGTAATTTAATTTCAATAATAACTAGATATGTGGCCAGACCAAGCGACACACACACACACACACACACTCCACGCACGCATCGAAAAGATACATAGATACAATATTGTATCTCATCTCGTCTGCTACAACGTCTGTGTCTACGGTTGTTTGTTGTTGTTGCTTTTGCTGTTGCTGTCGATGGCTCTGTGCCGCAAGCTTTGGTTACAGTTAGAGCCAACAATGCTGTTGCTGTTGCAACTGGTTTTTTTTGGCCACAGTCATCAAAGCCAAAGCCAAATGCTGATTTGAATTTTGCGTGTGGCATTGCAGTTTTCATTTCTCTCTTTTCCTTATTAGCCCCGATTAAGTCGCAATGTGGTTCATGTTGGGCTAATGAATATGAATGTGAATTATGATTTCCGAGCTGTATTCCCATATGTGCATGTGGCTGCAATCGTTTAATTGAATCATGTCTATGAAAATGCAAAAATTTACTGCCATAATGATATTTTTACATAAGTTTAATAATACTCGGATATTTGTCATTCTCGTCGAAGGTACTTACAATAAATAGACTTAGCGCTGACAGGATTTCTATTTGGATTGACAACAATCAAAGCTCATATTTAATTTTACCACTTTGTTCTGAAAAGAACTTAGAAATTAAACATTGAGTTGATTTAACTTAACTGCTCAGATTATCTTTGATCTTTGGCTTATTTAACAAGAGCAACGTAATATATTTGTTTTATTTTTCAAATTGATCTATAGGTTTTTAAGTGATATAACATATATATGTTAACATTAAGGTTTTTCAGGTCGTAAAGTGATTAAACATACTATGAAACTATATTTTACACTTTGAATTTATTGTCAAGTTAACTTTACCACATTATACATATAAAATTGTAACTTAAGTTAACAAACTTGCTGTTAAATATTTCATTTTTGATTTTTTGTTAGTTTTGTTCAGTTAGTTTTGTTTAACTGTTAGGTCTTCACTGGTCGATAGAGCGTTTCAATATTCCCGATTCTTTAAACATTTAATGACTGTACGATAAATTTAAATCCTAAATTTAATAAAAAAATTTTTTGGTAGTTGTCAATCTTTCCATATTTATCATAGCTCAAACAGTTGACCGACAAAAGAAAAATCATACTATTATAATATTACGCATTTCAAGTTTATGTCAAATTAAACTTATTTACCACTACAACGTAGCTTTAAGTTTGATTTGACATTTTCTCATTGTTCAATCTTCTCTTCTTTGTTTTTACCTGCCCGTTTGAAGCATTTATTGTACAGCTTATAAATATGTTTAAATGCTGGCACTTGAACTTATTAGTTCAAATTCCAGCTGTCTACCCCTTGTCAGGTATTTTTTAATTCATATGCTCGATTTCAGCTAATTTGTTCGTCACTTGACCACAAAAAATGCCGAAAAGCATTTTTTTTTGTTTTTTATTTTTGTAATTAAATTTTTTTTTTTTGATGTGGGGCTCGCTTAGCTGTCTGTTGACTCTTGACCGTGCTGAGTGTGTGTGAGATTATGTGTGTGTGTGCGTTGACTCGTGTTGCGCTGTTTGTCGCGTGCAGCAAACGTCGCGACGACTGCGTGTTGCCGACCCCCCTCTTCCACAGCATTGAGCCCTGCTGAAGGGTCCGCATTTTGTTGTCTACCCCGGCACCTGCGAAAACAAAGACCGGCACGCAAATGAAATTTTATGCTGTATTCATAAAGTGGATAAGAGAGTAGATTAGCTTTGTAAAGTGGTCGTTTGTTAATACAATCAGAAAAAAGTTTTTGCTAAACTATAGTACACTAATTTTTTGCCTAATATAAAACTTTTAGCATAAAAAACGTAATATGTTACCTATATAAAACAATTTTAAAGCAAAAAAAAAAAATACAAAAGTATAGTCTAGAGAACTCCATATTTGAATCATATGTAATCCTGTATATCCCAGAAAAATATATGTATATACACATAAAAATAATATTATAATTTTTTCTGTTCGTCCACTGGGAGCGTGGCAATTCAAGAATATCTATTTCATCCACACGCACCAGAAACCCAAAAATTTTTTATTTATGTAGTTTGATACGTCACAGTTTAAAAGCCATTGCCTTTGGGTCTACATTCTCAGAGCCGCCAAGACAATTATCGAGAAACACAATCTTTTCGAACCGTTTTTAGCTGTTATTGCATTGTGAACAGAGTATTGTGCAGTCGATTGCATCCGACAAAAACGCTCTTACTTGTTTAAAATATAGTTTTGTTACTGCTTTTGTTGTTGTTGTTATTTGTGTTGCGTTTTGTGTGCTTTGCGGTATTTGAAAACTTGAAAATTGACGCCAGTGCGTGCAGCCGCAAGTGGTTTTGAATTCCAATTTTCAAATCGAACAAAACGAAAAAATTATGATACAATATTTATGGTGGCAACAAAAAGATATCAACAGCAGCAACAACAAAAACAACAACAAACGGCAGCCGTGAAAATGCTGTTGGCCAGGCACACACGCACACATTGTATCTATGTTAATTAATTAACAATTAATTAAGCGAAACAGCAACAACAACAGAGCCGGCTACTTCATCGATGACGTCGCTAATGGTTAATGATGAGTTTTTGGATTTGGGCTTGGCCTCGTTTTATAGCGGGCAGCTAGGAACGTGAAGGCGGAGGGGGGGGGGGGGGACATTGTATCTGGCCACGGTTAGCGTGCCTAAACAAAATTGTTTTGAGCCAAGAAGCGAAGTCGCTTTCAAGCTGCCGTCTTCTGCAGCTTCGTGCGGGTGCATGCGTGCCCCAAACGCATATTCAAACCCCAAAAAAATACAAAAAAAAAGAAGAAAAACAGAACAGCCTACTTCAGTTTGGAGTCCGTCGTGGCGTTGTTGTTGTTCTTGTTGTTGTCGTTATCAGCGCGTATATCAAATGCGGGACAGCTTTTTATTAGAGATACAAAAAAAGAGCCCCAAATTCGAAGACTCCTTTGCTTGCCCCAGCACCAGCTGCAGCATATGAAATTGATTAATACAGCAGATAAATATTTTCGATTTCTTATTTTCTTATTTTTTTTTTTAGCTTGGACGTTTTTTCTATTAATTTTTTTATGTTTTTTTTTTAACAATTTGTGTTGTGCACGACATCGGTTAAGCCCATGATGAATAGTTTTTCGATAAGTTAAAACACTTTTTTTTTGGGATTTTGGTGTGAGAAAAATGTTTGGGCAACATATGCCCAGCCTCTGGTAAATGTTATATATAAAGGAGGTTGGGGAGCGGCAAAAAAAACCGATATAAACCGATATATCTGAAAATCCATTTAACAAAAATTTGATAAAGTGTGTAATGAATTTTATCTGTATACATGAAAAAAATGATTGAAAGATTTTTTAGAAAGCAGCTTAAATTTGATACAAAAAAGTGATATTCAAATGAATAAATAGGTTGTATTTAAAAAAAAAATGAGAAACTATTAAAGAGAAACTAGATTTTAAAAAGTTTAAAAAAATGTATATATATTTATCTACAACATTTTAAAAATAGAAAAGAATAATGTGTTTATTTTATATTATATAAATTCAGTCTTTAATAAATTCATAATATTTGTTTTATCAAAAATTAATGGATATTTAGTTTTAGTGCAATACAAACTTCACTCACCATTCAAATTCTTGACTTTGATCAAAAAATCTGATATGAAATTTAAAAATAAAATAGTTTAACTTAAATCTCAAATCCCAAAGAAAGCAGGCCAGCAATTTAATAAGCTGTCTTTTCACCATAAGACAACAACTTTCGGCACTCGCATACCATTTGCTCAACCACACACAGAATGTCTGGAAATTCAATTAAAAGCCAAAATGACTCACAATCCATGCTGCGAGTACTTAAATACAGCTCGTATCTAACACACCTTCAGCAGTTCTAGAGCTCAGCAACAGCAGCGGGAGCTTGCGAGCCATTTAACAAGTGCAAAATCTGCGTATAAATCTTCTAATCTCTTGCCGAAAATCGCGGCCACCAAACACAAACCAACGCCTTAGCACCTTGCCAAGCAGAAGAAGAAGCTGCGGAAAACCAACCCAACATGGGAGGGGAAAAATGCGGTAGAAATGTGGTGGGGGAACAGTGGCAATTTGTAGATTATGGCCCGGAATGGGGCAGCGCGTCTGGTTCGTGTCGTCGCGAACAACTAAAAATGAATCAAATTAGAATGCTTGCCAAGCCCAGACATGGCCAACACAACGACTTCCGGCTGAAAGTGAACTTTCGAAAAGGGTTAACCAACTCGCGTCCAGGCCATAAAGTAATTTTGGGTGAGGCATCTTTTCTTAGCTGATTCCAGGGTGTGTGTTTGTGTGGGTGGAAACACAAATTGCTCGCATGTCTGCGCACTTTTATGACAGTCGCAATCGAAACTTGTGGCAGTTAATTAATATTATGTGGTGTGCGTGCTTGAGTGTACGTGTGTGTGTGCATGTGTATGTGTGTTGTGTGTTTGCTGAAATCCTGAAAATTTGCCAAGCCCTAACCATTTGCAAAATGATTAAATCGTCACTTGATACGAACTGAATTAATTACGAAATGCTAATTTAGACATAAACAAAGTCGATAAAAAATTAGAAGATTAATTAAGATTTAGCTGGTTTTATGTTTATTCAGAATATTATTGTTTTTAGTTAGTACCGTAAAATTCAATTCGAATATTATTTTGTGAGCTAAATAAATATAATTATTAAATGGCTGATTTTCTGACAAATAATAAAACAAAATTTAACGTTTTAAAAAAGTTCATAGGGCAAAAGTTAAAAGATATTTTTTTCAAAATCAGCACAATTTCAAAATATACTTTTTGAAATAGTTCATAGTGCAAATAGAATAAAATTTTTTTTTAAATCATCTTTTATGCAATACTAAAAATTTCGAATAAAAAAGCTGAAAAATACCAAAATAAAGTAATGAGAGAAATACCAATTACGCCCCCTGCATTAAAAAGATAATATTTTATTTGTCAGAATTTCGATTCATGTTAAATTCATTTATCAAGTAAAAAACATAACACAACTTAAAACCTACAAAAAAAAAAAAAATAAGGAAAAACTCAAGCCAATTAAATTAAAAACTGTCAGTCAAGAAAGGGGGCTGGTAGCAGGTACCCCATGAGATAAACAATTGGAGCAGTGTTAACAGCCACGCCCAAATTGAATTGATGCCAGGCAAGAGGTCTGAAAACTGCCGTATAATGCTGCTAAATCGATGACCCAAGAGTAGCGCTCGCTGCTAGTTCACGCGGCGCGACGACTTTCAACTTTTCATGTCAAATCTTTTAAAACTCATCAGCATCATTTAGGAGACTGCATGATAAATGATGCAGATGTCCAGGCACCTTTTTCTCATTTTTGCGCTTAATTTCAGTTCGTCTTTTTGTTAGCGGAAGTCGCCTTCAAACAGTTCAAAAGTGCACATCATCATCAACATCAACATGAGCGCCTTGATAATCATCATGTTGCTTAACAACAGCAAAAGGCCCAGCAATCATAACAAGGATAGCTAAAAGAACATGCAACTTTTGCTTGCCAAAAAAAAAAAAAAAAAAAAAACAAAATTATGATACTTTTCTTCGAAATTGTCTGTGCATGTGTGTGGAAACTGTGAGAGAATTGTTGCTGGCATGTTATGAGCTCTGCCTCGTCTCAATGGGAGCGCATGAATTAACCGCCACACTTATCACTAAACGCAGCGGGACTTTAAGAATACTCCAATTCTTGGGAAAACGCACTTTGGTTTCTCAATCGTTTAGCAGTTTGTTAATATACTCCCTAGCTCATAGGGGAAATGGGAATATTGGTTGCGTGTCCATCTGTTTGGCTAAAACTAGCAACCCTAAAATTGGGTGTTATAGAATTTGTATGCCAAACAAATTGTATTTTAGCCAAAAAATTAAAGTTTAAAACTTACACTTTCAAGCATTAATCAAAATTGTTAGGCTAATAAATTTCACAATCAATAATATTTACATATAACAATTTAATCACAATTATGTTAATATATGTTTTTACCACGCCCCTGTAGAAAAATAATTAATATCTTCTGAATTTTATGTAAATTAATTTTAACTGCACTTCTGTTAATAAGAATAGCACATCTCTTGTGATTTTACTTATAAATATAGTTTATCCACGCCACAGTAAATGACATTAATATATCTCTCATAGTTTTTATCTTAAATCTGAATTTAAAACTGCAAAATCCGAAAAAAGTTCTATATTATTATATGTGTTTGAACTGAGATCACAATTTTAGAGCAAGAACTACAAAATTTGATCAGTTTTACTACTGATGATATTACTTAGGCATGAGACCAAAAGATGTTTTAGCTATCCCTCTGCAAATTTGAAAAAAACCTCCAAATTTACATTATATTAAAGCCTAATCTCTCTATATTCAAATTTTTTGAAAGCTTAAATAAATTTTTTAGAAAACTATTCAACAAATGTTATATTTTCGACTTCATATAATATTCTTAAAAAAATTTAAAAATACGTTTACCACGCCCATTTGTAGTCAACCGGGCGCTTTGTCACACTTTCAAGCTTTTGTTACACTAAGAACAGAGCATCGTGCAGTTGTTAATTTTGTTTTCACTTACAAAATGTTGTTTTTTATATGCTCTGCCTAAATGGAGTACACAATGCGCACAGCTGGAACAGAATAGCTGCACAAGCGCCGACGTTTATGCGAGTAAACATATCCACACAAACTCCCATACACATACATGCTCATATATCCACATGATAAATGATGATATACGCAAATTTGTTTATGAGTGCAGCTTGGTAATTGATGGCTGCACTTCTTGGCCAAATACCGAGCTCTCCAGCTTGTGAGCTGCTTGTCAATTGTAACTGAAATTAAAGCGTTGATTTTTGGGCAATAGCTACAGATTGCCGGCTCGTAGTCGTTAACCGTTTTATGGGACTCTAAAATCAACGCTAATGACTCAATTTGAGACGTAGCAAATTAAGCACCGGCAGGCACAAACTAGGCTCATAAACTTGCCCGCAAGGAGCTCACAGTAAGCTGGCACACAAATAAATCAATATTTAAATTTTATTAGCCAACAGCCCCGGGGCATGGGGCACGGTACACACGGCGTATGCGCGCTATCAGCAAACGAACAAATGAATGTTTGCTGCCCACTGCTGTAAATAATTTTTAATGGCTACATAAATAAAAAACAAACACGCGTCGAGGTATAACTTCGGCTGCATGCTAAATAAATATTTGCATTTTACAATGATATACACACACACACACACATACCCATACCATTTATATGCTTGTTTTTAAGCCCAAAACATGTTAACAGCTGACAGAAAATAGCAATTTTCATTTTAATAAGCTTAAGACTTATGAACAAAGCTTGTGAGAAATACAATTCGGTAAAACCAAATAAAATTGTCACAATGTACAAGTAAAAAAAATGTAAAATATAAAATAAAACAAAACAAAAGGCTTAGAATAAGTTAATGTAAACTTTATAAAGCTGAGCAGGGTGTTGCAACGGGTAAACTGAGATGCCTAAATGATCCCTACGAAGACATTTTGCTACAACGCTTTAAAATTTTGTTGCTTAAATTCCATTCGGATTTAAAAATTTCTTTAAAGTATTTGCATATGAATTATTTATTATAGTTAATAAATAACAATAAATTTTATTTGACGACAGTAAATAACATTTGCATGTTTTCCCCTGGGTTGTATTTTTACACTTTACAAACCGGGTCATACTTTAAACACACATTTGGCACAGAATAATAAAAATTGTGATTTACTTTGAAGCTTTATTTTAAACACGTTTTAAGGACATTTTACATGTCAAAAGAGAATATTTTTGGGTGTTTCGGAATCAGCGAAGGAGTTAAATTAATATATATAAATATATTAAATTTCTTATGCGATTTATAATTTTTAATAATTTTTGTATTCATTATAATAAATAATATATGTATTATGTACATTAAAAATTTAGATAAGTATAAATAATGAATAAATATATAAGTATACAAATATTTTGCATAATGTTAAAGTTAAGTAGAGTGTTCTTAAAACAATATTTTTCTTAATAAATTAAATTTCTTAAAATACATATTACATTTAATTATTAATTAATTTAATTTATTTTCTTGAATATTATTATTATTATACTATTATTATTATTATTTTTGTTAATATTATTATTAATTTTATTATTATTATTATTATTTTTATTATTATTCTTATTTACTAATAATAAATATTCCCACATCAATAGCTTAAATTCAGCTCTTACCCAAATAGAATTCAACTCAATGCCCCTTTCTTTTTTCTGTAAGCTTATGAAATGTTGCTAAGCGTTTGCAAAAAATACTTCTACTTATGGCGAGATAGATCTTTATTTTTATTGACAAATTACTCTATCAAAAAGCGAGCAACTTACAGACCAAAACAATCAAAATAGTTTGTCTGTATATTCGCATGTTTTTTGTTTTGCTCATAATAATAAATGGGCGAAAGCATCGGAAAGAGATAGTGAGAGTGAGTGAGAGTGAGAGAGAGAGAGAGAGAGAGAGAGAGCGTCTGCGATATATGTATACACTATATGATTGAAGCTGTTGGGTAATGATAATCATTTTGTTGTTGCTTGGCTTTTACTTGAGCGGGTAATGGCACTCGTATGTAATGATTATGGGGCCACTTTTCTCATAAAAATTCAAGCGGCAGCCTCAATGATGATGAGCATGGATAGAGTGAGCTGATGATGTCAAAACAAGCAACAAATTAGACTAGCGATAACAACAACAACAAAATCAACCACAATAATGGATAGAGCCAACACTTGAATTGAATCATTGATAAACAAGCGACGGCTTCTATTGCCTTTGATTATGCTTCTCGAGCGGAGTTTTTGCGACTTTGGGGCCAATCCTGATTATGCAGAAAGTATTTTGCCAACACATCTGGGCCCGCAGACCACATAATAATCATTATATTTTATTATATGTATTAACACGAGAGCCAACGAACCCACACGAAATCAACTTTAGCAAATGTGCGTCTACCACTCCCAGCCCCTACTCCTCGAATACCCCTACCCAGTACAGGCAAAAAAAAAAAAAAAAAAAAACGTGAAAAAAGTTGCACGCCTCAATCGTCGTTTGTTTTATCAACCGAAAATGCTCCAATAACAAAACAGCATTTTTGCCAAGGGGCCCTAAGAGAGGATGCTAACGGTGGAGCGAGGGAACGTGCGGAAGAGGCTAAGAGGGGCTTAGGGGGAAAGTCAATGCTTTCGGCTTGTTTCCGCTTTGGTTACCCGTCGTTGCTTGATTTGCTAATTCTATGGGTGTGTTTTCTCGGGCATTTAGACAAGCCAAAAACGGGGGAGGCCCGGCCCCCAAGACCCCTTTCTTCGGTTCGGGTTTTGTGTTTCCTTTTGAAATCGAATGCGTCGCCCCCTTTTGTCGGGTGCTGCTGTTCGGTGTCTCTCAAGTTGTCTGACTGACTGTCTGTCAATTGGTTTCTTGTGAAACTGAAATGAATAGCACCAGCTCTTTTGGGCACTTCGTCTTTTTGAATTTCAATTTTAGTAAATTAATTAAAGTTTGGAGTACGCCACGTTTTTGAATTGTGAGCAGAGTGCGTTCTTAAAAGAGTTGAAAGTTAAATTTTAGTTAAACTTGAGTGTTTGCTTAAACTGGAATTATTAGAAAAGATGTTTAGAAATGCTAGCAAATCTATATTTATTAGTGAAAATAATTATCTAGAAGGAAGTATCTTGTCAGTACACTCAATTGTACATACGTTCCACAAAAAATCGCTTAAAAATATCCAATAAAATAATAAAAAGACAATACTTATAATGTTAAAATAGGGATTTTCACACAATTTTCAAAACACGCATATAGCCAAAAAAGAAAAATGCATAAAAAGACATGACATTGTATAAAAGGGATACGTTCAAAAATTTTCGGAAAGCTCATAAGACCAAAAAGTCGCATAAAAAAGTCAATATCAACTTTTCATTGTAGCATTCTTTTTTCCATCGTTAAAAAAAGTTTTTTTTTTAAAACTAAGAAAATGAATCTTCTTAATCAACCAAACACATCAAAGACATTAGCTCCAATGATAATTTATTCTAATAAAAATATTGAGCATGCCTAAGTTGCGCTTTTGTATAGAACAAATATATAAAAAAGAAACTCCCATATAAAATACAGAATGAAAAAAAAAGCAAAACTTCGGAATCTTGGATAAAAATCCGCATAAAAATGTTATGGAAAAAAACAGCATAACTTCGAAAGCGCATAAAAAAATTTGCATAATAAGAGAATATTAAACGCCTTTGCATCCCTTCGCTGGTAACATCTAGAAGCAATCCATCATGGATCGCTGGTGAACTGCGATTTTAGCTGCCAAATTAACATAAAAGGTCTCACATCTCACATAGACCAAAACTAAACTCGTCTAGAAAAAAAAGAGGGAATAAAACTAGTATGGGTTCAAGTTGTATAAAAAATAGCAAAGCCCCTGGCGAAGATTGCTTTAAAATTGATGGGTAAATTGGTTTTGAAATCGGTTTTTTGAATATTGTTTATTAATTTCATAAATGTTGGCTTAGCCAATGCATATAATATAATCAGCTGGCATATATGTACATTATGTACGTACATATATGTACATAAGGGCCATCGTCTGCCACAGCTGGGTCGAAAATGCATACGCTGCATATTTGGTAAATAGTCGTTCTCACGATCGCTGTTTGGTTCTTGGCCATAAAGTGACCGATCCTATTTCAAGTGCACAAATATGTATGTTAGTTGAAGTGCACATATTTATTTAGACATTTATATATCGTTTTATATAGGCATCAAAGAGTTTCGTAAAGCGCCTAATTATTAAATGATTATTATACACTTTGGTAACGAACAACATTAAATGCAAGCTGAGGCAAATGTGCTGGCTTCTAAACACCAACAAGAAACCCCTGTTTGGCGATACACCTCCAGACACCTTGACAATATTCTCTTCATTCGGGTAAAAATTCGTACAATTTAAATAATCCAAAAATATATACACTCAATTTTATTTTTATGTGAATTTTTTTATGCGATTTCCAAGTGCGGATTTTTCTACACGATTTCGAAGTTATGCTATTCTGTTTGCCTCTGTAATTATTATGGGATTATCCATTTTAAATATTTATTCTATACAGAATAATCAATACAAAAGCGTAAAGTAGGTGTGCTCAATATTTTTGTAAGAATAAATTATCATTGGAGCTAATGCTTTCGTTGTGTAAGGACATATATTTGGTTGATTAAGCAGACCCCTTTTATTTAGTTTTAAAATAAAAAATGTATTTTTTACATTGGAAAAAAAGGATCAGCAACGAAAAGTTGATATTAACTATTCTAAGTGATTTTTTGGTCTTATGAACTTTTCGAAAATTATAGAACGCATCGCATCGCATTCGCCATATACGTAGTGCCTTTTTTTAGGCAATTTTTTTATCTCGGTTTTCTGTGGAACGTATCTACCTCATAGAAAGAGAATTGAGTGTAAAAAAAAAAAAAAAAAATACTATAACATACCATTCGTACTTTTTAAAAATATAACAAAATAAACGACAATAAAAATAATTGCAATGCCCTGGACTCAATTATTATGGCGCTGCCCAACTCCAGATCGATGCCGCAGAGGCTAGTGAAGAGCAGGGAGCACATGAGTCGTTTCTCGGGGCAGACGCACGTCTCGTTGCTCCGCAAAAAGGTCAACTGGGATTTGAGACTTTGGTTCATGGGCGGATAGTAGTAGCAGATAATGAAGAAGCCATCGAACATGATCGCCGCACCGCAGCCGATAAACTCCAATCTTGGCCAAATCAGCTGCGTTAGGTTGCCCATTTCGCCCTTCAGCTGCTCCTCAACAAGCTGATGCGATGTATAGTGGGTGGAGCGCAGTTCGAGAAACCAATGTCGCACCGTCCGACCCTCCCACTCCATGAGCACCTCGACATGATGCCGCGGCACAAACAGCGAATTCTGACCGACCACATAGCCACCTAGGCCAACGATCAGGCAGGTGTCCCGATACGGCCGGCACAAATGCAAATACTGCTCGGCCATATGCTGCAGATTGACATTCCAATAGACCAGATTCATGTTGGACAGCCGCTTGTCGTAGGCCAGCTTGTTGCGCAATCCATTGTGCACGTGCACCATCTTCGAGCGGGATGTCGCCGTCAGCGGTATGGGCACAAAGCGTTTGCATCTGGGCGACGGTTTCAGCGGATCCTTGGCGCACAGGAAATTGAATTTGCCATCTAAGCAATTGGCCTGCTTCGGACAAATTGTGGTCTTGCTGCCAAAATTAAAATAATACGGATTGTCTTCATCGTTTTCGGTCAGATCGTCTGAAATTTCGCCAAGCACTCGAACTATGTAACTGAGCACTATTTGTACTACGGCAATTTTCATATTCAACGTGTCTTATATATGTGTATATTAATATCGATATTTGAGTGTTTTCGTATAGGCTACTGACATTTTTATAATTTTGCTTTTTATCCAAAAAAAAAACTTTTATTTTTATAAACATTTGATTTTTTAAATTGAGAAAATCGAAATTTTTTTTTATCGCTAACCAAAGTTAGTTTCAATTTATACTCGTAAAGTTACCGAATCCATACTTGCTAGGTTTCAAAATTATTTTTTCTTTTGTCTAAACCGATTTGACATTTAGATTGATGCTGATTAATTTAATTCGTATTTAAAAATAAATTTGTTCTGTTTTTTTTTTTTAAATTTATTTTAAAAATATGTACATAAATCAATGTTTTTTAAAATTAATTTCAGCTGATTTTGACAGCCTTTAGATAGTTGTGTGTTACAAAAGGTTAAGATTTTGATTTAAATAATCATACAATCAAGATCAGGATAATTTAGCAATCCATCTGCCACACATTAACCTCGCCGCATGCACATAACTATTGCAATAAATTGTAAAAGTACATTTTATGTGGATTTTCTTTAGCCATTTTCCATTGGGAACACACAAAAAATTCAATTGAATTCAATTCCCATCCAAGTGGTTTGTTGTTGCAATGCAATATGTTTATCAGTTTATTGATTTTCAGCATAGAAAACAAACACGTTTGCCCCTTGGATTTCTTGCAACATGCCACACGCACACACACAGACACATTTGCCAAATGTATCCACATGCCGCCCACAATTCACAGCGCCCTGCACCTTCTTTGAGAGCCCTTTAAGACTTATGTCAAATGGCAGCAGATCAAATATCCTGTGGTTAAAATGCGATTCAGTGATAAATGCGACACATGCGACGAACGAGGTGTGTGTGTGTGTGTGTGTGTGACTAAGCAAACACAAAAATATACGGTTCAATCGGCGAACGCAGATCCAGCAGCAAAGCCAAAGACACTCTGGGCAAGGTTAGCTGTGTGGGGTCATTTGTGCCCGTCACGCGCACCACGCATAATGCATGCCGGGCCATCAATATGGTGCGCCCTTATTCTAGACTATAGTATGGCCAACTCTTTGGTATCGGGGCAAACTTCTTGCACGTTCTCGCTGCTGGGGTCGACGCCATTAGTTTGGCCAGGTTCGGGGTTTTCGGTCCATGACTGTGTTTGCGGTCGAAATTAAATTGCAATTTCAAACTTGCTTTAGCCAGTTTTATTTTTATGGGATTTACGTTGTGCCACGCTTTGTTGCAACTGCCTCTTACTCCAATCCCTTCGATTCTAACCGCCTCCAGTATCGACTGCGGCTACGTGCAAAGTGCAGTAAAAGTTTTGCCAGCCACCGTTAAATGGATAAACGGAAAAGGGCTGGGGTGCGTTTGGCGAATAGGTGAATAAGTATCCTAGTGTTCTCAGTTACCGTTTCGCTTAATGCATTTGATTTGCACTCGTTGTGTGTCAGCGTACTTCCTCTTTCTCCTTCTCTTTTCTACAAATCCTTTTTTTTGTGCTAGCACTTAACTGGGAAGGGTATTATGATTATGTCATGAAGAATTAAAAAAACAGTGATTTAATGGGAGTTTTAACATCTGCTTGCATTACAACTATATGTTATGGATAGTTATCGATAACTATCGATTGTTAACATGCAGCAAACTCAATTATTTGTATTGATTTTTTCATGGAATTTAATTTAGAAATTTCTTTTATAGAATTTAATTGAAATAAATATTATGATTATGTCATGAAGAAGTAAAAGAATAATTGTATAAAGGGAATTTTACATCCATTTGAATTACAATTATATGTTATAGATAGTTATCGATAACGGTCGATTGTTAACATGCATCAAAATCAATTATTTGTATTGATTTCTTCATGGAATTTAATCTAGAAATTTATTTTATAGTATTTAATCCAAAAAAATAGAAGTCTGAGCTGCATCTCCATGGGAAATTTCGATAGCCAACTAGATATTGGTAGTATCTTTATATCTTCATATATTAAATTTAATTAAATTAAATTTGAAATTTATGCAAATTGATGATAATACTAATAAGAAAAAGTTGTAAATCAGTACTATAAGAAATTTTTAATTGTGTAAAATTTGTATAGTTTGGTTTATTATATTTGGTGTTGATTTAATTAAAATATTTCCATAAAAAAATGTTTAAATGCAGTAATTTTAATTTTTATATTGGATTTGGATAATACAAAAAATGTTATTAATAATAAATGTTAAATAATAACAATAATAATGTTAAATAATAATAATGAATATCTATAATCATACTGAAATCCCCACTTTGTAATAATTTGCAGCATTACACTTTTTTTAAAACGATATACACATACATTTACACACCGCGGTAAGTGTATTTAAACTTCAGCTTATTATATTATACCTTGAGTTAACCACATTTTCGTGCTTTCTCACCTTCTTATTTTTTGCTGTTTTATCTTGAATTTAGTTTTTTGTTTCTGATATTTTGTAACTCAACTAGGGTTCATTCATTTAGCAATGTCAACAGTTGGCTGACCAGTGGCGCCTTTGTTCGCGCTGAATGTGCGAATGAATGAATGAGATGAATGGAATGGAAACTGGCATAAAGGGCACACAGAGGGAGCGAAGTGGGGGGCGTAGAATGGAAAGGCTCTGGCGAATTGTCTCTCACGTAGCCGCAGTTAGTTTTGGGTCGTGTCAAGTGTCGTTGTCACTGGCGCGGATATCCAAAACCTGCCAACTTGACAAAGTGACTGACTGAGTGACTGACTGAAGCTGACTGACTGATGCTGACTGACTGGAGCTGACTGACTATCTGGCTGACTAACTGACTGAGCGCTTTTGAATGGAAATCTGAGCGCTTTACCAACAATGGACAACGACTTGACCAGCTTCACATTCAGCTTCAGCTTCGAGTCGGCAAAATGTGGCAAGAAAAATGATATAATGGCAGTTCTGAACAGCATCTCGGGGGCATTGCAAATGAATTTGATAAATGAATCGAAAGTTTTGTAGAGCCCCAACAGCAGCTCGACTTGGCATGGTTAGATTTAAGAGATGAGCGAGTAAAGAGTAACGCGAGAAGGAGCAAAGGATATGGCAGCCTTCTATAGTTCCATAAATAATGCAATCATTAAACAACTTTTTTGCAGCCAACAAATGCAATTTGCTCAGCTTGCGCGCTGTTTATTTGTTTAACGGGAATTGCAAAGTCAAGTGCTTGTTTTACTCTCGCAGGGAGTATTTTCACTTAGCCACAAAAGGTTCAATGGCTTGAAAAAGGCACTTACGAGCCCATATAGTATATATATTCTTGAGCAGCAGCAAGAGCCAACTTGATAAAGTGGCTCAGTTTTGAAAGTATGTTACCGAAACAAGATCGAACTGGAATATCGGAATATATATTTTTCGATATTAAAGCTTTTTAATAAACAAATTTTTCACTCGAAATTGAAAACTTACAAATTACAAGTTTTAATCTGCTTCTGAAATTCTGTAAAAATTTTATTGTGTTTGTATAACAACATTTTTGTTTCCTCGCTTTGTTTCCTATGCTCAAAATTTAGTTCCTTTATGAATAAAAAATACAGAATATTATTTTTAAATAAGCAAGGGTGTTTAATCTGCGGCATTCCAAAGCTAACTATGCTTTCTTGTTTTGCTATTTAACTTGAACTTAACCAGAAGAAGAAGAAGACGCAGCAGTAGTAGCGGCTGCAGAAGAAGAAGCAGAACAGCAATCAACACTCAAGGGGCACCCACAAAGCTTCTGCAATTAATTTCACTTTCAATTTAGCGGCGGTCGCTTTTCGTTTTTTTTTTCCTTCTGTAATGTGATGTGTGTGCGTGTGAGAGTGTGTGTATCTGTAGGCGTTTCTCCCTCTGCACTGCATTTAACGGGCAATGTGTTGTAAAAAGTCAGCCCAAGTCGAAGCTGGCATGGAAATTAATTTTAATTGCTACAATTTAGATAATCAAATGAGTTTTGATGTTAAGTAAATTAACCAAAATGCCACGCCCACATTTTACGTGCGCCAGTGTTAAAAGTTTACAATTAACACTTGTATTGTGCGTTCATTAGGGTAAAATTTTAACACATTTTAGCTTTGAAATTATTCGGCGACCCTCTTTGAAAATGCTTAACAGTGGTTTTTAATTTTGATTTTAACTGGATTTTTATTGACCGTAAAATGTAGATGAAAGCATAGATATTTAAGATGAAGATAACATGGTTTGCAGTTGGGAAAAATTGATTGGTGAGTATGGTTGGATCATAAGAATAGAGCTTGTAAAATAAGCCCCATATTCAGAGAATTTTTTGAAAGTTTCAGTTTTATAAATATTTTAGCATTGGCAGAATAAAAAGTCAGATTGGGCTCCAGTCAGATTAGTCAAAATCCCAAACTCTTTTACTAAAAACACCCTTTTAATCTGAATCCAAATATAATTATTCTCATTTATTTGTCTAGTTCAAATATTCTTTTGTTTTATTCAATGTCCAACTTATTTGAACTTACCTGCTTCTACATATTATTGCCTTATAATTATGATAGCCTAAAGCTTTTCGGTTAAAAAACTTTGACCTGCGCCAAGCTCATTAAATAACCGGATAGTTTGCGTTATTTTTTTCACTCGTCGAATCAATTAAACCTTCCTCAATTATTAAATTTGTTGCTAACATCAAATTGCAATCAGCAACTTCCGTTTGAGCCGCGTCGCGGCTCTTCAATTATTCACAATTCATTTTTTATGTTTATATACATTTTTGTACGCGCACGAACCCAACATTAGCCCAATTCCCGAGCTAAAGGTCAGTTTTTTATTTCCACACTTAGGATCCGGCACCTATTTGGTCGGTTGGGCGTTCGGTAATTAGTCGGTCGCATTAGCCGCGTTAATTGATGCACGGCCAAACAAATTCGACAAAGTGCAGCTTTCGCGACTTATTTTCCGAGCGCATAAAACCACTTAAATAAAGCTTAGCCAAAATAAAAAGTCGTTCTGCGAGCCGAGGCATTACATTATTATACTGTGCAAGGGCTAGAGATGGCCACGTGTCACGAAATTTCGATTGTTTGGTTAATTGAGACTCTGGCAAAGACTCCAAAGCATATTTTGAAAAATTCTTAATAAGTAATAAAAATAAATAAATAAATAATAAGGCTTAACTAAATTTAACTAATATTTAACTGAAAACCAAAGCAAATATATTATATATATATATATATATTTAAATAATTATAAAAATATAAAATAATATAATATATTTAAAAACGATATTTATCGATTTGACGTTTACAAATGTGCAAAACACTCACGGAAGGTTTAGCAAAACTAAACATTTTACTTCGGTGTCTCTAACTCTTATTAAATAAAAATTCTACATGCTTTATAATAATAAATTTATAATAAGATCGAAATATACCGATTTTTATCGATTTAACTTAAAAATCAAAGATATATATAAATCTGTAATTGCAACGAATTTAAAATGGTAACATTTTCCATCTACCTAAATAAAGTTTTATAATGTAAACAATTAAAAAAATTATTTAAATAATTTAAAGAAATAATCGCATCATACTACAAAGTCGTGCTATTCGCGACAAGCTTTTTGGCACGCATCCAGCTCTTTTATAGGGTATAAGGTAAAAAAGAAAAAAATTTGTGCATTAAATAAGCGGCAGAACTTTGGGCTAATGCCCAAAGCTCGTTCGGGTCGAATAATGAGCAACTTTTTGACGTTGCACGCAAAGCGAGACAGGTAGAGAAAGCGAGAGAGAGAGAGAGGTCACTACTTGCAAAGTAATAAACGCTTAAGTGTTCGCCATTGTTTGGCAGGACATTGCTGAACTTTACGGGGCGGTCGTTAGGGGCGGGGGGTACTTCGATGCTGGCAGATCGCCAGCTGTAACGGCACAAAACTTATTAATAATTAATTTACTTTTATTTATATATCTCGTGTCTGGCTGACTGCATAAAAGCTCTCGTAATGCTTTAACTTTCACTGATGCACGTCCCTTGGCCTGACTTTTCTGCCCGCCCCCCCCCCTCTCTGTCTTAACTTTGGCCCTGGCTCATTGGGTGCTGTATTCGCTTTTGGCTCAAGTGTGTGGTCATGGCAATAAGAGCTTTTGTTTGCCATTATTATTGTTGTTATTGTTGTTGTCGGTTTTCTGTTGTTTCACGCTCAAGTCAATTCGCGTTAATGTTTTTTATTGCTTCTTGTGCTCTTGTGTTTTATTGTTGCTGCATTGTGAGGGGCCAACAAATGTGTGTGTGAGAGAGAGAGAGAGCAGGCCAATTGACTTCCTTTAACTTTGACATTTTTACAGTTTTGGCTTTTGCCATTTTTTTGCTATGCAGTTCTCCTATGGCCCAAACATGTCCTTGGCATTTATAGTTTGCATACTTTTTTCCAGAAATGATTTCGCCCGCAGAGGTAGAAAATAAGGAAATGTCTTAAATTGTATGTATATCGATTTGCTTAGGCAATACCATTTGTGTAACCAAGTTCTAAAGTGTTTTTTAATCAAGTTCAACACATGTGTTTAAGCAATTTTTCAATGAAAAGCTTTTAGTGTGATTAAAAATTACTAAGAATTTATGCACAAAATGGTTGTCAGCATGGGTTTCCTTATATATCGCTTAAAATGTTCCTATTCCAGAACATTTTCATTATTTGCAACAAGTTCTTTTGTGTGATTTATGTAAGCACTCATTTGTAACAGAGCTTTAAACTCCACATAAAAACGATTAAGTGAGTATTAATGTACCTTACAAATTGTATCGCTAGTTTTCAAAAAACATCCGTTTTTGGCCAATTTTTTTTATTAATAAAAAGCTTTAAAAGCACATTAATTTTAGGTATAATGAAATATAGTTAATATGGTCTTGAGTCAATCTTAAAAAAGAATAATAAGCTCCCAGGCTTTTTAAAAGTTGGTTGACCTTATGATTTGTCACTTAATGCAAAAAGCTTTCAAAGCACATGTAAGCTTTGATTGACATAAAAAGACAATTTTGTAATAATTTTGGCGAAAAAAGCACCAATTGTCAGTTGCATTTGCTTAGCTTAATACTTAATACTCAATCATACTCTCTCTCCAGTAAGTAAACTTGCGGTTATAGGAACCAAACTTTGGGATTAGCTGTGTGCCCTAATGAAAGTACACCAACGCAATCCATTGCTAAGAATCGTGCTCTTAACCAATTTTCACGACTTCATCAAACCCTTCAGCAACCTGCACGTATCTGGCAACAGCTTCATCTTCATTTTCCTGTTGGTTTTTCTATTAAAATGCCATGCATCAAACGGAGAACTGAAAACTGGTCTAGTTTCAGTTGCAGTTTTTCTTTGTCCGTGTCTCCCTTGGTGTCTTTCACGAAAAACTCAATTACAATGAACAAGCTGGGCAAGGAACTAGCTGCCGACTACAACTGCTCCATATGCAACAACACTAACAGACTAACACACACACACACACACACACTTACTAATATGCGAGTGGATCTGGCTAATCCTTGGCAGTGTTAATCAACAACACTGAGTCCGAAAAACAACACTCATAATTAGAGCTGTGGGAAAAAAAAAGCAGAGTAAGGAGCCGCAAAACGGAAACTGTGTAAACTAATGCGAGTCTGGGCCAGGAAAACTATAGCTCGAGTGCAACTTTTGATTAGGCAGCAAAGTTGCGAATGCAAAACTATCCAATGGGACTTGAGCTGTAGTGCAATTTAAGCGTTGGGTTTTTTTTTTTTGCGCTCCATTTAATAATTTAATGACTACGAAAAATTTGCAGCTGGCTGGCAAATTGAGGGTAGAGTGTCGGCCCCGCCTTTGGGCGAACGGGAAATGAGTTCTTGATGGCCTGACGACGACCACCAGCAAACAGTTGGGTCTACTCAAGAGACAATTGACAATGTTGTTGGCCAAAAAGTTGATGTTGTTGTTGTTGTTTGTCAAGTGGCTGTGGCTAATTAAGACTTGGTCTGTTGCAGTTGCCCGGTGCCAAAATAAATTAGAGTTGCGACACTTGAACACGTCTGCATAGCCCATTCACATGCCCCCCTCTTATTTCCCATTTCCCCTGCACTCCACACACACACACACACACACGCACAACCTTTTTTTTTAGCTGTTTTCAATGTCAGACGCCGCTTGTTGTCTGTGGCAAATTTATGTGTCTGCATTTCATTTTGGCGCAACGCAATTTTCCCCCCTTTTTCAACTTTCGGTTTGCCATTTCGGCTTTTTATTTACAATTAGTACAAAAAAAAAAAAAAAAAAAAACAGGCGAAAAACTGTTTAATAAATTTGCATGGGACATAAACAAAGTGTTGTTGTTGTTGTTGTTTTTGGCACTCAATCGCAGCCATCCGGAGTCGTGTATTTTGTACTGTGCAAATTTTAACTACAAATTGATTATAAATTGAATGCATAGCAGATGGTACAACAATCGCAAATTTATGGCGCTGATATAAAATGCAAAAACTTTATTATAAAAATTCATAATCATTAAAGTGAAAGCCAGTTAATATTGGTTTGTTGGAAATTGGATATAAATTAAGATTTGAAGCACATAAAGAAATGGCTTTAAAATGGAGAAATGCGATAAAATTTAATATTGCTTGTTAATGAACGATGGAACATAATATTAGTTATGGTGCGAACATTGTTTTTATCCTTTTTATTTATGTTTCTCCCAAAATAGCACTTATTTGTTTTCATTTTTTCCACAGTTTTCTAAATTGTATTTGGTTTTGGTTTTTTTTTTTTTGGGGGGGGATTCGGTGTTTGTGGGTTAAACTCTCCCCCCTGTCTACGCCACTGTGTGTATATATATACACTTATAGCATAATGCATGTCTAATTTATAGTTAAATTACATCTGTAAACAATAAACGGTTATTTCTAAGCCACATAAGGGCAACTCTTCGTTTTGTCCCCTTACAACACTGAACCTTTCCCCACACACACACACACACACACCCACCCACACAGCAAACTTTGTCTACGCAACTAAATCACACATACAGAGCAGAGTAGTCAACATGCTGCACAAATGAAAATCAATTTTTGTAACTTGGACTGAATTTGCCAAGGATATAGAGGAAGAGCTAAAAGGATGTGAGATGCACAATATGATTTTGAGTGGCAGTCGTTTGCGTGCTGCAATAATACTTGTACACATAGTACAAAAAAAAAGATTAAACTAGAAAGTACAGTTATCTTTGGGATGCCGAAGATTTAATATCCTTGCAGGCATATAGAGGATATATCTATCTATAAATATATATATTTTTTAAAATATATTTTTGCCTTTTTCTTACGTTTCTTCTATATAGCAATCCGATGCTGATGATTTTTTTTAGAGCAATAGTAATTATTTTGATTGGGATATCTTAAAAAATAAAAAATGTTTTGCAATTTTTTTTACACAGTCTTTTTTACCGATCCTATGGTCCTATGTCAGCTATATGATCAGGAAGAAAATTACGCTCAATATTAAAAACTTTGGACTATTTATCAGAAGGAAAATGATGCTCAGAATTAACAAATATGGTAACTGAATGTGGAAAAAAAGGGCTTTCATAGAAAATATATTTTTTTGAACCGATCGGTGGTCCTGGCCGACTTCGATACATATATATCTTCTCCTTCTATGCGTTACATATTTCATAACAAAACTCGAACACCCCTGCAAGGGCACAAAGAAAAGGAAAAAACTTTATCGCTGGCAAAAATCTATTAAGAAAGTTTTTGCCACAACGCAGCAGTTTTAGTTTGGTTTTTGTTTCTTCGAAGAAGCTGCAAAAAGTTGCAGTTGGCTTCGTGTTTGGCTTTATGAGTTTGTTGCTGGCAAGCTGCCTAGATAAGTGTTAGCGATAGGCGATTGAAACGGAAACTCACCAGGCCCCCACCCCCACATGAGACCTTTTCCAAACAAGGGCATAGACGCACTTGCCGTTACCTTTTGCAAGCAAAGGCATTTTACTTTACAGTTTTCAAGTTGCCAAAAATTGGTTTTACATTGTGCGTTGACATAATTTTTGAGTTGAGTCAACTGCAGCATCAGCAGCAGCAGCAGCAGCAGCAGCAGCAACAACAGCAGCAGCCGCTTTCCCCGGGGAAAATGTCAAGGAAATTGTTTTGACTTTTGCCGCGAGGCATTCACCAATTGAGTTTTAATTAAGAAAGTTATGAACGCAAAAGCATTTGCAGTTCTAATTCAATTTAAATTTTCATATACACAAATGCCAAACCTGAACAGCAAAAACAACTTTAAGGCTGACTGCCTGCCTGATAGCCAAGTTTGCACGTATCTTAGCCCTCTCAACACACAAAACCAAATCAATGCCAGACTACAGACTACATATCAATTGTCATTATTTGTTAGCATTGCCATTATTTCAAGAACGCACATACGCATTGACACATACACAGACATTCATTTTTTGGCTCCCAGAAGTCTATAGAAATTTAAAAAAAAATTTTTTTTTATCTGTCGTACTTGACTGATTTGGAAAATTTTCTGTTATTGCTTAATTCGCAAGGAACTCGAATTTGTGTTGGTAAAAACTTTGATTATTGCTTTGCTTCTATTTTGTTATTTTAAAAGTTTCTTCTTTTGCAAAATGAGGAAAATGCTATCGCGTGTAAAGTTTGCCATTCCCAAAATTAAAGAGATAAACTGTGCATGAGCTAAGACTGGAAGCTTAGTATTTTTAAAGTTAGTATTAATTGAATGGAATCATTATTTCATAAAACTTAAAAAGCAATTGAGCAAGAATGCACATAAATAATACCCCATAAGTCCCTTTTAAATTAATATAAATTAACTAAATTATCCATTACAAATTTTTATAATAATAAAAGATAATAATAAAATCTACATAAGACGAATCTATTAAAATAGACGGTAAACTGCTTCAACTTCGGAAAATTACAAGAGTTGTAGATTTAAATTAAAGCACAAAAATTTAAGATGGAAAAAGCTTTGTTTAGGGGTATATATTTCTCTATACATATAAATTTCGCTGCTATATTGCTGCGAGAGTATTTCAATTTCGGCAACTTGAAGAGGTCGTTTTTTTTTATTTTTTTATTTTTTCACATCATGTCGTTTCTTGTTATTTTATTTTTTGACAACACACCGTGAAAGCTAATGAGTATTGAGCTCGAACTTTAAAGAGCACTTGACTTAAATATAAATAAATAAGAAATACGCATTAACAAAATGCGCCACTTGAGCGCCCCAAAAGTGGAGCTAGCTTCCTCGGGAGCGAACACGACATGTACGTGACGCGACTCGAGTGTGAAACCACAGGAACTGTCAGACAAAGCCATGCAGAGAGTGAGAGAGAGGTAGAGAGGAAGGGAGTTAGAGGAAAATGGTCCAAGCAGTCAGCAAGATGCCAAGCAGGACACTCAACGCCCTCAGATGTGGCCAACGTGTTGGTTTGCTCAACTCGAGCTGAAGCTGAAGCTGAGGCTGGTTGATGTAGATGACGATGATGATGATGCTGAAGAAACAGATGATGATGATTATTATGATGCTGCTGCTGGTGCTGCCAGTATTAGCCCCATGCCCAAGTGTCAGTGTTGAGCATGTCCTTAGCAATGAGATACACGCGCCGGCAACGGGTCAAACCCGCTCAGCTGCCAGGAGCATGTGTCTAGCTGGTAACAGCCAGGTCCCAGACATGACCATTGCTTGGCTGATTGTCCATGTTGTTGTTGCTGTTTGCTAGAAAATGGAACCCTGTGTGTGTATGTTACTTGTGAAATGAAGATAAATGTTTTAATGTAAAGTTAAAAGTCTGCTTCTGTTGTTAACGGAAGGACCACACACACAGGACGAGTGCCTGACGTGTGCCTGAATATCTCTAGGAAAGTTTTTGTAATGGAATTACGGCATTATATTAGTGCAGATATGCATATCATAAGCCTGGGCTAGGCACGTGGATAATACATAATGTAACCAAATGGTTTTACACGGCTTACTGTCACGTATCCATTCGTTAAATTAGCTGATATGGTTAAAGGTCCCAGACACCACACCATAAGAAAAATACTTAGAAAATAAAATACTTTTGCAGCAATAATATTTGACTTAAGGGAATCAATATACGTTGAATGTAAGTTTAATAAACTGAAAAGGGAACGAAAATTATCATATTTCGTAATTTTTTGAAAACTATCTTAAAATTATTTGCTATCATATATCCTGATATCCCAGATAACATAAAATGTTAACCTTTTAATTATCATAAATAATGAATGTTAAAACTAATCCATCATAAAAATAAGATTTTTTAGTTTTATTCAATATGTCGAGGTTAAAATATTAAAATATAGAAGCTGTTTTTGTTTTACCGAGTATTTTTATTTTTCATTTTAATTAATTAGTTTTTTATTTTATATTATATAATATTGTTTATTTTATATTATTTATTTTTAGTTTATTTACTTTCATGTTAACATATATAATACTATTTTATTTTTCTTTGCAGCAAACATATTTTGTCATCTTATATCTAAAACAGATTAAAATGTCGAAATATATATGTACATAAAATAATATAATGGCGATTGTATATACAATTTAACACACGGTAAGCAATTGAAATACAAATTATTATTCATAATAAATACTTTAAAAAAGGAATTCCCTCTGTTTCTAAAATTGTTTCTGTTTACTAAAATTGTATATTATCTTCAAATTGATTTAAAAATATTTGACTATTTTTGTTCAATACTCTAAAATGGTTTTCTAAAGTATTTTCATATTTTCTAGATGTACCAACGAAAGAAACTTAAGTTTTATGTTTGTTTAAGCTAGCAAGTATTTTTTTTATTGTTTTCTTATGTTTTTCGCAATATTTCGGCATTAAATTTTCATGCCCAATCGCCAGACTTGTTTGCGTGTGCCGCATCGTGCCGTCAAAAATATATTTACCACATTTTGTATTCATGGCGCGTTTTGTTGTTTTTATTAGAAGATGCAACCAGCCAAACCGCAACAACAACAAAATAGGTACAACAACTGAACAAAATAAAAAATAAAAAATGTATATTTACATTGGCGCGAACGGAATTTGTTTTCTTTTCTTTTTTCATCTTGACTTTTGTTCCCGTTTTTTTCGGTTGCTTCTTTTCTCTTTCTTTTCTTTTTTATTTATTTTTTTTTTTTTGATGGAAATTATTTTAGCATAATTTGACTCATTAAAATTCCATAAAAGGCGCTAAATAAAAAATAAAAAAATTGTTTCATTTAATTGCCTTTTTAGCACCAATCCCGTTTCGAAACGATGTGTACAACGATAAGAATTGATTGCGGTTCCCTCAACACCTTTGAAATTTGAAATACTCGTCCACTTGGCTGTCTCTTTTCATAATTAAAAATTGTGCCAGACGCTGTCTGTTTATCAGATATCCTGCTGATCCCCTATCTGACTGATGCTGGGCAGTTATTTATTTTTTTTTATTTCTGCTTTTGCTTCTCTCTTGAAAGTGCTTCTTGCTCAACATTTGTGCACACACTGCATGCACATGTTTTTGTTTATCGTATATTCAGATATTTATATGCCTTACATTTTTGGTAGTTGTTTTTGTCCAATATACCCTGAAATTACTTTAAAACAATGCGCATAGCATATGGGCGACTGCCCTCATAAATGGTTTAAATTCGTTGGATTTATTAAATAGTTGACCTTTTGACTGTACTCGCTATCTCACTCAACTCTCCCGCGCTCTCTCTCTCTCTCTTTCGTTTAATCCCCCTCTTGGTGCTTGTGGTTCGATCTCAACATTTACGCACGCGCACACACTCACATTATTTTTTATTATTTTGACTTTATCTCTAATGCTTATCCATCACTTAATGCGCTTCCCCAACACTCCCTTGTGCCCCTCGCTTCAGTCATGATCTTGACAGCGTGCACAATGTGGGAACATGCCTGGGTCGGTCATTCGTCTGATTATGATGACATTATTGGATGCGCCCAGCGCCCCGAACCAGCATCATTTGCGGTTGTGGGTTGCGGCTTTGCCTTTGGATTTGCCTTCTGACTCTGGCTACGGCCTGGGATCTACTGCTGCTGCTGAGTCCGCCCTTGATCGCATAATTACAGAGGGGCTTCAACGGTTTTTTTTTTTTTAACTGAGTAGGTATCCGTATTTGACTTGCGCTTCCTCATTTCCTCTGTCGTATCTCTGTCCCTTTTTCGACTTTCGCCTTCGTGCAACATCTGCTGCAGTAGCTGCATCGGTGGCCTATCGTCTGCCACATTTTGTTGCTTGTGTTGTCGTTGTCGTCGCTTCTTTGTCTGTTGAGTTTTTATAATACCCTGCACTAATCATATATAAACAAAGGGTAGGCGTGACTGATATACTCAATCAATTGAAATTGGGGAAATATAGAAATATAGCAATATTGTTGTACAAAATCGTGTGTTTGCAATTAGGTATGAAACAATTTTAATATTTGTTGCTTAATATTCACTTAAAAAGAATTTTTAAAAATTCGAACCAAAAGATAATGTTGATACAGTGAAAATATATCTAACGTCTTCAAGTCTACAATATTATAAATTGAAACCAACCAGATCATCGATTTTAGAAACTACAGCAGATCAATACACCTAAGTTGGGTATAAAGACCAAGCGTGTGACAAGATTATTTTAAAGTTTTTAATAAACATTTTTTGAGTTGCCCCAAAACTCCACATTCATTAATTTAAATAGATAAACAGTATTAAAAAATTTTAAAATGTTGTTAAGGCGCTTTAAATCTAAATATAGGGTATCACATTGTAAAACCTTTTTAACCAAATCATTCAAAATGACATTTTCCTAATTCTTAAATATAATTGTTTGTTTATTTAGGTACAACAAAAAATCGATGCTGCCTTCTTCAAACCGTTTGCAGGGTACTTAAAAGTCGCCACTTAGTTGATTGTCTGTTGTGTTTCTTTGTTTTAGTGCTTAATTTTTTTTTTAGTGCATTTCGATGTCACAATAAGTTGAGCGCAACATTTTCATTTAGTACGCTTCATTTGTCGCTCTGTTGTGACATTTTCATTTGTCAGCAGTTCATTAGTCATCGAATGCGCTTCAATTTGTTGCAGGACCTGCGTGCTGTATGTGATATGTTTTATAGCTCATGATATCCGATAGCCAAGTATGACATTGACATTATTGACATTAATTTATGTGCACATATCGACACCTTATGTTACCTATGGGAAATTAGTGTGCCAAGCGTGGGATAGGCACTTCAAAGTTCTTAAACATGACAGTTTCCTCAAGTTGGGCAAGGCCTGAGGGTGTTTTTTAGACTTTAGATCAGAGCATTACATTTTTGTTTTAAGTTTCCAAGAAAAATATTCAAAAATATTCGAACGAAAAAAGAAAATATTTAGTATATTAGGTTAATAAATTGAGTTTCGGCCTAGTTTTCTGAGTGGAATAATCTGGATTGAATCTTGAACTACATACTATAAATATAATATGATATGATACCAACAAAATCGATTATTATTATATATGATGTAAATTATATTAATAAATATTAAAGCAATTAGCATGAAAAAAACACACATTCGAACCCGCAATTTTGTTATTTCAGATTATTATTTTTCCAAAATATATGAGTACATATTTTATGGTAATGAGCAATTCTTAATTCTTTTGAATAACAAATATCTTTAAAGCAATTTTAAGCTTTTTTAATTTTAAAATCTTTAACTTGAAATACGTTTGATCAAATCCATTGGCCACATTTATTTTTAAATATTTGTTACAATTGCCCTTTTCAGTTTCTGTTTCAACTTCGTGCAATATTTATTTGCATTTCCTCTAGTTGCAACCACATTTCCCCTGAGTTTGTCGGATTTAACACACATTTCGTGTACCTGTCCATTTGCCACAAAACTTATGCCAACTCAAATGTCAATATTAACGTTAACCTTTCCGCTAGGCACTTTCTCTAGGCTCCGCATTCCTCTTTACTTCTGTTCTTTAGCTGCACATTTTAAGTCCAAGGCATTGAGTTAATTAATTGCGTTCCTTTTAAATGTAAAATTAAAACAACCTTAACCCGAAACTCGCCGTCTAAGCCCACACCGAAAACTCCAACCCCAATTTTTGACGCTATTTACAACTGCCCTTCACACCCCCGTTTAGCGCTACAAGTATTGCCAAAACTTACGCATTGCTGGCGCTTAATTACACTCATTCGTGGGGCACACAAAAAAAAAAAAAAAAAACACCCTGTGCCGCTGCGACCTCCCTGTCTGCAGAGCGTGTCGCTCTGTCTGTGTTCCATTTGCCGAAACGTTCCGTTTACGCTCCTTGCCAGCCACAAATGCAAAGTTCCACTCAGAATTCCGTTTGCTGGCGTCGCGTGCGGAGCGCTGCGTGTGTTTTTTCTTCTTCTGATTGGAAACCGTGCGACGGTTTTCTTTGACGGTAACGGTACTACCAGCGTGTCTGTGTGTGCGGCGGCTGCAGACTCCAGGACATCTGTGTACAACTTTGTTTATGTGCGTGTGTGTGTGTATTTGTGTGCATTTCCCACTTGGCGTGTTCCCATTTCGCTGCCTGCACTTTTTTTCGCCCACTTTGGTTTTGGCGTTTCTTTGGCTAACTTTGAGCCGCTCTGCATGTGTATGTTTTGCTGTGTGTGTGTGTGTGTGTGTTTACTCCATCATATGGCGCGCATTTTGCGTGTTTCCTTCCCTCTGCCTTTGTTTTTGCCATTGCCTTGCAGCGGGGCCAACTTCCTGACGCGTCCTTTACCCCATGTTTTTTGTTTTTGTATTTTTTATTTTTTTTTTCTTTCATCGCGTTGATTTCATGCTAAATTAACCAACTTTATGCGAACGTTTATTGTATGCATAACTGTCGCTCCTGGGCGCTCCTTTAAATAACTGCACATCTACTGCACATAGAGCTATATATGCTTGATATCATATTGTGGCGAATTACAATTTTTAGCTGCACTGCGGCGCCCTCTCCTCTTCTCACCATGACTGCCGGACGGTGAGCAGTCAAATGCAAATTTCATTTTATGTTTTTGCATTCATGCAAATCAGTATTTACGAGTATTACTTGGACTGCTCTTTTGCCTGATGTTTTCTAACCAAACAGGGTGTGGTTTAATGTGTGCATCAGGACAAGAGAAATTAGAAATTATATTTAGTAAAGGATATGTAAGGAAAGCTTGGCAAGTTCAAATTTAATTTGAACCCGAATTAACAAATTGTCAGCTGCAGCACTTGAGAGAATGCTTCGAAATCCAGTTAATTCAACAGCATGTAAAGAATTGCCCGTTCCAGTTTCCAGCTTTGAATTGAGTTCACTCTGTTAATATTCATATTCTTAAGCATCTTCGGATAAGAAAATAAGAAAAAATTAGAAGAAGAGGATTATAATACAAAACAAAATAAAATAATTCTAAAACGAAAATTTAATTTGTAATTATTGAAATTCTTCATTTTTTTTTTAGTTATCGTTAATTTTTATACTTTTTGTTTTTACGCTTGTATTTTTAATATATATATTTTCTTTTATATTTTATATTTAATTATTTATTTATGTATTACATTTTTTTTATAATAATTATACTTTTTTTTAAGGTATCGCTAATTTTAATACTTTTAGTTTTCATTGTTTTTATTTTTAGTAATTTTTGTTACATATATATTTAAGTATTAAAGTATCTTAATATTTATGTATTCAATTTGCTTATTTTTGTTTTTTATTGTATTCAACCCTTCAACTTATTCGTTAATGATTACAACTTTATCAGCTAGTTAAAAGTTTTAGTATTTTATCACCCCTTAATTTACTTAGGCAACTTTGTTTACTTTTCGAACTGCCCATCCTAAGTAATACAACAACTTAATGTTACAGGACAGAGAATTCAACAACTGACGAGCCAACAAAGTTATCAAAAGCAGCTGCAAATTTTAATAAAAGTAACTAAAAAAAATACATATATATATATATATATATACATAAATAAAAAAATAGAAACGAGAGTGTAGCGGAAACTCATGAAAATACAGGATATTACACAAATACAGATAAACACAGCAACAACGCATAGGCTAAAGCTGGGAGAGTTCTAAGTGGTATAAACGAAATGTAGGAAATCAGGAAGTTTCATCTGTGGTTGGCATCAGACCCAACTGCGAATAACAGCAGGATATGCTCTAAGGCTCTAAGGATGTCCAAAGGCTGGCAAACAGATGATGAGTCTCGCACTCTCTCTCTCTCTCTCTTTCTCTCTTTTTTCTCGCTCACCCGGTCTCTCCGCCTAGCTCTCATTTCTCTCTTGCCAATAGTGTATTCCAATATGCGCTCAGCATTCGCTCGCTCGCTGCACATTTTGGTGGTGGGAAATTTTCGGCATGGCGAGCCGCCTAGGCAGTTGACGCTTTTCACATTTTCACATCGGCTCTCGAGGACTTTTCCAGACTGCTGGCCGCTCATTGTGTCGATTGAGTTGCTCGTGACAGGACAACGGTGTCGGATAGTGAAAACATTTGGTATCGTTTGGCATTTTTCAGAGCTCAGTTAGCGCGCACCGACTGAATGCAAAGGATATACAGACACACACCGTCCCGCAGCCCTCCTTCGCCCGCCGCTGCTTCACATAGTACATAGGCGCAAAACACAAAACGTGTTAGTGTGTGTGTGTTGTGTGTGTGTGCGTTTGTGTGCGCGCCGCGTGTGTGTACGTCGCGTCGCGTGCTTGTACGCGTGTGTTTGTGTATGTGTGCGTGAAAATGGGCACAGTGAAAAATTGTTAAACAAAATGCGAAAAAAAAAATTATAATTCAAGTCTCTGAATGCCCCGCAAAATTAATCCCAAATAAATATTCCAACTGCAGGAAATGGAAATACCAAACGCCGCTGGCAAAATCAAATCATAAATAGAAATAATTGTTATAGTAAATGCCATGTGTATATAGCAAGTGTCGCATATAGTGAAAATTTGTGCCAGCTAGTGTTTTCCAGTGATTGCAAACTAAACAAAGCATTCGCAAAAGCGACAGAAAAAAACTCGCTGCCGCAAAGAGTGGCACACGGAGTTGACAACTAGCAGCAAAATAAAAAGGAAAAAAAAAAAAATCCACACAGGCAGGAGTTCCACATGAAAATCAATATATTTTGGATTAGTAGCTGTTGTTTGAGTTTCGGCAAAAGGGATTCAAAACAAAGTAAGCTTGAAAAAATAATTCAAATATTTTTTACAATTTCTTTTCAAAGACTTCAAATAAAATATAAAATTGAAAATATTGTTGATGCACGCCTTGGCTATTGCTTGGGCTGCAAAGCGGCATTGCCAAAATTGTTTAAAATATTATTTAAAAAAATATACGAAGCCAAAATATTTTTAAAGTTTAATTGAAGTAGCTCTTGCATATATTTAATTTATTATTTATTAAAATAACTTTACCTGTAGAAAGCGTGCAAAAAAGCTACAACAAAATTTTATAATGCTCTGTTTTTAGTGAGTGTGTGTGCGAGAGTGTGTGTGTGTGTGTGTGCGCGCACAGTTGAGGTTAACACACCTTAGACATATACATACACGTCGCACACATACACACATACACAAACAAAGAGAGCGCGCGCTGGGGCTCGTGACTCTCTTTCTCTCTCTCTGCGTCCTGTGCGTATGCAGCAGTTTTTGTGTGTGCTCCCCAAAGCGGGAGGCATGAAAAATCTATCGATTTTACCGCCCCCAACAGCTCCACAACGTCTGGCGCTAGAATTATGTGCGGCCGACCCCGACCCCCTTTCCCCCCTGCACGACCCGGCTGCCGCGCTCATCAGCAAGTGAAATACTCCGTTTGTAGTATTCGTATTCGTATTCGTACTATGCACAAGAATTGGCAGCACTGTCTGCAAAATTGCTACGACTACTACGTGAGAAAGTATTTGTGTGTGTGTGTTTGTGAGTGTGTGCATGTGTATTTTTTGTTAGGATGCTTTGTGCGCAGTTGCCATTCCGGAGAGACTTGGCGAATGCTTTACAGACTTTGCGTCCTGCGCTCACAGCTTTTACTCTCTTTTTTTCGCGCACTGCTGCAGCTGCCATGTGCTGCACTTGTTCTTCACATTTTGCTTTTGCATAGCTTTTCTTGCCGGTTTTCTGTGATTTGCTTTCTTGTTTGCTTTTGCTTGTTATCGTTTCATGTTTGTGGTTCGAGAAAGGGGCAGAAAAAGCGTTCCCAACTTTCAAGACACATGGCAAAAGTATAAATTTCCATTGATTCTGTGTTTTAGAATACATTCGAGAAATTTCGCAATTTATAAAAATTATTCATAAATCATTTATTAAATTGCATGTTCATTTACAAAACACATAACTCGCTAAGCAAATTGTTTGTCAAAAATTCATTTTATAAAAAAAACTCTAATAACTATAATTCGACAGTCAATAATAACAACAACAACAACAACTATAATCTAGCAATTTGCCAGCAATAATGTAATCAGTAAATTGCGTCTACACTTTGGGGCAAAAAAAAATAAAACAGTAAAAAAGAAAAGACAAAGCGTTTCGAAGATGCTTTATGATAAAAAAAAAAAAAACCAAAATAATATATACATAAATCTACGTGCCAGTCAGAAAATAATAAAGCCGCGTCTGGGCAGCAGACAGAGGAGCATGAGCAAAGTGTGGCACAGCATAAGGCACTGTGGTGTGAAACAAAAAAAAAATTGCTAAAAGAGTGAAGAGTATTGCTAAAGCTACAAATTTGACAGTAGAAAAGGGTAGCCTTTGAAAATAAAAATATAAATTAAAGAAAGGTTCGAATGGAAATGGCCTATTGAGATTTAGATGAGGAAACTATGAGCCTGTGATATTAATGAGTTGAACAAATTAACAAATATTGATATTATAATAAACTAGACGCTTTAAGGTCTTAATTTCAAATTATCTTTTGGCACTGCTTAAAACAAAATTGCAAAATAAATTTATAAATAAATAAATAATAGAATATTTAAATATAATATCTTATATTTTCATAGAAAAATTCAGTTTATAAACATTTTTTATTTTTATTTAATAAAATGTTTCCAAATTTGCCTAAGCTTCAGAAAGCTTTCTTCATAATAATAAATTTGTTGGCTTAAAATGACCTTTAATTTTAATTTTAAGTCACAATAATCGTATAACATATCATTTTACTATGCCATCACATCAACTTCTGCGCCACTGTGCTTCGTTTTAGACTATTGACAGCCATTGGCAGCTGGGTTGATGTTATCGCCTTGGTCCACATCCACCAGCCAACCAGCAACCGCTGAGGGCTTTCAACGGTGTGGGAATATTTCAGACAGTCAAAGCAACAGCTACAAAAAACTCGACAAGAACAACAACAACAGCAGCAACAAAAAAAAACGTACAACTTCTTGCCACCTCTCAAAGCTTTGATATTTCCTTTTTGGCCGTAGTTCTTGGCCAAGTCAATATAATTGACTTATCTGCTGCATTGCTACGGTCTGCGCCAAGATGCCGTCGTCGCTACAAGTTGTTGTTGTTGTTGCTGTTATTGAAGAGGGCTCTTCGCAGAGGTCTCTTCGCTGCGGTTGAAACCTGGCATAATAAAGCTCGCTGGCCTCGTATTTGACTTATTGCGGTCGGAACTGGCCGTTGCATGAAAAAAAAAAAATTTCATTGATCGACGGCGCGAGAACTGAAAAAAAGAAGAAGAAAAAAGCACGTGAAATATTGGGTCATAACTATTGATTGGGTTTGTCGGTGCGCTTGCGGTCAAATTGAAAGCAAAGAAGAAAAAAATAAATAAAAGAAATATTGTAATGTATATGCAAAATACGCTTATGAAAAAAAACAAGAGAGAGGAGAGAGAGAGAGGGAGAGAGAGAGATGTGGAGGTAGATTGCAGACTTCCTACTGGGCGCCGCAGCCATGGCCATAATTATTATTATTCATGCCGCATATGCAGTTAATTTTTTGCTCTCCTGCTCATCTCTGTCGCTACGCCTAATTGTCTATATCAAATTCAGTTATGCGATACGCAATTTTCCACTCAAGCGACAAGTCAAGCCGCAAATGCAATTTGTTTGAACCCTAAGCCAAAGTTGATCTGCGGCTCTTCTGCTCTTCGCTGCTCTACGCACGTCTCGGGCATTTGGTCCGCTGGAAATGTTGTTGTATTGATGAAAAATGTATTTTTCCTTATTACTAACATTAGCAAAGTGTAATATTTACCTGTGTAATCTTCTAGGAATTTCGAGCTGCACGTTGAAAATTTGCATGCGTCGAGTTCGTGTATGCAAAATGTTCAAACAATTTTTTATTTCGGTATTTCTTTTATACAAGTCATAAACATCTACATTGTATAAATTTATATCATGTTAATTAAGGTGAATTAACGTTACAATAACTGGATGACAGTGTAGCACAATTTTAATGCCAAATATTTGATAGTTTTATACAAAATAAACTTTGAAAATAGAGAACAGTTTTGTAATTATTATTTGAATCTATCTTGAAATCACCAGGTTCCATTGAATTTATATTTTCATATTTAGGATAAGTAACCATTAAATTCAATAAACTATAGTATTGTCTCTAGGTTCTATATTTATAAATTTAGGAAAGCATTGAATACCAATATATAGTTAAAAATCATTTAAAAATAGTGTATACAACATTTTAAATATGACAAATTAGTAAGCTTTGTACACTTTGAAATAAAACTATTTTCCATGATATTAATAAAGAATTCATGAGTTTTTTTTCATTACCTCAGAATAATCTCAATTATAAAATTTCTAGATATTAATAGAGGTATATGAATATTAATATAAGTAAAAATCGTTTAATATATATCCTTTCTTAGCCAAAGACTAAGATTCTCACGATTAATTTTTTTTAGTTGCTTAAATATTGCACCTAAAGGCAAAGAAGAAAAAAGTCGAATACTGCACATTTGTATAGGGTATCCTTTGCATTCTTAACATTCCAGTTTCAGCAACATACACATTTATTTATTTTTCTGAAATTTTAATTTTATGTGCTGTTGGACAGTCGGCAGTTTCGGTATTTTTGCTTGGATATCCCACGGGCGAAGGCTGTCCATATTTAATGCCAATAAATCTTTGTTTGCCTGTCTGTCCCTCCGGCGCCTTTGGTCTTTTGTTGGCCTGCTGTACGCCCTCTGTTCGCCTTGTGGTCGTCTTTTAGCTGGCGAAATAAAATTAAATCTTTATGAATGAAATTTCTGCTTAATGCATTCGTCTCGACCGCCGCGCTGTCCACACATGTGAGCCGCATGTGCTCAGCTCTCAGTTTCCAGTTCCCAATTTGCAGTTCATCTGGTTAACTTTTAAGATCGGCATCTCGAAAATGTGTCTTTTTAGAATGTGTTCTGCGTCTCTTGGCATTTGCTCATTTTAAAGAATGCAATATATTTATCTTTTTTTATGCTCTGTATTTTTTGTTTGTCTCTTAATTGAGTTTTTGGAAATGTCTAATGGAATTTCATAATATTTGCATTTGCAACTTCCGCTCTGGAGGCGCTTTAAATGCTAACGAAGGCCCCACAAACATTCGAACACCCCCAATTTGCATTGCGTTCCATTTTTTTTTTAGTTTTTTTTTTTATACATTTTCCGCTGCATTCCGTTACTAATTGACGACAATTAAAATTTATTAGCTGGCAACAGCAATTAAACGCAAGACCCGCACGCAGTTTGCGGCAAACTCGAGGCAAAAGAAGATTTTATAATTTTCAAACAAAAACGCATAAAAATTGAAAGCGATCAAATAAGTTTTTACCAAATTCGAAACGCGAATACACTGCAAACATTTGAAATGATAAAAAAACTATTTTAAAAATGTAACTAATGTAAAATATTCGACCAGTATCTAATTCGATTTAATAATATATAATAATTAAAACAAGACGAATAAAATATTAATTTAAAATGAACCTCTCTTAAACACTTAAAAAAATAATGTATTCTTTATCTTATTTTACAATCCGCTTATCAATAATGATGTATAAAATTACCAATGAAATATTATATTATAGGTTGTAGTCAGTTATTGTTCAGAAAGCAATATTAACATGAGTCTTTGGCACGTGAACTGTGAAACTCAAAAAGATTAAAAAAACAAAGTGAGCAGACAAATTTTAAACAATTACTCATTATTAAGCTATGTTTGAGCTCAAAATGTTTTAAGAAGGCTTTCAGAGTTGAAGATACTTATAATTTGTATCGCAATATAAAATAATTGTAAAAGATTTTGAGGTGGAAAAACTTTAAAGGGATTAGAAACTTACCATACAAAATTTTAAATTTAAATGAATCGCCCAAAAAGAAAAAATCGTTAAAGCTTAAAAATATTCTCTAGTCTTAGCAATATATTTATTTTATTTCATAAAAAGTATTATCTAAAACAAAAAAATAGTAAGGTTACATAGAAATGTTCAACATTCAACATTTTAGACGATGTTTTATATTTTTATCAATTTCATCATAGTTCATCGCATTGGTCTAAAATTGGTTCCGAGCTAAAACTCAACAAATATTTAAGTTTTGCTGTTAAGACTCTTGATATAAATATTTGTTAATATTAGTCTCTTAAATAATTTTGAAGCTTCCGTAAGTTCACATAACTTACTTTTGGCAATATTTATCTCGGGCTCAAATGGTGAGTGTACCGAGACCGTTGGCTGGTCAGGGCGCATCCACTCGACAATCAATCAAACTTAAGTGGCTGCAACAGCGGCAGCTTGAAGAGGCAGCTTGAGATGGCAGCCGGCATTAGCAGCTAATCTGCATATTGTGTCAAATGGAAAATATGCAGCAGCACTCTCCGACTCCGACTCCGACTCTCGCTTTATTTATTCGCCAAGTGGCACTTGCAACAAATTGCCAGCAGCTGCAGCTGCAGCTGAGGCAAATGAAAGCTGCGGGTCGCTAAAGTTTATCCAAAGACAAAGACAAGTAAGAGAAGTGTACAATATTAACACTGTGCTACACAAATCGAACAAACTGCAAGCGGAGCAAGGGACAAAAAAAACTACAACTAATCGGGTGCAACTCACTGTGCAATACTCTGTTCGCAGTGTTAAAATAACAAAAAAAAAATTAATTGATTGAAAATGGGTTAGAAAAATAGGGTATATTGGTTTATTATTGTTCATTGATTATAATCAATAAATATTAGTTGATTATTATATTATATCTAAGACAGTAATTTTTAAAGTTTCACTTAAGAAATATGAAATTTTGAAATTTCGCCGGATGGTATTGGTCGTGTCTTGATTAGTAGAGATGATCCCTAATAATCTGCTTGCAAAATTTGCTCTAAAACTGTGAGCCTCTAGGTGGACTGCAGCCAAAAATCTTTATAATATATCACACCTATCATACATCGTATATCCAAGAGCACCCATAGTCCCAGTTTAAATAATTTAGCTTTTATAAAGTCGAAAATAATGTTCTTCAAGTATATAGATGGAAATACAAAAAGCAAGTCTCACTTGGCAATTAACCAATATACTACTTGTCACCATAACGAACAGAGTATAAAAAGAACAACCTGATGAAAATCAATAGAAATTGCAACCCCTAGCAGAAATCATAGTGTGGCAATAGCCAAAGCCAAAGCCAAAGCCAAATCGAAAGGCAAAGGCTCTGTGCCGGGTGATTGCCCTCTTTGCCGGCACTGCGGTTGTATTAGAGAATATGCCGCCTATATATATGTATATGCTTATATATATATATATATATATATATACATATGTGTGTGTTTGTGTGTGTGTGCTAGCATAGCATCCTTTTGCCAGGCAGCACAATTCACATGTGATATTTATGTGCGCTCGCGCGTCGCATCCTTTTTATTGTACTCTAAAGCAGGGTGGCAATAACCGAAAGAGAGGTGACGCCATTGAGGGGTAAGCGGGGGGAAGGGGGCGTACGGCTGTCGACGACAAATAGCAACCTGAGTGCGGCAATACTTGTGACAAATCTGAAAAAAAAAAAATTATGAGTGGTTGCGACACACACACACACACTCAAATACACACATACAGATAGCCGTCTAGATCCCTCAGATCCAGGCACAAAAAAAAACAAACTCGGGCGCTATAAAAAATGTAAAATTCATTCAGAGCAGCCGCAACAACAAAGGAGAAGAATAAAGAAGAAATGACGGCAACAGCAGCGTGACTGCGCATAAATACGTGGGCAAAGAACACAAGGGTGACAGAAAGAGACAGATTGGGAGAGAGAGAGAGAGGTGGATAGTTATAGAAGCTGGGGTTACGTTGGATTAGAAGAACAGCACTGCAGATAATCAATGGAATTGCCCCAGGATGGTAGCAAAATGTTAGTTCTGTGTGTGCGATAAGCCGGGGATAAATCCAGTACTTAAAACAGTACGAGACGTTAGAAGAGTTAGTCAGAGAAACGAGCACGGAGCATTGTTGACATATGTTGCAGCAATTCATAAATCAATTACGTTTATCCAGCTTATAACACATACTGCTATATATGAACATTTAAATGTAATAAATTTTATTTTAATGAATAAAGAACAAATGTTTGTGCTCTAATGCACAGAAGAATGTCAATTCTAATTTGCGAGCGGATACTATTTTCTATACCAGAATTTTATTATTAAACTAGATTTTTAGTTTACAAATTTTTGTTTTTATGTTTCTATACATTAAATGATTTCTCGGCATTTTAGTTAATTTTATTGCTCTAACCACTATAAAAGGCAGCTTTAACTTGAACATCATTTACATTAGGCCCACACTGCAGCTGTTAAAAGAATTCAGTTGATTTCTCTAAAAATTTAAATATAATAAATATCAATTTAAAAACTTAATATATTTTTTATTGAGAACTATTACATGTTACATGGAATTAATTAATCTTTTTAAGATTTTTTTAATTGAATATGTATGTAACTATTCAGTACAACCAATGTATTCCAAATCGAATAGCTCAAATCCATCTGAACTGATGAAAACCCTGAATATTTACCCACAATTTAATTAATTCAGCTATACTAACATTTCCCTGAGGCTTTAAAACTTATATATGTATATATATTTATTGAGATAGCATATTAATTCCCTTTAGGGTATTTTTCTGTATGTGGCATCGTTTATTTTTATATGTAACTGCAATTCGAATTAATTGGTGCCGTGTTGCCAGAGGATTCGATTTTCAATTAAATTAGTGTACGGGTCTTTTGCGGCATTACGCGCATGTTGAGAGTGCAGCGACAGCAACAAAAAAAGTAAACACCCAGCTAAATGAAATGCAAACAAAATGCTCTATAAAAATGCAAATATTTAACCTTGATGCTAGTTACACAATGCGAGCGGGCCGAGAAGAATGCAACCCCCGCATGCAACACGCCGCATGCCGCTTGCCACACACACGTGAATGTGTTGCAAGTTGAATGGCCTTTTTAACTTGTGCATTGAAATACCCTCGCTCCCCTCTTAACCGCCCCTTGCATGCATTCGCATTCGTATTGATTTGAGGCGAGGCCTCTTTTTCCCTCTCTGCATCGATAGAGCATGTTGCGTTCTACTTTTGCATTTTCTTTTTGTTTAAATTCAATTTTAGTGCATTGCACTTTTTGCGACGCGACGCGACGTCAACGACGGCGACGGCCACGCCGGAAGTGCGGACTGGCAGCGGCGGAAGGTGGCAACGTGAAAAGGCGGCACGGACCGTACCGGCAGACGGACAGTTGCAGTCATCGCTGTTGCTCTTGCTTTTGTTGCTATTTTTGTTATTGTTCGGGCACATTGCCAGCAGCTTTCGCAAATTGTTGCTGCACTTGGGGTAACCCTAGGCCTTAATATCTTTTTTTTATACCCTGTAACCATGAAAATAATGTGAAAAAGGGCGTTTTAAAGCTGACGAAGTATGTGTTACAGCGACGAATATGCTTCTATGTTAATTTAAGTTAATATACTAAATAAAATTAAAGAAAATTGAAGTCTTAAAGTTGATATGAATTTAAAGACAATAAGACAAAGTTGATATCTACTAAGTTCTTTACAATACGCAGCTCAGGTTTAAACTAGATATTTGATATAAATAATAAGATATAAATCGATCAAAATCAATTTTTAATCCCATTTTTTGGGTAAAAGCCTATTTAAATTTGAATTTTTGGAAGAAAGAGACGGAAAATGTTGGATCAAGTTGGAAGTGTACTATATATAGTTGGTGGTACACTATATTGTAATATGCCATATCACATTTTATTGTTATATCTTCAATAACTACTGAGTTTTAACAGCAATCGACATTCAACACCATTTTTTTATATTAAACAATTTATTTTTATATTAAGAGGAATAGAGATCATAAGTTGTTTGTAGGCTCTTATATGTCTTTCGAGTAATAATATACCCATTAAGATGTGAGAAATGCATAACTGCCAACGCTGCACCCAAAATCAATAAAAATGTCAACTTCTGAGAAACTTTAAGAAATTGTTTTTTATACCAAATATTCTGTAAAGTATTTATACAGAATTCTTTAAGTTCTTATGCAGCAAAATTATAATACGACCATTACGGGAATTTTGCCGTTGCCTCAAATCATTTAATATCAATTTTTCAAGGCAAATGAGACCGAGCTTAAGGTTTTAAAATATAATATTTGTTGCATGCAATTTTTTCACGATATACACAGGATATCTACTTGCCTAGTTAGTTATTTGGCATATTTTCCAACTGGTTATATGGTATCCTATAGTAGATCACTCCTTTATATATATTTGGTTTCCTTTCCTTAAGTTTTGGGCACATTTCATGCTTGATTCAGCACTCAACAGCCACAAAGACAGAACGAACAAAAACAATTTTTTTCGCATTGGCAAAATTTGTAATTTCTATAGCTTCTTCCGAAACCTTTCAAATCGATGTACACTATGTGGCTCTTCAAGCATTGCATGTAAAACGCAACGCAAATGCAACAAAACACACACACACGAAAAATTACTTAATTCCATTGCTGAAACAATGTAATCAGCATTTGTCCAATTTCTTGTGGAGCTCTCAGCCTAAATGGCACTCGAAGGAATTTGCCAGACGCACGCAAAATATATATTTTTCCATTTTATTCCGCTTTCTGCACACTCTGAGCTGTCTGCAAATTTAATTAAGGTGTTATTACCTCTAGTCAACACCTTGCAGGCGTTCGGACCACTATAAGAAGAGCGAAAAAAAAAGAAGTTAATTTCCAGAAAACAGCTTCCAGGAAGGCAGTTAAGAGGCGGCACAAGACAAAAAAGGCGGCACAAGCTAAACGGAGGTGGAGCAGAAGGTGGAGCTCACGAGGTGCTGCTGTTCTTCAGTTTTCATTTCAATTTAATTGCTCCGTTCAGATATGTAGCTAAAGGCTCGTTTTGATCAACGAAATTGTGATTACAGCACACACACAGAGAAGGGGCTAGAGAGAGCGATAGAGAGAGACAAACAGAAGGAGAGAGTTCACTTAGTGCCTCGGGGGCGCCTGTTAATGGGCTTATAATGGAAATTATTTCGTATACCAACAAATATAATCGCATATTATAAATAGTGTAATTAGTGTAATTAGTAAAATGTTATATTTTGGTTGTAATTACAAATGTTATGCTAAGCAGATTGAATTGTTTAGGTGGTAAATAAAAGATACATTTTGTAATATACTAAACTATATTTATTTTAATATTCAAATGGAAGTTATATTTTTGGTAATTATAAATTACCTTTAATTGAAATTTGTTGAATATTAGTTATGTTATGTTTACATTTGCAAGGGAAACATATGTCTTAAAACTATAATAACAATATTTCTAGCAATAAAAAAAATATATTGAAAAAAATCTTAATTATAAAATAACGAATCGTATTTTACTTTTTGTTATTATTATTATATTAATTATCAATTTTACTATAACTATTATTTTTATTATTAATTAAAACATCTTTTTAACAGAAAAATTTCAACTGTATTAGTGTGTGTTAAAAAGATGTTAATATAAAAAAAAAAAAAATGAAGACATTTCCCATTCAAATCTATACATTAACAGCTGAGTTATGAATAGGCTACTGCCACTATATCAGCATTATAGGTAGTGAATATACACAAACAGCTCAGGTAGTGTAAGCAGGCGCCTACAGACTCTTAGCCGCTATTGAGGGCCAAACTTAAGCTGCTTACGCTTAGGCCCAGTTATCATTATCGCTGAATTTCCAATTAGCGGCAACTGGCTGTGCTAGCTGCATATGCTGCAGAATGGGCGTGTCGCCAAATGTTGTTAACACATAATTTGTAGGCTACCTGGACAGACGGGCAGACGCGTCAACGAACCGACAAACAAGTCAAAGTATCGCGTTACCTGTGCGTGCCTCAAGACATGGAGAAGGAGGTCGGACCCTTGGCCCTACTTGGTGCTACTGTGTTTACCCTTTCAACGGGTTTTTTTAATGTTTTTTTCTTTATGTTTTCTCATGCTCTTCAGCTGCGGACCCGGCTCACATGATATGCAAATATTTGCGACTGCATCCATTCCTTTTTGGCACGGCACAAAAAGTGCGTAATGACTTTATTTATGGCTACGATTCCCGGCCCAGACAATAGCCCCCGAGGCGTAATTCAGCCAATATTTGCATGAGCGCATGAAAGGAGACCCAGTGTCGTCCGTCTCTTAGCTTATTTGTTTGAGGCTACAGTTTTTCGCTAGTGTTGACAGGCCATGCAGCCAATAAATAAGATCTGCATTAATGAGTTTTCTCTGAATTGTACAGATTAAAAATTTGCTCATATTTCATCCGAATTTAAATAGCCAACCAACAGCTCAATTAATCATTGTCTGTTCAATTTCTCCAAAAAGGGCGACGCTTGACATTTTCCCTATGGAAACCACAATTGGGTAACCTGAAAATCGGGTATAGTGCACTGAGAGAAAAGTCTGCAGAAATGTACTCTAATCAGGTACAAATGTTAGCTGCATCTATTTGAGTTCAGTATTCGTGTACATAAGAAAAAACTCTTTTTTAGTTCTCTGTTGAATATTTAAGTTCCTGATTACATAAACTCAAAATGTTTAATAATTATTGTAAACATGCAAATTATATGAATAGGTAATCTAATCTAAATCTGAACCCTTTTTTAAATTGAAATTAAAATTTTTAATTCAACTTCAACAATACTTAAGAAAAAAGTAAATGAAATTAAAAAAAAAATAATAATTTATATTGTATTTTAATTATATTATAAATTTATATTATTCTTAAAGGCACGATAATTTTCTTTGAGTGTAAAAACAGAAGGAACTCTGCACGTTCCTGTTCTCCTATGTCCAATTCATGTTTGATGAAGCACTTCGTGGCGGAAATAATAGGCGACCCTCTGTCGCAGTTGCCCCGCTTTTGTTGTCACCCCTAACTAAAATAGGCGCCGTACCCAAATACAGGCCCTCACCTCAACTTCAATATGCGCCCCTCTCCCTCTTAGCGGGCTCTCGCTTCCTGCCCGATTTTCTGACGGTTTTCTATTTATTTTCAAATGTCCGCTGTGGTTGACTACCTGAATATATATGCGTGTGTGTGTGTGTGTATGTGTTTGTGGTGCGTAGGGATTTGTGAGATTTGCCCGTGTTATTGTCCGCTCCTGTAGGGGTTTTCACTCACGTATTGTTCGTCTGATTGTGAGTGCCACGCGCTACAAATATAACAACGAAAAAATCCTTCCTTTTGACAGGACCTCGTGTGCGCGTCGTCGCCTTTGATAAAGTGCGCTTGAATATTTCATGCCAAGCTAAACAGACACAATGTGTGTATGTGTGTGTGTGTGTGTGCTCTATTGTGAGTTTTAAATTGCCTGCTAAATGCTTAGTTTCAATTTGCATAATATATTCTCGTAGGGGTTGTGCCCGCAGTTTTTGCTAAACGTTAAAAAAAAAGGTGATTTTGTATAATTTAATAATACTTTTTTTTTTAAATTCTTGTAAGGCAAAGGGCTCAAACAGCTATGCAGGCAGTTTGTTGAACTTTGGTTTGGGGTGTGTGTGTGTGTGATTTGAACTATGTGAAAGTTGAGGGCAAATACTACTTGTAATTTATGAGGAATTGCAGATTTAGTTCTCAAAATAACCAGTTACCTTTTGCGCTTGAGAAAATACTTTAAAAATTTTAAAAATAATCATATTCATAGTTGTTTGGTTACATTTATTTTGGCTTGAGAATGTTTAGAATACAATAAATTTATATGTTAAAATTAAATATCAGTAAACAGATTCAAGCCTACGCTTAAAAATAAAACATTCAAATTTTGTTTGTTTAGAAATTGAGTTTTTTTTTAATAATATATGAAAATGTTGACAATAAATTGTTTAAGTTTAAGGTTAAGAAAAATTCAAGTGCTTAGCATTGAATAGTACATATTTTTTTTAATACAATTTATTAAATGGTTGAAGTTAAGTATGTAAAAAATAATAAATGTTTTTTAACTAAAAATTGATAGTTTCGCTTATATTTACTACTACTATTGGTACCCAATTTATCAATTTGCCGAAAAAAGTTGGTTAATTTATTATAAAATTGATTTACAATAGATTCTGTTTTATGTAGCTAATCGTTTGGTTCTTGGCCACCTAAAATTTCACAGTAGCAATTTGCCATCAGGAAATTTGACACCCAACTAAAACACATAAAATGCCCAACTCTGAACTCCCCGCATTCCTAAAGATTATTTACGAGCTGTGCTTTTTTGACGCCCACTCAAAAGAGCGTCGTGTCTCATCGTGTTGTATCGCCTCCATTCACTTTCGACGCCTTTTGGGTTGAGTTTGGTTTAACGACTTTTGCTTTTGTCAACATCTATTTATTTGTCACCTCTTTTGCTTATCTTTTGGGCCGCATCTTAATTGCAATTAGCTATGAAAATGTACCGTCAAACGGTACCACACTCTTTAGAAGCAAATCTCTTTTCGGATTTATCTATGGGATCTGCTAATCAGTTGCCTACTTACTAGGCAGCTACTACTACAAATTATCCAGTGTTGCGATTTGCATAACTGGCTGCTGCCCAACACTAATAAACCCGTTGCTCTGATAACAAGCTATCGAGATCTGTGTTTATAAATCATTTACGATTTGTTTGGCCTCTTTGTGTAAAATCTATTTTTTTTTTTAGGGTTTCAGTTTCAGTTTTTAGTTTCGGTTCGAATTGCCGAAAAACTAAATAATTTCATTGTTTTCACTAATTTGATTGGCGTCAAAAATTCATTAGAGATTCGCAGCGCGGCTGATTAATCAAAAAGTCGTTTCTCTATACTCTGTAAGCATTTAAACATATTTTATGTAGAGTCAGCCAAAGACCGAGCTCAGATGAAATAAATGTTTGTGGATCCATCTCAATGGAGCTTAGAGACTTTTGGAGCTAGATACAACAAATTTGTAATATAGAATCGTGTACACCATATGTGAAACAAGTTTATTTTAGTATTTACTTAACTTTCTGCGCACTTTTTCTAAAAGCCCATTTCTTGTCAAACTTTTTAAGAGAAATATAAAAATTTGACATTCTTTTTTTTAAATTCACTTGATTTTGATGCTTAGAATGACTTTGTGGTTCTTCAGACCCATCTACAGGGTATCTGCAAGTCACAATATCAATTTGAGCTCTCATTTCAGTGTTTTTTTCTTTTTTCTTTTTGTGCCAGATAAACGCAAATTTTTTAGTGGCACTTAATTAAAAGCAAAGATAAAACGAATAAAAAACAAGTTTCAAGTCGTTTTTTCATCTCAAAAGTGTTTTGGAAATCGCGGTGCTCTGAAATGCGACTGCAGCAATATGCGTAGCGCTACATTTTGGCATAAATGAATAAATTAAACATATATATGTATATATTGGAATTTGATTTGCTTTATATATGCATTTATGCATCCATTAAAATGATTGATGCCTAATGCCAGCCAAAAGCCATTCAGAGAATTACAAAAGCCAGCTAAAATTGCGTTTGCTTTGCATAGAAGCTGAAATGCGCTAAAAGATTTATTGCATTAAGATATATAATTTATTTAATATTTATAAATTGTCTTTAATGTGATAAAATATACTTTTTATTAAATTAAACAATTTTATGAAAAATTAATAAATATATATATTTTTTAAAAATTATTTTGCCTTAGATTGTTATCTGACTTGTTTTGATTTTCAATTTAAAATAAATAAAATTAACGCGTCTACTAATATTGTTATTTCTTTAGATGCATATCAACTTTAATTAGTCTCAAACTTTTTATGCTTATGTTTTGTTTAATATTTTAACTAAGCTTAATCTCAAGTTGAAGTCCTAAACAAAGCTTTGCGTGTCCCTTGGCGAAACTTATAATTAAAGCAACATTTTGTTAAATCTTGCCACGCCCAAAAGGCCAGCAGAGCAGCGCTGTCGGCTCTTTTGACAGCAACGCCTCCTCCACAACGTCGGCCACAGCCACAATTTAAAATCGATTAAAAATCGACGCTTGAGACCACCTGCTGTGGATTTGCTTTGGAGCTGAATTCCGGCTGTGTTCCATTTTTTTTTATGGCAATAATTTTGACTGAATTTTAACCCAAGGCGTTGCCCGTACATTGTTTATTAGAAACTTAAATGTAGGCAGCATTTTAACAAGTTTCAGTAGCAGAACAAAAAACTCAAAAAGAATTCAAATAAATAAATTAATGCGAAGTCAAATACAGAGCACATCTTTTTTTTTTGTATTTTTTTTTTTTACTGTATCAACAAAAGCTTGCGCTGTATTAAATTAAATCGTGCCTCTGGCAGCTCTTTTTGTGTTTGTCATAAATATTTGAGAATGCTTCAATATATTGGTTATTAACTGCATGCTCTCAATGCCAAAAAAGGAAAAAACAAATAATAATAATAATAAAAAAAACTTGCCTAATGAAGCTTTAATTGTCGCTTTTTGATAGACGAATTCACCAATATTTTGTTCACAGTCCAGTTTTATTGATTTTCTGTTATTGTTGGTTTGCCGAGTTGCTCAATGGCATGCAATTAAAATTCATGGCATTTCATTTACTAGAGTAGCTCTTCAGCCACCCGCACAAACAAAGTCGTTGTGTCCATTTGATTTCATACCACTCGACATCAGGCTATTTGGCCAACAGTCACATATACTAAAAATATTTCCAATATACTTTGTGACCGCTTGATTGCCACATATCCAATTTATGAGCCTTTAATAGGAAAATATTATATTCAACAAAATACAGCAACAAAATGAAAATATCAACCTTTTTGTTGTGGCTGCTTTGTCCTCTCGTCAACGTTGCTATAAAATGTTGAGTTTGCTTTGATAAATATTAACATGGTTTAATTAAAAAAAGATTTAGATAAATATAATAGAAAGTGGTTTCTTTGAAACTTTATGAAATGTTTTGCTTGCAAATATAAAAGCTGCAATATAAGTTTATCAGAAAGCAATCGTTTATCTTAAAAAACTACATATTTATATATAAATTAATATGTCAAATTTTCCCACTGCCATAACTCTGTCCTGAACAGAATTTCATGTGTATTGGTTTTTTGTCAACGACTTGTCTTCTATAGTAATTCTGTATTTATATTATACAATAAAACTTTGTAGTCTAAATTCAAAATTTAATAGACTATTTTTTAAATATTTCCATATAGATATAGCCTAATTTTTTCCATTACCAATACTTGGTGAAAACTTATCCGATTTTCATGCGAAATTTGTAGACCAAATTCACGACCATATCTAAAACAATATTTAAATATTAAGTAAATAAATAACTTTAAAAATGTTCCGTTTCTTTGTGAATGAACTTTAGCTTGTCGTGATTTAGAGTTTATAATATTTTTATCTGATATTTTCCCCTTATTTTAAGCTTTACTCTTTTTGTCATTTGCTTCCCTTGTTAAAAAATTCTAAAAAATTGTGTATATTTTAGAGCTCATTTCCATGAAATCACTTTTATATTTTAGAGATATTTCTGTACGTTATATATTTCTATACTGAATGCTTAGAGGGTTCCTCTCTCCTATATACATATGGGCATATATATCATCCCATTAGCAACAACTCACGCAATCAACTCTGCAATTTGTCATTGTTTCAGTTCCTGACAAAGTCAATAATTAACATGGCTTGTTATAGGATCGTTAGATTAATGACAAGCATGTTCACTCAGCTGTCTCTCGTTCATGGCTCTCCCTTAGTCTATCTATTTTTCTCACTCTAATACTGGCACTATCTCTTTCGCTTGCTGCGTAAAGTGCATTTGCTGAACCCGAAATCCGTCCGATAATTACGCGTAAAAAGCAAATAAAACTATTGTCAACACGTTGCGACTCATAAAACTGGAAACGTGAAACGGCCAATATCGAAAAGGAAATATATAAAAAAAAAATACAAATATTTTTGATGTCTGTGGCGGCGCCTGCGCAGCTGTTGTAAATTCCCTGCTCTAGCGCCGGGTACCCGCCCGGTCACCTTTGTTAGGGCTTAAATGACAGGGTGCGTGCCGGGTCTGATCCGGATCCGTTGTGTTGCACGTATTGGGTAATTAAAATAATGTTCACACACAGCAAATTTTCAAGGGCGACCATGTGTGGCACACATTTCTACATTGCATGGGGTGGAAATTATAACAACACTCAAAGGAAAAACCAAAAAAAAACCCCGAACTCGTAATATATAAAAGTGCCGTGAGTCGAGCCCTATGTCGAGCATGTCAAAGTGAAGCATCAAAGGCCAGGCGACACCTAAAAAGCAAAAATTTCAAATTCAGCGCAAAAGCCTTGACTACGACATGTTGTCATAGAAAAAGCAAAAATCAGACTTCACTCTTTACTCTTCAGTCATCCCCTCGCCCGCTCTTTCTCAGCGTTTCTCTGTGCACGTGCCACATATCTTGAATATTTAATATTTTGCTGCTAATGACATTAAAAAGTTTTTGCTTTGTGCAACATTTTGTGTCTTGTATTGCGCTTTGTGCACTGACAACCAATTAAAATGTGAAAAGTTCACAATTCTTATACCCTGTAGACAACACAAAGAAAACCAAATACCAAAAAAGGGTAGCACAAATATGTATACATTAATTATAAAATATAGTTATTTTATTTGTATATTGTATAATATTATAAATATAATAATTAATTATTTCTGAGCAGATTCCTGAAAATTTATTGAATTATAAATATCAAACTTGTTATATAATTAAGATATAAACCAAAGAAAATTAAAGCTGATTGTATCGTATTTACTACAGCATAACTCCTAGTCGAATACGCTCTTCTAGTGTTTTCTTACTAGAACATTTTGTTATGCTGTCGTAAATGTATATCTAAATATTCTCAAAGCAATGCCAGAGTCCTGAGACTTGACTTGAACTTATGCCAATACAACCATTTCTTGTTGCCCATAATTAGTTAGTGTATTGAATAAATGAATTGGTAATTGTAATTGTAAAAGTAAAAAAATCAATTTTAGCATTTATATTTTAACGAAACGTACAAATTAATCCTCTGTTCTCAAAGCAGGCAGTTAATTTAAGTTAAAGCCATTTGTGAATTACAAGTGAAAAGTAATTATTATAATATTGTTATCGTTATATTTATTATAATTGTTAACACTCTCTACCTTATGTGTATATTATACAATATATTTATTTTTAATTACAGAAAATTTGCTTATATGTATTTATATATTTATATATTTTACTGATTTTTTTTATCAAATAAAACGCACGATTTTAACAAACTCTTCTCTTACAATTTTCTCTTTGCAGCCACAAGAACAAAGAGCACAGTAACAACAATGTATAAATAAACATAAAAAGTAATTCCCGTACAAATAAAAGCCCAGAACGTGTGCGAAATAAAGCAAACTCAATGAATTATTCGGGTGAAACGTGTAAAGCGAACAATTAAAACCACAAAAGCCGAAAGAAGCCACGCGGTGTTCAATTTAATAATTAACCTACAACAAACAACAGCAACAAGAATAGCAGCAACAACAACAACAGCAACAAAAGCTCAACGCGTGCCCCCAAACAAAATGGCGGCACGACGTTGCCCGTTGGCGCCCCCAACGCGTGGACACCAACCGCAACGGCAACGTAATGCAAACATTCTGTTACCCAGCTCGTGCATAACTCACATTTGGCTGCTGCCAATGCTGCTGCTGCACTTCAGCAACAATCTTGCAACAGCAACAACGGCCGAACAGCAGGCAACCAGCTATGCCGGACTGAGTGCAGAGAATGCAGCCAGAATGCTGGCCGGCAGCCCCGGGGAGGCGGAGAGCACAGCACAGCGCAGCGGTCACAGTGAAATGTCGCTGGTGCTGCCCCACGATACGTATCCGGGCTTTAGCATCAAGAAATTCAAGACACGTCCGCTGCATCAGCCGAAACAACAACAGCAACAGCAGCAGCAGCCGCTCAATGGCACAGCTGAGCAGCCGGCAGCAGCAGCAGCATCAGCAGCAGCTGCCTATCACATGCTGGACAGCGATTACTCCAAATATTTCACGGTGCTGGACGATGGTGTTGTGATGACCACAGCGGATATATCGCCGCTGGTCAATCGACCCGTACAGCTTGTCGTTGTCGAACAGACGCCAAATGCAACAAATACGCACAGTCTGCAGCTGTTCGTTATGCATCGCAAGGATATGTTGCGCTTTTCCGGCTCCCTGCTGGATGCCAGCGGTGAGGTGCGCGAAAATCATCCGGCCGGCACTCGAGTACGCGGCGTGCCCCTCATGCAGGCGTTCAGTGGCTCCCTGCTGGACGAGGAGCTGGCCAAGCCGAAGAAGGTGCGCTACACTATCATCGATGGCAATGTGGGCGATGCCTTTGCGCTGCAGGAGCGTCGCGCCAATCAGAATGTCCAGCTGAATGCCAAGTCGCTGATCATCGAGGGCGATGATGAGGCGGGCGTTTGGCTGGTCACGAATCGTCCGCTGGATCGCGAACAGCGTGCACACTATGATCTCTCCGTGGAGGCATCGGATGTGGATGGCCTCGACAAGACGGTGTCGAAGATACAAATCACCGTGCTCGACGAGAATGACAACAGGCCCGTGTTCAGATCGCAGGATTACAAGTTTGCCATTGCCGGCCAGAAGTCGCCCAATATTGAGAGCAACAGCAGCATCGTTTGGCAACGTTTTACCATTCTGGGCAAGGTGGAGGCCACCGATGCCGATGGCGATAAGATTGCCTATCGACTGAAGTCGCCCAGCAATGTGGTCATCATTGTGCCGCAAACTGGTGAATTGATGCTCGCCGGCGAACCGACGTCCAATGAGCTGCTCCTCGAGGTGATTGCCCACGATCTGCGCTATCCCAGTCTGCTCAGCGCTCAGCCGGCCAAGGTGCTGCTCGAGTTTCTGGCACCCGAACCAGTGTCCTTCATAATGCAGCATCTCGAGCACGATGAGATCAATGCCCATTCGCATCATCGCGAGAAGCGGCGAGTGACGCGCGCAGTGCGACCCACCAAACGTATTGAGTTCACCGAGGCCGATGGCGACACCGAGGGCAAGTCCGTGTTTCAGCTGGAGAAGGAGACGGATAAGGAGACGTTCAAAATACGTGACGATAATCCGTGGGTAACGGTGGAAACAAATGGAGCCGTGCGCGTTAAGAAGAAGTGGGACTATGAGGAGCTCGGACCGGATAAGACCATTGATTTTTGGGTCATCATCACAAACATGGGACACAATGGTGAGTGGGAAATTTGAACGTTATTAAAGTAAAGCATCCTTTAGCTAATTTTGCAGAGGAAACAAAATCATGCTATCGATTTCCCATGTATTTTATTAATTTTTATAATTTTTATAATGATATATATATATTTTGAATTTTAATATTGATATATTTTCGATTGTTCAAAGGTTTTGCAAAATCGCTTTGAAGTTGTTTGACAAAAACAATCGATAGTATTTCCATACAATAGTTGATTGACACACCTATCGAAACTTTCGATATCTTATTCAATTTGTCGCTATATGTATAATAAAGCTGAAATTTCTCCAAACTCTCTTAAAAAGTATCCCAATTTTGTAGTTTCGATAGTTTAAAACATTAAAAATTTGATAAATTTAGCAATACTAGTTAAAAATACTTATATATATTTAATAATATTTATTCTGTTTACAGCTTTATGATGAACAATATAAATATCATTAAATATATATATTTTGAACTAGTGTTGCAAAATTTATCGATATAAATCAATACGAAAAAAAAAATCGATCATGGCAAATATTACGTTAAAGTACCTTTCATGTATTGCACATTATTCAGTTTTGACCCCATAACGAAACCCAATTGATCAATATTCCAATTGACTGCATTTTAAGAATAACATTATCGATAGTTTTGAGGTCAAACCTGTAACCTGCAACCATATGACTAATTTTTCAACACAATTTTCAAATAAGGGACTGACAATCAACTCGAATAACTCATATAAAATTAGAAACATTTCTTTGACTATTATATGAAGTCAGTCGACAATTCTGTTGTCAATTTCAGTTCCTGTGTCTGGTTTCTTACTTTGAGCGGATAATAAGGCGCTGACAGCCAAATTGTCTCGAGGCCTTGCGAAGACATTATGTAAATTGAACAGGCAGTAAAGCAATAGGCAGTCCATTGATAGATAGACCAGACGAGGCTAAGCCTAGGATAGACAATCCATGGAATCAAATGAGTTTTGGAGTGCAATGGGCGCTCATTTATAGCTAATGCTATTCTGGGAAAACTATCTAATGTCAAAATGTAATTAAACAACTAAAATCGTAAATTTCGAAGCGCAAGCGAGTTGAATGGAATTGCTCGGTGAGCGATTTTCATGGGCTGGCCACTTGATGAAAATTCACCATTTCCCCAATTAAACGACAAAACGCAGAGGGAACATTTTATTGCCAAGCTGTTTGCCAGCAAATCCTTTGTGGCAAATGGGTATTCAAATATTTGGTTGTCATGACAAGTAATTACGCTCGGAGCGAGCTGGAAGAATACAAAGGAAACCAATGTGGGGACGAAGAGAGAAACTGTGTGTAACGGTGTAAAGGCAAAGCCAGCTGGTTGGTTGTCAACACATTTGCCCATTGTTGCTGTTGGCCAGTTATTTCAAGCGTAGCTCAATAAGCAAATATTGAAGCATTTTAAATTTTTGGGAATAAACATGGACACGAGCTCAAACTGAGCAGCCAATCAACTGTTAAACTGTCTGACTGTCTCCCTGACTGCCTGCCTGGTTGCCTACCTGACTGACTATCTGTCTGTCTGCTCTGCTCTCTCTCTCTCTTTCTATCTGTCTTTTAAAATGACCAAACAATATGGCCAAATGTCCATTGCAATATTTCATGTCTCGAACCGATGCCAATTTGACACATGACTCGAAAAAAGTTCAACTAACTGACAGACAAGCTCATGAATTGTTGAAAATATGCACTCGCTTTACAGGCCACTGGCGGAGTTGAACTTTCTCCTATATACTCTGTAATCGGGAGTGAAAAGAGTATGAATGGCTGAAGACACATATTAAATATATGTAAATGATGTTTGACGTATTTGTTTGCATCATATTCGATTTTGGAGACGTCTGAAATTGATTCTGTGTTTAATATAGATTTCCATTTAATAACTACAATTTTAAGTACATATTTTTGAAGTGTGGTATTCGTCTCTTTTTATCCAACTATCCTGAAAATTATAGAATTATCCCCTGGTAAACACAAAAATTAATAAGTAAAATAATATTTTATAATCTAAAAAATATCTATGTTAGACTTGAAAAAAAGGACAGGGTATTTACTAGTTAGGCACTCTCATCTAGACAATTTCAACTATTTTTTTTTTGGTGTGTGTTTTCAGTCGCTGCGCTTTTTCTGCGTTGCACTCGCTAATTGTAAAGGGCCCTATAGCCGGGTACGGGACTGGGGCCTCGTATGGGGGTTAGGCTGGGGCCCGTGCGCTATGCTCATCTGTCAGTTAATTAACAATTTTTCATAAATTCATTCATGCTGCAACTGCAACAACTGTCGCACTTCATCTGTTTCATTTGCTCACGTTATACGCTTTTCGCTGCTGATTTTCATTAAATTTTTATTGATTTTCTTAATACGTGGGAGAGGAGATTGAATTTATTAATTATACATGCGGCTTTTAAGTGCACTCAGTTAAAAGTTGATGAAAATTCTTAAAATGGAGGTAGAGCCTGCATCGCAAGTAGCTTGATTGAAATATAACGTTAGCGCTTACCGACACTGCTGATATTTCCGGCAGGTGGGTGTGAAGTATATTTGATTGATGTGCTATACAGAATTTTAACGAGTTTCTTAGTTTTCTTTAGCGCACAAATAGCGGTTTCGAGCACAACTTTTTTTTTTAAATCTTCAGGATATACCATTTTAAATTTTTGGGACTTCTTTGATTAAAATTCCATTTATAAAGTTCTCTCAATATTCCGTTAAAATTAAGAGACTATTACAAAACGAAACTTGTGTAACTTTAACCACACTATTGATGGTAACGAATTCATTTGACTGAAATCCTATTTATCCACAAGCCTTCAGTGTTATTTGAGCTTGAAAATCTAGTTAAAACGTTTACCAACATTTCAAACTTTTAAAACCTATATTTATATAAGTGTTGCCACTTTCCCAAATTCATAGTCTTTTATGTATTAAGCTGCAACACAGTTTGCATTAGCTTTCACTTACCAACAGTGCTGAGAATTAGAAATCTTGTGATTTAAATAAATTTTAATTAAACTAAATATTTAAATAACCTATTTCAACACAATTTTTTTTTACAAGCTATCGCTTACCAACTCTACTGAGCTTTCGAATTATTACGAGCTCCATAAATTCTTAGTTTTTTTGGGCTTAGGAGACTAGCTCAGACTTCAACTTACTTCATTGCTTTGTTAATTAATCGCTTACCAACACTATGCAATAGTTAAGTGGCTCAACTTAAAAACAAAAAAAAAACTCAGCAAGCCACTTGACAATATTACCCAAAAATCATTATCCTTAATCCCAAGCACTTGCATGCCAAACCCAATCAATGGCATTACACTACAAGCATATCTGGTTTCTCAGGGGGGCAGGGGTTTGCTTAAAAAATTTCGTATGCATTGCACATAGAAACTGATTGTTACGGTTGCTGCCTCTAGCAACACACGAGGAGTTCATGTGTGTCACGCACAGGCAACAACAACAAATACATATATGTATCCATAAAGGCTGCATGTGCCTGTGAGGCCACTTGAGTGCGCCAGGACATAAATGCCAGATAAACATAATTCATTTAGCCGGACTCGAACCCAACTAAAAACACTTGACAATACGTTGCACTTGTCGTAGGCATAGTTAGGAGCCTAGTTTCTTTTTTTTTGTTTTTTTTTGTGTTTTTTTCTGGTAAACCAAGCGCAAGAAATTTACGACAATATTTTTCATTCATTTAAAATGCTACGCCAATACACACCCGAAAGGGAGGGCGAGAGAAAGGGAGAGTTAAAGAGAACCACAGAGAGAGCGACTTGTGAGAGCCGCTTGAAACACTGGCAAATGAAACGAAATCAAATGGAATGAAATGCAGTGTTAAGCAACTGCTGAGCGTGCGCATAACTTTGAGAGAGTTTCAAAAGAGAGAGAGAGAGAGACAGAGAGAGCGCATATATGTATATTTTAGCAGGGGTTGGGTTGCCAGCGGACGCGTGCCAAGTCCAACAGGAAAATGCTCGTAACAATTAGAAAAGCCAACTCACCAGCCCCCCTTTTCAACCATCGACTTCCCAGCCCATGAACAAACCCACATGAAATGGTGTTTTGCTAAGTATAAACGCATGATTTGATGCAGATTTCAGACATTGTTGGGTACTGCAAATCGGACTGGCATTCTGCACTTTTTTGCTGGGGGTTGGGGCTGGAGCCTGGGGGTTGTGCTGACTGATTGAGTCGCCCGCTTGAATGGCGCGTGTTTGTTTTAGAAATTTCCAAGCGCATTGTTTTGCCCAAAAATTTATGCACTCTACACACACACACACACAGACACACACACAGTGCAGCCCCAGCCTGGGGGTTGAATTTTGTTGTTTTTTAAGCTTTGGCATTCCGTCACTTATGCAAAAACAAAGCGCACATAACGAAGAGGCAATGCACAGGTACTGGAAGAAAAGGGAAAAGCGCCAAAAGTAAAGCTGGATACTTATACACTTGCCTAAGGGTATAATAATGTTGTTACATAATTTGTAACGCACCGAGATGGCATTTCTTGAAAGCTATAAACTATATATATCACTTTATCGTAAGATAGAAACTTACGATAAAAAATTTGTTTTTGTAAGAATAACACTAACTTAAATATTAGTTACATTTTATAAACATCGGATACTTATATTATATTATATTATATACTGTGATGAAAAATAAATAGTATGATCAAAAAAAGTGTTATTTTTTGTAAAGTAAAATTTTTTTGTGAACCTTTGGTTGAAATTTATATTTAATTCTTATTAAATTAAGTTTAAAAAAAAATAATACTAGGTGTTTTGATATCACATATAGCCAAGAAAAGTAATTTAGTTTTTCGGGCTTGGAAAAAATAAAAACAAGAGACTTAAAGAAAAAGAATCTGCCAATCTATACAAAAAAAATTTTTTTTTTTAAATATTAGTTAAACTGAGTTTTACTTCGCCCAGGAAGAGTATTTAAATTTCGGCCGGCCCGTAGAAAACTCCTCCTTCTTTTTTTTTCTTTGTTTTCATTACATGTAAAAGGGAAAAGGCACGAAATTTATGCAGTGCATGGAAAATGAAAACTTCCACGCATGCAAAACACGAACTAGAGCAACAACAACACGAAGACCAAAGTTGCATATAGCCGAGGGGCGAAAGGCAAAGAAAAAGTTGTTGATAATGTAGAGTTATGCAGTTGTTGCCGTCATGTGGATGCCCTCCCTTTGTGGCAGGTGGCGGCTGCTGTTTTACCTGTTTGGGCAACACAGTTCAAAGATTGAAAAACCCCGAAAACTTTTACGGCTTGTCCTTTCATATTATTGAGCTGAGCTCTTACAGAACACAGCTGCAATTTATATTTATATTTATTCATTTTTTTTTTTTTTTTGGCTTGTGATAAAAACTTTGCAACCTGCAACACACACAGCCTGGAAAAAATAAACTCGGCAAAACTAATGTCGAGCTAATATCAGAGACACAGGACTCGTAAAAGTTCAGCTAAAAGCCTCCCTGGGGCGGGCCAAAAGAGAGAGGAGCCTCTGGCCCTAGATAAAACGTCATAAACTGCAGCTGGTGAGCGTTAGGCGAAGCCAACATGCAACATGCAACTGTGCAACTGTGCAACAGCATTGCTAATTTTTATTGCTGCAGCTCGAAATGTAGCATAACTTTGGGCCGCATAACCCAAGAAGAGCAAGAACAGCACAATGTTGTAAATTATGAAAATGCAAATTTAAGTTGCGTGTAAAGGCAAAGTCGTGAAATCGAGTCACAAATTTGCGCTGGCATTTTACAAGCTTTGTTCTTTGCCGGCTGCTCGCTCAACTCCAGAACTCACAAACTCAGAAACTTGTAATTACATAACACACACACACACACACACACACACACACACGCACACTCAGCTGCACACATGTATTAAGGTTTGAGGGGGGTTTACTTTGGTAAATTATCTGTTGCCGCTTTGTAGACAAAGCAACTCACTTAATTAAGCATTAATTTCATGTTTTATATGCACGTCCGTGCTCACAAATTCTGCCAAGACAAACTGCTCAAGGTCCTGCTTCCTATTCGTATGCCCTTTTATAATAAAGATAGCACATAGGGACACTTAGTGTAAAAGTGCTCAACCCTTAAAGTTGCCAGCTCATTAAGTACCTAAATTTAATATTATATTGTTCTTGATTTAATCTCTTTATTCAAACGGCATTTAAAAAAATTGTTGTCAGGATTTCGAACTCACGTTATTTTGTCAATAAGATTTGCATAAAGAATATTATTTTGTTCATGATTTGAACATTTCATTTTAATTATTTTTAGAAAAGTACTTTATCCCTTAGTTACTTTGGGATGAAAAAAGTGATATTTTTGATATTTAAATATTTTTAAAATATTTATATTGGCATTTCAAATGTTTAATAAACGCTTGCTTTTATATTTAGTTTGTTTTCAGAGTCTGGTTTTATGTATCATTTTTTTTTGCCACTTTTTCATTTGATATTCTGTTGCATTTTCTAAATTATGAAGCACATGTTTTGCCAGCGCAGAGAGTCGACAAAAAACTTCGAGTAAATATCATTTATGGCATATTTCATTTTGATGTTTTGCTGCTGTTGCTGCAGCAGTTGCACATCTATCCAACTATCCATCTATCCAGTCATCCATTTGTCCATGCGTCCAAACGTTGCCCGACCTCGGAGCTAAGAGCGAGAGCTGCCGCATCGTGATGCTCTTCTGGCTCCAAAGTGTTTTGGCCTAAATTTTCAAGAGCTGCTGCTTCTGTTGCTGCTGTGGAAATCGCGCAGCAAAAGTTTCGCGGCATAAATTTTCTATATGGTCCGAGAGAGTGAGAGAAGGGTAAAACAGGGGGTAGCTTCGGGTATGATGGCATAAGGGGAGTCGCACATCTGCGAGTTTTTCAATGCGACAGTTGAGCATGGTGAATATTTAGCAAGTTTTAGTTTACGCTACATAAAATATATTTTACGCTTATAAAATAGTGTACATGTGTGTGTTTATGTGTGTGTGTGTGTTGTTCTTGCTGCTGTGCAACCTTCGAAGGCAGCCAAATGCTTACAAAAAAAAACATAAAAACAATGCACAACGCACAAGAACAACAAGTGTGTCACCCAGCTGGGTGGCTTGGGGACTTCATGCCTAGACTCAGCTTTACTTTTGTCTCATACACACACACCCACACACGCACCACACACACAACCTGTCCTGCATACCTGCGCGCGCAATCTTAACCTAAATTAAAAATGCAAATCGCTTTTGGCCAACAGTTTTGACAGTCAATTTGATTGTTAACGATTTTGTTGCTGTTGCTTTCGTTTGTGTTGTATTTTGTGGCTTTTATTGTTGTTGTTGTTTGTTAGTTTGAGAGCCACCTGTCAAAATTCTAATTGGAATTGCATTTAAATTGTATTTGTCATGCAGTTTGGCTGACAACACGTCCTTGAGTTCTCCTGTGGCTTGTGGTCAATATATTAGAAAACTGCTAAATACATTGAAATTAACACATTAAGCAGAAATATATAATATATATCAGACAGTACATATTTTTAGATTGATCTAATAATTTACGTTGAGTTGACCTAATAACTTTAAAATAAAATATTAATTCTAAAAATATATATTATTTTTTAAACGATATATAAAGAAGCAGAAATAGTTCGTTGATTTCATAATTTTGAAAGATTTTTGCAGATGCCGCAAATGCCACGAATGACAATTCCATTAATTTTGACTCTTTATTTAAATCAATATAAATGTTTTTTTGGCACCGAAATACGTAAATTTATTGCAATTAATTATTTTCTTGGTTGTCCAAAATTAAAAATGATTCAAAACAGAGCGCCGAAAATGCAACTGCAACAAGTTCAAAATAATAAGCAAATTTACTTAAAGCAAATCAAAATAATATGCCAATACATGAAAAATGCATTAAACATTGAACAAGAAAACTTACTCACGTGCGTACAAACAAGGATCTGAATTTGTATTAGAGTTTGATTTCTATTCGAATTCGAATGTGATTCTTTCAAGGCAAACAACACTCAAGAGCCAATAACATGAGTCACGAGAGATACAAATCGAAGAGGAAAGTAAATTGCGTTTAACAATATTTTATTTGGTACTTAATGATGATTCCGTGTACCAGGCGTAGCAAATGGCCAAATCAAATAAAAACAAATTCACATTTATACACATTTATAGCACAAGAAATATATCTAAAATTTGTTATTGTTTTTATTCTTATTGCAATCCAGGCAAATGGCAAATTTCAATTTGCTTTCACATATGCTTTGATGCCCCCCAAAGTATGCCATGGAAAACTACAATTTATTTTGGGTCAAGCGAGGCACATATTACATTTTTAAGGCAAGTCTGTTTTGTTCAGTTGTTTTCATTTTGCGCAGTGCCCTAAACTGCCTCTTGAAAAAACAATGTTCTTTACTTACTCTATTTACAGAGTTAATTAAGATATAATTCTGTTTTCTTTTTATTGCCAAAGAAAGCTAGGTCAAACAATGTACACATTTTTAAGGTATTAATATAATAATAAGTTTTTCGCACACTTGCTCTCCAGAAGTAAAAATACAACATTTTCAGCTGCTTTTAAAATCTGTATAGAAAAAAGCGTATTTAGAAGTCGACAGCTTTTCACTACAGTCTTCTAATTTCATTTCTCTCCCTGTTTGTCCAATTGTAGCAATAAAAATGGTCGAAAGTAATACCTCTGCTGTTGTGCTCAGCCATCAAAATTCAATTTGTTTTCGGTGAACATTTTTCGCATTCACTTCGCGCACTCGATAACGAATCCACGACTACACAATTTGTACTCCAAGTGCATTGAAGACCAAAGAAACGTTTGAAAAATAAAATGAAATAAAATAAAATAATATAAACATTGCTGTTGAAAGCTGGAAATATTGCAATAGTTGAAATTTATCTGACATTAGTTGAGGGTTCTCAAAATGCTCGTTCACTGCGTTTTGGAGAGTTTGTTGAGTAGTGTGTAGAGATTATATTTAATGGCTTAAATAAATTCAATTAATATGAAATAGTTGAATTTAAACAACTAACTGAGCATAAAACGAGAGCTTAGCTTATACGCTCAGTTAGACACATATATCAAGTTGGAAATCTCTTTTAGAATAATAGGAAAATAAAATAAAAATATGACAATTATTTTTCTTTAGAATGAAGTATTTTTTGAAAGAGTCTATTAGTTATTCCGGTTATTGGATTGTGTAGAAAATTTAAATATACTTAAAATAATTATTTGTAGAGCTAGTAGATAGTAATGGAAAAAGTTGACAATAGTGTTAATGTGGATTAACAGTAAAAAATACATTTCTGAGAGGTTATTTTCAGTATTTCAGCACATTCTAGTCGTAATCTAGCAGAACACGGTGATAATTAAGTTGATATATGTATTCTTGAGATCTCACTAAAAATATGTCAGTACTATTGGTTAAAAAATAATTTTGTTTTAAAACTATATATGTATATACTTTTTTTTGTGTAATATATATATTTTGTTTTTTTAACAAATATAGTACAAATTAAAACATGTTTTAATAATTGAGAACAATCTATATTAATAAATAGCTTAGATATTCTGGCAGCCTCTTTTAAATAGAATATTTTCAATTAAATTAAAAACGCTGATATTCATAAAGTACAGTTTCTTGTGTAGTTTTTAAATTCGACTTTAAATCGCTCTGAATTTTATAAAGTTTTCAATCTGTGGCTACCATGAATTATAATAAGCTGATTCTCAGCTTTTGGCAACAGCTGTGTCAACAACAACGGCTAGAAGCATAATAACAACAACAACTACAACAGCGACACTCAATAAGTTTATTGACAGCCATAAAATCAAAGATCAGCTAAAATTTTGTGCGCCCTGTCGCATTTCGTCTGGCGTCGACAAAACTGAAAGCATCTTTTTTTCCCCCCAATAAAGTATTTAGCTATACATATACTTTTTTTCTTTACTATTTCCCGGTGAAGTTGGCCAAGGGTTGCTCGACTGCCTCTATGTACATATTGGGCTGCAAGCTACGTTTCTGTTCCTGTATGCTTACTTTCGGCATTTTGGCAGCTTGTCAGACTGTGCGCTTCGCTTCGCCGTTCTGTCTCCGTCTGTCTGATTGTCTTTCTGTTGACATCGTGCTATTATTCCATTTGTCGTTTAGTTTTCTACGAGCACTTCCTGTTTTGACTGCACAAATGTGCGACCATATTTATCATTGGACGCCATTATGTTTTATGTTATTGCCATTGCATTCGCACCGGCCGCCATTTTGGCCAGCTAACAAAACAAGAATCGCATCGCGAGAGACTTTTCTGGCCGCACTGCGACAGAGGCAGCGACAGCGACAGCGGCTGCGGCGCAGCTGCTTCATCCGACTGCTGCCATGGCAACAAAACGTGGCTACTCAAATCTAGAAGGGCGCCATTTTGTTGCCATTTCATGCTATGTGTGTGTGTTTGTTTGTTTGCCCTTTGTGTTCTCTGCCCCTTTAGGCGTTTAGCTTTACTAAAAACTCTGTTACTCTGCTTGGCTTTTAGCCATTTATTTCGTTTCCCTGTCGCTTGTCTCTTCCGATTATTTTGCGGCTGCAACTTCGTTTTGTGGCTTTTCAACAAAAACTGTCGCTAACAGATTTTTTTTTTTCGAATGGCCAAATCGGGCTTTTAGAACTGACTGTTGTTGTTGCGTAAAGTAGACTGCAATATTTGGTGTGGTTTATTTGTCACAGCATTTTGTTGCATTATTTGCAGCAGTTTTTGGTTTGTAAAATATATTATATCAGGCGATGTGTCGAATGTTAATTGATCGATCGCAATATGTTTTATTTTATTTCTTTAATTAGTTTTCTGCTTGGAAAACAAAAATATATTTAGCCGGTGTTGATTTATTCATTTGTGAAAATCATGATTTAAAGCATTTAAATTATAAATAGGCTAATATGCTGCCATCTGTCAACATATTCAAACACCGATTACTCATTGATAATTACCAGCTAAATGATTAAATTCTATTTGTACTTAAATGATTAAAAGTTCTTGAATTTAATAATGTATTGGTAAATTAATTATTCAAATTATTAAACTTTCAATTAATATTTTGTATGTGTTCAAATGACCTAAATTATTGTTTGCGTTGTATTTATAAAGCATTTTAATTAAATATGCAAAGGTTTGCTTCATATTTTCAGTATTTAGTTATCGATAAATTATCAAAATCCCTACCTGTGTTTCTTTATAAACTTATTTTTAAAGCAATTCAATTTAAAATACAGCTATCGAAAACATACTATACCTATTCTTAGAAATCTATAAATAATTTGCTATGAAAGCTGTATTTTGAAAGCATATAAATTAAATACTCATAACTTGACCAATTTCAAGTATCTATCTAGCGTATAGTGTTGCTCTACAGTATCAGACACATTTATTTGTGGATATAAAAATTAAAATTGGAATTGCCAATCACGCTGCCAATCATCCAATCAATCAATCAAACATTTAGCTCACTTTCCAATTGCTTTGCTTTTTGATAAATTGCATTTTTTATGACCGCAAATGGTCAGCCCTCGCCCACAAAGATTTTGACAAAAACTATAAAAAAATATATATAATTAAAAGTAAGAACAAGGAAAAATTCCTATAAAAACTACAAATTTATTGTGGGAAAACAAAGTTTGGCAAAGAAAAAAAGTAAAGTTTGCGTGAGCTGCTAATAGAACTCGAGCTCTTATTGTTGCTTGTTTAAATGAATAAAAATAAGAATGAGAATGAGAATTGAGTGCAACAAAAGAAACCAACTTGCCATTGGCCACGCCTTCTGGCCCGCTGCAGAGTGCGAAAGAGAGAGGGAGAGAGAGAGAGAATCCTTGAGCGCCATTGCATTGCGCGCCTTGTTTCCATTTCCATTTGTACTGCCTGCGTTCGCACATCCGTTTTGGCAAACGCCGCAGTAATAATTCATGGCGCAAATTGCGTTTATTACAATATAACCTAACGGCCAGCGAAACAAATGGACGGACAGACGGACGGACGGTCGTACAGGCGAACAGACCATACCGGAGACCGCTACACGCATAGCCCAAAAGTCTGTTTGCCCAGTGCACCCTGTGGCATGTTGATTTGCAATGCAAACAAGGAAGAAGCTTGCAATTGAGTTTCATTGACTGCCAAGTACTCTGTTCTTTGTTCACAGTGTAAGAAAAACTGAAAACAGGTCGAAAATATTATTTTTTATCTTTATATTGGTGACTCTAAGACTAAGGATGTTATTATTATCCCGTTAAACTAGTTGACTCAGGCTCTGGGATGTGCTTAGATTTATAGGCAGGATCATAAACATGCTTTAGAATATTTTTTCAGAAAACATTTAATTCCAGCTTGATGCGTTTATTTAAATTTATTTCATATAAACAGACGAATTGACAATAAGACACATAAAGCCAATATGCTATCTTGTTCATGCTGTGAATAGAGTATACAAAAGGGTTGTGTGTGTGTGCGCGCGTGTGTGCTTGGCCGGCAGAGGGCGCTTTTGTAGTGCCGCGGCAATTTCAGCTCGACTTTTCTTCTATTGCGGCGGTTATTTATCACAGTTAACAGCAACTGAAAATTGCGATGCCCGTGATTTGTGTGGGCGACGCGTCGTTTGTTTTTGGCCAACAGCAGCGCCAATAACAACAACAATAAAAACACAACACGTCATGGTCTAATTAGCAGCGCACGCCAAACGAGCCAAATGAAGTTATTAACACAGCTGAGCACACTGCTGGCTAAAAGTAAACGCACAGCGGCGTCTTTACACTTGATTTCAGCTCCAGCAGCAGCAGCCACAAATCGTAATCTTAATAGCGAATGTTTGCGCCACTTGATCCATGAAATTGTAACATGTCAATGATTTTGATTTTGGTCCTGATTTTGCCGCTAATAAAATTAGTGGCATGTCAATCGAAAGCGGATACACTTGCTAATTTGGAGGTTATTTTTGAGTTGTGTTTTTTTTTTAATATTTTGTATTGGCAATAGATTCCTGTTTAAATACGGCAAAGAATTTAATTAAAATCTATAATTAAGTTTTAATATGTGTCAATAACATTTTATGCGCGATTAATGCGCGTAAATAAATACTTAAACATATAGGCACTGTAAATTCATTTATAAATCCAATTAATGGCAACGCAAATGAAATATTTTTAATTATTTCAATGCCCTAGCTTATGGTTAAGTATTCTAGGATATTATAATCTGGTCACGAACTCATGAAAATATATTTATAATATATTTACAACAAATTAAATGAGTGATATACTAAGGGAAAACAAAAAAACCTTTGTCAATATAAATTTTTTTTTTATATTTATATTTTGACAGCCAAAATATTTATCAATCAAATTCCTTAATACAATCGGTTTAATAAAAATACCTATTTAAAAAAATATGTTCACATAATTCACACAAAAATTTCAATGCTTTTTATATTGTTTATTATTTGTTGAGCGTATAAATAAATAACTCGCTGTGGTATTTAAAATATTACCATATTAGGTTAAACTTAAAATGCATATATTCAAATGGCTTTCATAATTTTCCATTAAAATTTAAGCAAATTTTCTAAAATCAAATGCCAAACATTTAGCCAAATTCAATTTGTGCTGCGCAAATATTTGCCCGAAGCTTTTTTCGCCTACATTAAACGACAAAAAAAAAATAAAAATAAATAAATAGAAAATGGTGTTGAAAAACTTGAAAAATAATCATATTAAACGCCGTTTTTAAACGGCTTTGTCTATTTGGGGGAGAAATTTATAGCCGAAGCGCGAATACAAAGCAGACAATTGCAATGCTTTTTTTTGCAATTTTTCCTCCTGCTTGTTTTTTGTTTTTTTTTTCTTGGTTTTTGCGTTTTTGCGCACTTTTGTGAAGAACACACGGGACACAAATCAAACAGCAGGTGGACTTTGAGCTGGCCGCTTGCCATTTTGTTTTCACACTACAAATACAAATTGTTCGAGGGGCTGGCACCAAAAAAAAAAACAAGTAAGTCGGGAGAGCCCGCCTAGGAGATACCCTGAACCCAGCGGCGAGCTGTCGTTACATGCATTTAATTAAACCCCTCTGCATTCCTACTTCGACACCGCAGCCGCACTTAGTTAAATAAAATAAGAAAAATAAATAATAAAAATTAATAATTGATCTGCGTATGGTATATACGAATCTAAAAAGTCCAAGCTCAGCTCTCTAGCCTTTGTAGTCTCTGAAATCGACGCGTTCATACAGAGGGACGGACAGGCGGACGGACAGGGGTAAATCGACTCAGCTTGTCGTCCTGATCAAGAATATTTATAATTTATGGGGTCGAAGATGCTTCCTTTGCCTGTTACAAACATTTGCACAAACCCATTATACCCCTTTTACCCATTTTCAGTGGGTTTAGGGTATAAAAAGAGGAGACAACTTTCCAGGGATCTGAAAAAAACGATATGCATGCTGTGGACTTTGGGTTAAAATTTGTTTTTGCCGCGCCAACATGAAATTGTGCGAAGTGGTCCACTGCTTATGCACTGCAATCCCAGCCCATCGGCCTCACCCCCTTACGCTTTGCCCCCCTTTACCGCCCTCTCAGGGACACTTTGCATTTGCAGTGTGCACACTATGAGCATACAGTGGCTACCAAAAGCAGACCCTCCCCGCCCTGAACGTTTACTCATTAAAATGCAAAATGCTCGCGCTTTGCTCCACTGTTGTTGATGGAGGTTGGTGGGGTACTTTTGGTTGCTTGGTGGGGGTGGGGAGTGATGCTGCTTACAACAAAACCAAAATCGGATAGTGTTTGAATCGCTGGGACTGGGTCTTTAATGACAACATGCCAACTGGCCATTGCGTGTAAATTGCTGCGCCATTTTGTGGTTTCATCTTTATTGAATGGAAAGTGCGTGTCAGATGGCCCCAACAATACCAACAACAGCGACGTGTCATTTACATGGCTTAATGCGCCAAGCTTTTCCCATTTGTTGATTTTTTAATTTTTTGTTGTTGTTGTTTTTGTTCAGCATAAAAACATTTAAATTTTTGAATATTTACTTTTAATTTGAACAATTTTCCCACACTCATTTTGACATTAAGTTAATGGGCCGGATGTTGTCCAAAATGGGCGTGGCGCTCTGATAACGCCAGCTCTTTAGTATGCAGCACATGCGAGCCACAACATCAGCATCAGCATCAACTGCCATCAAACAGCAGCAGCAGCAGCAGCAGCCGCAGCCATTGGAAATACTTGCGGCAACACGTTTAACAATTTTCATAGCATGCTTTTCTGCACCACGCTTTGCTGTAGCTTTAGGGTGCATAAAAGCCGTGGAGGGAGGCTGGATGGCCTTTTCTGATATAGCTGATGGGCACTTATTAAGGGTATTATTGGTTAATGGCTGGCATTAAAATGCTTATTAAATGCGACCTAAAACTATAATTAGTTTTCTGCTGCTTGGGGCGTATTTTTATGCAACAGCCGAGGGCGTTGCCTAAGTGGCAACTAATGAAGTACACAAAATTGATTTATGAGAGGATTAAAAATAGTCTTTGATAGTTTCATTCACGAGTTGTGAATTGAAGTTGAAGTTATAAAAGTTGGAAGCTCATGCGTATTGGATAAATTGTTTAGCTCTGGGTTAAAAGGAAATGACAATAGATGCAACAAAATAATTATAAAATATAAATTTGAATCGTTGTGCGCTTGCAAAAGTTAATTACTCTTCAGCATTCGGAATTAAGTCCCTGACAGAGGCAAATAATTATTTGTATTTATTTGATAAATTCTAAGAGATTCACATTTGGCCAAGAGCTAAATACGCTTGACCAGCTACCTGGCCATTAATTAAATGCAACTCACACAAGTCACAAGAACAATTGCAAATTGCAGCAAATGTGGCAAATGTTTATCAGTGACTTTTACAGCTCAATGCATTCTCAATGACAGCTGCCTGGGCAGGTCGAATTAAAATTTATTAACTTTGATAGAACTTAAGTGCAGAAAGAATTTAAAGCACTTTCAGCTGGCTCAACTCAAATTTTATCTAGCTTTAGCTTTGGCACAGAGCACACTCATCAATCCGGGTAGAAAAAAAAGGGGGAAAAAAATAAATAAAAATGAACGTAGAAGAAACTAATGTGCCGTGGCAATATGCCGTGCCCGAGGCCTTAATGACTGACGAGGCCAGAGACGCACCAGCTGATGCTGCTGCTGCTGCTGCTGATATTGCCATTGGTCTGATTGGTATGCAGGTGCCCGCCGGCTGTTCCTGTCTGCCGCAACTCCTACTCCAGCTGCTCTACCTCATGTACCTGCTGTACCTGCTGCTGGCTCTAAAAATTGCAATCAAGTCAGAGTCAGCGCAGTTGGCGCACACAATCGCCATCAAACTCAATCAGGCTCATGCCTGATGGCAGGATAACAGCCATAGCCATATAGATAGAGCGCACAGGAGCTCTGAAGTCATGACTCTAAGCCCAACTTTCCGCCAGCGTAAAGAAAATTGCATTAATTTTCGCTTAATGTCTGCCATGTGCGCAATTTCACTTGACGAGCTGGCAACGGGGGGTCGGAGTGGTGGGGGGAGCGGGGGTCGAAGCGGGCGTCGGTGGCAGGCCGACAGCTTTGGCCGGCGCATGCAAAGTTGGCCTAAGGTGTTTGCCAACCGCTGAATTGAAGAGTATATTAGGCCAAGTTTGAAATGTTTTTTTAATAATGTGTAGCGCTTTGGAAAAGTAAACAACTGCCTAATTACCTTTCCTTGGAGATAAAAAGTTCAGAAATTGTTTATGTGCAAAGGTTATATTATATATTTATATTTAATATATTTTAATATATATCTCCGTATCTAAATTTTCGTAAATACATATAAAATCATTAAGCATACAGAGGTTTTATTGAGGATTTGTATTTTTGGGAATATGGTTAAACATTTTTTTTTTTTCATAGTCTTTATATTTTCTATGAGCTATGAACCACTTTCCTGGACCGGTTCACAATCAAGTTTCCATTTAATATTAAATATCGACTGAATAAATACTTTTTAAAAGGTTTCAGCTTTAATGTACTCATTCATATTAAATTTATCATATATTAAATTATTTTCTTTGTTTTTACAGAGTATTTAAAATTTTTTGTTTTAAGACAATTTTTTTAAATTTTATAATTTTCATATTTGCTCCTTTGCGTTGCCTGCAATTGCTTTGCACCGTTGATGGGCTCCAGACTCTGCCCCATTTTGGGTGGCTTCCGAGCTCACTGCGTAAATTTTAATTGACTTTTTGCTTGGCTGGGCTGCTAAGAGTTTTTTCCAACTTCTTTACGCGCGCTGCACTAATTAATTTATTAATGTTGCCTATTTTTTTATTTTGTTCTTCATTTGCTTATATTTTGTTTTTATTCACACTGCTGCGCTGAAATTGCCAATTAAATTGACTATCGTTAGCGGCACTGTGTCTACGACTTGGAAGCCAGAAATGATGACCGGCTTTTGCTTTATGGCTGGCCGTCAATATGGCCAAAAACGCCGCAACGCTGGCCAAAGCGGGCGAATGCCGCAGCGTTTTAAATTGCCAGCTTTATTTGTCAGTAGCATCGAGAGAGAAATGTGACACCTACTAAAGTAAAAGTCTTAATGGCTGCCCCAACAGCAGCAGCAACAGCAGCGGCATCCGCAATAGCAGCCATAATATTATCTTTATCTGAAACTGCCAATTTGTTGCCATGACATGCGGCGAGGCGTGGCAGATAGCGCTGGAGATGCAGCACACAAAACCAGGCCAAAACGACATCGTGGCTCTGAGCTCGCGTCTCTACATAAACTGCACACAATTTTTGCGCTTCGGTTGTCGCATAATTTTGCATTCAAAAGCAGCGCCAGACAACATTGTGCCTGTTACTCAACCCGCAACTCTCTCTCTCTTCCTTGGCAGTGCAAAAAAAACACGTTGCTAACTTTGCCAGGTGTTAACTCATTTGCGTAGCTCTTAAGTGACTCAATAAACGGCAACTCAAACTGAGGACTGCACGCTGTGTGCCATTTATACTATAAACATATAAATATATGTAAATAAATATATCCTTCCTTCATTAATGTGCATAGCACATGAAGCCAAATATGAGCCTGAGTTCGCTTACAACAAATTCCCGGATATGTGTGTGGAGTTTCGTTCTCGTGGGGAAACTGCTGCCGATTTGCAAATGACAAATTTTTAATGCTATCAAATGTTTTCATTAGCTCGACAGCTGCAGCCAACCAGTTTCAGTCAAGTGTTTAAGCCACTAAACGATGTGACTAGACAGAAGCCGTTTAACAGCACGCTAAACATGCGCGCTAAAAGTAGCTACCATCAAATTGGCATAAATGAGTTGTGAATTATAAGCAGCTTATGCTGCGCACTAAACGAACAGCTGCTTTAAAGAGTAACTAATTGAAAAGTTATACTAAACTAAACTGGAAATAAAATTAGGTACAAATAACAAGTTAACAAATTAATTTAATGCAAAAAAATGTATTGTGTTTTAATACTTTAAAAATCGATTTAGCCATCTCCTTGTTTATTAGCTAAAAGTTTTTAAATGTTTAGTTTTTCTCATTCTTCAAAAACAACAAATATCTATATATTTTTGGTTTTTTGAAGAATATTTGGAATGTTTAGTTCGGAAATACATATTAACAACTGTAAGCATCCCTAAAATAGTATTTCTAAAATAAAATATAAGTATATTTTCATATATATACATATAGCTTACACACTCTATGTCGACTTTATTTCTTCTACTTCTAACTTCCGCAAGAGAGTGAGAAACATATCTCATATTCCATTCGCTGTGGCAGCACTTTTTGTTTTTTTGTGTATTTTCTTACATTTACTACTTACTTATTATTTTACTTTACCCTGCTCTAGAAATTGCTGCCACAAAATAGCTACAGCCATTGCCCCGCCCCCTGCGAACATCCACACGCCCCAGACTTCATCAATAAGTTCAATATTTGACTTAAGCTTTGGCTACTTCTTAACACACAATGCCTTTTGTTGGCAGCTTCATTAAATGCACACCCACGTGGCCCATCAATATATATATATATATATTTGTATATACATATATATTTATAAAGAGGAAATACCCATCAACCCCATAACGCAAATATTACGCGAGTCGTAAAAAGCAAAACGAGCTACCTACATTCCATATTCCTGCAGTTCTCTTGTTCTCTGGGTTTCCTGCACGTATTTATCGGTGGCATAAAATGAAGCCGTAAGGCGAACAAAAAAAAAAAATGAAGCACAAAATTCATTTGTGGCTCTGACCAAAAACGCAATCAGAATGCCAAAGTCAAGAAAATTTCAACTTGACTGCATTTTAATCAAGCTGAGAGCTTTAAGTGAACCACATTCTTAAAATCCCCTTTATTATGACTTGCCACCTTTTGATGCTGTTAGGTTGTCATTGTAAGGGGGAGGTAGCTGAAAATGAATTGTCAAGGTGCTGATAAAAAGTTGCATCAATAAAGCATTAGTATGCTCCCTGCCCAACCCACCGCACAGCCAGGGAAAAAGTTAAGATGCGGAAAAGTGACAATCAAATGATGTCAACTAAAATGTAAATGTTCGTGCAGCTTTTTATGTCCCTGTAATTTGTTGCAGAGCATTACATAAAATGCGGCGCAATGAATTGGAAACAGCAAAAAACATGCTTACAATTTTTTTGATTGAAAATGTGCACAAGCTTTTCTTAAGCTCATAAAACTTGTAAAGGAAAAAAGAAAAGAGAAAGTTGAATTTTATTGTATTAAATAAAGCTTTAACCTAATGCGGGGTTTCTTGCATTAATGCAACTGATCTTGGCCTTAACAGTTAAGGAGCTTTTCAAGCACATGAAAGCTTTGAGCTAAAAAAGGAACAAAGCTTCACACAAGCTTGTGGAAGAGCAAAAAAGCTTCGTTGTAAAATTTGTTCCATTAACGTAACATTAAGCATATATATGAGCTTTAAAGCACACTAAAGCTTAAGCTAACGAACTAAACAAATAACGAAAAATTTCTTCTAAATTTATTGTGTTTATATCAAGGAAGGGAGAGGAATTATCTTACCTTAAATCCGCTCTCCATTAAGAAGAGAAACTGCTTTTAAAGCACGTTAAGGCTCGTGTAGCCAATAAACTGTTTCTTTATTTTAAAAGCCCAACTAAAAGCGAAAAAAACTTTTCACGCTTATTTGTCTCCTTTTGAGGTGTTATTTATTGACTGAGCCGCACTTTCAGCCAGTGTCATTGCCACTTGGCACTGGTGTCACGGCGCTTTCACAATAACTAGAACCCATTTCTTATCAAAATTACCACATGCATTATGTGACAGTCGCACGCGAGACGTTGTCAGACTCTTAAGGAGTCAAAACCATGCAGCAGCAACAGCAGCAGCAGCAATTTTAATGCTCTGTTTATCACTGCCAAGGGATGGCTTTCATAGCCATTCAGCCATTGTCATCATAAGCCATAAGCCGCGAACTGCAGCAGGGGATGCTGCTGCAGTGGCTGCTGCTTAGGGGTTAGCAACACGAACCAACTTGCAGCAGTCACCCAAAATGCAACCCGGAAAGGCGCCAGTCATTGTCTGGAATTTGCTTTGCACTTCAGCACCGTTTGAGACAACAATGAAGAAAAAGGAAAGAAAAAAACACACTGGAAGCCCTGATAGAGCCAGAATAAGTCGTAACACGAGGCTAAAAGTTGCCAGTGTTGAAAACAACGGAAATCTGCCTTTGGTGCTGCTATTCTTTTTTATCCGTATACCCTGTGGCCATCAAACGGCCTATGAAAAAGTGATGGAAGTGGGTGTCAGGGACAGAAGCTGACATAATAAACAATATTAAATTTCAGCGGTAGCAGAGATATGCATTTAAGACAATACCCTGGTGTCCGAAAAACGATAAAAATCGATTTTTAATTAAATTTTTCGAGATTAAAATTATAATCAAATATTTTTATAGCTAGTTGAATGTATGCTTAATTGGCATATACACTGTACAAAAAGCAGATGTTGTTTTTATTTCATTTTTAGCAGTTCTCCCTTTTTTACAAATCGATAAATATCGATAACATATTGATTTTAAAGATAACTAAGCTAAACGGAATATTTGCTTTGTTTTTTCGTATGGAAGATTTAATTAATTAATTAAATTTAAATTTTTGGCAGTTCAGTCCGGTTTTCCATAAATCTATGATCGATAACAATATATTTGTTGCTAATTTTTATATTTTTTGTGCCTTGATTTTTGCCACATGATCTTGAAATAAACTTTCAATTCGAGTACTGAGTATCTTCGAGTCGTGCACTGCTAACTGTCGCCTTCTATCATGTTTTTTGTCGATCTTCGCGTTGGGTAACACACGGTTGCCAAACAAAAGCCGGCCCAAAGCCACGACGACAAGCTCGTGGGCAAAAAACAGAACAAAGCTGCTTATTGTTTCAATGGATTAAGTTGAAAGCATCAACTGCGGACTCTGGACTTTTTCTGCATCGTCTTCTTCTCCTTCTTCTTCTGCTGCTGCTGCTTCGTTTTCTTCTTGGTGTAGCGTAAAGTGCGAAGAGTGGCAAAGTGCTGAGCATAAGTTGATGCAGAGCAGTCGATGCTAAAGTCCTCCTCCACGAGAGAAGTCGTTTAGGGTGGCTGCACTGACGACAACTCACACTTGCCACACTCTCAGCTCTTTGGTGGCGCAGCGTCTGCCAAGCTTCAAGTGGGTAGCACAGCTTCAAGTTTTCTTCTTCTTTTTTTTTTTGTATACATATCACACATACATCAACACAAACATCGCTCTTTATATGCGACTTTGCCGGAACGGAAGTTGTTTGAAGGGGGGCGCGCGCGGTACGCACAACTCTCTCGTTAGTATCTTAATACACCAGAGGGGGGACAAGAAGAAAGAAATATATATATATACACATATATGGGCAAAAAGAGTGGGTAAGGGGCAAGGGCTGCTTGGGTGGTCCTTGGTCCTCGGAATCTGTGTGCTAAAAATTGATGCGCATAAAAATTGAATTTGTTAGCAAAATTGACATCTGAAAGTTGTGTGTTACGTGCTATGCGTGCAACGTAAGCAGAATTTATTTATGCTCTACGTTTTAGAAATTTATTTTAATGGTCTCGTAATGTGATGTCATCTGACGCCAAAAGCGAACGAAAACCATGTACTGTGTACACACTGTACAGCAGGAGACTGATTATAGTTGGCAGCACGCACGAGTGACAGCAATTTAAAATACATACAAAAAGGAACTAATAGACTGTCATAAATCGGTTTCAATCTCTGCATATGTAGGAAATGCAATTTAAGACAGCTCTATTTGAAATTGTCGCATATATTGGAGAGGATGAGCTCTGTAACTTTTTGTTCAAGGTTTTTGTCAGAATTACATTTATAAATAATGTTACCCATAATACTAAAATATATATCGAAAAGTTATTGATTCTGTAGCAGATTTGTTTTAAAAATTAATTTTACTTCTTTTATTTATTTTATCTATATTTTCATTCGATAAAAAAACAGTCAGCAATTCATAAAATATTTTTCTGACCTTTTGATTTTTAATCGTTTCCTTTTTAAGTGAAGATTTTCTTACAAAAAAAAATTGAAATAAATTATATTTTCAATAATGCATATATTTAAGTAAATCTAGAGGACAAAAAGCAATTATGCATAATAATCGGCTTAGTTCTGACAAAGTTAAGGAAGTTTGAAATGTATCTGAGAGCTTTACATGTCAAAATGTTGTCATGATTTTTTACAAATAATTTGACGTTGTCACAAACTGTTTCAATGTTATCTTTATTACTAATTTGATAACCATAACCGATTAAAAATAGGCATAGCCGATAAATAAATTTGCAATTCAAAATTTTGATAAAATGCCGTCAAACATAAAAATCGGTTCAGTTTTGACAAAGTTATGAGAGATTGAAATATGAAATGTGAATCCGAGAGCCTTACATATCAAAATTCTTAAAGCTAAGAGATATGCAGATTTTCTGGATTTGTCACGCCAAAAAAATCTTAACACTTTGTCTGACGCGAATACCCGCGTATATATAATCCACGAGTATACATGTATTCCAAGTTTCAAATCTTAAAATAACCAAAACAAAATTTATTAATTTATTTGCCAAATTGAACTCAAGCCATTTCCCATTTTCAGTTTATTGTTTATTGCTTAGTTCAGGAAAACACTGGCCAGAAAACGGAAACAGCTCGATTATATTCAATTTCTGTTACTTATTTCAAAACTCAAGTAAATCACATAATAAATGCGGATTGTTTCAAATTGTTGCCAAGTCGGTTTGGGCCGGAATAAAAGCCACGAGTCGAAAATCTTTTTTGCGTTAGCCATTTTTCAAAAGTACAATAGCAAAGTCCTCAACCTCACCCTTCACCCTTCACCCTGACTACCCCTACCCCACAATCTTAGCTCTGCCATTTCTCGTTAGGTTTGCTGCCTGTTTTCATCGTGTGCATTGTCGCCACGGATATCCGCCATGTTGGCTGCTGCTGCTTTGTGGCACGTCCCAATGCACAATGTTCTCTTTCCATCTCCCTTTCTATATCCCTCTCTCTCTCTCTTTCGAAAATAACAACAATGAGAACAACTTTCATTTATGTATTTCGTATTATTTAAATTTCAACTTTACCTGCCTGCCGATCGCCCTGCGACATAAGCCATAGAAAAGCGTTACAACAATGCCAAAAAGCTGGCAAATAGCAAGACTTGGCTCAAATATAGAAGTAGAAATTGGCAAGACGCCGCCCCCAAAAAGGGAGTTGGGAGGGGAGGGCGGGTTAAAGGGCGCACTCTCTGCTGTGCTACCTGTTTACAATTCACTTTGCTGCACTTGAGAAATTACACATGCTCCCCTCCACCCCCAGAGCCAGCTCCTACCCCTTACTTGTTTTACTTTTTTTTTTCTTTGCTTTTATTGCGCTCGAATTTCATTCTGCTTTTGTGCTCAGACCTGGGGCCTCTACTTGCAAAGGACAAGTAAATCGTCTGTCTTATTTGTCTACCACTACACTCTACACCCCACACACACACACACACAAATACAGCTAGCACACGCTTTTAATAAGCGCCAGCGTCATCATTGGGGTTCCTTTTCTTTGGCCCCTTTTGCAGGGCAGCGAGGCGGGTTGTTGTTGTTGTTTTGGTTGTTGTTGCTGTTTGCGCTAACCAACAACAACGACAACAACATGATTGGTATTTTCCGCTGCAGACATTTTGCAAAGGTAGCTAAGCCGACCCCGCATTATTTTTCCCTTTTTTTCCGGCCTCGCAGGCGGCTGTTTTATTGATTTTTTTCATGCTCTTTATTTTTTTCTTTTACATTTATTTTTTGGCAATTTTTTCGTGGAAAATGTGCAAGTTCTGTGGAATTTTGCGCGCAAGTTTCTTTTTAAATTGAAAACACTTACAGACCTCTGCCTAAAACCCAGGGCTAGTTGTTGCATACTTTTAAGTGCTAAATGGTATCTTTCGTTGATGAAAAGCTGAAAAACATTTTCTGTTGAATTCAATTTTACTGGATGAAAAAAAAGCGAAAATTAAATTTTATACAGAGATAATACTGATTTTCTAATGATAATTTAAAAACAATAAACATGTATAAATTTGTGCAAGAGAATAAATTATCAAAGAGCCAAAAACAAAAAATCACAAGAATCTTGAAAGAATGAGGAAGCTGTATGTCCAGATGTTCTCAAATTCTTGTTTTTCTTAATGAAAAAAGGACAAACTTCAAAGCTACTTTGATTAAAAGCAAGAGCTAAAGAAATTTAACAGTTAATTATATACAATAAAAATAAAATATTTTCAAAGTTCAAATTTGTATTTTCTGTCTGCCAAAAAATATATATATTACAGATATTTTTGCAAGTTCTTGACTATTTCGCATTTGTGAAAATTTCGAATAATTAGCAAAGGGGCACACTTTGAACAACTTGCAACTTGCAACATTCTGCCTTGAACTGATTTTCCGGCTCATTGCATTTGCATTTGCCTTAAGTGAAATTCGAGCGCTTTAAATTACACGCCCCGACGACAATGGCAAGCTCTTTTTTTTTGTGGGGCGGAAAGGGGGCTGTGAAAATTCCTTTCTCTGCCTTGTTCTCTCTTGCATTCTCCCTTGACAAAACCCAACTATCCATTAGCTGTAATAACAATGGCTGCAACCAAAGCAAACTTTTCGCTAGCCACAACACAGTGCGCCCCAAAAGTATGCACATGCATATGCAAAGTGCTTGCCATAAGACAAACAAAACGCGCTCAGCACAAAAAAAAAAAAAAAAATTAAAATTAAAAATATAATTGCAACTCTTTTGTTTTCATATTCATTTTTGCAGCTGGCATCAAGTACACGGACAACCAGCGTGTGATTATCCTGGTGAAGGATGTGAACGATGAGCCGCCCTACTTCATCAATCGGCCGCTGCCCATGCAGGCGGTGGTGCAGCTAAATGCACCGCCCAATACGCCCGTCTTTACGCTACAGGCACGCGATCCGGACACGGATCACAATATACATTATTTCATTGTGCGCGATCGCACGGGCGGACGATTCGAGGTGGACGAACGCTCCGGCGTGGTGCGCACGCGCGGCACCGATCTCTTCCAGCTGGACATGGAATACGTGCTATACGTAAAGGCTGAGGATCAGAACGGCAAAGTGGACGATCGCCGGTTTCAGAGCACGCCCGAAGAGCGGCTATCGATAGTCGGCGGCAAGCGGGCGCCGCAATTCTATATGCCCGGCTATGAGGCTGAGATACCCGAAAATCAGAAAAAGGACTCCGAGTAAGTGGGAGAATTATATTGTACACTGGCAGAAAAAGGCCATTTCAAATTCGGAACTGATTTGAAATAGTGTTTTTATCAGCTTGTCCTTAAAATACCAAATAAATTTTATTCTAACAAGTTCTTTAAATAAACACAATATGTTCTTAATTTCCAAATCAATCGCGAGTCTAAGAGAAAAGAAAAATTATGAACTTAAATCAAACGTCAAACGTTCTCAATTGAAGTATGTACATAGTTTGATATTTGAGTTCTGGAATTTAGAAATTGCTGATTTAAAAAGCATTCTTAAAAGAGAGAAATAATTTTTGTGTTAAGAAATTTCAGCCCTAACTAGATTTTGTCAGCGTTTGACATTATTTTTGTGTACAAATTTAATGGATTTTGGTTTTTCTTTGAGGCTTCAATTAAAGTGCATACTTTCTTTTATTCAATTTGTATAGTATTCTTATATTTATGAATTTCGGAATTAAAAAAAAAATTACCTTTAAATAGGGATATTAATTTTTGGGTTAAAAAATTTCGACCATAACTAGATTTTGACAATACTTGTGTACAAGTTGCATGGGATTTGCGCTCTCTTAGTGCATACAAATTCATACTTGAAATTGATTTAAACGGCTTTAATGCGGTACATACTTTTATAGATTAAATATTTATTTGATTTCTATACCTAAAAATTCCAGAATTTAAAACATCACTTTTGAAATTGAATTTTAGTTTATATCTATTCATAATCATACAGAGATTTAGACCATAACTAGATTTTGACAATACTTGTGCACAAAGTTAATGGGATATATTTTCTCTGAGTGTATGCAAATTCATAATTGAAATTGATTTCAACGGTTTCAATTCAGTATATACTTTATTTGATCGAATTTTTATTGGATTCTTATATGTATTGAACAAAATGGACTAATAAAATAGGATATTCATTTTTGGCTTTTCTCTGAGTGTATGCAAATGCGCATGTTGGGGCTGCCAATAAAAGTTCTGCGAATTAGAGCATGACAATGTGCGTCCAGCGTTGGCTCATTGAAATTCCAATCGCAGGAAAACAACTGTCAAAAGGCAGTCGAGCGAGTGACAGGCAGCCAGAGAAACAGATGAACAGACGGACAGACAGATGGCACAGATGAAGTGCCCTGGCAACCCTGTCAACCCCGGCCCTGACTCAACCTAATATATGCATGCATTTTACATATTATGCCACATGCCACAACTGTCACCTCCACACGCCCCGTATTCTAATCCTCGACTCTCTTCGCCTCTTTCAGCATCATTTCGGTTAAGGCGAAATCCTTTGCGGACCGTGAGATACGGTATACGCTGAAGGCGCAGGGACAGGGCGCCGGCACCTTCAACATTGGACCCTCGTCGGGCATTGTCAAACTGGCCAAGGAGCTGGACTTTGAGGATCTGCGACAGCCGCATGTCTACACACTGATTGTGACAGCCACCGAGGATTCCGGCGGTTTTTCCACATCCGTTGAGGTAATGTTAATATATATATATATTTAATTTGAATTAAATTTAAAAAAAAAAACAAAATTATCCCACAGCTCACCATACGCGTCACCGATGTGAATGACAATGCGCCCAAGTTCGAGCTGCCCGACTATCAGGCCCACAATGTGGATGAGGATATACCGCTGGGCACCAGCATATTGCGCGTCAAGGCCATGGACGCCGATTCGGGGGCCAATGCTGAAATTGAATATCTCGTTTCCGATGATCATTTTGCCGTCGACTCGAATGGCATCATTGTGAATAACAAACAGCTCGATGCGGACAACAACAATGCCTACTATGAGTTTATTGTCACGGCCAAGGATAAGGGTGAACCGGCTAAATCGGGCACAGCGACCGTTCGCGTCTATACCAAGAATAAGAACGATGAGGAGCCGAAATTTTCGCAACAGGTCTATACGCCCAATGTGGATGAGAATGCTGGGCCGAATACTTTGGTCACCACTGTGGTGGCCTCCGATAAGGATGGCGATAATGTGCGCTTCGGTTTCGTTGGCGGCGGCACCTCCTCCGGCCAGTTTGTCATCGAGGACATAACGGGCGTCATCCGATTGCACAACAAGGCCATCACCCTGGATCGCGACAAGTACGAGCTGAACGTGACCGCCATGGACGATGGCTCGTGCTGTGTCAACGGCGATCAGACCATACACACCTCCACCGCTGTCGTCGTCGTCTTTATTACCGATGTCAACGATAATAAGCCAGTGTTTAAGGATTGCGGCACCTACTATCCCAAGGTGGAAGAGGGTGCGCCCAATGGCAGTCCAGTTATCAAGGTGGTGGCCACCGATGAGGACAAGGGCGTCAATGGACAGGTAAGCAGCGCTTAAAAATGGAGAAGACAAGTTCTACCAAACTTTCGTTATTGTAAAATACTCGATTGTTTTATTTAAAAGGTAGCCGTCAATCAGTGTCAATCGATATTGTTGTAGTCGATTTTAAAAGCCACAAAATAGTGTTGTTAAAGATATCAAACATCGATGTAGCAATGTTAACTGCAGCGATTTTTTTCCAAATTTAACTCGATAATCTTTTTTCTTTAATTCTTATAAATAAATCGGCATTTTGGGCATCTTTAAGCTAAAACTGGAGACGCCAAAAAGAACGAGAACTAAAAAATAAATCGTGAAATCGATGTATTGATGTTAGCAACACTACTAAAACATTTAGAATTTATATAAAATCGAAAAACGCCTAAAATAATCTATTATAACATTACAGTCAATTTTGATAGTTGCAAAACAATTTTTAAAATTATCAGAGGTTTTTTTTAAATCTAAAATAAACTCTTATCGATACTCTAGATGTTGCAGCTGATTTTAATAGCTTCAAATAATATCTACATTCGATATATTTAATCGAAAGAGCCATTTATAGTTTTATATGAAAAGCGGTAATTTTTACAATCGATAGTCGACAAAATCGATACTCTGTATTGGGTATCGATGGTTTTCCAGCTTTTAAGGATATTGCTCGAATTTAATAATGGAAAATCAATTTACACGTTTTGATCCATTAACTAAGCTATAGTTTCAATTGCCGATAATGCGATGGAAAGTAGCATAATTATCTCAAAGCAATAGGAAGAAATTATTGCCTGGTCTTGGATTTAATGTTTAACCTGTTTTTTGCCAGACATAGATATACATATAAATAACAGTGTAATAATAATATATTGTGCAAGGCAATTCCAAATTTGTAGAATTACTTAGACATAAAAAGGAAGTCCGTCAAAGGTAATCTCAAATTTACGAGCACCATATTTTAATCAAAAACATTTTCACACGCAAAATGCACGCCTTCCTTGTGCTAAAAACATTTCGTGATTTGGAATATTTCAAACCGTTTTTTGTAAACAAAAAAAAATTGTATACGTGTATTTTTGTTTTCCAAAGCTAGGTGCAATTATTTGTACCCCGTTTTAATTATGGGCTTGTGATTTTTAGGCCATTCACCAGCACGTTTATGCCAAATTGCATTAGACGCGCCCGAGTGCGATAGATTTCGTGTCGAGATTTGAACAGAGTTGCCACGCGCTCAGTTCAATGCACTTGCCAAGTGCAACCAAAAGGGGGAGGGGTGGGAGCTGCTTGGCATGTCGTGACGAATTGGCAACGCCTCGGCTGGCTATAGTCACAATTGTGTCAATCATTAAGCAATTTTGCATGTTCTTGTCGCCCGTCAGGTTAAATACTCGATTGTGCAGCAACCGAATCAAAAGGGTACCAAATTCACCGTGGACGAGGAAACCGGCGAAGTGTCCACAAACAAAGTATTCGATCGTGAGGGCGACGATGGTAAATTTGTCTCGGTAACGGTAAAGGCCACCGATCAGGGCGATCCCAGCTTGGAGGGCGTCTGCTCATTTACGGTGGAGATAACCGATGTGAATGATAATCCGCCACTCTTCGATCGTCAGGTGAGTTCAAGTAGATTATCAATTACTCAGCTTATATTTAATGCATGTTTTTTGTTTTCGATTCCTGCAGAAATATGTGGAAAATGTGAAACAGGATGCGAGCATTGGCACCAACATTTTGCGCGTCTCGGCCTCCGATGAGGATGCGGACAACAATGGCGCCATTGTCTACAGTCTGAGTGCGCCCTTCAATCCCAACGATCTGGAATATTTTGATATACAAGCCGAATCCGGTTGGATAGTGCTCAAAAAGCCGCTTGACGTAAGTGTTTGATTTCCGATTAAAGTCAAATTCTCGCATTTCGTATTTGTTAACAATTTTTTATTTTGCGAACCCAACTAACCAAGTTTTATGATTTTACTTACAAGTCAACAATTTAATGAAACAAAAAAGAAACTTGAAAATGTTTTTAATTTCCTTTACTAACAATTCAAAACTGAGCGCTTAGCGCTGTCCGAGTTTAAAAAGTGACAGTTTTCGTGGCTTTTGTGCATACACAAAGAAGCAGAAATTTAAGTATTCAGTTCTAATTATTATTTCAACTGCACCTTTCTTTTGTTTAAGAGACTTTGTGCAAAGCCCCCTAAAAATAAAAACAAATTAAAACTTTAATGGCGCTATCAATTGCCATTTTCTTTTTTTTTTGTTTTTGTTTGATAGCCAAACGAATTCGATGTGAAAAGCAGTGCAAGTTTTTTTTGCCACATTCGAAAAAAAAAGAGAAACATGCAAACTACATATAAGAAATGCCATATATATATGTATATGTATATATACCATATATGCGCTTTGTGTTCAATTTTTAGTTAGTTTTCTATTGTTTTAACCTATTTATTTTTTTTGTTTAGTTTATAGTGCGTAATTGGCCATAAAAGAAAACTTAAATATAAGCAAAATGCCAAGCGAATTGATTTTTAACATTTTTTGAAACAAATCAACAAAAACACAAAAAAAAAATGGTACTATAAGGGTTACTCTGGGTGTATTTAGGTTGGAAACTGGAGCATTATGTAAAAAAGCTTTTAACTGCCAGCTGCTGCTTTTATTTTTGTGGTGTTAGGTTCCTAGGCTTAAGAAACTGTACAAAAAAAAAAACTTAATACAGGCTTTATCAAATAGCCCCTATAAAACGATCACGCCTATTTTTGAGCATCGTTGTGAACTTTTTTGATGGCTAAACCAAATTGAGAAAAAATCATAAAACTACTGAATTTTCTTCTTTTTTAAATGTAGCCTGATTTTGTACGCCGATTTTTTCATTTTTTTGCTAACCCCAAAATCCCAACAACCACACAAACCCCCTTAAAAAAAAAATACAAACAATTACCAATTAGCACAAAGTTTTTTGTCGAGACTATGCGATTTTTTGAAGGTCTCTTGCTGACAGCTACAAAATAAATATATATATACTTTTGATTTTAGCTAACAATTTTTACTAGCATATAAAAGAAAATGCAAAATTTTGTTGCGCGCATTTTTGCATGCTCATGGAAAATGCGTGCCAATGCTCATATATATATATATATTTTTTGTTTTGTTATATATGAAAATACTGAAATATATAGTTGCAGGCGACATTACTTAAACATATAATTTAACTGCACCTTTTACAATATATAATTTATCTGATTTCAATTTATGTGAGAGTTCAGCTAATTGAGGCGAGTTAATATTTCTGTTTCTTTTTAATTTCCTACTTATATATTTACATATGAAATGGTGTTATCGAAACTGTTGTCAACAATTTAGGGTTGTTATCCTGTAAGTAATCGAATTTCCCTAAACTACATATAAATATGAAGTGTCTGTTATAATTTGCTGTTATACTGTGCTAACCCGGCAAACAACTCGATTCGCAATTCGCTCACCAAAATTTGTAAGCTAACCTCAAAAATGAAAATTTAACTAATACAGATACTGAATACTTCATGTTGTATATAATCATAATGTATCTGGTTTTAGCTGGCATCTTTTAAGGATCCAAAACACTTACTAAAAATCATGATATCTGCCTAGTTCTTATATCGAGCATTATTTCAACCTCAATTTTCCAATACACTTCATCGTATTCTAGTTAGGTACTCTCGATCAGAGCAAGAGATAGTCTCGTCAAAATATAGAAATTATAAAAATTAAAATATTATCCCATAACAATTAAACTCTTAATAAATGTTTATCTTCAAAGCTCCCAAATAACGCCCGCGTGTACTGTAACCAAGAATTCCTGTTTATCCCATAACAAGTCCCCAAAAGCTTTAATTATGATATCCAAAAGAATTATATTTTATTTCTGAATATTTCTAATTTTCATTTGACTTATGTTTCATATTTACTTGTAATAAAAAAAACACAAATTTGTAACGTAATGTTAACCTGTTAACGACAACAACAACGATGCCATTGAAATATGTAATCGTAACGTAACAAACACACAATGTTAACCCAAAACACAAACCAAATTCGACCAAAACTAACATGAGACGCGTTTAACATTTCGGCTAACATTGTGCCTAACATTTGGCTGTTAACTATATATACCACACATTCCATCAAATGAATCAAATCAATCAAATCGATCAATCAACAGCGCGATCGTTATCGCCTACGCGTACGCGCCTCAGATCGTGGGGAGCCGCCCTCATATGCCGATGTAGATGTTGAGTTAGATGTCGTCGACCGCAATAATAAGCCGCCCATTTGGGATAAGAGCATTTATGGGCCGATCCATATACGCGAGAATGTCACTGTGGGTACGGTTGTAACATCGGTTAAGGCAAGGTTTGTATAGCCAACACACTACACACTACACTACAGATAACTCATATATACTAAGTTAATGAAGCGAGTTCCTAACAACAACAAAAACAAAGCCTTACAGCTATGAGCTTAACATAGTTCGATTTTTTCTAAAAAATGTAACTGCATTTTAGCTAACATAGGCTTAAGCTTCCGAGTTTTAGTTCGTTTCAACGAGTTTGCATGCGTATGGTGAATAAAACTTCAGTTAACAGAGATGAACTGTGTCTTGGCTAAATTTACTCAACACACACTGTGTACTCGCTAAACGAAACTGAACTCACTTAACGAAACATAGCTGTAAGCTTTACGTAGGAATATTTTTTTAACATACAGAGTCTTTCTGTTACTGTCTCTCGTCTAACATACCGTTTACATTTTAACAAAAGTCTTACGATACAACTTTTTGTGATTTATCGTAAAAGCTCAACATTTTTTTCAACCATCAACAAAGTCAATGAAATAATTTGACACATATTTGAAATTATATAAAAACAAAAGTACGTTAAATTCAGAACGAAAAAAAGAATCTAAATACTGTTGTTGGTGTTTGTTTTGAGCAAACGTTTTTTAAATATGCCAGTCTTTAAAAAGACGGCTGTCGGGTATTTTTGCATTTTGCTGCAACTCTCACCCAACCCTGCTACACAAATACCCATTGGATTTGCTTACCCAATACTCTGACTTCTTTCCCCCTCTCAGTAAACAAACCCACACATGGTAAAATGCTTGAAATAACTGTGAAGTTCGTAACTACAAAATTTGGTGTTGGTGTTAATTGGGAAAACGAGGAAACTAATTAAAAATGTATTTTATATAAGGTTGCAGTTTAGTTTAAGCTCTAGGAAACAACAAGGTAAATACCCAAAATAACAAACAATATATATATATTCACAAAGTGTTCAAAAATGTTAAAAAGCAATAGTCGAAAAACAAAACCATATAAAAATATGAACAAAGTCAAAAAGTATGCTATGAAAATTGTTCAACTCGAAATGCACAAAACCCTTTTTTAGTATCATTTTATTATCAATTTAGTTTCTATCATATATGAAATACTATACAAAATAATAATATTTATATATTTGTATTTATGCTCAACTCAATTATTTATAATATGTATGCGATTTTCAGTTACTGTCCAGAACAGCAACAAACAATATATATTTGTTTTTTTTTTCATTACATTTTGAAGGCTAGGGTCGAGACTTGATTTGAAAAAGAAAATTTACAGAAAATAAAAATAATTTGCACTGCGAGAAAAAACCTTTTGAAAAGGCATTAAATATCAAGAAACCTTTGCAGTTTCTCAAACTTTGATTTTTAATTTTAAGCGCTGTTTATATATCCATAAAAATAAAAAATGGTGTTGGTTCCGTGTTTTAAACTTGATTTTTCCAAAAGCGTTTTGCCTCCTTTTGTTTTTCAACAACTAAAAACTATTTTTTAAAACTATATAAATTGTTTTGTATTTTGCCTTTTTTCCTAAACTTTATCGACGTGTCTGTGTTTTTTCCAATGCTCGCTTGATTTTGAAACGTGATTGTATTTTTGAAAAAAAAACAAAACAAAATGTCGTAATGCATAAACAAAAAAATAAAAACAAACAAATTGAATATGTATTCAAAATACAGCGCGAGACATACAAATTAGAGGCGATGGCCCAAGACAAGGGCTATCCGCCATTATCGCGTACGGTCGAAGTACAGATCGATGTGGTCGATCGTGCCAACAATCCCCCCGTTTGGGACCATGTCGTTTATGGGCCGATCTATGTCAAGGAAAATATGCCCGTTGGCGGCAAAGTCGTCTCGATCAAAGCCAGGTCTGTTAGTGCAACGTTTTACAAAAAAAAAAACAAAAAAAAATTCATTATACGAAAAAATGCCATACCATTTTGCTTAGTTCATTTGGATTAGCTACATTTTCATTTACTTTATATCTTTTCTAGGTGTTCAGTTTCAGTTCATATAATCAAACCCAAGCTAAACTCATTTTCATTATAATTTTTCCGGTTTTTTGTGTCATTTCGTAGCTATCATATTGTAATATTTATGTTTCTGTGTGCTCTGAATGTTGTTTCTAGATGTTTAATGTTATATCTCTTAGGTATATCCCTAGAATCTTACGTCCCACAACTCTTGAGAGTGCGTTAATGACATTTATGTTGATCATTTCAATCATTTTCAATTTTATTCTCGCACTCTCAAAGAGCTATAGCTTCCTTTGTTCCCCATCATTGCACATCCACATACTATAAATGCTGCACCCGAACCACAAGCACCAGTAAAACACATTTCATGGTCTTAGAAACCCGCACAAATCACACAAAATGCACAATTTTTAATTTTATTTTGTGTAGACTGAGTACAACCAACTTAAACCTCATCAAAAGCTATAAATAAAGTACAATTTTATTGTAAATTATCCCATTATTATAAACATAATAAGCTTTGGGGAAAACAAGCAAAACAAAGCATTACAATTAAATTTATCAATTTTTTAGCGCCCAAGGTGGGTTGAATTTATTTAATAATTTTATTCGACTCCTGTTCCTTGTTGACCTAAACTGATAATCCCCCAGCTGCAGTTTAAATTGGACGCAGATTTGGCTGAGTTTTGCAAGAATTCAGTGTTTATGCAGTGTTTGGCGCCCAACGTGCTCTGCCACAATTCCCCTCGCTGACCTTCACTGATGAGCCGCCAGTAAAATTTAAATTACCTGCCAGCGAACCACTTTGACCCTTGCCCAGTACAAGTACAACTACTTTTCATATTCTGCAATGATCATGGACTTGAGAGATGAGAGGCAAAATATGTAAAGTTTGTTTAAATAAAGTTTTGTTTTTTATAATTGCAATTAAAAACTTGAAGTAGCGCACTTAAATGACTTTTGGCTTGCAACATGCTCTTTCGCCTACTCTCTCTCTCTCTCTCTCTCTTTCGCTCTCTTGTTCTTCCTATCTGAGGGCGGCATTAACATAACGAATAGAGTTTTATCTTCGTGGCAAGCCAACCACATGGCACTGACGTTTTAATTATGCGTCAGCTTGTGCCCAGTGGCAGTCAGTATCTTTTGTTTTTTTCTTTCGTAATTTCTCTTCTTCTTTTTTTATATATATATTTTCTTATTGTTAGCACTAAAAGCAATGCACTTTAAGCGTTTCTAAGCTACGTTTCTGCAGATATTGCACATACGCACCGTGGCGCAACGGCCACAAACTGCACCAGCTAGCTAAAGTTAGTTTAGCGCTCTAAGTAAATTTCATTTATATGCTAAGTATTTAGGAAATTGCCAACTATTAAACGTGCTTGGGTTACGTTACGTTTACTTTTCTTACGTTACGCCGCTGTTCAACATTTTTATGTGCAACATGAATTGAAAAATATTTCTGTTTGTTTGTTGTTTCATTTATTTATTTTTCTACTTTTTTTTGTTTAGCTTTTTCTTTTTTGCAATTATCTTATCCCAGCACAAAATTGTCAACTTTTTATATTACTGTATATATATACTTATAAAATATATATATATAACTAAATATATATGTGTGTGTGTTTGTTTAGCCAAGATGCTATTAAGCAAGTGTGTGGAGGCGTCTGCCCGAGGAAACTGCGAGGCGGCGGCAGCATTTTCAAGTGCGCGTATCTCATAATAAATGTGTTTGTTGTCGTTGTCTATGGTTGTTGTTGTTGTTGTTGTCGTTGTTGTTGTTATCCTTGTTGTCTTAGTGCGCTTAATGCGCGCACTGTCAAGTGTTTACCGAGTGTAACATGCATTTAAGCAGGCAGCAACAACAACGACAACAATAATAGCAATAACTGCGATATGAGTTAGATAAAAACGAGGGTCACACTTAACAGCAGAACTTTACGATAAATGTTAGCCGCATAGAAGTAGTAGTTGAAAGCGTTATACTCATATATTGTTATACTCTGTTCACAGAGTAATTTAAATGGGTGTTTAAGTGTTCTGCAACGTTTGTTTAGCTGTCCGTTAAAGCTAAAAAACCAGAAGCTTTGAGCTTGGAATATTGGTAGTATATATTATTATAGTAATATGCATATCTCTCACGATTAAAAATTCTTAAAAGATAAAATTAAAAATATTCTAGCACAGCTTACAGCCATCTCTGCAAATCCCAAAAATCTTTATATCCCAAACACTCAGTTTACAAGTCCGTATCTCAAGGTTATAGTAAAAATCAGCTTGTTTAGAACCATATTTGCTTCTTCCACACTGTGAACAGAGTATTTTGCAGTCGGTTATAGCCGATTGCAACGTTCTATCTTTTGTTTTTGGTTAAGTTTAGATTGCCTTTGTCATTTTACTCAGTGTGTTAGCAATTATAAATATATATAACTATATAAAGATAGCCATAGCATTTAGGCTTCAACTGCAAACCAAGAGGACCATATATATAAATTCAAATACCAAGTGCTCAGATAACAAATTTAATAAATACACAAAATACACTGAACGAATTTTCACAAGTACACTAAACTAGTTTTGATTTTGCAATACAACCAACCAATACCAATTGATATATACATATATATATATATAAATACACACAGCAACACTCACAGCCCAAAAAGAAAACAAATACCAACAATTTCATGCAATCCACAAATTTTATCCCCAAAAACAAGAAACCACCTTATCCCCCCCACCCACCCCTCAGCCCAATACCCAATACACAACGTTTTGCAACAGATTTTTTTCTGCTACTTTAAACTCTCCGTTTCCCCACTGCTATTATATGCTTGGCAACAACAATTTTGGCGCAGTCTGACAGATTTTTTGCAATTCGTTTTTTTCGAGGCATTTCCCAAAGTTTTTCTTTTCTCGTTCTGTCAGCTGCAAGTGTTGTCCAAGTGCAAATAAAATTTATTTTGTTTGTTTGCGCCTTTTGCTTAATTTGTTTTTCATTATCTGCGCCTCGCCCACTGTACACCGAGCAAACAATCATCTGCTGGCCGTATATAGGCTCCTTCCGATCCATAACCCCTCTAGCCTGTAGTCCCCTCTAACCAGCATAAAACCCACTCCAACAACTTTTTGACACTCGAATGGCAATTAAATGTTTTGAAGCCATCTTTTTTGCGCCTTCTTGTTTTCCTCCTTTTATTTTTGTTTTGTTTTCTTCTGTTGCGTTTCCGTGTTGAGCTGAGTTTTTCTTAGCTTTTCCTGTTATTCCTTTTGGGTTTTATTTGCACGAAAGACGCTCACAAAAACGGAAATTTTTCCATTTGAAGCGCAGTAATTTTTTTTTTTTTTTTTTGTTCTTTTTGGCGCACAACAATCGAAAGTCTTGAAAATACATTTTTGTTTTTCTTTTGTGTCATAAATCAAATTTTTGTATTTTGATGTGTCGCATGTGTGTGGAAGAGCGCGAGTGTGTGTGTGAAAGAGTGTGAGTGTGTGTGTATGTCACTAATATATCTTGTATACTTCAGCTTCAACTTTTTACTGTTAAATTTTGTGAGAGCATTTCAAGAATTTTGAGAATTCTTTTTGCTTTTACCGAACTTTTTATTGATCATCCAACTAAATACTTTATAATTTGTTTTTTGAAAAGTTCAAAGTATTTAAACATATTTGTAGCATAATATCATAATTTCTAAACTTAACCATCATGTAGTAAAACTCTATCTACACTAACTAACAAATCTATTTTTTCTCTAAATGAAATACCCTTTCAAAGCCAATTACTCACATATCAAATTTTATTTCCACAATTTTGCCGCCAATCGTCAACGTCTGCAGTTCGGGCATTGAGGGCAATCCGACGGTTTTCTATAGATTAATGCCTGGGTCAACGGCACAGACGAACAAATTTCATACATTTTACCTGCAACAGAGACCGGATAATGGCGATACCTGGGCCGATATAAAGGTCAATCATCCGCTGGACTATGAGAGTATCAAGGAGTACAATTTAACCATACGTGTGGAGGTAAGTCTGAGAGTCCCCTGCAAAAGAGTATTTTTATTTTGTTATTCAGACATTTTTGTATTACATATATATACTATTTTTTGACCAGCCTGTCTGGCTGTCGAAAGTGAAATTTTGATGTCGCTAAGTTTAGAAATCTTATGTCAGCAAGTGTATTTAATCTTCGACAGCCCAAAGCAACCCCTTCGTTCTTATTTCAATTTCAAGTTGTAAACTGTTTGCTTAAAGAAAAAAAAAAAATAGAAAAAAAACACAGACGAAGTGGAAATACCAGAAAATCGAAAACACGAAAGCCCAAAAAGTTGTTCAAGTTTTCAAGTTGTGCTGCGCTCAATTAAGCGCGCAGCTTGAGTTGGGCATGTATTTGACTTTTGTATTTGAAAATGACTTCAAAATACGTTTGTAATTATTTTATTTGAAAAGTTTTAATTACTTGCGCGAGTTGTGCGCCCCACACCAGAAACACTTCGCACAGCATGCAAATGCAGCAATTTGGCTATAAAACAGAGTTTAGCTTGGTTTTTAGTTCTCGAACGTGTCTGTTGAGCAACTGATTGACATACTGACGGACTGTCAGTTCGCTGTGTTACTCAATTGAAATTCAATCAGTGCCAAGTCTTCAGCTGTCCCCGTCTATCTCACTAATGCAGCTCATTAGTGCGGCCATTCAGCAATGCTGGAATTATTGACAAATTGTTTCAGCTGCTCAATAAATTAAACATGACCAACCACGCGGGGCGGCAGCTGCTGCAGCAGCAACAACAACTGCCACAAATGATGCGCCCGGTGCTCCCAAAGGCCAGACACACACACACACACACACACACACACAAACACACATAGCATGCATTAGCTGTTTGTGTGTGCTATTAAAATTCAATTGCATTCGCATTTAATGCAGTTAATTTAATATCCCTCGACGTGGCATTAGTTTTATTTATTTTTTTTTTTTTTGTCCTATGACACTCACATTGCAGATCTGACATTTGTTTTTGTTGTAGTCAACGAAATTTTGAAATTAATTTTTAAAATTGTTTGCGGTGACGGCTCTTACGTGGCATCACATAAACAAATTCTTAATTTATTTCAAATTTTAATTGCAAAATTTGTAAAGTTGTGCATAACATGTTTTGCGGTCAACTGCAAATGTTTGTCGTGGCTTCAAAAAGCATTTGCTATATTTATAATGTTTTTTTTTTAATAAATAATTATAGGCAATTTTATTATAATATTTTTATAATTATTAAATCTTTAAACAGTTTAAAGAGTATCTTTTAATGCAGGTATATTTATCAGTAATTTGCTTTTGTTGATGAACTTAAAGTAATAAAATTAACTTAACATTCTATTTTACATACTCACATTTGCATTGAGCTGTCACGGTTAGCATTAACATAATGGGTAAAACATTAACATTAATAGAGGCTCAATCTCTTTTTTCAAAATTTTTGTTAATAATACATTCAAAAGACATCAAACTAAATTATCCAACACAATAAATATAAATATATCAATGAACTGTTGTGAGTCGTCAATTTCGGCTAAATGTTATTTAGTTTGAGGCTATACAGTTCTAAAATAATATTATATATGTTGATAACAGAGCCCACACAAACTGTAAAATTAAAATATAATTCCAAATTAAATAATTTGGGTGCATAAATTACCTGACTAGGCACAACAATTTCATTATAAATATTATTGAAGTTCAGAGCTCTATGCTCAATTGGAATTTGTGATATTTGTGCAAATTTATGCAAATCCCTTACAAATAGTTCGATTGCCTAATCAAACTTTGTCAAAATTTACTGCTCTAATTAACTAGCAAACTGGCAAATTCATATTTACCCAAAAACAAGATGGCTAAAATAAATAATTCATTTGGCAATTGCCTCGGGTTTCTTCTCTCTCGCATCAACCAGCATCAACCTGTAAATGAGTTTTATGTGCTGTCACATTCAGTGTAAACACTTGTTTCTTATATAGACATATCAAATGCATTGATTAATGCACAAAATTGTAGCAAATAAACATAAGTACGAGCAAAATACCAGGGCTGTCAGCTGTGGTTAAATGACAGACACAATAAAAGCAGTTGAGGTAACTCAGTAATTGAATTCATGCCGAGAATAGGCTAATAAATTGATTGCATTTGCTCAATTATCAATCAATATGTGTGCAAAATGACTATTTTACACGTTTTAAAGCATGCCTCATTAAAAAAGCACAAAAAATTGATTAATAAAAAATTAAATGTCAATAAAAAAGTCCCTTTACATATTTTGTTGCTTTGTTGACAGAAAGCCAGGCGTCAGAATATATTTTGTTTTTTACCATTTTAATATACATATTTTTTTGCCCCGTCACTATAAACATAGCTTGCCCGTCAAATATGCCACGCATTTTTTCAATAAAAATTTGTTTAATTATTTCATTTGCAGTTTAATGAAATATTTATATTTTATTAACATTCAAAAAAAAAAAAAAAGAAGAGAGCACACAAACACATACTAATTAAAAAAGTTGACAAGTTAAAATTCAAATTAAATTTTTAAATATGTTCCACATCTGAGTAAATTTTAATGCATTTTTTGTTGTTGTTTGATTTTACAGAACAACGGCGCCCAGCAATTGGCATCGGAAGCGACCGTTTACATAATGCTCGAGGATGTTAATGACGAAATACCGTTATTCACCGAACGCGAACAGGAAACGGTGCTGGAGGGCGAACCGATTGGCACCAAAGTGACACAAGTGAATGCCATTGACAAGGATGGCACATTCCCAAATAATCAGGTGAGCAACGTCGAGCGCGAATAAATTGAGTGCAGCCAGCGCTGTGCCCAATTTTAGCCTGCTCCACACACACACACACATACACACAGAGAGATAAGAGAGGCGGAAATGCCAGGCGATTGTTGGCAAATGAATGACTATGTGAAGCATGAAGCATGCCACAACAAAAATGTGACACAAAGCAAAAGTTGGCAGTTGCCAGTGGGTGTGTAAAACAGTTTAAAGCTTCATTTGGCTAGTCTTCTAGATATGGTCTTAATGAGTGCATGTTAATAAAAAACTGTTAGAGTACTTATGTTAAATTTGAACAAGCTGAAGAGGAAAAGGGCAACTTTACCAATTAGATTCTTTCGCAATTGAAAATAAGCAAATTAAATAAATGGATACTTCATTTAATTTCAATTCAATCTATTCCATTTTATTAATATAAATATAATTTAATTTTAATTAGGTGTTTTCACTTTATCAACTATGTAATTACTAAACACTTTTATTATTTAGGAACTAAGACGTGGCGGACATTTTTCAAAAACCTATTCAAAAACCCATTCATGAATTTAAGGCGTTAAATAAAAAGCTACTTGAAGAATAATTCAGACTAGATTTAAAAAAAATAAACTGCTCAGTTTTTAAGCCAAATAGAGCTCACGCCTGTTTACCTTGAATATTTTTTATCTGTTTACCAGAAGTGTTCACACTTTAAGCTTTTTTAACTACGCCCTTTTATAATTGTATTTTTTTTGACGCCGCCTTTGCTCATCTGGCAGCTGGGCTAATAAATGTCAAAGAGTTGTCACTTTTTTTATACTATGATTATTTTTTTTTTTGCGCTGCAGTATTTTCACACGCTTCTAAGTACGCTAAGTCCTTAGTGAAAGTTCAAAGCGTGGCAAAAAAAAGCAAAAAAAAAAAGGAAACTAAGAAAAGTAGAAAAAAAAATCGAAGGCAAAAAGCGAACCGCAGTCTGTGCCGTACTTTATGCGTCTGACAGCAGACCTTGAGGGCTGGACGTTAAAGGGACGCGACGACGCGACGGCCTGAAGCCATACTGGCGATTATAATAATATGGCACTTGGCTGACTTGGTAAATGGTAATGGGTAGCTGGATGGCTGGATGGCTGGGTAACTAGAAACTGGCCCTGGCGATGTTGGCCATTCTCTTGGCCACAATTCGTGTCCTGCAGCCAAGTAATTTGCATGTACGCGCAAAATGTCCGCACTAATTAGCGTTTTTCATTTATAGCCGCAACTATACAGACGCGACAAATTCGGTGTATCTGATTATAATTATCGTTAACATCATCATCACTATCATCTTCATTAGCAACGTTAAAAACTGCGCAGTTTGCGTTTGATTTAAATTTTTGGCAATTTCCTCTTTGAACTGGACATGTTTTAATTAACTTCCTGACAATTTTTGATTTGTCAACAACATTTTTACATACATATATATATATATATATATTTTTTGGTGTAACTTACAAACGACATGTGTTGCATGTGCTTGCAGGTCTACTACTACATCGTCGACTCGCCACGTAACGAGGGCAAAGAATTTTTTGAAATTAATTTGCAAAGCGGCGAAATCTTCACCAAAACCGTATTCGACAGAGAGAAGAAGGGCGCCTACGCCCTCGAGGTGGAGGCTCGCGACGGTGCGCCCTCTGCGCGACCCAACAGCAATGGACCCAATTCAGGTAAGCACTTGTTCCACAGCCCATTAAATTGGGTGCCTTCTGCTTTGGCATTGGCACTACAAATTTCATTTATGCTTGTATGTAAATTCACAAGAAAACAGGAAAAAAAAACGTTTGCCTAGGGAAAATAAATATTTTTTCATATAAACTGTTAATAGAAATGTTGAATAAGAGTAATGTACGTAATTTTATTGAAATTGTTATCCCTGTTGTATAAACAGTCCAGGTCAAAATAATAAGTACAGCATCAAAGCTCAACTTTCTCTTTATATAAATTTAATTTCACTGAAAATATAATTCTAATTTATATTCTCATTTTATATATAACATTATATGTAACAATGCTTAAAAGTCAAAAAATCATAGTATACAAATTTATGTTCGGTGGAAAACTAGAAATTATGTCTTTGCTGACCTAAATACATCTCAGAAAGGTGAGCTGTGATTATGTACTCATTATTTTGACACTGAGTGAGGTTTTGAGGTAATTATCATGGAAATTGTGTCAAATTATAGAGAGTGCATTTCATTTAATTTGAAGTTATTTATACAAATAACAAATATTTATTTCGATTGTTTGATTGTCGAAGGCAGCTAAAGAAATTTTTATTTATAAATTAATTATGGAAATTAAAGAAGAGTCTTAAGCCTGGTCAAGTATGCTAACCAAAAATGAATTTAAGTGCAACCGACTCGAAAGTTAACAACTAGCACTAGAAAAGGTCATCAAAAATGATTCAATACATAAGCGAACAAAAAAGTTAGTTCAAGTTAACATAAAATACATTTATGTACATATACACACATATTTTATTTAGACTCTCTTTAATATAAGATCGATAACTTCTAACCAGCTGCTGTTGCTGCTAAACGCTTCGGTTGTCAACAGAAATTGGCAATAGGTTTTTTTCTATTTGGTTATTTGCATTGCAGCGCAACTTGTTTGCAGCAGCTCAAATCGAATATCTACGATAAATATTGACCACGTAGACGAACCAAATAGGTCACAAGCTGCGGCGAGTGTGTGTCGGTACGTGTGTGTGTGTATATGTGTGTGTGTGTGTGTGTGTGTATTTAGGCAAGTGCATTTTGGCTTTTATTGGACACACTCCCTAGCTGCAACTGGCAAATAAAAGTGCGTTCAACGAAAACCAAAATCAATTCAGACCAAAATCTGCGCCAGCCACAAAATTCATCATATTAGAAAATTTTCAAATAATTCTTAATGAGTTTGGTTACCAAAACTGACATATCTTATAGAAGCTAGATTTGTGTTTCAACTGATAGCATTTTTAAAACGGGCTTTCATTGAAAAAAAATTGTATTTAAAATCCCATGTGCAGCTTTTTGTCTTTATAGTTGTTGTATATAGAGTCATGTCCTTTTCTATTTTATAGCCAATGTATCAGTCGTGTTTCCTAGAAACATTTGAGTGCCATTTGTTGGATTTCTAATTTCGGGTAAGAATTGACAAAAAAATAAAATAGAAACGCTTTCATATAAAATCCGTTGACTGTGACAAGTGTTTGTTCATAAAATTGAGCGCTAAAAATAAACAATTAGGCCCTGTTACAATTGCCACTCACACACATAGGCCAAAAAGCAGTTTCGTCGTATTTCATTTAGGTCTCGTTTTGTTGTTTGTGGTATTTGTTGTTCATTAAAAATTTGCCCCTGAAACGGCAATCAATTTTCTGTGTGCGTTGTATCTGAGTTTTGTACACTTTTCCTTGTATTTATTTATTTTTATTTTTTTTCTATACATTAAGTTTTTTCTGTATTTGTTGTTTTGTGATTACACTCTGTTTAAAATGTACAAATAAGTATATTGGTTTGTTGTTTTTTTGTTATGGGATCAGAGTAAATTATACCTCTGATAGAGTTTTTTTGCTAGGTAAATTTTTGATAAACTTCTTTAAAAATCGAACCAAGTAAATATGGAAAAAAGAAACGCTCTAAATTTAAGTCACATTTTAAAGCCAACATCCAAAGGATTCATATTCTCTATATATTTATTTCACTGGAACCAGAGTATGTTGAAGTCGATTGCCCCCGCCTGCCACGGTCTTAGTTGTTTATATTTTTTACATCCTTGCCAAGTGCGTTTCGATTGTTTAATATGTCGCTGAGCCGAACATAAGCGCTGGCTAAATGGAACCAAAAGCGAGAACGAAAACGAGTAGGAAAACTCGCAGCATACTTTTCCGCGCACCGCATCGAAAATGATGCGCAATCAACACGCGCCAGAAGCCGGCAGCGACGGGAATCGCACGGGCTTTTGGCCATGAAAACGAACACGAAAATTAAAAAGTTTTTCTGTTTGTTTGCCTCGCTTTTGCGGGCCACCGAAAAATATGAAGGGGGAGATTTGAGAGGGTGCATGTAAATTACAGCAGTTGCGGGACTAGCCGGAGCTTACAAATATTGATACATATTCGCTTAAAAGCAACAAAAAGTTTTGTGTGTGCAGCCCGGGGGCAACAGGAAAGGGGCGGAAGGATTGGCAACAGCTTGCGGTCCGCCAATTTTGTAGCAACAGGAATGGAAGCACGTAATTCTACGTTGCCTTTTGTTCATAAGCAAGCCATAAACAATTGTTTGCATTTTGAGAGTCAAAGATGTAGATTTTGAAAATATATGAAAGGATTTTATCCTTTCTAATTACCAGAAATTTTGATGGCAAAATATATTTAAAACACAGATATAAATAAAGAGAAAAGCTTTAGAGCAAGAAAACTATTTGCATACGAATTTGGATATGGAAGTTTGAACATACGGAAAGTTTTCCTAATGGACTTGGACATTTTATATGATTTTTGTCAATGTAATAAACCAACGCCTTAAAGTTGTATATGATACATACGTCATTTAAAAGTTAAATAACAAAAAAATAAAGTAGTCAAGCTAGCTGGCCAAATAAAACTGTTGAGCAATCAGCAAAATGAAAACATTTTTTAAATTTTGTGCGGTTTGAACTCACGTGAGTTAAAAATGTGTAAAAATTGCTTTTGACGAATCTTAAAAATTTTGCACTTTTATTTAATTATTTTTAATTCCACAATTTAGTTGTAGTTCATTTAATTGAATTGACTTATATTTGCAATTTACTGTGTTTTGTTTATGAATTTATTACATGAAAATTTGCTGGCATTTTATTGTGGATTGTCCTGTTACCTGTTACCACTCGTTTGTTATGTTATTTATTTTATTCTATTTGGTTTTCCGTGTTTTCTTTTCAGTGCCTGACTTTGTTGAATATTTGCAATGCTTTGACAGCATTTGTAAGCTATTTCATTTTGCAGCTCTTTTTCCCACTCTCTCCACTCCCCCTCTCTCTCGTCATTTAGTTGAGTTCTGATTGTGTCCTTGCTGCTCTTAGTTGTTGTCCCTGTGCATCCTGTGATTGCATTTGCTCGCAATGCGACTTTGTTTGTCATTGTTATTGTCTAGCTTTGAGCTTCAACTTGCAAAGTATTTTCCAACAGGTATCGAATTTTTGGTTTCATTTCGTTGCTGAATGTTCGATACCTTGTAGCGTTCTACATGCGTGTATAGTGTATAATTTTTTTCTTTGCTGTTTGCAAATTCCAATTGGAATCACAAGTCAAATCGTACTCAAAATCAGTTGCTTAAATAACAATAATACACAGAGTATCCCGAACTTCACCCCCTTGGCAAATACAGTTATCAATGGCTGGTTTTGACTTTGTTATCTGGTCTACGTGCTCTTTTTTTATGTTTTATTTATGCCTACTTTTAGGCTTAACGCACGTTCCATGTTTCACTGACTTTTGCCGTGCGCCTCTGTCTGCCTTTGGGCCACAACAACAAAGAGGGAAAACATAAATGAAAAATTGCAAAAATTTCGAATTTTTTAAGTTGAAGCATTTGTGTCGATTGTGTCTGCGTCTGGGTCTTCGCCTGAGGCGAACGGGCAGGCAATTCTTCAATTCTGATTCATTTACCTGTCAGCAAACACAGGGCAACTGGTAGATAAAAAAATATACATATATATATATATATATAATAAATCATGGCTACACAAATGTGAAGCTTTTGAAAATGTATTATTTCTTATGCGCCAAAAAGTATTTGAAGTAAATATTGAATTCAGAACGTTTATTTATAGTAGCCAGATAAATATACAAAAAAGTGAATCTTTAAATGAACGAACAAGTATTATTTTGTCTGAGTCTAAATAAATATATTAAATATATTTAATATAGAATATAGAGGAATTAAATAAAATAAATTTGTAATACTTCGCGCTTAATAAAGTTTGATAATAAATATTAGTCTGCATAATAACAGCGCGTAAGCTAAAGTGTGAGTAGCAATTTAGATGCTCATAAATAAATACGGCAACTTATCGAAAAAATTTAGCCACTGCTAAATGCAAATGAGAATAGCTCATCTCGTTGCTAGCCATAAAATTGGCACTCATAAAAATCGCATTAAATAAAATACGCAAGAATTTGCATGACACACTCGACTGAAAATGCCCAACACCAGCAACAACAACAACAACAACAACGACTGGTGTGTAAAACAATGCCCGCTTGTTCTTACACACATCATAAATTTCATAGCAGAAAACGCACAAATACCTAAAACCAGCCCAAAACAAGAACCAGTCAAAGCCAAAGGGCAAATCCAAACGCCGAACTCTTTCGTTTTTTTGGCCAAAAGTTATTAGGCATTGTTGTTGTTCGTGTTTTAGTCTTTTTAGGGGAGGGGGGGGGCATAAAATGTGCGCCTAGAAGAGTTTCTCTAATTTCTGGGGCGGAAATAAGTGCTCGTAAAAAATGTTCATGTTGCCATAAAAATGGCCCGACGGGCCATTCTCATATTCGGACCAAAACAATAACGTATACGCCGCGTTCTACAGCAACAGCAACAGCAACAAAAGCAGCAGCAACACAAACAGCAACAAAACAAAAGCAATAACAAACTTTGCCGTGCCCTAAACGCTCTCTCATTTCATATTCGATATTCGATAATGTTTTCATGTGCTGCTAGCATTCAGTTTATTGCCACGCCCCCCACAACTGCCCCTTTTCGGAGTATTTGTGAATAGTTTTTGATTGTTGGCTCGTTAAAATTTCTCCACACTCTCCAGTTTTAAATGCTTCCGGTTGGGTTTGGCCTTGCCACCACAAAAGGTCGTAAATTTCGTGTCATCAGTCATTGGACTTTCACTGGTTATTTGCACGCTCTCTTTGAGGTCATTTGTCTGGCTCGAAGCGACGATTCATGGCCCGAACACTCCATCATTTATGATCGATGCTTGAATGGAGTTGTGTGTGCCAATACACACACACACACATACATACACATTGCTGTTTGTATTGCTAGTTACTTTTTATTAAAATGTTATTTAACATGCAATGCATACATGTATTTAGACATATATATAAATTCATTCTCTGCATGTATGCTGTAGAACAAACACTGTTAACTAACAGTGTTATGTCAGTCGTTAATAAACTTTCGTTGCGTACAGATCGTGTTTCTTTCGCTAATTAAATCCAGGCTCTCCCTGACGCAGGGAACTCGCTCCAACAGGTTATGGGCCCAGGACGTAGCCTGGTAGGACTGTAAAGTTTATAACGCGGATTTTCCAGAGTTACGAACTCGGAAAGGTTCAGACTGGCAAATAAGTAAATTGCGTCGCAGTAATAGTAAAATGAGTGCATTGTACCAAATAGACAAGCTGGACGAGAAGAACTATGGTTCTTGGAGCATCCAGATGCGGAGTGTGTTGGAACATGCGGAACTATGGGAAATTGCGTCGGGGAACTTAGATGTGTCAAATGTCGGAGAAGGTGTTAACTGGATGGCGTTGGATCGTAAGGCATTGGCAACGATCACGCTGAGTGTAAAGACATCGCAGTTGGTATACATCAAGAATTGCAAAAATTCGCATGAGGCATGGATTAAATTGCGCGAAGTCCATCGGCCAAGCGGACCAGTGCGTAAAATCTCGCTATTTAAAAAGTTGCTCAATTCACGCATGGCGGAAGAGCAGAGTATGGCTAGTCATCTGAACACATTTTGCGAAATTGTGGACCAGTTAGCCGGAGTTGGAATAGAAATATTTGACGAGCTCAAGGTCATTATTTTGCTTTCCAGTCTTCCAGACGTTTATGAGAATTTCGTTGTCGCCATTGAGACGCGCGACAGTTTGCCAACGTTCGAAATTCTAAGCATAAAGCTGAAAGAAGAAGGCGAGAGGAAAGAAAATGCAGAAAAGCACAGCGACACAGCGCAGGTTTTTGCAGTTAAGCAACGGCAAAATAACAGTGCGAAGGCAGCCACAAAGAAGAAGCTGACAAACGTTGTCTGCTATAAGTGCGGCGAAGAAGGGCATATTAGAGCGAATTGTCGCAGTCAAATTTCTAAGCATGACGAATTTAAGAAATGCGCAGTGAAGAGCATGCAGCGAAATGGCAGTTTACTGAATGCGTTGGAAGCAAGCAGTTTTAAGCGATCAAGCTGGTGCTTGGACAGCGGGGCAACAAGTCATATGTGTTGCAACAAGCAAATGTTTTCAAAGCTTAAGCCACATAGTGAAATGATCGGTTTGGCGGATTCCGGCTTCTTGCAAGCGGAAGGCATGGGCGAAGTTAAGCTAAAAACGGATTTGTGTACGCTGGTACTAAGCAATGTGCTATATGTTCCAAAGTTGACAGGCAATTTTATGTCTGTGAGTCAATCGGTAGCAAACAATATCGTTGTACATTTTGGGCCAAAAGTTGCAAGAGTTGTGCAAGGTGGCGAATGTATACTCGAGGTCAAGCGAGTCGGCAGTTTGTACACGTTTGAAGGTAGAAACAACAGATGTTATGCTGCTGTCAAAGCTGATGGCGTACTATGGCATAACAGATACGGGCATCTAAATTACGCAAGCTTACAGGAAATGGCAAACAAGGGATTGGTGCGTGGAATGGAAAACATGGAGATGTTACAGAAGGTATCATGTAAGACGTGCATGGTAAGCAAGGTTCACGTGCAGCCATTCCCAAGTTCATCAGAGAGCCGAGCGCATGAACTTCTGGAGTTAGTTCACAGTGATGTATGCGGCCCTTTCGAAACAAAGTCGCGTATGGCGCCAGATATTTTTTGACATTTATTGATGACAAATCAAGGCGGATTTTTGTGTACTTCCTGAAAGGAAAAGACGAGGTTTTTCGAAAGTTCGTGGAATTCAAAAATCTGGTTGAGCGCCAAACAGGAAAAAGGATTAAAAGTATTCGCAGTGACAACGGGCGCGAATATGTAAATAAAACATTCAACGGTTTTTTGAAAACTAATGGAATTGCACGGCAGTTGACCGTGGCGTACAGTCCGCAACAAAATGGTGTTGCAGAACGTGCTAATCGTACAATAGTGGAGATGGCTCGATGTTTGTTGGCGCAGTCAGGATTAGGGCAGTCTCTGTGGGCAGAGGCAGTAAACACAGCGGTGTATTTACGTAATCGTGCAGCTACGAAGGCGCTGATCAATATGACCCCAATGGAAGCGTGGACTGGTAAGAAACCATCGATAAGCCATTTAAAAGTTTTTGGTTCTGTTGCAGTGGCACTGGGTCATCGTAAGGGCAAGTTCCAGCCCAAGGGTAATGAATACCGAATGGTTGGGTACTCAATACAGGCTAAAGGTTACCGGCTCTACGATGAAGAAACCAGGACGGTTGTCGACCGACGAGATGTTCTTTTTGATGAGCTTCGCTGTTTGGAGCAGGCAAGCGGTGATGCAGTAACATTTGATATGTTAGGTGAAGGGCATCAAGCTAAAAATGTTAGCGACGAAGTGAATGAAGATGACGTGGACCCCAGCGATGACGACGTCACTTCTCAGTCGGATGCTACTAGTAAAGGTAGCGTAGATGAATTTGCAAGTGCAGAGGAGGTTGAAAGGCGTGAGGAAAAGCAAACCACACGTATAGGACCTGGTAGACCGAAACTGCTAAGGACGGGCAGACCTGGTCGCCCAAGGAAGCAGTACAACGTACTCAGCGCAATGGTCACGAGCGACGTGCCCATTCCAACATCCTTTGAGGAGGCGATGCGTGGTTCGCATGCTTCACATTGGTGCGAAGCAATGCAAAAGGAGTACGAGGCTTTGATTACGAATCAAACCTGGCAATTGGCAGATTTGCCAAAAGATCAACGAGCAATTGGCTGCCAAGTGGGTATACAGCTTGAAGCGAGATGTAAACGGCCAAATACAGCGCTTTAAGGCACGATTGGTGGCAAAAGGATGTTCGCAGCGGTATGGCGTTAACTACAGCGAAACTTTTTCTCCAGTTTGCAGACTAGAGAGTTTGCGATTTATCTTGGCACTGGCGGCAGAATTGCAGTTGTACATACATCAAATGGATGTTTGTACTGCGTACCTCAATAGTGATCTGGCGGACACTGTTTACATGAAGTTGCCGCAGGGATATGCAGATGGCAGTTCATCGAACAAAGTTTTGTTGCTGAAGAAGGCGATATATGGATTGAAACAATCTGGAAGGGAGTGGAACTCCAAGCTTGACAGCGTGTTGCGTAACATTGGGTTTGTCGCATGCGACAATGAGCCATGCCTTTATAGGCGGGAGGAGATAATCTTGCATTAATTCTTGTTTACGTTGACGATCTCCTTATAGCATGCCAATCGAAGTCAGAGATGGTCAGCATTAAAGCTGATATTTCAAAGTCATTTGAATGCGTTGACAAAGGACCACTGGAACTGTTTCTTGGCATGGAGATTCAACGCGACGGAGAAGTTGGCGAGATCACTCTGGGCCATACGCAGTATATAAAGGAGCTATTGCGTAAACACGGCATGGAAAACTGTAGACCAGCAGCTACGCCTTTGGATGCTGGATACCAAGTGGCTTGCAACGGCAGCCATTGCCAGAAGGTAGATGTAATATCGTACCAAGCTCAAGTGGGAGAGCTGATGTGGTTGGCTTTAACCACACGACCAGATATTTTGCACTCGGTTGCAAAATTGGCTCAGCGGAACATGGAGCCGCATAGTGAGCATCTTGCGGGTGTGAAGCACATCCTGCGTTATTTAGCGTCTACAGCGGAGCTGAAGATACACTACAAAAAGTGTGGAAAACCTTTCGAGGGTTTTGTTGATGCTGACTGGGCTGGTGGCCAGGTTGACCGCAAATCATATACTGGCTATGTATTCTTTCTTGCTGGCGGGCCGATATCCTGGAAATCGGAGAAACAGCGCAGCGTGGCACTCAGCAGCACGGAGGCTGAGTATATGGCTATGTCTGCGGCATGCAAGGAGGCAATCGTGATGCGCAGGCTAATCGTCGAAGTTGGCTGCGGTACTGAGATAACGCCTACGGTGTTGTATGGAGACAACCTAAGCGCGCAGCAATTAGCTAAGAACCCAGTACATCATGCTAGAACTAAGCATATTGATATAAGATATCATTTTGTACGACAAGTTGTCAATCAGGGCAAAATTGCTTTGAAGTATGTTTCTACAAATAGTATGATAGCTGACGTGCTAACTAAGAATTTGTCAAAAGGAAAACATAATGAATTTATGAACATGTTAAATTTGAATTAATTTTTGTAAACATGTTTGCATTGAGAAGGTATTAAAATGTTATTTAACATGCAATGCATACATGTATTTAGACATATATATAAATTCATTCTCTGCATGTATGCTGTAGAACAAACACTGTTAACTAACAGTGTTATGTCAGTCGTTAATAAACTTTCGTTGCGTACAGATCGTGTTTCTTTCGCTAATTAAATCCAGGCTCTCCCTGACGCAGGGAACTCGCTCCAACACTTTTAATTTAATTAACTATTATCTATTTTAGATTTTACTTATAAAAATATAAAATAAACATATCAAATTACGATTTTTTTTTTAGGCTAGCATTAAGTAAATAAGTAAATAAATATAAATTAATATAAATTTTTTCTATTCTTTGCAGGTATGTTGAGCAATATTTGCAATTTTAAATTTAATTTTAAAAGAAATTTAATTGGGGTGAGTTGGAAAGTTATTTTTAAGCACCATAATAGAGCTTTGGGTGAAGATTGTTCTTTTAGTTTTTGTATACTTTTGTATTCTATGATCTTGCAGACAATATACAAATTTTATAAATATAAACACAGCTCTGGTTCAGAGAAAAATGAGCTGTCTGATTATCTGACTGTTTATCTCTCTCAGCTTAAAAGCCATCTTCACTATTTTATTTATGTATCATTTTTCGACGTTTTGTAAAAGATAGTACATATATCGCAGTCAGCTGCATCGGATAGCTGTATATATGTATATGTATATGTATGTATATGTATATATACAGTTCAAATTTAAATTTTTGTATGATTTACTATCAAATTGTGAATAAACTAAAAAATCACAAGCCAAATAATTTGAGCACTTGCCAAAGCCCTAAGCTCAACTCTTTTTAAATTCATTTTACGCATAGAAAGATTTTGTAAATTTTAATGAATATTTAAATACGAATCTAAAACACAAACTGTTCTTTGCGCCACAAAGTTGCTTAAAAAGCTTGCCCTTAAGCCAAGTTAATGCAAACAAAGCTGGACCGAGAAAAAAAAACAGAAGTTTACCAAGCAAAAAGAACTAAATGAAATTAAGGCAAATGCTGGAACTGCACTTGTCACACTTCCTCTCTCTCTCTCTTACCCTTAGACACTCTCTCTCTCTTTTTCACTATGTTTGGCTTATAGTGAAAAATGGCATTTCCGCATTGGCAACTTCATTTTCTCTCACTTCCCTTTGGCCAGTGGCAAACAAGTCAACAAGTTGCGCCCCAAAGTGGCAGCTCCAGCTGCATGCAGCTGCATCAACTGTGGGCATTGTCTTGAGCACTGTCAACGCCCCAAAGGCGAATGCCAGCGGCCAAAAAGCAAAGGACTCGGAGAGTCGCAATATTGCGGCAGGGGGGGGGGGGGGGGGGGGCTTTAAGTAAACGCAAATATGTACTTTCGACCATTAAACAAATGCTACAGCCACTTGAGCCAATTTGCACCGCTCCTTCTTCCTCTTCCTCTCTCTCTCTCTCTCTCTCTGTCTCTGTCTCTCTTCAACTTCCTTTCGCTGAGCACTTGATAAACTAATAAAAAATTTATATGTCTGTCTGTTTTAGTATATATATATATATATATATATAAATTTCGTTTCAATCTATTGGCAATTGAATATGCATCTGCGTCTTTAAGCCAAGTTTAAAGTGAAAATCTCAAGTCTTAAGTCTCCAGTCTCGAGGCGTCGATGGGCGCGTGTCTAGTGCAATAAATCTTGCAGATTATTTTAATTTCATGCAAACTATACGCGGCTCAGTAAGAGAGAGAAAAGCGCTGAGATGCCTGTCAACAACTTTTCCAACTTGAGTGCGTAGCGCCAACAACTACAACAACAACAATAGTAACTGATAACAAAAAGTTGGCCAACAACAAAAAGAGTAACAGAGTCGCAGCGTCTTTTGAATTCCTCTTCGTCTCAGTGCCCGTCTCACTTTCTGTCTCCATCTCCATCTTCGACTTTGTCTCAGCCAGACAATGTTCCTATGCATCCAAAATAGTCATCAAAATGAGGTTAAAATCCACAGCCGACGCGAAACGAGCCGAACACGAAGTACATTTTGAGAGCGCGTGAAACTTGTGCGCTCCGTTCACAAAGAGAGCGAAGGAGTGATGGAGAGTAAGTGTGAGTTCGAATTCGAGATTGCTGTAGGTGTGGTCTCTATGTTATGTTCACAGCACAGTTTTCGAACTGGCCAAAGCACTGCTAACCGAAGCACATAACATATTTTTCGAACTTTGCAATTTGTTGTTGTTAATTTAAATGAGGAATTTTAACAGAGCGAAACATTTTAGAATGTTAAACAATTAATCAAAAAAATCTAGCTCAATCAGAAAATTTAAGCATATATAATTATTGAGTTAACATTAACACTCAAGCTAAGTCTTTCAATTTAATGTTCACACTCACTCTAGTTTGGATGTTACATTACAGACATTGTCTGTGTATCTGTTAACATAAGATATTCGAAAATCCCACCAGCAACGGCTGTAAAGTTGATGCTGTTTTGATTAACATTCTCCTATTACACAAGTTCGAAAGTCTTGGATGTTATGTTGCATACTGAGGAGAGGCTTACATCACTTGGACATATTCGATATTCCCCTTTTAAAACACCGAATTCGACAATTGTAAATGTTAAAGAATGCGTTAACATTGCGTTCTTCTTTAACATAAGATTGAATATGCTAGTGAAGGCATGTGAAATACTTCCTCATCTGTTAACAATTCATTAAATTACATTACTCGAACTTTCGATATTTCCCCACTTAAACAGCATGTTCGCAACTTGTGGATGCCAAGTTTTATACTGCAGAAATGTAAAGATTTCGCATTACCCAACTCTCCTTTCACATTACTTTGATTACAGAGGATGTCATGTTAACTAAATGTTCATGTGTTAACATAACATAGACGGCTTTCACACTCTCCTCTTGAGCAGAGTAAACATTAACATTACGTATACGCAAAGGCTACACCTCAATCTTAAATTTGACCCCAACAGCAATGTTTGCTTGTGGAATCTACGCTAACGCTTTGAATTTGGTCAAAAATTGTGCAGAATGTCAACAGATTGTTAACAGAGCCGGCTTTCGCAAGGTCTTTGAACTCTTTGGGCGTGTAAATGATTTTTTTATTCGCTCTGAACCCCCCTCCCCTTCCAACATTCTTCTTCTTACTCCCCGTCACCTTGTTCCTTCTTTTGGGCCATGCATTTCTGAGTGCACTGCCAAGCGTGCTGGCATGTGAGTCTGAATGTGAGTGTGAATGTGAGTGTGAATGTGACTGCGATTGTGAATGAAATGCAGCACGAGACTTGCTGCTTATATTGTGACCTTGACTAGTTGGCAATTGACTTTCGCTTTGCAAGTTGTTCAAGTTCGTTCCGACTAATCGCATGTCCTTGCGGCTCGTGACCAGCTGAGTGTTGAAAGGGGAAAACAAACACTGTTTAGAGAACCTTTTTCTTTTTCTCTTTTTCTCTTTTTGTTTTTTTGTATATTTTGTATTTCCTTGACAACGGGCAGACTCGCTGCGGTTGCGGAAACTAATGGGCCCCAGCTGGTTACGCCCACAAGCCAGACAAAAAGTTGCAAGCACCTCGCACACACACACCAACACACACACACACAGATACACACGCACCTAATGCCCCTTGCAAGTCATTGTGGGCGCGTCTATTGAAAGCGAAGCCTGCTGCCACTTGACCATATTTATGGCCTGAACCCGAGCGCCAACAACAACAACTGTTCGCGCATTTTTCAATAAACTGCTTAGTCGCCTGCAACAACTACAACAACAACAGCAACAACTGCAACAACAACGACTGCCACTGGGATACGATATCTCGCATTGCGCTGTGTGATTTATAAGTGGGTCGAGCAGCTCTCAGGGAGTTGCCGCCGTTCGTGCTTTGCATCTTGTTGCTATCAAAGTGCATATAAATTACCGTTGCAGATGGCCCCCTGCAAGCCATATCCCCCGCCCTGGCCCGCTTTCTCTGGCTGACCCTGCGGTCATGTCTGCTTTGGTAGCTGCTCATTTTGGCATAAATCGCAAAGTTGAAATGCGCTGCCTAAGCGTTTTCTGATTAACTGCAAACATAGATACACACACACACTAACACACACAACCACACACACACACACCTGTGGCGTCATGTGGCTAAAAATTGAAAAGGCTGTTGAACTATATCGTAAGCTATTGAAGAATCTTTTTGTTAACATATCGTAAGCTCTAATATTATGTATGAATGTGTTTGCCTTTGCTGAAGGTAGATCGTAAGGTTTATACCAGGGACCATAACTGTTATATGTTATTATTTAAAAATTGAGCTTTAATAATTAATTTTTACATTTATTAATTTGTTCAAAAAATAGTTATTATTTTTAAACTGACATTTAAAAGTTTTAAAAATAATAATTTAATTAAAAGTTTTTATTAATGACTCATATTTATGATTTATTTTTTTGAATCGACAGTTTCTTTTTAAAGAAATAATTAAATACAATAGTTATTCTGTAACTTCTATTTAAAAACAATATTAACTATCTTTATGTATGTTTAAATTCATATATAAATATGTATATGTATGTTTACAAATACGAAATGCTACAAGCACAAATTAAAACTAATTTTTATTGAAAAAAATATAAAATTCTAATTTTAAAATTATATACAAAAAAAAGAATTGCAATATATATCTTTTGATAGGTTTTTGACAGGTGATTTATTCATAAACATATCAACTAACATATGAATAAATCTATCGTAGGCTGTAAATTAGTGCGTAATAATTGTGAAATATGTGTTATACATATGGCATATACATACATGTGTTATATAGTGAATACTCACATTATAACTCTGTAAACATTTCAAATAAAGCTATATCGTAAGTTGTCTACAGTTATATACGACTTATTTGCACACACGCTTCACTTAACTGTGCTCTTCTTCTTTTTATGGCGAGCCAATTATTTAAAGCTCATTAAATTCCGCTATTTTAAGTATTTGCGGCCAGCCAGTCAAGTGGCCAGAGTTGCCAAATTGCACACACACACATTAACAGAGAACAAATGAAGCAGGTGTAATTGTCGCACCTGTTTCGCAATTATGTCAACTATTTCTGATGTTGTTGTTGTTGTTGTTGGCTATCATTAAGAGTCCTTTACACTTTCACTCACTTCACCTTTCACTTTAACTTTGCCGGCGCCTTTAAGCGCAAGTGACACGTGTCAAAAGTCACCAGCTACAACAACAACAACAACGACAGCTAGCAATTGTCACGCCCACATGACGCTTTTAATTGTTTTTTGGCCCTTTCCCTTTGGCGTTTGCTGTCGAAGCTGTTATACGCAACAGGGAAAGCGTGGGCAGTTCACTTTTATAAGACAGTGTTGCCAAGCGAAAGCAGATAGATTGCAATTCTTTGAATTCCTAAATATGTTGTACTAAACAAAAATCTGATCAAAATTCAAATGTTTTGAAATTCGATAGAGAAAAAATGTAAAAAAATAATTCTCGATATTTTATAATTATTTGTATTATAAGAAAAGATGTAAATTTACACAGTTCTTTTTTGAATTCTCTTAACACCAGAAGAATGACATTAGCAGGGTATATAAAGTTCGATGCAGCTCGCTGGTCACCTTCAGCTTGTTTTTTTTTTCTGTGTTTGCATTTTCTTGTGCCCTGGTTAAGATTAACGTCACCCACGCTTGCCACCTTTTGGCCAAATGATTAATGACAGCGATTTTCTGCTGTTGCGCGCCCTCAGCTAATCCCCTCCCCTTTTCCCTTTGACCGGTCAATGAGCACACAGAACTTTTTGGCATATCCTTTGGCATTTGATGGAAATCTACTTGTTGGCGCCAGTTGCTGACGAGCGTCATTATGAAGCTGCTAATGACCAAAATGATGATGAGGCGAATGAAGATTACTTTGTTGGCCACTTGAGCAACGTTTTTTTTTTCATCCTCTTCTGCTTTCTTTGGCTGCGCAGTATTTACATAAATTAATCAGCGCAAAGGTTGCGTCAAAATGTGTGCCAACTACAACTGAACTGAACGAATCTGAACCAAAATGAACGAAACTAAGGTGTGGTTGTAGGCGGGGATTTGGGGAATAAAGTCATCATAAATGTACAAAGCAACAGCCATGCATGCAGCCAAGTCTCCTCTGGCTGCCTGCATGTCTAATGATGTCGCTCCTTTGAGAGCACAAACTAAGAGACGATGAAAAGAAAAAAAAAAATTCCGCTAAAAATGTAGCAAAACGCAGCGAAAGCGGCTCATCAATTGTCAGAGTTGCCAGAGCGTGGAGACAGCGTACTGAGTAGAAGAATTGTGCAGCTAATACTGCCTGAATAGGCAGGTGAAAGCGTGCATAGACAAGGATAGACAGAGAGAGCGAGAGAGAGAGAGGGAATAGATTGCCAGGCAAATTGAATAGTGCAATAGTCGACTGGGGGCTGCGGAATCAATGTCGATTGTCGGCATTTGTTACGTGCAGCGACATCTGGCTGGCTGCATGCGAACGGAGTCGACCAAAGGCATCCTGTCGGTTTGTTTGGGTATTTTTGTGTTCAGCGTTTGATTGAAAGGCGTTGCCACCGCTAGCAGCTAGAATGCACGCAAAACAGCACCAAAGAGCCGTCAGACCGAAACCCCAAAAACCGTTGCCATTTTGTTTGTGAATTGTTGTGACGACTGTTTCTGCATTTTTGTAGCACGCGCAATTTTAGTTGGCACAACACAATCCATCAGTCAGTCAGTCATTTAGTCAGTCAGTCAGTCAGTCACTCAATCAGTCAGTCAGTGAGTTAGTTCCTTTGTCAGCTTGTGCGCGCTGTTCGCCATAATGTACTCGAGATTATTGCGCTGCGCTGCATTTGTAGAGCGCGCAACAGCAAATACACAATCGGAAAAGCAAAACATTTGGAAATGTTCTAACTAAATTTGGCCCAAATCTTAGCTGAAGTTCGGTTTAAATTTCCTAAGCTGATATGAAATTCGGGCTTCAAAATTGCTCTTTTAACGAAATTTCACGACATTTCTAAATACAAGTTGCTTGGAAAATAAAATTTAATGTATGCGAATTTTTGTAGGTAATATTTGTTTTGGATTAATCCAAGAATTTCATATTTTTTATTTTATAAATTTTTAACAATCAATGTTAAATTCATACTTCATTCATTCCGTTCTTTTGAGTCACGAAATATCTAAAAACAAGTTGCTTGCAAGTTCAAAATTAATTTATGCAAATTTTTGTAGGAAATGTTTTGTTTTGGTTTAATCCAAGAATATCCTACTTTTTGTTTTATAAATCATATATTTAACAACCAATGTAAAAATCATTCTCAAATAAAATGTAGACCCTAGAATTTTGTTCAGTGCACTTGCATCGCATTGTGTATTGATCGTATGAGCAAAATTGATTGCCGTTGGCATTTTTTGGCAACGCGTGCAGCGTGTCGAGTGGCAACACTATTGAGTGGTATGCGTGTAAAAATATTCAGTTGTTAATTTACTACAAATTTGTATGTTTTATTTTTGCTCTCCTTATTGTATTGCAACCCTTTGAGCTAATATTTCAGTCACTGAGTCAAACGGAAATGAATACAAAAATACAACAAATTGCAGCTTTGTTTAAAACTCTGGCAACGTTGCTTTGGGTAATTTTTTGTTGTTGGAAATGCTTGGCAACCCTAGCGTTTTTACTTTATGCACACAGACTCCATTTTTTATTTTTGAGCTTTACATACTGCATTCCATTGTGAATGATCTGTGGGCAAACTTTAAGCTTGAAGTTATTCCCATCGTTGCGTACGATACGTTTAACTCGGGCGAAAACTGTTCCCAATTTATGCATTATTCACCTTTAGTGCGTCTCCCGAGGCGCACGCACCAAAGCCCGGCGGCAACTCTGGCACTGCCCCGCAAGAGATTCGCGTTTGGTGCGCTCAACCAATTTACGATTTATCGTGCGAACTGCAAGGCAGGGCCCGGCACAAAACTGCTGTTGGTGGCGCTGAAGTCCTGGCCAGGACCAGGACACGTTCTTTGGACACGCAGAGAGCTGCAGCCTTGCGATAAAGTTGACACTTTATGCGCTCCGAAGCGCAGCAGCCGCAGCCGCCGCCGCCGCCGCCGCAGCAGCAGCATTTGCCTGAAGAGGCAGGCGGCGATTTTGGGAAATACGAGCAAGTTGCATATATGCCATAAAACCAGTTCGGAGTTTTTTTCGCACAAAGAAGAGCCGAGTTTTTAAAGCGCACTTGGACAAAAAAAGTATGTCAAGAATTGTTACTATGGGAGACTGTAAAATAGATCCTGGCTAAGGTGTTACCTATATTTTAGAAGCACACGAAATATTGTTATAGCTGAATTTATTTAAAATCCAAGCTGCAAGTCTTTTCAATAAAAGGGTTCAAGTCCGGGATTATATTATAGCCGTACTTTGAATCAATTGAAATACATTTGTGTAAAACAATGTGTCAAGCCAAGTTTCGAACCAAAGTTCGCGAACCAGGTTGAAAACCTTTATTATAGAAAACGCATTTATAATGTACGTATATAATATAATATACTTATATTATATAAATATGAAAATACATATTATTTTTCAAATTGCATTCCTGCTTAAGATGTCTAAAAGAACAAAAAGAAGAGCTTTCCTATATAAAATAAAAAATAATAATAATAGGTTCAGGTACATATTTAGTATCTTCACCCATTACCTTTTTTGTAATATGTATTTCTATTTAAACGCATTTAAAAATACTTGTGTATTTGTGTGTTTATAAATTTTTAAATGATATTTTAGACAACATGCGACTTTTTCAATGCCACAATTAGTTTGTCTGCTTTTGGCTTTTGTCTTTTATTTGAGCAACAAATTGTTTTATACATTTCAATAGAATTTACACAGAGCTTAGGCTATTTTCAATTTTTTAATATTTTATTTACCACAATCAAATTGTGAAAACATTGATTTTATGCAGTCGTGTTTTGATTTTTTTTGTTTTTTGATTTGGCCATGATCACGAATATCAATTAAAAGAGCTTAGCACAACGGCGCGTATACGTAATATCAAAAAATGTTAACTTATATATTGTATATGTATGTGTAGCTGTATCTGTATACATAGGTAAATATATATACATATATATATATATATATATATGTGCCTGGCAGTTGACCTGATTTTTACCAGGCACACGTATATTTGTGTGTGTGCGCACGTTTGTGTGTGTGGTTGTGCGACCATAAACTGCGCTTTGCATAACATCACAACAACAATAGCAACAGGAGCAGCATAAACAAGTTAGTTACTTAGCTGTGTAATTTAAATTGCCAACACGTGTGTTGCCCATTACTCCTGGAACCTCCCTCCTCCGTGCAGCGCTTGCCCTTTGCCAGGGAATCAACAGAATTTTTCTGCAGTTTGTTTATTTAATTCCTTTTGTGTGCTTATTTAGTGCACCCAATTCTAATTAAGCTTATTACAGTGCTGCCACGCCCACTCACATTTAATAGCTGAAAGTGTTATTTAAACAATAATTACATTTCGGCCAATTTTGTTGCATTACATTCATTTGCTGCCCACACATATATAATAATGTGTGGAAAATTTATAAATATCTCGTTTGTATTTTGCAAGGAAATTGTGTTGTTTGTATAACTTGTATCGTTGCTTTGAGTATCGGCTAGTTTTATAGTAATTGAAGTTACTTGTGGATTTGAATATCGACAAGAAAATCGATCGCAGTACTTGAAACGGTTAACATTTAAAATGTTTTATATTTAGCTTAGCAAAAAACTGTTAAACATTTAATATTCTCAGAATCTCTTCAATTCAGTCTCTTTAAAAAACCACAATTTAAATAGAATTCTCTGGTTATTCATTGCAATTGTGTTTATAACTAACTCAATTTGCTTGTTTCGAATGATTCTTTATAACAATTTCTACGCCATGTAAACGTAACAATTTAATTAAAAACTTTATGACAAGATGTCGCTGCTGTAAAAAATGCTCCAAAGGAAACAATTTTTTTATTCGTCTTTTCTTTGCTGTTGTAGTTGTTGTTGTTGCTTTTATTTGGAAACAAGAAAAAATACTCGCAGCTTCACAAAACTTCTGTGGCAGACAATTGTGGTTGGAAAAACTTTTCGCATGTAACCAATAATAGCAAAATGAAAAGTCGTTGTTGCTGTTGTTGTTGTTGTTGAAGCTATGATATATTGTCATAAGCGCTGACGAAATGCAAATATAAAAATCACAAGCTGGTGAATCATGCAAATGAGAGAGCGAAAAATACACGGACAAAATGGACGCGCACACACACACAGACACACACACATGCACACACAGCTGCGTTTGACAGCGGAGAATCACATGAAAACAACATGTCGCTGACATGCTTAGAGATATGGAAAACACACAAAAAGAGAGCGAGAGAGAGGAAGGGAGAGAGAGGGGGCATGGGTAGTTTCAGACTTGAGATACTCGACATTTTTTTGTTGGTTTTTTCTGTTTGGAATGCCTGGAAAATGTGCGAGCCGGCAAAACTTTTCACATATTTTACTTACAATTAAATGCAATTGTTCGCTGACGAAGCAGCTAACACGAAATCCGAAAATGAAGGTCGCCTCGCACACATATCCACGCCCCTGACGCACCCTGTGAGCTGTTCAAAAAAAAACTCACAATGAAGCGCAGTTGCTAAATATACTCGGGGGTAGGGGGGAGTTAGCGCGGCTGTGTAATAATTTATGATTGTTGCCAGCGCACAGGGCGTAAATTATGAAAATCTACTTAAACTTGAGCCAAACTCAAACCGCACGCATTGGGCGCAAAATAAAACAGGGCCACAACCGAAATGGGAATGAGCATAAAAGTGGGAATGGAAATTGGGGGGTGGGCACAAAATGGGATCGCGCTAACGAAGCAAAACAAAAGTCGTGGATTTTTAGACGTTGTCTCTGTTATTGCTGTTGCTGTGTAGGCATTTTGTCTTATCTCTTGTCATATTTTATACCCTATTGCCAGGGGAGACAACCAAAAAAAAAAGAGATAGAAGCACACAATTATGATTTGTTCGCAGTCAACAGCGATTGCGGCAGATAATGCTAATTTATATGTAGCTTTGATCTGAAGGATCATGCATAATCTAAATTACAAGCAGTACAATTTTAGCTAACAGAATGCTTGCATTGATAATGTTAATGATAATGTTTAATTTAATTATGTTAACAATCGTGAATTATGTTAACACGTTATTATTCCAATATTCGATGCTGTAAAAGTAATATTTTAACAGAAGTATTTTAAAATTACCCTTTTTAGGTAAATTAACTGAGTAACTTCGCGTCGGATAACCCTTACATGCCCTTCTTTTATTCTAGTTAAATTCCCATTTGTCGCATTTGTTGCCTGCGCTTAACTATTCTCATATCAAGACTTGATTCCAGTCTCAACATGACTTGTTATGCAAATTTTCTTTTGGGCGTTTTTTTTTTTTGCACTTTTCCGCTTGTTTATTAAAAACATAAAATCCACACTGAGCAAACATAATTACAATTGCCCAACTTTGTCTCGTTACCTACGGTTTTGTGTGTTTTTTTTTTCTGTTGCCAATTAGTTATGAAAATGTGCTTTTAATTGTGCGTAATTAACTCTAATGAATTTTAATTGTACTTGGGCCAACGTAAACAGAATTGAATCAAAAACAATTGCAAAATGTGCATGAAATGCTTGTTTATTTAGTGTTGTTGTTATTTTTATTGTTGCTGTCATGTTTGCTGTTTGTCAGCAGCTGTCAAGCTTGCGGTTTTTGAGCAAGTTGCATTGATGTGTGTAATTATTAATTTATGCACAATGTATGTCATCGACTTTTAATAGGGGCCCGGCTGCCAAATTAATTGCCCACCACAACAACAACAACCACAATTATTGTAACTATCTAATTAAATCCAACAATAAAGCAATTTTCGGCTGTAATTGAGACATAATTAATTAAACAATTACGCAAAGTGCTGGCAGGCAAAATAGCTGTGGGGTAAATTGCTCAAAGTTTATGACCCGATGACATGCATTAAAAATTAACAAACTCCTTTAAATGATATTCCATTGCATTCCACAAGTGTTATAATTATAACTAGATTCGGGTTAAATTAGCACAATTTTAAATTTAAATTTGTTGAACAATATAATATATATTATCTATAATACTTTATGTCATTTTTATTTTTATTTTGATAAAATACGTTGATTCAATTTTAAACTCTAGTTAAATTCTTATCACATTTGTAAAAAGCCAGTTATTAACAGAGACACACATCAATCTTCATCCACACTTTATGCAGTCAAAAGCATCGGAAAAACCTTGCATTCTAATGCAATTTTTCTCAACATTTTCCCGCTAGTTACCCAGTAAGTGAGCACACAACAATTCAGGTCAAAAGATGCATAAAACTGTCGGCATAATTCAAAACTTCCAAAGTAGCTGGCTACGATTTTTGGCGACTTAACTGCAGATGGGCTCTCCTGCCCAGGCGGGTCAGGAACAGGAGAGATGGGGGCAAGCGTGAACAGGGGACAAAGTACAAGTGCAATTACCAATTAGAAGTTTCAAGTTTTGTGTGTGCTACGGAAACAGTTTCATTGCAATTTCTGATTTATACGCAGCACGGCGCAAGTACGAATGCGCGGAAAGTTGGGGTGGTTGTTGGGGGTGGGGGTGGAGGTGGGTGTGGGGGTGTGTCTGTTATTCACATAAATCAAAAAAGCAAAAGCATAACAAGTTCTTCTTGTTTCGTATCTGTTGTAAATTTCAAGTATGCAATAATGGCGGAAAAAAATTATACAAAAAGAACAAAGCACAAAAAATCGTAATCAAATAAGAATGAAAGAGGAAAAATAAAATAATATAAATTGCAATATTTTTATGACGTTTTTAACGTGATTTAATGGGTTTAAAAAGACACACACAAATAAGAGCTCATTTTAAAAGTGAATGCATTTCAAAAAGGTTTTTATTTTTTAATTATTTATTTATTATAAACAGGCGATAAAAAAGTCAACGAAAGTAAATTAATACAAAAATATATGTAAATAAATATTGAAAGCTTAAAGTCTAAAAGAGTTATAAACATATTTGATAGTCCGGCCAGCTATGCCCCTAATCACAGCTAATTACTGTCAGTGACCTCGTACAGCTAAATAGGAAGGCGTTAGTAGTAAAAATACTGGTCTAAAATTAGTAATTAATTAGTGTTTGAAAAAAGGAGGGACTGAGATGGAAAATCACTGAAACGAGGCGGGCAGCTTTGTAGCCCTTCCGGCAAGCTATTTATATCACTATTATTCTATTATTTATACAATAAATATGTATAAATATTTAACTTTAAATATATTCAATTATTTATTTACTCGTTCCATATTTTTGAACAGGCAATAACAATCAAAGCAAAATAACTGTAGTACTTAAATATATCGTTTTATAATCGACGGGTCAATTATTTTCCATTATTAATTCAAATACATATTGCATAATTTAATTAGATTCAAATTCATTTACATATATTTGATTTCTTTTCAATAAATTTGTGAACTTAAATAGCAAATTTCTCATTATTTATTCACATTTTGTAAGCAAATTTGTTGTCAACTCAAATGAATTTAATTTAAAATTGTCCCCTTCAACTCGCAACTTGTAACTATTTTCGCAGCTTGTAGATTATTAAACATTTAATATGCACACACACACACACACACACTGCCCTCCCCCGTTGCACCCACAAGCATGCAAACATTGTTATTATTAAGTAATTTTTTAAGAGTGCCCTTTTCCCTCCCTCTCTCTCCTTCTCTCTCCTTCTCTCTCTCTGTAACTCATTGCACTTTGTACTTTGCGGCTTTAGACGACATGTCGCATTGTTGTCAACACAAATTTCCGTGCCACATGCAACAAGGCAGAAGGAACAGCAGCAGCAGCAAAAGCAGCAGCAGCAGAGCAAATCTGCTGCACTCCTTTTTTGCTTTTTTCTACCCCTTCTGCTGCTCTTTTGCTCAGCAACTCAACGCATTTGACTTTTAATATGCTGGCAACCCGAAGCCGTCGTTACCTTAAGCCCCATCCTCTCTGCCCGCCCCCGCTTTGCGGGTGCTGCCTCATTGTTGTTGCATTAAAATTACATATTTTGCGTTGGGGCAGCTCTGACGTTGAGTGTTGCTTTGTTTGAAGTGCTACTTGTCCCCTTATACAACACACCCTCGTGATGCCCTCCCCATACCCGCCCTGGCTATTCGCTTGCCAGCACTGCAAATTTATGATGCTCTTTCACTCCTTTTCGCTGCCCCTCTCTCTCTCTCTCTCTCTCTTTCTTCAGTGTGCCTCCTTTGCTCAGTCTTTTTTTATTAAAGTTTGCACATTTCGTTCTTCACATGCTCCTCTCTCTCTCGCTTATGATGTTGTTGCTCTTTTGTCTCCCTCTCTTTTTTTTTTTTTTTGGCTTTTCTTCTTCTACTCTGACAATTTTTCATATGCAACGAATTTGCATAAAAAATAAAACAGGAACGAAAGCAACAACGCCGAAAAATTGTTGCGTTGCTGTTTTTCTTTATCTGCGTTGCCTTGCGGCTGATTTGCGGGGGTGGTGAGGGGGGCCGCCTCCCTCGGGTAGCTGTGTTTAACAGCGGATCTGTTGTTGTTTTACAGCTACGCCTTTGCCTCATAAAGATATGCATGCAAATTTTGTGCTAGTTTTTCTATACATACTTATTTTAATTTTTTTTGATGGCGTGTGCTGGCAACGCATATGAGTGGCCATAATCATCAACACGTCCACCCCCCCCCCCTCGCTCTTAATCCTTGCACTTTACTCCCTTGTCAACCCCCACTCTATCAGAGGCTTATTAATCTTTAGTCCTTTTGATGGAAATTCAATTAGCAAGTTTGTTGAATGGACTTTTATGTTCGCAACACGTTTTTGTTGCCATTCGATAAACCTAATGAAGAGGCTTGTTCAGTTTATCAATTATTCCGTTAAAAATAATTGTATTCATTTAGTAGTGTTGTAAAAGTATGTGAAAAGCAAACAAATGTGTTGCAATACTTGACAGCTAATTGAGTTTGTTCAGTAATTTATCGATTTACAAACACTGGCAAATAAAAGCAAATTCGTTTGGCATTTTTAAACACTGTTAATGCCAATTCGAATCAAATTGCTTAGCTCTTTGCAAATGTTGTCAAATGAAATAGAAAAGAAAGTCACAAATCAACAAAAATTATTTCTTAGATTTTTCAATATGAGAAAGAGTCGTATTTGGCAGCATTTTCAGATAGTTGACAACAGGCTGGCGCTATGCAATATTTGTCGGGCCAAGCTATCCTACAAGACCTCAATTACCAATCTACGCAAGCATATGAACCGAAAACATGCGAATGCGCCGCATTGGAAACGCACAGAGCAAGTAAATAAATTAAAAATATAAAAAAATTAAACAAGAATCACACTAGTTTCTACAAATTTCTAGAAATTAAGAGCTAATTTCTGTTCGCTTCAAAGAGAAGTCTACAAAAATCTGAACCATGCTGATACGGAAGAACAAAATGTGGATAAAGTGTATGCACAATCGCAATATCAGGAAATGAAAAGTTGCATTGAGGATGCTTCGCAATTGAACATTGAAGTGGAGCAGAAACTGTTTGTGCCAGCTGCCGCAGTACAGAAAGTTGGGAAAACAGACGAACTTAGTCCAGAGTTTGGGCTACCCACTCAAATCGAGTGCAGCCAGCTAAATGCGCTCTATAAACAAAAATTAGCCGAGGACAGACGCCATCATTTGGCCATCGAACAATTGTTGGCTGAACAAATTGCATTGAGAAATCAATTTATTGAAATTGCATTAAAAAAGATTTCTATGTAAATTGAACTGAAAAATATTTCTCTATAAATCAGAGCGAAAATGTGAGAAGTTTTTTCATTTTTTTTTTTGAGAAAAGATAAATATTGCAAAGTCGAAAACAAAGTTTCCAATTGTAGTAGGGTCAATAAAACCCAATATCCCATGCTATTGCGATTAAAGCAGTACAAAAATCTTTAAATGAGTATGGCAAATAACACTGTAAAAACCTTGTTACATTTTACATAACATTTGCATTTGTTTATTATCATTATAATTTTTTTTGTAGTTTTATATAATATATATAATATTTTTATGCATATGTATGTAAAAGGCAGCAAGATTTAGCCATGCCCGTCTGTCCGTCCGTCCGTCCGTTTGTTTAAGCTTAAGTTTGGTTTTTTAATTTCGCAGATAAAGTTTATTTTATTTATTGTTTATTTATTTATTTTTTATTTTGTTGATTTATTAGTTTTTTAGCATATCTCAGAAACTATAAGAGCACATTAAGCATATTCAGATCAAGAATATCGAATTTTGGGTAACTCCCCCAGTCACCCGGAGATATTTAAACTCAGGCAAAGCTTCAAACCAGCTTAACCCCTCTCCCACATTTTTCAAAATCGTTTTAATGCGGGTCCAGGCGTAAAAAAGCCAAAGCCAAACACAAATTCATTGTGGCAACTATCCTGACCTCGCACCCATTACCTCGAAAGCAAATACGCACTTGCCGTCAAGTTAACTGGAGCTCGACTGGACGCCTATCTCGGCCTGCACCTGGCCTGCAAATGGAAGTCGGTTTCGGTGCTGCCGTTTAATTGGCGTTGCCTTTTGGCCAGGCTTGAGTCTCATCATATAGCTTAACACATCAGCCCACATACACACATCAAACATCAAGTATTTAATGGGAATCGATGCTCGCAATCCAATAGCCAAAAACTTTTCGATACTCTCGCGGCAAATGGTTGCAACATGGTTGAAGGTTGAAGTGTAAGCTTAGTGAACAAGCTTAGAACTTTTAAAATCATTTACTTTCTATAGTTAAGCCCAAGCGCAGCCGCTGAGTAAAGTGCGCAGCTTGCGACGTGCGTTTGTGTGGATTGAAATATTTGTAAAAACAGCTAGCAGCTGGCTGCAGGGTATCTCATAGTCGGGTACTCTCGACTAGAGCACTTTTATTTATGTTTCATTTATTTATTATGAGCTTATGCGACGCCAGCTTTAAAATTAAAGACAAATATTAGTTAACATTTATTTAACATTACATTTACAATAACATAGCATTAAAGTACTTTTTATTAACAGAACCAATTGCCAGTTATGCGAGCTTTACAGATTTTATTTACTCTGCGGAAATAGGCCCTAATTTTAATTAAAATATTTTACTGTTGTCAGACAGGCTCTCAAATACTCTGTTCAGCAAAAATCAACTTTCAAACAGTTGTGAATTCAGATTTTAGGGCATCAGCAGACTCCAAAAATTTTAGCATTAAACTGCGTGAAATTAATACAAAAAGTAGAAGCAGTTAAGAAAAAAAAATAGAATGCAAATTGCAAACGTTCAAAGTCGAAGTTGCGAATGCATTTCAATTTCGTAGCAAAGTCGCTGAGCAGCAGCAACCAAAAGAAATGTTGCGAAAAATATGTTAACAAAGGCCGCGAAAATATGCAGTCGAACAGTGCCACGCCCACATTGCGCTACAGCCCAAATACACGCACACAGTTGTCGAGGGGGGGGGGGGGGGGGGGAGCCAATAAAAAACGCTTTGTTGGCATAAAAATTGAACATGTGTAAGCTGTGCGCCCATTCGAGCGCTTTGTGTTTGACTTTATCCTTGGGTTGGAGTGTGTGTGGGGCGGGGTGTGTGGGTGTGTGTGTGTGCGGATCGGCTGGCTTGCAGATTATCCCTAGGATTATCCTGTGCAGCATGACTGCGTTTTAGTTGCACTTTCTTGGGGCTCAAAAAGAAGGTCCTGCAATTGCAGCAGCCCTGTGCCCAACATATTATATTTGCCTAAAGTTTGGCGCTGTATATGTGCCTATGTGTGTGTGTGTGTGTGTGTGTCTGACGTACGCCAGCCATATGAAGTCTGTTTTAATGCGCCTGGCAACTCTAACTCTGATATATAGAGCTGCTAAAACTTGTGCTTTGCACTTCTTTTAAAACTCTACACAACTCTACACAAAGTCGCCGCAACGGAAGCAACAAACAGCAACAACGACAACAAGAATAATCAGCAAACTTTCATTTCCTAATTGAAAATGTTTTTGGCAATTAATGGGCGAAAAAAAATAAGTAAAAACATTTAATTCGGGCGTAGTCCACGGTCAAATACTCTGTTCACTGTGCCTTAACTAAGAACATATTTGAAAAGAGTTTTCTAGATTATTGGCTGGGTGGCTTTTAGACTGTTAGCCAAATGCAGTTGCTTTTAAACTATGTCTGACGGTAATATATATTTCTGTTATATGTAAGGGAGCTTGTCAGTAATTTACCTGCCAAATTTATACATATATATGTATATATATATATATGCATATATATATATAGTATATATAGAGTAAAGCTATATATGTATAGCTCTAAAACTGACCAAAAATTCCCAGCATAAACACGAGTTAATATTTATTATTTTAAATGACATGGATAAACACAAGTAAATATTTAGAATTTTCCATCTGTAACTTCAAAAACTTGTTGGCTTTTGATTAAAGCCAATATGCTCGTCAACAATCTGTGAACAGTGTATACATTTGTATATGCATAACATCCATAATTTGATTTAACACAAAAGTTTACAACAATTTTATGGCAAAGGGCGTGCCGGGCTCATGTTTACGCTGCACACATTTCGAATAACGTAAAATTAATTAAAAAAACGGTATACAAAAGATACACGCAGGGCACCAAGAAAAATCCCAACAAATGCCAGAGCTCACTGCGCCTTGTCTTTCAGATTGCTGTTGTTGTTGTTGCCGTCGTGTTGTGCTGTTGCTGTTGTTGTTTTAATTGAGTTCATCAACAAATTGTTTTCACAGAACTTCGACTCTGCGGCCCCCCTTTTTGTGTGTGCGAGCAGCGAATGTGTGGGCGTGTGTGGGTGTGTGTGTGTAATACGCTTAGTACGCGCTGCGCGTAAAAGCTTATAAAGAACACAAATTGACATTGTTCTCTCTGTGTGAGAGTTTTTTTTTTCGTTTGGCTTGTCTCTGTAATCCGATGCGCTTAGTAATTTTTAGCGGTTTTCCGCATGGTCACGGCTTAAGCACAGCACGCCCCAAAAAATATGCCAAAATATTATTTCTAGCTGCGGCAGCTGCTTTAAAAATTGTTTTGTTCTTTTAATGATTGAAAATGTTCGACAAATTGGTTGGTTAACATGATATTGGCAGGGTTTCCATTACTTGCGGCTGTTAAAAATGAAATTTCATTAGCTTGGCTCGAACATTGAACTTCAACTTGGGTTCATCACAGATTTTATTGTAATTGTAATTATAAATGTTTTGTAAGTTAATTAAAATTGCTTAATCAAAAGATTGCCGAGGAATTCATTTCATTTTATACGGCTTTAAGACCTTTTGTATATAACAATTTTCATTAAAAACAAATTTCGATTAATTTATTGTCGAATATATCGTTTCAAAGATTTCATCACTATACATTTAGTACATGGTAAAAACTACTACAAAAGTTGCTTGAATAATTTTAAGAACTTTTTTAGTAAATGCCTACGTCAATTATGTGCACAGGTTGAAAACTATTTAATTTAGTGCAAATAATTGTAATTATTATAATTTTTTAAGTTACTTAATCACATGTTTTCTAAGCAATTTATTCAAATTTATGCTGCTTTAAAACCCACCGTTCTAGCTATTTTTCATTAAAACAAATTTTTTTTTTTTTTGTCGTTTCAAACATTTTTATCAATTATATGGCATCTGAATTTAGTTTACGCTAAAAACTATTAAAAAGTTACTTGCATATTTTTAGAACATTTCGACTAGATGCCTCAAGTCAATTATGTGCACAGGTGGAAAACTATTTAATTTCGTGCAAATATGCAACAGCTTTTAGCGGAACAAAAGGCCAACAAATGGCACACCCCACACCCTTCCACACACACACACACACACTCAGTTGTAAGGCAAGGCAAAAACAAAACAAAAAAAATGAAATAACAATGGGGTTTTAGGCTAGGTGCAGAAAAAAGGAGTGTTGGAAAACTACGCTTAACTATTTCATAACGTGGCAATTTCTTTATTTTTTCCTCCCATTTTTTGTTTGTATTTTTTTTTTTTGCTTTACACTTGGAAAAAAGGGTGTTTTGTTTTTTTTCGCCCCGGCAATTGGCTAACAATTAGTTTTAGGCTTTGCAGCGAAATGTTTTTAAGTGGCGCTACAAAGCTGTTGGCCCCCTCACACCTGCCACCGCACGCACGCGCTCCGCAGGCCGTGGCCGCAAATGGTCTATTGTTGTGACTTTTGACCGGCGGGTGTCTAGAAATTTCGCTTTGGTCAAAATGCAATAACAGAGGCTTTTGTTTAAGCCCCAAAATGGATGAATGGCGCCCACGGCATGCCACGCCCCATTTCGCAGTGACTCCCAAGCTGCTGGTGGCCATTGTTGAACGTGCCACATGTGTGTGTGTGTGTGTTAGTGTGTGTGTGCTTTTCTATTGGTATTTGTATTTGCCCTTTGTCTGGCGGCCAACTGGGGCGGGTCGCAGCAGGGCGTGGCGCATTAAAAAACAATTTGTTGTTTTGACACCAAACTGACCAACGGCTTGGTCTTCCAACCCTCGCAACTGACCGCAACTGACCCGCACAACACACAACATACACACACTCTGGCACCTACACATAATCATGGCAGCATTGTTTGTTTATTGCTGGACAGGATTTCCATTTGCCTTTCGTTTGCTTGTGGCCGACATTTGTATATACACACGTATTTGAATTTGTATTTGTATTTGCCGAGGGTTTTGCTTTTTATTTGCCCGGATCCCAAAGCCAGCACTCAAGTCCCATTTGTTTATATGCAGCTTATTGAGTTCACACCTATGTGTGCACGCTAGCTAAAAGGTGAACTTCGCTTCGGGAGCTCTAAAGCTATTCCCTTTATATTGCAAACATAATCGCAAATGGATACGATACTCTGTATCGTATGTACCCGATATAAAAACTGTATCGTATGTAGGCATGAATAGATTGGCAATTTATATACAACGATAGCTGAATAATATTGTCGTACTATCCTGATACAAAAATACGATATAATCATGCTTATGTTCATATATGGAAAAGAAAATCAGACATTCACTAACCGAATTTTCTCACAGGAATATAAATTCCATTTTACATATAAAGAGATAAATATGTTTTTAAGGATAAACACTGGAATATACAGCGATAGATGGACACAAATATTCCTGACTGGAATATTTGTATATCGTTTGTTTCTACACATCGATAGATAAATACATACAATGTCAAGAAAGTGTTTTAACCATAACAAAAACTTAAATTTTTCAGCTTCTTTTGCAAAAAAAGTAATTTCTCAAATTGTTTGTTTGTTTTTATTGTTCATGGTAATTAAAAGTAGTAACAAATAAATTTACACTTTTTGAGAAGTTACTTTTTTTTGTAAATGAAGTTAAAAAATGTGGATTTTTTCCATTGTCAGAACACTTTCTTGACATACTGTACGTTGGCCCCAACATATAAATAAGTAGTTAAGAGGCTGCGCTTGAATATCGTTTGCCTCTAAGCATCGAAGGGAACACATAAATATCGTTGATTTTGATATGTTATTATATATCGACATTCTCTCTAAAATAAAGCGCAAGATTATCGTTGTTCTCTACAATCCAATAATATCGTAAAAGGGAACACCAAAATATCGTTTGTTTAATATTTCGTTCCTGAAGGCAGCAAATAAATACTTGTTGGCCATTTATCAACAAAGGAAGATTAATTTGCCTCTATATATCGAGCTCATTAAGTATTGATATATCGATAAGTATCGACCGCATCGACAGATTCTCACAATAAGCTCGATTTAAGACTTTTCGAATATCGCATCGCGCTTTAACACGGCCATTATTGGGCTCACACCTCGAGAGCTGCAAATTGGGTTGACTAATGCAATTGGTGCGACTAGCTGAAAGTTTTACCCAGCTCAGCTCAGCTCCGTTCGGTTCAGCTCGTAAATTGGCTTTAATTTGCATTACCGTCAAAGTTATTTGCACATGTGTGCACTTTGCCCGGCCGCACGCTCGAGCAAATTGCAGCTACTAAAGCGCTAAAACGTGACGACAGTTGGCCAAAAGAGGGGGGGCCAGCTGACGACAGGGTGGGAGGTGAGATAAGGCAACGGAGCCCAAAGCAAATCTCCAAGTAAATTCGAGTGCAACAAGCTGACAGGCGGATAAGGTAAATAGCGCCAGTTCCCCAATCCCCCATCGCCTATCCCCACTCCCCGCCAGTTGAAGACGTTGCCCACGCCTACATTTTTCTTCGTCGCTTATTTTCAGTTGCACTCGGCTGCCTCTTTTACTTAAACGCTTATTGGCTTAGTCAAAATGCAACTGCAGCTGCCATCGACTCAATAAATGTCATATCCTTACAGCTTCCGAGTCCTTCTACCAACCAGTTCTACCACCCCTCAACTCCTTGCCTTTCAGTTGCCCGACTGCCTTTAAGAAGCTTTAAATGGCCTTGGCTCAGGCAAGGGACCAACTGCCTAAGTGATGGAATGACAGCTTTTGTGTTTAGCTTATTTAATTGAGAGTCTGTAGAAAGGATATGTACGACATAATAAATTCAATAGACCATTTATTATATACATATATGTATATATATAACTCAGAAAGGCCAGAATACACTACTCAATTAATTTAAAACTTTTGCTGGCAACTTCTTGTTTTCTTGTTTGATATCCCATTTTATTTTCCAATATCCCTGTGGACAATAATTAAAGAAGCGCCTCACGGGTTTCGAAAAATGCCTCCCCACGGCTTGAAATAGTTTCTTCTGATTTTAGCTTATTTATTAAAAATTTGTAAATAAATATAAATATCTTTTTTGCAAACTCAGTTAAAGTTAAAAAATAAACATTAAATCCGGATAAAACAGCTGGTGTTAAATATATCTATATTGCTTATAAACAAGACAACTTTTAACAGTAAGCAAATGGTAATTAAATATTTCTTCTATGTCTTCTCTTTACAGGTATGTAAACTGATGTTAAGTGTGAGCAGTTGACGGCAAACAGTTGTGCAAAATGTTGTATGTATGTTAAAAGAGCAAATATTCCTAACTTTACTTAGATAATTTAGCATTTCGATTTAAATACGTACAAAGTCAAAATGCTTTGCCTTAAAGAAAACAGGCAAGAGCTTTGTGGCCGGGTATATCCGACTGCCCAGCTTCAAACAGTCGCAAACCGTCTTAATTTTTATTGTTATTTTGGGAAAATATATAAGAAATTTGTGCGAGCGGGACGTTGGTATTTTCGAAATTTTTCTGTTCGTTTTTTGGAGCAGCTTGTCAGAAAATTGGTTGCCAAATTTTGTGACTTTAGTCACAATAAAATTTGTTTCGTTTGTTAGATGAATTCATGAGTATTCTGTCTGAGAAAAGTTTGATGTATCTAGCTTCAAAACTGAGAGAGGTATATATATTATTTCAAAAACCACGCGCCCAGTAACACTTTATCTGACTTAGATATGCACAAAAATAAATATTCCAAATTTCAGTTTCTAATATACTCCAATATACTCTTTTCACTTCGTGAACGAGTATAAAAATGTCACAGTTATAGATTCCAATTTAAGATTTGACAGCTTTGAGCTTGAAAAACCTATAAAGAATCTTCCGTTTGAACAACTTTGAATTGTGTAAAATCAGAGTGTGCAATGCGTGTAATGTAAATTCACATTAGGCACTGATGTGGCGCAATCAAAAAGCGCATCGGTTCATAATGCATGCAAAAGAGCCATTAAACTGAGTTTAAAAATCAATCGAGCAAATATTTATGGATGCACTTGCATAAAATGCCAAACACGACAGCAAAATTAAACGCATACAGCAGGGTCGGGCCGCTGTTGAGCTGCGTTAAGCAGCTACCTGACAATGGCGGCGACGCCATTTACAATCCAGCTAAAAATAAACGCAAAATGACAGCCAACAAGCGGCAGCAGCAGCAACAACAACAACAACCACGGCAACAGCCGTAGCACAACTTGCGGCCCCAAAGTGCGAGCGTAGTTAAAGTGTCAAAAACACGCGCACACACACCGTCAGGCAGCGACCACGCCCCCCATCCACGCCCTTAGTCAGGTAGCGGCAAAGCGTGCGCGTCATTTTTATAGATATTTTTCTTTTTCGTGCACTTTGCAAGAGGGTATTACGGTTATGTTATGGGAGATGAAGCACAGTACGAGCTTTTATTGCATCTATATTTACGATCAGTATTTCTTAAATGCTTCTACAACATATCTTACATTTACATATTTTAAATTTTTCGGTTCCATTAGCAAGTGTCCGTTGTCGGACACATGGCTAGATTTACACTAACTTTAAATACAAATTAAAATTGATCAGTTTATTTTGTATTTAGTTTATTTTCATTTGTCTGTAGGAAATACAATTCTTTTCCAACATGCCAAATAATACGGCCGGAATTCGCCCATCTTTGAATGTTACAAACTATGAGATTTTTACAATATATAATTATATTTACAAATTGCATTTGTTGCTATAGAAGCTATTTGTGGTATGTAATTTTCATATTTTTCACAACATTGATAGGAATTTCGATAAATCATCGCAAAAAAACATAAATTATTCGGAGAATTGCAAACTTTTTTGTTAGATATGTGAAATATGTTGTTTTTTACGGGAAAACGTATCGGGAACATATTTAACATTTTTAACATTTGAAAAAAATATAAGAAATGTTAATAGTGGAATTGGTCAAAATCTTTTTAACATTGGACTGTTTACAGTTGGAATATATCAAATGTTTTTTTTTTGTTTGTTTATTATATTTACGATATTCCATATGCCTAAATATATAGTCCAACTGCTCGATGTCCGCAAGGGTATTCAATCGGCGGCAGTCTAAAGATAAATATTCTTTTCTTTGTTGCTAACCAACTCAGCTAAAGCATTTCAGACGCGCCATTTATCTTGAACATACAGTGCGACCCTCGCTGCTGCGCTGCCGTCAGTGGCATATTTGTCATAAATATCGAACAAGCAAGCAAGTGGCGCCCTCTTTCCACTCACGACCCCCTCTCGTTTCCACTCAACAGCTGACTGATTTAGTTGCTGGGCGTGCCAAACGCAAGCTTAACCGATTGATTTAAACTGCACTTGAAATTGCTCAAGCGCTACCTATACGATATACGAGTTTATATATACGATATATACTCCACAGTTATAGTTGCCTGATTGCCGCCATGTTTCATGTGAATTTATTTTAAAAACTCGCCGTGCCAGCCGCCGGTGTCTGACAGCTTGGGCCAACAGGGGGCGTGCGAGTGTGTTTTGTAACTTATGAAGACAACAGGCGCATTGTAATTTATGTGTTTCAAGTGCTGAGCCAGGCGGACGACATCTGCCTGTCTCTCTGTCTATCTGTCCGTCGGTTGGTTTCTGGTTTTTAGGGGTCAGCTCGTGTTGGCCATTGTTTACGGCCAAACACACGCACTCTTTTTGAAGGTAAAACATAACGCAGCCACAAATTGCACTTCATAATTTATGCGCTTTGTCAAAAAGTGTGACCAGATTTTAATTGAATTACCTGCTTAAATATGTGCGACAAGCAGGGTTTTAACTTTTTTGCTTAAACATCAAATATATTGCACGAATTTGTACAATTTATTTGGGGGTAGCTGTTTAAATACATTTTCACACAATTTTAATATTCTTTAAAAAAAATCGAGATCGATGTATAGATTTTAGCAGCAGCAATTTTTCTAATTTTAACTCAATCTTTTTTTTTGTCTAAATATCGACGCATTGAAAATTATTAACACGATTTAGTTTATTTGTTGGTGTAGCATATATTTTAATATTTTTTCTATGTAAAGTTAGAAAAAATATGAAGTTTGGAAGTTTGAAGCGAATCAGGCGAATATTTCAACATTGAAAATTATTTTTTAATGTACCGGGAAAAGTTTTTCGATTTCTGGAAGAATTGCAAGTTTAAAATTAAAATTTCTGCCATCCTTATCTGTTTTAAAGTGCACAACTTTGATGTTAAAAATGTTTATAACTAGTAAGTTGTGTATGTGAAAAGTTTTTAAGTTTTTTAGCTTCGTTTCTGCATTTAATAAGCAACATACTTGGCTGTCATACACGCACACACACGCACACACACCCATCTCCCTCAACATATTTACGCATAAGAATGTTATAAACATTTCACAGCTCAAGTGTTTATGGCCAAGTTCTTAAAGTGAAACTAAACCTAACCTAAACTTGGCAATTTCATCATCATCAATATCAGAAGCTCGCTCTACCGCCCCGCCCCTCCCTGCCGCCTTTGAGTGCTCTTCTCTGCGGCTATAAAACTTAAAAAAGGAAAATGGAAAATAGCTGCGTATAAAATGCAAAAGATTTTTGCATTTAACATTGTAAAGGCAAAAAACTCGCGTGGCTTGCGATGCTGTCAAAAATGTTACGCTACTTTCGCCAGCAGTTGCAATTTTTGAAGTGTTCTGGTTTAGGTTTCGTCCTGGCAAGTCCGAGTGGGTGGTGGCCTGAGAGCTTAATGAGCTTCTCTGGCCTGCCAACTGCCAACTGTGTGCTAATAAACTTTTGCAGTGCCCCCCAGTCCATCCACCAACTAGACAAAGTTCTTGGCTAACGGCTTCTCCACTTTGGTCGCTCAAGTGCGGCTTAAGAATTTCGTGCCAGGTGGTTGGAGTGGGGATTATGCGAGGTGAAGGAGAGGCGCTTTAAATACTGCAGGTATGCACACATTCCATGCAAGCATTTCTTTTAGATTAAATATAATATTTTAATAATATTAAAATTTAAATAATTGATTTTAATCATAATTCAAGGTTAGAAATTATTTCTTATAATTCATTTACCAACACTCTCCACTTATTGGCTTATATTGCAAATAAACTCAACAACAGAAACTCCGCATTATTATTAACCAAACTTACTCTTCTAATTTTCGTTAAAAGCTCAAACATTTCAACTGAAACTTTGAGATTTAGCGAATTTATAGCAACGCGCTTATACATTTATTTGTATAAGTTGCAAAGCGTTATTCAAGTTTCACTACCTTATACAGTTTTCCATTTGCAGCATATTCTAAATTGCGCTTTTTCTGTCTTATATTTCGATGCCTAAAAAGCAACGCACTTATACTTCAATTTATTGTTTGTATAAGGAAAAAGTCGCCTCTTATATTTTAAACATTTAAAAAAGTACTTATACAGTTGTTTGTATAAGGCAAACGTCCAAATGCTTTTTCGAATCTATGATAAATGCCATAGAAAACCAATTTTTTTTATTCAAACAGAAATTATAAGTCCAAAATAAACTGTTTGTGCGTATGACTACATAATTTACTTGCTTTGACGAATTGTTTCTTTAGGAGCATATACCTACTTATACTTACGAACTTATACCATATTTATACAAATAGAAAGTAGTTTAATCAACATCCGTATCCGGATCCGAACTTTTATAAGACTTTATACCTGTTGTTTCAACTGAATCTTATGCATACGTACCTAAAAGTGTATAAGTTAGAAGTTTGGGCAATTTAATTCAATCAACCAACATAAAAGTCCTTCTTTACGTATAAAAGCCTATGCGAATGTTTTTTTTGAGTATAAGTGGGAAGTCCTTTTTCACTTATAAAAACGTATGCGAATGTTTAGAACATTTGAATTTGAAGCTTTTGGCCAAATTCAACCCGACCTTTCGTTTCTTATAATTCGGAAACAAAACGGGGTTTATTTTTAAAAGCACAAAGCAGCATTTATTTCCCCTATGCTGGACAATTTATACTAATATATACGCCGTTATTTGCGTTGCTCAAGCTTTTATGCTATAATTTTGCCAGAAAGCTCTGTATAACAGTTTGCGCCTGGGCTTAAGAGTATTTCATGACTAAGCCGTTTGCTAAAACCAAGAGAATAAACAATTGAGTCTTGGCACTTTGAAAACTTGGCTTGTTTAGCCTCGTTTCATGGTTTCTTGGCTTGAAGGTCGCGCCGGAACTCATTAGACTTAATTATGAACAGTTTAAAAAGTCATTAAGCGCCGGAAGTGGGGGAGGAAATAAAAAGTGGCAAACAGGCGGAACGGGCAATAACAGACGGAAAGCGACAACTACGATGTTAACAATAACAGCGCCAAAAAAAAAGTGTTGAAAAAAGAACAAAACAACAATACAAATGTGAACAGCTAATGTTAGCTGTTAACACATTTATGCCAGCGCGCGTCCTTTTGTTGAACTGTAAATAAGCAAACAATAACAAGAATGGAAGCGCAAACACATTTGTCAGTCAATTCTCAATCGAGTTTTGAGCCTTTGAGCTGCACGTAACTGGAATTACGAACACAATTCAAATTCGAATCACAATCAGCATGCGAGAAGCACTCAAACACGCGAGATATTGAAAAAAACACCTGCCGCGCAGCAACACACAAACACAAACTAATGCAGTCAATTGAGTTTCTGCAATTCGCTATTTACGGCTTACATGGAGTTTCAACATGCACAGCAAATCGCAAATCGGCGACAGGTCCCGGCGATTTGTTATGCGCAAATCGAAATTCGAAAATACACTCGATGTTAAATTATTCGCAGGTGTTCAATAGAAAGAAAAAAAAAAGAAAAAAATGCTGCCTACTTCGATATATGTAGGGCAAATTGTGAATGTGCAGATGGGCGGCACTTATCGTGAATGTTCAGGCGGGCAGTCAGCTGTCAAACAGTCAACGCAAAACTAATTCTAATCCATTGGACTGTAAAGTTTTAATTAAGCCAGCCATGCATAATTTGCTTTTCAGCTTTTCAGCTTTCAGGTTTCAGCCAAATTGAAAACGTTCAAATCAACGAAAATATGTATACATTTAAAAAGCATGAGCTCATTAAATGTGTGTCTGTATCAATTATGCATATTAGCCGCTTAACCTCAAAACTAATTGCGACGACTTCAAGGCGCCGCGGCGCATTTCCTTTCAAACAAGAGCAGGAAATTACAATTATTAATTACATTTTATACATTTAATGCGTTTTATTGTGCGCATTACACATTTATTTGATTTATGTGGCGGCCTCTTGAGCAATAATCGTAACCCCAGCCCGGGACTGCCAGTCAAAGCTATTGTATAACAGTTGCCCCTCAAATAAATCAAACATTTCTCTCCATTCAAATGTACGTTTTTTTTCTGGAGAGTGGAGAGGTTTTTATTATAATGACAAATTTATTGATTGCAGTAATTGGATGTGGAATTTTGTGTTGAAGTTGGGCAGAATCTTAACAATTTCTAAATGTCTTCGGAAGTTTCGCTTTAATTTTACATTAATTGTGCAGATAAACAAGAAACTGTCGCAAAAACTTTTGAAATAATTTTCTAATTTTCAATTAAGCAACAATCAGCAGCTGGCAGCAAAGTACACAGCAATAATTTAGTAGCCAGCCAAAAAGCACGAAAATAAACACAAGAACGAAAAGTTAAATACGAACTTTAAATACACTTGCGACACATTTTCGAGCTACTGTCACAGAAAAACTTTATTTTAGACCTGAACAATGGCACGATGTTGAAATTTTTCGATGTTAATACGATTTTTTGTCTAAAAGACAAATATACTATGTATAAAATATTTCGACAAACAAAAAGTATTTTGTTACGAAATCGAAGTTTTAAATACGGGACAAGTTTATTTAGAGCGAAAGAAGAATCTTGTGCAAGTTTCATTGGACATTTCGAAATGGCAGACAGACAAAGAACAGGAATATATATAATTAATGCATCTGATGCCACATTGGCTGGCAAAATGAAAATAACCTTAGCAAGCGCATGCGACAAAATACCAAAATGTGTCCCGTTGTCTGTTTGAGTGCTGCAAGCAGCTTGCGCAAAGATTTTTTAGTTGCAGTCGCAGTCGCAGTTACAGTTAGCAGTTACCAGTTACTCGTTGCTTGTCTGCTCCGCCTGTCTGCGCAATTAATTTGCAGCAAAGGCGGACACAAATCAGCTGAGTAACACGAACTGAAAGCAATTCCACGGGCAAGACGTATTTTTTTGCACCCTTCTCTTTGGTTTTTTTTTCCTTTTTTGCTGTTGCCGCTGCTTCTTCTTCAAGCTGAATACGCATAAATTCACATCCGGCGACAAGATGCCGTTTACTGGCTGGCAGGGGGTAGCGAAGGCTTTTTTCGGGGGTAGGGCGAGGGGGCTTGCACTTTACCTCGCTCATTTCAGCAAAGGCGAAAAGAAATTGTCAACGTTGCAGTTTCTCAGTTTGTGAGTTTCTCAGTTTGGCAACATGGCAACTTCCGCTTAGCGAAACGACACCAAAAACGAAACGAAACGAACGGAACGGAAATGTGCAAATGAGCACACCATGCATATCTTAAGCAGTTGTCAGGGGGCGGGGGAGGGGGAGGGGTGTGCCCGGTGGGGTATACCCTATGCCCAAGCTCCATCTACACATACAGAACGCCTCCCGGACAGCCAGCGAGCAGTTCAGGTCCAGTCGTATTTGCAGTTTCAGTTTTTCATACCCTGTACCCCATTGAAAGGGTATATTTTGCTTGCAAACAAAAGAGGACATCTACGATACCCTACGAATACTGATAACAGATTCGATCTAGCTACCCGTCTGTCTGCATAAAAGCGTTGATCTATCCTTTTGTAAATCCTTTTTCACAAAACATAAGATAAAAAATGGTGTTAATATTCTTCATCTAAAAAGTTCTACAAATTGAGCAACGACCGCACAAAACTTATTTTAACTTAAGGAGATTATTAATTTTTTATTTAGAAATCAATTTTTTAGTAGCAGAGATAAGAAGAATATGAGGTATGCATAATATGTCTTTATTGATATAGGGAAATTAAATAAAAATTTAACGGACAAACACAAAAACTGTTTAAGTTTAGGAATATTATTAATTTTTGTTTAAGAAATATATTTTTCGTAGTGTGCTAGTAGAGATGCGAATAATATAATAGATGTATTTTTAAATATCCAAATGCCTTGCTCTTTTTTTTATAGTATATATAGTTTATTGTTTGTTTTTATGTTTATGTTTTATGTTTTTATAATATTTATATATACTTCTATAATATGTTTTTACTGATATTTGCATTTCCCAGCCACTCGAAGTTGTGTACAGGGTATCTTTCGGTTGTGCAATCTCGACTCGAGCACACTTGTTTTCTGTTTTCTGTTTTCCGTTCACAGTTGCCAGTGTTGAGTTTTTCTAGTGCCCAATTTTATTTCAACTGCTTGTCACTGCAATTTGATACTTATTGCTGCTGCTGCTGTTGTTGTTGTTGCTGTTGCTGTTGCTGTTGCTGTTGCACCATTTGTGGCAGCCATAAACGGAGATGACAGCGGCAGCGAGCGCCCAGAGTTTTAGCTTTTTCTCTGCGCCGGGCCGCATTTTGTTTTTTTCGCCTAATTGGAAAACTATACACAGCGAAATTGCCACAGCGCTAATGCTCAACAGTGCAGCATGCGGCGGCACAGATACAAATACAAATACATTTACAGCTAGAGCATTAATATGCAACGAAACGGAAGCAGTCACAAAGCGAGAATCGAGGGGCTCTGGGCGCCGGGAATGGGTCGCATGCGGGCTCAAATGATTGGCATTGCAAATTAGAATTTGAGCCTCTGTTCGTTCGCTTTGGCTTGCAAGCAATGCGATATTAAATTTCACAACGTAATTCAATTAACAGCGCTGTTAGGCGGCTCATAACATAGATTTCGATTACAGGCCAGGCTAAAATTTAAAACCCAATTCACATAATTATTGAAAAATCAATGTTAACTTCTTAAAGTGCTAACTTGAACACAATTCTCTGCCAATTGTGCATTTAATTCCATTGCAATTACATTGTGAAACATTCAATTTAAATGCATTCCCCGTCGAGTGCATTTTTAAAGGCGTCAACAATCAATTTCGCAAACATTGATTGGACCTTAACCTACTTGAAATGGAATACAGAAACAGAAACAGAAACACAAAAACCACAATTGAATTTGTTGCTTAGCTATTTCAATTTGTTACTCATTTGCACGTCACAATCAGGCAGCGCCCTTCCCCCCTACAACCCTCCCCCCAAAGCCCCCGCTAACCGCTGACAAACCTGCCAATTGGCGCCGAATTGAGCAAACTATTTGCAGACAAATACATATGCGTATGCGTGTATGTGTGTGGATGGGTTGCGCCCTTGAGAGCCTTAATTAGATTGCATTTGCACTTAAAACCGGAAAAACACAATAACAACCACAGCAACAAAAGCCCGGTAGGTGGCGCTCAAGTAATTGCATTTCTCTGCTAGCAAGGTTGGGCAACCAAAATGTCGACAGTTAGATCAACCGGGCAAATAAGAGCAGCAAAGCAGCAAAAGCAATATATTTAATTTGTAGAGACAAGAAGTTAGAGAGAGGTGAAGTGGGAGAGAGAGAGAGAGAGCGAGAGAGATCTTATGGAGCTGGCAAACTCTTCAGAGAGTGGCTCAGAGAATGTTGAAAATAAGAAATTGTAAAAAGAATATTTAATTTATGTAGATGAAAAGTAAAAAAGTGAGAGAGTGAAAGAAAGAGGGAGAGAGCGAGAGAGAGAGCGAGAGATGGGGGAAGTTAGTAAACTCTACAGTGCACGTTAAAAATAATATGTTGAGCAATTATTTGTATTTAAAATTAAATTACAATTGCAATTTGAAATAAATTAGACGCCTTGAAAACAAATTAAATATATTATTATTATTCATCGTGATCTACTTAGCAAAAGCTTAAAAGTATTTAAGCGCAGAGCAGAGTTGTAGGAATTTTAATTTATGCTTCTAGACGTTATTCTTCCCCTCTCTCTCCCACTCTCTTAAACTCTGTCTCTGTGGCTTGTTCTTACTGCCACAATTTTTCATCAAATGCCATTGAAGTCAACCGCAAATGCGAACGCACACACGCCACACACACACACGCACACACACAGCTTGTGTCTAACTTTGACCGCAGAAAGCGCGTGTCAGCGTTGCAGCTGGCTGCGCTGTCAGCGTCAGCGTCAGCGTCAGCGTCAGTGATGAATGACAGCGACGAGTGTGTGGCATCATTCATCAGGCTTGGCAACAGCCATTCGCCTTTTCCTTTCTCCCGCGGGGCATGGCAAAAATTGAAAAATTCATTACAATTAGTCGACACCACTGACCAGGCTACGCTCCCTTTGGCTGCCTTGACAACGCGCTCCCTCTCTCTGCCTATCTCCCTCTCCCTTTGTTATATGGAAGCAGTCTCCATTTCATGCAATAACTTGGCAATTATCACATACGGCCAAGACAGCAACTCACTCACACATATACAAGACAGTAAAGAGGGTCCCTTGCAAGCTGAATATTTCAACAGCGTTCTAAGGGGTATATTCAATATTAAGTGTCTGTTATGCGACTGTTGTGGATGTAAATTGTTTAAAATTGTACAGCACATAAAGTTCTGTTACATTAACATTGAGCTGATTTTTGAGTTAAAGTTTATGTAAATGAAATGTTAATGTTGTATTCCATGCAAACGTAAGCTTATTATCATTATGTTAAATATAATTGTAGGTTTATGCGAATGTTGTTTACATTATGTTACGTACCAATATTAACACATATAAATGTTGTAGACCTATTCAATTAAGTTCTAAAATAGGTGATGTTAAAAAACCTATTAAAATCGACAATAATATCCATTATCTCTGATAAAAGACTCTATATTAGCTCTCAATTAAATGTTTTTGCTCAATTGGCAATCGCTAAAAAGTTATTTTTCTACATCTGATTTCATAATTAATATTACAGGGTGTTGCAGCCGGCAACCGTTTCTTTAAATCGTTTGTTTTCTTCCACTTGCCCTGCTCGCTTTTTGTTATTGCAATCTGTGCGCCACTTTATTATAACGGAGCAGCTGTCACCAACGCGACCTTTATCACCAGAGCGCAGAGATAAAAACGTTCATTATCATGTCAACTAGGGCGACAGGTCGACTAGGTCGGACCCCGAACAAACACCTTTGCCAGATAAATGCATATAAATACCGATTTTTTGTCTGCCCCCTAATTGATCAAAGAAATTGAAAAGACTTGATAAAAATAAATAAAACAAAACTAAAAAAAATTTTAAAGTTATCTCAACTTTTGCCTGACCAATTTTCACGGCAACTTAAAGCCTCTTAAGAGCTACTTAGGCGCTCCGAAGAGAGGGTTTCGGGCAGGTGTTAAAACTTATGCCCCAGTGGGTATTCGGGCGAGCTCTTCACACTGCTGTCCCAACGACCCCACCTACCCGTTTACCTGGCTGAAGTTTGCCGACTGAACGCCGCTCATTAAGATGCGTTGCATAGCAGCAGGTAGCAAAAGTCAAGGGGCACGTGAAAGTGGGCGTGGCAGTATGCATTATGTTCCCCGTTCTGCGGGAGCTGATAATAACTGCAAAGTTTTTCCACGGCTTGAGTTGATTATTAAGCATGCGCCTGGCAAAACTTGGAATTGTTAGTGCGTGTTAAGGATTTTGCATTAATTATCTGCACACAGCGCCAACAACTTTAACTAAGTCATTATGCAATTGCATACGCCAAACTAATTAAAAATGCAATTAAAGGTGCAGCTCAAACATGTGCCTGTGTGTGCTCAAATGAGTGTGTGTGTGTGTGTGTGGGTGTGTGTTTGTCTGGTTCATTGACACAAAAAAAAAACAATACTCAGGAGACAAAACAAAACTCTAAATGAAAACCAATAAACTATAAAACCAAAAGGCAAGAGATAAGAAAAGCAAGCAAGCAAGTTACAGTCGGGCGTAACCGACTACGCAACACCCTGTTCCCAGAGTACAAATAGCTAACAAATAGGTCGATAAAAGTTTATGATATTATTGAGCTTGACTTTAAATTGAACGCTGATTTTTAAAACAAATATGTATAGTGAAAAAAAAATATATATATATATAAAATCGTGATTCTCATCAGTAACTAAACTGCTAAATTTGCCAACTCTAGCTACAAAACTGTGAAAATTATAATTTGAATCCTAATAATTTATATATTTAAATCAATATATATTTAATATGAATTATTCCAATTTCCAAGACACACAAAATACACAACCAATACACTCTTTTTCACATTAAAAACAGTGCATAAAAGAAAAAAAAATACAACTTTTTCCATTCATAAAATACTAAAATATATGTGCCAAAAAGTTTATCCAGCATTTTATGGCCCCGCAGAGTTTTGCCATTCTTCCGTTCATTCCGTCCAACCGTTCGTTCAATAATCAACTTCAACCTTTCGTCAAAAAAAAAAAAAAAATGAAGAAAAACCAAAAACTTTTCGACTCGAGCGCATAGTTTTTATTATAACTATTTTATTTGACTTTAGTTTTTTTTTTTTTTTTTATTAACTTTAGCAAAAAAGAGGTGCAAACAGAAAACTTATCGATCAACTCTGACGTCAGCTTTTCAGTTTTGGATTCAAATGCGAGGCAGCGTTGAAGTCCACTCAGTGTCAGTGGAGACGTCAGTTTTGTTAACTTTAAGCCAAGTTCGTTAGGTTTCCGCTAAATTGTGTGTCCATTGTGGCTAAAACGAGCAATTTCTTTTCTTATTGTTGCCATTGTTGTTGTTGTTGTTGTGGTTGTTGTTGTTGTTCTTGTTGCCCACTCTGTTTGTAATTCGCATTGTCAACGCTTGCACAATTGAGCTCAAGTGTTGGCCCCTAGGCGAACTCGGGTCAACTTCCCCCTCGGTCTCACAGCTTCAGCTCATAACAAGTTTAAATGTCTTGAAAGAGCGTCGCTGTCGCAGTTTGCTGGCATTCTCGGGGTGGTTGCGGGCGGGTCTGACTACAATAATAATGAGAAAAGCTTAAACTAAGTTTGCTTTTTTCAAATTAAATACATCTATATTTCATACGCACTGTGGTACGAATTTGTGTACAGTTTAGGCTTTTAATTTTGCGAAAATACAGATTTAACGAAATAGTTGTCAATTCGATAAATTGCCTTAAATTACTCATTTTTAATTACATTAATAATATTTATATTATTGATATAATTATTGTTATATTAATTTTATTATTATTATTTAAAAAAATTTATTTTTAATTTTAATATAATAACTAACGAACTCTTCTTGCCCTATCAACTGCTGGACAATGCCAGAAAGTACAAGTCCATGAAGCTCGCCAGCTCTCAAATGATTACCATTATTTCATCTGCTTGGCTTCGACATCAGCTTCTGGCTCCATTTTCTGTTTATCTTCTGTTCGTTTTTCTCTTTGACCACATTGAGTCGCATAATTCACAAAAAGTTTATAATCAAAAAAATAACAGAGGGAAGGAGAGACAAGACAAGGCCAACGCTGTGTGGGCCAAGTTAACAGCTAATTTAATTTTGAGCTCCGACCCAGCCAGATAGCTGTTTGGAGAATTGGATCATGCTTCAAACCGACCAAAACTAAACATTGGCCCACACAAATTAAGAAAAGCCCTGTCTAAGCAGTTGGAAAAAGAACTGTGTAACTACTCTAGTTGTATATTTTATTGAATCCAGTTTGTATGTTTGGTCGGACCAGGCCTGGCCGGGCACTGATTGTCGAGCCTTCGTTTCGTTAGCCGTACACTGATTGCCATGGGAAACAGATGCGCAGGTGGAGGCGCCAGATTGTGGCTCGTAATGGCTAAAACGAGGTCAGCCTGAGACACGGCAATGGCAAACAGAACAGAAGCCAAGAGTCAAGTCAACTCAACTTAGCTCAAGTCGAGTCCTGCAGCATCAGCAAAAAGAAAAAACAAGCCAGAGTGCTCCAAACGCGAGTGCTCGACTAGCAGTTATCCTTTAATATATGCTAAATATGCTAAAAAATAAATGGAAAATTTTATTAAAAAAAAATTTTACTAAGATCATAATCCCAACAAACAGTTTGTAATTCTGTTTTTCTGTTTCTGTTTTTTTTAAATGGAAAATTTTATGAAAAAAAAAGTTATACACAGTCACTAAGATCATGATCTCAACTAACATGTTGTAATTCTGCCCCACAATATAAATAATTTAAACAATATATTCTTCTGTCCACACAATTGCCATATAGCCTCGTTTACAGGGTATACGAAACAAATATACATGACAGTGGCCAGGCGCAGCTTTCTTGGCATTGTCGAACGAATTCAGGCAGCAAAACAAGCACTAGAAACCAGCACAATAAAAAAAAAATAAATAAAAATAGAGTAGCAAATGAACTAAAACTGAATACGTAAGATAAACACTAGTAGTTACAACTGGCTGGCCACAGAGGGCGCCACCGCGTGCAGCTGTTGTGTTGGGTTTTTGTTTTTTGTGCAATTGAAACTCGCTTGCTAAACATTTAACAGCTCAACTTTTGCGGCCAAGCGGCCAACTGCAATTAATCAGTGGCACGTGGCACGTGGCACACGCCACGCCCACCGCAAAAGCTTGCTATCGTCCGCACGCGCACAAATTATGGGCCAGGCCAACATGGACAACGGCGGCAACAAAGACAGCAACAATGGCGGCGATAAAAATGCGCGTTGCCACTTGCAACGTGTTGCCAGATTGTTGACGTGACTTTTACGCTTGTCGGCCATTGTGTTGGAAATGTTTTTTTTTTGGTGTGTGTGTGTTTTTTTTTATATATTTTTTTTTTTATATTGTTGCTCTTGTTGTGTGCAACAATGCGGCAACTATTTTGATATTTTTCGTTAAATGGGCGCATTTTTTGCTGTGCAAATTACTTGAACACAAACTGACGTCGCTGATGATGTTCGCGTTGATGATGATGACGATCATCATGACGGACGCCAGCATGGAAAACTGACAGGAAATTGCGTGCAACACTTGTGACATTTTCCGAAAGTAATTAAGTGCAAGAGAGAAAGTGAACAAATTTTGATTTCAGTTTGATTATAATTGCACAAATATTTAAAATGTATTATTTTCAAATTCATTTAATATTCATATTCACATTTGAATAGTCTAAATGTAAAAGCATTTCACGGCTTCTGCCTCAAATCGAATCGTAAGACTACAATAATCGATTTCGCTTTATTTCTTCGCTCCGCCAGCCACACGCCAAATTTATCGCATCAGCAAAAAGTTGCACATGTCGCACGATTTCCTCTTATGACAGTTTTCGCTTTTCCTCGCTTCTTCTTCGGGGACGGGAGTTTTGCGGCTGTTTTATCTTAGCCACATGAGCTGTTCGCATGCTGTGGCATCTAACCGCAGCCACGCCCCTTAGATGGCTTGCACAGATAGCTCAATTAGTAGACTAAAATTTTCTTAATTAAAATCGAGTGTATGTGTATTTGTTTTTGCGGGTGTCAAACAAGGTGGCCCGCCGGCTGTTGTCCCAGCAACAGTTTGTATTGAGCTCGAATTTCAGCTAAAGCGTTTACTTATATAACACTTTAGTGCTGTCAACTTGCTGGCATTAATGTCAAATTACGTTTGACATTGCGTTAGCTTTCGCTGTCAATTTTAAGGGCCACAGTTAATATAACAATTTATGGGCAGCACTTGCCAAAGGCAAACATTTTAAAAATCAAAACAATAATTGAGAGTTAATATTTTGTTGAACATGTTGATTTACTGATTTACAAGTAAATGAAGCATTTTTAACAATTCAACAATACATTTTAATTAGATTTCGGACTGAGCATTGTTGAGTTAAATTATCAAGAAAGTGGCTTACCTTTGAAAAGAAAAAAAAGAAAAAAAAAATCTTGTGGCAACTTCTGCACTTGACATTCGCATAATATTCTAAATTACTTTTCTTTTTTTTTTTCAATTCCAACTCATTTTAAATTTACAAAACACTCTGCGGTATGACTAAAGCAAATGAGGAATAGAAATTACAAACAATTTTGTATTTAATTAAAATGACAAATATGCTCGCATATATATATTTATTTTTTTTTTTGTGTGCATTAAGTTTGCTTGAAATGTCAACAAAATTAAAAAAAAATAATAATTTAAAAAAATTAAATTCGCCCACTCACTTATATAATAAGGATAAGGTTTGGGTTCAACACAGGGTGGACAGGATTACAATCATAGCACAACAAAGGTGCCAAATACAACAATAGAGGGCGCCAGCATTGTGGGGACTAACAAGAAAAAAGTGCTTTGTAATCAGCTTAGGCTTGAGTTTGAATGATTTTCGGGCTTCGTTTTAAGTTGACTGTTATAAAAAAAAAAGCAGACCTTTTGGGGCTGCTGCTGGGGTTATATGTTTGGAGTAATCTGTGTGCCGACACGTGTGACCATTTTTTCCCAAATTAAGTCATTTGTCAGACGCAGTTAACGGCGAGCGATTGTCAGGTGTGGCCAGATGTGATTTGGCTTGTTATGTTTGGGTTATGTTCGTAATCAGCATTGAAATGCGAGCAATTTCACGCCTGGACGCTGGTTGACTCTTGATGTGGCAAATGCATTTAATTAACTTTAATTTGTTTTAATTAAAACTTGAAAATGCGTTCCGATGCTGCTCATTAAGTGTGTGTGTGTGTGTGTGCGCGCTGCCCAAAAGGCCAACGTTAACGAGATGCCCAAACAAGCAAATATATATAAATAAATAAATGTATATACTCTATATATATATATATATATATACATATATAAGTACATTAGATGTCTATATAGAGGCGAATGTGCTTTTATGTGCCATGTGCTAAGGCTGCATAATCCTAACAACAACAGCAAGCAGAGAACAGCAATGAGAAATAACATAAAATATTGTTAAATGGCGCCCGGCTGCATTTTAATTACATTTGCATAAGATGCAGCTTATCTAAGCAGAGGCAGCTGCAACAGCAGCAACAACAACAACAGCAACAACAACAGCTAGTTAGCAGTTAACGTTTACATATATTGCAGCTTACAATGCCAGTTTACAGTTTACGGTTTACAGCCATTCAATATATATATTTTTTTATTGTTGTGTTTTTGTATGCATTTAAGAACAATGCTGCCAATGCTGCTGTCGAGTGCAGCAAGTCGAATGCATATTATGTAAGCTGAGATGTAAAAAATGTTGGTATTAAAATGTAAACACTTGAAACTATTTGGTTAAAATACATTTATTTAAATTCTTATCATATACAAAAAGTTTTGTGTTTGGTTTATAATCAAAACCAAAATGAAACTCAAAATAATTTCACTTGTTGTCTTAACAAGCAGCCGCTCTGATTTCGATTTCTCTCCACTTTTATTTTCTCTTTCATTATTAATAATAATTTGATTTATATAGTTTTTAATAATCAATAGATAAAATAATTCATAGCCATAAAATAATTTATGCACACATTTATTTTAATTTCATTTCATTTTGATTTGTTTGGTTCAAGTTTAAAAAGTTAGTCCAAGAAAACCCATTTAGTTTAATATATTCATTATATACATCCAGAATATGTCAGTAAACAAATGTAGAAATTGTTTTATAGTTAAATTGGTTTTAAATTGAAAACCAATTTTTTACTGGCTATATATTTTTAGATACAAAAATTGGCTTTAAGAACCAATTCAATTTGTAACACAACTGAAAACAACTGAACAATATAAATCCGCATTTAAAAATTTGCTTACTTAGTTTTGTTTCAATCTGACTTAACTCTATTCTCAATTTCACATTTCTTTGCAGGTAAATTAATCAACTTTGCAGAACATTTTCTGGCCAACAGCTGCTTGTGGCTTTGACTCAGGTTTGGTACTTTGACTGCACTTTTTGCGACCCAGGTAAAACTTTAATTACTTTGGCGCTAAAGTTCAGCGCACTTAACTTTGTGCAATCCACAAAAACTTTAAGCCGCTTACCAAATACGATTGCCCAAAAAGCAAAGGGAAACCTTAGAAAATTGCAACAAACAAGCAAACTGAATTTTAGCCGTTTTTTTTTTTTTTTGGGTCGATGAAACCAAATGGTAACTGCAAAACTAAGAGAGATAGGGTAAAAAAAAAAAAAAAGGTCGAACCAAAATTGACAAAAACAATGTTCAGGGCTAAAAAGTACATATGCCACAGACACCAAGGATAGTAAGAAGATTTGTAGACTGACCAAAGGGCACAAAAGCAACAAATCAAAAGCCTACAAAAACGAACACAAATATTGCATACAATCTACAGTTTGAATATGTACTACATTTGCTTAGCATTGCACTTTTATTTAGGCCGCAAAATACTCAAAACAGCCGAGGATAGTTTTTTTTCTTAAATACCCTGTAGCACAACCCTCGAGTGCCAGTTGGGTTTCTTTAATAATCGGGTTTTTCGGTTGCAGCAGTCACCGATTGTCAGCATAAAATCCGCAACCGCACACAAAAACCTGCCGAATATATGTATATATATATATATATATATATGTTTTTTTTCCCACATCCGTAACCCCTATTCCCCCTCTTCACGCCAAAAATACAAATTATTGCAAAATCATTTTTGTACCTCACAAACTCTACATGTTGTTCTATTGTTGTTGTGCGACCTGGCGCATTGTTGCAATGCAAAATTATTTGCATTGAAATACACAATGTTAAAATTAAATAGACAACCACATCCTAAACGTAACCATAGCAAATGCGACCAGATAAGTTGCAATTCCGTTTACGCATTCGATATGACTGTGGATGGCAACACGTAATAGAAACAATAATAAAAACCCGAAATAGTTTTCATGTGCATAAAATATTTGCTATTCACATCTCTATTTGCATTGAATCTAGTTTTTATTGACTAAATGCAGAAATTGTGTGCACATTGTTGTATCCAAGTGTGACTTCATTAAATGCAACAAACTGAGCAATAAAGTCAATATTTTCGCAATCATATTTCGTTGATAGAGCAAAGAAAGCAAATCTATGGAATTTTTGGGTGCATTCGATGTTTTCTCTATCACATTCCAGCTTTGAAGTTCTGACTACTTTTTTTGTTTTGACACGAATCAGATGTGAACACACTTTTCAAACCTCATCTAAGTTGGTCACACTTATGTTTAACCTCACATAGGTTGACTTGGCAAGAAACCAATCACTATTCGTTAAATCAATATAACAGTCTGTAAAACTGCATTCACATAAAATGCAATTTAATGCTTAGCTAGAACTGAGAACTATAGACACAGACACAGACACACACACACACAGGCACACACAAGGAGAGACACACATATTGTAAAATACGAGTCACAACAGAAGCATAAACAATATTTATAGTTGGTCTACAGATGGGCGGCGCAACCGCCCAACATAACGACTATGAATTTGCGGCCATAAAAGCCAAACATTGTAGAGCAGCTGGCCACACACACACACTCTCTCCCTCTCTCTCTCTCTCCCTCTTTAGTTTACAGTAGCCACTGCTGTTAACCGTTGATATAGAGCCTGGGGGCACAGACTGCAGAATTTTATTAACATTGCGTAGGATTCGATCAACATTTGAAGCACATTTCAATGGTTTTTATGGCAAAGCAAAGAACATCAATCAAATGGCCAAATATTATTGACAAAACATGCGCCACGCCTAGCCGGATGGTGAATTCCACTTACTCTTCTCTAACGCATAAAGAAAAATAGACCAGAAATATTGTACATAAATCTAGTACAAATGTTGTTGAGATGGATATTTTATAGACTGAGAACAATTCGTCTATTAAGAACTTTAAGTAAACTTCGACATTCGTCTTTACAATATATTTATCTATAAATTCAGTACATAATCTAAAATATTTTTTTTACTTAAAGTAAGAACGTTTTAAGCTTAATTTAAGTATGAAAATTCTTGCTGGAGCACTTGCTGCTTAACTGAAGCATGTTTTATTCTTATCTATTTCCAACAAGGATAAATTTGGCTTACTTTAAAAAGTTTATTATAATTTTGAAATATTTATTAATTTAATATACTTATATTTTATTTCATTTTTATTTCATGTGGGCATATAAAAATTCAAGAAAGAAACTTTCTTTACACTATTTTTGATTTTACTTGAATTCCGTCCCGCATTTTTCGACAAGTGTGCCCATTCTCCTTTATATATGCATATATATTGTCAATTGGGCGTGCCGCCGCAAACTAGGCTACACTTTTAATGTCAAATTGACAAGAATAAAACACAAGTCTCCGCAGGACGGAGATGAGACAATGCTTCGTAATAGTTTGATAAATTGAGCTAAAAAATTGATTGATGCCTGCGAGTGGGAGAGTTCCTTGTCCACAGCCGCAGACGGGCTGAGTCCTTGAAGGCGTCTGTTTTCAATAGAGAACTAAGCGCAATTTGCGTCTTTGTCGCTGTCGGTCATCGTGTCTATAAGTCAAGTTGGCCCACCCACCCCCTACCCCTGCCCCGCCCACTCGACCTCTCTCTTTCTCTTGCTGTCTCGCTCTGTACGCGTCACAGCATAAATCAATCTAATTATTGCGAATTTAGCAAATGCGTCGACGTTTTGCCAACTCCTGAGAGACAATCCCCATCTCGAACAGTCTGCCGAGCCTAATGGCAATTCAAGTACTATAATTATCCACATTTGTTTTCCCAGCTGTGCTCGTTGTTGTTGCTGATTTTATTGTTCTACGCTTGTCTATCATTATTTGCACGCATTGCCTGGCAGACACCAGAGCCAAGGTCAACCAACGACTGAACAACGTTGCCAGACAGATGAACAACAAAAATATAATATCAAATGAAAGAAACGAAAGAAGCAGCGAAGAGAGTAATTTATATAAATAGCATACTAATTTATTTGGCACTAGGCCCCGTTCCATGAACACAAAAAACTCTGGCAAAACAGGACTCTCTGGCAAATGCTTAACATTGTATTGTACTAAAGAAAAATACTGAAAAAGTAAATATATAACAGGAAAAACCTTTCAATAGTTTATTGGCATTTCCAAAAAAGAAATCCTTGCCATCTGCTTTCAGCTGGTTTTAAACTGAGAACTGAACTGCTGCTTCCACTTAAAGATTGACTTATGTGAGCTATTTTTAGAAATTCCATTGTAGATTGAACGCTATAAAGCTCTAGGAGTATTATTTGACCAATCCTTTTCCTGAATCAACAAATATTCAAGCCTAACGAGAATGGATTTAACCCAAACTTGACACAAGTCTGCGTTGGCTTACTCCAAGCACCTCGTCTCTGGCCTGGCAGCTGTCGCATCAGCAACTAGTTGTAAGAAATAAATATCCTTTGAGCGCTGCCCTTACTCCACTTCCTTTTGCTTTACGCGAGAGGCAGGTCAGTTCATTTTGTCGCACCCGAACAAAGTTTTCGCGCTGAAAGATACAATTTAATGCTTGACTGCGAGTTGCGGGACATAAACTCATTTTGCCATTTCGACAGTTGCCCGGAATGGTGGCCGGCGCTAAATCTGCCATGCCAGGCACGCGTTTGGTTAGTTGGCCAAGTTGGCAGGTCCCAACTGTTACCTGCTGGCTGCCTGCCTGCCTGCTACCTGCTCTAATGGATAGTGTAACCAATCAATGCGTAAGCGTTCAACATATGCCAACTGGTAACTGGTAGCTGGAACCATAGTAAATGGCAACTTGGCAGCACTATCCCCACTCACCACTCACCACTCAGCATTCCCCATTTGCCCAATCCCCACTGCTCTCCACTGCTCTGCTAGATGCTATTAAAAGTTTGCTCAAAGTTTCGCACATAATTTAAACTATGACATAGAGGCCGCAACTTGCACCCGGTTCAACATGATTAGTCACCAAACAGTTTTTGGTGCCTTGGCAGCAGGTGCCGCAGCTGATGCTCAAACTGTGTGGTTCGTGTCCCCGCTGATGATCTAGCACTTTCTGCCAGTTCCAACCGGTTACCACTTTGCACACACATTTTCGACCAAATCAGCGACGCATAAATGGCAGCCAATTGAAGCTGGACAAGTGCCACAAAGTTTTACTTATCGCGCTGGAAAGCTGAGCAATTGAACCACTCAATGGAGCACTTCATTTATTACTTTGTTAAAAGTGCAGCATTGACATTTTAGGCAAAAGTATATCCCTAATTATTTTTGTTTTATTCAGACAAAAAATGTTCTTCTCTTTTTAAAGTGGTTTTTTGGTTCTCAATAATTTGAATAACTTGAATGACAAAATAGCTAGTTCGACTGTTAGATAAAAATTTTAAAATGAGCTGCAAAGCTTAACAGTACTGAAGTCTTTTAGAATTAGTAATTTAATTTAATTTATAATCATACAAGTTAATTGAGCAGGTTAACTTAAATTTATAATTATTGAAAACCTTCAATGCTAAACAAACAAATTTTCCTGTTCATTTTAAATTTCCCCACTTCACATTAAATTCTTTAATTAAATGGTATGCAATTGTAGCAAATTCTAATAAGATCGTTATTTAAAATTTAAAAGTCTCTCAGCACTGTCATAAATCTTAAATTGTCGCTGCTGCAGTCCATTTATCATACACCTGGCTGGTATTTTATTTTTTTTTTTGTTCTTACCATTACCAATTAATCTGTTGATTGCGATGCCAAAATATATCATAAATTCTCCCGAATGCTGTGCGTCTCGTACGTGACAAAAATTGTTAGTTGATTTTCCATTAGCGCTACGCTCGTTGAATGAAGTATGCGCTCAGCTGGCGTATCCTTGACGTCCTGTCAATTGATTTAAATGACTTTGAAGCTGTCGCTGGCACACAAACTAATTAAAACTGTTCCACGGTTGCTTTCGCTGACTTTTCGGGCGAACAGAATGGGGGAGGAAGGGGTTATGCTTAAGACAGCTTATAATTTGTCTCGGTTGAATTGGGGATGGAGGAGGGGCGGGCGAGAAGTGTTTCGACTTAAAATACAAAAGCTTAAGCTCAACATTTTTAGGTTGCTTCAATGAAATGAAAATTAAATTTTGCACTTTGTTTTCACTAATTGGCAGCCACAAAAATTCGAGTGAACGACTAACCGTGCTACGTGTATGAGAGTGTGCACTGTGAGGTCATTTGTGGCATAAATGCAAAATGGGCGAAAAAAGCCTCAAAAACCGCAAACATGACAATCATATACAAGGAGCACAAAAATCAAATACAGTTTTATTGCACAGATGCAAATGGTCGAAAGAGGGGCCGATTGAGAGAAAGCTACACTCAGAGAAAGCTATCGTTCTAAATACTGGAAAATAGACATATATATAGAAACAGAATAGAATTCATGTGGCTATTTCATATATATTTTTATTTTTTCAAACATATTTTTTATTTAATGTTTGAATATTTAATAACCATAATAACCATAAGTAATATTCAAAATTAAAATATCAAAAAATTAAAATATATATGAAATAGCCATATGAATTATATTCTGATTTCTATATGTTAATCGCCATTTGTATTCGTAGTTTGGTGAATTTTCAACTTTGCCGTGCTTTTGGCAACCTTTTTTACTTGATATGAGAAGGATTTCTTGAGCTCTCTTTCTATTTTCCTCTGAGTGTACAGAAATGAAAACCGCAAACACATTGTTGCATCTCGCATGTTGCATAAATTTTGGAGCGCACTGTGTGAACAGCTGTTTGGACTGTGAGCTCTGGCCGGGCTCTGGCCGCAATCATAAAAAATCAACGAAGCAGCCGAGCGGCAAATGCATTTTCAACCGGTTTTACGACCAACAACCACAAAACAGGGCTAAAGAAGAAGAAGAAGCAGAAGAAGAAGCAGCTGCAGCAGCAGCACGAGCAAAGGACAGTTTTAAGAATTGCAATAAAACATTTGCAACAATTTAGAAGCCGTTACGCGTAAGCAGCTGCAGTTATTGCACTTGTTGTTGCAGCGAGCCAATGCTGCGTTCATACACACACATACACACACACACACGCGCGCATTTGATATCTGCTTGGACATGCAGTTAGCTGACTTTGTGGCCAGGCCACATTAAGCGCCATTAATGGCCAACACATTTCCGCATCCGTTGGCCCAATGCAACAAATGCTGGCCAGAGATTCGTGTTGTGATTTCCTTTCCACATTGTGTTACCAAGATTCAGTTTCAGTCATAAAGTGCAACTGCTTTCACGTTGGCTGCAAAAATTTAAACGAGGCCAAGTTGCCAATTAGTTTACAAGAGATGGCGCTAAAGCGTTATCCATTTATATAATATCAGGTATTTAGCTTTATTCTACTGTTTAAATTTATATTTTCGGCTGTACGTTGATCAGCAAACAGTTTTATGCACTTTGATAAACTTTACTAAATCCCATAAATATCCAACAACTAAAGCATTTAAATTGCTGTACAAAAAAAAAAAAAAATTGATTTTTTTGCTTTGAATATCTTTTAAGTTCAATCAAGTGCAAAACTTGTCGATAAACGATGTCGAAAGCTACCAGAAAATAAGTGGAGAAATTTATAAACCAAAAGCCGCTAAGCACATGCTCTAACATAGATCTTTAATGTAAAACTTAACATAACAGGGGCAATGCATAAAATTAACATACATTTAACACTCAACACTTTAGTTGCAGAAAGTATAGAGTATCTAAACAGTATTGAGGAATGCCCATGTTTATATTATTATTAAATATATATTTAAAACACGTAAAATGTTGCACAATCATGTGAGAGTATTATATGAGGCACATTTATAGTTGAAGAGCGCACGAAATTGTTAAAGAAAGCGTGTAAAAAATATGGCAGCTGCGATTTTGATGTGAATACATACACACACACACGTACACCCACTTATTTATATACGTGTATTGCTATGCGTGCGTGCACACGCGAAAAAGTAGCACATACATTTTGTGATTCTCGAAAGGGCGGGCTTTCAATGTTGGGGGCGGGTTGGGGCAAGGGTTGTGCGAGTGTGGCATGTGCAGCAAAGCGTAGCAACTAAAGATGGCAACTGGGCAAATGGAACACTATTTATTTGGGCGCACACACACACACACACACTGACACACAGACACACAGACAGTGTAACAGCTGTGACACATTTTATGTGAGCTAAGTAAGTGATAAAGTTGGACTTTGATTTTGGCACTCGTTCAGGCTTGACTCACATTTCTGTCACACGCCCCACACTCGCACTTGACTCCAGTCAATGTCAATTTTTATGGCGTTGTGCAAAAGTCTTTTGTCATTGTTGCTGCTGTTGCCAAAAGGATTTCGATTTGGCTGTGGCCAAACATTGCTCACAGCTCAAAGCGCAAAGCTCACTTGCGGTTTTATTTGTGCCGTTTTACTCACACTAATGGAAGAGATACAAACAGAAAGTCTGCTTAGCTGCAGGCTTTGTTCACAAAAGTGCCAGAAATCAGTCAAAGAACCATCATTCAATTAAAAAAAGTAAATACATTTTTTATTTTCTGGATATAGTGTATCTTCTCCTGTTGTTTTTTTGCTTCCTGTTTCTGTTATGCAATGCAATAAAATATTTCCCGGATAAACATACACATTTTTGGCGACAAGCATCAAAGCTGTACACAATAATGGGAAATAACTCATAATATTTTTACTGCTTTATTGCTATTGGTTTGTGTGTGTGTGTGTGGTATATATATTTAATTTTCCAGGTTTTTTTTTTAATTATTTACTCATAAATAGCAATAAAATTCGATTTGCTTTCATGGCAAGGAATCTGCTTCAAATAACATGCAACATGGAAATTTCATAACTTAAACGTCAACTTTCAACTTTCAATAAATATGGCAGCAGCAACAACAACAACACACTGCCTTACCTACCTTAAAAATGTAATAAACATATTGACGTACTCATATATACATATGTACATGTCAATAAATTGAATTTTGATGTAATAAACTCAGTGACGGGTTAAATGTTGCGGGGATTTTAATAAAAAAAGAATGTTTGTGTGACAGGCAGCGGAATAAAAGTAAATAAAAATTAAAAATATTGCATATTGTGTAAATATTAATGAAAGTGCATAAGATTAAATGCACAGGCAATGGCCAGTGGGCGTGGCATCCTAATTAGCGAGTAGCGCACAAAGTCAAAGCCGATGCTGCTAATAATTAACTTAGCATGCAAAATGACATTCGGTTAAAGTGAAAATTATCCTCTGGCGAAAAGGTGCACAATTAAATTTATAAAAACAATGTATTTATAAATAGTTAAGAGGACATACATTGTTGTTAAAAAATGCCTTCTTCGTTCCAAGTTTAAAGTAAAATTAGCCTACTGCAGAAAAAGATTCGATAAAATGATTGGTTAATTCTTAGTAGGACAATTTGAAAAGTTAACTGCAGCATTTAAGTATAACAAATTAAAATAATATATTAACAAGATTTATATGTGCACACTTTAATCTTGTATATTATCAAGTGTGGGCAATAATTGCCAAGTTTTAATTAAAATGTCGTCACATTGCGTCACTAGAATTCAGTTCAGTTGGCAATTAGCAAGCTGAGGCCATAAATTTCATCGTAATGAAATTGGCTCAAACATTTGCCAACACACACCCACACCCACACCGTCACAGCCAGGCAGACAGCCAGATCATATCACACATACGTCAAGTGCGCCCAGACGCAGTCTTCGGAATTGTCAGCCTGCTAACTAAATGTGCATAATTCTCGCTAGATAAGAAGCCAGCAAATGCAAATTATAAACCCAAATACACCCACAAGTTGCGGCAGACCACGTGTATATATCAGACATACACTGAGAGATAACATGAAGCATTTTGTGCTTATATCAAGTACAAAGTTTATCAAAATTTCGCAAAGGTAAAAAGTTTTTCCAGCCCAAAATTCGTAAACACAATGCTCAATATAAAAAGTTTAATCGTTTTATTGAAAACGTTTTACGCGTTTGTTAAAGGCATGCACACTTTTGTAATATACCATTTTTATTTAATATTAGTACTCAAAATTAAAAAAAAAATACATTATAGTAATTTTATCCTACTAGAAGTCAATGTTTATTCTCTAAGTGTACATAGGTAAATAGCTAAGACATCTTTCTAACTGAGGCCACAGATACGCACACACATGGCTGATAAGTTGCTTGTGTGACCTATTTGACAAGAAAAGTTTGTCAACGTTGCTGCAAATGTGCCAGATAAATTTACAAATCTTTTGCTTGGTCAACTTTCGGCTCTTGCAGCTGTATGCGAAATTTATTTAATTAAAGCAGCCCCATTGTTGTTGTTATTGCAACAATTATAAATGATTTATGTAATTTACTTGCCACTCGAGCGACAGTGTGTCTATCTCTTTCTCTCTAGCTCTCACTCACTCCTGTTGCAGCCATATGTGGCCAGCAATTGTGTCTTAAACGCAGTCGGTTGCTTGGAATACTTTGCTTTGTTTAGTTGCTTATTAGATTATTCATGGCTCAGCTGACAACGGGGAAACTGTAAAGGCATTGCAAGAGTGTTGGCTATTATATAAAGATGTATAAATATACATATTTATATTTATAAACTGTGATTACAGATATTTCAACATTTCAATTTCTTAACTTATAACAGGCTTAAATAATTTACACCTTGAGATGATGTTATTATTAACAGAAAATTGATTCCTAACATTAAAATTTGTAGATTATATTTGCTTCGTACAAACATTAATAACATTTTAAGGCTTCTAACACTTACAGCTTAAGAATATGTTATTAACAGAATTTTATTTGTTTAACAGTAAGAAGCAGAAATTCGATTTATTTCATGTAAATTCTAATTGAAGTGCGTCCATAACATATTGCGTAGCATAAATTTATTCTAAATAGAAGAAAGAAGATAAAATAAGTTACAGAAAAAGATAGACTTACAGTGTACCTAAAAACACTCTATTTTAACCAAGCAAGCAAGAGATATGTTTAACAACCATATAAACATTCATTTATCTGGTTTTATTTTGTTTTTTCTCTAACCAATTTTAACCAAAATCACAAATTGAAAATGTCATCAAAATCACATAAATTACATCATCACAACAGCTGTAAGAAAATGCGAGATGTAAACAAAAAGCAGCCAAGAAAACGTCAACTATTTAATATGCAAAACGCGTGAACAGTTTTTACACACCCACACACCCACACACGCACACACACAAGCACACACACACACAAAAACACACTCAACAAACACCCAGAAAAGTCTCAAATAAAACAAATAAAAACCAAATGATTCTCGTATTAAATGGAAGGCGTCAAATTGTTGTCGTCTGAGAACTTTTCGCGCTTGGTGTAGAATTTCATTGATGCAGCGTCTAGTACGTGATAATTGCTTAGTTTTCGCAAAAATACGTTCAAGTACCAAACCAGCTCAAAACTTTTCGCGCACTTTACATTTGAATGACGAAATTTTAACCGAAAAAAACTTGTAAATATTTTCCCACCACAAATACAGTCACCAAATTCATACGCATTGGCATTGCCGATAAGAACGATAATCCGCCCTATTTCGACAAATCGCTGTACGAGGCGGAAGTGGATGAGAATGAGGATATACAGCACACTGTCCTCACAGTCACTGCCAAGGATCACGATGAGTGTAAGTGTGAACCGACACATATTTGCATGCGTATTAAAAAAAAAAAATTGTTTGTTGGTTGAGTAATACGAATTGCTAACAATTATTTTCCAGCCTCACGTATTCGGTATGAAATCACCAGCGGCAACATTGGCGGCGCTTTTGCGGTTAAAAATATGACGGGTGCCATTTATGTGGCCGGCGCTTTGGACTACGAGACGCGACGCAGGGTAAGTTGAGAGCGGGCCTTTACTTTATGTTGTGTGTAATCTTCCAAGCATTCGAACAGCGTGTCAACCAATGTGGTTGTTGTGTTTACTTTAAATTTATTTCATATAAATTTTAATATATATATATATATTTATCTTATATATATATGTGAAACGGTTCAGTCAGCTGTGAAATTTGTTTGTGCCGCACATAAATTTAACAAATTGGAACTCCTTTGTCGGGTTCTGGCTTTAGCTGTTATATACATAATACATTATTAGCATAACTGGCATACAAATAAATTATTTGTGCTCTCCCCAAAGTATGCAATGGAAAATTAGACTTGTAAAGAAACTTTCATTGATTAGCTGCAAACTTAAAAGCAGTTTATATGCATATATATTGCTTGTGCAATCAATTTAGCAATTCAATATGTAAAGATCTCGATGACTATAAAATTCATTAGGAAACTCTGAGGCAAGTGCTTTTCCCACTGAATTTCATTACGTGCTGCTCACCGCGAGGCTAGTTAAATATTTAACAGTTCAAACAAGTTTAGTTACACGTCGTGGTCAAAAAGTCGAACACAAAAACCGGCAAGGACAAAGCGCAAGAAGTGAATAAAGCTTGAAATGAATGACAGAAAGTGAGGCGAAACATTAATTGAATTTCAATTTGAACAAATGAAAAACTTTTATTGTATCGAGAAAGTCGGAGAGGGAGAAAGTGAAAGAGAGTTTAAACAATACAGAAATACGCTGAGAGCCTTATGGAAATACATATTTCCTGCTGTCAGGCAGTTTATAAAGATTAAATAATTTAATGGCGGACATTTAATTATAAAATTTGTCATACAGTATGAGCTGCGTTTGGCCGCCTCCGATAATTTGAAGGAAAACTATACGACGGTCATAATCCATGTCAAGGATGTTAATGACAATCCGCCCGTGTTTGAGCGACCCACATATCGCACACAAATCACCGAAGAGGATGATCGCAATTTGCCCAAGCGTGTTTTGCAGGTCATTAAAAACAAAAATCATACATAAAATACAGATGCAAAGAAAACAATTTTTGCTCCAATTAGTTGAAATTAGTTGTGCTTGTCATGATATTGTTTTTAGCTTATTTTTATAGCTTTTCTTTTGTAGCATTTTTTTTTCGATGTTGCCATTCCCATTGCATATGTATATGAAGCATACGCCACGTTGCCCCCAAATGTCATACACAATGTTATCTTAGCTTTTAGTGCATGTCATGAGTTTTATAAATCAAAGTTTTGCTCGAGTTTTTGTATGGCACAACAGAAAATTATTTATTTATTTGTTCAAATTGTTGCAATCACAGAAATAGTCAACATCCTTTTATGACTGACTAAACAAAATACGTAAATAAATATATGTATATTTGTATTAATGGCATTTCAATTAGGTTTTCGCAAAGCAAATATTTATCTACATAATGTTAAGGCTTAAATACTTTACACGCAATTATTTTTTACCTACTCTTTGTATTTAAAAAGTGTTATTTTTTTGCCCAACACTTTGCAATTTGTTAAGTATATGCGATATTTTTTTTTCGATTTGGCATTTTAAATTAATGCTATTGACGTTTTTCAACACCTGCTAAACAAAATAGTTTATAAAAGATTTATAATTTTTTTAGGCCACTTTCTGGTTGTTTGTATTTCTGCATGGGTGCAAAACAGCAAATTGAACCCAAATATAAAAAAACATATATACATATATGTGAAAAGAACGTATATAACAAATTTAATAAAAAAGATATTCTTTGGTATGCAATAATATACTTGTATATCTACACTGTCGCTGATAAAGTCACATAAATAAAAAATAATATATTGACAAATCATTGAGCACGCGCTGCCAATTAAAAAACAGAAAAGTCAATAATAAATATAAAAAAAAAAAAAATTGTATAAATAATTAAATAAGTTTATTAAAGTATGGCATTTAAAACCAGCTGACAAACTATGTGAATTAACTGATGGACGTGCCGCAGAATATAATAGACAATAAAACAGTGGCACACATTATATACATACACACAGACACATACACACACACACCACATAGGACATTTGTAAATGGATTCAACTTAAATGAATTTTATTTAAATTTATTTTTATCAACTTTATTTATAGTTAATGCAATTGTTATTTTTTTGTTTTAAATTTATATTTGATTGTTATTTATATTTGTTTTTTTTGTTTTCCTTGGTTATTCCCCATTTGCTTTTTCTTATTTATGGCTTTATTTAATGTTAACGCGCACGGCCCCAACATTTGTCGTTGTTTTTTTGGGTTTTCCGCGTGCGTTAGTACGAACTGAAATTGGTCGCCTCGGATAGTTTAAATGAAAATCAAACAACCATCGTCATAAGCGTGCGCGATGTCAACGATCTGCCGCCGGTGTTTCCACAAACTCTGTACGAGCGCAGCCTCAACGAGGAATTGGCCACGCCCTTCACCATCATGCAGGTCGCTATGTTGTTTACAATTAAATATATATACCGCACACCGAACCTTACATACCGTATCGTATGCCATATTATATCGTATTGTAAATACCGTATACATATTATATATACCATTATGCACACTCAGAGAAAAAAAGGCTGGTTTTAATTTCATAATGATTTTCTTGATTTTGCAATAGATCGTTATTACATGCATAAAAGAGTAAACATACTTATTACTATAATAGTATATACATACATGAAATAAACATCAAATGCTCTCAATTAAAGCTCTAAATATCTTAATCGTAAAGTAAGGGATTTATAAAAATTCTTTAAATAGAAAGAGTCCGTTTTAAGCCCAGATTTTGACAGCTTGATTTAAGTGAAACAATTTTGCATTTTTCTCTGAGTGTAATATGTAATAACTTGTGTGTGTATAACAATAGCTCAGCTCTCGTATAACAATTAATTTAACAAGACAACAACAAAACCTCATCGTAATCATTTCGCTCTCATGTAAATTATGTTTAAACAACAATAACACACCCACACACACACACACTCACACAGGCATATAAATATAATAACTATAATAATGAATAATGAATAGCCCATATGCTGGGTTGGTATAAGGTGTACAATATAATTTTATTAAACAATGAACAAACGAAACGAAATGAAAATTCAGAGGAAATCTCATTGGCAAATGTTTTCTTATTTGCTTTTAGGGCCAATTCCAATTTCAATTATTGTTAACGATTTTATTGGCACTGCTTATTGCTTGGCATGTGCTAAAATGCGCTAAATATGCAATTAATTTGTTTTAATATTATAACTGCTTTATTACACTTATTGTTTTATTAAATATGTTAAATGTATTTAATTTTTGATGTTATTTGAAATATTTTGTATTGCTTAATTAATTTTTGGGAAATATTACATCCAGAGATTTTCTGCAATTTTGTAATGTGCGTTTGTTTTTTGTGGTCGGGTAATTTGTGCCCGCTTCAATTACGTGTATACATATTTTGAGCACTTTGACAATTTATACACACTACACACAGACGCACACTCGATCTCTGTTGTGTAGTAGCTGGTAATTAAATTCAATGTGATATTAATTATTTATTCCGACAAATTTATACGCTTAAATCTTTGCATGGTTTCAGTTGCAGTTTTTAGTGATTTGTTTTGTGGTTTTATTAGCTTGTGGTAAGCTACCGTTTAGTTTTACTAATTTAACTAATTTAATTAAATAGATATCCATAGAAATGAGTTAAAGCTGTGCTAAAGCTTACTCAAATAAATTCAATATGTTAAGTGCTGGGCATTTAATATTTTTCACCCAGAAAAAATAAAAATGCATTCAAAAACAAAAGCCGTAAAATATTTTTAACCAACTAATATGCCACCAGGCGCCCACATAAGCCAACGAATGTTAAGTGCTTTAAAACGTCCAAACTAATTGTTTTTTTAGAGACTGCTTTTTTTTGGAGCTTAGTTTTTGCATGCACTCAATTTTATTGTATTTTTTTAAGTATTGTTGTGTAGTTTGATTTCATTATTATTTTTAAGAGCTGCAATTTTGTTTGATTCAATTTGATTTATACATATACATACATATGTATAAAAAAAGGAGCAAAAAGCAAATTCAAACAACAAAGCTAATATTGAAATATTTGTATTTATTTTCCACTGCACTGCACTGATACAGGTCACAGCCACGGATGGCGACAAGGATCGTCCACAGAATATTGTTTACTTCCTAACTGGGCAAGGCATAGATCCCGATAATCCAGCCAATAGCAAATTCGACATTAATCGCACAACCGGCGAAATATTCGTGCTTAAGGTAAGTACAAAAAAAAATAATAATAATGAAATTCAGCGAATTCTTGAATCAACACAATAAACAGCAATTTAAGCATTAACAAACTGTCACCAAAACCGCAACGAGCAATCCGCAAAATAAATAAATATATATGAAAAACAACTAGGAATACGCTAGACAAGAACTACGCGGCTGCAAGATACCCTATAGCACAGCAAAATGTTCAAAAATTTGGGTATATCGATTAGTGCAGATCAATTCGTTTAAAGACAATTCGCAGCTAAAATTAATAAGGTCGAAGTTGACTTCTGCTCAGTATATATGCACACTAAACTTTCATAGCCACTTTTGGGATTGGGTACAGGGTACTAAAAACAGCGCTTAAAAAGTACATCAGGCCAGGGCCGAATTGGAATACACAGCTGTTGTGGCCAGCGACAAATGAAATTGATTGCGAAAAATGCGCACTGATTAAGCCCCATCAATGCGCACTTAATCCCCAGGCAGCTGCCGAAGCCCCAACAGAATACCGCATAACCAGACCAGGCCAACTTAGCGGAACTGGAAACGTGCGAAACTCATTATTTAACATTTAAGTTTTTAGGGCCGCGAATTGTGGCAACGCCTTTGACTCAATGCGAAAATAATTGCATTGATTTATGAAGGTGCCGCATTCAAAAAAATCCCTTTTTTCGCTTTGGCTGCCGAAATGTTTTTTAATTGGGCGCGTCGCCTATGAAGTTGAACAAGTGGTCTCATAAATAATAAAGTTTGCGCAAGTCAATTAACTTGAGAGATATGGACGTTATAGTCGCGCTTCTAAGTGGTCTTATTTTCGTGCTTTACGTATGTGTCAATATGATGTATTTTTCATTTGAAGTTCATTTAGGAGTATATTAAAGCAAAAGACATACAAAGATATTAAACAAATAGAATAGTTGAAATCAATTCAAATCAGAATCAATTCATTTAAAAAAAAAAACAATTTTTGACTTCTCTACTCATTTTGCAACATAAATTTTGTTTTCAAATTTAAAGCCCCGAGTTTGTATTTTTAATCGATTGCTAGCATCAAAAATAATAAAAAACATTAATATTATATGTAAAGTTTTCAAATATCAGGAAAACTGTTTATAGACATTCAAATCCAACAAGAAGTCAACAAATTTTTATATGTGATATCATTGTGATTATATTTTGTCATCAAGATTGATTCTGCTTTCAAAACTAATGAATTTAAAAAAAAAAAAAATTGGTATTATTTTTTTTTCAACTTATTTTGAAATCTATTTTTTTGTTTAATTTAAAATCAAGAATTTTTTGTATTTTTTATCGATTACTAGCATCAAAACCACTATTCAAGCGAATACTAATTAAATATGTTTAACATTCTCTCTCAGCTTAAAAGTTTTGTAAGCCACTTTTAAAAACTGTAGAGCCATGAGAATTTTAATGTACATCCAACAAAAAGTATAAACTAAAAGTACAAACGGCATAAACGGCAAAAAAAAACTCGAAAAACAATGTTATTTTTTCGCAGTTTTTAGCCATTAGGTGAAGTAAATTGTTTCAGAATATGCAACTAAAAGCGCAAAAACTTTTATGTTTTTATTAAAATAATAATGATGTAAGTGGTGCGGATGAAAAAAAAACACACACACACACACACACACAATGTGTCAAAGGGAAACGGAAAACTGACAATCCAAACAGACGCACACACACACGCACACACACATACATAGAGCGCACTCGTAGCTGAACTAATCCCTTAAATTGAATATGTCATAACAATGCTGTCAAATTTGTCATGCAAATTAAAGCGATGACGACGCTTGAGGACTTCGCTTTTTTTGTATTTTTATTTATTCTGCTCTTTTTGTGTGAATATTTTTTGCTTCTTTCATTTTTTACGACTAATCCAATGTCAGCGCTATGAAAAGCTGTTCCTGTTCCTGCTCCTGTATCCACACATGTCCTGCTCTTATTGTTGTATTTGTTACGTTACGCTGCGGCTGTCATGACAGTGGACTGGGCTTGGGTTCGGGTCACGGCTAGGGGTTTTCGTTTCATTTTTTTTTTTCGGGCATGTCGGATGTGACGGGTTGTCGGTAGCCAGGGGACGGGAACGGGGACGGGAACGGGCTGCGTAACAGCATGAGCCAAGAGATACAAAAGTGCTGATTAAAATCGTTTTTTCTGCGCTTGTTATTATAAAAGGTGGGTCCAGGTGGGGGGACACTGGGACGCATTGGGTAATGCTCGACGGATTGCCTGCAGGAGCAGGAGCCTTAACATCACATCACATCACTCAAGCCAGCCGCTCTGTATGCGCATATCAAAGTCAAAATCAGCACCAGGCACAGGCGACCCACAGCTCAGCACAGCTCAGCTCAGCTGTGGACCGCCATTGTGAATGGATAATTTCACAGGGTTACACACATGCACACGGGCGCACAGGGAGTTTCATTCGAGTTGCGTTGAGTTGCACTTGTTCGGTTTTTGGGATGTGAGAGGATTTTCACTGATGTTAATCGGTTTTGCGGTTATGACAGCTCAAATTACACAATAGCCCGGAGACATAAAAACACACACACACAAACTCCTTGCCCTGTCGACATTTTCCCAGTATCTATTCTGCTCACTAATCTCCCCCCCTTTCTCTCTCTCTCTTTGCACACAGCCTCTGGATCGCGATCAGCCGAATGGCAGACCCCAGTGGCGTTTCACCGTCTTCGCCCAGGATGAGGGCGGCGAAGGTCTGGTCGGCTATGCGGATGTCCAGGTCAATCTGAAGGATATCAACGACAATGCGCCCATTTTTCCGCAGGGCGTCTACTTTGGCAATGTGACGGAAAACGGCACCGCCGGCATGGTGGTGATGACCATGACCGCCGTCGACTACGACGATCCCAATGAGGGCTCGAATGCGCGTCTCGTCTATTCGATTGAGAAGAACGTCATTGAGGAGGAGACGGGCTCGCCCATTTTCGAAATTGAACCGGATACGGGCGTGATAAAGACGGCAGTGTGCTGTTTGGATCGTGAACGTACGCCGGATTATTCGATACAAGTGGTGGCCATGGATGGCGGGGGGTTAAAGGGCACGGGCACGGCGTCTATACGTGTCAAGGATATTAACGACATGCCGCCGCAGTTCACCAAGGACGAATGGTTCACGGAGGTGGACGAAACCGACGGCACCGCGCTGCCCGAAATGCCCATACTAACGGTCACCGTTCACGACGAGGACGAGACAAACAAGTTCCAATACAAAGTTATCGATAACAGCGGCTACGGCGCCGATAAGTTCACAATGGTGCGCAACAACGACGGCACCGGCTCTTTGAAGATCGTCCAGCCGCTGGACTACGAGGATCAGCTGCAGAGCAACGGCTTCCGCTTTCGCATCCAGGTGAACGACAAGGGCGAGGACAACGACAACGATAAATACCACGTGGCCTATTCCTGGGTAGTTGTCAAGTTGCGCGACATCAACGACAACAAGCCGCACTTTGAGCGCGCCAACGTGGAGGTCTCCGTGTTTGAGGACACCAAGGTGGGCACCGAGCTGGAGAAGTTCAAGGCCACCGACCCGGACCAGGGCGGCAAGAGCAAGGTCTCCTATTCGATAGATCGCAGCTCGGATCGCCAGCGCCAGTTCGCCATCAATCAGAACGGTTCGGTGACCATTCAACGCTCCCTCGATCGTGAGGTCGTGCCACGGCATCAGGTCAAGATACTGGCCATCGATGATGGTTCGCCGCCGAAGACGGCGACGGCCACGCTGACGGTAATTGTGCAGGACATCAACGATAATGCGCCCAAGTTCCTAAAGGACTACAGACCCGTGCTGCCGGAGCATGTGCCGCCGCGCAAAGTGGTCGAAATTCTGGCCACCGATGACGACGATCGCTCCAAGAGCAATGGCCCACCCTTCCAGTTCCGTTTGGATCCCAGCGCTGATGATATCATACGCGCCTCCTTCAAGGTCGAGCAGGATCAAAGTGAGTACAGTTTATTTTCTAAAAAATCAAAATGTGTTGGGTATTTCAGCGAGTTGATTTATATATAATTTTCGATATAAAGATCGAATATTTAGCGCAGATTTCGTTTATTGTAGTTCAAAACGAGCGCTTAGTGTTGCAAAAGTCTGTTATACTGTTATATCAGCTGTGTGTATTAGCTTAATTGTTAATGTAAGATTAGTTGTGTTTATAGACACAGGCAGAACTGTTATACTGTTATATTATTGGCGTCTATTAGCACAGACTGTAAGTGTCTGTCATATTGTTATAAGTCTAAGTAGTTTTTATAGACACATACCATCCTAAGGCAATATAAACATAAATATATATATTTATATCTAAATACAAATACATATATGTATATATATATATATACAAAGACAATATAAGTATAAATATATATGTATAGTATTTATATTGTCTTCAGTTCTACTGTTCATTCCCTTGCAAATAACAACAAACTGTTATACTATCTTCATTTTGATAGAACTATCTTCCTATCTCAAGTATTGATCAACAATAAAGACTTTTCGATGAATATATATATTTTTTTTAATGTTATATTTTTGTTATATGTCAACATATTAGCTAAAGACAGAAAAAACATATATATAAATTGCAATGCTTATGAAATAGCTACTTGTTACCAAAAACAGCTAAGCCAACATTTGTAAGAGCTTTACTTATCAACAAGCGTATACTATATCATTTAGGGCCTGTTGAAGCACTCAGCTGAAAATGGCTCTTGCAAAAATTTAGTGCATGAAGTGCAAAAGTATTTAATCTTCGCCAATGTTTAGTAATTTTTACAATCTTCATACTTATTTTATTTAAACATATATTTGTATACCCTGAACCCATTGAAAATGGGTAAAGGGTATAATGGTTTTGTGCAAATGTATGTAACAGGCAGAAGGAAGCATCTCCGACCCCATAAAGTATATATATTCTTGATCAGCACGACGAACTAAGATTCTCCAATCCATACGCAGTACAAGTTTATCATTTTTTTCGATATCATGCTCCGTTTCATTATTATCGATAAAAATCGATTTTAAGACCTGGTTTTCTTAGCATATCTCAGAGACTATAAGAGCTAGAGCCATCAAATTTGGTTCAATATGTGCTCGTAAAGGATACGCAGCTCAGCCAATGTGTAAAGTGCACAGATTAGTTCGTGCGTTTGTGTGTGTGTGTGTACGTGTGACTTTGTGAATGTGTGTATGAGTGGAAAGAGGTTTAAATGCATTTAACAGCTCGCCGCTGTGTTCAGGGTATCTCCTAGTCGGGAACTCCCGACTAGATCCATCTTACTTGTTATAATTAAATAATTTAATATTCATTCAGAAAGCACCTTTGCTTCTTAATGCATACCCCCATCATTTAAATTCCGTGTACAACTGTTGGCTAATTACAGAAATCTCGAATGACAAATTTAGCTTTGGTGCTAAGCTTTTAAAAGCATTTCCTAGTTAATTGTGCTAGAAGGGAGTTGGGGTATGCAGTTGGGCCAGGGCGTTTGCCTGTTAAGCTAGTCACACGCCAAGCTCAAACTGAAACTAAGCACCTTTATTAGCCCGCACGTTTCCGGCTGATTGCAGTGGAACAAGTTGGGAAGGCAGCTTTTTGCCCGGCCATCTGGCCATTTGTTGTAATTACGCCTTTGGGCCAACAAGTGTTAAGACTCGCTTCGTACATGCACATATTTGCAGCCGCATACAACAAATGTCACTACTAATCCGACTTACCACTTGCCACGCCCCTCACCCCACGCCGCATGGCTCGGCTCCTACTGCGATTTCCGACTGTATTTTCCACTCAACCCCAAAAGGGGCCAACGCACATTTCAAATGTATTTTTAAAGACACTCCATGGTGTGTTTTTAGGCAAATTGTATGCAAATACGTTCGAGTCGACAAGGGCCAACACACACACGCACACCCGAATACACCCGAATACACATACATACACACACACACACATAAACTGCACACACAAAGTCAAGCCACAGGCGCAAACTTTTCCGACTCCCCGTTGGCGCATCAAAATTGGATTGCCACCCACACTACATTCACACACGCAAATTCTCACACTCAGCTTCACTATCTTGTGCTCAGTGGAAGCTACACTCGGAGAAAAATGTGCTTTCAAATAAGAGTATAATTTAAAAAAATTTCAAACATTTTCTTATTTTCTTTTTTGTATTTTTAATTTTTATTAATTTTATGTTGCATTTTTAAATTAACTCAAAAATACCTTTTACAGAAATTTGCATACTTAAAATACAATTAAAATAATTTGCAACATTTCTTCGATCAACAACTTTATTTTTAGAAATATTGGAACTAAAAAACCCTTCTAAGCGAAACTGTAGTTCCCAAGTTTAATTAGATTTATCTTACGGACAACGCTTGCACTTGATTTAGGTTAAAAATTCCTTACTTTTCTCTCAGTGTAGAAACAGCAACTCGGCTTGTACGCAAATGCTGTTAACATGGCCAACAGCAGAGCGAGCGTCCTGGCTTGAGACTTTATTTTTTATTTTTGGGGTTAATTTAATTGAAAACTTGTGCATTTTGCTACTTTATTTTTTCGACTGGACAGGTGTATGAGTGTATGTGTGTGTGTGTGTGTGTGTGTGTGTGTGTGTGTGTGTGTGTGTGTTTGGTGTGTGACTATACCTCTGCTTTAGCTTATTTAATTTAAATTTTCATGTTGTGTGCGGTGCTTGGCTGCTGCGGTTAACTGTTTCCCGTTTTATGGCCCAATGCTTTGTGCTATTCATTTCGTTTATGTTCGAGAGGTAATTGCATTTTTATGCCTCGGTCACACACATTGTGACAGCAATTCGGATTCGAATTCGTATTTGAGTTCTCAATTCGAGTTCTAAATTCGACATTCAGCCATTCTAACGGCAATTTTATTATACGTTGACTGCATAGTTTGTGTGCGGGCAGCAACAACAATAAATGCAGGAAATGTTGCGCTTTCGCATTGTTCAAACTTTGACCCAAATATTTGGCCAACTTTTCTGCACTCACACTTTGAGAGTTGGCTAAATCCCCCTCTCCGCTTGTAGCCATCATTTCGGAACTTTCTATATGTGTGTATTTATGATTGATAACTTTTGAAAATAGCTAAGCAAATGGATAAAATACAAAAAATGCTTTGAATTTTAGAGAAAAAAAAAACATATTTTTAAATGAACACTAATTTTGTTATACGTTATTAAATAAAAACTAAATTTCTAGCTTTTATTTGCACAAAATAGTTAAAGAGTCCCTTTTGAATAAATTTAGAAAAATGTATAAACATTTTAAACTCTATTTAAAAACTAATTAAATTTCTACCAATAAAAAATTAAATAATATTTCATTGGCAAATATATTTGGTAAATTTAGAAACAAAAATAAATTGAAAAGTACACGAACGTTGATGCCCATAAGCCAAAATTAATAGGGGCTGAGGATTCCAGTCTAGTGTGTTTAGATAAACTATTTTGTTAGCCTAAGCCATAAGATTTATAGCTATTTAAAAGTTAGGCTGATAGGTTTTTCATATAATATACTTAGCTTAATAATAAGTTGGTTGAATAAATCCATCAAACTTTTTGAAAAGTTTGTTATTCAAAAATAAATCAAACTTGGACGCTGAACAAAAATCAATTAACAAAATCAGTACTAAAATTGTTAGTGTAATAATTGTATAGTGTTAGCAAGACTGGAAATAATATTTGTAATTAAATTGGGGTATAATCGTTATAATTTACTTGCCGAACATTTTTTTCCGTTCGTGTTTTTTGCCATCAAATTAAATTTGATTTTTTGTTGCTCTCTCGTTGCTTTAATAAATTCTTCAAACTGTTTTGCAAAATTGTGTATTCAAATATAAATCAAACTTGGACGCTGAAAAGCATCAATAAATACCAAAATTGTTAGTATAACAATTGTATAGTGTTAGCAACATAGGAACATTTATTTGTGATTAAATTGGGGTTGAACAGTTTTTCCCTTATAGCTTCAAATTTAATTACTTGCTGACTTTTTGTTGTTCTCTCTCTCTCTCTCTCTCCTTTTCCCACTCACAGAGGGCGCCAATGGCGATGGCATGGCGGTGATTTCCTCGCTGCGCTCCTTCGATCGCGAACAGCAAAAGGAGTACATGATACCCATTGTGATCAAGGATCACGGATCGCCGGCAATGACCGGCACCAGCACGCTGACGGTGATCATTGGCGATGTGAACGACAACAAGATGCAGCCCGGCTCGAAGGATATATTCGTGTACAACTATCAGGGCCAGTCGCCGGATACGCCAATTGGACGCGTCTATGTCTACGATCTGGACGATTGGGATTTGCCCGACAAGAAGTTCTACTGGGAGGCGCAGGAGCATCCGCGCTTCAAGCTGGACGAGGACTCCGGCATGGTCACCATGCGGGCGGGCACCCGCGAGGGTCGCTACCATCTGCGCTTCAAGGTCTACGACCGCAAGCACACCCAGACGGACGTGCCGGCCAATGTGACCGTACTCGTGCGTGAAATACCCCACGAGGCCGTCATCAATTCGGGCTCGGTGCGTCTCTCGGGCATCTCCGACGAGGACTTCATACGCGTCTGGAATTACCGCACTCAGAGCATGAGTCGCTCCAAGCTGGATCGTTTCCGGGACAAGTTGGCCGATCTCTTGAACACCGAACGCGAGAACGTGGACATATTCAGCGTCCAGCTGAAGCGTCGCAATCCGCCCTTGACCGACGTGCGCTTCTCGGCGCACGGTTCGCCGTATTACAAGCCCGTCCGCCTGAACGGCATTGTGCTCATGCATCGCGAGGAGATCGAAAAGGATGTGGGCATCAATATCACCATGGTGGGCATCGACGAGTGCCTCTACGAGAACCAAATGTGCGAGGGCAGCTGCACAAACGCCCTCGAGATCAGCCCCCTGCCCTACATGGTCAATGCCAACAAGACGGCGCTGGTCGGCGTCCGTGTGGACACTTTGGCGGATTGCACGTGCGGTGCTCGGAATTTCACCAAGCCCGAATCGTGTCGCAGCACGCCCTGTCACAATGGCGGACGCTGTGTGGACACGCGCTTCGGGCCGCATTGCTCCTGCCCGGTGGGCTATACGGGTCCGCGCTGCCAGCAGACGACGCGCAGCTTCCGCGGCAACGGTTGGGCCTGGTATCCGCCGCTGGAGATGTGCGACGAGTCGCATTTGAGTCTGGAGTTCATAACACGCAAGCCGGACGGTCTGATCATCTACAACGGGCCCATTGTGCCGCCCGAGCGCGATGAGATGCTCATTTCCGATTTCGTGGCACTCGAATTGGAGCGCGGCTATCCGCGGCTGCTGATCGACTTTGGCTCCGGGACGCTCGAGTTGCGCGTAAAGACGAAGAAAACGCTGGACGACGGCGAATGGCATCGCATCGATCTGTTCTGGGACACGGAGGATGTGCGCATGGTTGTCGACTTTTGCAAATCGGCGGAGATCAGCGAAATGGAGGACGGCACACCGCCCGAGTTCGATGATACCTCGTGCCAGGCACGCGGCCAGATACCGCCGTTCAACGAGTATCTCAACGTGAATGCGCCGCTGCAGGTGGGCGGGCTCTATCGGGAGCAGTTCGAGCAGTCGCTGTATTTCTGGCATTATATGCCCACGGCGAAGGGCTTCGATGGCTGCATCAGGAATCTGGTGCACAATTCGAAGCTGTACGATCTGGCGCATCCGGGCCTGTCGCGCAACAGTCTCGCCGGCTGCCCGCAGACGGAGGAGGTGTGCGCCCAGACGGAGGCGACCGCCCGCTGCTGGGAGCACGGCAATTGCGTCGGCTCGCTGTCGGAGGCGCGCTGCCATTGCCGACCCGGCTGGACGGGGCCCGCCTGCAATATACCCACCGTGCCCACCACCTTCAAGGCGCAGAGCTATGTGAAATATGCGCTCAGCTTCGAACCGGATCGATTTAGCACCCAGGTTCAGTTGCGCTTCCGCACGCGCGAGGAGCACGGCGAACTGTTCCGGGTCAGCGATCAGCATAATCGCGAGTATGGCATTTTGGAGATCAAGGACGCACGGCTGCACTTCCGCTACAATCTGAACTCGCTGCGCACCGAGGAGAAGGATCTGTGGCTCAATTCGGTGGCCGTCAACGACGGCCAGTGGCATGTGGTGCGCATCAATCGGTACGGCTCGGCGGCCACCCTCGAGCTGGATGGGGGCGAGGGCAGGCGCTACAACGAGACGTTCGAGTTTGTGGGGCATCAGTGGCTGCTGGTCGACAAGCAGGAGGGTGTCTATGCGGGCGGCAAGGCCGAGTACACGGGCGTGCGCACGTTCGAGGTGTATGCGGACTATCAGAAGAGCTGTCTCGATGACATACGGTGCGTATACTTAATTCTTTTGTTTATCACTTTATTGACTCCAATTTATAACTGGTGCACTTGAAGAAAATCAAAGTCTGTCTCAAAGGTTGACAGAAATTAAATTTCTTTGAATTCCAAGTTTTTAAATATTTTAAAATTCTATAAAAAAAAATTACTAAAAATTTGTTACATTTGCAATTTCGAATTTCTTTCTCAAACAACAAAATTTCATATTAAATAAATTTAAACAAAGTTTGTAATTTCTTTTTATGAGATATATATATATATATATTTATATATGTGTATAAAATATATATAACACTTACATGCTTGAATTATTCATAAAAAAAATTTAACGAAAAAAATACTGTATTTCAGACTAGAAATTTTGGGATTTACAAAGAATTCTCAAATACGAATTTCGTTCTCAAGCTAATAAAATATTTAATATTGAATAAATTAAAACCACGTTTGTACTATTATTTTCAATGTGTACTAATGAGATATATAAATATATATATATAACATTTACATTTGCATACTTGAATTAAGCATACAAAAAGTAAAAGATAAAGTACTATTTTTGAGTCTTGTATTTAGGAATTTTGGTATTGAAAAAAGTATTTCTAAATACGAATTGCGTTCTGAGGCTAAAGTGTTATCTTGAACCGCATCAGAAATTCTCATAAATTGATTTATTTAAAATGTACAAGTTAATGAGAATTTCTGATATGGTTTTTACTACTTTGCACACTCGACAATAAAATTAACTTGTTTTTAAATTTCTTGCAGTCTTGAGGGCAAACACCTGCCCCTGCCGCCCGCCATGAATGGCACACAGTGGGGCCAGGCGACCATGGCGCGGAATTTGGAAAAGGGCTGTCCCTCCAACAAGCCCTGCTCGAATGTCATTTGTCCCGATCCCTTCGAGTGTGTGGACCTATGGAATGTCTACGAGTGCACGTAAGTGTTGGCATTTGCTCTGATTCAATTAACATTTTCAGGCCATACAATCGCATGGTATTTTCGTTTCTCATAAAACGTTCAAACAAATATATAAAATTTCCAAACAAATTGACTGCTCGAACTGTTGACCAACAAATCCAAAGAAAATGACTGAAAATACACTTTAAATTGAACAAACGCTTTAAATTTCCCACAAACAAACGTCAAGCATACGCCATGTGCTAGGACAAAAATGAAAACGATTGCTTACGAATCGAGGGTAAGCATTTGATATGCTTAATCAATTAAAGGCTGTGCCAAAAATATAACACAAAAAATGTTTGAGAGAGAAAATGTCGAAAATGTGCCAGATCACCGGCAGCTTATTGTCCGTCAATCGAATGACGTTGCCAGCCTGTTGAATTGCCCGGCTCTGGCCATGGTTCGTGTCCAGGACACATGCGAAACTGAATTGGGCGCTGTCCGCTTGCTGCGGCACTTAACGGCGCGTGACAAATCAATCGGATTAGGTTTAGGGCAGGCACAAATCGATATTGTTTTGTCGCTCGCACCTCTACGTAACTGTACAAATTCACGCTTTCGCACAGAGCACAAGCTGATATACACACACACACAAACACGTACATCCACATCAAAATACATATATTTTTTGTGGCATTTAGCAACACTCTTCACGCGTGGCGATACTTTTGCGTACTTTTTTGTTTGCTAAGCATTTCCGAAACGGTTGACAGCAATCGGTTAAAAGCTTATAAACAGACGAATAGTTAGACTTATAAAAAAAAAAAAAAAAAAAATTAGAGTTCTTAGTTGGCTTTTGCTTTGCGAAACGGTTGACAGAAATCGGTTGAACAGTTAAGCCCTGACAATTTAAAGATTAAAAACTGCAGTTATATTTCCAAAGCATTTGCGAACGGCTAACAGCAATCGGGTAAACTCAGCTGAGCTAGCATAAAATTAAGCATTAGTTGACCGGTTGAGCTTAATAAGCTTGTATGCTTAACATTCTTTAAACGGTTAACAGCAATCGGTTAAACTCAGCTGGACTTACAAAGAACCCAAACTAACAGAGTACCCAACATTGGCGCATTTTTGTACCTTTGGTTTTTTTGTTTTTGTTGCACATCATACACACTATGTGGCAAGATATAAACGAATTATGCTAACTAACTGTACAATTTCGATATCGAATGCGAGAACAGTTGCGGCGAAGGACGCGTCATGTCGCCCGATTCAAAGGGCTGCACGGACCGCAACGAGTGCCTCGATATGCCCTGCATGAATGGCGCCACGTGCATTAATCTCGAGCCGCGTCTGCGCTATCGCTGCATTTGCCCCGACGGTTTCTGGGGCGAGAGCTGTGAGCTGGTGCAGGAGGGTCAGACCCTAAAGCTGAGCATGGGCGCCCTGGCGGCCATACTCGTTTGCCTGCTGATCATACTGAGTGAGCAAACTGAACAAATTAAAAAACCCATCTATATATATACAAATATCTAGCTATATGCAACAACAACAATATATATATATATATATATATATATATACATAGTAAGCAACTAGTGCTTAGCGCCTGCCTTTAGCCTTAGCAACCGTTAACCATATATTTAGCCATTTATTAGCTGTTCACAATGCAATTTATTCATGCATATATTTATAATATCATACATATCATATATCATATCATATCAAGGCTTTTCATTTGAGTTTTATTTTTAAAGCCCATCCCTCACAGCGCCTATCAATTACAATTTTTCACAATAATTTGTTGAATTTATTTTGCTCCAATTGAAACACATTTAGCCATCATATCATATATATCATACCCAGCCATATCATATCCTATATATGCATACATATGTCAAATGCACAAATCCAATCATTCAGTTACACATGCATCGATTCATTTATAAAAAGAATCACAGCTCACTGAATTCCGATTTTGTGTATTTCAAAAAGAAAAATCTCTGATATTTATCAGCTATGTGAATCTTATTTCATGACATTTACTTCAAAAAAAAAAAACCACATATAAATCAAATGCAAAAAAATAGTTTTGTAATTCCATATTCATCTGCATTCCATCAACATCATTCGCTGTTAGCGTTATCGTGTTCTTTATTATACACTTTGTTTATGGCACTTTTTATGTTCTGCCTGAAAATCCACACAATGTTCAATTCATAGCTCAATAACTGTTTCTATGCCTGTGTGTGTGTGTAAATATTTTATAGTGAAACTGTTACACAAAAATATCAAATTCCAATTGAAAGGTATGTACTCACATATAATTGTAGTTCCATGTGAATAAAACCATTAATTTTGAACATTTTCCTCATATCAAATAAATGTTTTGTATAAATATATTTATTAAAAAAACCTATGAAAATTGATATTAGTATGTATATTAAATCTGCAAATTTCATACAATGTTTTTTTGTTTAAAATGAATTTATTCCAAAAACTTAAAACAAACCTTAATATTTGAGGTAACGTAAACATCTTTTAAAAAATAATTAAATGTTTTTTATTATTAAATAAATACTAAAGTTACCTGATATCTATGCTGTAAATTTTAAAATACAATTTCATAATATATAAAAATTGTTAAAATACAAATATGAAAAAACAATTTTCAAAAAATATTTGTGGCTATTTAGAGTTTTTTTTTTTGACAGCTATTAAAAACATATTCCCAAATATAAAAATATTTATTTGTGTATATTAAAGTCTTCTCTTATTCTCTCTCATTACATATATAAATGAATCTAATAATTGATGATAAAAAATATTAACAAAATATTTTAGTTCTGTGAACATCTCTCGAAAAATAATTACGAAAACATTGCTTAAAGTGACGTTACTAGAAAGAGCAGCACTTTAGAGCTGCTCACACACACATATCTCAAGAACTTTTGCTGTCACGCCCTCAGCCAACACCCGCGCACACACACGACTACACACACACACGCGCGTACTTTGTGGATTGCACTCAAAGAAAAAGCCAAGTGCAGAGCCCTGAAGAGCTTAAATGCCTTCAGGTAAGACAATAAATGAGCAGTCAAAGATACATGCAACTTGGCCAACAGGACAAGCCAAGGACAGGCCAGGCCAGGCTCAGACAACTGTAAGAGCAATGGCTGATTTTAGCTTTGGCATTTCGAAAAATCACGATGCACTAAATCCAGTTGAGCAAACAGATAGAAAGCGGACAGAATATGTAGTACCCGGGCAGTCAGGACTGAGGACTCAGGACTCAGGAGTCAAGAGAACGACTTCTCTCGACTCGAGTTTAGTCGAGAGTCCTGAGGCTCAAAGGAGCTGCCAGTTTCATTTGTGGAACCCCGCGAGGATTTGCCGGCACACAACGTCCGCATTTCGTTTGCTCTCCTCTTTCACTCATTCTTTTATTTCGGCTGCTTTTTGTGCAGTTTTTTTCCTGTTAAATACAAGTTAAGAGCATTTTCCGCTGCGTAGCCATGTGTGTGTGGTGTGTGCGTGCGTGTGTGTGAGAGCGTGTGTATTAAAAACAAGTTTGAAGCAAACAATTTTTAGGTCAATAATGTTCAAAGAGCAGAAAGACAAGGTAGAAATAATCAAAAGTGCTTTAGGTTAGCGTGTTCGCCTGAGAGATACCCTGTAGTCAGGCCAAAAGTTTTCTTACAAATGAATGAATTTGTGTGGATAAAATATTATGTTTAAAATGTGCATTATTTTGGAGCAGGTTGAATTTTTTAAATATACTTTCATAAATAAATCGAAAATTTGCATACCAAATGTTTTGTCTGAATTTATCAAGAATATATTTATATAATCATTAAAAGTTAACTTCTTCTGTTTTAACATACATTTTCTGCATATAGTTGGAAAACCAGAGATATCTTTGATAGTATGAATGATGTTGTATATATTCTTAACATATCTAGTCACATATGTATCTATATATATAGTATATATGTCTTTTAAACATATTTATTCAAAAAATGTTGCCTTTCGCACCAATTTAGCAGGGTATCCAAGGCGGTTGTTTGATGCCAACTTTTAGTAAAACTTAATGACATAAAATATGGCAAAGTTGTGCCGAGCACTGTCCAAAGCCGGAAAAGAGTTTTTATCTAGTATATACATACACATATTTATATACTATAAAAAGTGCCCACTTTTGATCAGCTACAACTACGCACTTGGGAGCAATCACTAAAAGGCGCAGCTAAAAAAACTATGCAGCTTTTTTTGTTTCCTATATATGTATATATACGTATAAATATATATATATATATAATATGTATATATAACTTTTTCCTGTTCTTTTTCCGCCGCTGATTTAGTGTGAAAGTTTTTGCTGGCTTTCTTTCATTGCTTGTTTGCTTTCCCCTCCCCACTTCCATCCTGCCCTCTTGCTAAATGGCGTTTGCTGGTGCGCAGTTGCTGCCACCGCCCGCTATGCGGCGCTTTTGTGCGATTTGTTGGCTCGTTGGTCAAGAAGTCTGTGGAATTTGCCAATAATCGTCAATATATCAAAAGTGTCTTATGTCTGCATTTGAAAAGTAGTCAGCCGCAAAGTCTGTTGACTTTTCCATAGCACCAGTTTTCAAGGTTTGCCGGGAAAATGTGTGCGTGCAACAAACGCCAAACAATTTTCGTCATTATTTTTGCATTTCTGCACAGCTGAAAAATAGAAGCAGCTAAGTGGAAAATGAAGTGAAACCAAAAGCAAATAAAGTTTAACAAAAGTTTTGGTTATGCTTTCTAATAATCACATGGAGGGCGTATATGGAAAACTTAGGTACACTTGGAGAAATACACCTGAATAAGTGTGTGACTGGGAGAGAAAATATATTTTAAATATATATTCTTAAATTAGTTATGAATAGTTTTTTATGTACTAATAATCTGTTAAAAAAATTAAATATACAAAAAAATCAATATATGACAAGAATTAGCATTAGACGTAAATCGTTTTAAAATATAGGACACAATTTCTTGTATTTATTCTGGAATTTAGGTAGAACAAATAGCTGCTTAAAATAAGAATTTTCTCTTTATGTTAATAAGTTTTGACCTTGGCCTGATTTTAACAACGTTTGTACCAATTTGCGCACCCTTTCTCTAAGTGTATTTGAATTTTCGATACAAAGAGCACACTAATAGCTTTTCAACATTTAAAGAAAATGCGAAACGAAGGTCGCATTGTTTCTAGTAACAGTTTATTCTCGCTGAGGGGTGTCAAACTATGCCATAACTTGGGGTTCGCTTTTCCGCACATGTCAATTTTTAGTTAGTCCAGTGCCCCTGGGGGGCATGTGAGTGTTGAATTTGTTGTGCAAACTAATCAAAACAAAACTTAAACAAGTGCCAAATGCATTCGAAATGTCAACAGCAGGAAACCAGATACAAAACTTTATTCAATTCTATCAGCAACAACTGCATAATAATCATAAAACAAGAAGCAACCAAAAGAAATACTACAAAAAAAAAAAGAAACGTGCAAATAAAAAACAGAAGTGCACTTAAGAAATCCCCCGCATGACCCGCCGACCCAGCTACACACTCACACACTCACCCACCCACCCACCGATCCACTGGAGGCTGTGTGGCAAATGCATAAAGTTTGTAACAGCTAAGAAACCCGTAAACTGTATAACTGAAAACTGAGAATGAAAACGCGCCAAAGCGCAAAATAATAACAGCAAACATAGAGTACAACAACAGCAACAACAACAATAACAAAAACGCCAGCGAACGAAAATGAACGTTTTTTAAGACTTTTTGACAGTTGTGTTCCACACACACACACACACACACACACACACACACACACACATACATACACCCACACTCGAAGTAAATTTCCATTTTCATAACTACAACAGAAATGCAAAGCAAAAGCAAGTGTTACCACATACACAGAAAAAAACACCTATCTTCGGACCACCGAAGTTTAAATACTCTTGCAGATCATAAGCAGATTTTGCGATTCACTTATCGAAGTGGCGAACTGCCATTTTATAGAGAAACTTCAGTTTAGTCCGTATTTGAATACAGATAATATATAATATATAAGTTACAAATTTTCAAGAAAATACTTTACAGTTTGTTATTGCTATAACTGGTTGGAATACTTTTCAAATCAAAAGTGCTTTTCATATAAAAGCTAAATTTTTACTGAAAGAAAGCAATTTTACATAGATGTTCGATGTTAAAAAAAATATAACTCATATTTTAAAAGCAAAGTGATGCTAATTAAACATCTCAATGTTAAAAAAAATATATTAATCATATTTTGGGAGCAAATTTATGCTAATTGCAAAGTTTCCTTAAAAAATGTTGAATAATAAAAGTTTTTTATAGAAAAACTCCTGTTCCTACTGTACTCAAGATAGTTTGAAAACAATATCGAAAGATTCTGCACAAGTACGAAAGAGGAATTTTACAACACTCACCCACACACGCACACACACAGAGAAACCCCTTGCTTGCATGATGTACAACAAATTTTAAATAATCTCTTTTTGTTTTCCAACACATCTTTAAACCAACCCACAAAACAACTCGCGGCACAACGCTACACACGCACACACACACACACACACACACACACATACACATACACACAATGCGAACGAAAATGCAAACGCAAATTCGACATCGAATACGTTTCACGTTGCGGTTGTCTCCTTGTCACGTTTAGCTGCCCGGCGGGCTATAAAGTCTCTGGCAGCAGTTGCGTCAATGAGAACGAATGCCTGCTCTTCCCCTGCCGCAATGGGGGTCGCTGTCGCGATCATCACCCGCCCGAGAAGTATGAATGCCAGTGTCCCCTGGGCTTCACCGGTATGCACTGTGAACTGGAGTTATTGGCCTCTGGGGTGTTGACACCATCGCGTGACTTTATTATCGCCCTGGCGCTCTGCCTGAGCACGTTGATTCGTAAGTATAGACAAGCCGCAAATAAGTACGTATATTTTAAGGCAATTGGGAAAGCTGTGAAATATGCCCAACTTACGGTTAAGTAGCTTTAAGCAAATATGCTCAGCATTAATGTGGAAGTGTCTAAAGTAAGTAGTGGCGGAAATTGCATGGCCAACGTTCATTTTTATCTAATACAAAAATATGTATTTAATGTATAACAATATAATTTAGCAAAGACATAAGCCCAGACTCTCAACTATCTGCTCAGCTTTTTATATTGTTTTCTCTTGTTTTATTTTGCTTTTATTTTCATCTAGGAGTTGAAATCTTTTTGGGTTTGATTTGAAAATTACCCGATTAACAAAATTTATCGATTTTTATCAATAAATCAATCGATTCTGGTTATTATCGATACATATCAAAGCTTGCCAAAACTAATCGATACTTATCGAAACATTTTAAAACTTGTCGAATTAAATTTCGAAACTATTCAATGAACTAAATAGCATTTCCGCTACAAATAACTTAAAACTTCCAGTGCTTTAATGAATATTCTGTGTCCGCTTTAAATATCCAACTTAAAGAGCTTAAAATATTATTTGGTTTTTTTTTTGCGCCGTTTGCGTGCAATTTGTAAAACGTTCAATAAAAAACATTTAAGCGAAAAAATATTTCTTTTCAATTTGTAAACAGAATGCATATGTCATTTAAATATTTATGAAAGCGCCGAGGCCTGGAAATTAATTAAGACATACATTTACCAATTGGCCACGCCCAGTCCGAGCTGCGGCCAGCCCTTTGCAACGGCGGCAAATGCAGATGCAAAAAGGCAAACATCAAAAGTCATTTCCGCAAATTACATGCGGCCGAGCGATGCACATAAATTAAAGCTTATTGAATGAGCGCGGATGCCAAATAAATGGAGAGTGTGTTTTTTGTTGTTTTGTTTCACTGATTCTTAATTTTACGGGACGTAACGTTAAACCTTGTGCAGATCATGTTAGACACAAAGAGAGAGAACCGCACACAAACCGAGAAATGCGAATTTCAGTAACACAATAATTGCAATTACGCGACGTCCATTTTGGCCATTGCCAGCTGGTTGGCAAAAGTTTTTGTCTAACGCTCCAGCCCGCAGCAAATTACTTGGGGCAACTTCTACGGCTGCTCTGTCCAAATAAGAAGAAAAACTTTGTGCAACAGATGCTGCAATATGTTGAAAATACGCGCACACGAAATTAGAAAAGGAAACAACGAACAAGGAACAGTGGCCAAAAGCAACAGCAGCTAAAATCCAAAATAAAACAAGCCAAACAACGAAACGAAACGTAGCGAATCGAGACCAAGCGAAATGAAATGAAAGGACACAACAAGTTGGCCAGGATAAAGCGCGCAACAAGGACAAAGTCAACGTCACCGCCGCCTGCAGCTCGATTTTGCCATTTTGGCGAGCAATTTTGGCTGGCACTGTGGCAGTTACTGCCGTAAACTGTGGACAAAGCACGAGAGGGCGAGAGAGGGCAAAACTGGGACAATGTGCGCCATATTTGTTTGTTCATTTCGTATGCCCCCTGCAAACGGGTATTACAATTTGGTCACGAAATGTGTAACACATTAAGGGAAACCCATTAATATATATATATATACTTTTGATCAGGCGACAAGCTGAGGCATTAACGCCACGACTTTTGGTTTCTCTCTCGTTTTATTTGAAGCAAGATATCTGGCCTAACAATTTCCTTAAAAGCCAGCGAAATCTCAATAGGTCAATAGAATTGTAGCTAAGAAAACTTTTTTTTAATTTTATACATTTATCATTAACTATATTTGAACTATATATTTTAAACTATCTATCTAACTATCTAAGCCAAAACAAACTGATATGCATCCATATATAATCAATTTTCCAACCTTGTAAGAGGATTTTTGTAAAAGTAAATAGGTGGGCAGGCATATGATAGACTCCGCCCTGATTTATATTTCGTAAATCTGCCAGAGTTCAACAAGGGTATTTATTCTGTGACCCTCCAAAAAAATCGGAATCTCTTTTTCCATTTTTTCTCTTGTATATTTTCATTTGTTTTTATTTTTTTTATTTTTAATGCACGCTTGTGTGTTTTTCTATATTGCTTATAGCACATTTTATGCAATTTCTTTCCTCTTCTATTATTATTTTTTGCAAGAATTTAATTAAGAACCTTTTTTGCAATTGTAAAGCGAGCAGATAGCGCACAGATTTTATTTCGAGTAATGTCGAGTAAAATTGCTTTAGTTAAATTCACCATTAAAATGACCTTCTGCATGCCAAACTAATTCTTATGCTATCCAGTTTACATAGTTTAGCCTCGGAAAATTGTTGTTGCATATGATATAGCTGGACATTGGAAGAGAAGAGTAAAAATGCAAACTAATCAAACTTATATTCACTATTCACGCAGTACTCGTTCTGGTCTTTGTGGTCTACAATCGTCGGCGCGAGGCGCATATTAAATACCCTGGACCCGACGATGATGTCCGCGAGAATATTATTAATTACGACGATGAGGGCGGCGGTGAGGATGATATGACCGCCTTTGATATAACGCCATTGCAGATACCAATTGGTGGGCCCATGCCGCCAGAGCTGGCTCCAATGAAAATGCCAATTATGTGTAAGTATTTATTTAATACCAAATCAAAAGTCGAAAAAATACACAAAAAATAACCGAGTTCTAAGCCCCTGAAAAAAATTCTGAACTTTCTTTTCGAATTAGATTCGAAATATTAATTGTTTGTAGTACCAACCGAATTTTACCATTTCTTACCAAAATAATTAATCTTTTGTGCCTTAGTCCGAAAAAAGTACGAAATTATATTTACATTTTTAATCTATTGTGTCTTAGTCCAAACTAAGTGCAAAACTAAAGTTAAATTTTGAAAGCCACAAAAGCAAATTGAAAAATTTTCCTTTTTAATACCTCTCTCAAATTTCATAAACAAATTTTATCGAAATGAAAAACTTAAACATGTCTAAAAATGTTATTAATTTAGTTGGAATTAATGTAGCTATTTTTATTTTTAATTTGTAGAGTTTTTTGAACGTAACCATATTTGTGAAAAATGAAATTTGTTTAACATGTTTTCTTCATTTGCTCGTATTATTTGCAGATCCCGTTATGACGCTTATGCCCGGCCAGGAGCCCAATGTAGGCATGTTCATCGAGGAGCATAAAAAGCGAGCCGATGGCGATCCAAATGCGCCACCTTTCGATGATTTGCGCAATTATGCGTACGAGGGCGGCGGCAGCACAGCCGGTTCCCTCAGCTCGTTGGCCTCAGGTGGGTTTTTGATTACGAATAGGCATTCTTTTAGAATTTCCAAACTCACCATGACTAGATTTTGCACCCAATATTGAGGCAGATTCAACACAAATGCGTAGTAGCTGTTTTAGCTGCGCCTCAAAAAGTAGGCTACATAGTAGAAAAAAAAAACAATTAGCGGAAATTGAATGTATTTTAATTAACATTTTTTTTGGAAATTTACAGGGCAGCAACGCTCAAAATCCGCCGAATATTGGGTGTAAAATTAAGCAAATACAAAAGTAATGCATGGTATAACAAATTTCACAAGAGTTACTTAAACATTTTAAGAAATATATCAGAAATACCCAAATGGTATTTTTTAAGGCATATTTAAAATATAAATAATATTTATTCGAAAATACGAATCGAATAATAACAAATTTTTTATATCGTTCGCGTATTTAAACAAAATTTTCGTATTATTTTGCTTACAGGCACCGATGATGAGCAGCAGGAGTACGATTACCTCGGCGCCTGGGGACCACGATTCGATAAATTGGCCAACATGTATGGCCCGGAGGCGCCCAATCCTCATAATACCGAGCTCGAATTGTAAGTTTCCAGCCAAAAGAAAACCAGATGAAAGGAAACGTATGTGAAACAGCAAACGCAGTTAAGTAGCCACAAAAGTTGCATTTAAAAATTCTACACGGCAGTTGAGATTACGAAGAATCGTAGAAACAGATCCTCCAGCTGGCTCACACACAAAGAAGCGCAACCAAAGAAGAATGGCAGTACACTAAGTTAATGGAAATAAAAAAAAAAACGAAAGCCCCTTAAAAAATCCCCATAAAATCAAACACATTTGACACGTAAAATGACATTTGTAAAAAATACTTCATCAGCATTTAAATTTAACAATTATTATAATTAATTTATTAAGTGTGTAGAGGACAGAAAACGCAAAAACCAAATTGCGTGACAATTTTTCGACAAATTTTTAAGCATAAAGAACGCAAAACGAAGAAAGAGAGAAAGAAAGAGATCAAGATAGAGCGAGAGCATACCAAAGTTTAGTTTAGGCGAGTGCATGAATTTCCAAATAATTATAATTTTGTGTGTTTGTGCGAAAGAGGAAAAAATTTATATATTTGTTGTGCATATTATTTTTAGGTTTGCGATATTTTATTATTGCTTAAGTTATTTCTTAGTATTTTTACTTGGCTACAACGCAAGTCATTTAAGCCAAGCAAAATATATTTAGTTTTCTTTTTAATTTTAAGAAGCATAAATTTACTTAAATGAGTATTATATTGTTTTGATTTCGAATTACTTTTTAAGATTTAAAATTAAAGAACATAATTAAAATTTACATAAATGAATACCCAAAGACTGTTTTCGTTCCATCATAACAAGTACATATATACATATAAAAAAAAACAAAATAAAAAAACACCTAAATAATATACATATATATAAATAAATTCAAAAAAAAAGAAAAACAATTTTTAACTGGCATTACAAGGGCGTTACGTGTATCGCCACATTGTGTATCACTACGAGTAAACCTAAAACTCAAATCCCAGAGAGATTAGAAGTAAAGAGAAAACGCTTGAACTGAAACGTTCTGGCAAATAGTTTCTTTCATCAACAAAACAAAACATAAGCAAGCAAAAACACATGAAGAAAAATACTCCTAAAAATGATATTCTAAAACGAAAACTTAAGCTAAAACTCTAAGCAAGAAGAAGAAAGAAGAAAAATCTGTCTAGCAGCAGCTAATGACGATTAAAAATGAAATAAAAGAAGAAAAAAGAAATTTACCTTTAGATGAACTTAGCGCAATTGATATAATTAAATGGAAATACTTAAAGTGAAAACGAAGAAAAACCCATTATATATGATAAAGAAAAGTATTTTACATTGTATATATTATTAGTTTTTAGCACGTTAAGCGAACGTAATTAAAGCATACGAAATTGGTAGCAGAACCTAAAAGTCTTATTAAGTCATTTAAACTAGAAATGAAAGATTCAAGTATAACAGATACATAAACAAAATGAAGACAGCATTCGAAAAGAAAAATAAAAAAATAAAAAACACACAAACATTTCATTTAAATATAAATATATATATATATATATATATATATATATATATATATATATATATATATATATATAAATATACTACTCGTACAAACACAAGAACAACAACAAACCAACTGCATTTAAAACTAAACTTTTTCCACACGACAAAATACAGAGAGATACAGATGAAGAAAAAATGTTTTTTTTGGCCAGTTTAGATTTTTTTTCCTACTTTTTTTGGGTTTCGGTTTTTGCAGCAATTTTAGTGGGCCGTAAGGGCAATAAAGATTTTTGCCTGGCATACTTTTAGCCAAACACCAAATGCTCAACTTTAGCCAAAAGTTGAGCCACAGTTATGAGTGCAATTTAAAATAATAATATTCAACATGTTTACTGTTTCATTTGTTGCATACAACGTATATTAAACATATATATATACGAAACCCCACAATAGCATACTATGTAGTTATTATATATAGGAAAAAAAAAAAACACAATCCAAATGGGAAGCCAGCTATCTGCTGCAATACGAGTTGAATACTTTGTTGATTTTATGTGTGTTCTTTCGCATTGAAAAGTCAGCCAAGTTTAACAATTGAAAAGAAACGGAACCGCAAGTACATACAAAATAAAATGAATACATGCATAAATCATAGAGTTTTCCAGGCAAAGGTGCCCAAATTCCTATTGCAAAAGTTTAATTTGGTTTAATGTTTGATTTTTTCCAAAATGAAAACATATATACAAAAACAAAAACCTAAAGAAAAACTGCAACAAGAGTTGACTATTGAAAAGTGCAAAGATTTTAACGTAATTGTTAAACCATACAGCGAAAAAAATATTTAAAAAAAGAAAACAAAAATATTAAAATAAAACAAAAAAATAAATGCAATGCAAACTTTGCTGTACTTGTTTAAAATTCAAAACAATTTTAAAAGCACATTAACTGTTAAAAATAATATAAACTAAAATCAATAAAAAGTAGCTACATAAAACAAAATAACAAATAGACAATTTTCTATTCATTCGAAATCAATTCTATATTTTGCATAGACTTCGTTTTGATGCTTCTGAAGAAGGTAAAAAAAACAGTACAGCAACAACAACACGTGTAAACACTGCCAATTAAACAATATAATTTACTAAAGACTTTGTAAACAAAAAACATTCAACGAATAATAATTTTGGGAATAAACCAAATTGCAGTTTGCTCTTTTTTTGGCAAATATAATTAACTAATTTCGGCAAAATTGAGTTGATTTTTTTCGACTATATAGATTTGCATTTATGTGTATGTATAGGGCTATAATTTTAAGTTTACAATTAACACGCACTTTCAAGCAATGCAGACAAAAAGAAAGAAATAGTTACCAGAATGTACGATATTTTATAAACAAACAGGCAGCACAGCAAGAGAATACAGTTATTAGAAGAGGGCAAATACATTATATAATCATTTACTCACATATTTGTTATATATTTTGTAATGTAAGTTAGAGGCATATGCGAGTACATATACATACATACATACATACATACAAACAGGCATACATATAAATAAATAATGCACACACACACACATATATACATACAATTCCAGAATTCATCTATACCCAAGTACACACACACACTATGCGAGGCATCATACTATTTGATAACTATGTATTTATAATGTATGCATTTTTTACCAACAACAAACAAAACTAAAAATAAAAACAACAACAACTCTATGAAAAGCGCATTCCCATTGAGTCAAATGAAATGGAAAACCAGATAAACAGAAAACCAAAAAACCGATTTCAAATGCAGTTTTAGATAAATTTGCATATAAGTACATTATTATGTAAAATCACTTAAATATACAGTAAAAATAAAAATAAAAACGAAAATTAAAATTAATAACAAATGGCAACTAGTATTAAAAAAACAAAAAATTTATGAATAAATTACGAGTAATATTAAAAGCACTAAACTGCAAAGCGAAACTAAAGAATAAATTACACAAGTGCGCAACAAATGCAATGCGAATTATTTTGGCAATTGCAGTGCGAACTACATGGAGAGCAGAAAAAAGAAAACAATTAAAACAGTTGAAAAATTATGGAAATTGTGGGAAATCGTGTAAGCAAAAGCTGGCAGCAACCGAGAGCATGGGAAATCTTAAGTTAAGGCAAATTATACAACACATATACAAATACACATAAACACACACTCACACACACACACACATTTATACAAACAACAACAACTGCAATTATATTAAACGAAAATTATTATAAAAGCAACAAAATGCAAAAAAAGAAAAGTGAAAACAAAATAAGAAGAAGAAAAAACAAAAAATAACTAAATAAAGAATCTGTAACGTTATATGGAAAACCAATTAAAAATGTTTTTTATATTAAGTGTGGGCTTGAATTGTGTATACAGAAATTGCGGTTCTTAGAGATGAGCGCATGTCGTGACACGTTAGAGCACGACTCAACACCAGGTAATTAATAAATAAAATAAATAAAAATAAAATTGATCGAATATAAGATTTTAATATTAATCAATTTTCATTAAAATCTTACATTTACTAATTGCATTGTTTTGTATTTATTATATTTTATGACACAAATTTATGAACAAGAGTTTTTTTCAGCTATCAGCGGCTATGAAACACAAGTTTCAATGAATACTTCAAGAATAACAAATTCAGACAATCGGTAAATACTTAAAAAAGAACCTGCTTGAAGTGCACTTAAAAAACAAAAATATAAATTCTAAACTGATTTACTTTGCAATTTCATAAGTCAGAACACTTAAGCAAAAAAAAAATGGACTGCTATATTTGTTGTTAAGGGATAACAACAACAACAATAAGGCATACTTGATAGCAGGGAAAGGCAAACATTTTGAGCGTTTAACAACCTGCACTAAAAAAAAAAGCAAAAAAAGCAGACGAAAAGAAGAAAAGGAACATAATCGAAACATGAACTAAGCTGCCTGCTCATAAAATTTGCTGAAGCCAAAATCAATATAATTTGCTATATGCCCCAAGGGCGGGGTACGGCAATAACTAGGAAATTTTTTCTTTCTCTTTTTTTACTGCAAATGAGCAACGACACAAATTCCAATGACTGTGGGATGGGGGACGGGCGTTGGGAAATATATTGGCAACTTATGCGATAAGATGGATGAGCGAATGTTCTTCAGGCCGGCATTCATAAATATGCGAGCAGGCAAAAGATGAATAACAGCGGAATGAAGGTAAGAATCCAGTCGAAAATGGCTAAGAAATAGTTTAAGCAAATTGTGGCTTTAAAAAACTGTTGGTACATCATTCAATGGTCTGGGGCCTGGGAATGGGCCGTTGGCCGCTCCGACGTACAACTTGTCGTATGCGCAATTTGTTAGCCGCCTTAAACAATTGCCCGAACGTGTTGGAAGGATAACTGTATGCCATGAATTAGAGCTTGCGAGGGGTGAACGGAGCTGGAGCAACTGAAACGCGGAGACAAATGTTCAACAGGGAGCAATAATAATATAAATTTGATGCTTCAATGGCGCAGCGGCGACAGGAGAGTACCGTTTATTATATTTGTTTTGCGGCGGGCGCAAGGATTTCTTTTAAGTTTTTTTGTTCGCCTATAAAAATGCCAAAATGAAGTCGCACAGGACCCAATCCATGGCGCAAAGGCAACGTTGTCGTTTTTACTTTGCAAATTTAAAAAGAATACACAAAATTGAAGAGAAAAAATAAAATAGAAAAGTGAAAAAACCCAAGCTCGCACAATATTTGTTAAGGAATTTTTGTGCTCGCAGCCAACAGGATTTTTACATATTACAATTTGTGGTCACAGTTGCTTGTTTCTTCAGCTTGCAGACTTGTCGCATTTGTGTGTGTGTGTGTGTGTATTTATTTTGTAGCTGGTGTTGGCTGTATTTGCTGATAGTGCAACAAACAAACGCCAAAGCAAAGGCAAACCAAATAAGGATATAAGGTATACATTATGTTGCTGTGTTGATCCTGACCCCAGGTTATTTAACTGTCTATTGGTTTTCGCTTAGTTCTACAATATGCGTGCGCCATCGTCTGCTGACAGGCGTTACGTAGATGGCATTGTTTTGGCCCACCCACAGATGATAAAAGATTACAGACGAACTGCGTAAATATTTGCATACGGCTCGGGTTTTGTTTTCCCTGCCATGTGTGGAAAAATAAACGCATTTAATGGTCTGAAAATTGCTAAGCTTTAAGATTGGAGTTTGAGATAATTGCATATTTGGTTTAAAGTAATCGGCTATCAATATTTCTTATTAGTTCGTTAAGCTCTTAATGCACGGATAAATTATTCTTTTTAAAAAAAAGTGCATATTGTTAAGGACAATTTTCTAGTTCGTCAATCAATACATGTTTATGGATTTGCAAAGAAATACTACAGAACAAGTCTTTCAAAGAAAGAAAACATGTTGTTAATTTTTACTAAAGGCAAGCTACTAAACATTAAAATTTTTTTTATAATAATCAAATTTTTTTATGATATTAATTAATCTTGAAAAATAAGTTTTGCTGTAATGTAATCTTTAGTTTTATATATTAAGCTTGAATGTTAATCCCTCCCCCTCACAATTGCCCCTGCCTTCTTTTAAGTTCCCCTTTAATAAACTGATTTCTATTTCTAGACAATGTGCCCCAAAACAAATCTCATCAATCGTAAATTCTATCATTCCTCAAATTGTTTTCAGCGAATATGCTACAAATACGCCTACAGGATGAGCACACACATCAACTGAGCTTGATCTGCTTCTTCTTTATCTGTTTCTGCCCCCTCTTCTTGTTCCAACATATTTCAATATTTTGCCAACATGTCACACATACGACATTCATTTCCTACCGTCAACACGCACAATTTGTCGCTTTCAAATGAAATGAAATGCTTCAAGACAATAAGAGCATAACAAAAAACAAGTGCAAATACTTAAAAGGGATGTGTGATCGACTTGCAGTTACCCTGTACTTAGGAATATTTTTAAAAATATTCCTGAAGCATATTAAGCTGATTACCAATTTTTAATGGACCGAAAATTAAATAACTGCATAAGAATATATATATATATATATATATATATATATATATATATATAATATATATATAGCCGAAAATATAATATATATATATATATATATATATATAATAAATATGCTCATCTAAAAGACATATTTTTCATATTTTATAACATTTTAATATACCCCTTGCTGATTGACAAGTACAGGGTATACGTAAATCGGTTAAAAAACGTATAAATGAACAAAATGTCGCACCGGAAAATCTTGCAAAACAAAAATACAAGTGAGGCCGTAATACTAGGCGACTGGGCTATACCCTGTTAAGATAAAAAGAGAGAAGTGAGCGTATCTCAATAGAATCAAAATTTCATAATCAGATAAAGATACTCGAAGACCATTTGTAGGCAGGGTATCGTGAAAACCGTAACATGATTCAGCCTAAAAGTGAAATTCAACACACACAGCCTAAGCGGGACCAGAGACAGTTGTGGGTTGGCAGCAAGCTCGAGGCAAGACGGCTTCAAAAAGATACAAGGATAGCAAATGGCGAGGGTCCCGTTTAACTAGACACACGCGTGCACAGCACGGAAATACTTAAAAGCAGGGCAAGGATGATCTGACGGTGCCCAGCCAGAAGGCGATACAAAATTTTCATTTGATTTCACCATTTTCAGATGAACCCAAAAGTTGAGCAAGAACAATTTAAGCCGCAATCATACTCGATAGAGGACACATGCTTGCTCGTTAAGGTCAACTTGTCAGTCAATCAAAGGTCAAGGGTTAAAGCCGAAAAAGCCTGCACCCGCTCCCACCCACAATAAAAAGGGACACTTTTTGCCGAGTGCCCCATGACAAGCATTAGATAAATAGCTTTGAAAACATATTAAATTTTGTGGTTACAAATTACTTAATGAATGCGAATCAAACCGCAGGCACGCGCCAAATTGTAGGGTCAGTTTGGAATGGGACCTCCGACATGTGCATATACTTATTTTTAGGTAGCCGAAAATAGGAAAAGAGAGTTGCAGATATCCATTATCCACGCTATGTTTTACTTACTTACTCTTGTGCAAACACTTATAGTTAAAGATATAAATATATTATGAATTCCTGAAAATTACAATCGCTTATCGATAGTATCGATGATTTATTGCCAATCCATAACATAGAGCTTAAATTGTTATCTAAGTTAATTTTAATTTCGAAGCTCAAGCTGCATATGAAGATTAATTAATAACACCTTTTATATACTAACTATCGATAAGTTGTGAGTACTATCGATATATATAATGGTCACTGATCGAAGTTTTTAGCTGCGTAACTAGTTAACTTTTGAGCCCAGGGTATAAAACGAATAAACATTCCGATGTGACAGCAAAAATTGTCATTATTCGTTGGTTTCCAACGCATTTGCATAAGCCCAAGCATGGAGCATGTGCTCCGACTAGGGGAATGTCCTGGCTAAAGTTTGGGTCTGCGGACCACATCAAAATATGCACAACTTAATTGTGCCTAAAACAGTTTTTGGGTGATTTGTTTTCTAAGCTGCTTTTAATTGCATTGCGGAGCTCTGATTTCTATATGACCAGTTTGCATATAAAGCACACATATATATAACACATATCAAGCGGTTAACCGCTATTTGTAAAATTAATTGGTGTCTTTGTCCCAGCTCCAGGCACACACACACACACACACACACACACACAGAAACCAAGTCAGCTCGACTTTGGCTTTAATGGAATGTTTGTGTGGCAAATCTTGAACGTTTAATAAATTTGGTGTGTGTTAAATGACTTAGTGCGGTCAATGGCTTAGTGCGCGGTATTAGCTCAGTGTATATAAAATACGTCAAATTATGGAGACCTGATGCAGCGACTTTAAAGAGTTTAAGCAATTTAATAGCTTTGAATAATTAGCAACTGCAATGGGTATCAAATACTGTTCACAGCCGTGCATTAAACTAAAATCCAATTAATTAAAGATCGACACAGCTTGGCTTCCATCATGCTTAAGACACCCTCTACCCTCTACAGTCCTGAACATTGATAATGCACTTTAATTCAGCTCAGTGCGCACTTAGCTGTTATCGGCTTAGAAAGACTCCGACCACGTAGCCACTTCGCTTAGGCACACGGTTGGAGCTTAGGCTGAAGATTTTGAGGAATTGACATGAGAGGAAACTAATTATGAATATGATTATGCATAAACGCGCTCACATAGTTTGGCAGTCTGACAAATATTTTCCACCATAATAGGTACGTGACATATAAATGTTCCCTCTTATGCGAAAGGTTTGTTCATGATTTGGTTTTCAACTGAATTCTGCATTAAATGAAAAATAGCACAATTGTCGGAAATTCATGTAAATATTTTACTTAAATATTTAAAAAAATTGCATATTATTTTAAAATACATTATCACAGGATTTTCCCAGACAATAAAAAATTGCTTTGACAAAATTATATTCTAACCCTTAATCGAAAGGTTACATAACCATAAACCTTCAACTGTTAAATAATGTTAAAGCTTAACTTACTTAAAAGTTGAATTGACAATTTTTTTTGTTTTTTTTTGTTTTCTCACCTCACAATGCAAAAGTCAAGAAATCGGTGTATATATATTTTTCTTTTGTCTTCTCCCGGCGCGAGCTCTCCACGCAAAGTAAATTATTATTTCTTGAGTTTCAGTTGCTGATGAAAACAATTAAAATTGAAATTATGACAGAAGAGAAACAAAAATGAAAATTGCTGGTATAATTTCACATGCGGCTATTAACTTTTGTTGCTGCAATTCATTTTGGCGTGTGCCCAAGAAATATGCATAACCATATAAACATACATACATATATGCCAAATATGATATATATATATATATTTATATATATATATACACATGTGTGTGTTTAATGTTTGTCTGTGTCGGCATGCAGCTGCAGAAAAGTCACTGGCCAGGGCTACTTTATGGGAATTAATCAGCGCAATTATGCCAGAACGAGATGTAATTTACGTAATGAAATACGGCACAGTGGTGCAAATGATAAGAAAATGTGTGCAAAAAAATATACATAATTTAATAAATAAATGTTTTTTACAAATTCTTAATATTCAGCAATATTTGTATATATGTGAGATACACCTCAAGTGAGAGTCCTTCGAGCCAGTTAAGGTATTCATAGTTTACTGGGTGCTTCGTATCTTCATTATGATTGTCGCACCTCGGAGGCCCAGTAGAAGACAGTTCTGTGCCATTTTTAATGTATTTCTGCACCGCATCCATTTAACGTAAATACACAATGACCATACACACACACACACACACACACACACACACACACTCAGAGGCAATTGGCTGCTTTTCTTTGCACTGCAAATGAATTTTACACATTTTTTATTTGAGTTCACTGCAGCCGCAGTTCCTTGCCGCTGTTCTGGCATTTATTATGTCCTTTCAGCGGGCGGCGATGTACGTCAAAAGCGCCGCCAAAGAGTTTATCAGCGTCCATGGCGATGCAGCATTGAACGCCCCCCCCCTCTGTCCCCTTTCCCCACCCCTTTATATAACGCCCACGCATTGATATAACGGTTGCAGCTGCCACAGCGACTGCTGTTGTTGTTGTCATAGTCACTGGTTAACGTGCTCCCCGGGCTTCGAGCTTAAGGCCCCCTCTCACACACACACTCACACACACGCGGACACAGCACGCACGCATTTGCACTCTTTCATTAAAATTTGTGCGCTGTTGGCTTTTATTAAACGAATATCCATATGCCAGCGCCACACAGACCCCCCCCCCTCCCCCTCCCACACCTCGCACTCTCCTCTTTCAGCACCTGGACGGGCACCTGTTCCTGTTTCTGTCACTATATCCGCTTGGCCAACAGAAATCTTTGCAAAATAAATGCAATCAGAAACTTTTACACAGTTGCCATATTCAAAGAACTAAATGAAATTCAACTCAAACTTTGAACATGGTCATTCATTTGGCTTGTTCTTAAAATAATTGAAAGATTTAAAGCCTTTTTTTTGGTAGTTCGTTTTCAGAGTTGGCTTATTTCCCCAAAATGCACATTCAGGTCTTTGAAAAGGGGAATTGGCTTATAAAGCTACCAAACCCATCATAAAAGGTTTTTTGTCTGCCAAGTCCCACAAATCAAAAGACTTTAAAGCGGAATTACATTTTAACTAATTGATTTGACGACTTGATTTTATTGAAATTGTTAGTACAATAATACATTTCATTAAACAAAAAATCAATAATATATATATAAATACAAATTGGAAAATGGAAATTCTATCTCTTTATTTTATGTATGTAATATATCCAATGTATTTAAAAATAACAGTTTTAAAGTCACAACTAGAGCTACAGTTTGAAAGTCATTTCCATTTTAAACAAGGGTATTATGCAGTCAACTGCAATAGTTTTTTATGACTTGTTTTGGGTTGAAAAAAGGAAACCAAATTGAATTTTAAATTAGTAAATTATATTTTATGTTAGTGACTGGAAGATAACTAGATAGACAGATAGATAAATAGATAGATTAGCTAGATAGTTTCTGATTCCGCACTTCTCAAAAAATAAATTAAGAACTGGGTTAAAAAAACCAATGCAAATGTAAGTTATCTGAGTTACTTTTTACAAATTAGATAAAGGTCGAACCCTTTAAATAATTACTTGAATTACAAAATTAAATACGAAATAAATATTTTCTTGATTTATTTTTGCTATTTATGAAGTGCATTTGTTTTAAATTTTTAATTCGTATTTCTTTTGGCTCCTTTTATTGTTTTATCTCTTTCCCTCCAGTTCTTTCCGCTTGTATTTGAAATCCTTTTTCATTGTTTCGCTCCTCAACCCGCGCATAAATCTACTTTCGCTCCCCGCTCAGGTGTAGCAGGAAACGCGTGACATTTGGCCATGCCGTGGACGGATGTACACAGTTTTTCGAACAGCACTGTAGAAATCACGTAAATTTAATTAACAATACTCGGACAATACAACAGCAACAATAACAAAACGTGCAATAAAAATAATAATAATAATTGCAATAAGATTTAATTGTGCTTGGTTGTTGTGCCCAAAAAACCAGCGGAAGTCACACACAGATACACACACATGCTGCACACACATATGAAAAACAAAAGCACACACACGCACACCCGTCGAGTGTGTGTCACATTGCGCACAAGGTGCAAAAGGATATGCGCCATGAAATCCATGTGCTTTTAATGTTGAAAAATGAGTTTGTGAGCACGTCGCAGCAGCCTCTTCAGCTACACAGCTCCTCCCCCTGGCCACCTCCTCGAGCCATCTTACTGCACCCCTCGCACATCTGGCTAGCACTTTGTGAGTGCAGCGAAGCAATTTGGCGTATGAAACGGGTCAGGTCAGTGCCGCGGCTCCACATTCGGTGCCTCGCTCCCTCCATCCAGCTGGAATTTATACAGCACTTCGGAGAAAAAAAACGCAGTTGTTGTTGTCGCAGTTCAATATATGCACTGGCTGCTGGCTGGCTAACCCCCGCAATGCAATGCTGCACTTTGCCAAGTCATTAAGTGTGTGTGTGTGTGTGTGCGAGTGTGTGTTTGAGCATGCTTGTGTGCGTGTTCGCTTCTTTTGCCACATTTAATTGAAGCAAATTAGTTTTAAGTGACTTTAATATTTCATCGACTGGACTGCAAATGCTCACTTCACATATACATTTCCAGTGAACATTCCAAATTCCTTGGTTGGCGCCATACTGGGAATTTCAACCACGCATAAATTGCTCAGAAGTATATGTGGCATACCTTTGGGCGCCTAATTGGATTCACAACCTTCGGTTATCTTGTATTTCCATTTATTTCTAAGAACAACATTTTCAATTGTAAATTTCTATATATAGCCGTATTTGCATTTCCTATTTTACAGTTATGCTTGCACACTTGACGAGGCATTTTCCAAAGAGTCATAAGGAGCCATATTTCAGTGGCTTTTTGTTAAGATTTAGTATAAATATTAATTTAAAAATATTTTGTAATTAGAAATATTTATGTTATATTTTATTATTTTAATATTTAGTATCAATTTATTTTCGGTATAAGCTCATAATGGCATAGCTCGAAATATCATAGTCATAAAACCTAGCCGATTTTCAATTGGAATTTGTTGTCAATGACTTAGATATGCTGTGCATTTAAACTAAAAACATTAACATTTTTTTGCTATAGGGTAAAATTATTCTGTAAAAAAAAGTTCTTGGTCCAAAGTCAAATAAAAATTTGTATTCACTTTAAAAATTCATGTCATACTATATAAATTCAAAGTACCGTTACAACAGCATAGAAATAACGAAAGGAACTTTCATGGATTGACTTCTTTATTTCTTCAGCATTTAAAAAAAAAAATCAATATTTTGAACCAAATTGATGTTAGTAAAATTTACTACCTCATTATTTCCATGTAGACATAGGTCGAAATTTCCCAATGCCATAACTTGAACTTTAGCTGAAACTTCACTTTGAAATATACGGACATCAATTTCCCATATAGCCATAAGGCAAAATTATGCTGTCAATAACAAAGAATTCTTGGTCCAAAGTCATATTAAAATTTGTATTCACTTAAAAAATCCATGTCATACTATATAAAATCAAAGTACCGTTACAACAGCATAGAAATCACCCCTTACATTTACCTTGCCTCGTTTATTTGCGTTGCCGCCGCGCGGCGTCTTATTGATTTCTGCTGCAGCCGCAGCGCCACATGTTGTGCGAATTGAAATAGTTATGACACGCCAAGCGGCGGCAGCGGGGCGAGTGCGTGCGCCAAATTACCATATAAATGGATTACAGCGCAACTGCAAAAAGGGTTGGAAAAATCAAGTAGAAAAAATATTAAAAAAAGGATTGAGAGAGAAGAAAATACGCAGCACTGAGTGGTGACGGCAGCCGCAAAACGTTTTTCCAATTTGCCAAACGGAAATCATTTTCTTATTATAGTTGCAGCTAGCTGCAGCAGCAGCACCACCGACGCACCACCAGCACCACTACCCGCTGCAGCTGATTAGCCTCGCAGGAGCTTTGCCACATTAGCAACACTTTTGCTGTCATCTCATAAGGAATTATGAGCCAGCTCTCTGAACGCCCTCGCACACAGGAAGCCATGAGTTTGCTTTAGGATCTGCGGAAATTGCAGCAGTAAGCGACAGCTAAGAATTCACAAGTGCGAATGCGACTATTTATGAAGCCGCTTTCCAACTGTAAGTTGTGTAAGTTTTTGCTGAAATTGCCAAAGTTTGTGTTAAAAAATATGGCTTAGCAGCAATGCAGGAAATTAATCGGAATGTTTCTTTAAGGGGAGCGGAGGTCGATCGAAAATGTTATTTATAGCTGCAAATATTTGTACATATAACGAAAGGAAGTGCTTTGCTTAAATGTGATCGATAGCATTTATTAATAAAAATAAATTGTCTAAAAGTTTAATTTTGCTTGGCTTGAAAAACTATTTTTCGGATGTATTAAAATAATATTGCTTAAGTAATTTATAAAAAGTCAATAACATTTGATCGTATTAATAATAATATATTTGTACCAAAAGTTTGAGAAGTAAATTAATTCCCAACAATAGTAATAATAAATTTGTATATTGTTGAACCATTGTATTGTAAAAAGAAATCTGAAAATAACATAAGCTTTTTAAATTACCCGTGCTCTAATATTTGTTGTAATATATTAATTACAATTGTTAAACGTTTTAGTTTTAAATGTTTTAGTATCAAAAACACTGATCATCAACTGTTTATGTTTTTTTTTACCCCAACAATACACAAAAAAACATTATACTTATATTATGGAGGGGATCCTCTTGTTTTATCCAAATTTAGCTAATAAGTTAAGTTCAAGTAAGTGCCCTTTACTGTACCAGCTGTGTGTGTTGAGTGCTGTTGGCCATTTAAGCCACATTTTTCGGGGGCATCAGCTGTGCAGTTAGCAGATACACGCAACTACGCAAGTGTTAAAAATATGGCAATAAATAATTAAAAAATTTAATTAGTTTTCTGTGCACATGCAACACCGTTGGGTGCCACACACAAAGACACAGACAGACACACGCACACACATTCGCTTTGCATTTTAAGGGATTTTTGGCCCAAAGCGGGCAAAACAGTTACAATTTTAATTCCTGTTTGTTGTTTTCCAGCGGCAAAAACTAATTTAAAACATTTTAACACTTGTTTTGTAATATAGCGAGCACGGCGCCAAGGCAACATTTGCTGTTCTTGTTATTGTTGCTGCTGCTGGTGTTGTAATTTTATTAGATTTCACTTTTGCTTTAGCCAAAACATTCACGTGCCCATTTTGGCCACATTAAATTTGCTGGCAAGCATTATTATGGCCACACTCTCAAACTCGCTCGCTCTCCCTTTTTATCCCCCTCTCTCGCCCCTTTTCACGCTTAGGACTTAGCCCTGTTATTTGTTTGTTTTTGTGTTTTTATTGCCACAACATTTGTTCAAATAACGAGAGCGTAATAACAGCAGCAACAACAGCATAAAATATGTATCCACTTTTATGGAGTTTTAATTTGTTTTGTCGCCAAAAAACACTTTCGCATAGCCCGTGTGCTTCCAACACTTTGCCTTGGCCAATATCCGTTTACAGATTTTGGTAACGCTAAAGCACTCAAAAAGTGTAATTACCCAAATGGCATTATAATTTAGACATGTTCCGAGAGGCAGAGGGCAATTGAAAGGGCTGCTGCGAAAGTCGAAAGAAAGTTTTCGGGATTTGTGCGAGGATTGGTGAAGCCAGAGGGATAACAAAATGAAATTATGGCAGTCATCTGTGGAGTTACCAACAATTTGGATATGCTTATACGATTTATAAATATATATGCATACATTTTTTACAACTACTAAACAAATATATATGTATGGAAAGTTTTGTTTAGTATTTTTGACATAATTTAGAAGAGAGAAGAGATAGAAGAAAGAGACAATTGAGAGTTAAAGTTTATTCAAATTCCAATATATTTAATAATATTTGAGAAATTTGGCTTTTTATGACAGGGAAAATCTAATTGAAATGAAATCTAATTGAGGTTTTATGTAACGCGCTTTACATACAAGTTTGCAAGCAAACTAAAAGCCGTTTGCAATGTGAAATATAACTTTGATTTCAGCTCCGCATCGTTTCAACATCAGCTTGATAAATCACTTCAAATATAAAACAATTTTGGAATTTACTCATACAGATAAATAGTTGCATATATATGCCAAACACACATCAGATGCGGCAAAAAGCTCCCCACCTCAACAACAATAGATTTGCAAATAAATTACAAGCGCAGAACACTTGAATTGTCTAGTAAGGAGTATTCACCTTCGAGATATCCTATATATACTCTTTAAAATAGTTTTTATACATTTTGCCTTTAAAATTATTTTTAAAATGTATGTAAAATATATAGAGTACTATTGCATGCCAAAAATATAGTTCCTAAAATTAAAACTTTAGTTTATCTATAAATTGGTAAATTTAACCAAAATAAAACAAAAATAATAATAATTGTAAATAGCTGATTGTCTTCAGCTTATTGATAATACCCTGTGCTTACACAAATTTCAAACGCATGCAAAATATTCAAAATACGTGAGCTTAACTGAAATATGTTTTGTAAAATGCCGCCCCAATTTGTTGGGCATTAAAATTTGGGGCAACATGTGCGCGCCTTTTGCTGTAGCATTTGCAATAAATTTCAGTGATTTACGCGAAATGGGGCGAGCGACAAGGATGCACGCTTAACTAACTAAATAAATGTTGCAACTTTTTGTGCAGCCAACCCCCCCTCCATATAATTTGTAGCGCTTTAATGGATGTGACGCAAAGTGAAAGAGTGTGCAACCAAGTTTTAAGTAATTTTCTATTTTTATTTTTTTTTTGAATGAATTAAACATTCGACACTTGAATAATGCAGCAGCAGCTGCTCAACAGGTGTGGCCGCGATTCCAGGTGTGTGTGTGTGTGTGTGTGTGTGTGTGTGTGTGTTGCAAAAGCTTTTAGCGCCTAGAGCAATATGCTAAGCAGTGGGCACACAAAGTTGCACGTTGCAAGCGGCAAGCAGCAAGCGGCAAGTGGCAACTGGTAAGTTGCATTTGGAATGCAAACTGCAGTTGTCATTAGCCTTGGTTTGGGGGCAACTCCCAAGCTCCAATCTCGGTCTGAGTCAGCCACATTCCGCACTCGCCGTTCCCTGTAATCTTTGGCGAAAAGTTTTCGCATTAAGTCGACTCGTGATACTCGAAAAAAACTATTATAGAAAAATATTTTCGCATAGCTTGAGCACTTTTACATTGTATTAGCTGTCAGCGTGTGTGTGTGTGTGTGTGTGTGTGTCTGCGGTTGTGCGTGCTGCTATGAACTCGCTATTGACAGCCCACAGTAGCCCTGTGGCATGCTTGTGTGGGCGTGCCACAGCCTCTGGTAAATTCAACTATTTGCCACAATGTGTGCGCATTATGTGTGTGCTGCAGCTGACGCACCGTGGAACGTGTAGCGGTTTTTGTGGCGAAAATTAACCCTCCCGAATTATTTTTAATTGTGTTAATAATCCTAAATTCGCAATCATTATCTGGATTTAAAGTGTTTATGTCTTAAAGTCTTAAAGTCTTATGAAGAAAATAAATAGGTTTAAACTGAAAACATTTGTTAATATTTTTTCGTCGCCAAAAAAATGTATTTTTGATTATTGAAATTATTTATAATATTATTATTCATATTATATTATGATATTAGGCAATAAAGACCTATTCGATACTTTTAACGTCATTTTATTGATAATTAATACTATCCAGCAACATTTTTGAATTTTATACTATAATAGCATTTTCCAGAAAAATAAGACAGTATATAAATATGATGTTTATAATTTTTAATAATTTGTTTAACATAGTAAACATTTTTTTTATTATTATTTAAAATACGATGTTGGTCTCACTGTGTGTCAGCGCCAATTTCGACAGTTGCAAGTATAGATTGGCACTCGATAGACGCAAGTGCATTGCATTCTTGCAACGTCACCGGCACGCAATACCCCACAGCAGCACTTGTATGTATTTTCGGCTTAGTTAACACAAAGGCACATATTTACTTTTACCAGACCAAGTTGCTTGCATAAAATTTGATAAATTCCAGCCCGAGTCAGAGCCAGAGCCGGAGCCGGAGCCGAAGCTGGAGCTTACTGACTGACGGCAAATCTAATAAAGAATGCCAACCGGGCCAACAGCGTGTGTGTGCTTAGGTACAAGCCAATATGGTCAAAAGTTAAAAGGCTGAGTGGTTCGACCTGGCCAAAAATTACACAAAAATGCAATTTTTGTTTTTTAAACTGTTTTAGTTTTATATGGAAGTCTGTTGGCTTTGGCACTTTGCGATAATTTTAAATTTTCAACCATTTTTCCATAAGATCACAAGCTTTTATTTGAACTTTAATTGAAAATTGGTATTGGATATGGAAAACATTTGCCTCATGTGCATATCAAGTTAAGAAAACAATTTGCACCAGCCTCAGCCAAACTTCAAGTAAACTCTCCGCTTTCGTCGACGTCGTCTTCTACTGTGAAAGTTCAACCAACTGTTGCCCTGGTGATATGTAACTTGTCAGAAGTTTGTTGACGCGCAGATTAAGCGATGTCTGAGGCAACAACATGTTGATGCTTCACTGGGGATCATTTATCAAGGAGCTGACTCGCCACACACACACACACTCACAGACGCACAACCAGCATCCATCTGCATAGTTCATAAAATAGGTAAGCGTCAGAGTTGAGGGAATAACTGAAAGCAAATTCATTTCTGACGATGCGTTGAGCTGTATTGTTAACATGATAAAGCACTTGTACATACTTGGAATTTTCAAATTTATCCTCATGTTAATAATTCGAATTATGGCATACACATATTTGAGTAAATCTACATTTTTGGTCGATATTTGGACTAGATAATATTTTGATACAAATCTTTTCATTCTGTATGGCACACAGTTAACATTACCATTCGACATAAATATGATTTATAAAAATGAGAAAATCAAATATAGAAAAATATAATAAAAATCAAATATTGTAAAATCTTACTTAAACTTCGTGTGTTGCTTAAATGAAAATGACTTTAAAATAATTTTGTAACATATAACTTAATGCAATACTAAAAGCAGTTACAGATCAAACTCTGTTCAATTTTACCATAAACGTTACACTGTTAATGCTACATTAACATTATTAAATTATTATGCTTTAAAAGCATTGCACAAAGGAGTCTGAGTAAGCATTTGTTATAAATTTATTATTTTCTATTTTATTTTAATTTAAAGTTTAAAAAGGTTTAAAAAAAAATTATAACATTATTGAGCCATACCCAAGTAACTAAGAAATGAGCATATTTAAGCAAAAAAGTGTTTTCATTAAAATACAAATATGCGTAAATTTAATTGTTAAGTTAAACACACATTGTTTACAGCTAGTGATGTTAATAAAATCGAAATATCGAAGTATCGATGTTAACAGCAGCGATCTTTTTTACGATATATTGATGCATAAATATATTGGCCATTTTGGAATCTTCAAGCGTAAGCTGAAGCCAACTAATAGAAAGCGAACTTTACGTTATTAATGTCAAACAAAATTGAAACATCGATGCATTGGTGTTAGCAACAGCACTGTTTTCCAATTTTAGCTCGATAATCTTTTTTTTTCGATATATCCGATATAAAAAATCGATGTTCATTTCGGACTAACATCACTATTTACAGCCCATTAACATGTTTGCTTTAGTTTAAAAAAATCGAGGTTTCGAAAATATCTTGTACCTGTTTCCGTCTGCTAACGGCACATTAACATTACTTAAATAAAGTACGGCTTACAATCACTTGGCAGCAGCTTTCCTGGCCAGGCACTCATCAAATATCAAGCTAACGGCCCATGTTTATGCCTTTACAATGGCTGTGGGGCATTATTATGTCCCGCAATACAAAGCCACAGTTTAAGCCTGGCACAGCACCTGCTGTGCCTTTTGATTAAGTTCTCGCTGGAAGCCCGAGCACACAATGAGAATTAGTTCTGGCCCCTGTCCTGGATGTCCTTTGGCAGCGCTACAAATCACAACAATCATGCGCATTCAATTGCGCATATTGATTGTCAGCATAATGGGCCACAATCGCAGCGTTGCGAATAAGGATGCGGCTAAGGATGCGGCCAAGGATGTCGCTAAGCATGCGAGTTGACTATTGGGCATTGGCATTGGCATGGGCGTTGATTTAGTTCACAGGTCACATAGCAAAGGCCGCCGCCCACCTGCTGCGGCGCATAGCTCGAGTCTCGGCTTTTATGCCTGACACGGCTGCTTGGCCTTGTCACCGTTCTTATTCCCTGCAACCATTGCAAATGGGTAACAGAGGGTATAATGGATTTATGCAAATATAGGTTGCAAGATGAAAATGGAATTTCTCGATCAAAACTCGTCGAAGTCAGATAATTCAGATTCTACAGCTCTACAGATACTCCGAGTAGATCGACTCATTTTTTTCAGACTATAATTTGTTTTCTCAAAAATAATAATTGAATAGACTTGATTTCTGGTATAAGCAGACATTTTATTATCACCTTTAAACTCTCAATTTCAGAACAATATATATTAAATTCATTAAGCCATGAAAATTGCAAAACATTCTAACAATTATCATATATTATATTATATTATATTATACTATATTATATTATATAGAGTAGAGGTAGAGGGCATCTCCTCGTCGCGCACTCTCTTCTGCAGCCCTCTGCCGTGTTGTTGCTACTGTTGCCGCTGGTTTGTATCTTAGTTGTCATTTGTCTGTGTCAGGGCGTGTATTCCCAGGCAGCCGGGACGTGGCAGAGGACGTGGTTCATCCATCTCACATGTGCGCGTCGTCTAACATTGTCGCGCTGCTGTCTGGCCTTTACACTGGAGGGGGAGGCTAAGGGGTAAGGGGTAAGCGGGATTGTTGCACCCCTAACCCCAATGTCAGCAGCAGCGCCACGGCCAAAACCCTATAAGGCTACCACAGTGCGTGACGTGTGTGTTGTGTGTGTGTGTGTGTTTGTGTGTTTGTGTGTTGTGTTGTGTGTGTAATTGTGCGCACCATGGGTAGCCTCGTTTGTCATTGTAAATTATACGGTTAAATTGTACGTATGCCTGATTCAGGCCACCGCTCGCCCGCTCTCTGTGCCGCAGTTCCTTGCCACTTGCTAGTTTCTCTTTAAGCATAAACTAGACAATCATGTTTTTTGCCTTAATAAGTCCCGCTTCCTAGAACACAACTCTGGTCAAGTTTTATTACAACTGAATATTCATAACCAAATGCAGCCAAATAAAACTGAGTACAACTCTGGCATCTGGTTCTGTTTCTGTTTCTGGCTCTGGCTCGGGTCCAGGCTTAGCCCAAATTCTCTCGGCACACGCCAACGATTTCCATATCCATATCTTGCACATGTGCGCAACAAAATAAAAAAGGAGCAAAATATATTAAAAATACTTTTACAAAGTCCAGTTAAAGTCTGGCCAAAGCCAAATCTAAATGCAGGAAAAAAGGGAATAAAATAAGATGTAAAAGTTGTAAAAGGAAAAAACCCAAAAAATTGTATAAATGCAGAAATAAACAAAATAAGTAAAAAGAAAATAAGGAAAAATATTTTTCAAGCTGACCACTTAATACTCTAAGAATACAAGCTTTCTCAAAGCAAATATGATAATTTTTGATTAAATATAAAACTTAAATTATTTGTAATATCTATGTTTTCATTTATTTAAAAATTCCTCATAAAATTATTCACCCATATTAATTTCCATATTCATCACTGCCATTGCTAGGGTATTAAGTGTAATAAAAAATGTGTAGTATGTAGTATATAGTATGACCTTTACGTTGTTGGTTTTGTGTGAGTTGAGTGTTTGTTTTTTGTTTTTATTTTTTTATTATGATGAGTAAACTGCAACCTAACACATTTGCATTTATGCCAAGCTCTTGAAATTCATACGAAAATGTACTTGATTCAAAGTTTTAGTGAGTTTATTAAATTTCACTGCTGCTCATAATTAAAAGCAAGCAAAACTAAAAAGGGTAAAAAAGAGGAAAACAAAATAGAAGGCTAAGCCTTTAATTAACACTCTCTAAGTGAATTTTTGAGCTGGCTAAATCCAGCAAAATTCACACGACTTCCTAGTAGACGAGCAACCATTCCACAGCACTTTATAAATTAATCTCTCTCTCACTCTTTCTCTGACATATGAGTAAGACTGCGCTTTAATAGCCTGCAGCTGTGGAAAGCGCAAATCAGAGGGTAGAAGAGAAATTTATTTGTAAGGCAGATGAAAATAAAGTATGATTTATATGCTGAGCCAGCATCTATTTACAATATTGACTATATACAATTTTAGGGAATTAAAAGTTTCTAAATATCTATTGCGCTATTCTACAAATCAAAATAAAATATATTAATAATCACAGATTTTAATCTAATTTTATTCTTATTATAATTTCTCAAAATTCTAAAAATTATTACATAAATTACATCCAGATGCTGAACACAAAAGCTATTCAACAAAATACTTTCCAAAACCTAAAACTTGAAAATAATTGGTTTATTTTGAATGTGGGACTTAATAAAAATTAATAAGGTCCGAAGGATCCTTATTTTGATTAACTTTCCCCTGGATATCTTTTAGTCAACCACTGTCGAGCAGACCATCCTTGCATAGTTTTGTTGTTGGTTGTTTGACACTTTTCCCCACACTTTGCCTCCGCTGTTTCGCAGTCTTCATCCGCATCTTCGTCCACATCCTCGTGGAGCGTCTGGCTGGCATCATAAAGTCATTTAAGCATATAAATTGCACTTTTATTCTGCCCGCTTGTCACACACAACACAATTACCCAGCCACACGTCCCGTGGCTCCTGCGAGCAGCGAAACCATAAGGGAAACTCACGAGCACAGTCGAAAGCCATGTATTCTTGTTTTTTTTAACACGCCTTGGTGTGTGGCAGAAACAAAACGGTTCTTTAATCATGCCTGAAGAACGTGTTTGTTGGTGGCATTAAAAAAAACAGAGTTACATTTGAGTTGAAAAATAATTAATTAATAATAATATAGGAACAAAGACAAATTAAATATTAATTAAAAAGAGGTTAAGAATGTTGACAGCAGTCATGACCTCTTCAGGTTTGAATTTTAGAAAATATGGAGTGGATTACTGTTATTATTTTTAGGCCTGGCTTCAAGCCCAAAAAAAAAAGATCAATGATGCGGTTAGTGGTTAATCAATGACATGTCCAAATCTTAATTTTAATCTTAAAACTGTTTTTCTTTTTAATAATATCGAATTTAGCCATTTTATAATCAAGCAAACCAATGTGAAACAATTCTTATACTTTAATTGTTTGTTTAATTTACATTATACAAAATAAAACAAATTCAGTTTAAAATTAGTTTAAATTTTTTACCCATTTATTTAAAAACCAATTTTTTTAAAGTATTGTTTTATCTAAAAATGATTTTAATTAGAATAATTTTCTGACAACTTATTCCGTTTTTACAAAAGAAAAATATTTCCGGATTCAAGCCAATACGATTCAAAACTGGTTTGCATTAGAAGCCAAGCCAGCGCTTATACGATGCATACCCTATGGATTCTCCATCAAAAATGAAACGTAATATTCATGCTGATCACTTCAATAATTATATTGGAAAACTAAAAAAACCGAAAAGAGAGTTAAGAGAGTTCTCTTTGAGTGCTGTCAGCCTAACGACCCCTTCTAATGGAATTCCATTTACATTCCACAAAGCTCTTGCGATAGTTGCTCTGCTGCCGCTGCTGCTGACCTAAAAGAACAGGCTAATTAACGCAGCCGGCCCGAAATTCGTCGAGGGCCATAGTTATGCCATGTGCTGTGGCTGCCTAAAATTATGCATTAATAACGCCGGGGCTGCTATTCGCCGCCCCATCACCCCAGCCCACAGCACACAGCACACACTCGACACACCGCACTTCGAGCCCAACTGACAACAAGCTCATTTGGCCATAGAAACAGGATGCGCAGCATTGTCCTGGTGCCGAGTGCTTTGCATACTTTTAGAGCGTGCCTGGTGCGCAACAACAAATTACAATGCAATTGTCCTGCCTGTGTGTGCGGTGTGTTTTGTGTGTGTGCGTGTGCGTGTGCGAATTTATGTGTGTTTGGCAGCATTTCCTGCATTGACATTTACTTGCGGTTATTACCAATGCAGTTTCGAGCCCAGAGGGCGAGACTAATTTTGCATAAATGAAAACTTGCAACTGAAAGCTGAAAGCTGAAAACTGGAACCAAAGAACTGAAAAACTGCAACTGCAATTGCTCTCTGCTGCAGCTCGACTCGCCTTCCACGCAGCGGTTGAAATAGTTGCAATTTTGCGCCAATTGTGTTTTCGGGTGGGGGCTGATGGCTTTTCAACACTCTTGTTGCTGGCATTTTTGCGGCTGACCACATCCTGGACCATGTTTCCTCTTGAATTTGTTGGCGGCCAGCTCGCAATGTGCATGCTATTAAACTATCCGAGGGCCATACGGGGGCGGCTGTTGCTCTACTTTATTTACCAAAATCAGACAATACCCACATTGCCAAAGAGCAAGGTATATGAGCAGGCAAGTCTGTGGCCCCCACCCTCCCCCCTACACAGACATTGAAACATCTGCATTGAAACAATTGCAAACATGAGAAGCAAAAATACGGATTGTACGAAACATTGCTGCTCTCTCGATCACAGTCGAGGAATGGAAACTATGAGATCAAGATATGATATTTTAAGAGTATGTGAATAAACCTAAAATTCCTGATTTCTAATTAGTGTAACCTTTATAAAGTATAAGCTTTACCGCCAGGAAGTTGATATCCCAATACTTTGGAAATCAACTATATTTTATATAGATAGAATGTTATTTACTATACAACATAAAAGTGAAAAAAGTCATAGATATTCCATTGGACACCAAACCAAGCCGCCCTTTCCCTTGGAAGATAGGAAAGCGATTTAAAAGCGATGATGCTGGCAATCTTATCCGAAATTAAAGCAGATTCAAATTCACAGATTCTCGTTCGTAGTTCATTTATATAACAATTCAAACAAGTGAGGATTTGCAGTCGGGTGCAAACGACAAACTCAGAAGATTTGAAATGGCTTCGATTACGTAGGCTTAATTACAGGGTATCTCTTAATCTTCGGGAGAAGGTTTCTGCTTGCTTAAACTTGCATTATGATTGATTTACACACGCACACACACTCAAACACAGCAGACACACCCACAAAGACTGAAATTCCTCAAGTGCATTTCAATTTGGTAAATACCGAGCGATTTCAGTCTAAGTGATTGTTGTTGTTGTTTTTGTAGTGGTTGCTGCCGTTGTGATTGCTGAGAGCGCTGTTGTTGTTGTTTTTGTTGTTGTTGTTGCTAGTGTTGCATTTAGCTAAAAGGCTGGTCAAAACCAGTTGCAGTATTCCAACTTGTTGAGGATAGGAAAACAAAACCAAAAGACACAGCTGAAAAATGTCGATTTAAATTGAATTATTTATAGCTTTAAAAATGTACTCAGTTTTCACCTTCTTCTAAGATGGCTTAAAGCAGCCTTCTCTGAAATTGAAGCAATAAGTAATAATAACATAAGATGGTTTTTAAATTAAACCAACATTTATTTTAGTGTATAGCAAAACTTTTTTAATCGGACGCAACAACACTAACATTCAGAGTACCAAAATTCGATTACATGCAACGCGACACACACACACACACACACACACACACATAGAATACGAGCATCAACTGCTACAGCACATAATTTCAGTGCTTACATAAACTATAATTAAAACGACTTTGGTAAACGCTAAGCAGAAACACCGCAGGCAACAAAATACACACAGAAGACACACACACACAGATAGACAGCACACACACACACACACAGCGGGAGTTTTTTGCCACTTGACATGATGCTGCTAATGAAGTGCATGAATACCTTAACAACATGGAACGTAGCCTGCTGCGTGTGTGTGTGTGTGTGTGTGTGTGTGTGTGTGTGTGTGTGGCTGTGTGGGTGTCTGTCCCTCTCATAATCATTTTGATGGGCACGTAAAATTCAAACTAAAATCACTCGAGCCCCATCTAGAATAGTAGATGTGTGTGAGCGTTGCCCGCATACCCAAAATAGCAGCTTACTCAGCACCAACAACAACAACAACAACACAAACTAACTAACAACAACAACAACTCTAGTTGGCCAGAAATAATATACAACATTTGCACGTGACTTTGATATTGAAAGCGTTTGCATTTGGCTGCCAAGGGCCTGCAACCCAAACTTCCCGGCCTGCCAGCGGACAAGCCCCGTTAAGCATGCTACACAAAACTGCGTTCAACATTCGTTGCCACACACACACACACACAAACACACCCGCGCATGTACACCAGGCATGTATTTCACTCGTTCGGGATTAATGCAAAAACTTTGGCCTCAAAAAAAAAGAGAAAAGAAGGAAAATAAAAATTTAATAATAATTTTTGTTTTTTTATTTACAAGTTTTAGTGATAAAGCGGCCCAACGACAGCCTCGGGCATGTTCACATTTATGTGTGTGTACTTTAGGGTGTGTGTGTGTGTGTGTGTGGGATGGGTAAAATGTGGGCATTTCAGCTGCACAGGTAAATCTATAAACATCAACTGTTATTCTTGCTAATGGCAATCGTTGTAAAGCACACAAAGCATTGACATATTTTATAGTACACATAGAAATATGTATTTTAGCCAATTTTGCTCAGGCACATGTTAAAGTTGACACGCAGTTTAATATGTTTTCACACTAGGCTCTACTTTATTTAATGTACAACTAACTAAATTTCTTAATTTCACTACCAACTACCCAGCTATCAAATTTAACTTCATGTTAAACACGTAAGCTTTAAACTCGCATCTTTATCCATAAAATTTGCAACTATTTAAAGCTAATGAATAATTTTGTGCTAAGCAGAAACGATTCTAAAATAAATTGAATGGCAATCGTTTTAACACAAACCCACATATATTACACACACGTAAAAAAAACACACACACTTAAACCCACTGCTGACCCCAATTTCAACAAAAACTATCAGAAATGAGTCGAAGTCCTTTTATTCAGTGTAAATGGCCCGGCATTGAGTATTTCGCAATGCTTATATATATCGTGAACGAGTTCGAGTTTGAGTCTGAGTACTCGACTTGTATTTATAGTTTGTTTTTTTTGGGCGCACGTGTTTGGGAATTCAATTGAAATATATTTACAAAAGCCTTTTTGGGGTCGGGGGCTTCGCCACAATTGTTTTTTGTGGGGCAAAAACTGTTGCTGTTTGACCTTTTTTTCGGGGCATAAACGTTGGCCAAAAAATCAATGAGGTTGTGCACACACACACACACACACACACACACTCAGGCACAAACCAACAGCAAATATATCTAAATATATATCTACATCTATAGACTGTTTCCCAAAGGCATTCTCAATTATTAAACAAAAGCAAACTGACCGCAGGCCGGCTTAAAGATACAAAACCCACAGCTGGCGGATAATATAATACAATAATTAGGTAATTAATCATATAATGCACACAACACTCCAGGCGGGTCATTAAGTTGCTTAAGCTAAGCCCCGCGCCACCTCCGCCTCTGTCGGTCCCTCTCGATCCCCTCTCTATGAAAGGACAGCAGGCACAAATTACTAATTAAAGATAAACAAAACACTTTAAAACGCACAATACGTCTACACTTTTAACGCTCGTGGGGGCCCGCGACAAAGGGAAATTATGAAAATTAAAAAGAAAATATTTAATTATAAACAGCACTAAGTGGAAACTGAAAAAGTTTACCTGTTGAAGCACAAAAGCACATTAGAAAGAGAGACAGGCTATGGATAAAGTTGAAGCAACCAAATGTAATTTATTGCGCCACTTAGCAAGCCCTCTTTTTTACAGGGTAAAAACGTGTTGCATGCACGGTAAGGACTTTAGAAGTTTAAATAGGAGCCATTTAAGGAGGTGCTGACAACTTTCTTTGAAAGAAAACCGGCGAAGTTACTTTATTTCAGGTATTTTTGTATGAATAAGTATGGGATGTTTTCTCTTCTAAGTTCTAGAAAAACTTTAAGAGGCCTTTTCAGTTAATTAAGACCAACTGCGAGAAAATTGTGTACATATCTTTGACACTTTGCATTTTTGTAATACATCTATTTTTATTATTATAACAAAAACACATGCATCGAAGTATATTTTCTGTAGTCAAAAAAACGATTATAGCTGATTGAAAATTGTTGACTAACCTTACGGAAACTTATGCTCATAATAGATTATACAAACAAAATATTTTATGTCAAAAAATACAAACAGCACTAACTTTGACTAAGTATGGAACCAGTTTCTCTCTCTATTAAAAAAAGCAAAATTGATTAAATTCAATAAAAATGATAAAGAAAGTACGCTTAAGCGTTTGAATGTGAATAAAGTTAAGTAATTTAACAACAAAAAATCAAATACAATTTTAATGCAAAAATAAAATGAAACTGAAAAAGAAATATGGGCCGAGCGAGCAATTTAAAACTCATCAATTCACGTGAAAGCTGCGCTCTAAAAACAATTGAGCTATAAATGTTTGTTTACTCAAGGCGACAAACGACAAAATGAAAGTTAGGGAGCACAAAAAAAAAATAGAAAAAGCCACAAAGAAATTGCAGGCATAGCCCCAAAAAACCATTTACGGGTCGGTGTTTTTTTTATTCATCCCAACTTTTTGTGAGGATGGGGCGGGGCGCGTAAAAAGTTTTCATAATTGAAATAAATAAAATACAAAATGTACCACAAAAAAAAAAATTAAAATAGACGATAAAGATACAATAGCATTTTTGTAGCTTGACGCGTTGCGTAATGCGCCTGGGAAATGTCCTGCACAGAGCGTACATTCCAAATCAATGTATCAATGGAAACTCGGCCTTATATATATGTATGTTGTTCGTGGAATATAAATATAATATGCCGTATGCCCAGCGGACTCGTAGCAAAAATTTAATCAAGCTTTGCCGTAGTGCACAAATAATTTTTGCAAATTCGTTTACGGCGTTTTCTTCGACCCCGTGCGAGCCAACGCCCTCAGTACCTCCCCCGGGTAATGGACATGCAAAACGCTTTTTAATCCCAGCATTTCGAGGCAAACGGGAAAGCTGGACAAACGCATTGGCCAATTTACGCCCGAGTAAAAAAAACTGTAAATGTAAATGAAGGCTGAAGGCTGTCAATGCCGCAGAATGCAAACAAACTGACAACGTCGCAATGCGAGACGTAGTCTACAGATATAAATATATATATATTTATATATATATATATATATATTTATATATATATATATATTTATATATATATGTGTATTATAAATACTATAAAAGTGGGCGCTGATTCATTCCTTGGCAGCAATCATCGACTGCTGTTCAGCTTAACTCGATGACTGCCTACACAGCGGCTGAGACTTTTGAAGACTTGTCGGCCAAGTTTGCATTTAATGCGAGGAATATCTAAGAATCTTAAAGTAACCCAAAAAATGTTATTATTTATTTTAAAGATAAGGATTAATGAAAAATTTAATATATAAAAATTATATTCCTCATAAAATAAAAATAATCTAATTATTTTTATTTTATTTTTTAATTACTAAATATTTAATGCGTAATTTTCTTCTTTTTTTGTATATCTGTTAAAATATGAAATTCTCCGATTAATTTTCGTATCAGCTGCAAAGAATACGTTTATAGCCAGATATAAAATCGAAATGAAATGATTAAGCTAAAATTGTATTTCTAAATATATTAGCTAATGTTTAAATTGTTTTTTAATTTTTAATTAAGCAAAATACGTTTTGCGTTAGTCTTAATATGTGCATACTATAACATTATTACTCTGAAAAATTAAGAAAAATTAAATTGGTAATTTATCGCATATTTTAAACGATTATACATAGTATTATGATTATTTTCAAATATTGTAGTCTGTAAACCAATGTTTGTTTTCAATTTCCTCAATCGAAAACCAGCTTAATAATTTCAAAGGAAAATCTGAGGAGGTGGTTATCAATTTGCAGAAATTGCCACTCCGATAAGAGCTTCAAGTCCGATAAGTATTTGCAATATTGTGCTTTACTTTGAACCGCTTCGCTGAGTCTTTTTGCTGCTGTCTTTTTGTTGTATGGCCCATTGGCGACCTTTCGCCACATTGAAGCTGGGCGCATTATTATCATAACTGGTCTACAGCTTACTTTCTCCGCTTTTTCCGTTTTTGTATTTTCGTATTTTATTATATTTTATTTGCTGGGAGCGCTGCGCTGCTTTCAATAACTGTGAATAAAATGAATAGCTACCCCCATTCGCCCCCCCCCAACCGCGCCCCACCCCACCCCCATCCTTTGGGCAACAGCCACTGAGCCTTTGTGTTCTCGATGTGGTTTATTAAAAATATATATTCATATACATTTTATAAAGAATCCTATATGAATTTTTGCTTAGCTCTAAATTTAGCCAAATGTTCAACTAGCGGTTAAAGGCCGTTGGCCAAATGTCAGCTAAGAGTGGACAGGTTGCAATTTTGTGGCAGTCCAGAGGGGTTAGGGAGAGAAAACACAAACACACACAATCAAAATATACTATTTATATTTAAATGCGGGCTGCTTTTCATTTTGTTTGGACATCGGTTTTAATACTTTATCCGCAAGATGAAAAGGGTATATTGGCTTTGTATGAACGACTTTTGTTTTGCGCTTGTAAGCTTAGAATTTATACTCTTTATTTATAATCTCTCTGCATTAGGATTACAGTCTGGTAGTTAGCATGTTTATTGATATAAATCTCCTTTCTAGCTATTTGTACACAGTAATGTTGAGTCGTGAACACCCGATTGCGCTGTTCTTACTTGTGCTCAGTTGTGTGTGTTTTTTGCTCGCTTTACGCATTTGCATTTGTATCTGAATTCACGGCAGCTCAAAGATTTATTTGTCAGATACGCTTTGGCTTGATTTATGAAGGTGTGTTTGTGAAGCTCACTGGACACCAGAGGCGGACAGGGGGAGGGGGCGGCCTCTCTGGCTAGCTACGTCTGAGTTCGCGACCCCTGAAAAGCTGATAAGCAGAGCTGCCCGGCAGAAAGCTGTCAAATTTGAGCTGTGTCTCAGCCCAGCCAAAATGTTGAGAAACACTCCAAAATCGAGAAACCCAAACCGAAACTGAAGCTGAAGCCGAAGCGAAGGCGCCGGGATTGAGGTGGGAGCATGTGGCCGCATAAGCCGCCACCGCCGCTGGATCCGCAGCAGCCGGTGCTCTATATTGAATGCTGTCGCGCCAATGCGGACTATCCGAGGCGCGCCACGGAGCTGCATGCCTCGCTGGCGGAGGCGCTGCGCGCGCTGCAGCCGCAGCTGCAGCTGCAGTTGCGACTGAATGAGAACAACAAGCCGCGTTTGGGCGCCTTCGAGGTGGCCATTGCCCTGACGCCCACCGAAGATGAGCACTCGCGCCAGCTGCTCTGGACGGGACTGAAGCGTGTTCCCGTCTCCGCCAAGGTGCCACATGTCGATGATATCATTGCGCCAGCCTGCACGGCCTTGAGACTGCGGCACAGTCGGGTGGGCAGCAGTGATATCGAGCTGGTCCGAACCAGCGATGGGGACATCAAAAAGATCCTACAAAGGCGCAGGCTTTAGTTGCTTCAGTTTCGGAATGTTTTTCTTTTTTTCATTTCATTTTGTACATTTTAAATGTCAATATTAAAATTAAACTGATGAAATATTTACTATTTTTGTCTGGGGAGTGTTGCTGTTTCTTAAATGCATTCGATTGATTTATAAAACGATCGAAAAACCTATGTCAACATTTCCACTGATTTCAGCTAAATAACTTCTTTAATTGGTTTTGTAAAAATTTTTATTTTATTTAATTTTTCTAAATTGCATTTAAATTTAGTTCAAATATGAAAAAAAAATTTGTTTTAATTTTTTTTTGCAAAAAAATCCATAATTCCCCTCTGCTTGTTTTGATAAAACAAAATTAAAATGTATAGCTATACTTTTTTTAATCAATTGTTTGTATACAAATTAAAGGGATGTAAATTTTTCTGTCAAAAATCATATCAAAATTGCTTAAAACATGATTATTATACTTATACAATACTTGCTACTTGCACAAAACAAAGGTTTTCGGCTCATGATAGGGAATATGTGCACAAAGTTTCAGAAAGCTATCAAACAAGAATTTCGTCTCATTTTGGGAAAGCTACTAAAAATTGTAATATGTTAATAACTTTTGAACGGGTTATCAGATTGCAACACAAAGAATGTAAGAATTTCTGAAATGCCCCATCGGCTCCACCTATTAGAATTTCCATTTTGATTATATTTTTTTTTAATTTCTCTGATGCAACTGTGAATATGCTCTATAATACTTTGCCCATACTTTCGCCATTGCATAACAATTTTATGCTACCCATAAGTTATAAAGTTTTCCTTTGTGCGTTAAGTCTGTCAGAAGGGGCAACAACAACAACACCACAACGGACAAAGAAATGAAAAGAGGAACGCGAGAGAAGAACAACAACTGGAGGAACAACAGAGGAAGAGGCAAACTTCATTATAAGTAGACGCTATCATATTATCACAATGATGTGTAATTGCCGGCAAGTTCAGTTCAGTTCAGTTCGGTTCAGTTGAGTTCAGTTCTGTTCTGTGTTTATGGCTATGCTAAAAGGAGGCACCAACTGATGCAAATTGTGAGCGTAGCGGGTTCTTGGAGGACACTGTGCACCCCCGCCCTGCCCCTGTTCCACTCTGTTTGTGAGGCAGACGACTGTGCATTTGCGCTCTTGACACAGAAAGCGCCGAGAAGGGGGCTGGTGTTGAAACGGGGGAGCTGTACACTAAGAGTAAAAATCAAATTAAATAAAACATCAATTCTAAAATTTCAATTACATATTGTTCTCGAGTATTTTAAAACAAAAGGTTAAATTGTTCTTAATTATATTATTGGCCAGTTTTGTTGCATAAAATAAATATTTTAATAAAGTACCAAATACCTATTACAAGAATTTCATACATAATATAATGCAACATTTCTTAGTTTAAGTATTGAGCATGAGTCTGGTGTTGAGGAATTTTTAAAAATATAATTCTCAACTTAATTTAATTTATGTAAAATTAATCTTTTCATTCTCTGAGTGTAGCAGTTAAGACTTTTGCCTGGAACTGATAGTTGGGAAGTTGAGTGCTGAAATTTGGCATCATTGCACACACACACACACATGCAGCACAATAAATCCCTTTTCAAAGTAAGTAGTGTATGGGGATATGTTTGTGCCTTGCATTTTGTTTGGCTTGCCTGGCTGCATGCCTCACGCTGGCTTGCTGCATGACTTAAGTTTTCAACGCACGCAGCCACACACAAGCACACTGGCTCACACACACACGCACGCACACACACACAGATAGCAGTCATTAAAGTAACACATGCGCACTTAGCAACTTGTCAGGACGTGCTCTGTGCGTCCTTTAAGAACCCGGCTAGCTTGAAAGGCAGCATAACTAGTAGAAAACGGCAGCATATTAATCTTAACAGCATAAACAACAACATCAACATCAACCGGAACAACTACAACTTAAAACAATAGGAGCACCAACAACAGCCAAAGAGCATGTGTACGCTGCAATCCCTGCACTGGCTTTTATGCTACCCTCCACCTGCCCTTACAGACGTCGCCCCTCCCCGACACCGTTCACAATATAACAGCAAAATGGCACATGATATTAAAGCCTTTTACGTTAGCCTTTGTATTTCCGCAAAGCCCCAAATTAAGTTCATTATGATTAAAATGGCTCACAAGCTGTTTTTCGATTTTTAGCATCAGTTCCAGACCCCGAATGAGACCCTTCCTTAAACCTCCCCCTCCATCCCTTTTATCCAGAACATGTGTCGCTCAAAGGATGCACTTACAATGAAGTGGCAAAAAGCTGTTGCCTACTTTTGGGCGGCGTGTTTAATGTGATTTGTGTTTTGCTAGAGATTGTCGAGTGATTGATTGTTTTTTTTTTCATTTTTCAACACCTTTCCTATTTCTATGATTATTGCAATCTTAAGCTCTTCATATTGTGTATAGAATGCTAGGACTTCCACATCTGACATCTAGCACAATAATATTTAAATAATATTAAAATGAAATAAAATGGTATAGTTATTTAATGAGCATATGTTGAATTTTGTATGCCTTTGAATACGCTTTACTTGTTCCTAATATGTTTAATACACATAATACAAATAAAAGGTTTAATTACATATTATTAATTTTAAGTAAGTCATTAATTTTTTGCTATTTCTAGTCACTTATTAGTTGCAAATTCTATAAAAAAAATTGTTTAGCATTTACTACAGTTTAATTGTCATTTTAATTTTTAACAAACACACATATTTTACATTCGCTGTCGCTGCAAGTATTTAACAAAAAAAAAAAAATCCAGTTGAAATGTTCGACTAATAGATGCTCTTTAGACAGGTCTCAGAATATAGATTATTGAAAACTAATGATACATTTTCAAGCATTAATTTTAAATATTTAAATAAAAAATTTAAAAAAAGTTATTTAGAAGTTTTTAAAATCAATCAATCAATCCCATGTCAGCAATCGATATACAAAGCACAGTCAAACAGATGGATAGTCAGGCATATACAGCTATATCCAATCAACTGTTGATTTGACCCACAATTTATATACTCAACAGGATTTTGTACGTATTCCTCTGACTCAAACATATATTTAAACATTTTAGACTGATTTATTTTTAACAATATACTGTCAAAAGGGTATTCAAAGAAGAAAAGGCAGCTTCATTCCATGCAAATTTAATGCTGCCAAAGACAAATCCAGTTGGCTTCACAGTCACAGTGACTTAACGCGTCTTTGGATGCACTTCCTGCGATTCGCAGCGCCAACTGTCAGTCTCTTTAAGGACGACTACGTTCATTTGTCCGACGCGTTGGAGCAAGCTTCCAGCTGCCTTTCCATTGCCATTTCATCTTCCTTCTTAATACATTTTATCATTTGACTTCCATTAGTCGGAATGGTCGCCTGGCAAGGCTTGAAAATTTGACACGCTTTTCAGTTGCTGCTAGAAAATGCACTTTTGTGATTTATCTTTAATGTGCAGCTAGAACAGGTCTGCTAATGGTTTCTTTTCAATATTATTTTTAATTTTACTTGGTTTAAAATAATAAAGTTGACTGTTTTATTTTGATTCCAAGAAACAGGAAGCTTTACTTAGTAAAAATAACTATATTATTGGTTTCTCTTTCTCAGTTATTTTATTTCACCTGTATTTTGTTCTATTTAAATATTTTGTCTTTTGGTTTATCAATTTGTTTGCCACTAAGCTTTGTGCGTCAAATCCTTTTTGAAAAGTTAATTAATTACGCTATCAAATCTACTGATGCTTGGCGAGAAATGCATATTTTTATAATTGTTGCTGGCATTTTCAATAGTTGCACAATTTTTGAATAATTGTTTTGCAGGAAAAACCAAAAAAAGCCAACAGAAGTGGTTTAGTTGAGTATTGGAGACTAGAAGATACCCTAAGTTCAGCTCTGCAATACCCCTTACACTGTTATCAAACATTTGGTAGGGAGATGGCATATTCAAATATTTAGTTACCAGAAAATAAAGACAATACCTTAAGAAACCGAATTTAAAAGCGATATTTATCGATGATGCAAAATGTTGAAGGAAGGGAGCTTTGAAAAAATTTGAAAAATATTTTTGAATGACTATTTGACAAATATATCGACTGGAGTGCTCAAAAGTAACATTAAAATTTAATAGGAAAATTTCATTTAGTGGATAACACACGTTTCCAAAAACTGATCTACCCGTTTTCAGCCCGTTTCATTAAAAGTTCACAAAAAACACACTCATAAAACGTATTTTTTCACAGATTGTTGGACTGATTGCTGTCTATGCGAGTTGTGAATGTTTTGTTTTATGTGTACATAAGAAGAGGCTATCAGTACGAGGTTGCTCTTGAATGGATTTATATTTCTGTGGCAATCGGCATACATCAAATGCAGTCAGTGGATTTTAATTAAGGAAATTAGCATTTGGAATTATGTTTTTCGATTATTGTTTGCAGATTCGGAATTCGTGTAATTGACATTGATGACCAGCAATTGTATTTTATTAACAATAGCTTGGCCCGTAATTGTCTAACAAACCCCTTGTGGTCAAGGTCAGCAGCTTAAGTCAACATTTGGGGTACAAAAGTGGACCAACTGCCTAGAGACCAGCTCGATTTCAATTAAGAGACGCTGCCGCCACCAGGTGCAGGCAAATACACGTTACGAGGTAAAGTGCAAAGCGAAATGAGAAAAAAATGCAAATACGATTTTGACATATTTCCTGAACGAGTGCCAACCAAGCAGACAGTCGTACAAGCGGACAAACAGAACGACGGACCGACAGACAGGCAGACAGACGGTCAGGCGGACAGACAGATAGCTGGGCAGGCAAAGTGAAGCGAAGCAAGCGAAAACTGGCACTGGAGACGAGGTCAGTCAGCCATGCGGTCAACTGACAACTGACGCGACTCACTTTTTGGCCACAGAGCACTGCAGATTGGCATTGGATTGAGCTTGCATGCGATTGCACATCATAGATGTTCTGCCAACTCTTTATGCAACATGCAAAATGCGATAGACCTCAAGGAAATGAAAGCGGTTTGAATTTCAAATGCAGAAACCGACGTATATGCGACTGTCTGAAATACACAGGCCGATCCACGTAAGTCAACACATTCAGCTAAAAGTTCAGATCGATAATAATTGAAACAAGATACATGATTTTATGTGATGCGATTCCGATTCACAAATTTGCACAAACACGCAGTTAAATATCATGATATTTAATATTGAACTCTGGTTGGTGTTTTCTACTCAAAAAAGGAAAATATTAAATATTATTGCATGAACGCACACAACATGCATCAAGTATCAGTTCACAGGAATTTTTTAATCTGAATAGTGAAATTAAATTACAACGGAAAACTCTGTTCAAAATTATAAGATGCTCATGATGTCGTTTACTTGCAAAATAACTTAATTAATCATGCAAGAGTGCTCTAGTCGGATGTGCCCGAATGGGAGATATCCTGCACCCAGCTCCGAGCCGAAAAGCATTCGACAATTTACCCGTAAATAAACAATAACATACACACACGCAGATGACCAACTCTGAAATATAATACTGAACTAATTCTAAATAAATTCAAAATTAAAATTATTTTCTTTAAGAAAGTTAAATAAATTGTAATGGATAGGAAATTACAGCGATGTACATTTTAAGTGAATGAAAATTTAGCTTAAATGTAGGCAATAAATTTCAGAATTGAAAACTGTAAATATAAATAAATAATAAAAACGTTAAAGTTAAGTCATAATAAGAGAAGATTAAAGCGTTGCCATTAACTGGACTGTAATTTAAAAACTATGTGAAAAATTAGTAAATCTTAAGGCATCATTGCCATAATTTACTGTATTTACCAGAAAGTTAAAATCTTTTTTTATTTTTGTTTCCACGTATAACTTGTTTTAGTTCCCATTTATATGTAAAAGTATTTTTGTTTATTATAAATACAAAAAAAATTATTACAAATTAAACTTAACTGACAGAAAACTTTTGTTGGAATCAAAAAGTTGTTGGTTTTGGGAACACATGATATTTGCAAAACTGTTTTAGGTGCAATGCTCGCTCCACTAACACTCCCAGCTCGTTGCAAGTGTCGGCGTTGCATGATCTATGACCGAGCATAAATTTTTACAGCATGGCTGGGCTGGGCGCAACTGGCATAGATTTTGTTAGCGTTTGCTCATGTCAACGTCAACGACGCGCACATTTCGATACAAATCGAATGGCAACAACATTTTAAAATTATTATAACTGACTGCAGGGGGAGGGGCAGGGGGCGGTGCGTCGGGCTCGATTGCAATTGTAGGCCGAGCGCTAAAAACTGATTGCCGGAAAGGTCTGTAATTGGTTGCACATGGCTAACAGGGCCGGTGCGGGGTGGCAGCAGGGGGCGGGCAGCTTGCTTTGCCACATGCCACATGGGCATTGTGGCAGCCCGTCGACTATTGCAGTTTTAAGCATTATTGTTATTATTTTTGCGGCAGGGGCTGGTTAATGATTTATGCATTCGCTGTGCATAGAGATGACATTGTAGGGGGTCGAAATGCGCTCGGCTAATTTAAATGCACATTTGGGGCACACAGTGCGCCAGGCGTGCAAGGGGGCGTGGCACCAGGGGGGCAGTGAGATGTGTGCAGTTAGCAGTTGTGCGCACAGGCGACGCTGTCAGCGACTGCTGTGATTTATGCTTCTGCGGGCAGGCGCCTTAACAGACCCACCAACTGCTAACGGCAACTGCTAACAGCAACTGCCAACAGCAAATGTTAACAGCAACTGATTACAGCAACTGCTAACAGCAGCTGTTAATAGCAGTTGAAGAGCGCGCCCTAAGCAAAGAGCGAAATTCCCTCCAAGAGAAAAGAGTCGCCCCGTTAACAGTCACTGTTAAGTGTTTAAAGAGCGCCCGCTCTGGCACTTTAACATTTAAGTTAACAGCTTGGCGCTCTTTGCTGTTGGCATTGGTGCGAAACAACAGCAAACTAGCAGGAAATTGTTTTGCCATATGAGCGTAGGTCACTAATTTGTGCAACACGTGCAACATTCATAAATCAGTTGCAAGTTTTTGTTTTTGTTTAGGCCAAAGACCGTTTGGCATAAGTATCCACAAAACAGCTTGCTACCATTATGCATAACATTTATTATTTTAATATTTTACCGCTTTTTTATAATTATAATTAATAATAGTTTATTATTATACATAGTATATTTTATAATATATAATAAACATATTTCCTTTGCATCTTCTGATAAAAATAAAATATATATTTAAAAGTAACTTAAAAGTAATACATATATAACATTTACTACATCCAATATACGTCTGTTGGCTGAATATTGAATACCCTTACAAACAATTTCAGATGTGCTTTTTTATTCAACAACACATATGTTATTTTTTGTCCTTTTTTGTTGTTGTTAAAATTCCGATTTCAGACCAGTTGTTGTATTGGGAGCTGCATGATATTAAAGACCGATATTAAAAGTTTGCTGATAAAAGCATTGTATGTATGTGTAAAAATCTTAAAAAAAAAACAAAAAGTGTCTATACAAAACCTAATTTTTTGACCGACTGTTCCTATGGCAGCTATATGATATAGTTGTCCAATCCAGTCGACTCCAGCATACGAACTGCGTTAAGCAATTCAGCGGATTTTCGCAAGTTAGTTATATATAAACAGACAGATAAACAGGAAATAGCTATGTTCGCCAGTTAATACCGATTAAAAATATATATACATTATGTCAGCCAAAAGTTGTAGAATAGCGAATTGTAAATAATCAACATGAAAATGTATTTAATGAAAAGAATGTTACGAATATATTTGGCAACATTTTCGCAGCGTAACAAAACTATGTTATGCCAAAATGCATGTAAAATATTGTTTGTTGCAAACATGGTAAGCACAAATTTCTTGGCAATTTGTTGATAAATGAGCCAGAAGTTTTTGAATAGAAACTTTTGTGCGTGTCATGCAACACTAAAACCATATTCACAATCAAAACACAAAATTCTATTCATTAGAGAAAAGGCCAAACTAAATACAATTTACAAAATTGTTGCTTTGTTTTAATTATGCGCCAATAATAGCAACAATAACAGCAGCAACAACGACAACAAAAACTGGAAGCAACACATTCTAAAATTCTATGCACTGTCATGCCCTCCTGGGTGAGGGCTGAGCCCCTCCCCATTTGCCACCTCGCAGCACATTAGCCAAAATCCAAATCAGCTTTTCAAATTTAGCAAAGTCATGGGCAGCAGCGATCCCAGCTGCCAAGGGATGGGGATCGGGGGTTGAATTGCACCAGCAGCTGGTGGTCAATAGCTTCCTAATGGAGCCTGCAATCAAATCCAAACCAAACCCAACCAAAACACAAATCCAAACACCAGCAACAACAATAACACTTGAAAATCACATGTGCCTGTGGTATGTGCAGAGGTCGATTCTGCATTTAAGTTCATTTAACTGCGGAAACAATGAAACAGGCACCAACTGAGGGCTACAGACCGACATTAGCGACTCCAAAGGTAGCACACACTTTAAATGATCGGGTGTATGTTATGCTGCTCGCAAGTCTCAGCCTCTCCGGCAAAGCTTTCTGTTAGTGGCCAAACATCTCAGTATAACATACAAAATATTGATATTCAATTTAGTAAATGATTCAACATTTATTTTATGTTAGAAAATTAACTAACAAGTTTCTTTTGCCAACATGTTAAACTAGTTGTCAACACAAACTTTGCACTAGAAACTACAAATTTATATGTTATATACTGTTAACGAATGTTAAATTAAATAAACATAAATGTTAACTGATTAAATCTGTTTATAAATGCTGTTAAATCGTTGCTGTTAATTTTAAGCAACATAATGCTCTTTACTTATAACAACTGATCGCATTTTAGAAAATATTTATCAAAGAAATGTTAGTAAAAGCAAAGATAAACACTTTTAACACTTTTGACAACTAGTTTAACCATGCTCTTTTAATGTTAATGTTTTAATGTTAATTAAAACGCGCTCTTCTCCATCACAGATCAGTTGGATCCTCTCCAGTTAGAGCATAATGAGTCAATTACAGCCCATTGCAGCTGTGGCACCGTCGACTTTCGCACATTTTTGGTAGCAGTGGCTGCTGCTCAGCACATTTGGCTACAAGATAGGACAAGCAGCAACAACACCACCCCAGCCACAAAACGGCGGTTTAGCCAATTGGCAATTTGCGACACACGCGAAAAAGCATCCGAAAATAAAGCAAAGTTTAAAGCGAGCCGCGCGATATGCAACGGCAGCCAGCGAGTTGACAAGGTGTGTGTGGGTGTGGGTATGCGTGCGAGTGCGTGTGTGTGTGTGTGTGAATGGGCGTGTCAAAGTGTGCGTGAGAGCGTCATACATTGAACAGCGAAAAGCGGCAGCAATTTGAGTTGAAAGGCGGGCGAAATTTAAACTCTTTGAGGCCTCGTAGAAGACAGCAGCGAAAAATGCGCCACGAGAATGCAGCGAGACAGGCGGACAACAACAACAAGCAGCATCTCAACAAACAAAACAACAACAATAAAACACAAAAAAAAAATATAAAACAAGCAACATGCTCTCGTTGTGTGCTGTCCGACAAGAAGATACCCTGTACGGAGTTCTGCATACATAATATGTATAAAATAGAAACAACATAAATAAATAAAATATAAATTCAAATTAATCGAACATGCTAAAATATATATACATATAACATAAAGTTCATAAGTTTACTTTATACCCTGTGTCCAAACAGTAAGAGCGGAAAAATTTAAAATTTTTTTTCAAGTTTAACTCGATAATCTTCTTTCTGATTTATTGACGCATAAAAAATCGATGTTCATTTTAGTTTTAAAATCTTCCTTACTCAACTTTTTTCAAAATCACGAACTAAAAAACTAAAAAACAGAACTTTTAAAATTTTAAAGTATAAATTACATTTAAAATATAAACTACGTTTAAAATATAAATTACTTTTAAAGTGTCAAATCAAATTTTAGGCTAGGTATTGTTTTATATATACAAAGTTTTAAAATATTCCACACACAAAAGTGCTCAAAGTCCCGAACTAAAAAATATTAAATCAAAACTTTTAATAAATTGAAAACTAAAAATTAGATTTAAAATGTCAACTCAAATTTTTCGATAATTTTTATATTTAAAAAGTTCCGATTCCCAAGCGACCAATTTTACTTTGAGAAAAATTTTATTAAACCGCGTTTAAGCGCCATTTTGATGGCTACAGGGTATAAAGTCGATGAAGTCTGTGACAGGCGCAGACAAAGGCGCACCCGGGAGACAATGACGGCGCCAAACGATGATGAGTATATCCGCCACAAGAATGTGAATTCAGAGACGCAGCGCGTCGAGTGTCAATATGAAAATGTATGCGTTTCGTTTGTGTCGATCTGTGAGTGTGTGAGTGTGTGTGTGTGTGTGTTGATATGAATTATTCATAAAATGGCAATGGCCCTGCGAGCAACACGAATAAAAAGCAGCAGCAGCAGCTGAAGGAGCTGTCGTGACGTTGCCCTCGTCGCAGTCAAAAAATATTTAATTTGTTGTTGCTGCTCTTGTTGTTGTGGTTTTGTGGCTGAGGACAGCAACAACAATAAGCACAATTTGAGGTGACTGCGGGTAAACACACTATCGCACCCGCACACACACACACACACATACACTATGTGACTTCCAGTGTAGCAAGCAACCAGGTGGCACTTCACAGCCAAAAATCAGCAACGAAAAAAATGCCCTTTCAAATCCGAGGCAAGTGTTAAAATGCTTTGATGGCATGTTAGACAGTGGTGTTTAAAATCAGGCTTGATAATTTATATATATCGTAAATTTTATTTCTAATATCACATGTATTTTTATAAATGGTATCATAAAAAAAATGTAGGAAAAATAATATAATAAATTAAATAAAGATTGTAATGGAAATAATTTTTAAAATTACTCTTTTTCTTAAAAATAAAAATATTTTACTTACAAATTAGGCTTATAGTTGACAGTAATGCAGCTACCTTTAACTGTGTATATAATCGTTTTTAAAAAGAATTTATCTTTTCAAGCACACTAGAAAAATCCCTTGCGAATCTTTAGAAAAACTTGCGACATAACAAAAAATAAGAAAGATTCGACTCAAAGCGAGCATATACGGCTTTTCCCATATTTAGGCTAATTATAGAGCTCCACATGACGAGGCCATTGAATGTCTATTGTGGCTTTTTCGGTTCTTTGAGCCTGTATCAAGTCCAAACACTTGGGCACATTTGAATAATCCCCAAATGTCGCGCACATTTGCAATGCTAACTAAAAAGGAGGACAAAAACTAACACACACACACACACACACACACGCACGCACATGTATATTCAAATGCAAATGCGCAACACACGCAGCAACATTTTCAGGTTTTTCTTTTTTCATCTTCTCTTTTTCTTGCTGTTCTATTTGTGTACCCTTTTTCTGCATTTGTTGTTGTTGCAAGTTTTGAGTTTCGATTAACTTTTTTCTGCGCAAATATTATGGATTTTCACGTGATGTTGTTGTTGCTGCTGTCGGGGTTGGGACTATGCTCATGTGGGAGAAGGGGTAAGTGTAAGCAGTAGAAGGTTGTTAATGGCGATGATGATGGTGATGGTGATGATGACGATGATGATGATGATGATGATGGCAATGATGTTCTTATCGTTGGGTAATCGCTTTGCATTTTCCAGCGCTTGTCAACTGTGAAATGTTCGAGAAATAACTTTTCCCACTTAATTTACGGAGCGTTCGGAAAAGTTTTCCAATCGACTATCAAGTCAACGCATTTACCTAATTAGCTAAGAACTGCGAGTGGCCGGAAATATGAAAAACAATTTGAAATTAAAGGGTTACAAAAATTGTCTTCTAAGGGGATTAACTGTGACTCGAGTTTGTACAAAAAATGTATGCAAAATTTTAAAATTTCTTGATTCAGCTTTTTAAATTTTGGTCGAATAAACTGGTTAAATAAAGTAAAGAATTGGAAAAATATAAGGGAAAAACAACATATATTAGGCGAAAAATTGAGCTAAAATAAAGATATTAAAGAAAATTATTTTTATTAGAACTAAGGATTATTAGGTACACCATGACCATAAGAAGTTTATACGAACTGAAAGCTAAAGTTTATAATTATTCTGAATAATTAGATATTATACTAGTAGTTAGTTAGTTAGTTAGTATATAAGTATTTCAATCCAATAACCATTTACAGTATTGCACCATCCATACCAATGGCGCTTTAAAGGATCTGCAATACCCAGTCTGACAGTTATCTTAAAATCTTATTTGGCCCTCGCAACTGCAACTCGACTTTAAGCTTTTGATTTGTTTGTTTGCCGTGCCTTGGTGGAGCTGGGGCGCGTGTCCTTGCCACAAATATGCCTTGAAGTAGCGCCGAGTCACGCCTGCTGTCGCCTTGATGTTGTTGTTGTTGTTGTTGTTGTTGCTGCTGTTGGCCATTTGGCTTTGGCCCCTGCACACACTTCATTTGCGGTAATAGTTTGTTAGAAACAGTAAAAACAAAAAGGACGCATAAAACAATTATAGTCCCGCCGCTCGCTGACATAAAAACCTTTGACAAATTTTGCCCGCTGCTGTTACTGGCTTTATGGTCGCGCCTTCTGCACTTAAGGCGGCCTTTTGACGCCCGGCCAACAACAACAGCAATGACAACAAGCTGACTTGCTAATGAAAAGTTTATGACCACGGGACATATACTTAAAGCAACGTGAGGATGAATATTATAACAACTTGCACTGCAAATATAAATTGTCATGCAATTGAAATAGTTGTGGATTATATAAGCAGATCATTTACGGAGTAATAATATTATTATTATAATTTAAAGTATAGGATATGGTTATGGAATAATATTACATTTTTTCACATTTTGTACAACACTTGAAATTTCTTAAATTTTGAGCACCATAATTAAAATCTAAATTTTTTCAGGCACAATTAAATTCGTTTAACGTTAATATTATATTATATAATATTACATCTCATTTTTAATAATTAGTTTAATTGAGGGCAGGCTTAGAGACTGGTAAACGAGAGACCTTCGGGGCATAACAGTTATTCAGCATTTTCGCAAATAATATATTTATAAAAAAAATATCACGCATAGAGTAAAAAAACGATGTTTTATTTATTTACTATTATAAATATTTTTATATAAAATTAGAGCTTTCTTCTGGTCCTTAGTAATATTTTTGTTAAATTTTAGGTTTAAAGATGCTTTTAAATTAAAACCAATTAAGTAATTGTTTTAAATAAGCATTAAAATATTTGAAAAGTTAAGCCTACAATTTTGTTACTGTGTAAATGCATTCACGCTCAGCTGCTGCTTGTTCTTGCTGCTTCTCGCCTTCTGTCGGTCCGTCTGTTTAGTGCTAATATTATTTACACCGGATGGGCAACGGGTGAGGAGAAAGGGGGTGGGAATCGGGTAGTAAATGAGAATGCGACATAGACACACGAGCACTTTATGTGAATGACGCCCACAGGCATCAACTGGAATTATAACGCATACGCAGCGTGGCCGGCGCACAAAACTATGCAACACAATTTTTGAATGTATGAGTTCGAGTATGTGTGTGTGTGTGTGTATGTGTGTGTAACTGTATTTTAAAAGTAAAATGTGTCAGCCGCAAGCGACACAAGCGGATTTCAACAATGCCAAAATGAGCATAAGGCATTACGGCCACAGTTGGTAGCCTGTGCGAAGGAGGTGTTGTGCCGGGGGCGTGGCCATTTTATTAGGCAGTTGTGAGCTGACTGTCTGTGCATGTGTGTGTTGTGCGTGTGTGTGTGCTTAGACGATTTGTTTGCACAATAAACCTTAGCAAAGTCATTAGAAATTTTCAATTATGTAAACAACAACAGAAACAGAAACCGTACCACATAAACCCGAATGAGGGCAAGCACTATTAGAAAATAGAGATGATCGAACAGCGATAAACTGAGGAAGAACTCTGTGAAATATTTAGAAAATGTCTTTAAGTGACTTTTCGTTTTCCTTTTAATATAATTCTCACAAAATATGGAATTTTGTCAATAACATAAAGTGTTCGGTCGTCATTTAAATGTCTAGATAAAACAACAATTCAATTTATTTAAAAAAATATTTAAAAAAAATGTTTAATTTTAATTTAATTTAAATATTTTTTTAGTAAGTTGAAAATCAGCAGTTGTTAGTTTGCCAGGAAACGTTTTTCTGCCTGCAAAACTTGTATAAACTCAATAAATATAAATAAATAGATATTGATATATTTCCTGCCTACAAACTTTAGAAACACAACAAGCTGGCAACGCTGCAGCTTAATCTTCGTGTCAGAAATGTACATTAATATTCGGATAAGCAACATGCTAAGTTTGATAAGGCAGACGGAAAGAGCATTACATAAAATTGACTTTGACAAGACGCTTAGCCCGCTGTTATTATTGGCAGGCAGATGAGCTTGTCACCGTAACTTCTTTGTAAGCAGTCACAGCTTCAGCTGACAATGCGCTCAGCTCTGGCACATGTGTTTATGGCGCCGCTATTCAGGTATTTTACGAGCATTGTATCGATAAACAATAAAATCACACACAACACACTCACAACCCACACACAAACCCCCTCCCACTTCTTCTTCCCATTGATGCAGCATTGGCGCAACGCTTTTATAAATTTTTATTTTAATTTTATTTGTTTTGTTGCTTTTTGCATGGGGTTGGATTTTTATTGATGCAAATCGAAATTGAAAAGAGCCTTAGAAAGAAATGTGTGCGTGTGTGTGTGAGTGGGCTGCTTCTTCTTGCTGGAAAATGATTACGAGCTGCTTGTAATATTTATAATGCAATAAATAATTTTATTATGTGCCAAGGCCCACATAAACGCATTCACGAGCCAAATAAATAATCGCAGTTTGGCCCGCTCACTGCATGCATATAAATCAAAAGCAAATACAGTCTTGGGTGTTTTTTTCTTCTTTCAGAAATTCCTCTCATAAGATAATATAAACGTGCTCTTAGCCATTTGGCTTTATTTTACTTCATTTCATTTGCGTTTCATTTCATTTGCGTTTCCACTGACATTAGGAAATGAGTTTTGCGATTTCCATAGGCATTGCAACCCTGCGCCCGCATTCCGGTGAACAGCAACAGCAACGGCAACAACAACAACAACAACTCGTAATACGACCAGATCCACAAACATTGTTAGCCAAAGCCAAACAGGCTGAGTGGACGCCCCAACGGGCGATAAACGCACAACATCCGCTTTAGCGTAAGACAAACGATATGCGAATTTAAATCGAAGTACCTTTTAAGGCATGTTAACAAAGGGCGAATGCCGAAAGTCAGGCTGCGGCTTTATTTAACGCGTTTCGGGCTAAAGGTGAGCATATCAAACAAGGTTAACAGCTAAAAGGCATTACGAGACGTCAAAGTTAATGTTTGTTCGATTTAACAAACGGTTAAATTCAATTTGGGGTTTTTTCCTATACAATTGTCAAGTAAATTATAAATTATATTATATAAAATAGCCATTTGTCCATTATCCGATTAACAATGCAATTCACAACATTGTAACCTTGTTGCAATTATAACTTCATGCGACATATGTAATGGAAGAACTAGTTAAAATTATATTTTGCTTATGATTAAAACATTTTATTAAAAAATATAACAAGTTATAATTTAATATGCAACAAGCACATAAGTAATTTTATTTTATATAATTTAATACGAAACAAGCATATATGCTTAGCTCCACTGTTACAGGTAAATCTCCTTTATTAAACCTCGAGAAGTGCACCTCAAATTCATAATCTGCATTTTTAATAGATTTTTACGAAGTACAGAGTTTGAAATTTTGCTTCTTTTTTTAAAAGATTTAGCAAATTCTAAAGTTCCAAATATTTTCTCAAATTTACCAAAATTTCTTTGCACTCAAAAGGATATGCAAATCTTTTGCTAGCTGTAATCTCTCCCTTTATGGAATGCAGCGCCCTCTAGCTGCGGCTGCGTATACTATCTGAAATGTGTGTTAGTTTTTCATTTCAAGTGAAATTGACACACACACACACACAGTTGCATGCATATTGATAAATAATAATTTGACGCAACTCTCGCTCAAAGCGAAAATTTAATTGCATGTCGGCGATTCTTGCCAAAGGGGCTGGGATCAGGCTAACGTGTGAAGGGGATGGGACTATAGTGTGTGTGAGAGAGAAGCAGCGAAGAGGGGACAGCTGTAACAGCTAATGCAACTGAAAATTGTTTCATTAGATTGCCTGCAAACATTTGCTGCGATGCGACAAAGCTACACTCAGAAAAACGACACTAAAAAATTCTGTTTCGATCGGGACATAATTAAAAACTCTAAAGAAAAAAAAAGCTCTCTAAAAGTACCTATATTAAGTACCTAGCTTAACGATATCTAAGTCTTGCATATAGGAATTTCAGAATTAAAAAATTATTGATACAAAAATTAAGCATGAAATTAAGAATTTTTAAATAGGTTGACAACGTTCGAATTGGTTTAAAATTTCTTGACATTTTTCGCGAGTGTTTTGCCCTGTAAACGGGGCGGTGGTTTGTGGGTTGTTGGACCGGTTGGGATTGGGTATTGGCCGGATATTGATGGCAGCACAGCTTTTGTGCGATAGGGAAGAGAGAGGGCTGGCAATCAGACACCGCAACGGCTTTGCCTCTACTTTTGATTGGCTTCCACATGGCTTGATTAATAAATGGCGCGCTTTTGTGCCATATTGACAAATATTACAGACCGCAGACACGACTTCAGTCGCATCCCAGGGCCCGACACTTGTCAATTGCCATGTCAGCAGCGTGGAATTAACGCTATTCAGCGCTTCAAGGCGCAGCGAAAATTCTTTCACATTTCGATAACGTCTGCTGCAGATGCCACGCCTCTGCCCCCGCCCCTCGCCGTCCCGCTCCACTCGCTGACACTTTCAATCAGCATCCGCTCTGCGCCGGCAGAAGGATTTCACAATCGACGCGCGACTCGCGACTCGCGACTCGCCTCCAAGTAGTAGCAGAGAAAGCGAAAGAAGAAGAACAAGATGCCGCTCAATAAATGTCATTACATTGTCAAGTGCATATTAGAGCCATAATTGCGAGACGTGCGCAGCATTTTGAGAGCGTATGAGAAAAAAGGAATAAAATTCAGTTTTCTGTGCATAAGTGTGCGTCATTTACATATCAATAAAACCAAACTAAAGATATAAAAGGGAGAGGGTGTAAAGGACCATAATTCACTTTCACACAAAAGAAAAAGCGCGTAAAGCTCTGACATATGTATATTACAATTATTCTTTTCAGCCTTTAGGTATATTGATTATTTAATTTAAAATTAAAATTAATCTAAATGAACGCAAACCAAAATCCTATCAGGCACTAGAAGTATAACAATAAATATAACAATAGCGTAAAAAACTCGAAACCTTTAAAGGTATCAGGTATCTGTCTTAAGAACATTTTATGTATCTAGCTTTAAAACAGATAGATATATAGATTAAATCGAAAAAATAAACGAATAAACTTTTTATCGGACGCAAGAATACACGGGTGTATACTTCAAAAAGATGTTTTTTTTTTATTAAAATAAGTAAAGTTTTGACGAAGTTTAAAATATTTTTAATTTGAAATTTTACGGGCATTTTTCGATGGCTTTATGGGAATTTTCGTGTACAATTTATAATCAATATTAACTAAGCCATTGGACAGAGTATGTATGAAAATTATATGAAACATGAAAATTTGTTTCTTTTGGTTTAGTTTTGGGACCTAGTAGACCGAAAATCGCGTTTTCCATGAACTTGAAAGTTTTGACTAACATAAATTTACAAAATGTAGCCAAAATGTGTTGTTATGTAACCAATTAAGAGAACTGAACAACTGTTTAACTTGAACGTGCAAAAATTGCAGCATTTGTTTGACTTTGAAATTTCTTTTAAAAATATGTAAACAAATTTGTGAAAGTAAAAAAAAACTTATACCAATTAAAATTTCGTGTAGACCAAAACAAACGAAAAACAAAAACTTGAAAGAAGCCGTTTTAATGGGCGGCGGTCACCAACAACCACAATAACAACAACAAGGAGTAAAATAACTTTAAACGAATAAATTGATAGAAAAATGCGTTGAAGAAATGTTTTTGTAATTGCAGTTGGGGTCCTGCAGTGTCCTGCTTCGGAACCCAACTCTAGACGGCTGCAAATGTCTCGCATTTTCCGGCTGAACGCTTGCAGTCAAAACAGAATTCATAAACCAAATGCAAGTTAACTTGGCAACGCCCCTCCTGCAACCCCTCAAGCGCCACTAGCCAAGCCGCAGGCCAACAAACTGTTTGTCTGCGGCTTTTGCGGTTGCTCCGGCTGTAGCAAGGACAACAAACTGGACAACAACAATGCTGATTACAACAACAATTTGGACTGCTGCAAAAGGGCAACTTGGCCGCTGGCTGGACAGTGGATTTGCCAGGACATTGGCAGGACGTTAGCGTTTATTTTTTTATTTTTGTATGTCCGTCCCAAGTCTCATTTAATTTTTTTTTCTTATTATTATTTGTTCTTTTTGTTGCGTTCTGTGTGCGCGATAAAATTGTGTGGGCGTTGTCCTTGGCGCGCACAGCCTCAACAGCAAAGAGATTGTTATTAGTCGAATTTTTCATATTTCTCGCGTTCCACGTTCAAACATTTTTTATGACCCATCTAACAGTCGAGGGGATGTGGTAACTAAGCCGAACAAAGACACAAACGAAATAAACGAGCGCCAAAAGCAAGTGAGAGTGAAGTAGTGGAGACTGAATAACTACAAGAATACCCTTTATTTGGATCTTTTAAAAACACCCATACAATTAAATATAACATATATAAAATGAAAACTACTATCATTGCATATTTATTCTGTATTCTGTTTATTCTATACTGCTGAAAAACTAGAGTTTATAACATACATATATTTATTCAGTTTCACAAAATAAAAATAAAGTGTACCAAAATAAAAGTAAAAAGTACCATTTTTCCAATAGACAAAAGCTAATAATTAAAATTATATTATAATTTATATATGTATATCGAGATGACTACGTCGTCTCAGCTATTAAGGCTGATCAGAAGATATATACATATATCGCATAAAGAGGAAGCTGTGTCCTTCTGCGTGATACATAAAAAGCACAACTGCAATATACCCTATTTTAGGCGCTATTAATGCTTGCAGGGCACAAAATGCAAGTTTCAAAAGGAATTCTACAAAATAAATTCAGTAAAAACATTTTTTTTTTGCCTTTGTGGCATATTTATGACTATCGAGCATTCAGCAAACACGAGAAACTAAAAGAAAAAAAATATATGAACAAAACCCGAATAGAAAATACAAAATAGAAAACACAAAACAACATAACTTGGCAGCACCCGTATGTATCCGTTAACCGAGAATTCCAATTCGAATTCGAAATTTTTGGACTTGAATCTCGGCTGCTGCGAGGACTTCAGCTTTTATTTAAACTTTTTTAAGCTCGTTAGTGTTGTTATTGTTGTTATTATTGTTATTGTTCAAGTGTTGCAGATTTATGTTTTATGACTGTCTGGAATAAAATTTTAGCCAGTTAGCAATGCGAAAAACAGACGCAAATGGCCAGACTGTGGCACACACTTCGTGGCTTATTTTTGTGTGTGAGTCTGTGTGTGTGTGTGTGCATATGCATATGTTCACGTGCTTGTACTCTCATACGTTTACAAACGTTACGTTACAGTTTCAATTGAAAAATTATGTGGCTTGACTTTTACCTTTGCACATAAACTTCAGACTTCAGGATGTAGGCTGCATAAATTGCTTTTGCTAGAGCAAAGAAAGTAAATTGCCCCGAAATTGAAAAATAAATTTGAAAGAGTGCTACTATATTCAGAATTATTTTGAAGGTGTTGCAGATTATATGTACTCGTGCGTACAAGTGTAAAAGGTTGTTAAACAATTTGTGTATTTCTACAAACACAAAATGCTTAAATCAAAAAAATTGCCTTAAAGTAAAAGTAAAAAAAAAACACTAAAATATTTTTTCTCAAGAAATATGTTTATTTAGCAAAGGATTAGATTTTTCGAACCATTTTTAAATTTAATGTAGATTTTTAAAAACTACTTTTTGTAAGTAACAAGAAATGCTGAGTAAAGGGTATGTCCTAGTCTGCTACTCTTGACTAAACTCAGACTCCGAATTATCTTTCTTAGTATTTGCTTAATTCCCAACTCAATAAATTCGAAGCCCATTTAAATAAATAAATCTCAGAATTAAAATAATAATATTTCCTTAGAAAAAAGCTACAGAATAAGTATTTATCCCAAAAGACAGATCGATTCGAATGGGGGCAATATTTGTGGGGGAGGGGCTTTGTTTGGGCTAATCGTAAATCATTTCCAGCTAAATTCGCCAGCCCATTGCCAAAATAGAAGCCCAGGCCAAAGCGCCATTCGCCGTTTCCTTTCAACGAGTAAATATTTATTATAAATATTGGGGAAGTTAACCCCACCCCTCCCCCTCTGCCCACAGTGAAACTTGCCTCTTGTTGCGCTGTCTGCCGCACTTGTGGCACAAACATGTTGCCAGTAATTGTAACTGTGCGCCACTCAGTTGCGGCCCTGAGAACGGGTGTGTGTGTGTGTGTGTCCTTGCAACACGTTGCTGCTGCTGTTGTTGCAGTTGTTGCTTGCTTGTTTTCACATGACTGGCGCGTGGCAAACGCGATAAGTTAAATCAGGTTGCGCCTGCAGCGACAACCAAAACATGAGCTACAAATTGTTTACCACAACTCGCATGGCTGCTTTGCATAGCGCGAATGTTTTTGGGTGGCGGCGGGTGGGGCGTTGGACCAAGTGCCGAGTGCTGATAACAACCGGAATGACAATAGCAGGACTGCAGGACACGTCTCCTAGTGTCATCGCATTGATAATGGGTAACAGTTAAACACACATTGATCCAGATAGAAGTGCGAAATTCATGCGAATTAGATTTGTCACCGCTTCGAAACTTTTGTAATGCAATTATCAGCAAGGTTATTTTTGCTTAAAATAAACCCTTAGAAAAAAAATATAAAAACCCTTGCACACATATGGAATGTGGAATATGTGAATAGTTTCCCGTGTTCGCATAGTATTGTGAAACTTTTTACGGCCAAATTTGGTTATAAAATATCTTTAGAAAAAAACCAAAGGTTGTCTATACAAAAAACACAAGACTTAATATATCTTGAAATATCTTGCAAACTGAAAAGTTGTTCATACACAAACCCAATGTTTTAACAATCATGGCAGCTAATAGTTCTATATAATATTATGATCTTATTCATCTATACCAAGTTATATAGAGATAACTAAAAAGAACGGTGCCACAAAAAGCGACGCAGGCAATCAGACTGACAGAGAAGTATGGCTTTAACGAGAATAAATATACTTTATACATTCAAATACTCTCGGAGGTATTGTGGAGTTAATAGAACAGTTTTAAAAAATAAATTTTATTTAATTTCCTAAGCGCCCTTCTTATTGTTTACTTATCTTATATTAACTTAGTCAAAACCCTAACTTCTCAGCTATCTTGTGGTTATCAGCTACTTGCCTTTTAAGTTAGTTCTCGAACACTCCAAAAACCACAAAAAAAAATTAAAAAACTGTATACTTCATTTTCAAACCGTAGACCCATATACATACTACATACATCTATTTTTTTTTAAGATTTGCGCGACTGTCAAAATTTTTTTTGCTAACGCGACAAGACACAAATCAAAACACGTGCAGCCGAAAGAAAAAAAAAAAAAAACACCTCGCACGACACGTCAGAATACGTCAGTCCCAAGAGAGCTTCAAATATATGCAAACTCTTTTTACATCGATTTTTGCTTCCCTAACTTTTTTAATACTTTTTTTCCTCTTGCCAACGTGTGTGTCAATTTCGCTTATTCCTAACCCGAATACGTGATTTACTCGTGCGTGATCGTGACACGCGCGTTAAAATGCATTTTTCCGTTATGAATAACTTTAATTATTTGTGGTTTTAACGCTTTAAATATAGAAAGATAAAAAACAATAATGTAATTCAATTAACATTGCTTCTGTGCACACGGAATTAAATTAATTGCAACCACATTGTGAATTACATAAAAGTAAAAATACAATAAATTTAATACAATGGTCACTCCCCGATTAGAACAATTCAATTTCATTTTTATTATTTATAGAGTTAATTTATTTTTATTTTAAAAGAAAAAATCTGGAAGCTCTATTGAAAATTATTTATTTTTAACATAATTTAAAATCAAAAAACTCAAAATGCAAAAGAAGAGATGGACAATTATAATTTCCAGTAGTTCTTGTTGACGAGCGACCACTGTATAAACGAAAATGTCATACTAGGCCTTAGTTCAGCAATTTTTGTGGTTATGGGCAACAAAAGCTGATTGAATTAAAGTTAAACAAAGCGAAAGGCAAGTGGGGGAGGAGAGGGAAGCTAGAAAGTGATATCATTGCCACAGGACGTCACACATTTTTGGCCATAGTCAAAAAGCAATTACCTATTTGTGTCACGTGTGTGCGGAAGCTCCATTCACTCTCTCGTTCCCTCCCTCTCTCGCGCTCTCCCCTTCCCCCTGGACTCTGATGCACATAAATAGCGAGTAGATCAAAGTCAGCGTGGCGCAACGTGAAATGCTGCTGATTAGGAGGCACTGAAGCAGTTGGTTGAGTTTGGCTAAAATACGAGGCAGCACTCGATTTTTGCCACTTTAGACGCGATTCGATCTGTGCGCTTGTCGTGACACGAGCACGCACGACTCAACACGAGGCATTCGTGTTAAATACAAAACGGCAGATAAGAGACTTTATAAAACTAAATATTATTAATATAATTATTTTAAATAATTAAATTTAATCATTTCTATTAACGCTAAAGCAGATTATAAACAAGATAATAATATAAAATAATTTGTTAGTAACTCGTTAAAAATTAAATTTTTGTAGAAATGTTATGTCAATTTAAAAAAAATTCTATAACAATAGACAATAAATCCATTGATAATGTTATCAAATTAAAAAAAATACATATGTATATTAGAGTTAAAAAAAAAATTAAAATTAAACTGTTTTCAAATCCTGTTCGTGTTAATTTCGTGTCTTATTTAACAAAATTCAACATGCACTCATCTCCAGACGCGATGCCCAAACACACGCACACACATTCGCATGCTGTGCCGCGCTGGCAGCTACGTGCCAATTGTGCGGACAGCAACTGTCCTTGCCAGCCCAATCCAGCCTGCGCATCCGCCCACCCCAACCATTTGTCTGTTCTGTCAGCGACGTTGGCATCGCTACCGCCTCCGTTTCAGTTTAGCTGCCGGCAACATCATGAGGTTTAAATCACGTTAAGATTTTCAACGCGACGACTTGGCATGCTCTTTCTCTCACTCTCACTCTCTCTCTCTCTGTCTGACTCGGGTGCTGCCTGCCCGAAACACGCGAAACGCCACAAGCCGCATGCCACACGCTACACGCACTGAACAAAACAGGGCAACATTGTTTTGGGCCTTGTTCCGCCCCGTTATTTGCCCGCCAGCCAATCTGACAGAGTGAAGCCAGTGTCTTCTGCAGGCTCGTGCCAGTTCTTATTGCTAACAATCACTCTGCGAAGTTGTTTAAGGCAGGTAAGTAGGCCAAATCAACTACATTTGAGCCACATCTCAATTGTACACTAATTCGTTCCTATCGATCATTGCACTAGGTTGCTAAAATGTATTTATTATTAATTATTCATTAATTGCAAACTGATCTGACTAATTTCTTTTATTATATAATATACATTATCAGGATTCCAACTTTAATTCTATGCCAATTATTCAGAATGACTTAAAGCCAAGAATTAGAAACCAATTTGACTACAAATAATCTATATTTGTAAAAAAAAAAAAAAAAAAGTTGCTTCGTGGAAAAAATCAAGTAGAAAGGAATTCTGGATTCACCGCTAGTAAACTGAGTAATACTGGCAAAAAAAAAGTCGGCTTTAAACCAAATGTATTCATGATAAACTTATTTTTAATAAATGTAATTTTTATTTTGTTCAACGATTTTTAGTTTATATTTTACATTCTGACCGAAAATTAATATTTCTTTTGTTATAACAAGAAAATGGAAAAAGAATATGCATTAAAAATTCTTATTTAAAGAGGAGGGAAAGATATAATAATGTACCTATTATTTTTACCAATACTGTACATATATACAATCAGTTTAGTGATACCACGCTGTGCCATTGATTAAAGCCCGCTTTTGGAGAATGTTATGAATCGTTTCCGATTGCCAAAGCCCGCATTCATCATTCATCAGCTGCGCTCCACCTGCTGTTAGCCACTTCAAATTGCAATATCTGTACTCGAAACTCGCCGTTGGCCAGTGCGGCAACCACTTGAAGGCATCCATGGAAATTGGGCAACGTGCGGTTCCGTTTTATAGGGACAGTTCCATGTGCCTATGGCAAAAATATTTACGACTTTGCGCCTAAATTCCAATTAAAAATGGATAGCTTTAAGTGTGCGCCTGCCAGTATGACCGTATTTTTCCACTTTTTTATGCACTTCAGGCAATGGGTGTGTGTGTGTGTGTGTGTGTGTGTTAGTGTGGATGCGGTACTACAACAAAAGCTAGGCAAGGAAAACAATATTCAAACGATTTGTGTGCATCCGAAAAATGGAAAAGCCGCCATTGCCGAGGCCATTTTGTAGCCACCTTCGCATGTGTTGCCAACTCAGTCGATGCCTGGCAATTAGAGTTTGCGGTGGTTGACCACCACATAGACACAAAAACTGCCAATACAAAACAACAACAAGAACAAAAAAAAAGTAAAAAGAAAAATAGTTGGGGAAATGCACAGCAAAGTAGAAAATCGTACAATCAAAACGAAACTGCTGACCAGCATTGAGCAGGAACTGGAATTGTAATGGGAATGACAGTGGGAAACAGAATCAGAATCGAAGCGTTGTTGGCCATTAAAGTGTGGAAAAAGCCACCAAGCTACCAATGTTGCTAAAAATGCATGTTTGCCAATGTGTCCCTGTGATCTATGCATGTGTCCTTCAGCTGGATGTGACCGCTGGCCAGTGTTGCCAAGCTTTGAGCGGCAACAAATGGCTAGCGGGAAAAAAGCTAAAACAAAATTTATATGTTTGTAATAAAAATATTATCTACTTAAGCAATTGCTGAATTTTAAGCTTTGCTAATACGCTTTATATTTTATATTTTTTTATGGAAGAGGCTAAAAGTAAATTAACGTGGAATTAGGTATGTATCAGTCAGTAACAAAATATATTATTATATTTATATATATCTACATATATCTGTAAATCTCCCAGCTTCAAATCCATTTTCAGGATTTTTTTTTTTGCAAATAATTTATTAACTAATTTTAAATTTTAAATAAATACTATAAATACTATAAATTATTGTTTAATCATTTTATTTTTCATGAAAAATACAGCATCATTTACCAACTTTTAAATGGATTGGATAACAAATTGCATCATTATTTATTGAGAATATATTATTGAGATTTATGTCACAAAACATTTTCCTCTGCCCGATGTTTTCCCCGCGATCGTACCCCAAAACAAAGCTAAAAATGAGCTGGCAACGCCGTTTCTAGCTTACGGTTTCCTATTTACGTTGGGTCGAACCTCATGCATTTCAATCACCAACACAACACAATTTAAATATGCTGATTGGGTGCGGAAATTTGGTTGCTCGTCACCAACTACCAGGAACCAGAGACAAGGAACCAGGAGCCAGTGGAAACATGACATGGCCAACGGCTAGCAGAGAGCGAGGCGAAGGGGAACGGGTAATGTTCCCAATGTTTTACAGTAGTTTGCCACGCCCACGGTGCTGGTGCTGGTTCTGCTGCTGCCGCTGCCAACAGCAGGCGTGTCTTTAATTGGCTTTGGCTTTAGTTATAGCTATTTTGGCGCCCCGTTTTGGCCACTGCTGTTTGTTGTCCTTGTTCGCTGCAATTGTGTTTTGCCCATAAATTTTGTTTATTGATGAGCTTTATGCAGCAGCGCCAGCTAACCGCACATGTGACATTGCTTAGCTTCGAAATAATTTAATTAATTTTCATTTTTCACTTTTAGTCAAATTTTCCGTTGCATGCTGCTGACACACATAATGGCTTTTATAATTGCTTTGAAACCGCAGCTTAGTTGGCAATTTGAAAGAATAACGAAAAATGATTAGCTGAAAGTGGTCATGAAAATAACTTTTGTTTAAAAATAAACCGATGGTAATAATAATAAGCAATACCTCAAAATTCAACAATCGAAAATACGATTTATTGTTTGCTATTCAGAAATTATGATAAATAATTTTTAGTTTTTTTAAGTTTCTGGAGACACTTTTTTTAACCGTTAGTCGCAAGAGCATTTTATGATTATTTAATTGATAACTAAACGAACTGAAAATTAGCTCCGATAAACAACAGGGAGCTACAATTGCATTAATTATTTATAATCAAAATGGAATAATAACGGAATTTTTGGCTGAAAATATATCAATTTTTTAAAAATAAAATCTTTATAACATCAGACAATGCCTTCTTATAACCATCGACGAAAATGAAACGTATTGGAAAACTTGTTTCAATTACCAATAAGGATAATGCGATTACTGACTTGGTCATTGGCCATTAAAGAGGCAAATTAAAATAAATTTTTAATTTAATTGATAAACATAATTAATAGAAATATTTATTACTTAATAAATATACAGAATATACTACAAACAAACAGTCTAAAGGGAATTGTTGGCTTATTACAAACTGCAATCGTGTTCTTGATATGCGTTTTTATAAGGCCAATTAAAATTAATAAGTTAATAGAGCTTATCAAAATAGGCTTTATTTGAAAACAAACTGAAAATATAATAAAACAAGCGAAAAGCGCAAATTGTTTTTATATTAGAATCGAAAATAAAACGAGTGGCAGCTCGTTTCGATAACCTAACGAGCTAAAATCGTGTTTATTAAATGAATTTTCAATATAATAAATAAATCTATTTAAGCAACTAAAATGAATATGTTAAAGGAGTTCAGAAAACCCTTTTATTTAAAAAAACCAACACAATAAGGTCCAACAATCAAAAATCAAATACAATAAATTTGTCTGATAACAAATAACGAGCTGCAATCCCAATTTGTTTTTTTGACCAGTGTCTTAGTGGCCGAGAGCGGGGATGGCGGAGAGGGGGCGGATGGTGTGCACCTCTCTATCACTGATTTCCCAGGACAATCTCTTTAGCCGCATACTGTCATGGCGCTGCCAATAAACAAACGAGCGAAGTATCTGCTGCCGCTGCCGCTACCGCTGCCGTTATCTGCAGAGGCGTCACCAAGCTAATCTGCTAGCTGTCAAAAGTCGTAGAAACAATTGGAAATGACAACAAATATGAAGCAACACAGAAACGCGCGCACATTGTACGTTGTCCATGTAAGCAGAGCCAAAGCAAACACACACAAAACACGAACATAAACACACTCACACACACACACACACACACACACGGGAGCTCACATGAAGCAGCCAAGTAAATCTCCAATTGTGAGCGAAAACTTCCTCAGAAACGGGCAACGAAAACTGCTGACAGTTGCATAAACAATAAAGGCGTCCAAAAAAGAGCAACAAGACAGCGAAAAAAAAAATGGGAGCGAGCAGGCGAGCGCAGCCAGCAAATGCGGTCAACATCAAAAGGAACACTCAACTAAGCCGGCAGCGCGACAGAGAGAGCACGCGTGAGCGAGTATAAAAAAAGTGAAATGTAACAAGAAACTAGAACTAGAACTATTACTAGCTGCACTCACACACACACACGCACACCGATTGTAATGCACAGCCATAAACGAGATGTGAGCGTGTGTGGGTGTATGAGTGTGTGTGTGTGTGTGTGCACTGCTAAAACAACAATCTGACATTTTTTTGCGCTTTGACGACAATTTCCCTCGCGGCACAAAATGCCAACACCAAATGCGAATGCGAAGGCAAACTTAACGAAACAACAGCAGCAACGGGAGTCACATACCAACAAAAAATTGAACAAAAAAAAAAACAAAAAACAAAAATAATAGAAAAAAATGCAACAGTCTGGAATTAGGAGTAGAATGAGCGTGGAGCAGAAGTGTAGTCGTGCTCTCAACATTTGCCGTTCGCCTTTTGCCGCATCACACAAAAGCTCGAAATTGATTGTGTAAATAAGAAAACGAAAATGTCGTTAGTTTACGTTTTCCGCTGACAAGCTTTGGAAATGGCATTGCAGCAGCCGAAAAGCGGCAAGAGCACCATAGAAGACCTGAATAAAATGGCGTTGAAAAAGACAGTAGAATGGCGAAATTAAAAATGGAATTTGCTCGTTAGTCGCTTGCAGTTTATTGGCGTTGACTTTGATGCGAAGTATTTTGGCGAAAAATTGATAGCTGAATGGGAAATGGAATGGGAATGAGAAATAGCTCAAATATTGTATGGCCAATAAATACGTAAGGAAAGCGCCGTTTGGATTAATGGCGAAATGCAATAGTCCAAGATAATGCATTGGGCCAAGACTTAACTGTAAGCCGTCACGATATGGTGTCAAATGCGATGTGATTTATAATTGCGTTTGACTTTAATTTGGCTTAGCAGCACTTTAAGGTAACTCACTGCGAATTGAAAAGTTATGAGCCCGTTGTGATTCGACTTTTCCAAGTGTTTATATAGTGCATTATCTCTCAAAAATGTTGTTTGCGTTCTCTTTTATGGACTGACTTTTTCAATTCACGCTGTCTCTCCCTCTCTTCTCATCTCTCTCTCTCTTTCTCTCTCTCTCTCTCTCCATCTCTCTCTCTCTCTCCATCTCTCTCTCACTCTCTCTCTCTCTCTCTTCTTCGCTCTCTCTCTGGAAATCTGCAAATTTGTATACCCTGAACCCATTGAAAATGGGTATATATGCAACAAAAAGTTGCATCAAGATCGGTTCAGAAATACTGAAACGCAGTACATCCTGCAGTAAATTGATTTGGGTGCTCTTATAGCCTTGTTTTATTACCAGCTGGCCCTAAATATAGCTTTTTGTCAACTAACAGGGAGATTGGCAAAAGCAGCAGCCAAATATTTGGCCAAACAATTTCCCTAACTTGCGGTGTCGCTGGCCCTATCGCCGATGTTGACTTTCCATACCCATTCAGGGCCCAAATGCGGATGCGCAGTGTATATATACATACATGCGAACACATAATACATCTATATAAGTGCTTAGCTGACAATCTATCAGAGTTTCCGTTTGTCGATAAGCAGCTAGCCGTAGTCTGCTTTTTGGCGCCATCAACTCTTGGCAGTAGTTCAAAGTTGCCGCAGCCTTTTTTCCGTTGCCATTGCCCTTCTTTTTTGTTTTTTGTTTTTTTTTTGGTTGCCCCTTTCACTCTATTTTCAGGCACTGTGCCACTAAATTGAATGAAAGCACTTTTTGATTGAAAGGAAATTTACGTTAAACTTAGAGATACCCAAGGACTCCGGCTAGAGCTCGGACACGGACAAGGACACCAAATCACCTCGGCATGCCTGCTTTAACAGGCAATGTACCGTTGCCCACCCCCATGCGGATATATCAGTCAATGTTGCAAAATTAGTTAAAGGCTTGCGCAGCAAAACTTTTTTTCCGCCAACTTGGTCAACAAGTTGCAAAGTATTTGCCAAATAAGTCAAGCCAAAAGGGACGCGACAATGTGGCGGGTTGGCTACGTCAGGACATTGACTGCCTTCCTTTTGGCCACATTTGATGATAAGTTCAATAAAGTAGTATTTTTCACATTAAAGAAGTTTATATGTCTACAAAGAATAAATAAAAAATTAATAAACCGGTAATGTGGGCTTGTGCTATAATTTGTAGAAAACTCAATCGGGTTCTTGATGAATTATGCATTGAAATCAATTAAATATACTTCCATCAAATTTCCCTACAGGCATAGGTAAAACTTACCTAAGTCTAAATTTATGTTGGTATTCGAGAAGAATCTATAACATAATCCAATACAGAGCTGAGTCCAAAGTTTCCACAGCCATGATATAGCCACAACTAACCCGATTCTTATACGTAAGGGCTTTTGGTTAAGGATTTTGTCTCTGCATTCTATACAAAAATTAAAAAATTAAATAACATAATTTGTCTAAGTTCATGTTATAGTTTCAATTAAATATATACAAAGAATTCCATCGTTATACATGTATATATAGATAGAGAATTTTATTTTCAATAGTATTATTACATGCTTGTTGATTACATAGTGCATTCAATCTATTATCTAATTTACTGACTTGTTTTCTCGTAAAACATTCGCTAGCGTATTATTATTATAAGATACATATATAAATACATATTTGTATATATATAATTATACAATGTTGTTTGCTCATAATGAACTCAATGCATTTCTGTGATATTTCAGCTAAAATTAAAATACGTATAAGACTTGTTTTAACTTGTTCCCTTTTTGTACTGAAACCCTTCATACAACAAAGTCCAGCTCGGTTAAGGAAATACACGAAAATATTGAACATATGTTCTACAATAGGTTTTAATTAGTTAATCAGCATTTAACTGTATTATTATATATTGTATATATGCTATAACAAGTAGAGATGATCTGCTTATATATTATTTATCGTTCATAGCCATCATCATATATAGTATAAATATACTTTAGTCATAGCCTGCAAAATATGATTGCAGCTTAGGTACTTCTTGACATATACATAGCACATATAGGTAGGTATTTTCAAAAAATGTATGAATATATATATATTTATATATAGATTTATTTGAAGAGTAATTGATACCATGGAAAGCACATTCAGTAGTTTAGATTTTTTAAGATTGTAAATAATTATTTGTTGTATAGCATTTTTAATTTTGAAAATTTTGCAAACGCGCTCAGCTTCCTTCTTAAATGTATCCCTGCAAATTCCCAGAAAAAACGTGTTCAGCTACTTGAACTACCCGGGGACTCTGTTAATGCGAGTCGCAACAGTTTGTCTGTTAAGTTGAACCGAAAGCTCAACAGGCCAAGCACAGCGCCAACTTGTGTGGATTCTAATTTTTGGTTGTTGTCTTGGCTGTGGCACTCAAGTTGTTGGCCGGCTCTTGCAGCGGCACCCACTGAGCCGTTGCGTTCTTGGCCCGAAACATTTCCTCAAAGAAAATCTTCTCCTCGTGCGGCACATCCGGTGAGTTGCCAATTAGAGCACGACCCAGTATTTCATTGGAACCTATTTGAATAAGTTGCAAAGCTTATTTGTTAAACGTCTAAGTTAGCATCCACTTGAGATCCACTCACCCAAGAGTCCGTCGTGCACCACCGTGAACTCCAGCACACAATTCTTGAGCGTCTCCTTGCCCACGTCGAAGGCCAGCGCCTCGTTATAGACAGGATTAACGGTGTTCCGCTGCACGCCCGTCTTGCGCTTCTTCAGCTTCTTGCCACCGGGTCCCAGTAGCGACACCTTGACAAACGGATCCGACGAGTTGCGTGCATCGTCCACAATACGCAAATTTCGGGCCTTAATCAGCACGACCATCAAACGCTCCGCGGATGGGAGATAGGCCAGCGAGACCATAATATCGCCCAGATCGATCTTCATGTCCTGCGCCGAGGCCGAAGTGAGCGGCGTCCACAGTTTCAGCTGCTCGCTCAGATCCAAATTGGCCAAATGCAATTTGGAGCCGCCAATGCAAACGTGTCGCGAATAAGCATCGAAATCGTAGAGCAGAATCTCCAAGCTGCGCTTGTCGATGACCCCAGCGGTGACCTCAAAGACAAAGTGCTCGTCGAAAACTATTTCAAGCAGGGAAATGCATTCAATTAATAGTATATATAAATAAAGCGCATTTATTTCTTGGTTTTGGTTATTTTTTTCTCTCTTTAATGATACGCAAAAATTAAAGTGATATATTATACTGGCAAGCTGGTCAGGTTCGAGGTCAATTGTTGGTTTATTGAGCCAACAATGACAACAGAGTATAAAGTACGTGATATATTATTTTTATTCACTTTTTATATGAAAATGAATCAAATTTTAAGTTTCTCATCCATTTTTCGCTCAAAGGATTGGAAATTAATTTCCCATACGAATTAAGTTTCTTGTGTCATGTTAAACCGAGCAAGCAAAAATTAATTTTGAGCCAATAAATCATTTACTTCATAGGTCCTGAGAATTACTGTATTTGTACATATAAATTATCAATAAAATCGCCGCTATTATCACCTAGAGGAGTGGATTTCTCTAAAACTGAACAAGAGTTTTTCTAAATTATTATTATCATAAGTCCTTAAAAATTCGTTTAAATACGATGAATTAAAAATCAAAATGTTTAAGAACTTATCACCCTTTTTCCACCAATATCCGTGGAACTTTCAAGTGGAATTTTTCACTGAATTTGGCCAGTAGAATTGAACAGTTTATTTAAAAAAAATGAAGCTCTTTAGAAGTATAGGCGACATTGATTCCTCGTTTCTCTTAGGTCGCTTGAACTTCTCTGTTCCCTTTAGACCTACTAGAAACTATTACCCCTTATTTCTACATACATGCACGACATCCTATGCTTTGCCCAATTCTTTTCGTGTATTATGCCTGCAATCAGAACTCAGAACTCTCTCTTACACTAATAACATATTTGCTTTCAGGATACCTGAGGGAAATCACTGACCACCCTCAGCTGTGAGCAGGGGCATAGCTTGCCGAACGAGCTACAAAATACCCCCATCGGGTCAGTGATTTTCCATCTCTGTCTCTTTCCTTTCTTCTTTCTATCAATGACTAATTATTATTATTATTAATATTGTATCTTTCACTTTTCCTGAATATTTTGTATTTAATTTACATTAAATTTACATTTAAATTTATATTTCCACTACTAACACCTTCCTATTTAGCTGGACTGGCAAATAAAATACCTCCACCGTGTCAGTGATGTTATCGGAAATCTTTGTAACTCGTTAGGCTTTTAGCTTTTAATATTTACATGTATTTTTTTATATTTTATGTACCTACACTTTTTCGTTGACACTCGCTTTGTCGACTGTTTATAATAAATAAATAAATAAAAATTTTGACTGAATATAAATTTAGTATTCTAGCTCTTACGACTTGGACAGACAGACAGACAGATTCATATAGATAAATATAATTATATATACATAATTTATACATATATATATATATATATATATATATATATAAATTTCCCACCTGGATTCAGTGTCTTCTTGTGTATGCGTGTCTGCCAAAAGTTCTTTTTGTCCGGCAGCAAACGAATCTTGGCATAGGGATCGGCGGTGCCGCTGAACTGGCGCGGCTGCAAGTTCTGCGCCTCCAGGAGACGCACATTGAGCAGGCCGCCGACAGCATCGTAGCTGAGGCAGACATGTAAATTGCCGCGAAGCTCGTTGACAGGTGCCACTGGCAACACGGGCTTCGGCTGCGAGTGCTGCAAACGGGGAAAATGGAAAATTAGCAATTGGATTTGCTATTCGGAATGCAGTTACTCACGCTGCGATAGAGGGTCATGTCAATTTTCGTGTGATCCAGCTTGGCGTTCATTGAAGAGACACGCGGCCGGCTGGGATGCATGGCCAGTACCACATGCTTATCGGAGCGGGCAATGGGCACCGACGTGGTCGAGCAGTACGACAGAGTGTTTGATTTGAGGCTGCCCGTCGGGGAAGTGGGCGTGGGCGGTGCCGAGTCCTCGGTGGTGTTCGAGACCTGCTGCTGAACGGCAGCCGTCGAGGAGGTCACCGAAGTGGGCACCCAAAAAGCGGGATCAGCATCCTCCGACTTGAGCGATGTGGGACTCAAATTGCCCGCATTGCTGTGGCCCAACTTTCCACGTGCCACACACTCATTCAAATTGTCCACGTTGTAGCCCACAGCGCCGGCCACAAGCGCCTCCCGACTGCAGGCAGGCGTTTTCAGCTTGTATATTTTTAAATGTGGAAATGTGTGTGCTTACCTCTGCTGCTCCTCGTCCTTCTCGCTGGCCGATTCCAGCAGATTCTGCTCGAACCAGTTGAGCCGATAGCGCTTCGAGCAGGTGGTGTAGAGTGCAGCGCCCACTGCGGTCACCACCAGAAAGGATACGGACGCATAGACGCCAATCTGCGTCAGCGAAAGCTCCTCCTCACGTATGACAATATCCATGACACTGGAAAAAACCAACCAAATATAAGGTAAATAGTTATAAAAAAAATCTTAAAAAATAAAAAAGTTCTCGATGGTAAATCTTAATTTAAGACTGATAATACCTATATGATATAGTGGCTCAGTATTGATACGATTTTTCTAATACGTAACAGCCTTTTGAAATCCAAGAATGAGAAAAATAGGTTTGATCCTTTTTGGTTTTAACATTTTATATCTTATGAATTAGGCGTCTTTGATATTTTTAAATGAAGTGTCAATTTATCTTTTGTTATATTCGACCTTATATATATTCTAATTATATTGACCGAAAATAATACGAAAATAATAAAAAATCTTGCATTAGAAAATTTATAAATTTTGGGACTATAAAATACGTTCTTGAAATAACTATTGTGTTCTCTAGCTGCAAAATCCTTAGTTACTCTCAATTATTGCCTGCAACAAAATTAAAAGGTCCAAGGAAAAATAGACTGATAGAATTAGATAGAACATAGCATACCTGACTGTTGATATTCATCAAGCTAATATACAATTTATGGGCTCAAGAAACAGACTCTTTTAATGTGTAGCACATTCCATGAGAGATTTACGATACCCTCTCCAAGGACACAACAAGCTGAGACGCAATTAGTTGATGTCCGGCGCCTAATGGCACTACAACTACATGGTCATTAAACTTTCATTATCAGGTCAAGCCACAGAATGAGGCACCTTGTAAATAAATCACGGTAACGCACCAAGTACCTCCAACTCCCAGCCGGACACCCCTTTACCCTTTGCCCCTTTGCCCGCTCGGCTGGGCAGAGCTTTTTGGGTTATTAATTGCGCTGCTTAAGGCGCCATTGTGGCCATTGCCAGGACCTGGCTGTAACCGCAGCTGCACGTGCTGACGGTTGTCCCGTTACTTAAGGCAAGGACACTGCCGCACAAAATGTGGCAAGTAGCAGGTGAGCTAGTGGGCGGGGCACGGTCGTAGGCCTGGGCGGGGGTCTGGTCGGAGATTGTGTTTGCAATTAGCTGCGCCTTTAACTGGAAGATGCTGTGGAATTGAAGCGTATCCTGTTTGGCAACAACTTTTAAAATACACAATTTATAGCCATCCTGTTAATTAATTAACACTTTGAACCGTCGTTACCCTTTTTTCTAGGCAGTTTTTCCTTACAGCTTCTTTCCCGCTTTCACTTTTTGCATTTTATTTGCTCTCCTGCAATTTGCTTTTGAGTTTATTATTTATTTATGACAACTTTTTTGTTAGGTTTCTTTGAGACAGCAATTGAAAAAGGTGCGCAGCTGTGTTTGTGTGTGTGAGTGGGTCTGTATGGGTGTTCGTGTGTACGTGTGTGTGTGGGCTGTACATTAACCCACAGTGGATTTCATTCTAAGGTATGCTTTACATGATTTATAAGCCTTTGTACAGAAGGTCAGGCGAGGTTGGCTCAATGATTTATGACTTCTCAAAATTACATATTTCATTAAAAATTCAACAAACCAGAACCGTAATAAACATTATTAGGTGGCATTAGCTTGGCAAATTAAATACAAATTTCATACACCGTTTTTCACTCAAACTTTAAGAATATTTTAGAGTGTGAAGCTATACATATGCATGTTTTGTCAAATATTTCAACTTTAAAATATATGATATTAAATAAGATATGTGTATAGACATTTATTCAAAATATTTTCAAATTTTAACATATTGCTTAGAAATTAAATATATACAAAATAAGAAATAAAAAATATTTTAAGGTAATGCTGAAAATTTTTTGTTACTGACACCATTTTATAGTTTTGATAAATTGAAAATATAATAATATAATTTATATTCTATCGATCTGAAAATATACCTTGAATTCTTTTCGTTAGGGAGATGTCAAAAGAGTCTCTCAGAACTAGCTCCAAGAACTATGTAAATAACACAAGATAAATATAGTTTGTAGGCTAATCAAAAATTCTTTTACTTTTCCTGGAATACAAGGGCGCTATATAAAAACCAGACAGAATCGATCAAATTATCCTACCAATCAATCAATCAGTGAACCCCAGCTCAAAAGGCCATGATTTGTAGGCCCGTCGAAGGTGGAGCAGCCCTCGCATAGTAAATAAATCTCAACTAAACCAATCATGTCAACTTGATCAGTTCGTAGGCGGGGCTGTAAATCGATGTCAAGCTGCCTGCCCCTGACTCCGCCTAATGCCTCATATGTCAGGTTGCTACAAATTGCGAAGCCTCACACATGCGGCGCAGTTTCTGTGGTAACGCAGAGGGGGCGGTGGGCGTCGAGGCCTTAATATACTTTAGAGCCTTTTAGCTGGCAATTTTTTTACTTTGTTATATGGATACACGTATATGGCGATGCGTCTGGCATACCGCGCTGATTTATGACAGTTGCCATAAATTTAAATACAATAAATTGCGCTGCAGCGCACAGCCTTTGTTTGTTGTTGTGGCTTGTGGCATGTCTGGTTGGGGCCAACTGGCTTTATAAACAATTTTCGGGCTTTTATCGCATATTTTCACTTTTGCTGCAGCACCGATAAGCGCAACTATTTCCGCAGCAAAGTCAAGGGCAATCGGCCAGCTGCCAGTCTAATATATTGACTCAGTGACTAAAATTAATTTTATCTAATCGATAAGCAAGGGGCATGGTTCACTGCCTCTCCCACGGTGCCACAGTTTGTGCCACGTGCTGTTCTGATTTTATTCAGAAATTTCACCATTATATTATATTTGATTATAATTTAAAATAAAATAAAAATAGAGAAAGGAATTGAGAAGAACAGAATTTCCCAGCGGCTAGCCACGTCAAATTGCACAATTACGGTAAATTATATTCATTAGTCTAATGAAGTGTTTGTCACACAACACAGCGCCCGTGACCACGCCCACCCCATGCCCAGTTGGCTTCTACGCCCAGTTGGCTTCCACGCGAGTCACAGCTGCAAGTCTGTTATCAACGAAATTGTTAATACCCTGTACGAACTGTACCACTGACATCTTTGTAATGCTATGTTTCTGGCTATTTCAAAAAATACATTAATTAAATAAAACATTAAAATAATGGTAAATTGGCAATGCCAATAAAACACAAATTATAATAAGAAATTAATTATGTAATTTTTTAAATTCGTATGTCCTTTAAAAAATAGAAAATGCAAAATTAATAATTAGATATTTCTAATTTAAAGAACACATTTTGAATTACATAAATAAAAATGAAACAAAAAAATAAATTAAAAAAAGAAGAAGCGAAGATTGGCAAACTCCTTTTGAATTGAAGACAATTCAACGATTATTTTCAGATTTTATTTTACTATCATAAAGTGCTTAAAAAAAAAAAAGAATCGAGAAACAAAGTTATTTTTTATGATTTTATTAACTTTCATTATTTCATAGGTGGAACTTGTATTGTTTTTTTCGGAATATTGTTAGGAACATTAACTCAGTTTTTTCGTATATTTTTAATATTTGAAATCATGAGTAATGTCCATAATAATACGCACCTTTTATATTTTCGCTTTGATATTTTTTCAACTCGAACTCTAAAATTAGTTTTGTTTTTGTCATAAAATTTGCATCAACATTTTAACGATGGTTGAAAGTTGGCTACAGCAGAAAGTTTCCAGAATTTAATTTAAATTATTATTTTATCAGGTTTATGGCTGGTGTATAGTCTTTTGAAAAGTATCCATCAAAAGTTTCCAGCTTGTTTGCTCGAACGCATTGTCATAATTAGATTACCGCTGAGCGTGTCCTGCGGGAAGATAAACGAGCTGCAGCCACAACATGTATTTTTGCACTCTCTCACTCTCTCACTCACGCACGACTTGCCACGCGAATACTTTTTTTGCAAAATGTTTCTTATATATATAAGCTGTCAGTTGAAGGTGCGATGCCGTGAATGCTGCTGGCAAAATGAAATCCTTCACATGCGCGAAGCTTAAAGCTGAAGCAGCAGCTACTAAATGTAAATAGCGAGCGTTAAGTATACGCCCGGGTGCGTCAGCCACAACTCAAAGGGCAACGATGAGTTCTACTCAAAGAACATGAGCTGCACGGCAGGCCACAAGTTGATAATCAGCCGACAGCTATTTGTAATGCAACATATAATGATATAGTCGTAGCTATAGCGACCACAACATCAACAACTTCCACAACATCCACAACATCAACAACATGACCAACATCATTATCGGTCCCCACTCAATTCCCCTTTCAGTCCTTTGCTCGGCTTTGTATATTGCTGACATTGTGGCTTGTTGTTCATTTTGCTATGCGAGTTGATTATTGCCGTCATTGGCATTGACTTTGCCTGGCTGGCTGTCCGTAGTCTTGTATAATTGGCAGCCAATGAATATTTATGGCTTGTTGGACTTAAAGGCTATTCGCACTGAGCTGCGGCAAGTGTCATAAGCAGCTAATGCTCCTTGGAGATATATGTTTATTGTTGTTTTCCGTCGGGACATAGCGTTCATCCATTGGAATTTACGCAAATTTTATGTGACGTACCTTTTATGGCTTGTTGAAATTTATTTCAATTTATTTGGCATTCATTTTGCATATTTAATGGGTTAGATTCTGGCTAGGGGTACGAGCAATATAGTAACTTGATATTTAATTAAATGAAAATATAATAAGTATAATAAGTTATCTACAAGGTACAACATAATAAAATAAATTTTTGTTAATAGATCTTATAAAATAAATATGTTTTTTTATTGAAATTTTGTATACCGTGTACCGAAACATTTTGTGTACCGAAACATCCAGTCCACGTGTAAAAAAGTCACTTGTTTTTAATACCGGAATCAATAATTACGTTCAGCAAAAAATAATCATGTATCATGTGTCACGCATCATGTTTCTTAAATTGAGTTTCTGTTCTTAACACCTAGTTTTTTTTCCTAGTTCTTGTGTGCTGAAGTGTGAGTGTTATAGGAAAAAGTCTCACAAATAATCACAAGTGACCCCCAACAGTTTATGCGAAAGACTTTGCTCAAAGTTCGCTAAACTTTCTACGCAGCTCTTGAGTTAATTTTTCGTCAAAAAATGAAGCTGACAAAATGTAAGAAAAGTTTTCCTATTGATTTCATGCTGTCACAAACAGCTTAGAACTTTGCCGGCGAAAAAGGGAAACTGATTCCGAGGAATAAAAATACAATACATGCACTGGAAATGGCAATGCCTATTAAAAAGCCAACAACCATATGCCAATATACCGCAGGCCATTAAACAATGGGAACCAACATAACGACAACATCAAGGAAGAACAAAATAAAACTTGTCAAAAGCAAGATAAACAGCCGTTTAATAATAAGGCTGCCAAAGTTATATACTGCCTCGGAAGCATAAAAATAAACAAAGATGACAATGAATAGGCTTATCGACAGCTAAATACCCTTTCGTGTGCAATCCCTGGCTTGCATTATCTCACAGGAGTTAGATGGACTTTTCAATTTTAGTTTTTTATTGCAGCTATATAATACGTAGAAATATACAGCAGAATTTTATCAAGAGATTTATAATATTTTCGTTTTCTATATATAAATCCCTACCATAATAAAATAAACTTCACACCAGACGTTACATAAAGCTCGATAAAGTCATTATACCCGCTGCTAGCTTATGTAAAAATATGATCATTAAAGCGCAATATGCCCCGGACACTTGTTTGCACACACAGCACTCGCCGGGCATAAAGCACCAAGGCGAATAATAATAAGTGGGCTATTATTACACACACGCACACGCTCACACACACACACACCAGCCCCAAGACGTGAGGGCGTGAGTGTGCGGCTGTCTGTGTAAAAAGGCCAAAGCTGCAGCCGAAGTTTGTGACCCGCCCTGCCAATAACTCAGCATGTCAACAAATATCGAGGAGTTGCCTTTGCAATTGCCGTTGGCATTGCCGCCCCCACCCCTCGTTGTTTTATTGGCGCCGCGCCCCAGGCCAACAATGTCCTTTGATGAATCAATGTTTGTTGTTGTTGCATTAAAAATGCATTAATCCCGGACACGTGATAAATATTCATGTCTTGCGAACTTGAGTACAAAAACGTGCAATATTTGCAAATGCAGCCTCTTTGACTGGGCTAAAAGGTAATATGTTGGCCAACTTGCTGAAAGGCTTGCAGTCCAACTGTCTGTCTGTTCAATTTTGTTCAGTGCTGTACCGTTCTATTCTATCCGGCTCGGTTTGTTTCCATTTTGTGCCAGAAGGTCGGGGTCGAGTGCGTTTCAAGGGCATGTCCGTGTTTGAGTGGCCAAGGTAAACTGAGTTGCCTCCGCCGCATGCTCTGCTGGGTTAAGCAACCTAAGGCCAGGTACATTTTCAACGGAAATCTCAGTCAAGACATACACACTTACACACACGCACACACACACGCACATACTTCAACGTGCGGCAAATTGAAACAGGACTTAGAGACTGAATGAAAACGTATTTCCGCATCCACATATCTTTTCAGAGTTCTCAATGAAAACACCCAATATAAAACACTGTAGGAGTTAGCTCTCTAACCCTGCCCCCTACTGATACACCTCTCACATTACCAAATTAAAATGTTAAAATGTTGTCTTTTTTTCTTTTTTGCCGCTGGGATTTATGAATTTGTTTTTAGGCTGGCGCCCACGTTGCGTGTTGCGTGAATCTGTAATCAACTGATAAATATTCAATTATTTTAGGCAAAGCGTAGCCCAAGGTGCAACTTATATTGATAAAAAGCCAGGTAGTTACAATTAATTGGAATTCAATTTTAATGCATAAAACCTTAAGCTTATGCACCACTTGAAGAAACACGAGTATTAATTACTTTATGCTGTCAAGCTGAAGAATTTAATTTATTATGTTTGTAAAGTGTTTTCTAAACATAGAAATTAGGGTAAATAGCTAAAGATTTAAAAATCTACGAATTAGCGATTATTAATCGTCTATGAACAAATGCTTATACCGAAAATCTTGTAGGAAAAAATGTTTATTAATAATATTATTAATTATTATTTTTTAGTCCTTAAGTCAAAATATAAAAACTAAAATCGGAATGGGACCTAGTAAAAATATATTATAAACATTTTCTTTCTACAACTTAAAATTTATAAAAATATATTATAAACATTTTCTTTCTACAACTTTAAATTTATATTTTCGACAGAGAAGTAGAAAAACTGATATTCAATACTTTCAGCGGGTAAGGATATCTAATTTTAGAAAGAAAACATGAAAAAAAATTAGTTTATATAGATAGATTGGAACTCTTAATTACAAAACTCCCATATAACTAGTTAAATGCATCTATGGAAAGGCAAATTTCAGTTTAGAGTAGAAGAAAAAAAATTTAACTAAATACACATTCTTTCCAAAAGTATTTACAACTTATTTAAATAAACTTGGGAATAAATATGTTTCTGATGGACAGCTGAAAAACTGGTATTCAAATATCGTATCTAATTCTTATTTTGCCTGTTATTCTTCCACTCAAGACCCATTAATATTAAGCCCCAATGTAACACATCAAACACTTTCACATGACAATGCCCAAAGTCCAGGCTTTAGCACTTACCCGTTATTTGCGTTTATTTACAATGTGTCACACACACACGCCTACACACGGAGAGTGAAAAACACAACCTTAGCAGACCTATGCAAAACAATTTATGGCCTTTGGATGGCTGCACGTAAATGTTTTTCGCAACAATATGTTTACTTATCCTTGCGCTCGACGTGTCGTATGCGCAATATGCTCTAAAAACACTCGCAGAAACGCGGCATTCTGTTTCGTTTGAACGTTCAGCGTTTAAAAGCAATTTCCTTATTTGTGTGCGCTTATTAATATTTAATTGTATTAGTTCAGAGCACTTTGATAAACGATTTCGACAAATTTGCAAGCGTATATACAAATAATTATATGTTTGTATCAATGTATATATTTATATATATATACGGATTAAGATGAAGCGACTCCAGAGCAGAAGCAACTTGGACAACGCGTGTCTGAAACTCGACTGTGTTGCTGTTCGCCAAAAATTTACACGCAGTTGCCGTTGCCGTATTCCCTCACTCACACACACACACACTCGCACACACTTAACCAGAAAGTTTCGCATCCCAAAAATGGGCGCTACTTTTAGCCTGTTGGGCTTATCGGAGATAAAGCAATACTTTCTAACAGTTAATAGGTTATTTTTTGCTAACAATATATTATACAAATATACCTATTATTTTGTTAAAAGACTTTTTGAAATTTCATATAAAATTTGGCTAAAAACCGGCATTTTATATGAAACAAATAAATATGCAACGTTCGCTGCGCGTATCAAAAGTTTTGAACAAAAGCTTCGGGCAGCAGCAACAGCTGTCTCATGAGTGAAAAGCTCGCTCACGGCCAAGCCAATTGTTGCTCAATGTCAACAAAACACGCAGAAAAAGCTCCTTTACAGTTACTTTTGGCGTTGCCACCGGGTCACAAAATGATGATTTGAAAATATAATATTGAGAATCTAATTGCTATTAAAAGGAAATCTTACAATTACCGAAACGTTGTCACGAGGGTACAAGATGATAATATTAAAATTCACTTTTATATGCTCTAGAAAATAAAAAAATAGTATTAAAATAATTTAAGTGGTTCTTATTTGCATCTGAAAGTATTCAATTTGTTTGGAATGCATTGGAATACATCAATGCATTGGATGGGGAATATTTTTGATTTTCATAAATATTTTGTCACTTCACTAATTATTCCCAGACATATATATATAATATATTTATACTTATATATATTTAATGTTAAGTCTTTAAACGAACCCATGAACTTCAAATATAAATGACGAATCTTTAATTTGTTGATTCGCAAGCTACAGATAAGGTTAGTTAACGTATACTCTTAATGTAGCACTCATTATACCCTGTACTCAAAAAACAGAGCAAAAATAGTAAAAATTTTAATGATGAGTGACCTACGTTTTTAAGTCTATTTATGAGCATCAATAGCCAAACCCATCAAATTAATTTATATGTTTGTTTGCAGGGTATCAATTCCTTTTGCAAATATTATTAATTTTTAGAGCACGCGTCATTTCGTAACCTAAAAAATCGCATTTAATTATTCCTATATAGCTTGGAGCTCAAACCAGAAATTGTCGGCTTGCCTAATTGATGCTTAGTTGGCTTTTTATTATCTCTAGCTCAAAAATGAAACATGATATGATTGCGGTTGGCAATCGAATGGCATCGACCTCCAAGTCAAAGTCAAGTCGCGTAACCCAGTTAAATAAGTGTCGCATTATACTTTCGTTTAATATTACGCATTAGCTTTTGCGGTTATGTTTTCTGTTTAGGCTAAATTTAAAACTGTTGATCTTAACATTGGCTTAGATTCGTCAACATATCAAGTAAGCTGCGTTCTCACAGTCACAGCAATGGCGTCTATATGGCGCATATGCGTACATTATCAAGAATCGTCTATGGCTAACTTTTACGCATTACAAAAATAGTTTCTACTCATAATATTTTTTCATTATATTTATTACACAAATATTTGTGTGCATTTCCTAAGTAAATTACGCGGTGGATTTTCATACAACTCTGTAAAGCATAAATGAAAAGGAAGCTGCTTTGACGAATTCAAGCCTCGGCCAAGCCTCGACTCGATAATGCTGATTGGAGATTTATGTTACAAACGTAATATATTTGATTTTAGCATTCCATATTAATTGAAATTTCGGTTCAAATCAAGTATATTTCCATATTCCATACATTACTTATGGTAAACGTTTAATTACTCATTTCAAAACAAAATAAATCTTGGGAACAAAGTTTTTTTATTTATAAACATATATTAAAGGTTTTTTTTATTGATTCTCGCTGTGTTTACTCAATGAATCAAAAGTAATACGTAAATCATTTAAATGCGCTCTTTACTGCATATAATTAATCAATTTTATTAAAAACCGATAAGAGCTTAAGTTATTTGACCTTTAAACCTTGTGCTATGGGTGAAAATTTTAATATTTTACACCACATGAACGCATTTTGTGATGACATGCTCGATTTACAGATATCCTGTACTTATATAACAAATTTTTTTTAATAATATTCTCTTTGAATTGTTTTATTGAGAAGGTGAAAATTTCGCCCTTCTGAAGAAAATCGCCTTATTGAGTAAAGATCTCTTTACATTGATCGATGTGTTTTGCAAATTTGCTTTCGGGGCAAAAATCGCTCAGTTTATTTACATTTTCCTTTCGTTAATAAATAAATTGGCTTCTGCTGCTAACAATTATTCCCTTGCTTAGTTGATGACTTTAATATTTTCCGTTCTTAACTTTGACTTAACCAACAATAAATTACCCTTTAAAAATCAGCCTGCGAATCTTTCTTGTCGAGTGCTTATCAAGTTAAAAAGAAAAAAAAAATAAATTATCAATCTTTCGGCGCTGGCTTAAGTGCTTTCACGTACAACTATTTAAAACTGATAATTGCACAAGCTCTATTAAAATAAATAGTCAAATCAGAACTTTGCAGCAACTTAGTTACATTTTGTCGAAAGCGCCTCAGCTGGTTGTGCTCGTAATGCTGGAAGCCTTATCAGCGCTATTTGAGAGCTCGCAATTCACGTGTTGTCACTTATAAAGCGATTACAGTCGGCGGCACGGCCGACACTCGATTGCCAGTAGCCCCACGAGCCGCAACTAAACCGGACTTGCGCACCAATCAAAGCCGAAACTACAAAAAGAGACAAAACGCAGACTCACTAAGAGACTTTGACTAGTTGATGCTCCAATTGGCACGCGGGTGACGTCGTCGGCGATATCAGTAAAGTGAAATATATAAAGACAAACAACAACAAAAAAAAAGTGAAAGTACAGACAGTCTAGCGATTGCATTAATACCAATCACCGGAACCAAATGGCATCGGCACTGACAAATCTGCTGCAAACGCTGCGAATTGGACCACTGGCGACCAGTAAATCCCAGAGCAGCGATATCATCATAATGCCTGCCGTGGAGAAAACTAAATCGAAGATTGAGCTGATGCCAGTGCCGGAAATAACTCTGGAGGAGGTGGCACATCATGATAGCTTCGACGATTGCTGGATTGTCATTTACGATCGGGTCTATGATGTTACCTTGTTCCTGCGCGAACATCCCGGCGGCGATGACGTCATCATGGATCATGCTGGCCGCGATGCAACCATTGCCTTCCATGGCACCGGCCACTCACGACATGCCGTAGAGCAAATGCGCCAGTTCCTGATCGGAGAACTGCCGCCGTCGCAGTGCATTTTTCGATCGGGTCAGAACAAGGTGCTGTCCTCGGGCATACCTGACTGAGGGGCACGGGCGGAAACAACTTCCTTACCTACCAGTACTCGCTATAATGCCGTCCGATGTGCTTGCGTCTTTGCATACTATATATTTATTACGCATATTGAGTATTTTCGCATATTTAGCTTTCACTTTTAATCTGTGTTTTTCATGATCAATTCACATCTATATAGCGTGCACATATATAAGCGATTTATAGACTTGATAATGCGCAGCTTGTAGATAATATTGCTGTTGCGGCTACTTTGTACTTAAGTGTTTGTTCCATATGTCTAATTAAATGTTAATAAATTTTTGTTTTTCGTAAAGATTCCATGATGCAGCAACATTTTATTTGGCGCGTGTAACTGCTCTATTGAACTTGAGTTGCTGACCTCAATTTAACAGCCTTTTTACTAATAATTTCACATTCTATAAAATGCATCTTAGTTATCTTTATCTTTATCTTAGCTCTGAGCACATAGAATTTGTTTCCGTCTTTGAAGATGTATGGGAAAAGCGAACAGTAAATTTTATTTGCTTTCTGCCTTTTCTTCATCCGTCATTTTCATTCATTTTTCGATTGTTGAGTATGGATATTTTTTGAAACCGAAATGGCCAATGAATAAACTTTAATTACGCGACTGCAGCTACGACAGTCTATTCGAAAACACCCAGAAAATCATGGAAATGGATGGTTTCTATGAATATTGATTAGCTTATGTAGATTTTGACATGACAGAAGTTGAATTATTAACTAAGCTGTGAGCGAGGTTTGAACCAGACTTCAAATTTTTAAAAGTAATGAGCCAAACCATTTGCCCAAAATTGTTTTCGTTTAATTTCAGTACATTTGGCCCCATTAATTAATTTTAATATTTAAAAAACGATCAAAAACTATAAAATGTGAAGGTTCGAACCGGTGTCCATTGGTGTAAAAAACTAGGATTACGAATCAAAGTGGAATCGAACAATTCACAGTTTGGTTTTGTATCCCTGAATTTAAATACTGTCAAAATTATCAATACAAAGGTCTACAAAATATTGTTTACTTCCACATAGACTCTTCAACCTTAAAATTAATTTCTGAAATTCACCCAATAAAATAGATTATTAAAAAAAAAATGTCTATACTCTGTGCTTGTTGTTCTAGAACGTACTTTATTGCTTGTACTGATTATACTCGTCTTACATTCTATACAGACATTATGTAAATGCATAAAGAAAATGCTTATAAAAGAACTAAATATCACTTAACAGATTCTCAACCTCTTGCATGACTAGTACACAATTATTTGGCTCTTCAATTGACTTAACCTTATACGTATTGCTTCTCTCTCTCTCTCTCTTAAATCTCTCTTTCTCTGTAAGCACCATTTAGCTGCTGCTTGTGGGCGGCTCATTGTGAGGTCCTTGGAGCAGTGCCTGCAATTTGGCCGCTGCCGGAAATGCGCCCAAATCCAAAGGAGCAGCGCCCGTGGTGCTTTGTATATATGCGAGCAGTCTAAAAATTAAAATAAATGAAATATAATCGGTTTTTGGAGCTGATTTTGGATTACTTACCTGCGCAGTTCCTCCAGCGCATTCTGCTGCATCAATATATAGTTCTTGGCCAGCAGCAAGGTGGCGATTTTAGATAGTTTACGCACTGAGGGCGAGTGCGCGTAGGGAATCACACTGAAAGAAGTTGAGGAAAAGCAAAGCTTCTTAAATAAAATAAAATATAAGTATTTTCCAGATGTGCCAAAATATTATTTTACTAAATGCAAGGACAGCTCTCTTGAACGAAAGTTAAATAAGGCTATTTTCTTTGCTTCCTTTTGATTTGTTTAAATTGTTATTATTAAATTATTTAAATTATATTTTTAGCCAGTGTGCATTTACCGAAAAGTGCAATGAATGTTCAGAACATCTTTCGAAATAAAGTATTTGTACTGTTTTATACCAGACTGCAAGCCGGTTTTGTACGGAACCGGTTCGAACGCGAAAAATAAACATTTTAAATAAATCATAAAATCCAAAAGAATAAGAAAAAGCCAAATAGTTTTCTAAATATAATATAATTCTTTTAAGTTTTAAATGTTGTGACGAACCAAGGCTCAAACCAAAACCTGAGTTTAATATTGTGAAAAACCAGGTTCACGAACCGAACATAAGGGCGACGCATGATATTAAATAACCATTTATTTCAAGTTTTTCACACTTTCGAATGGATTTTATCAAAGCAGTCGTTTTGGTGTGCACTGATATCACAAAAGAAAACTACTGTAAAATATTCTCTAACACCTGTGCATCAATCAGTCGCTCAATCGCTCAACCAGGACAAACAGATATATATATATATATATATATATATATATATATATATATATATATATATCGCTATCTTACCTGCGCAGCTCGTCCAGCGCATCGTTCAAATCGTGCATTCTTCTGCGCTCCCGCGCATTGATGTTCAGTCGCACCGTCTTCCCTTGGCGATTCTTTTGCTTGCCCCCATTTGAGCCGCTGCCACCGGGCCCGCTGCCGGAGCCACCGCCAATGCTGGACATGGCCGCTGTGGTGGTGCCGCCGCTGATGGCCGCAATAGCCACAGCCGTGGGGCTCAAAGGCTTGTCGGACGCACTGGGTCCCGGTTTGTTTTCATCCGTGGGCGCCATGCTCTGCTGCGACATGCCCAGGCCCTGGGCATAGAAGCCGCCCAGGCCCACCGAACCGAGGGGTGTGCGACGGCCGGGCACGCTCCTGGGGCGGACTGGCCGTCGGAGCGGGATGTCCGTGCGCGCCGAGCATATTGGCAGTGGGCGGTATGGGCATGTGTCCATGGCCAGGCAGGCCCGGAAACCCAAAAGGCAAATTCGAGGGATCCATCTGAAGCGAAGCTCCTGCAAATGGCACAAGAAGGAAAAATCAACTTTAAGGCAGAGCAACAGAAGATGTGTAATTATAGGGTTGTCGCCTCGCGTATATGTTGTTGCCACAGCAGTTGAACAGGGCTGTCTACAGATTACAATAACAAAATGCAACGCCAGCTAGCGGACAGTTTCGCAAACGCAAGCTTTTTGAAAGCTTCGGCCAGAGGGCGCTTCGTAAATGTGATGGAAGAAATTTCAAAATCTCTGGTAATTTATTTGATATTAATCAACATTGTTATTCAATGTCTTTAATTCAATATGTTTTTATTTTTAGTTAATTTAAATGTTTGATTGTTTTTCATAATGCCCTGTATAGCATAGTATATGTCAAAGATATATTACAAAACAATTCAATTTAGGAAATTTTTAATTTTGCAATTTTATTAAATTTAAAAAAAAAATTGTTTAACTGAACATTATTTTTGAAGATATAAAACTTTAACTGAAGGCTTAAGTTGTCCGAAATCTTCACACAAGCACAACTTCGAATATTAATTAATCCAGTTTTTATTCATAATGTCAAATTACTATTATTATTTTTTAATTATATATTTTGCTACACAATTGTTTTTCAAAATTTAATATAATTGTTTAAAACAAGTCTTAAGCTCTCAAAAAGCTCTGTTAGATGGCGCTCCATCTATATACAAGTTGAAGCCAGCAACTAACTTTGTTTATTAAACTGCATTGAACATATAAATTAATAAATTTTCGAATTCAATAAACTTTTTAAAAATTGATTAAATTTTTTCACAGATTGATTTATTTATTTGACTTGAATTGAACTGTTCACATGCACTGGCTGTCAATACATGCCACACTTTAAGGATTATTTATTTAAATTAACCACAAATCACAAGGACTGTGTGCCAGAACGAGAGGGCAGACAGCAAAGAAATCGGAATAAATAAAAATATATGTATATATTTATATATATATAAAGTAAAACACACGCACCACAAAATTAAAATGCGGCTGCTGCTGTTGCCGCTGTGGCAGGACTCGAATTCGATGCGCGAGTGTGAGGAAAGCCAGGAGTTGCGGGTGCCGGCCAAAACAACACCGAGGATGCCGTTGCCGACCGCGATTTTGTGGTATATATATTCAACGTATAACGATTTTCCGATTTCGCTGCCTGCCAACGCCAGCGAACGCAGCCCGATTATAATTTCTGCCTTGCCCGCCGTCTGCGTTGCCTGGTGTTAATCTCGGCAGTGAAAGAATATTACGAGCACTCACAACGCACACTAACACACACACACACACAGAGACGCACACAAGCATGAATAAATGTATAAATGTGTGTGTGCCGCTGTTCTGGCGTTGACGTCGGTGGTTGACGTTTAGTGGTTGTCCTTAATGCAGCATTCAAACCAATACCAGCAAAAAAAAAAAAAATAACAGAAAAATGAAGAAAGCACTCACACACACACGCGCATGAATCACTGGCCGCAGCACTTTTAATGCCCCGGGAGCACTACAACAACCAAAAATCATTCATTCCAGTTCGGCAACGGCTTTTATCGAGCGGCTCTCGCAATTTTTGCAACCCTGCCAACCCTACTTTTGATGTTGGCTGCGCTACGCTTTTGTCTCTGATTTCAATTTCCATTGAAACTGAATCTAATCACATGCTTGCCGCCGTCGCCACCGCCGCCGCCGCCTGCTGATCCCGCTTGCCTCGTTGCTTGGTGCCGAGTCCTTTGCCTGCTGCTCCTGAGGCTGCCTTCGAAGGGGGGTGGAACAGCGCTCCTGCATCATAATACCAATTTGAATTCCAACAACTACATCTGCGTATAGCTTGATATATGTGCGGGTCACACGTGTGTACGTGTGTGTGTGTGTGTTGTGTGCGTGCGTGTGTGTGTGTCATGCTGAAAACTATGGCATCGCATTGTTCAAAGTGTGCACAAAGCCTTCAAATGGCACATGCCAAACAAATTTTTCAGTTGATTTTAGAGCCAGTGTTGTGTAGCGGCAACCAAGTAGCCGATACTTTTTACGCCCAAGTACTTGCCCAGCACTTCAGCAAGTAGCATTCCTTATTTAGACGCCCAAGCGTCGAGACGTGGCTTTTGCCTCGCTCTGGTATTTCCCAAAATATTTTTTTCTTTTAATTTCTTTTTAATTTGTGTTTTCTTTATTTTATTTTATGCTTTTTTATTTTTTGTTATGCTTTTTTATTTTTTGTTATTTACAAATTATCTAATGGGATAATGTAAATTGTGTGACAATGAAAAGATCACATTTTTTTTAATATAATATTGATATCATATTTTCTTTTTTAATTTTTAATATGATATCTTATAGATTCTTGAACTTTCTTTCTGCCAGGTGCGGACAATTTGCAAAAATTGTATTTTCTCTTTAACTATTTTAGCAATTGCTTACGACCAAAAACTGGAAATTTAATTTATTTTATATCCTGAAAATCAATTTAATTGGTTTATTTATTTGGATAGTGTAATATATATTATTAAATGGCTTCATTTTAATGTTTTATTTATTTTTTATTTATTTATATGTTACATTTACAATATATCTAATTTGATATTGAGTAAATTTATATGATTGATTTATTTTTATTTTTATTTCAAATTAATTTCGGACTTTGGACTTCGATTATCTCCTGCTTCACAGGATCTCCTCTTAGACTTATTCGCTCTGCACGGTGCAAGCCCAATGATGAGGTTAGATATTTTTCGAAAGCAGCAGGAATCTATTTTCGCTCTTTTAATAAAATGCTGGCACTCTAATGGTTCCGCGAATAGGGAATTATTGTGTCAGATGTTTTGGGCCAGGCAACCGTATGGCATTATTTTTATTTCAACTTTTTTGTCTTTTCCAAAAACTGGCGGTGCACCCTACGTGGCTAGCGAGAGTATTCCAATCCGGACAGCCCTCGTAGCAATGCGCCATTTGCGTGAGCATTGTGTGAGGACTTGGTCTCAGTGTTCGCTATAAGGATTCATTGCAGAGGTTTTTGTCGCCATCTCACTCTCACATGAGCGTGCGGCCTCTCGCTCTTTCTCGTTTAGAAATGGCTGGTGTACTAATTCAGATTTTATGCTGCATTTACATTGCAATTTATTTTCCACCCTGCGTTGGCTCGAATTAAATGTATGGCTTTCACATTTTACAGTCGCATTTTATCAAAATGCAGTGGAATATGTATACATATAAAAATATATATATATACATAGATATATACTGTAATTTTTGGGCATTGGGTATGAGGAATTTCATTATAATTTACATAATTTATGCACGACCGTGATTTGCATAATTAAGATTTGTACATTTGCGCCGCTTGCCCAGTCATCATTAGCTTCGTTCTGCCCAATTGTGGGTTCGAATGGAATATTTCCTTTTGTCTGCATAGATAATTACAAATGCAAAAGCCAGAACCCCAATTTCAAACGTTGGAGAACCCAATGGTTTTTTTTTTTGTTTTTTGATTGGGGTCTGAATGCTGCACGGCCCAGGCGAATATCAATCATTAGCATTTTATTGTGTATACCCAATTTGGCACATTTATAAAGGGTCTCTGTGTTTTATGGCTTTCTAACCTTGTTATCGATGGCTTCATATGAGCATTTATGGCAGCACTTCGAAACGTTTCGAGTCTCGTCTAATGATTCCCCAGCGTCTCATTTTCAAGGTACGCGCACTAAGTCTATCAATGATTAGCCCCCTCTTCGCCTCTTATTTGCTCGGCACTCAGATATTTATTTGTTGTTTTTATTGCAAAACGTCGTGAAGCTAGCAAAAATGTGTCAATTGTACACTGGGGAAATGTGCTAGCCTCCCAAAAAAAATACGACTAAGTATTTATGTGAATAGCTCATTTCCTGGGCCTCGGCCATCTTGGACACGATATCTGTCTTGGCCATTAGCAAAAGTTTTACGTCGCAAAACTTTGTACATTTCTCGCATCAGGCAATTCGTGGACAGCAGCTTTAATTGGATTAGCAGGACAAAGTACTTTTGCCTAGCACTGTAATTGAGCGGGCCTCTCTACTTGTATATATATATATATATAATGCAATTTGTGCATTTGATTTCGATTTTAAGTTTGGACGAACTTTTCGAAATAGACTTAAATTTTGTAATGTGATTTGTGGTTTATTTCTTATCTAGTTAAGACTAAATAAATGAAAAATCAAGAGCTTTGCAGTCGGGTGTTGTCGACCGCCCACACACTCCATAACGGTTGCCACTATTATTGTTGTTTTGCAAAAATATTCGATAGTTAAAATTTTTTTTTTTAATAAGTTTAAAGTTAAACTTTTTTGATTTGATTTTTATTACATTGATTTTAATTATGATCCAATTGATTTCCTGATTTTTATTTTTGCCTGGCTTCAGGTAATTATTGATAATTATAATGGTTTTTCTTTTTTATAAGTATATTTGTTCAAATTTAGCTATATTATTGGGTCTTCTTGCTAACCTTGTTATATAGCTTTCAGATTTGTGTATAATAAAAAATCTGACTAATAATGGTATTCGGGGTAGGTAGGTCCCGAGCTGAGCTCAACAAGGCTCTCCATGAATAAGTTTCTGTCTGGGATTCCCTTATATAAGTCAAATTTCAAGACTGCTGGGAGAACCACGTCTACCATAGGGCAAATAGGTAGGAGCTCCTTTATGAGCAGTATGTTTATATCTTAATTTATGTGAAATTGGAATAGCCTTCTCTGCGTTCCGGATGCCTATTTTAAATGAGTTCAGTTTTTATCAGAATTTCCATAGAGGAAATCCTATTTTGCAAAGAAGTGCTCTTTATGTTAAAGCTGTCAACGATGCTTAGTAAACTCCTTTTTTTTTTTGGGGCAATGCCTGAGAGGACTGCTCGTCTGAGCAGGAGAGCCCAATATAGATGGCATGTTCTTGTAATTTAGATATGTTCTTGTGTTCTTGTAATTTAGATGTGTTCTTGTGTTCTTGTAATTTAGATGTGTTCTTGTATTCTTGGAATTTAGATGTGTTTTTGTATTCTTAGACGGTTTGCTTTCGACCGGAGGTGTTTTAAAAAAGTCTTTAATTTTAATACAAGTGGTTTATTTTAGTGACCTTTCCAGTGGTACTGGTCAGTTGTTGGTTTATTTAACCGACAATAACAACAATGTAAAAATCACCAAAACGTTAGCAGGCTGCCTATATAGCTATTTCAAGATTGTGCTTTATTATTTTATTTCATATTTTATTTTTTATTTTATTTGATTATTTTCTCTGAAAACATGATGAACATTGATTGGGAATGATATCTCACTAAGCCCAAAAGTTGCAATGACACTTGACGTATAGTCTAAATGATGCCATCCATCATATGTCGTGGAATATGCCCATATCTCCTCTAAGTCTAGTCAGGTAGTTTTAAATGGGACTTCTCTCATTTATTTACGTCTAGAGATTTTATTGATTACATCTAATGCTCATCAAATGCGCCCTTCTAAAAACATGAACAAAGAAACAGCGTGCAATATTTTATCAAATTATGCGTTGTATGCAACTTCCTTTTTGCTTTGCATTGCTTTAACACCCCTGTGGGACGAACATGGCCATTACGACTCCCAATCCCAATCCCAATGCCGAACCCGAACCCGAACTCAAACTCGAACCCAGTCCCACTCTCACCCAACGCACTTACAATTTATCAGCATCAAATGGAAACCAAACAGTCAGTCGGAGCAGTTGTAGAATGAGTGCTACGGCAACAAAAACAACAATAACAATGCCTGCAATACCAATTCGAATTAAAATGCTGCCAGGAGGGAATGGAAGGGGCCGGGGTTTGAGATGTGAGTGCGAATGTGCCACCCCGTCATCCGCATCATCATCGTCTTTCCAAAAGGGGTTGTTTGTTGCCATCATTGTTGTGTTTCGGTTTTTTCTTCTTTTTTTTTGTGTACCCTGTATATATTGAGAATGATTTGAAAAGGGTGCAGTGGTTTATTGCCAAAAGGTGCGAAAGTATTTATATTTATATACACCGGATTTGATCAAGGATCAACTCTGTCCGTTTGTCAGTCTCGTTTATTTCAGAGATTTTACATTTTAAGTATATTAGAATGGTTTAGTATTCGTTGAACCTGCTTTTTTCCGCAAGCTACTCACGTTTTTTTTTTAATGAACATTTTATTTTTTTAAATTATTATTTCTCTGGGATTATTGAAGACTCCAAAATATAGTATAGTATATAATTTATATAGTGCACACGGAATATTTTTAGAATTTCGAAGAAAACAAAGAAAACAAAAAATTTAATGCTATAAAATAATTTGAATACCATCTCCAAGCCCTAATAATAAATATAAAGTGTACATAGTTAAGTATATGTATAATTTTTATTTAATTTTTTTTTATCACATATTATTTGTCAAGTGACTGCTCTTAAATAAATAATATAAAATACGTACATATATTAGTGATTACGAATATATTTCAAAAAACTGATTCCAGGGTCTCTGCTTGTCGGTTACTCCCGATTAAAGTTCCCTTGTTTTTCTTTTTTTGCGCTGTGTTGCAAATGGATATGGAATGTTACACAAACAACAAGCGTTGAGTAAACGCAACAGAAAAACTGCAAAAGAAGGGGCAGCAACAACAGTAGACAAAACCAAAACCAAAGGCGAAATCCCGAATTTCAGACTGAAAGTTTGACAAGTTTTGCAATGAAAGTGCCCACAGCTCGATAACTGGGCTGATGGGCTGATGGGCTGCTCGACTGCTGAGCTAAGCTGAGTCAGCATTTGCGTAACTTTGGTGACGCTGCGCTCGACCCATCCTAGCCAATCCCCCCGCTCCCTGCACCACTCTCATATGATGATTTGCCTGTTTCCTTGTGCTGCGCTCTCCTTGTTGTTGCCCCCCCCCCCCTGTAGGCGTTCTGGGATTTCGCTTCGTTGCCTGCTTGCCACACGCATTTTTAATGCCACCATGGGCTGTTGGACCTGCAATTACGATTGCTACACAGAAGGACTTTGGTCGAAGGTAGCCATTGAATTTGGAAATTTCCATCCGAAGTCAACTCCTGTTCCTGTTGCTGATTGTGATGAATTATGCACCGAAGCCATTGTGAATGAGCATGTGGATGCTATGCGCAGTTCGTGTGATGGTTTATCCTCCGGTCGCCACAGGACCCCTCGCCTGCTGCCGGCTGCCTGCTGCAAATGGCTGCTGCCTTTAATGACGTGTCCTTATTTCTAATGCTTTCAACGCAGCGCTGCCGGACGCAGAGATTAGTTTGGTGCATGGTGACTTAGGTGTGTGCCACAGTTATTTGACAGCCAAAACTATTGATTAATCGCTTGTTTGAAAATTGTTTTCATTTTGTTTTTCTTTTGTTATTTTGATAAATTTTGAAATTTTTCTAAATTTATATTTTATTTATATTGTATAAAAAATAAATATTATAAATAATGTCTTGACTTTGAAAATTACATATATTGTAATGAATGAAATTTGTCTGTCTTTTTCCAAAAATGTCTCCTTGATCACTATTCTGTGTATTAGCTGTTATAGAAATAATCACTTACAAAAAGTGTTTCAATGAAAAGGTCTTCTCTGTTAAGCAAACTTAACAGTACTGAACTTTATTATTTGAAATGATATTTAATAATATAACTCCAATTGAAAAATTTGAAAAAATTATTTTATTTTATTAACAAAAAATATAAAAACATATATAAACGATATTCAGACTCCACCTAGTTCACCTGCTACACCTGTTTGCAAGGGTATTTAATTGTCGGCACTCCTGAGTTACTTTTTCTTAATTATTTAATTTGAAATAAAAAAAAAACCAAACTTATTTTGTTTTATTAATTCTTTAACTTGTAATTTGTAAGTCTATCGAATATTATTATATTTATAATTATTTATTATTCATTCATCATTCTTAAAGTCGTTAATTTCCTCTTAAAGCAGACTTAACGAAAATTCAGCAAATAGCAAAACATTTTTGCAGCATCTGTTTGGAACACACCTTATGCGACTGGACGACAACCACATGCGTCTGGCTGATGTCCGGAACGCCTCCTGGGTCCGCGTGCGACCGCCTACAACAACCATTAATAGCGAACATGCAGCGTCCAAGTGACATGAACTGAACCGCCTGAGCTGGGCCTGAGCTGAGCCTGAATCCATAACAAATTGTTACGCTGATGTTGATGCTGATGTTGATTAGTCTGGCCGCACCACCGGACTGGGCCGCAAACAACCACCCAAAAAAAACAGCAGCAGTGGCCAGTGGCTTCCCACCATCAGCCAAATTGAATAGAATCGACTACGCGTAGACGTCAGATTGTCAGAGGGTAGGGGATTCGGGGCGTCGTCTATTCGACCTCCCCGTTTCCAAAATTGTTCTGCTTCTTTGCTTTTCTGCACCGATGTTAATGACTGATTGTGCGTTTCTCAGCGTTTTTCCAAATGGAATTTTGATTGTATCCGCTTACGTGCACATCTCCCATCCGCCCTTGGGGTGTTAATCATTATTATATACCAGGGATAAATAGATCTTTGGCTTCGAGTTCCTTTTGGGCGGTCGGACATGTTTTCTGTGTCACGTCAGCAACATTTGGCTGGGACATCAAATAATTTAACTGGATTGAGAATATTTCTGGAAATTTATGTGCATTTAATATTTTGCTAAATATTTCTGATTAAGGATTCGTATTTAATCGAATGTTACTCTACGAGAGAGAGTATACGTCAATAGCTCTTAAATGCATTTAATTTATGTATGTCTGATTTCTGTACGATTAAATTGAATTTCACAGCAATACAAAATTAATATGCAATTTTTGAAAATTTTAACATTTTTATTTTAAATGCGTCGTTGCATTTTATAAGAACTGTGACAACCACAATCGATTAAAAATAATAAAAAAAAATGATGTATATTTTAAAAAATGCATATATTTTAAATGAAGAATTAATTTTCAGTACAAAGCATGACCAAAATTCCATCACATATAAATAGAATTATCAATAATTTACATTTATTAATCGTTTGTTATTAATTGAGACGAAAATAAAATATATGATACACTACAAAATTATAATTTAATATAAATTAAAACAAGGCGAAGCCAACAAATTCTAATTTTCGAATAATAAATACATAAATCTTAATATTTTGCAATCTTTTTGAAAATATTTAGGAATCTGTAATGAGCTTTTATTGTGGTCGAAAAATGTATTTTATATTTTCTGCGATTGGTATCAATCTGAAAAAGTTAGGGTATCTGAACTTCGGTGAGTTAAATCAAATGCCGGAGCTTGATTTTATTGTGCAGTCGAGCGCATGAAATGTGCAATACTAAATGCTGCTGACTGTCGACCAATGTCGAGCAATGCCTTTGTCCTGCTCGGACCTCAAATTTTATGTGCATAAAACATTCAGTATTTTGGTTTTTTTTTGGTTTTTTCTACATGCAGAATCTGCGCTCAAGTTAAAGTTTGGGTATGTTGGGCTTTGGGCAGTGTGGGGGTACGGTTGCTGACATCGTTAACGTCATCAGTGAAGCAGTCAAATGCTAATAGCTGTCATTTCCTGCAGGTCCGGCATTCAGGAAAATTATGCGCACAAGCAAGTTGCGTTTTCCCTCTTTTTTTCCCTCCATTTTTATTTATTTTTCATAGTTTGTTCGCAGCAAAATCAGCTGCCAGCGTGGAGCAGCCCCAGTGATTATGCTATGTGGAGTAGCAAGAAATATGTGTATACATGAAAATGTTGCATTTACATTTTAAAATATGCAGCAAATTAGAACGGAAAGCGCGCGCATTAACGAGAACCAGCTTCAAACGAGAAATTTGCTGCTGTTGCAAAACATTTGCAAATACTTAAACAGATTGTTCACAAAAAACAGACAAGTTCAACTTTAAAGCGCATATAATGTTGAAAATGCTTTAAGTTGTTGTTAAGCTTGAGGCAAATACTTTAAATGAGTTGATCAGTAAAACTCGAAGGAAAACTCGGCTTACATTAAGTTCATGTAGAATTCACTAGAATTTAATTTAAATATTATATTTTCTCTTAGAAAACCAGTGAAACCTGCTCAATATAAAATAATTAAGTAAATAAGTATTTCAGGAATTTTAGTAGACGCAGATGAAGAGATGGAAAAAATAATAACAAGTTTCAATTTCAAAAGCAATTTTCTTAGAAATCTGCTTGGCAGAAAATGTTTACAATTTCACTCTAATAAAGTCTTAGCACGAATTAATTATGAAATTTCCAATCATTTGGACAATTTTCAAGTTAAGTTACAAAACAATGAAATTCGAATGCCATAAATGTCAAAATAAAAACAATGCCAAGAAGAATAATATGATATTTTATCAAGCAGAGGCAAATCTGAAAAATGAATTGCTGGCAAAGTAATAATTTCAATAAAGAAATTCCACAAATCATTAGGAAAACCGCAAAGCACAAAACTCTGGCCAACTGTCTCTGACAGGCTAACCAAAATGCAAAAGGACACAAAGTTAAGGCAAAATCCCGAGTTGAAAAACTGGGGGAAAATAATGTGAAGCAAACAAGTTTGAAGAAATAGCTGCTGCTGCTGCCTGCTCTGACAGCGTCAAATAAATTGAATCAAACGCAGAAGTAGGTTCAACAACAACAAGTGCAGCAGCAGCAACAACAGCAACAACAACTGCAACAACAACAACAACAAAAACAACCACTTAGGCGTTGTTCAAGTTTTCAGGCAGAGGCAACTTTGCATGCTTGGAAATTCAATTCTAATTAACATAAATTTGCACAAATGAATGTCAACCACAAGGAGCCAGCAGAAAGAATACTACACACACATACCACACACACACACACACACACACACACACACACACACACATACATATATGTTTATATATAAAGCAACTTGTAATTTAATTTATGTCGCTTGGCAACTTTTCGTGAGTCATAAGTCAGCTTCCATAAAGTAGACAACAGGTGTGGGGCGGGGGCGTGGGGTGGGAGGCGGGGCGCGTTGGGTTTGATTAAAGTGCGCTTAATCCAAGAGCATAGACCCAGAACTTGTACGTCTCACATGATGTGTGTGTACAGCGAGGTGTGTGTACGTGTGTGGGTGTGTGTGTGTGTGCTGTTTCCGGTTGTTGTTCGTTGTGCCTTGTGTTCCTTTAACGTTCCCCCGCTCTACGTTCTCCATTCCTCGCTGTTCGTCTGTTGTTGCCAGCTACTAATGAGCTCCACAACCAGCACAAATATTGTTTGAACGGAATTTATGCATGGATAGAAGGTTGCCTGCTTCTCATTTTTCGTGCACTTGCGTGGGGTAAGCACAAATTTTGATCATTTCTGCAACGTTTTATAAATGAAGTTGAGATGAAAAATACTTTAAACTGAAGTGAAATTGAGATTAAAAATACTTAAACTGAACTAACTGATATTTGAGCGATCCAATCATCTAATCTTATTATACAAAATTATCAGTCATTTTAATATCATCATTTTTCATTTTTCATTTTTTTTTAAACTTCTTTGAAACATATATATTATATATATATATCAATATCACATAAAGGTAATTTTTTTTTTTTAGGTTTTTTTGGCAATCACTTTAAATGCTTTTATTTAATTAAACAAATCTCAATATTTTCTAGCCTGAGTGTTCATATTTAAATTTACAATTTTACGGCTTATATAACAATGCATTGCACATATATGCAATAATGTTATAAAAGTTAACAATATTTTCTAATACTATAAAGTATATTTATTGACATTGTTTGTATAAGCGTATTCTCGCTTCGATGTGTGCCAGATCATATTCATATTCTGTAAAAAAAAAAATTTCGTCAGCGCTTTTGTTCTTTGGAAAAAGTTGCCGGAAACGGAAATGGCATTTTGTGCGCGCTTGCTGCGGACCAAGTTGACTTAACTTTGCACTTCAAGTTGCCGAATAAACTTGGGCTGAAGTCGTGCCGGGAACAGAGCACTAGACCCAGGGGAATGGGCGAGGGTCGAGAGGGGAGACGGGAGAAGTCACGTAGCCAAAATGATGCAACGATGCAGATGCAGATGCAGAGGCACAGGCAGAAGGATATACGGGGTAGTCCGAGCTATGCACGGCCGCGGATGCGTCCAGCGCGAGAAGGGCAACAAATTTGCCAGCGGTTGTCAGGACAACGGGCAAACAAAGGGACTTGCAGATAACGGCGGCGCATGTCAGGATGCGCAGCGAGGATGTCGACAGCGATATGCAAATTAGATACAAATAATAGTGGGAACAAAAAAGGAGATATAGAAACGAAGTGCGACGCCGAGCCGAATGTGAATGTAAATGCAAAACAAAATAAATTCCACAAAATCCTTGCACGTATCCGTATCTGTAGCCGTGCATCTGTAAGGTAGGCTGCCAGCCAGTTAAAGGGTGCGCCCAGAAGGGCTGCAGCTCCGTGGGGTGGTGCTGGTGGTGGCACCGTATCCTGCTACATGCTGCCGGCCATTTGATATGCGCAGCGCCATAAATAATGTTCAACATTTAATTTCATTTCCATTTTCATTTTACGATATGATATTCAGGACTCACGCTCTCTCTCTCTGTAGCACCGCAATGCCGACGTCGACGTCAACGTCGACACAACTGGCGCAGCCTGCACAAATTGACAGAATGGAAAGTGTAATAAAATTTGAAATTGTATTTTCCTTTCGTAAACTTTCCGTATTCCGGGTACAGCATTTAATTTTATGATTTCTGATTTCGATTTGCAACATTTGTGTGCCGTATAAAGTTTCGCCTTGGCTTTCACTACTATTGGACAAGTTTGATTTTAATGGTTTTAATATCGAAAAAGTTCAAAAGAACACAATTGGACGAAACAAAGAAGTACTTTGACACCAAGTACTTCCTGGCACTTCCTGAAACTCTTGCCCGACCATGCCTATTCTAGACATGCCCAGAAATAATTTGATCAAAGATATGCCTAGAAATAATTTGATCAAAATGTTAAAAATAAATTATAATTTTTTTTAATATAAAATAATTTAATTCAATTGCCAAAATTATATGTAACTGTGAAAGAACATAGGAATACGAACCCAAAAAATTAAAAACAAAAATTGTTTGAAGTCTAGTATAGTTATTTACTATTGAGTTTTATTTATTTAAAACAGAAAATTATTTCTAAAATCAAAAAAAAAATTATTTAAATGGTTAGCAAAACTTAAATAGTAAACATGAACGGCAAACCATGGCATTCTTTTTGGCAATCAGTTTAATATTGACAAAGTTATGACAGTGGCAAAACAAGAAATTAGTGTTAACCATTATCGATGTGTAAATATTTGTCGATAGAGGCAATGGAAGCCCTTACACTGGCCATGGCATATTATTCAGCAGCTATTTTGCTTGTAAACAAAGCTGTTGACAGATATTCCGAGTAAATCCCTTGAATGAGCCATCTGATAACAAAGCCAATACACAACAGCCAACTGAATTGGCATTGTCTGTCAAAATAATCCTCCAACTAGTAGCTATATTTACCCACTATCAGCAAAGTCAAAGTGCAGCCAGTGCCCAAGACAAAGAGGCTTGCCGGCGATTAATTAAATGAAATAAATTAACAATTGAAGACAATCGAGAGGGCAAACAAAGCCCAAAGACATATCGAGAGCGGCAGCCAGTAATCGATTACAAAGGCTTAAGCTATATAGACACACACACACACACACTGACAAATACAACTGTACCCTGATTGTGCACGATTTGCATGCTTACACTGTACAAAAATTTAGGTTCTCATTTGAACTCAATGTTGATGTTTATATGAAAAAATTTCTTATTTGGATTTCAATTTATAATATTTTGTAATTGTAAATTGAATCAATGAAATGAAACTTTATTAAAAAAAAATAAAATAAAAGATTAAAAAAAAAACAAATGTAGCCTAAATTAAAGCAAAAAAATTTAAATCCAAATTTGTTCTTTATTCTTTTATCCACACGTAACGGGATCAAAAATAAATTATCTCGCTTGCCAGGTGAAAGCCTTTTTGTATCTCATCTTATTACAACTTAAGGTCTGCCAACAACTATATTTAATTAATTCATTTAATTTTATCAATTATATATTATAAATATAGGATAAGTTTAAGCTATGGACAAAAAATTTGACTTTGGCCTTTAAATGCCTTAACACACAAACAACTAATCTAAAGAGAACTGCGAGCATTTAAATAAAAAGAGCATAATCACTTAAATTACGAATATAGCGTTTAATATTTATGTTCAGTTAAATTTGTATTAATAATATTAATATATAATTAATTTCATCGTTTACAATCATAAGAACAAAAACTGAAGTCCAAGTTTTCTTTACCGTGTACTCAACTTGTATTTATATATTGATTGCTGTTGCGTGGGCTGCGCAAAACCAAAGTCCGACCACACCTTCATAACACTATTGAAAGCCTCAGGCTTTGCAGCAGTCACTCAACGGTAGCGTCCATGTATCTTTTATCTTGCAGTTGCCATGACAGCGGTTTGTGGGTGTGTGTGTGTGTGAGTTTAGGTGTGCCTCAGGCTAATAGTTGTTTAGCCATTGGTGACTTCGTCAGCCCACATGCAATGCTGATGCAAATGGGCGCAGGGTCTTCGAGTTGCCTCAACTACTTACAACTGTTCTATGGCATTCTTTTCGGTTCGCTACGCTTTGGTTTGCATCGAGTCGGTTCTGTTTTATGATGCCCTTTGCTGACGGTTTGTTTGTGTTGCCTGCTACCTGTCTCTCAGGCAGTTAAAATTATTATTACCAAGTGCACTCGGGCGTATGCGCAATGCTTTATTTCACAAGAGCATGTCGGTTGCAAAAACAAAAAAACAGAAACATTCACTTTTGCTGTGACTTTCAGCTTACATTCTTGTATATATTCTTTCATTTGAATTTTTTTATTGTCCACATATTTTTTGCTAGTGATATTCAAGAATTTGTGAAGTGCCTTCAATATTGATTTTAAAATGAACACATGGAATATTTAAGTTTTTCTTAATTTTTTACATGTTTTAATAACTAATTTAAATTTTAAAATTAATTATTATAATAATAATAAGTTTAAAGTGAATACGATAAAAATTACATTAGTCAATTTATTTTGTCCACCCATTTTTCATATATAAATAATTCTTTTAATTAAGAAATAAATATAAATTAAAAACTTAAAAATTCAACATAAACAAAATTTTGTATACATTTTTATTTATTTTTTTGTTGAAAGAGCATCAAAACTTCGGCTGGCTCAACATATAGCTGTGGTCTTCAGATCTCATTTCTTGCCTGGCAACTGCAAACAACTGCAACAATTGCAATTTGTGCAGCGCTCAATTGTGGATTATTAATTTGTGAAAGTTTTCTCGACGTTCGCACATACACAATAAGTACTTTTTTGTTTTTCTTGTTGTTGACAACAACAACAGCAACAACAGCGAGGATGCTGCTTGCCAGTCGATGATGATTCTGTAGATTTCAATAATGATTGCTACGGATGTCGCAAGTGCATTTGCGAGAACCATTTGCCATTTTGTGCGAATTAAGCCAATTTAAATGCTGTCCTATTGCAATATCCCCCGATATCCTTTAAATTTATGCAACACTGCAAGTGCATAACTAAAGGCTTTAAAATTTCTTTAACAGCCCGGCTGCATTTTAGTTGCAGCTTCTGCTGCTGATGCTAATGTGGTTGAGCCTCACTTCATTAGCGCTCAAAATTGCAGCGCTTACAAACTGTTTTCCATTAGTGCAACGCACACAGACAAGGGGTGGGTACTGTGTGTGTGTGCGTGTGTACGTGTTTGTGTGTGTGTATATGAATGTGAATGTGTATCCAAAGTTGCCACTAAACCTTTATGCATTTGATGGCTTTGATTGTAGCTATGCCAGCTGCTTTTATATGGGCTGCGGCGTATGTGCAAAAACTTTGCCCGCCAACTCGTTAGACAAATTGAAATTTTGTCGTCAATTTGGCGCATTAAGCTTGTGCCTCCTTTTTCTACCCATATACACATGTGTGAGTGTGTGTGTGTCTTTGTGTGTGAGTGTGTGTTTGTCAAAAGTTGTTCAGCATTTCGGGCTTTGGTTTAAGCTCTCGCCGGCTAGCATCCTCCAAAATTTGTTGACTGCACAGCTTGCCAAAAATTTAATTTGACGTATTCAGTAATTGGCTTAGAGCTCTGCTAAAAATGCTTTTTGCACATGCCAAAAAATGTAAGCCCATAAAATTGTCAATCGATAAAGATATTTTTGTTAGCGGTTTTTTTCTTGCTTCTACTGACTCGAAAGTTTATCAAACTGTACCGCTTGTAAAGGTACAAAATAAATTAACTTAATTTTCAAAAACATAAAATCTTAAAAATATTTTAAACTATGCGGAAATTTTGTTCACTATTTTTTCTATTATTTCAAAATGTGCATTTATGCAGCCCAACTATCTTTAGTATCTATATTCGATAATTTGGATATCTGATTAGAAATCAGCACAGGTCAATAGCTTTACTCTCGTGGGGATTTTGTAATCTTAAATCCGGATATTTAAAATATCAAACACTGTAAAAAATAATTCTTTTTCTGATCATTTCGAATAGTTATTGATTGATTTTAGTGATTTTTAGATGTTTGTTTAACATTCGCGTTTGAATTTTTGGATCTTACGGTAAGAGCTTTAAAATATACAACATTTTTTTAAATTAGTTTTTTTATAATGTTAAACACCATAAAGTTTCACATATTTACTAATTACAACAATAAATTTGGTACATTTAATTCTTAACAAAATCATTTTGCCCTTTTCTATATAATTTACAAATATATATTGCACCTTTGTGCCAGAATGTTGGCTGGCAATATTAAACCTTTATATGTATAATAACCATCCGATGTTTGCTCGTGATTCATTTTATTTGTGAATATTAAAAATTCTCTTTGTAGAGATCAAACAGCAGAACAAATATGCACACACGAAAATACTTACAAAATAAATATTTTTGCAATAAAGCGAAACCCACTATAAGCTGAATATATGCATTTTGCATGGAACTTGCTCTATTGGACAATGCAGTTGGGCGGGTTGGGGTGGGGTTGGGGGCAGTAATCTACGAGTGCGTCTCTAGGCAATCAATGCGAATATTTCTAGCTGAAGCGCAGCTGAAGATACTTTTGCATCTTCTATTTATTTATTTGAATGTCTGTTTGTTGTTGTGCTAGCAAACCGTAGATAAATAAATCAAATTCCATGAAAAGTATATTTTATTTGCATTTACTCAAGTGCAAATTGTGTGCGTATGTGTGTGTGTATGTAGGGCTTATAAATAAATAGACGAGCACCTGACGTACGGCATGGAATTAAAGCTCATATTTTACATTGAATATTTCTTAGAATTGAGTTAGAGGTTTGAAGGTTAAATACAATCCTGGCAAAGTACTCTCAGTTCAGTTAAACTAAACTTAATTTAAGCTTAACAGCGAAACCCAAGTAAAAAGCATTATTGGTAAATTTCATCTGAACTAGCAGTAAGTCCAAGGATAAAACAAATTTTCTGGACAGCTGCAGCTGGAATATTTTAAAATACATCGTATAAAAATCCTTACAGAAAACGTTTTAACACATAAATTTTAATATTTTAATCATAATTAATCTTTTTGGTTGTATCCCAACCGGAAAACATAGAATCAAATAAAGGTTTAAGGTTTTAATAATTATGCTTAAGCAGTGTGCGTGAAATCCAATTGGAAAAGCAGATAGCGATAATATAAAATTTTTGCCTGGTTTCAGAAGTGAGATTTGAATAAGCCAATATTCATACATATATGTCTGTGAAAAATATAAGTAAAATACCTTCTATATATTATTAAGTATATACATTATTTAAGTATCAGCTTAATATTAAATATCTAAAACTTTGAGAGACTCTTAGATCTCTAGTACCACCAAGACCTTTAGTAAACAGAATAACTGCCAGGTATCATAAATGAGGTGAAAATAATCATGTATGCACAATAAAAAATCAAAATACAATAATAAAAATAATTTGTATCCGAATTAATTTCAAACAGTTCTTAATGCAAAACATATTCACCATTGTGAAAATCTTAAGCACAATTAAAAAGCCGCTTGACTGTCTCAACTTTTTCTTTTCGTAACCCATCAGCGTGCTTTAAGAACCCCAACTGGATAACCAGCTAACCTACAAATGCGCCAAGTAAACGCCTTGGGCCAGAGGGCGAAAACTCGCTACCTGGCCTCATCTTGGTTTCAGCCAAGCCCAAAATCTAATCAGCACACGCTTGTCAACCCACCTGCGCCTTTTTAGGCACATACAAATATGCGAGCCACATGCGCACATATGTACACATATGCCACACACACATACACACACATACATATATGTACAACGATATCATGTCTCCACATGTATATATGCAGCCACCACATATGAAAACATTTTTTCATGGCACATGCCAGAAAAAGGAAAACTTTTGCCTGCCACACTGGTGGGAAAGGAGCGCCAAAAAGTGCCTCAAATGTGGCCGCAGTGGCAAAAAGTTTGCTGCAGCAGCGATACATGCCACATCCTGAAGGCTCCTCACCCGGCTCGATGTTGCTGAAAAAAAAGAAGGCATCGATCCATTAAAACCAAAAGTCTGCGCCAGAAAACTGTACAAAGGCTGACGAAGCCCAAAGCCGAAAGCCAACGAAAAATGGCAAATGGCAAATGGCCAGAACATGTAGCAAGGACTCAAGGTGCAAAGTTAGCGGGATGCGGCAGCTGCGAACAGCCAGCGACTGACGTGGCAGCTGCCCTCGCCAGCAGCCAGCAGCACGAGGTTAAGCTGGCGGGGCATGAGCACAGGTAGTCAAGGTTGCCATGGCAATATCTGGGAGAGCGCCACGCACTTGTCAGACATGTGTGTGTGTGTGTCTGATGTGTGTGTGTGTTTGTGTGTGTCGTATCTGCTCGTGTTCGTGTCCATTGCTCATATGCCATGTTGTGCGCAGCCAAAAACCAACGCCATCAAGTTTTTGGGGCTCGCCTATAAAAGCCGTTGCCATGCACAGCTCGTCGCACAGATGCGTTGTCAGGTGGCAGCCACAAGGCCAGCAAAACGCCGAGCTCTCGCTGCAGAGGACTCCCTCGAGTCCCGGGAGTGTATCTCAAGTGGCGCCTGCTTGAATTTTGCATGCCATGTTTGCTCCCAGCCTGCCCTCTGCAAGTGCATGTGGTACGTGCCGCTTGTTGTCCTGTGCATTGGGTGGAATGGTGTGGGGCATCACTAATGCGGTTAGCTGTAATGACTGCATTTGAAATGCATAAAGGAACTGCTGCACCTAGCAATAACCGGTTGCTTGGCCTGCACTTGAAGTCTCATTATATTTTGATGGTTTCCCAATCGAAAAGTGGCAAGAAAAACCTGCAAGCGTAGCAGGCAGGAAGCCTTCAACTTTTATTATTAAAATAAAAAAAAATGCATATTCTTAAAACTTATATCTTATTTAATTATGTTTCACAAAATAGTTTCAGTTTCAGGACTTTTAAAAACAAAAATTTATAAAAAAAATAATAAACTTTAATAAACTAAACAATTTTAAAACATAACTTTTCGCATATTCTTAAAACTTATATCTTATTTAATTATGTTTCACAAAATAGTTTAAGTTTCAGGACTTTTAAAAACAAAAATTTATAAAAAAAATTAATTTTTTTCAATTTATACGTATTAAAAATGCTTCAAATATTAGTATATTTTTTTATTATTGCGCAATATAAATTTTAAAGTTAAATGGCACATTTGAAATACTTGATTTTATCAGCCTTGATAGACGATTTTCAATTTTCATTGTCAAACAATGTAATTGTTTGCTCCATATCGAATTTTGCTGATGATACAATACTATCGCTGGGACTGTTGATAATATCAATAATGCTGTTGCCGTCATTTGTTTAGGTATCGGAATCTATTTAGTATACAAATATTATTTGATATTGTTTTGCAGTCACGTTAAGACAATATACTATACTTTAAATAATATTATCCTGCGTCTTTTTATATTAGCTACAAAATACAAATTTTAAATACCAATTTGGTATAGTTCGAGGCGTTATTACAATTACTAGCTCTTAGCTATCGTAAGGACCTTTTTTTTTATATATTTATTGCTTAAAATCGATCAAAACATTTGACGGTTGTCTGCAGATATTATTTGAAAATAAATGAAACTCATCGGAATGATATGCAGACTTCAAGGTCTGTATGCCCAGATCATATATTCCATTAAAACTTATCAAAACATTTACATGTAAATTTGTATCCCGATCACATGTTGCACGTTGCACGTGAACTTGATTTTCATATCTCACTGCCCAATTTTGCGCAGTGTATGCGATGGCGCCTGCGCCGTGCAGCTGGCTGAAAAAAACATGGCTGCGCTCACCGCCAGAAGCCACACACACTGACTGAGACAGACAAAGGCCATTTCCCCTTAACAAATGAGCAAGCACTGAGATACACACACACACACACGCACACCCACACATGCACATGTTCGCTTGTGTTCGTTGCTCACAGTTGTGCAAACGATTTTCAACACATTTACAATTATTGTAAATGTGTGCAAAATTTCAAACATTATACGAGTTTGTATGCCTGTGAGTGTGTGTGTGTGTGTGTGCGTGGAGTCAATCTGCGAAGAGAGAGAGAGAGTGTGTGTGTGTGTGTGTGTGTGCTAAGTGAACATTCGATTTTACCGGTTGCTGCTTTTTGCCGGTCTTTTGCTCGCAAACATCAGAGTTAGGGAACTTGTGACTCCTCTGCTGTTTTGGGCACTTCTATCATTTGGAGTCGGAGCGGAGTCGGAGCCTGAGCCGGAGCCGGAGCCGAGTGCCTGGACCCGCAACCGGAGCGCTCCCTTGAGTGTGGCGCTGTTGAGTGCCGCCGCCATATTTGATGTTTGCCTGTTGGCCTGTTGTTATTTTCGATTTGTCGTTCAGCAACGACAACAACAACAACAACAACATTGAAACTTGGCCAACTGCTCTTTGTTGCCTTGCCCACAGTTCACTGCACGTCTTCCCAAGCGTACGACATCCATCTATCTATCCATCCACCTTTTGACCAGGTCTAGGCCAACCCTTCCAACACGCTTGCTACGTGCTGTTGCGCTACCATTGTTAAGGTCATTGTAGCTTTATCATGAAGTTTACAATGAGAATTTAACAACTTTCTTACTCTATTATTCTCTATTAATACTCTATATATAAAGTTTGATTAACAGTTAAATATGAGTTGTAGTATTTACTGAGCTGCTCTCCTCATTTATTAAAATAATGTTTCTAATTTTACCCCCAGGCATTTGATATGTGGTCAAGAAAACAATTAGAAAACTGTTCATACTAACTTCATGTCTAATTTGAGTATATGTTTAGTAACATTATGCAACGAAATTTAACTTCATGTTAAATTTAATGACTACAGGCAACAATTTTTTAATTGAATTCAAATTATCTATAATTTGTATATTAAAATTATGCAACGAAATTTAACTTCATGTTAAATTTAATTTAATTAATTCAAATTATCTATATACTTGTATTAACATTAAACACCAAAATGGGTTACGACAGAATATATATTTTTTTATATTTTAATTGTGCTGAATGAAGTCGAACTTCATGTCAAATTGAACTACAGTTTTTCCTTCAAACACAGTATTACTGACTGAATTTTATAAAATTCAGTAGTATATCTGTGTGTATACAGTGTGTGTGATTGTACTTGTGTCCAAAGTGTGCGCTGCTGCTTCTTCCTCTTCTTCCTGTCGTTGTTGTTGTGGTGTTATACTAATGGCCAGCCAGACGCCATTGGAAAGCGCCAACGCGATGGCGGCCATTGCGCGATATGTTTTCGCTTTGGAGTGGCCAGGCCACATCACACACACACACACACACACACATACACACAGCAGTCGTCAGAGAGACAAAGACAAAATGAAAATTTCACGTACAGCAGCAGCAACAATAACAACAAAAGCAGCAGCAAATATTCGCCTCGCTGTTAAATGAAATGAAATCAACATGGCTGCCCGGGATCCGAATCCGTGTCCGGGACCAACAAAAAAAACTGAACTGCAACGTTGGCAATTTTTGCGGGCTACGCTTTCATTTGCTTTCGTTACGTTTCGTTTCATTTCGTTTCGCTTCCATTTTTGCTTTTGCTATTATTGCTGTGGCATGCCCATGCCATTGCCCCCGAAAATAAAAAATTAAAAAATAAAATAACCTGACCAGAGGCACTTGTAATGCGCCATCGGGCTCATTAGGCCGCACCGAAATCAAATTGAGTCAATTTTTTTCCGAAAAAGCGCCAAAACGAGTTAATACTTAAATTGAAAAATTGAAAAACTGTAAAACTGAAAATTGAGCATTTATCATGTACAATTTTCATTTTAAATTTTAGTTTCACTTTTTGCTGCACTTATCATTTAATTCAATTAAATAATTTTCACAACGTTTCTGCATGTTTTGGAAAGGCAATTAATGTTATTGAAAATGTTGAATTTCCATATGCTTTTAGAAAAAAACTTTTCCACAGCTTTTGTTGCTGTTACTTTGCCCTTTTGTTAGTTTTCATTTCATGGCTCAAATGCACACATAATAGTTGCTTTTTTGTTGTTATTGTTGTTGTTGCCATCGACATGCCGCATAAAAGTTTTCCAATGTAATTTTGTAATACTTTCGCGAGTCAAATTGATTGGAAAATATGCACAGAAATCGTGCAACGAGCTAAGATGTGAAAACAATAATGCAATAAAAGCGTAAGTTTGTTAATTTATTTATTACTGCAACTTTCATATTTACAAAATTATTGATAAATGCAGATTCATTGGTATTTTGTTCATTTATAGGTTTTTGTAATTTACTGGGGAGGAAGTGGGCTTGGCTGTAATTTTTCGGATCGATATTTAAAGAAGGTCATCGGAAAATTGCTTGGAAGACATGGATTTTCGAGGCTTATCAACATCCAAGATAAGTGGATTTTATCGATTTGCTATGCCCAAAGCTGAGATATTTCTAAAAAAAAAAAAAAAACTTGTGTTTATACTAGAAATCACAAAATTGGACCCCAGTTTTAATACACGGTAATACTAAACCAAGTTTGCAGGCCTTAAAATGTTCCTCAGATGTGACTTTTTTTTTGCTATGCGTAAGGAAACCTTTATAGTTTTCAAATTTCCACAATATGTCATTTAATAGTAGTCTGAATATAGATACCTCCTGGCTTAACCAACTTTAACTCCATTCCGACACTTTTCTACACTTTTAAACTGGCCAAACTTTAAGTCGCCTCTATAAAAATTGTATTTTCATAAAAAAAAATATATACATATATATATAATAAATTTGGTGTGAACTTTTGCCCACATGCCACATGTGGTATGGAGACGCTGCCAACACTTTAATTTATAGCGCAGCGACGAATTTTACTTGCCCTCTTCATATATATAGTTTTTTTTTTCTTTTCTTTTTGGAGGCTGGGCCGTGGCGTTGCCACCATTTTCTAGGATTTTGTGCGCTCGGAAAACCACTTTTCATGCACATCAGTTGCAGCTGTTACAACAGCAAAGCGACAAACGGGGAAAATGCAATGCTCGACGGGGAAAAGAGCGAGAAAATCTCCGGCAACAACAAGCAAAACGCCATTTTTGCAGCAACAACATTTGATAGAATTTTCGCTACATTTTGCGTCGAGGGACTGGGACAGGCGAAGAAGAAGAAGAAGAAGAAGCAGGCAGCAAAGCTTGTTATCATTCGGTGTCCACATCTGTCACCTTCTATAAATCAGCACATGCTCCTTGCCGACCCCGTACATATACTTACTTACAGTCTTGCTTATAAGTCTATGTATATGCGTGCTGTGCTATTTTGCCGCTGTCTTTGGCCTGGCCCGTTGCTCTTCTTCTTATTCTTCTTCATTTTCTTCTAGTTCTTGTTGTTGTTCTGCAACTAATTCCCTTAATGGAAAACTGCACAAGCATGTTAAGGAAAAAATGGTAACAGCACCAGGAAGAAGAAGACGTTGGGAAACCAGGCAACTAACTTCGTGACGTTGCTTAAATACTCTGGCACATCCTCTTACGGTATTTTTCACATGCATTTTCTGGCTTTGTGCTATTTGTGTGCAAATTTTGGAACTGCAATGCAAGTTTTATTTTTTATTTATTTATTTATTCAATAATTCCTTTTACTTACTTTTATTCTAAATATATCCACTTTCGTCTTTAAGTAATTTTATATTATTTTTTCCTGTTCAGATATAATTTTTAACTGTGTAAGCCCGGGCTTTCAGGAGGCTAAGTCTGGTTTACATTAACTATATTAGTGTAATCCTATACATCAAATTTATTTTTTTTCACTTATTACTTATATCTAGTAATCTAGTATATTTTATGTATTTAATCAGCTTAAGCACCAGCAATGTTAGATAATGAAAATTGTTATACTTCGTCATTGATCAATTCATTTTTACCAACTCTGAAAATTTGAAGAGAGAAATGGATTATTATTTTTTATGAGCACTGAGCACTGATCCGCCCAAACCGTATTCAAAATTTTGTATTCTGCGCTCTTGTAGCTCTGATCTCTGACTCTAATCTAAGATTTAGATATTAATTCTCAATGTTTTTGACCACATTTTCTGTCTGTTTAAAAACTGCATAACTTATTGAGCGACTCTCGCAGGCGTGCTCATATCTGTGTGGCTCTTACGCATAAAATATTAGTTGCCGCATTGCAATTGTCCTTGTTCCGTGTTGCGGGCGTTGCATTGTCTCAATTGTATGTCTGTCCCCGGGTCCTTTGCTCTGCCCCTTGCCTCATTTTCCTCTCTCTCTCTCTCTCTCTCTCTCTCTCGCTCTCTCTCTGTCTGTCTCTCTCTGTGTGTATTACTCTGTCAGCCTATATTTTTTGCCATTGTAATGCACCCGCCTCGGCTTTGGCAGCATCCCTGCTCACCACCCAGCTGCCTGGCAGGCCGTATGTTGTTCGTACTGTCGCATTATTCTTCCGCATTTGCTGCCACTTTTCTTTATCGCACACCAAACAGTGGCCTGGTTTGGCCTAACCCCGACATCGTGGCCCGTGCCCCCGTCTCCGACTCCATATCGCATTGAATTCAATATCTCGTGTTACATTTCATTGCATGCACAGATTTATTATACTGAAAATGGGTAAATGGAAAAGCGGGAAAATGCTCGGCACCAAGCACAATGTTCAAAATGTTCATGTTCATCACTTCACACTGAACACTTCGGGGATTTATGTTCGTGCTTCTGCTTAATACTATCTAAGTCTTTTGCTTAGCATGCGTTTTCTGGCCTCGCTTTCCTATCACTTAAATTGATTGCTTACGCATAGTTCTATTGAGATTGTCGTTTTAGTGGAATTCAATTGGGCATAAGGCCCGCCTTACAAGTAAGTTGTTGCTTAAGTTTTCTTGGTATTTTCTTTAATAGTACAGCAATAATAATAGTAATAATAAATAAATGAATTTCAACATACTCTTAAAAATAAATAAAGTTATAATTATTATATCTTGTAATAAAATGAATACAAAATAATATATAAATATAAAAATTGTTGTATGAAATTCCTATATTTAGTTGTCTTCATTAACCTCCTCTTTTATTGTAACATATACGAATATTATAAAATGTCGAATTTAAATGTTAAATGCTCTCTCTAATATAATATTAAATATTATTTTTTTACATTTTTATATTTTTTATATTTTAAACATAAAAGACTTAACACATGTTAAACTAAAACTCGAAAAAAATTCGACAGCGAAGTGGACATTATTGTTAATATACTGGAGCTCCTAATCACGAGACATTCTATTACTTTAAATACTATAAATAAACGATAAAAAAAAACGGCAGCAAATCTTCTGAACAGTTAGTGAAACATTTACGAATGTAACACAAAAAGGAATATAAATAGAGTGTAATTGAAGAGCAATAAAACTCAGACAATTGCAATTCCTTCCAGTTTTTAAACCTATTTCAACTCATATTTAGATGTGATAAATAAGATGAAGTTCTGTTTTATTTCAATTATTTCTATTTTACAGCTTTTTTCAATTAAGATAAAACAGCTCGCAAATACAAACATATGTTTTCTCAAATACATCGCAAGCATAATTAAATGCTAATACTACTGTCAATAGCTTTAAATACCTGCTCTATTACATTTCATAATTCTCTATACAATACTAATGCTTATCTCTCTCTCTCTCAATCAAAATCAAATAATTGAGAAAACAATTGGCCTTCAAATTCACAAATCATATTTGTGTTCTCAATGAGACTATTCAGCTTAGACAATTAATTATTTTTAATTAATTATGCTCGCATTATTGTGATATCAATTATGCTAGTTCCAATTGAATGGTTTATTGTTATTTCTTTGACAAGGATAGACGCATCCTTTTGTATAATTTACATATTTAATGATGTTCAGCTCTATCTGGCAAATAATTGGAAATATTTCTTAGGCAGCAACTTTTTGCAGGCAGTTTGCAACAATGGCTGCACTTAAATGTCCTGCAACTGGCAGCCGCTCAAAAATGCAATATCCTATGTCTAGCTGAATATGTGTGTGTTTGTTTAAGATTTATATATTTTCAATTTCCGCTTTTATGAGTGCAATGCGAACATTTTCATACATGAGCGAATCGAATGACCTCGCCAGTATAATGGCCACATTCATAAACGGCAATAGCTATATAAACGGCTGCATGTGCATAGATATAGCCATATTTCATATACGCATACACATCTATATATAGCCGGGCAAACATAGCTGTACATATGCTTTTGCCCGCTTCTCGGGTCTGGGGTCTGGAGTCTCGGGTCTGGGCTCTGGGCTCTGATGTTTGCACTGGCTCAATGAAAGCGCTGCAAAAGTATGCTGTGAAAGGCAGCCCAAGCCGCATGCAATTGCATTGAACTGCTTATGCAAATGCCAATCAAAATGTTTTTGCTGCCTGACAGTCACCACACACACACACACACCCCACACACACATAAATATGCAAAGGATGTGGCAACCGCAAGCACTTGAAAGCAAGTTGCAAATGAAATTTGCATAAGAAAAAGGCAAACAATGTTGGCAAATGCTTCGCTCATCGCGTGCCCACAAGGATTTGCCAGTAATCTGCATTGAACTGTTATTAAGTTTACGTTTATTACTACCAAAAAAAAACCCCTAAAACTGAGTCACCCTGTTTATATGCCAGAGACTATGCCTGAAGGCGCTAAAAAAAATTAAAGGATGTCCAAAGCCCCACGAAGTACGTTTTATGCATATGCGAAGTGAAACGCATACGCCCCAATGCCCCAAGTGTGTGTGTGTGTGTGTGTGTGTGTGTGTAGTCGGCTCTACATGGGCAACTGGCTTTATTTTCATGCAAACAAATTTGCATGCCAAAGCGGCACCAAGCCCGGGGCGCTGTGAGAAGCGCGTAGAAAAGCGCAAAAAAAAACCAAACGAAGCGCAACGAAACAGAAGTGAACAAATTGCAAGGGTGTGTACACACTGGCACATACACTCACATATGCCATACGTATTAAATATATATAACATATAGCTAAAGCTGCCGCCCATACGCCCACAATCTAGCACGCCTGCTGCTAGTTTTGTCGCAGCTAAATCCCCAGCACTTCTGAACAAAAAAAAAGGCATGCACATTATTTTTGCATTTACATACCCTATAATCATTGTTTACTAAGTTAGTATAAAAACGGTGGACTAGTTGAAATTTTTTTAATCTAGATGCTATATACCACTTTTTGGGTAAAACAAAAAACCCACAAGCCTATGTGATCAAGGTTTAAATCTTAATTGGGTTAGTAGAGCTGACAGATTAAATACTTCGAAACAAAATTAGACTGCAAATTTATATTTAGCAAAACCAAAAATATATAATTCATAAATTGAAAAGTAGTACAACTTTGAAATAATAGAAACCTTCAGAAATTCATATTTTGTGGAAAATTGTTTTATAATATTTTATTCGTTTCCATTTTACTTTTAAATTAAAAGTACAGTATATTATGTTCATTTATTTTTAAATGTGTGAATACAGATACATTTTTTTCATTGATATTGCCGCTCAATTACAGGTATATATTTTTTTTGTTTAAAATATTGTTTCAGATAAAGTAAAGTAAAATAAATAAATGAATAAATCATAAATACATTAATTTAGTATTTTTATTTTCGATTTAATTCGTGTCTGTTTCACATTAGTACCAAATGATGATTTTATAACTTGATACACATCTAAATAATATAAGAAAATTGTTTATATTTTTCAAATCAGCACAGGGTATTTTCTATTCAACCATCACCTCGATTTTATCCATGCAACCTTTTTATGTTTTATTGTTGCATTTTTTACATACATTTTGCCAGCTCTGAGATTTTGAGATTATATGTGTTCGCTCTGCCTGTCAGCCCCGTTAAAATATTTAGATATTAAATTCTGTGTGCATGCATTTACCTTTTACAAAATGCTCTCTCTACTTTGGGATTTTTCTTCTGCTCTTTACGAAATGCACTTAAATGTCAAATGCGTCGCTTATTGCAATTTTCCACTGAGTCACTTCGTGTTGCCTTCATTTTGTTATTACGAGTATAAAATTTGCCTCTGACAACTTGTCTGCCTGGCAACTTTACTTATGAGGTGGCACATTTCCGCTTCCGTTGTCCTTGTGCACAGCCTTTTCCGCCATCTTAAGCTAGATTGTCCTTCGATGTCGTCTGTCGTCCTCGGCAGCTGCACTAAGCTCCGGCTAATGCATATTTGTGCAAGAGCTCTCCATGTAGCTGACGCTAAATTAATTTCCGCCAAAGAAATTATAATCTCCTTCTTCCTCTACTGCTTTTAGCAGCTTATTGGCATATTTTAGATGGCACTCGCAAAATTATTTTAGCAGCTTTAATAAGCTTAGCGGTTGACTAATGGAATAGCCATTAATATGCAAATGTTGCCTCGCAGAGACTTTGATTTAATGTGTCATTTTTATATAATAGCTAAACGTTCTCGGTAGATGAGTTTCTAAGTGATTTAGTCAAGCAGGTAGCCTAACAACGGGGCAACGAGCTCAAATCCGAGGCAAGTAAATATGAGGTTGAGAGTTTCTGAGTTAAGACTAATCTAATAATAACAAAAGGTTTATATAAGTGCTTAATATGTTATGACAGATTTTCCTGCAAAATCTACCTATTTTAGGAAATATAAAAAAGAGAGCTTTAACTCTGTCAGAAATACATTTTTGATATCATTAATTTATTTTCCATTTTTTACTTTTTTAAACAACTTGCAATTTAAATATAAATGATCTGCATTCATTTTCTAAAGGACTTATCATTGCCTTTATGACTTCAGTTAGAGTCCCGTTAAAAATGGCAAATACAATATATGTAACTGTCATATGAACCTTAAATCTGCCCGAGTGTAGATTCAGAACAGCTGGATTTTGTTGTTTAAGCTTTCAAATATAGTTCATTCCGACAATGTGTCTACTCTTGGTGTTCTTACCCTACGTAATATTTAAGACATAATTATGTTCTTAAAAAATCATATGTAAAATAATTAAATAATATAATTATTGCCCAAACAAATATCAAATAAGAATCATATTCTAAGAGGATACCAAACGTACAGAGATCTAAGATATATTTAAGTATTTAAAATCAGTGCAGTAGCATATATCTTTTTTTATCTTTCTGTCTTTTCATATCTACTATATACTATATACTCTCTATCTACATACCTCACTTTAAATGCTATAAACAAATTGTTTCCTTAAAAACACAAAATTTATAATTCCGATCATTCCTTAAATATTTTAAAACACAGTAAAACAACCTAAAAACATTTTATTTAGTTAGGACAAATTGAATCATTTTGCAGGGCCATATATTAATAATTTGAAGTTTTACTTGGTTTTACATAGACTTCAAAATATTCCATTTATGATTAAGATAAATTACTTACCCAATTTTCTTCACACATGATTTATAGATATAGATTTTCCAACGGAAATAAATAAAAACCAATTTCATTTCATAATCTAAAAAACTAACATCTCTGTTGTGAGACTCCCTCACAACAAAAGCTTAATTTCATAAGCACTATATTTGTTTTTTTTTTTTTAAACAAATCACTTGCACAAATGTTCATAAAAACGCAGCTAAATTTTTGTTGAAAACATATCAACTTTCAAACCCTTAATATTTATATAGATTTTGCACACACTTTTGGATAGTCGTTTGTATGTTTCTTTTTGGAATTGTAGAGTTTCGTTCGCTCTTGGCATTCACCGCGTGCCTTATGTTTAAAATTCATAGAGGCCTACAGTGGATACCAGGAGAAAAACGTACCAAACGACGGCACACACGAGTCCTCAACTTACAGGACAATAAACACGAAAGAGGAACTTGCGTAATGAGATGCAAAAAAAAATAAACAGCTGATGATCGTCGTAGAACTCGTAAGGCGAATGTCCTTCGCAATTAGACCCAGGCCACATTATCAAACCGCACCGAACCGGTTTCAAGCACTTGGGAACTTTCGTAGTAGCATTTACGTCTTGGGTCCTTTGCGCGAACTCGGTGCGGGCCCTTTTTGGGAGCTGTGATCCTTGCCAGCGACGCGATCAAACTGCTCGGATTGTTGAACGCGCAACGCTACAAAACTCTCCAGCCGGGCAGAGCCTTAAGTAGTCACGATCCCACCTTTTAGGGGTTGATCTCGGCGCTCAGTAACAGGATCGGCGCTCGGCGCTCTCCCTCGCCCAAAGCCGAAATCCGGTTTTTGGTACATTTGGCTTTGGCTATGGGTTATCCTGCCAGGCAGCTGCCTGCGTAGCGCCTCGGCCTGCCAAAAAACAAAACAAAACAACAACAAAAATGAAAATGAAAATAAAATTTCATTCAAACGTGGCTTAGGACATGCGCATCGAGAGCGCCCGCTGCTCCTTGTTATTGTTATCCTTGCTGATTTCACGATTATGTGCAACTGTGAGTGTGTGTGTGTGTGTCCCTTTTCTTTTATTATTGCTGGCGTTTACGGCGTTGCAAATGCATTTTTATATCCTGTTTATGCGCGCGCGTTTTTATCAATGGAACTCTGATTTATCCCTCCGCACACCCTCTCGCTCTAGCTGAGCAGCAGCTGAACTTGCATCAACGGCAAGTCAACCAAGCATCATAAAGGTGCATGTCACCCATGGACTGAAGATCTTGATGGTTTCGTCAACTTCAACAGTCATTATAATTATTTGTTATTTATTGTTTCTTTCGTTTCTCTTATATTCTAAAGCAGATTTTGCAATGCAGATAAGCATAATTGTTGTATAAAGTTACGAAAAAGGGTTACTCTGATATATAATAAAATGTGTACAATGTTGATTTTATTTAGTATTGAAAAGGACTTTTATTAAGTGTTCTATTGTATCTAGAAATTGTTTTGGTTTTTTCGTGCAAGTAAATATAAAATTATTTTGTTTTTTTTTCACAATAGTTGAGTTGTGGTTAAATATTATATTTATACTAATAGTGTTTATATCTTTATAGATTAAATATATCCAATGTCTCTGAACATTATATGTAAACTTAAAGTATAATTTTAAGAAAAGAAGACTAGGAATAGTATGGAAAAGAAGAAAGTAAAAGTTAACAAATATTTGTTTATTATCGTTAAAATATTCAAATTGAAACCAATCTATACAAAATGAATACCTATTTGCTTACTTTAGTTTATTTCGATTTTCAAAGTTCAAATATTGAATTACCCGCGACAACTGTTATTTTCCGATCAATAGTAAACACACACACACACACACACACTAATTTCTGTGCACACAATATGAAAATCAGGGCGCATCTGGAAAATGCACACAGTACAGAGAAAATAAAAGTCAGCTGTGGGGAAAGTATTGCAGTGAGGAGGCAGCTAGACAAAAGCCGAATGCGCATTGTTGTCAACAGCGACGGCAGCAGCTGATCGAACAGCCGACAACCGACAACGGCCAATTGAATAGAGGCCCCTTGAACGGCAACGAGTCCAAGCCATGAGCCATTAGGCACGGCCCGTGACACACATTTGCGCCCGGGCCGAGGCGGCTGCATCGGCCGGAGATTTTCATTTCCTCTTTTGGGTAAAGCGAATTGGCGCCCAAAAGGCAATAACAATGGCCAAATGCCAGGCAGCGATTCACTGAGGCGCTCATGAAAATTGCATCAAATCAGCAGCTGTCAACTTGGTCTTGGCTCATGCCAAAAAAAAAAAAAAAACAGCTGAGGACCAAAGCAGCTCGTCTCTTGATTTACTGTTGCTATTTTAAATTCTCGTGTCAGTCCCCTTTTTATCGATTGTCAAACGGCTGACGCTTCAATGAGCATGCACACACATACACTGAGATATAAATATTCCTTGCACAAATATGCGCTGAAAGTATCTCAGCTCGGCAAAGGACGCGTCACACCATAAGCTCGTTCCCCCTGCCACAGCCAAGGCCAAAGTGTGCATAAACAATATGCAGAGAACTGAAAAGCAATGCATTTATACACTGTACAAAATAAAAACTGAAAAGATTCAATTTAAAAATATGGAGAAATATGGAACCTTTTATAAAAGAATATTTTAGAAAAATATTTTTTAACTGAACACTTTATTTTAAACAGAATGTTTCTTAAAGGAACCTGCAAATAAATACGATTCGAATAATCGACTATCAGTTAAACAGTAAGATAGAGTATTCAATTTTCTATTTTCTTTAGAAAATTCTATTATTTTGTTTTCGTCATGTGTATATAAGGAAATATATATTTATTTTGATATAATTTGAGTAAAGTTATTTTTATTTTATTTTATTATAAGCCCATCTTAGTTATGTGAATAGTTTTGAGTCTTCTTTGAAAAACCAAAGCTTTCAAATTTTGTAACTCATATTATCATCATAGCATAAAAAACTTTCCCAATATATTTTCAATTAAAATAAAGAGATATATTTTTCAGTGTATTCATATTGCTTGAGCTTATTTAGTTTCGTTTTGCTGAATGCTTCTGTGGCATAGAAATTTGTATGCCTGCTCCCTCGTGGCGTTTATGTATGCACACACACACACACACACACAACCACGTAGATACAGCATGCAAATGGTGTCCTGTTTACAGTCTAGCCCCTGTTCTCTTATATCCCCCTGTGCGAAACTGTCTCAATGGCTGGCAATTAGCTGCTGCTGTTGCTGTTGTTGTTGTTTTAGCTGTTCTCAGCGCTGTCGCATTGCTGTCATATGAGCCCTTAAACATGATTTTAATGTCAATGGATTCCACGCTTCGCCATATTGCCTCAGACAAAGCTAATTTTACTAGAGAGAAACAGAGAGACAGAGTGAGAGAGAGAGAGAGAGAGAGACAGAGGGAATGCAATGAACGGCAGTTTGTTTGCACGCAAGGAAGATGAAAGTGTTAGAGGTCGCAGTACCTCTTCTTTTCTTTATTTCTTTTTTTTTATAGATTTTTACTTTTTCCCAAGCAGCTGGGTTGCCCCATAGATGTCATGGCTGCAGCCGCCTGTTTGTTTAATTTGCTGTAACGGAGTCTGAATGAGGCAAAAAGCTACTCTTAAACGCTCTGATAGTTGTTGCAATTAAAGTGAGCTGATGGCTGTGACAGTCTGAAATGGAGTTTTGATGAGTTTCGACTTTTTTAGGCCTTAAAAATTGCGCTCTTGAAATCATTATTCGCTTGTTTGTCTTATCCTTATACAGAAAGCACATTTCGAGGGGGTAAAAATAATTCCAACCCTACTATATATATTCTAAACTTAGTTTTATAATTACCTAACTATATTATACGTTATTATACTATAAAATACAATACTGTTCTGAAATATTCTTAACTATATCAAACTGAAGTGTACTATCCTATCCTATACTCTAATATACTACGCTATTCTATACTATATCATACTATACTATAGTATATTATATTATTTTGTATTATACTATACTATACTATACTTTACTATACTATACTATACTCTACAATGCAACACTATCTATACTATACTATTCTATACCATGCTCAGCCATCCTATAAACTATACTATTCCACACTATCCTATAGATTCGGAGTAAATTTGCGATGCTAGTCTGCAAACATAATGCTCAGTAGGAAATATAATATTAATATTCTATATATAACAGAAAATATGCCTCCAATAAAATATTTATGGTCATTTAAACAACATAGTTATCCCTTAGTAAGTACATAATGAATAAACTGTTCATCCAAAAAGTAAATAATTTTCATTTTAATTAATTTTCCTGCACGTACTTTATAACACGGCTTAAGCAACAACGAAGAACGCCAATGCAGTGTATTCTCTTTCATAAAAGCCTCAAAACTAAACTTACTTTTGTTAAATCTTTCAGCTTAAAGACCTCAACTCGAATTACCTTTAACAAACTTTTCGGCATAAAAAACTTCAAAAATTAAGCTGCTTGCGAACAAACTCCAAGTAAAAAAGAAATTTAAAAGAAAAGTAAATAAAGAGCCCAACCAACAAATTTATAACGCCAGCCAAGCGTAAGAGATAAAGAACGGCCCAACTTGAAAGTATACAAAAAATATTTGCAAACGCTTTTTATGCAAAGCACGACGTCGCCTTTTTTTTGAGAGAAATGGCTTGCACGCCGTAGAGCGTGGGGCATGGAAGGGATAAACGAGCAGCATAAAAATGTCATTTCCTTCCGCACACCTAACAACAACAACAACAACATCAACAATGGCGACCGCGACAACAACAACAACAACATCAGCAATGCCAACAACCTGCCATTAATGCCCGCATATATACACACATTTGTGCACACCCAAAAGCTGCTGCTACAAATCATCCAACAGCAGCCGCCTCCCCTCCAGCACCTCGTCAAACCCAGCATCAGAACAAAAAAAAAAAGAAGAAGAAGGAAAAAAATTACGAGTATTTTTGGGTGCGGTCCTTGACATCGCTTACGACGCATGACACTCGCCTGCCTGCGCCTTGTTTGTGCTTGAGATTCGCAGGGTTGTCGCTCGTTTCGAATTCACGATGAACTCGATTTTACGACAGCACCCGCCATCAACCAACACTAGCGCATGGACGGAGAGGGAGACACGGACACAAATACAGCAGAAGTCGATGCCGATGCTGTCCAGAGAGACTCTAAGTGTTGGGTCTGTGTGTGTGTGTGTGTGTGTTATAGTTGTGCTTGTAGTAGTCAGCCACACGCCCACGCACACACACATTAAGAGACTGCAAAATTTTGGTAGCTCAGCGAAGCCCAGAGGCAACTCTCTAACTTATTCATTAGGCGAAATCGTTTGTGGAATGTTTGCATGCCCCTGGGAGAATTTTATGGGGATACTCTTTATAAAGAGTAAAAACATTTATTAATAAAGTTTTCAGATGGGTTTTGTTCGAAACTATTTCAATTATGAAAGCAATATGTACTATGTAGGTATTTATACAAGTAAGATATACAACAAATCGAAAAAAGTTTGATAAAAGAGCTCTTACAATTTACATGTGATTAGTCTTAATTAAGCTCTTTATACTTTCAATCCATTTCGGTTGCTTATGTGCTAAATTAAAACTTATTTTAATCTGAAATACATATTACCATAGTTTAAAAGATATTTTACAAATCATTTTTTAGAGCAATTGCTAAGAATCAAATACAAATGAGATGGATGAGTTCTGAACCCGTTTTTGAACAGATACTTTAAAAGATAGATTCTAAATTCAGTTAAGTAAGCCCTATTTTCAAAGCTATGTTTTGTAATTTATATACAAAACTTGACATAAAAAATTACTTTAAAAATTAAAAAAAAAAAAGGTTTAGGCCCCTTTTTTAAGAGTGAGCAAATATTTGAAATTTGAAAAATATTTAAAGATTTCATGGATATTTATTAAATTCTATACTTTAGACCTATTTTGCAAGATTCCATTTAATTTAAAATAGAGATGCTTAATTTGATGTGTTGAAATGATTTATGAACCTTAGTAAATCATAACACATTTTTAAGCATCGTTCATATATTATATATGTATAATATAATAAATATATTTGTTTAATTTATAGTATTATAAAAATTTTTTTTAATATATTTTTCATATGCTCAAAATATATTTGAACTCAAAAACTATATTTAATTTAAATTTAAAAACGTACAAACTATTTTAAACGTGATTTTCAACATTTTTAAACTTTTCGCTTTTAAGTGAGCTATATAAATATAGGTATATTTAAACATAACATATTATTAAAAAATTACAATGTATACTCACTTTCTAAGTTTGTCATTGATTATATATATTATAATCAAACTGAATTTGATGAATTTTATTGAACAACAACAACAACAATAATAATGACAACACCAAAAATTTGACAGACATATAGAAGACGTATATTCCATTACAACATCAAGTACATACCCAATTAGCGTTACGACGCGCACTTTCAACGAAACGTTCGTTAAGATTTTATTTAATTTTATTTCAATATATTTTTTACTTATTTGTTGAGCTTTGATCAGTGATTGCGTTTGCGGCTTTTGTCATTAGCACTTTTTACTTGAAATTATGTTGAAAATTATTATAAATTATTTATTGCACAGAGTTTCACTTTTAATTGATTTTCTTGTTAATTTAAGTTTGTTTTTTTTTCAGCTGGGATGTTTGCAAAAAATTGTGTGGCAGTCGGGATAGGAGGTAGCTTAAAGCCAAATTATAAATAATTATTATTTGAATTGTAGTGAAGTTTGCAAGCTGGGTGTGTGTGTGCGTGTGCGTGTGTTTGCGTGTGTCTGGGCTAAGTCTTTGTTCGTTATCAGCTCCACTATCTTCATATTTGGCCTAAAGCAGCGCCTTTGTGTTCACTTTTCGCTTGGTCCAGTGTCGAGTGTCGCGCTGTCTCTGGCGTTGTTCTGATTTTGCTTTCTTTCGCTTCTTCCAGCAAGCCATTTCTCATGTCAAGTGTGGGTAGCTTGTGAGTGTATGTGTGTGTGTGTGTGCGAGCGAATGTGTGCGTCTGTGTGTGTGAGTGTGTGTGCAGCAGCAGCAGGAACAGTTAGTAGCCGTTGCAAACGTTGATCGCTGAGCGTGGTTACGTGTGTAAGCGCAGCACCAAGCGCACTAGTTGACGCCTAAACGTCTACTACGAATTGCGTTTGTTGTAGCGAACCCCAATTTCGAAAAATTCCAAATGGCGGCACACGCACACAAACGCAAACGCAAAAGCAGCAGCAGCCGCAGCAGCAGCCGAAGCAGCTGCAAAACACGCGCAGCAGCCGCAGCCGCAGCAGCAGGAGCAGCTCTCAGCTCTCAGTTAGCTGCTGGTGATTTATGTACAAAATGGCAAAAGCAACAACAAAATGGTACAAAATACACTCGCACGCGCACACAGAGACACATATACATGCACGAGCAGAGAATTTGAGCTGCGCTGCTCGCAGCATCGACTTAATCCCAGTTGTGTCCTGTTTTTGGGGGTGGCATTGGCAAACGCCGGGCTTGGCCTGATGCTGCCTGTTTTTATTACATAGTTGCTTATACATAAAGCAGCAGCATATACATAGATAAACACTCACACACACACACAGACACACACAGGCAGACTGTTGCTGCCGGCTTTCGATTTTGAGTGAACTCTGCTGTCAGCACTCGCACAAAAGCTTTTTTGAGTGAGTTTCTTATATATTTAACCACTTCAACATTTATTGTGTTGCTTTCAATTTTGTTCTAAATATATATGAAATGTAGAACTGCTTTAAATAGAATAAGACTTTATAAATATAACTGTATTTGTATAGCTGTATTTGGTTTCTTGGCTTACGCAACTCTCTTCCCGCTACATCACAAACACGTTCTCTCCCTCTCTCTCCCTCTCGATCTGCTCTTCGCTCTGAACATTTTTTGTGTTTAGCTTTAAAATCGCATTCATTTTATATGTCATATTTTCTTTAATTATTTAATCAAATAAAACTTGCTGAACATTGCCATCTCTGTCACGCACACACCACACACAGAGCTTTGCCAGAGCCTGGTCAAACTTGTGCTCGAAGCTTTGCTCAAAAAGCGCTTTCAATGCTAAGCGCTATGTACGCGCGCTGAGAGAAAGTTTCGCTAACAACATCTCTGCTTTTACCTCTGCCCAAGGTGAGAGTAAAACTCAGCCACACAGATAACAGCAACAACAACAAGGAGAGCAGAACAGCAGCCGAAGCAGCATAATAAAAATCCATTTTTATAGTCCCGGCAACATCGCTGTCGCCGTCGCTGCCGCAGCCGCAGCAGGCAAACCACCCCGCCAAAAAAAAAAAAAAAAAAAAAAAAGATTTACTGAAATGGGCAAGGAGGGATCACGGGGTGTTGCTGTTGCTGCTCCTGTTCCTTGGGGTGGTGCTATCAAAATGTATGAAATTTTACTGCCTGCCAACGTCAACAGAAACTTCAAACTTTTGCTGCTGCTGCCGCTGCCGCTGCTGCTGCTGCCAACTCTGCAGGCAGCGCTGCTGCTGCTGCTGAGCGAGCGCGTGGAATGTTGCCATATGCCGCCATATGTACATCTTTACATATTATATGCTGCTCTCTGCTCTCCTATGTATAGCTTTCTCTCTCTCTCGCGCGCTTTCTTGCTCACTCTCTTCCTCTCGCTCACACTCTGTTTCTCATGTGTGTGCGTGTGTGTTTGTGTGAGTTGTTTGCGTAGTTCGCTGGGTACAGTCGCTGCTACCAGCAGCCGCAGCAGCAGCATCAGCAGCAGCAGCATCAGCAGCAGCATCGGCAGCCGCAGCAGCGACGCTCTCAGCCGACTGCGACGCTGGCAGCGGCAATAATGTCCGTCCCTTTATCCCAATTGTCCAGACGTGCAGACTTTTGACTGTGTGGGGTGACCACTTTTTCGTGCTTGACGGTGCTGCTGCCTGCTTGTTGTTTTTGTTGCTGTTGCTTCTTTGATTGTCATAAACAGGGTGTCGCAGCTGCAGCTAAACTGCGGCATTAAGCTGCAAGCTGTAAGATATTAACAAATACATATCTATAAATATCTAGCATATCACAAAAAAAGGGGTATCAATTTTTTATATTTAAAGAAAAAACTGCGAACACCCTGTATTAATAAACCAATTTAAACTGAAACTTAAAGCCATGGCAACCCTTTGTTAACAAACGAGCGAAATTCGCCAAACATCAGCCTGTTTGCACATGGAACTATTCAAATGCAAGCTTTTGTTCAACACTTGAGTCACCCTGTATTCTGCAGAACTCAATGTTTAACAACGTCTTAGAGCAGCAAATTTTGATTCAATTAAATCAAAATCAATGTACGACCTGCATAACAATGTACACACAGAAATTTAAATGCCACAGCAATAGCGAGATAACATTGCGCCACACCCTGTATTGGGCCATATTTAAGTTTAACAAGTACATAAGCACTTGGCTTCAAGCACATAAACAGCGAAATGGAATTAAGTTTGCATAGCAAAGAACATAAACTGCAACAATTACAATAACAAGGGCCTCCAGACGACACCAAATTGAAACTAGTGTAAAACAACAGCAGCAACAACAACAAAAATAACACACACAAATACACACACAAGCGACAAGGCTGAAAAACTTTTTTTGTTGCCTTTGCCAATGGCACTGAAAATAATACAGAAAAATGGGTAGAGAGAGGGAAAAAAAAATAACAGAGTATGTAATTTATAATATCCTTTGTGCGCACTTGCTTTGTGCTGGTGAAAAGTGAAAATAAGTATGTACAGCTCTATGTGTGTGTGTGTGTGTGTGTGTGTGTTGTCTCTCTGTTGTTTGTAAATGTCAAATACTTAATGCCACACACACACACATACACTCACAGCTGCCGCTTTTTTGCCGTTTGCCGTTTGTTCCGGGCAAATAGTTAAAACTAAAATAAATTTAGTTGTTGTGCACGCACACACACGCAGCTAGACAAAAGATAGCAGCAGCCGCCATTTTGGTGCACGTCCTTCGTGCCACAGCCCGCGACCTCTCCCGCGCTGATAAGTATGCAATGCTTGTGTTTCGCTTGCCCCGTTTGGCTGCCGCACGAAATCTCATTATATTTGTTTTATTTTATTTGCTGCCTCATCGTCATTTTCTTTTTCAGCTGCTGCTTCTGCTTTGCTGTTACTTCTATTTTCTTCTTCTTTTTCTTATGCCCAGCACACATTGAAAATGGCTAAAAGAGGTATTTTAAAGTTGGCGAATATATGTAACAGACGGCAGAAAGCATTTCGAGCTCTAAAGCATATATAAGTATATACATATGTTTGATCAGAAGCTATAAGATCGGCATGCAAAACATTTACATTACAAATCTAAACAATAAAATTAGCTATATTTAATTTTATTAAAAACTTTCTCTATTTTTCACATTATATAGGCGATTATATAGGCTACAACCAAATTTGGTATACAACTTGAACACCTGCCTAGCTTCCCAAAATATAAAAAAAGAATCATTTACTGTCATGATTTTTTGTATATACATATATATATATATATATATATATAAACAATAAACAGAAGTTATTTAAGATTGGATTTTAAACGCTGTGGAGCTAAGCTAAAAAAAAATATTCAAATTGTATTTTTTTTTTAATTTTTTTTGTTTTATATACATATATTTTTTCATGTATGTGTCTATATACCAAAGTATTTTAAGCAAATCTACAGCATATCTCCCAGGCGAGCACCTTCGCCTAGAGCGCTTCTTGTTATTCTTTTCTTGTTTATTTTTTTTTATGTCTATTTCCAAGGTTTGGCCAAAGTACTTTTGTGTGTGTATACGCAACTGACTTTGGTCAGTTCACCGCCCAACGCCCACCGCCCACAGCCACGCCCACGCCATTGTCATCTACTTACTTACTACTTACTGCGTGCTTAGTTATTGTTTAAGTGTGGCCTTTTGTTTCAAAAGTATTAACAATGGACGTTGCGGAGTGAAAGGTGCTTGGACCGGGCCACTATGGCGAATTTCATCTGTTTTCCAGATTTAATTTAATTTAATTTGATCTAGTCGATAGGTTTGTGTTAAAGAATTTTTTTGTTTTAATTTATATTTATTTGGAAGACAAGTATAAGAGTAAAGATCGGTTGTAAAGCACTGAAGTTATTCAAAAAACATTTATAAGGCGTGCATATTAAGAGATGTGTTATTATTTGTATGTGTATGTGATGGAATATTTAAATAAGATTTTCCTTATATACTTATTTAAGCAATTAAAAAAAAATGTACATACATGCATATACTGCAAAAAAAAACAAAAAAATTCGTAGAATTGACGTTATTAATTAATGTAGGCAACATTTTGTAGCCCCATCTAAAGATGAAGCAATTTTCTCAAGAACTGTCTTTAATAGAATGTTTCAAGTTAGCACACAAGGCTTAAATCTCCTTCAATTTTTAAGCACAAATATAAAATAAAATAAAAAATTGGCAGCAGAGGCATTTTAATTTGCATTTATAATTTACCAAAAAATGCATGCAAGGCTGATATTCTGTTAACAACATCATTAACAGTACTAATCTCAACAGACTCGCTTACTGTTAAGTTTTCTAAAATTTAACATAGTCAGTTGATGTAATTCTAATTTATCAAAATCAAAAGTTGTTTGTTTTATGGCCGAAAAACAGGTGAGCTTGACCATAGTGCGGGGCCAGCAGCGATCTTAATAGCATTTAATGCATCTGCACACACATACACATACACAAAACCCTACCTGCACACACACACACTAGAGTATAAAGAGCTTTGTTCTCTGTTGGCATTGTCCTGCTGCAACGGCTGCTGCTGCAATACTTTAGAATGGGAGACAGCAGTAACAACATCATCATCGTGGTCTTGACTATATTCATCATTAAGCCCCATAAGCGGCTTTATAAATGCTTTATTTTCCTGGCATTTGTACATCATTTATTTATTTGATTGCCGCCTCAATTTCACTTTGCTTTTGTGGCCATGTTTTTCCTCTGTTTTAGCTCATTCGTTTAATTTTCATGATAAAATTTCATATTTAAATTATTATGTGAAATTAAGCTATTTAAAGTTAGGTAGATTTGCCGCAGATATTCATCATCATTTAACCGTCAAGGCTATTCAACAATTTGACTTGTTGTTAAACCTATATCCTTGCTCTTAAATATTTAAAAATAAATATTTAAAAATGTGCCAATTTATGGCACATATGGGAGCATCATATAGTTTATCTTAACTGGTTTCTTTTTTTCATTTTATAATCAATATTTTTGTATATACGAATTAACTTAATTTAATTATTTAATCACTTATTAAATATTTGACAGGAGGGAATCACAGTGTTGTCACCTCGCATTGCAATAAAACCGAGCACTGTTTGTTTGGATTGAATAATTATTTGAAATAAAAAATAAAAATAAATATATATAAACTATTTTAATTTACAAAAATTATTAAAACTAACTGATAACTAAGAAGTGGATGAGCAAATCGAAAAGTTATTTAACAACCAGTTTATTTTTACTAACATGAACCAACTAAAATTGAGATAACTTTGAGTTATTTGGCCACATTTTGATCTCGTATCTTAAAGTAACAATCACATTTAACTCTTCTCCAGCTAAAATATTTTGTGTACAAATTTTGACACTAGATATTATCGTGCCTGCGACTTAGAGTTCATAAAGCAGGCACTTTAATAAACAAACACACGTTCTGTTCATTTAGATTTTTAGATTTATTAAGTAAAGAACGTTTTTAACAAGCATTTCCAGAAGGTGTCCATGCTCAACAATACAAATTGATCGCCTCAATCAATGACCGGGCAACAGTAAACCATATTATAGTATATTTTAACCACTGTTAACTGACTGCGACGGTGTCCAAGTCCAGCAATGAATTCGAAGCCGGTGCCATCCGGTCGCGTGAACCTCTCGAATCTGGCCCTGGAGAATCGCATTGTCGGCGGCAAATATCGCCTGCTCAAGTCGATTGGCAGTGGATCGTTTGGCGAAATCTATCAGGGCATCAACACGCAGGACGGCAAAGATGTGGCCGTCAAGATCGAGGCGATCGATGTTAAATATCCGCTTCTGCGCTACGAGGCGAAGGTCTACGAGCAAATTGGGCCGCATGCCGGACTGCCAGCCCTCTTGCACTTTGGCAGCGAGAAGCGTTTCAATGCGCTGGTCATGGAGCTGCTGGGACCCTCGCTGGAGGATCTATTCAATTTGTGCAAGCGACACTTTTCGCTGAAGACCGTCCTAATGCTGAGCGATCAGATGCTGATGCGTTTGGAGTGCGTGCATCAGCACAGTTTCATCCATCGCGACATCAAGCCGGATAACTTTTTGATGGGCCTGGGCAAGAGCTGCAACAAGCTGTATATGATTGACTTTGGGCTGGCCAAGCGCTACCAGGATCCGGAGCGTAGCCAGCATATACCCTATCGCGAGGATCGCAATCTAACCGGCACTGCCCGCTACGCCTCGATCAATGCCCAGCGCGGCGTGGAGCAATCGCGTCGCGACGATTTGGAGTCGCTCAGCTATTGCATCATGTACTTCAACATGGGCAAGCTGCCGTGGCAGGGCATCGTGGCGCCCAATAAGCAGCAAAAATATGAGAAAATTTTAGAAATGAAGCGCAGCATGTGCATCGATGAGATCTGTAAATCGTGGCCGGTTGAGTTCGCACTGTTTATGAAATACACACGCAACTTGCGCTTCCAGGATGAGCCCGACTATGTCTATCTGCGGCAATTGTTTCGCCTGCTCTTTCGCACGCTCAATCATCATTTCGATCATATCTACGATTGGACCCAGCTGCAGCAGCAGCAAAAGGAGCGCGATCGTGATCGTGACTGTGATCGTGATCGCAATCGTCGTGACCAGCAACTTGTCGAGCTGGAACTGAAGCGTCTCCGGCGCAGCCGTACCGAACAGAGTCGTTCCCGCTTGGAGATCGGCGATGGCCTTAAGCTGAAACATCATCATCATCATCGTCATCATGATGATAAGCATATGAAGTGAGCAACGTTTGCTAATCTTATATCTGAAAATTATTTTCGAAATTATTTCAAGACCGATTTGCATAGTTTTATGTTAAATTGTTTATGTTTAGAGTTCAATTGACTGCGTTTTATTTGCATTTTTATAGTTTGGTGTTCTCGAAATTAACAGCCCCATCTTCGAGATCAAAGAATATATATATTCTTGATTGCTTGGGCACTATCTGTACATACGTGTAAGTCGGCGGGATTGGACTACTATATCATAAGGGTAGGTAGGTGAAATCGCTCGAAAATTAGGTTAGGTTAGATTGTTGGAAACCGAGTTTTAGTTTGACAAAATTTCTTTAATTGGTTTACGTATATTATATGCAAATTGAAAGTTTTGAGTCGAAATATTCTTCTAGCATATAGGTTGAAAGTTAAAATCATCTGATTTTCATATCATAAAGCTTTAACATGTATCTATCAATACCTATAACAATTTTTTTTTATTTCATTTGATTTTCATATTATATAGCTAAAATGGGAATCATTAATTTTTCGAAAGTATTTCTGCTTAAATTTTTGTTTTAACAAATATGCATCTATTAAAACATATTAAACATTTTTAATTTTTCATTTAAAGGTTTAGTTAATTGTTAATTAAAACAATTGTATTTTCAGTGTAGCACTATTTATTTTAAATATATTTTTTTATACAAATATATTTGTTTGCTAAGCTTTAGAGATTTATTCGTACATTTCTTCGCTAAAGTTGTATCCACAGTTTGTGTTTTTATTTAATTTATTTCCAACATTTTCCTCTTTAAATTTCGTATGATAGTCTTTAATTAGACATCCCTTAGGCAAGAGCTTTGTAAACGTGATCAAAAACGAGGCTGTCAAATTGTCATGTAAAAGCAAGTTCCTGCCAGCCAAAAACATTCACAAGACTATACCAAGTTTTTCCCGTTGAGGTGGGTTTATTTTCGCTTGTTATTTATTGAGTGGCAGATACACACACCCACACACACAAAGTGCAGAACAGGTGAAAAAACACTTGCAAGTTATGCGAAAACAAAATAAATTTTATAGCAGCCATGACCCCCAGCAGCCCCTAACACGCAACCGCACCCCCTGTGAAAACCACAAAATACACTGGCAAATAGTTTAGCTTCGACCGCAGCGAAGAGCACAGCAACAAAAAAAATGTTCTTTTCATACCCTGAACCCATTGAAAATGGGTAAGAAGGGTATAATGGTTTTTTGCAAATGTATGTAACAGGCGGAAGGAAGCATCTCCGACCCCATAAAGTGTATATATTCTTGATCAGGACGACGAGCTGAGTCGATTAAGCCATGGCCGTCTGTCCGTCCGTCTGTCCGTCTGTATGAACGCAGCGAACTTGCTCCGTTTTATTATTATCGATTAAAATCGATTTTAAGACTTTTCTTGGCATATCTCGGAGACTATAAGAGCTAGAGCCATTAAATTTATTATTAATTATTATGTGCTCGGAAGTATTACACAGATTATGAATATTTCGGATTTTGGATATGTCCCCCCATTCGCCCCCATATAAAAAAAACGCAATTCAAATATTACAGATTTCATAACGATCATACTCTTAGTTTAAAAGTTATTCAAGAATTAATTTTCCATAGTGGAGGCAAGCGGAGCCGATGTGTAAAATGTGTGTATGAATGCAACGAGGTTTAAATGTATGTAACGACAGCTCGCCGCTCCGTTCAGGGTATCTCCTAGTCGGGGGCACCCGACTCGAGCCATCTTACTTGTTGTTTTTCGTGTTTTTGCTTTGCCAAAGAAAAGTAAGTGGAAAAGTTTCTTGCGACTGCTTTGACTGCGATGCTTAGTTCTGTTAAAGACGGGGTCGCCACGTCGCACCTGCTGCCAAATTAAATTGCAGAAAAAACATGGGAAAAAAGGCACAAATAAAAGAGAAATGAAGCTAAGGAATTGTGGAAACTAAAACACAATAGAGGGAAACAAGCAACTATGGCTATGACAGACGGGCAATTTCAATAATTTATGATGCCCGGCTCTGAACAACGGGCGGAAATCATTTTGACATTTTCCAGCAATTTTTCTTGCACAGGAAAAACTTGGTCCTGGCGCTACGGTGGAAACACATAATTAAGTGTCGTCTTGAGCGTCTGCCTGCCCTGGCTGCCAGTTGAAGCGGCAAACGGTTGATGAACAGCAGCACCAAAACAAACAACTAGACTTTGGGAAAGAGTGCCCAACTAGGAGATACCCTGTACGCGGGAAACGGAATACAAACATAAAATATTTGTTTTGTTTTCTATATAAGAGCCTACTCTTTTAATATTTTGCGTCTTAAGAATTTTAATCTTTGAAAAATGTTAAAAAATATGGGTATCGATAGTTCTCTTTAAATCTTCGAGAAATAATAACAAGGGTAGAAAATCGATATTTGTCGATTTCAGAGAAACGGAATTGGTGTTTTCTGTATAATACCCTACTTATTAAACACTGCGGCCTTAGGTTCTTAAGTCTCCGAAAAATGTTAATGAAACAGACAAAGAAAATCGATATTTATCGGTTTCAAGGAAAGAAAGGAACTTATCGATAAGGGGTGAGTGGAGAACGGAAAGGCGAACACTGCTAGCTCGACTAAGCTGATCAAGAATAAATATATACCTTGGGCAATTGCTCAACTGATATACCATTTTTTACCCCCTTTAATGGTCACAGTGTATAAAAACAAAAGTTGCAAGAGCCAAGGGACAGACATAGACTGGGAGCTGGCAACACGAAAGCGGCCAAAAACTTGTGCAATGTGGCAAATAAAACGGCATGACAAGTGACAAGTGGCAAGTAAGCCGTAAGCCGTAATACAAAATGCCACATAATGCTGCAGCGTGCTTGGTCCTGCTGCTGATCATCCTGCCTGCCTGGCTGAGTGACAGGCATCGGCACCTGAAGCAGTGACAGTTGCCATGTCAACATACATGATAAATTGCACGACGCGTCGCGTCGGCTGCTTGAAATGATGTGTTATGGAAATTCGACGTCCGCTGAATGCAAATGTCTCTGTATGTATGTGTGTGTGTGTGTGTGTGTGTGTGCGATGTTGGTGTAAACATTCATGTAATGTAATTGCACATTTCGCTATATGCATGCCAAATAGCTGTTTATTTAATTTGCTGAGTATGGCATGTGCCTTGGGTGCCCACGTAGCAGCCATTTACCATTCACAGCCAAACTGATTTGATACGACACTTTCGGGTAAAGGGCGCTGCATGTTAGCATGCTGATGAGAAGCGCATAGAAGAGCACACAGAAAAAACTTCGAAAAGGTACGTTTTTGCAGCTTGAAGTAGTTGCTACAATTACTATAATGATTAAACAGTTTTCAAATCTGAAAATGGAAGGCAAAACATAACCAAAAGTTTTTTATTCGTATAGAATTTTAAATTAAAATTAAATTTAGAAAACTAAATCACTGCAAAATCATCTGAAAGAAACAGTGGAAAAGAAAATCGAATTTAACATTTTTGCAACAAATTTGCTTTAAAAGGCACGTGATTTAAGCTCAACAAAACAGAGTAACGTGAAATTAAATTAAACATGCAGGTTTAAGTGCCTGTATTAAGCCTTAAAGGGTACATAATAAACTATTTTAAAAAATCCTTTTAAATATACAAGCAGAAAGTATCTTAGCCATAAAAAAAATTGCAGCCACTTAGCATTGGCTGACTAATCTTTTTGAGCCGGCGCCCCGCCTACCGCCCACCGCCCCTCCAGGTAACCATTAGCAACAACACGGAACGAAAACTAAGCCAATAAACTAGCAAAAGCAGAGCTGAAAAACTTTTGCAGCTTTCGCCCGCATTTCTATTTGCCAACTAATGGCAACTTAAAACGTGAAACGCAATGAGATAGTATAAGCCAAAACCTAAATTCAAAGGAGGGCAACAAGGCAAGTCTTGGCCACCACAGAACCTCAAAGTTTTCGCTCAAATAATTGCTTCTGCTCGCACTAATAGACATACATATACATATAACCCGCATCTCTAGGTCGAAGCTAAACTCACTCAGAGAAAAAATCGTGAATATTGTACTCATATCGAGCTCAAAAGTTGCCAAAGGCCAAATTATCTCAAGCACTTTATCAATCAATTATAATACGTGACGCAAATACAATTATTCGAGTACAAATTGCGCAAATTCTTGTACAAATTATTTTTTTGCTTTTTCTTCTATAGATTTGCTTAGTAGATACATAATTGCAAACCAAGAAAATAATACTTTGCCTTAAGACGCGATTACAAACCCAGTTTATCACGATCATGAACGCAGGTCTTGACTTGTCGTATTTTTTGCCATTTTAAATTAAACAAAATAGAATATTTAAATTTAAAGCTAAAAATGTTTAATTTTATTCTATAAATTTGTAATTTAAAAATTAGAGCTCGTCAATACATATTTAATATACTTTCATTATACTCTCGCTTTTTAAACCAATCCATTCAGGTAGGAAATATTTGAATAGTATTCCAAGTTCCAACCGGTACGACTTAAAAATGTTATACCATTAATATACTTAGTTTATGAATATTAAAAAAAGTGCTTAAAATTAAAATTTAGAAGGTAGTTTCCATTTTTCTGTACCATTCATACACGAATTGGGAACGTTTTTTTTTTTTCTCTAAGTGCGTCGAAACTAGCCAACCAAAATCCGAAGCGTTTACAACCAAAAGTGGCGTCAAATGGTGATGTTGTTGTTGCACGTGTTGTTGGCATCTTAGCAGCTTTGTTGCTGCCACTGTTTTCTGCTTTTGTGCCATATGCGCTTTGAATTATTTATTACAAAGCGGCGGCAGAAGCAGGACTCATTTTGGCCACTAAGTAATTATGTGTAACGTGGCGTATGCTCAATGTTCGAAAGCAAGAAAATTAATTAGTTTGCCAGCTGCAATGGCCCGGGCCTTTTGTGGTTAGCAAGCGAGGCTGATAATGAATCGATTTGTTTGCCAGCTAGCAGCGGGCAGCAGCAGCAGGTGAGCAAACCTAAGCAGATTTCACCGTCTGTTGGCCAGCAAGCGATTCAAACGAAACGACCCCAAACAAACATCAGCGCCCAAAATAACATCTCAAGTTGAGCGCTGCTGCTATCTAAACTTGGGATAACAGCATGCCTGTTGTGCTGCAGGATAAACACGAATCGAATGTCATTAAAATAAAGACAAGACTTGACTAGAGCCGTGAGGTGGGCGACCGGAGGGACGGACTGCGGTTCGAGTTGTCGAGTGAGGCAGCCTCAAAGACCGGCTGCCAGGCAGCATCATGTTGAGAGCTCATTAAAACGTATACGAATTTAATGGTACTTAAAGCGGAAATTGCCTGGGAAGTTTCCGCCTTGCTAAGCACACAACAGCAAACAACAACAGCAACGACAACAAGAACAACAACTTGAACAACAGCAACAAATGGCGCTGAGCCATGTGAAAACGAAACGAATCCAAGCCGAAGCAAGTTAAGCCAAGATCGAAGGCTCACAGCAAAGCTTTTACGAGCTGAAAACTATTAGTGGCACCAACAACAGCACCCGTTGCACCCAGACACACACAACGACACACAGCTACACTCGCTCACAGCCACACACACGGTGAGCCAACAGCTCATCTATGTGGGTGTTTATACTCGTTCACGAAGTGAAAAGAGTATATTGAATTTGGGCAATGTCCGTCTTGCTGTCCGTCCGTCTGTCCGTATGAACACAATCTATATATCTCCCTCAGTTTAAACCACGATAGACAACATTTCTGACTGACAGATCAAAAAATGGACAAGAATTTGTTCATGTAAAGTTATCGGTTCCATATTGCCCATATTTCAAACTCGCATATCTTCGAAAAAAATTTAAATGATTTTCAGTTGTGTAGTGGTTTGTCCTCTTGATTGATTCTGCTTTTCAAATATATGTTTTATTGAAATAAACATTTTTTTTTAAATTTTTAGTAAAAAAAAATCATGTACTTACTCATTTTAATTTTGAATTGCAAATTTATTATTTTAATCTATTGTGTCAGTCACAATTAATACAAACAACAACATTAAAGCAGACTCTAAGGCTGCACAATTTTTTGTCATTTACATGTAAGCCCTCGGATCCATAACTCCCATATTTCAAGCTGAACACCTCCCAAACAGATCGCGCAAAAAATTTGTTTGGCCCACAGTAATGACAAAAGCTGATATTTTTCCAACAACAATGCTGCAAGCTCAAGAATTTTTTGTGTGCATGTGCATTATTACTAGAATTTGTTTTAACAGTTTTTAGCGAATGTGTATAATTCTTGTTGGATAAATTAAGTAACTGTTTGCTGGCACTATCTAACAGGCAGTTTAAAACCTGTTCAAGACCTGCCAATTGCAAACAAATTTTAATTTATTTTTTATGTTTATAAATAATTTATGCTTTGGTTGTTATTGCATTGTGAAAGAGTATTGCGCAGTCGGCAGCACCGGACTGCAGAGTTCTTATTCGTTTTTTTACGTTATTGTGTGCCAAATGAAGCCATCGCCATAGTACACCGACAAAAAGCTGATGCATGCTGTGCAAAATAACAGAAAACAATAGGTAAGCCATTGCAGTCGAAGCAACGCGACTGTTTAATACTCTGTTCGCAGCGTCCTGATGATATGTTTGCTGACTACAACTGTAACGTGGAGGCAGTTACTTTAGAACTACAACTATAAAGCCATGATAGTCGTAGATATTTTGATTTGAGGCGATATTGACTTACAAGCCTTAAACGGTGACCTTCAAATAGTAAAAATATATTTAATTTCGATTTTTTAATGCACTTACACTTTTGAGCTGTATTTTTTAAAACTATAATAAATGTGAATTTTTTTTATTGGGCAGTCTTATTCGGAAGAACACCAGAAAACCCCGATAAACGATACCAATATTTCCGTTTCGCCTTTTGGTAACAGAGTATAAAAACGGAATAAGCGACAAATAAAAACAAAACTTCTGCCAATACAGCCAAGATGGAATATTGAATGCCCTAAAAATTAATAAAATAGTTAAGCTGAAGTTACACTTAATTCAAAATATATAGAGAGTATTAAAAACTCTTGCCAAATCCTTGAGTTAGTCGGAAGGTTAAAATGAATAAAAAAAATTGAAAATTTCTACGCGCAAAAAAATTTGAAATATTATAGATGGCATTAAAAAGTAATGTGCCCGATGTTAGGGTATGTAACCAGGTGGAGAACAGTGCAGAACAAAAAACAGCAACAGCAGAGAAAAAGAGAGCTGTAACTGTAACTGTGCTGACTATGCGAAACTGTGCGACGCCATTTTGAGACGACGCACAAAAGTATGCTATAATTGAATGTTTGTTTGTGCAGCGCTTCGCAGGTGTTTATGCAGCTGTGTGTGTGTGCATGTGTATGCATACACATACATGTATTTAGATGAGTGTACGGCTGTGTGTGTGTGAGTGTGCAAAATTCTGGAAAATTTGCTGCACATATGCATGTCAGCATCGCCCATAATGGCAATACCATTGTATGTACTTTGAGTTTTCAATTTCAGCTTTTTGCCAGCAATCAAAGAGAGTGAGCGAATGAGTGAGACAGAGAGATGGGGAAGATAAGAGCTAACAGCGGGGTAGGGATTATGCTGCTTATAGAGTTGGGCAGGTTTGCGTTTGCCTTTCATGCGCTTTACGCGAAATGCAGCCACAGAAAACAAAACCAAAGCAAAAACAAAAACGAAACGAAACGAAACAAAAAATAGAGTCAATTCAAATGGTTTTTGCTTGCTGCCAGCTTATGGATTTTCGCAGAACTGCCGTTGGGGCCCACATAAAATCCGTCCGAAAGAGTGGGCAGAGGACGCAAATTTCGCATGTCAGCCGTTAGCAACAACAATGACAAAACAAAACTGTATCGAAATGAAAATTGTTTGCGAACTTTTGAAACAGATTTCAAAGCACGAAATGTGACAACTCCACCAATCATAACAAATGTAGCAAATTTCTGTAATATTCACAATTCTATTGTGAATCACATTTTGCCCAACTAGCGTAGTATATTTAGCCAGAGGCTCAACGAGTCATTTGATGATGTCGATTTTGTAGTATTAATTAAGTTCATTTGTGTGACAGCCCCACCAAATATACACATATACACCGAACATACATATATAGTAGTGTATGTTATGTTAATCTAAATCTAGGAATTTGTATTTCTATAATTTATATTTTCATTAACCCGTATACTTAATATTTTAATGGGCTAAACATAACGTATACCCTTTGAGAAATACTACAAATTTACAAGTATCGCTTTTATGCCGCCTTCTTATTAAATTAGAAAATTATCACATTTTATCGATTGTTGACAGTGAAATCGCTTTTGTATCGGTTTTTTAACATCCATGAAAAATAAGAAAGCAAGCTATAGCATCTTCATTAGTTATCGACTGTCGTCGGTGATATCACTTTTCACCGGACTTTCATTGCTTTCATGTCTTCAATAAATAGACAGCTTAAAGAATGTAAAAATTAATAGTTTTAAACATTTACATTATTATATTATTGCATTATAAAATATATTATTACATGAGCATAGACATTTGGCTGATCTGAACTCCAACTCTCTTCATAATTCTCTTCTCGTAAAATTGAGCAGAAATTAAGTTCAAACTGCCTTTCAAATATATAATTGTAATGATCAAAAGACGTTCCAGCTGAATTCTGAAGATGATTCGTTCACATAGCAACCGACAGTCGCCCACACGTACTACACATCCACTCAGACAATCAAATACGCACACACACACACACACACACACGAACACACACGCACACACACACACACACACACGCACACACACTCAAAGCAGACTGTGAAGAGCACTTAGTTTGCCAAAAAGTTAATAAAAATAAGTGCCTCTTAGTCGATGCCAAGTGCCAGAGTCCGGCAAACCATATGAAGTGGCTGGAGCTCCGATTCGGACTTGTATTCCCGTACCCCAAATCCAGACCCGAACTGGGACCTGGAACCGAACCGTTCCGACACAAGTAATTTAGATTTGCTGGCGAGTAGGTTGCCCGCACTCGAGCAATGCACAGCTGCAAAATGTTACCGTTGTTAACTTGAAGCACTTGGCCAGGCCGAAACCGAGACCGACGACCTCTGGGATATAAGAAAAATACCACAAACTTGAAAATATAATAACAACAATCCCCAGGCCAAGGCAGTCAACCATAAATGTTGATAATAATTGCTGTTTGTGAAACATTCTTTCAAAGAAAGTTCTTTGTGTGTGTTCAGGCCCAAAAATCTAACTAAAATATGCAATTAAATGTGCGCCACAAAATAACTGAAAACGTTCTCTACATTATTCCTACAAAATTGAGTCCAGCAGAATTTTCGAGTGTGTGCTTAAGGATTCCAATTAAAATTTAAATTAATAATTTGGAACGCGCTGAAAGAAAACTCATAAGAAAGAGGCCACCTGTTTCTGTTTAATTTGACAGTTGTTTTGAAAGGCTTCTAGCTTATTTAACTAGAAAAGTTATCAATCTGTAAAATTACAGAGAACATAAATTTGTAGCGCAACACTAAGGAATATTCTTGATATATCTGATACATATTCAATAAAATATATAAAATATATTCAGCTTTAACACCATGTAGTAAAAAAGGATACATTTTTAACAATATTTTAAAGCTTACTAATATTTAAAAACACTATTTAAAAAATTCATCAAGGCGTTGTAAGTGCGCACAATTTTTAAATGTCATCAATGTAAAAAATGAAACATCAAAGCGAATAAAAACGCTGTTCTTTTTTTTATTATACATAGTAAGGTTACAGTTAAAAGTATTAAAAGAGAAAGAAATGAGTTGAAATTCTGTGGATTTGCACGAGCGCATTTTCAGACCCATTAAACGTAAAATTTATAAGCACAACTCTGGGCAAAGTACGAAAGGAGTGTATCTTAAAAATTGCTGTGACCCAGCAATTTAATTAAGCTACGCAAAAATGTGCCAACTACTTAAAGAAGCACGCTCAAAGCCGCACCGGCTAAAACCCCGTAATCGCAATTCTAATTAAGTGCGAATTTCCAGGACAAAACCCAGCGACAAATGGGGACCCCTTCGTAAAATTGTGTTGTCGCCTAGTTTATTTCATCTGAATGTAATTTTTTTTTCTACCACGCCAGCTGAATTTAATTAAATTTCCACACTTCAAAGCGTGGGCAATGTGCAAAACGGTGCCCCAAAGCCAGTCAAAATGAGAGAAGTCAACAGTAAAAAAAACAAAAAAGGAAGACTAAAAAATAAAAATAAAAACGCATATAAGAGCAAAAGGAAATCGTATTATTTTTTTTTTATTTTTTATTTCTATGTTGCCTCGTTATTTTCTTCAACTTTGTTTCCATCAGGTTACAAATTGTTGGCAGCTGCCTTTGCTTTGCTTAGCTGGATTCTTTCTCGGTTTTTGCTTTCGCTTCCTTTACTAATTAATTTCGATTCATTGAACACTTTACAAGAAATTACACACCCACTCGACGCACCAGCATCCCAACCCAGTTGGCCCCCCAAGTGTCTTTCTCCTGTCATTTCTATTCCCATTTCTAGTTCCCATTCCGGGCCCGATTCCTATTCCGATTCCCATTACGTTTTATACTATTAGTTGGCAAGTTTATTTTTTACTTTTCCTTACTTTTTTCTTTCTCGCTTGCTTTGCTTTGCTTTCACTTGAAGCCAGCATCAAAGGACCTCTCACTGAATGCCCCAACAAATGAGCGTTTCAAATTGTTGCCAACAAATTTGCTGCCATTGAAGAAATGGCTGCCAGCAGCGACAGAGCGAGACGGTTAGATGGCTAACAAAAGAGCACTAATACCAGAATATCGAGCATAGAAATACCCGTGCACTAACTTTTAGCTGTGGCTGTGTGTAGGTACCATTGTATCAGTTGCGCCTCGTTACTTTCCGTCTTATCGATGTGTCAATTAAATGCTCTTAATGCAATCCATGTGTTAGATTAACCCACAGTACACATCGTGGCTGTCAGAAGCTTTAGATAGCTACTAAGATGTCACCATGCCACCATCTCTGCAACTTTATATAAAAGATTTTTCATTCAGCTAGATTGTCCATCAATATATTCAAACTCTTCAATAACAATTTTATACAATTCCAATACAAGATTTCCATTTACCATAAAAAAAGATTCACAAATTAATTAAATTAACATCTAATATCTAAAAATGGTCCCGTTGATCGTATATAACTTACAGCTACCATGTACACATTATCATGTTAACATTATTATTAGCATTAACATTAAACTATTTAACGTAAAGAAAAGACAATACAAAAGAAATACAATTGCCGATCGATATTTATCGATATGCAGTCACAAATCAATCATTTCGTTATTTTCATCTTTACGATCAACTCAAAAAATGTATCAAGATATATATATAGATATATATGTACCAGCAACTAATACATCACAAATATATTATACCCTGGCAAAAATTTAATGGGTACAGGGTATACAAATTGGTTGCTAACTTTTCATAACGTTATGTGCGCGTATGTCAGGCATTTTCATGGAGAATTTGAAGTACTCAAGCAACAACAAAAACTAATTAAAAAGTTTACGAAACTCAGCAACAGTTATCATATATGTATGTATTTTTCTTTACGGAAAAACTCACATAGACCCATTCAAAGGTTGCAATATATGTAATTTGAAAACAAATTGAAACATTTACTGCAGCTTCAGCTTAACTTTGAAAATGGCAAATATTTCATGGTATTAAAATCAAACTTAATTTATTTATTTATGCACACATGTAACCAATTATTTATTTTGTGCTAACCTAAAAAAAAAAATATGTTACATTGACCGCAAATTCTATTTGGCTTTACTCGAACAAATTGATGGCTACGGCGGAAATTAATTTTGTGGTAGCGAATGAAAAATTTACTACAAATAAAATGATGCAATCTTCAATAAATTTGTCAATAAAATAACTATTTATTTAGCGATTGAAATTGTATCAATATATATGTATTAAAACGTACAAATATATTTACACATGGTCAATAGAATGTTACATTTGCATAGTCGATATTTGCTGATAAAATAAAAATCTCCAAGGATGAAAAATAAAATAATTTTAAATATACTAAAACGTGTCCACAGTCATTACTTTGAAAAATAAAATAATAAACTCAACCGATTGTTATCCGAAATCGATTTTCGCTTAAAGCTTAGTCTTTCGATTACCAACAATATTTATTTAAATTTAATAAATTATTACGAGACTTAAGCTTTTGCTGTTTTGTGGCAAATTTATATTGTTTTATCTTGTTTTAGATAAGTTATTGTTTCATAAACATGGATTAAAGCTGTTAAGGTGAAAATCTAATCTGAAGCTACCAATTTATTTCATGAATTTGTTTCCAGAAATTATTTCCACTTGTGTTTGATGAAAGAACCAGCGCACCCAAAATAATTTGATCAAAAGTAAAATCCTTTTTGCACTTTTTCTCAGAAATGAATTCATTACGATCTACCCCCGAGAAGGTTGCTTTGGCAACTGTTAATAGAAAATGAAAAGGAAATTAAAATTCATCAGAATATATAGAATACTTGTTTTAAATAGCTCAGATGCCAACGGAACATGTGCAAATTGCTGGATAAACTTTGCATTAACCGAAAGCCCGCAAAAACCTCAACAGCAAAGCCACATACGAAATCGTCGAGAGCAAAGCATGTAAATATAAATAAAAAAAGTTGGATGCTGGGGAAATGCAATTGTAGCAGCAACAGGAATTGCAACAGCATCAAAAAAAAAAAAAAAAAAACCAGCCACATATACCAAAAACATGTATTAAATTTTTAGCATGCTCATTAAAAAAATATTAAAATAAAATTTCTATGGCAACACAGACGCATACACACACAAAAGCACACACATCTGCACTAATAATGCCCACATGTATTGTGAAAAATGAAAATAAAAATGTGAAACCGTCTGCCTGATGGCAAAAACATGAGTTGCCGCCCCTTTTGCCACAGTGTATACATGTGTGTGTGTGTGTCTGTGTGTGTGTGTGTGTGGAAGGGTGTACCGAGACCGCATTAAAATTGGCATCACACACACACACACTTTTACACACAAACACACACTAGCACAGTACGCCTGCACATTAAAACAACGCCATGTTTTGCCACCCAACCCCCTGCTGCCCCATTCTCGCAACGAGGCAAGACAGCGGCAACAGCGGCAACAGCAGAGTAGAGCGGGGGCGTGGGGGCGGGGGCGGAGGCGAGGTCAGCAGCGGGTGCTGAGTCAACGATATGTGAATATCAAGATTTAATTTAAAGTTAACTAAGTAAGATTAAGCTTTAGCATTGCACACACACACACATATACAGATACATTTACACACGCACACACACACACGTGGCCATTTGCAGGGTGTGCTGGCCCGGGGGGCGCGGTTGGGCAGGCGGTCGCCTGTACTCGTATCAAGTAGAGCAGAAACTCTTAATAAAGCAATTGCCTCTGGCAGTCAAAAAGTAAACGTCGACGTCGACGTCGTGCAGCAACCTGATTACGACGGCGGGCAGGGGGAGAGGGCGGGGCGGGGCGGTGCGGAAGCACCTCGGTCCAGGGCCACGGCCTCAACATAGATACACATACATTTGTATATATGTGTGTGTGTGTGAGCTTTCATATGAAATACCAAACCTTCTTTCGAGACCCATGACATGGCGGCAGTTAGTTCGGTCACTTTATAAAGCCGCTCGCTCGTTGCCCTGTGAAGCGCTAGCTGGGCTGGGTGGCTTGGTCGCTTGGTTAGTTTGGTGGGTTGGTAGAAAATTGCGGATGTGTGCAGCTGCAGATGAACGCTGGCACGAACAACGCCCAGCAATATCAACTAACCATAATTATATATTGAATAGCGCAGCCAGAAGAAATTCGAGATGCCAAGCGAAGCATATCCAACTATATACTGAATTTAATTAGCTTTTCACAATGGATTGCAATTTACAGTGGAGCTCGTATTTGCATTCGCTGTAACTCAATTCCAAACGTTTGCAGCACGTAGTGGTTGAAAAATCATAAAAAAATGTAACGGAAAATTGTATTTGTTGAAAAAGTGATTGGTTTTTGTGGGTCTACCTCAAAAGAGTGTTGTAATGGTGATTACCTTACTGCTTTTTTAAACTATTAACTAGCAATATTTTTACATTTTTTTATTTACCTCTATCAAACGACTTTATAAATCAACTGTATTTTATTTGGGATACAGAAAAGTTCAAATATAAAAATATCGAAATAATATAACACTTCATGTAAGAATTATGCAAAAATTCGAAAATTCGTTTTCAATGCAAATACGACTTTAATATAAAATGATTTTTACAGTAAAACAAAAAATCGTTTACAACAAATTTTTTGTTTTGTTTTCATTTTAAAATTCCGAATTATAGAGTTTTTATAAAGATATTATCATAAAGAATTCATGAAATTTTAAATATATTTAATAATTATATAATAATTTTTTCAAATTAAAAGCAACTTTAGAGCTGAAATGTAATTAATTTATTTGATTAAAAAATTTTAGTTTTAAAGTAGGCAAATGATTATGAAAAATATTTGCATTTTTTTCAAAATTTGTTTTTCTTCTTAATGTTCATATTTTAGTAATGAGGCTGTAAATAAAGAAAAAAATGAAATTTCAACAAAAGCATATCTTTAGCTGATCAAATAAAAAAAAAAAACTTGTTTGCAAAAAAACTGTTCTTGTTCCACTGTGCGCTGCAGCTAGCAAATCTGTGCAGCAAAAGGCAAATTACATAGGAGCAGCATATTATTTGCAGCACAAGCGACAGCAACTCGGACACATGAAATACAGCTACCATGGTTACAACAACACAGCTGCAACAACAACAGCAACAACAAACATAATACTTGCTACAACAACAACAAATTTAAAGGGTCTAAGGACTTGCTATGCGCCAAAAAAAAATCATTTTCACTCGTATTATTATCTCTATGCATGAACATCTCAAAGCGAGAAAGAGAAAGAAAGCGTGTGGCACAGAAAGAGAGCAACAGAGAGGAAACTGAAAAATAAATTTAATGTAAACATAAAAGCAAGTTTTCGTAAAAAGCTAGTTTTGCATTTTATAATCAGCGCAAAACGCGGGCGGGTGGATGGGGTTGACAGCGTCCCACCCTCGTTTAGGGTTGATGGGTCGAGCAGGCTGAAGGTTGAATACCGAAAGGGGGTGAAGTCTAAAGGGTGACTAGTCGACTACTGTCTGCCCGGCATGTGCTGCATTTGATGATGCTTGGCTGGTCTCTGTCTCTCAGCCTGCCAGTGCACCAAGTGGCAGCTGTGCGGGGCAAAGCAAACGGACGGACAGGCCGACAGACACGCATAGCCCGGAGCCTTAATAGTGCGGACTACGGTTCGGTTGCGGGCTTCGGTCTCCGGTTCAAGCTGGGGCTGCCCTTTGTGCTTTGTCAAAGGGGAATTTTATATGATTTTTAATGCTTCGCGCTTCATAAAAATGTTGCCGTGGCTACAGAAACAGAATGCAAATAAATTGGCTTCACATGGCTTCACAACCGATGGCAGCCCTGAAGCCTTTAAGCCAATTTCTTTTATGTTTATGGCCAAATCTAGCTAGCTATCGCGCTCGCCCTCTCACTTGCCATCGCCATCTAACGGTCCTATCGAGCCAACGCCGTATTTGATTAACACTTCACGGCAACTGCGCAGAATGGCCAACCAACAATTTTTGAATATATCCCAAACAAAAAATTTACATCACAAAATTGCTTCAGTTCAAGTTTTGGACATGAATTTATGCAAAAACATATACCTCACATTTACATATTTTACAAAATTTGTAAACCGTAAAGTTGGGGAACTTTTATAATAGTCGACCGGTATTTGGTCTTTCATTATATATTCAAAATTTGGATTAAAATGTGTCAGCTTCCAGCACTTACATATTTTAAAAGAATAAATAAATGTTATTTATTTTGTAGATTTCCGTTTAATTGAAATTTTATTTACTTTAGTTGTAAGTTGAAATAACTCATTTTGGGTTTCTGGCATACATTAAAAAGCTGTTTTATTTAGTTACAAACACTAACCAGAATCTAAAATTAAATATATATATATATAATCTTATAAAAAAAAAACTTTCTGGAATTTTCCGAGAAAATTTTTCCTTGCATTACATTGCATTTACTGAAACTTGTTTTATCTACAATCTATTCAAGTGTTTTTTTATAATTCTACTTAAGGTTTTTCATCCTTCTTAAACTGTTTTTAATTCTGCTTAAGTAAGCGAATTTACTTTCCAAACGAAATGCAAAAATTGTCCACATTTTTTGTTTGCTTATGCATAGTATAAATATTTAATTAAAGCAAATTGCAATCATTTTCATTTTTAATGAAGCAACACTTAATTTTAAGCAAATAAGAATACAAAACAAAAATGGCCGCGCAATTACAGTGCATGTAAAAAATATGCAACCGCATTGCGTAAATGGTTGCCTAGCAACTGGCTCGTTATGCAACATGACCAAAAAAAGTAAAACCAATTAAATATAAAAATGCTCAATGCAGCTGAAAACGAGAAAATATCAACAAAGTAAATGATAATAATCCACACCCACCACCCACACACACACACACACACACACAGTCCAAACCATTTACACCCGGGAGCAATAAACGCTTACGCAATTTAATTGCGCACAAAATGGCCGCCAGAAAACCAAAAAAAAAATTTAAATAAACAAACAAATAAACTATTTTTTAAATTAAGCCGCCTAAAGCTTGTTTTTAAATGGCGGTATAATTAGAATAAAAAGAAAGTACAAAAGTAAATTCATTCAATTATGAATAAATGTAAAGTAGAAAGTTGCTAGATTTTTATTTATTTGTTCTTTCTCACACAATATTATTATTATATAATTGTAGATATGCATATTAATTAAAGATAGAAATAAAGATAGATATACAAATTTAGATAGATTTACAGACACAGAAAACGACAGAGATTGAGATCAAAGTAGAGATAAGCACCTAAAATTAAAGAGTTTTGTTTTTATGTCCAATTCATAGAATTGAAATGCGTTTGAGTTATTTTCCCTTAGTCACAGAGTATCTCGTAAAGCATTTACTTCGTGTATTCCCACATGACTAATCTCATCCCTTTACTTCGCTTCGAATTTCTTTGGAATTCTTTTGAATACATTTATTTTTCCGATTACATCGCAAGTCAGCTTTGGCCAAAAACCCCTTAAAACGTTGAAATTGAAAATTCAAATTGAGTTTTGGCGCACGTCAGATATATGTCAATGTATTTGCATAGCAGTGTATTTACGGCCACCTGTCGTCATATTTTTGAGTTCCCATGCAATTTGTACTGTTCGCAATTCTGATAAATAAGCAAATATTTAATGATGCCTCGCCCAGATGTCAATTAAGTAAATGTCAGGGCTATTTAGTGCATGCCAATCCGCTTTTATTATGGACCATGCCACTAAGCCGCTAGGCATCTGAGAGCTTTCTGCTTATTAGGAAATTTATATACATATATATATATATACATTTTTTTACTTGCGCCAAGTATGCAGCGTATACAGAACCTTTTTGCCTGGCGGCGCCGCGTCTCCGTGCACTTGCCTCATTTTCATATTGCTTTCGACCCCGGTTCATCATAATATTGCGTGGCACCCTCGGCAACAGCAGCAGCATCAGGATCAGAAGCAGGAGCAGGAGCACCCACAGGCCATTCTTCAGTGTCAAAGCCAGCACATACACTCTCTCACATACACACACACACACACACACACACACACACTTTTAATGCGTGTCGCTCACATTTTATGAGCTGTCGCAAAGTGCGAGAGGCAAATGGCAAACAAAAAGTAAAAGGAAGTGCGCGTTCATCCAGCTGTGACCAAGCATCGCAAATAAATGAAAAAAGTTCACCAAAATCAAGCAGAAGAACAATAACTACCCCAAGCCAAATATTAAATACCCTTTCTTGAATGAAAAAGTTACCACTGCTATCATTTTAGGCTTAGCTTAAACTAAACAGAAATAAATTTACAAAGCCAAAAATTTGTTTTATTTAAATAATCAAATCTGAGGCACAACATTTTAAATAGTTGTGTTAAACAAATATATGTAAATAAACGCAATTGATTTAGTTAATGCAAGTGCTTTACTTAGTGACCTATTCATTTATTTTATTTTATTATAATTCTTAGCAATAAAGATTATAAAAAATTGTATTTATTCCCAAACAATATTGTAAACTAGTTATGAACTGTGCCAAATAATATTTAAATAGACACAAACTTTTTTCAAGCAATCCAAATGTTTTTTACACGAATTCATTTTGTCCGTTGGTTCTTCAGTTTTGATAGAAAATATTTACTCTTACTTAAGTATAAAACATTATACAGCTTGTTATGGATAAGATTGATTAAAGTTGTTGCAAAAGTAAACAATATGTATTTCTACAAATAAATAATAAAATACTCAAAGTAAATAATCAACTGGAATTAAAGCTGTTTTTCTTTTAAACATAAATTAACATAAACATAATTAACATAAAAAAATTATCAGAAAAAAATTTTCCTTAAACTTTGGAGCGAATTGTGATTAAAGATTTATTTATTAACTTACTTAATGCAAACTTAAAATTTATATCTGAAATTGTGTAGAAAAAAAATGACTGCCATGGCCAAGTCAACATACCAAAAAAAATTTAGTTTATAAACATATTTAAACTTTACACCAAGGTGTCACAAGTTGAGCAACTTTGCTGCCATTCCCATTGTAAGGGTACAAAAATCGAAAGAAAATCAAGCAGAAGAGCAACAGCAATATTGCGACCATAGGTAGAAACTTATTGGTCATGTTGGGTCCCTTTTTCCACGGACGCTTATTTAATTAAATGTCAAACGCTGGCGCTCGTCCGTTTGATGCGACTGGCATTTGATTTGATTTTAAGATATAACCGAATGACTGCCAAACAATTGCGCAATTTGCTTTCAAATTTGAATTTAATTTTGGCACACTGATTTATTGATAAGTAAACTAAATGCATGAATTAAACAAATATTTTAAACACATTTAACTAACGTGCTACACTGTTAAAAATAAAAGTGTGGGAAAAGCAATTGGTTGGAGCAAGAGTTGAAAAGCATTAAATTGCAGCTAATGTGAAAAAGCTTTTATAGATGAAAGTGTGCAATTTTATTTTAACTTGAAGTAATGTATAAATAAGAGAGTGAAAATAAAGACTCAAGAGAATGAATGTATGAATAAATAAATAGGGCCTCCAGTACTTAGTCGGCTTAGTCTTTTTTGGTTTGGTATTGAGCTTCAAGATATATAGTAAAGATGAATATTTAAAAATAAATAGGACTTTAAAATATCATTATTATTTTTCCATGTCGACAGTGAATCTTTTTTTCTAGAAATAAACTCTTTGTAGTTCTGAATACGAAAACAAAAAAATACAAACGCTTTATGATGTTTTGAACTGCATTTTACGTGACAATTTTATTAAACTCACAATTTAGCGTTTATTATTTGTGGAAATAATACTCATACGCAGCGTATCCGAGGGCTGTTGATTATTTGGTTGTGCGCATTTAATTAACAGCAAATTAATTTACATGCCACTTACATGTGCAGCATTCATATTCAAATAATAATAAAATATTGCAATCAGCTGTCAATAAAATCTGCGAGCGATTTTAAATATGCAAAGGCTTATAGGTAAATAATATATTTAAATTACATTTCCCATTTTTGTGCACTTAACGCTTCAAGGCGCAAACTCAGCCTTGAAATCGTATTGATTTAAATGAAAAAAAAATACTTTGATTACCCTGTATATATTAAAAATGAATTAAAAGGTACAATAAAAATGCGCAAGTGTTTGTACTAGGCTGTAAAAAAAAATTGCAACCTCATATCATTATTGCCAGGTCAGCATCGAATTTTTAGGCATGTATCAGAGATTACAAAAGCTACTAACACCAAGTAATGTGTCTAGGTTCATGTTTGGTATACAAAGATAAAAAAAATTAAATAAATTATTTTTAGAAACCTTTTTTTCACCTTCTCGAGAACTTTTTGTAGCAGGATCAAGATCATATCAAAATATCGATATATTGCACCCATTTCTGAGAAATCTGAAAAATCTCGAAATTTTAGCTTTAGCTTAAATAAATGAAGATTGATTGCTCTCTTCTAGCAATGAAAATCAGTAAATAAATTATTTACAAATAAGTGTTTGAGTTGTGTGGGGGGTGAAAGAAGAAGAAGCCTAGTGGCCAGAGGGTATTGCCTAGTTCGGCACTCTCAGCGAGAACACTCTTTTTGCCATAAATAAATACGACAGTTGATTATAAATGGCATTAAGAGCACTTTTCTTCTTAATTTGCTGCTAATGTGGTGCATTTACCGAGGCATTTGCCCGGCCAAGCGACGCGGCAACATATTCGCCGTCATCGCAGCGAATGACGTTATAATTACAGAATTACAAAACAGACACATACACGCACACACACACACACACATACACACAAAAAGCAGTAAAGACCGCAAATGTTTGAAATTATTGTGCTAATATGTCATTACATTTAATTAACCACATTTACCAAGCAACCACTCACACACCCACACACACATGCCCACACACACACACGAGCGCATCGAGAGCATACCACACTGCCAAGTTCCTTGTTGCAGGACATCAAAGGCATTCGCAACGCAACTATGTCCTTCCCACATTTGTAATTAGACCTACGTAACCATAGCTCCTGCCATATTATCAATTATGCACAGTGGCTCCTAGTTGCGCCTGATTGGCACTCAGAGCTCGGCACTGCCGTATTTTGTCTTTAATTAGTGTCGAGTGCCACGTGAAGGCAGCCCGAATAAATAGAAATTCAATTAAACCAAATTGCTTAATTTCTATACAAATACGATTAATTTCTACGAATGCTTAGTATATGGTAGTACTCACACACACACACACACACATACAATCGTTGATAATTGCAGGCCCAAAAAGTTTTCCATTTCTATTTGAGTTTCTGACTTGATTTACCCTGAAAACGACAACTTGTTGTTCGGCTTGGTGTGCGGTGGACTAAACAATTTTCCAAACTAATGCCCCCAACCCCCCTACTCTCCCGCCCATCCTGAATTGGGGATGGAAGGCCTGTATATGTGCAGTCAAGAAACCGCAAAGAACTCCGAAAAAATAAGCAATTTAGAATGTTTTAGTCGAGTGTACTCGCCTAGCAGTTACCCTTTACTGAGCTCATTAGTAAAACATATATTTTATACTCTCATTAAATTTTTAAAAACTTCTTTATTTACTACCCTATCTGACTAAAAATATCAGCTATAGATATTATTATAAATATAAAAATGATGTAATAACAAGTCCCAAATTTAAAGAACCAATCTATGAAAATTTAAATTAATTTTTTTGGCTGTTTATATACAAATAATAATATACAATAAAATATATATAAATAATTTAAAAACAAATTAAATACAAAAATCAATAAAAATGCGATATTCCTTTAACTTTAACGTTAGTAAAAGTTGACCGGAATTTGGTTGCTAAAATATATATTTCTAATATATATGTATATATAACAAAATTATAAATCACATGTGATTGTAAATATTCCATCACTTGTTATTTTTAGTTTCCAAATGTATGCTACTCTATTTTTATACATCTAATGGGTATTTCATATAAAAAGTAAACGAAGTTAGGCAAAAACCCTAAATCCCAAAAATCCCTTGATTTATTTCTAATGCTCATACACACACACACACACACCGACACACCCTCAAATACATAGAATGGTAAATAGAGCATGTGAACAACAATAACAACTTCGGTATATCCCGCAGGAACTAAATTGTGCCAGCGGCGGTTTCTTTGCTATCTACCACTACCCGGCCACCCCCTCCCCTTTCCACCCATACACGCTCTGCTTTAGATATTGTTTAGATACTCGTATCCTGCTGCCGCTCAAGGCTCTCAAGGAAGTGCGCAAAAAGCACGAACATGCAAAGTGAAGCTAAACGAAAGTGCCTCAATTTAAGTTGTAAGCTGATTTGCTAGAGCATACGAGTAATATGGCCAACGCACACACACACACACACACACACACACGCACACACACACACACTGTCACATTTGTTTGTGCACTTCATGTGCGTGAGTTGTTTTGTGCGCCTTCGCTTTGCCGGCAGCTCACTGAAGTAGAAAAACTTTTGGCTGTAACTGTGAAAGCAAATGCTCAAAATTAAGGCAAAACTTTTGGCCATTTTTCTCTAACTTTTTATGAAGTTGTGCCGAGTATGTTGAGCTCGCCTTGGAGTTTGTATGGCAAATATTTCCATCAGAGATGACTTCGTGATCGCCAAAAAAAAAGACTTAGTCACAAATTATTGGAAAACTGTTCAAAAAATATAAAAAGAAAAAACATAGAAGAAAATATAATTTTAAAAAAAAATTACAATAAAAAATAAAAGACTTTAAAAAAGTACGAAAAACACGCAACATTTGTTTTATAAATAAAATGTTTACATGGATGGAGAGAAAATACTAAAATCGAATAAAAGGAAGAAACTAGAATAGACGAAAGAGACAAAGAATCAGCTAATGACCTGTGAAGCCTATAGATACATTTTAGTGATAAGAAAGTAAACAAAAAAATAATAAACAGAGGAAAGAAAAATACAAGTAAACGTTGAGGCTATCAGAGAAACAGAAAAAGAGCCTTCAAAGCAAGGTTATCAAAAGTAGTTATCACAGAAATATTATTTTATTTGCTCAAAATCAATAGAGTAACTCGGATTCATCATTTAAAAGGCAGACTTTATTTCTTGTTGGACCGGACGCGTCTTGTCTTTGAGTTGGTTTTTGGATTATTTTTTTTCTCCTTTCTTTTTTGTCTGGTTTTGACACAAATCCCTTTGGTGCTAAAGCAATTTATGCGGTTGTATCTGACGCAGAGGCGCAGGGAGAAAGACGAAAAAGATGCACACACAAACACGTCACATACACACATACACACACACACACAAGAAACCACTAAAGATGTGCGCTCTGTATGTGTTTATGTATGGGAATACGCTTTTTGTATAGAACACATGCACTTGACTGGGTTTTTCGGTTATGGTTGCTCGGTTGGTTGGTTAGTTGGTTGCTTGGTTCCATGCTTGGTGCTGAGATTGGTTGCTCGGCTCCGACTGCATAAGTGCAATTTTATGTTTGCCCAAGAGTTGATAAATGGCAGCCAGTGGGTGCCCAAAAGTATGCATTCAATATGCGAATACAAATCTCAAAGTCAAATTCCCAGCCTCAGGCCTCCCCACCCCCAACTATATCTAAACAACAACAAAAGCAGCGCATAAAAAATGTAAATTTCTGCGCATAAATCTACAAATTGTCATACATATTGTACTTATATACGTAGAAGCATATTTTTTATGTGTATGCCATAACACGAATGTGCCACGCCTAACGAGCCAACCCGACGCCCACCTTTAGCTGGAACACGGTCGCAGATAAAACGCCCCGAAAGTAATACCCAAACATTTCGTGTCATAAATTTAACGATATAAGCGCGAAAAAAGCTACACAAAGCCAATGTCCCAAAAAATATATATATATAAAAGAAAACCCGAAAATACAAAGCAACATCTAAATGCAGAGTGCCGGAGATCAAATACCCTTTTATGGCTGCTTAAATAAAACAAAATTATTCTATTTATAAAATGATTGTTTTTTACAAAGTTTATTATCATATCATGTTTAAGAAAAGAAAATATCTGTCCCAAGTTCCGCATAAAAAGCTAAAAAACAACTTCGTTAAAAACCAACAATTTGGCTGTGCAATTAACGAGATTGTGTAAGAAATATTTTTTAAAAATATCTATTGATAAAGTTTAAGACGTAAAATTAAAGATATAGCTAGAAAAAAATTGGTAGATATAATAAATAGATATGGATACACTTAAGATAGATTTAAACTTAAGATAGATAAATATAGAAATACAAATATATGAATAGACAATAAGATAAATATATTTGTAGTCAGATAGATGATAGATGGCAGATGAATTTGAATATAAAAGACAAAAAAAATGTATATATAGACAGCGAAAATATGTATTGATTATTAATTAATCAAAGCACAATCGTTAAAGATGTGCAGCTACCTATTAAAATGCAAATACCCTTGCAAATATACCCTTGACTAAATATTGATTTACAATTTTTTGTGTTTAGAACATTAATTTATTTGGGCATAACCCGGCCATTGATATGGGCTTTACGAGATGCCGTGTAACGTTGGCGAGCGATAAATTAATTTAAGTGCCTGCAAATATTTTTGATAACGTGAAAAAATCAAACAGGCTGATCCAGAAAACTGCTGGCCGGAAATGGTTACGTGCCACGGCGGCCATTAAAGGAAATCAGCTGAATGTGTTACTAGTAAAATGGCTTAATTTTTTATTTTTTTTTTTAAATAAGGGGCAGAAAGCCTAGCCAAACATTTTTCCCAATATAAATGCAGCAGTTTGCACATTTTATTTGTCTTACGCTTGAAAATTTAATTAAAAACTCGAAAACATTCAAACGAAGTTTTTAAGAAAATGTTGCTTGGCATTAGCGTTGCCTGTGCGGGGGGCGGGGGCGGGGGATGGCAACGGGCAACGGGCCACAAATGGGCGGCAACTTGCCAAAGTTGGCGCATCGTTATCAGCGCCATCAACAGCAACAGCAGAAACAACATCTCGAACAACAACAACATCAGCAGTAACAACAACAACAACAGAAACAGCAACAACTCAGCGATTTCTCTTCGATTCCTTCGTTAAGAATACTTTTTAGAATAAATTCTGGCAGTCCTGAGGGATCGAACGTGGGAGGGTGGATGTTGTTTGTTGCGGGGGCGGTAAATTGTAGCTGGCAGAGATGGTTTTTGGATGCGGATGCTACGTTACGCTTCGTTTGATGCTTTCGCTCTTGTTGCTGTTGCTGTTGTTGTTGTTCTTGTTGTGGCTGCTATTGCTGTTGTTGTTCTCCTCGTCGACGATGGGGCCTGGAAAATTAATTGCATGCAAATATTGGCGAAGCGGCGCAAGTAAATATAATTTCGTTGTTTGCTCATAAATACGCATTATTATTTGGCAGAATGAAAATTAAAATGAACGAACAAAAGAAAAAAGAAACAGAGCACTACAAAAACAAGTAAAAGCACGTGGAATTTTGACGGCGAAATGTGTGTGAGACTAGAAGTTACCCTGTATACAGATTATTAAATTGTTGAACTACTATTCTATGACTTAATAATTGTAAATTTTTGGGAATACAGATATAATATAGCAAAATTCAAGAAATAAAAACTATATATAAATAATTGATATACATTTTATATATATTATATATTTTATTTTAATATAAAGGGCAAAAGGCCTAGACGTTAGAGCTACCTTTTTACAACTAATACATTATATGTTCTATATGTAATACTATTTTGTCTTTTCTAATGTATTATATGTAGTTTATTTTCATAATAAACAGAACATTTTATAAAAAATTGTATACATATAATTGCTACATTTAAAATATTATTTGAACCAATACTGGGTATGTCATACTTATTTACACAGTATATTTATTTCAACATAAGCGCTCACTGATTGTCCAATTAAATGTATTTAAAGATTTTATTTCGCCAAGACTTAATTTAAATGTAATTAATAAATTCATATTGACTAAACAAAAAATTGATATAAATTGATTTCTTCTTTTTTATGCACTAAATGAATTCAAAGTTGGCATTTTCATGCAATCATATTCATTTAGCGCTTATAAATACATGGCTATGGTACATACCAAAACAAGTCCTTAAATCTCTGAACTGAACTTAACAAAATTATTGGGAGAAATTTATTGGGAATTTTATATGAGAAATCTATTTTAAATTTTATATTTTATATCTAAAATTCTATTTTTACCAATATTTAAAAAATATAATAAATGAGTTGTTTTTTATATAAGAGAAATCATATGTATAACATGTTTTAAATTATTAGCTCCTATTGTCTATGATAGTGATTATAATCCGAAAATTGATTTTGTACATCGGATTAAAAAATCGTGTTAATCGTCGATAAATCGAAAAAAAGATTATCGAGTTCAATATATCGATATATGTTTCGATTTTTTTTAACATCACTAATCTATGATAATAACTGACTCATATAATCTAAATAAATATAAACTCGCATTAACCTAATAAATATATTCTAGATTTGCCTAGCATTTACGAATCAATTATAGCCTAATTTCTCCCAGATTGATAATACCCTCGTTGGCCAGCTACAGGGTATACAAAATCCAGACAGCAACAGCGTCTTTTTCTGCTAAAGAAATGGCACGGATTTGGGGTAGCATTTGTAGCCCTCATACATTAGCAGATTTTAACATTATCTAATCGCTTTAAACAGTTTGTGAAAATGTTATTGCTTAATTAGCATCATTATCTTTGATGGGGTCACGCACAGCCGAGCGAGCAGGCAGAGTAGGGGGGCTAGAGCAGTGGCTGAAGGAGCAGCGCGGAGAGGGCAGGGTTCTGTGTTGGGTGGCTGCTGATAAATAGGGCGCTCGCTTGATAGGAGTGGTAATTAATGGCCAAGTCGAGTGAAACCATTTTCAAGTGAAGAGAGTGTTTGGCAATAAGAAGCCCAGGTGAGACCCACGCTGCGAGCAGTTTGTGATTGGGCAATAATTGGCCTATTCCAGTTCGTAGTAGCTGACTTTCAACTTCTAATAGCTCAAAGTGAAAAATCGTTTCAAGTGTTGCGCATAATCGTCAAGCAGTTGTTCATTTCACATACTTTTTGGCTCATTGGCAAAACTTTGGCCATAAATTATTATACGAAATTAGTCGCACAACCTTCCACAGAAACTGTGCAACAATTTAAAATTGAAATACAAAAAAAATCCCCTAGCTTTAGATAATATATGGCTGGCAGCCTCGGCTAAAAGTTAAATAATCACAGTCATGTCAGATAATAAATGATTAACGTGCCAAAAGACTCCACTGGTTCCCTGTTCGCCGGGACTAAAATTCAAGCCATTTATTTGTGACTTAAACACACGAAGGAAACAAGAGAATGCACTTTAAAGTTGCCTGCTCGCTTTTCAGCTGATTATGACAATGTGGGTGTAACCAGAGTGTGGTATGTATGCTCGAGATAAGTATAAAAAAAATAATACACTAGTATTTATACAGAAAACATATATTAATTATGCAATGTTTTTTTCTACTTTTGCAGAAGATTATTATATATTTATCCCCTACAATATTATTTCAATTAGATTGCCAACCGAGTCGATAAAAAATGTTTTTGTATTTCATAAAGCTTCAATAAAAACCATAGATAAAATGTCTGCACACCGCTTTATGTTCGCTTCGTCAAACTTGTTTTTCACATCACTAAACCCACTTTTTAACTCGAACCTTGTAACAAAGGAAAATATTATATTTATTGTTTAAAGGAAAAAATATATTTCTCTACCTATGTTTTTTTTTTATTTTTAATTAAGAGCTGGAATATTATCTAGAAAATTCATATTAATTAATTAATGGGTTCGACTAATTTTTTTGTAGGTTCGGTTTTCGATTAAAAAAAATATTTTAGCTTCATACTCGAACCGCCTTGATAAAAGAACAATTATTTAATGAAATATACCACCCATCGACAAAACGTCTTCCAGGGTGTTTAATTTACCACCTCAAAAAAAATATTTGTTGTTACTTAATAAAATAAAACCATATTTTTACCCTTTAATCAAAGCCAAATAACTTGGATTATTAGCCCAAATAAAACTCGCAGATATTTATTAGATATAATTCGACTTTATTTCAGTTTTAATACACGTCTGAACAGACTACTGTGACCAGTTGCAGCATGGCTGACAATTTTACTAAAACACAGGGTATACAGAAAATATATATAGAGCACATAAATGTACCGAACATGCCGAAAATCGGGGACAATTTAGAAACTCAATTGGCACAAGAGCGCCGTGCCGCGTATAATCCAATGGGAAATGGGCGTATTTGGATTACAGTTCAATAGCATGCCCACCACAAAGTTGGTACTGTGTCCGGTGGTGGACAGAATGCCGCGACGCTCGGCCGTCTTATAGAGCGGACACAGGTAGTTGTGTCGTTCGGGCAGATCGGTGCGCTTGAGCGGCCTCAGCCAAATCAGGGGCATCGTGTCGAAGAGGATGCGTGGACGCGATTCGGCCAGGTATTTGCTCTTGCGATCCCAGCAAGCGCCCTCCAGGTAAATGCCATAGACGTAAACACCGTCGACGGGCCCGCTGAGACCACCAATTTGCGTCTCCTCCAGCGACATCACCTCATAGTCAAAGGCCAACAGATCTATGGAAATTACATATTTACGGGCGTAATTCTGCTGGGCGCCCGTGAGGAAAGCCTGCGTGAAGAAAAAGCCCGACAGCCAAAAGGTCGCAGGTGCGCCATGATCGTACCAGTGCTGCAAGGAGAACAAGTAACGAGTTAGGTAGTCGAGGTTGCCCGACTAGCAGATACCCTGTACCCAGTTCTGAAGAAAAAATTATTTAAATTAGTGTTCTATACAAGAACTGTCATACAAGAATTTTTGTTAATCATTGCAAATCTACGGGATATGATCGAAATACCAGAAAGGAAAATCGATATATATCGTATATTTATATATATCGATGTCGTTAAATGCGATCTGCGTACGGTATGCAAGAACCTATTTCCAAAATTTCAAGTCTATTCTACGAATTATCGGGCTGAGAATCGACATTTATCGGTATGTTAGCTATCGATATTTTAAAGAAAACTTCATGTGCGTAAGCATATTATATTTCAAATTTACAATTTAAAAATCTGAGCAAAATATCGATATTTATCGGTTTGATAGAAAAATTATAAATATTTGTCAAGAATTAAAAGTAAGCTATATTTTCGAATGGTATACATCGACCTATTAAAATGTCTGATGTTGAGATGATCATAAAAACAGACTGACAGACAAACAGTAATAACCAGATCGACTCAACTTGATCTACCAAGAATAAATATACCTTAAGGGATACAAAATGCCTCTTTTTGCATGTTACATACGTTTGCACAGCTGCAATATATATGTACAGGGTATTGAAAGTGCACCAGTGTTTGAACCAGTGGCCTAGTAAATATTTGTGCTGCCAGGGACAACAAACTTGGCGGTTGCCATGCCAAATTGTTAGCTCGATGAGCGCAACTTACCTGCAGGAATTCCAAACGTCGCAAAAAGTCCGACACATAGCTGCCAAGTGGCTTCAGGCTGGGGTAGGACTTGCCGGCCCACATGGCGGGTATTTTGGCAATCAGCACAGACTTGTAAACCGCCTCCACGGCAGCGGACATGACCACCAGACCTATTCAATAAACACAAAAAAAGAAAAAGAAAAAGAGAACAAATTAAAGAGCAGGCAAAGAAAACGTTGTCAAGTTTTAGTCAACAAACGGGTCCAATTACGAACTTCACGAAATTCAATTAGTAATCGGCCAACGAACGTGCAACACACACTTAAATGATTATTAAAAAGTTTGTGTTTTTTTCAAATTTCATATATATATTATATGTGCTAGAGTTTAATTAGACGAGAAAGAGAGAGAGAGAGAGAAGTATGCCAGCCCAGGAGCAGGCCACCATGAATGTGCTCTACGAGGCGCGTCGCCTGCGCCACAGCAGCACCACCTCCGTGATCAGCACGCCGCCAAAGGTTGAGCCACCCATTCCGCCGGTCAAAAAGACCAAGTCCAAGGAGCAGCTGCTGGTCGAGCCGCCCAAGCACGCCAAGCGCGTGACCTTCAGCAAGCAGCGGCTGCCAAAGCAAATCACAGTTAAAGAGAGCCAGGTGCAAACCGGGCTCGTATCGTGTTTGATAACACATCCGTCGCTCGATCCGCGCATAACAGGCGGTAAGCAGGATTTAAAATTAAAATAAAAAAATAAATAAGTAAAAAAAAGAAAAAAATTAATTATATAAACAATAGAAGAAAAAAAGTAAAACAAAACAAAATTTAAAAAAAATTAAGTAAAAAACAAACTAAAAAACGTAAAAAAAATAGAAAAAAAAAATGTCTAATCAATTAAAACATGTGCAGGTGCCAACAATCCGGCGGAGCGCAAGGTCGGCTGGTTGGCGCGCACGGACAGCGAATGCCAGTTCAAGGCACCGGGCATCGAATACCTCACCGAGCGCGACACGGACGTGGTCACATTCGAGGTCAAGATGCGGGATTCGCTGCAGAGCGTCAAGGACTATACAACCAAATGCGATTACTTTCCCCGATATGTGGACAAACGGCGCTACAAAGATCAAACCACACAAACGCTTTACAGGTAAACACTCAAGTAAACAGCTAAAATAAAATCAAAATAATATAAAACAAAACAATTTCCAACTCAGAGAGTCCTCGGCGCAAACGGTGGCCTATTTGCCCGATATTGTGGACAAGGAACAGGATGAGAATTTGGAAATATTCAATTTGGCGACACTGCTGCCCGGCGACAAGCCGCCCGGTCTCTATGAGGTGGAAATTTTGGAGCGTGCCCGCAAACGCTGGGCCTTCAACAAGGCGCTAAAGACGAACTTCCGAAAGCAGCTGCACGCGGCGCGCGAAAATGCGATCAAAAGCAAATATCGACCCATATTGGAGGCGTTCGAGTGGGAGCACTGGATCGAGCGCGAGGAGTGCATCCAGGAGTGCCAGATGATGCGCCTGGAGATCGTCATACGCATGTTCGACAAGCGCGAGAAGCAGATGCACAACGACTCCAAGACACGCATCGAGAAGGCCTGCGAGACGATCGAACAGCGTCGCGAACGCGGCCTGCACAAAAACGAGATCGAATATCAGCGGGCGAAGCGTCGCCTCCAGATCAAGAACTCGGGCATTCCGCGTCGCTGGGTCAAGCAGAGTCCGATGTACGCACTCGGCTCGCCCTGTTCGGAATTCTATGGGCCGCTCATACGGCATGGGGTGGATCCGTCGCGTCGCAATTTCGTTGGCGATGGCCGCAAGGCGTTCGACATGCGCATCGATAATCTGGAGCAGCGCGTCAATATGGACCAGCTGCAGTGTCCCTTCACCAAGCTCAAGGAGTGGTCCAAGCCCAAGGAATATGTCAAGGAATACGAACAGAACTTCTGCTCCGACAAGCATCTGCAGAAGCTATACGAATCTTTGAAGAGTCTGCGCTCGCAGGCGACCAAACAGCGGACATCGCCCAAATGCCTGAAGCGACGTCCCCAGCCCGTTTCCGAGACCGATTTTCGAATTTCGTACAACTACAAAGAAGTGGACGTACGCGATTATTTCAAGGAGCGCCGCAAGACGGAACTATTGCGGGGCAAGGAGACGCTAACGGCCGAACAGCTGTTGGCCATTCAGCGTCATGTTGAGGACGAGCAGCGGCGTCAGCGCCGGCCGGACATGGCCCAGGAGCTGTTGCGCGAACGCCAGCACGAGGATCTCGAGCAGCTGCTGCACATGTACGAGGGCAGCACCATCGGCTGGATCATGCAGTTCCTGTCCGAGGAAATGGAACGCCTAAAGGAGCAGCGCAAGCTGCACTTCTTCTCGATACTCGCCCAAAAGGAGCGCTGGCGTCGCGAGGCCGCCGAGGCGGGTCTGCGCCAAAAGGAGAACGATATGCGCCTGCTCTACGAGGACATGTTCCAGCAGAGCAATGTGGTGCACACCGAGGTGGCCGACGACTATATTAACACCATTCTGACCACCGATATGGCGCACGTGGCCGAATGCGAGGCCGCCGAGACCGTTGTCAAGATGGCCAAGCAAATCGATGCGGATATCCGACGCTGGCTGGACAGCTTCAAGCTTATACAGACGCCATTGACCTATGAACCGCTGCGCGAAATGCTGCGCAGCATGGTCTTTCCCGACTTCAACGTGCTGCTGCTGAAATACGAGAAAACTTTGATCGTCAAGTATATTGTGGACGATGTGCTCTTCGGTCGCATCTGGGATGAGCTGGAGAACTATGATATAGCTAGCTGCATAGCCAGCGATATGATTGATCGCCTGATCGATAACGATCTGTACTTCTTCTCCACGGAAAGCGAAAGCGAGGAGCCGCAGCGCACCTCCAGCCGCGAGGCGGAGGCCATCATACGGAAAATCATTCGGCAGGCGGTGCCAGGTCGACGCTGGAAGACCGAAACGGAGCGCATTATCCATGAGAACTATACGAGTCTGCTGGACGATGTCTTCGACCAGATTATCGAGAAAATGGACGTAGAACCGCCACCAGGCGTACCAGTTGAGCTGGGCTATGCATTTTCACGCGGCGACATTTCGCCCGATGACAATATACGTAAAATCACCCAAAAGATGCAAGTGGAAATGGAACGCGTGGAAACGAGCGCAGATGCTGACCTCGAGATGACATTGATGCGCACTGAGGTCCTGTCGCTGCTCAAGAAATTCAAAGTGGACAAGATAACCAGAGATCTGGCTACCGATGAGATTTTTGCCGGCGATGATCCCAAAAATGGCACCTTCGATGAACTGATCAAAATGGTGGTGTTCGAGAAGGCCGGACCGAAGCCCAGCGAGGAACCGGATATCGAAATGTTTAGCGTACCGAGCACTTTGGACATTGGCAACGAGAAGGACTTTAAGGAAATGCGCGAAAAAATGCACGAACAGAAGTCAATGCGCAAGTTAAAGAAGGAATTTTCGAGCACATATACCGATATTGGCATTAATTTTGATACGCTAGCAACGCAAACGCAACAGGTCGATCAGCTAATTAGTGCTCTGCAGGATGTCATTGGCGACAACTATGCCGAGATCGAGGAGGAGGCGAATACCGAATATGAGGCGGACGATGAGCGCAGCTGGCTACATCTGGAATCTGGCGAGGAGGGCGACTACATCTATGACGAAGGACACGAGGAGGAAGCCCATGAGGATTACGAAGAGGAGCACGCGTTGACGCCTAAAGCAACGGAAGAACAAGAAGTTAAGACTCTTGATGAGCCAAAGCCATCGGGAATTTCGCTGCTATTGGACGACAGCGATGACGATGCCGCCCAGATGAAGCGCACGTCCACCTCGTTCTTCCAAGCGAAGCTGGGCTCCAGCAAACCGAGCGGAACTTTCAGTAACTACGAACTAACGGTAGCTGCCGAAGAACTGCCGGCGCCGGAACCGGAACCGAATGCGGATGCAGAAGAAAAATATCTATTAGCTCGCTCGCAATCGCATCGCGAATAGGGGCAAATGCAAAAAAGAAAACCAAATATTGTTAAAGCTTGAATTAAATTAAAAGTTATTGCCACACTCACCCTTGATACCCTTGCGCAAAGTTATCAAACTGGTGCGAATTGTGTTCAGCAGCACATTGAAGCGGACCATTTCCTGCACGAGCACCGTGTTCATGCTCTGATGATACAGTGTTGGGTAACGCAGCAGAGCCGCCTCGCGATCGAATAGCTTGGGCAGCTTGTCCAATATATCGGTGGCCACATTGGTCACCACCTCCTCGGGCGTGAGCGCCTTGGAGCCCTCGCTGTCGTCGTGCGACCCGCTCGTATCCTTCAACGGCATTTGGTAGAGTGCAAGGAAGGGTGGACAGCATGTGGGATAGGTGGGTAGGGATAGGTTCTCAGGAAAACGTTGCGACAGCACATCTACGTAAACCCGTTGGGCTCTTTCCAATTTCTAAAGCGCAAGCGTTGTTGGCAAACAAATTTTACAAAAATATTTAGCTGTTTATAGAAGCGAAAACTTGACGTCCTTGAGCTGCAAGCAACTTACGCGTTTCTCATGAAGGTCCTGTGCGGCAGGCGTGGAGCAAATGAATTATGTTTAAAAATCGTAAAGTGTAAGCTCCCTTTTATGTTGTTGAACTTACCCAACGGTCCTTTTGGCGGCAGTGGGAATTGGGAACAAGCAAAGATTGAGCGAAATGTTAAGCAGCAATTTTTTAAGACTACGTATAAGAGTTTCTTTTTCGTGACACGAAGACAAAAGGACACACTTAGATATTTACCTATTTATCTATCTATCTATCTAGCCATCTAGCCATCTATCCATCTATCTATCCATCTATCTATCATCTATCTATCTATTTATCTGTCTATCTATATATCTATCGAACTTTTCGTCTTAAATAACTTCTCTGATAATTCTCCGATCGTTATAAAACTTCAAGGGCATTAAGATGGTTTGCAAATTGGAGCATAAATAAATATAAAATTCAAATAAATTTGATATTCCTAGCTCTTTTATTTTCTTCGATATATGGTTGAAAAACTAAAGCTAGAACTCGATATTTATCAATTTTGGAAAGCTAAATGGGCATTCTAAAGCCCAGATTTTAACACAGGATATTGCAGACAAAACCTTAATACTCTTTTGCAATTTTGATGCAATTTAGCTTTCTTCATTATAGGATAGGGGACTTTAAAACGGTAAATATATGTCAATTGCTTTCAAACGGTATTCCTTGATCGTGTAGCATAGTGTTGAATAAAGCCGACAAGCATCGGGATCTACTTACTACAAACTAACTTACAGACTAGATCAATACAAACTTGAATATAATATTTCACTTGAGTTTCCTGTAAGCCACATTCAAGGTACAATAATAAGTACTTTGTATAGATATATACAAACTTTGGTATCAGTACAGTTGTAACTGAATCTGTACCTTGAATGGGGCCAAGGTACTGCACACCACATACCTGTGTCAAGAGCGTGTGCGAGAGCAGCATATCCGTTTCCTGTTGATCCTTCATGATGTCCGCATTCGCATGGAAGCCAAATATGGATGGTGGCGATATCTGCGGCAAATCACGCGTAAAATTTAAATACAAATCGACATCCTTAAACACGGGCACATAGTAGAGGCCAGTCTCATCCAAATAGTACGGTTTCTCCAGATCAATAACACCCGGATTGTAAAAGCGATCCAAAATGGTTTTCAGCGTGCGACGATCCCAATCGTCGGTGACACGCCCACCATAATTACACTCGCCCGTCAGATAGCGTAGGGCATCATAGTTAACCGTCTCGTATTGATTGAGGAACATGCGCAACTGCATCAGCGAAATGCGCAGATCCGTCTCATTGAATTCGTAGGGTATATTCCAGCCGATGGGTCCAAAGTAGCGACGCTCCTGGATGACGGCATGGAAGAAGCACAGCGAGAAGATCAGCTGCTTGAAGATCCGCGGCTGTGTGCAGGACTCGTACCACTCCAGATCGCTAATGGGATCGCTGATCATCGAGCGCATTATGTTGGAGCGCAAGCCTTTGGGCGGCTCATTCGTCATTTTGATGCCATTCTGCAGGACGACAACCGGAAAATGTTCGGCCGGATAGGAGGTGAGCCACAAGCGGAAATCGGGATGCGTCGAATCGGGCAGCAAATTCTCGCAGACCTTCTCCAGCGAGGGCATAAAACTGGCCGCCAAATGGCAATTCTGCAGCACCACCCAATTGCCCAGCTTGACGCCCTCATCGATCATCTTAATGGCAATGGGACCCTGGCCCTGACCGAGTGACAGCGAGAACAGGCGATTTGTGCCGAAGCCCTGATCCTCGGCGAATTTCAGCAGCGTTGCGGTCGGATCCGAGCCGGGCGTCAAAATAAATATCAACGGGACACAGCAATGGGAGTCACCGAAGGAGGCCATCAAATCGAATTGCGGCGGATCGACAAATGCTTGACCCAACTCGCCGGCGACAAAGTTCAGCACGGCTGGGACCAGTTTATCGGGTCGAAAGACGCGCAGCAACAACAATTTCTGGAATACGGAGAGACGACTAGACCACTCCGTGGGTATGGAGTTATTGTCCTGCGGTGTTCTCGAATCAAAGAAAATTTTCCAATTGTCCGGATGGACGGTAACATCCTCGTGCAGTCCTTTAAAGCTGGTCAACGTCGATAAACGGCAGCATTCATCCCAATTTTGTACGCCCAGCCAGAATGTGGGATTCTTATACGGATTCTCTAAGCCAATGCCGCCAGTTAGCAGGAACATCCATTCGGCATTGTCAATCAAATTTTCATGCTTCATCAGATTGATGTTCAATATGAGGGAGAACAAGAGCTTATCCTGTTATGGTGCAGAAATTGAATTAGTTTTTTTTTTTTTTTGGGGGGTTATGTAAACAATCTCAGCAACGGTTTCGGATAACTTTTCACAATTTTCATTTTTAATTTTTTTATTTTTTTTTTGATGCAAGAAAATTAAAAGCCAAGGATCAAAGGGGAGCTTATGCAGCGTGGGCAAGGACAAGGGCAAGGGCACACGGCATTATTGACTGAAAGCATCATCAAGTCAGAAAGGACCTGATTTTATTTTCGCATTTTTTCTGCCCCACTCTGATGCCAACAAGGTTATAATATTATTCCCACAGTAAAGGTTGCACAGTGGAATTAAAATGATTTTCTGAATACATTTTACATATCATTCCGTTAGCTTCTTAGCTCCTGTCAAGGCTTTAGTTTTTGGACTAGTAGAAAATAACCTTTTCGATTATTTCTCTAAATATGTATAAATATATAAAATCTGTAAAATCTATAAAAAAATTAATAAATTGTTAGCAGTAACACAAGATTTAAACAATGACGATGGTATCTCAACTAATACAATCATACTTATTATTATAAAATTAACAATTTTAAAAGTAACAAACTGTTTCCTACCGTTAAAGGTAGCTGTTCACATTGACAGTAACATGTCAAGTCTGTCTTTTATCATATTCGAGGTTAACTTATGTAAGATTATGTTTTTAAATCGAAATGAGGTCAACTTTTAGCAATTATGAAGGTAGCCCAAAAAAGTAATAAAAATATAATATTTTTAACAGTAATAACCCATTTCTTACTTGTTAAAGTCACTGTCAATTTTGACAGCAACATGTCAAGTTGATTTCTCATCAATAAAAGTTTTTATTTTATTATTTATCGAAATAAAGAGTGGTTGTAAACTTTGACAGGAACTTGAGAAGTCAACTTTTAAGCAATTATGATGATATCTCAAATAATAAAAATATACTTGAAAGTAACAACCCTTTTTCTACTTGTCAAAGTCATTGTCAACTTTGACAGCAACATGTCAAGTTGATTTCTCATCAATTATAAGTCCACTTTTTACAATAAAACTATTTATTTAAGTATTTAACAAAATAAGCAGTGACTATCTGTCAAAGTGGCTGTTAACTTTGACAGGAACATTAAAAAACAAGTTCCACAGTGCGAAACTCACGCACCTGGCACGCAGTATTAAGGGGGCATTGTCATCTGAAGTGGCGACAAGGAAAGAGTCCTTAAAGCCAACGCAAAGGAATTATTATAACTCAGTGAAGCGCAACGATACGCAGCCACAGAGAAAATCAGGCGCCCAGTAATACGCTTCAAATAAAACGCAATGAGATTATATCGCAATTACGACAAACACACACACATACACACACACACAAAGAGAGAGAGAGAGAGAGGCCCACAAAAACCCATGGCTCAGCAATGACCCCAACTGAACTAACGTTTGAGGATAATTGGCATTGAGTTGAAGTACTTACACGCTCGAAGAGACTGCGACAGATGTTGACGTACAGGCTATAGGTGAAATGATTGCGCAAGTCCTTCAGACGGGCCTCAATATCATCGACCTTTTCGGTATTATCAATCGACGACGTGTACAGATTGACAAACCAAACCAAACTGTACTGATACATGGGATCAATATTGGCCAGATCCACTGTAATGTTAAAGGAAATGTTAAAGAGAGTCTTGCTGTTAAGTAACATTTAGCTTACCTATGGTGAAGAACAAAATTGTGGAGTGCTCCGCAATGGGCACATAGCTGAGACGCGCTAAATCAATCTGTTTTTCGGTGGCTTCCGTAATTATCTGCTTCTCGCTAATATCGTTGGCAAGCGCTTTAGCCGAGCTCAGAATCTGTACAGCCGTTTCGTCCTCCAATATATTCTCGGCGGAGGAGAGCACCTCCAGTATCTGATCTTCAGTTTCTTTCAGCATACGCTTGTTCTCAGCGCCCTGGACGATTAGATTGTTCTTTTCCGCCTCCAAATCGGGCCGTTCTCGGGCCACCGTTATGCCCAGCAATTGATCCTGTAAGCCTTGTGTGGTAATCATGAAATTCAATAGGGTCACCTTGACCGCCACCTCGGGCAAATAATGGGGATTTCTCAGCTTAGTTGTCATATAGAATCTGTTCAGAGTTTATGGAGAAATATTGAAATATATAGTATAATGCCAATATATAGTTTATGCATCACCTGAAACTGTAATTATATTCAATAACCGAATCGCCCAGCTTAATGCACATGGTGCCGCCCTGTTTGAACAGTTGCTTCAGCAATATGGCCTCGAGTACGGGATCCAGTTCCTCCCCAATATTCTCCAGCAACACGGGTAAGCCAAATTGTATGGCATTTTCGAGCACGCGCGTATAATCCGCCTGATTCAGCCGTATAACGCACAGTTTGTTGTTTTTCTCATAGTTCTTAATCCATTTATTTGCCTGGCCCTGTGGATCAATCATCAACGGCCAACGGCGGGCATTTCTATAAAGAGATTATGGAAAGCATATTAAAATCCAATTGATAGGGTTTAGCATCCGGAGCTGGACCAGATACTATAGAAATTGGAAATTTCATACTAACAGAATTTTATTTCGAACAAGAGAGGAATGGGGAACTTTTTCAAAACCAGAAAGAAAATTGTTTTGCGTATTGTAAACATTTATATTTATAAAGTACAGTGTTGTAAAAAAAAACAAAAAAAAATTCAACAGAAAATTTTTTTCTAAGCATCCAATAATACATATCAAATTTGTCTAATTGAAGTTTTTATTCTAAAAAATCAATTCAAATTAATTAGGTAAATATTTTTAATTAAGTAAATATTTATAGTTAAGTAGCTGCAAAGGTAATTGTGAATTTAAAAAAATTTTAAATTATTTTATTGCGAATTTTAATATTCATAAATATGGCAGGAAATTATTAGCAAAGTATTACCAATAATACCTTTATTTATTTTTAGTTATTTACATACCCTCTCTATCTAAAGTAACTATATATATATATATATATATATATCATTCTAATTATATATACTACAAAAATATTTGTAAATTCGAAATATCTCTATACTAGAACACTTTTAAATATGTTTACAAAGCACAAAAGTTCCATGTAAACAATGTTCAATCTCGTATAACTGTAAAAAATACTAAAGAAATTGTAAATATGATATCAAACATGCAAATTCAATAACGAAAAAAGACGACAAATGTACACAAATATTTACTCAAATACAAAAATACATATTAATGTGCATGTATGTATTATGCAATGACTGTTAAAGTCTTTATGTGCCTGTGCGATAGCTCACAGATACACAGTCAAAGATACAATAGGCAAATCCAACAACAAGAAGAACAGCAACAACAAAAACAACAACAACAAATGGACGCTTGGCAACGGGCTTGGCTGCAACACATGACAAATTCACACCGAATACAAATTGTTCATGCGAATGAATGAACATTTTTGTAAATTGAAAACTTGATGAATGAAAAATATTTGATGCAAAAACAAAGGAGCCAATTTCATGCGCACCACAGAGGGTAAGAGACCATGAAAAATGTCAGCGAATAAATGCGCATACAACATACAGCACCAACCACTATACATCCATATATATACATATATATGTCTGTCTGTAGTCGAACTGGACAGACCAGGACAATGTGTAGTATAATGCATAAAGGAAAAGGCAAGAATGTGGGAGCTGCAAGTACTTGACCAAGAGATATGCGGCAAACATTTTTGAAATAACGAGAGATATTTTATTTCAGCACAAAATATGCCACATATAAACAATATATTTTTGCACTGACAAAACATTTTGATTCTTGAATAACTTCCTCTTTTTTAACCAAAAGTCCTTGAATTTAAAAAATAGCTAAATTACTTTAAAATAATTTTTCTCTTATTTCGGGTATGAGGGAAACCCAAGGCTAGAAGCCAAAAGGATTCGAACCTGACATTTTTTTTTTCACTAAGCACCGAAACCAGGCTGTTCTTAAAAACAGTCGAACCTAAACTCAAAATTAAACACAACTTATTAAAAATCAAAAAGTTAAAAATAAAACGTTTTCTACTCAGGTCACAATTTTACAAACAATTTGTAACCCTACAAATTACATTATATGACCCTAAATGTATATGGTAATGGTAATTAAAACAAATTTTTGCTTGTTTATAATTTGTATAAACACAGTTATTTTGTTATAATTTTATAATCTAAAATTGTTTTTATTTAAAATTGAGAATACAGTGATGAATCAAAAATCAAACAAAAACGTGATTTTATATGTGATACGTGATTTTTAAATACTGAACCTAAACAAAGGCATTGGTTAGAAGCATAAACCAAACCACCAACAATATTATTTCCCCTACATATAAAATGTATATACCCATTTTATGAGTACAGGGCATTAAAAAAACCTTTTTAGGAGCGAGTGTGGTAGGCAGTTGAAATGTAAAAAGTTGCCAGAGTTCAGAACATCACAAGGGAGAACGTTGAGAACGGAATGAAAAGTGAATATCCAAAAAATTGTTGTTACAATGTAAAATGCAATAAAAGAAAACCGAATTGACAACAAAAGGAATCTGTTTGGTAAATCACAAAAGTTCTACACAGCTGCGGGATATTTTCACTTGGCTTTTCTCTCTCTCTCTCTTTCAATTGAAACACAAATAGCTGTCTTAAAGCTAAAACTGAAATGGAAACACTTTAAGATTAAAGCGAAAAAGGTTGCGTTTGCCTGCTTAGCATGCAAATCTCTAAAGGCAATTCTCGCATCCAAATTAACATTATTTAATCAAACATTTATGCAAAGAGACATGACCCGAACCGGACCCTCAACGACCGACTCCGCACCTGCTACCCCACATTAGCAATTTATGTTGCGAATTCTGTCTATGCGCTGGGGAGGGCAGGGGCAGCTCCATGCGGGCAACGTGTCAGCCCAATACAACAGGAAAAGCTAAGGAAACAATTTAGAATGTTCCAGATGTAGGTGCCCAGCTTGAAAATATCCTGTATAAAGCCTAGAATTTGCTTTAAGTACACTCGTATAATTTTGTATTTAAAATTTAAAATAATCAATAAATAAATAATAAGTAAATAGATTCTGTGTTAACTGTTTGAGCGTTATGATAATTAAGACTTAAGGATAGCCTCCTGAAATGTTCAATTACTAAAAATCAAGGCCTAAAACTTTAAAAAAATCTTTGGGTAGTATTCAAAAAATAAAATATTCTCGACTTAGTTTAGTGTGGCTTAAAATTATTATTTAATTTTAATCGGTAATACGAAAAAATCGATTGCATTTCATTTCCCTAGCTCTTATAGTGCTGATGTTGATAAGTTTATAGAGACTTTCGATTATTAAATATTGAAGCGAGTTATCAATAACTTAATAATAAAAAATAATTTTTTTTTGATATATTTTTAAATACAGGGTGTAAGAAACAGAAGAAAAAAAACAGACACAAACTAGAACACACAAATACAAGTTCAATAAGCTATGTTCAGAAAAACCTTGGTCTAAAATTATTATTTAATTTTTTCGGTAATACAAAACAATTCGAGAATATCGATTGTTATAAAAAAAACTTAAATTTCAAATCTCTAGCTCTTATAGCGCTTATATTAATAAGTTTATACAGACTATCGATTATGGATTATAGAATATCGTTTATGGGATATTAAAGCGAGTTATCAATAGCTTAAAATTAAAAGACTGTAAAGATAAAAAAAAAATGTCTTAATAAGCTCACAGATGTATTCTTCCTATTGCCTCTTACATGCTTTCGCACAACCTTACCATAATTACAGGGTATAAGAAACAGAAGAAAGAGAAAATAAAAGACTAGAACAAATACAAATTCATTCGTCTTGTGTCCACCAGGACACCACCAGGAGTAGCTAGTAACTAGTGGCGTCTGAACAAATCCCAACATCATTCATTTGCCATGTCTATGGGTTAAAATTAAACGTAATGCGCCCGGAGCGCACATTAATCAATTGCTTATCCTTTGTGCAGCAGCAGCGGTGGCAGAGTGGTGCTGGCGGTGACGGTGACGATGGCGGTGGCGGTGGCTATGGAGACGGCTGTGGCGATGGCTCTGGCGATGACTGTGGCTCACACCTCAGGTATTTTGGGCATGCTCCAAATTACTTTGAACACTCGGCGAGGCAGGCAGCCAAGAATTTCCTTTATTAAATCGACAGGAGACATGGAGTGGCATGTGGTATCGCGACTGTGGAAATACAACAGATGCGTAATGCTCTAACACACGCATCAAACATGAAAATTCTTTGCTCCTACAACGCCTCACACCACCCAACAGCCCTTAGTTTGGTGTTGCTTGTGGTGTTTTTGTACCTTGAGCTAAAGCAACCACTGGCGCATGCGGTGCTCCTGTGCTCTGGGTCGCATGCGGGCGCCTCACACACACACACACACACACAGATGCAACCCCAACCCTGTCCGCCGTGCAGCATCCGGTGCTGTTCTCACACTCTCCTTGCCACGCTTAGCGGCATATCTTTAATTTTCTTAATATGCGTGAATTCTAACATTTTATGTTTTGTAATTAGAAACAAGGAAGAACAGTTAAATACGGTATGCCGAAAATTTGATACCCTAGCTAAGCTCATTAATCAAATTGCGCACAGGGGCAACTAGGTAATATAAATAGGATTATGGTATTTGCTAAACTTAATGGAAAAAGTATTACAAATTTTAATAACGGCTGTAAAATAAGTATTAAGTAGTGGGCAGATAGCTGTTGATAAGTTTTCTAAACGAAACAATCTTCGATGCAGTCTAACAAAAATTTAAGAATGGGGAACTGTATTCAAATTTCCGAGTAAACACTTGTACATTTTCATATATAGTTTTTATCAAAAAATTTCACCTATTTTCGATGAACTCAAAAGATTTTAAATATTATTTTTAGAATATTTGTCTAAAAAATCTTTAATGCAAATTAACAACAATTAAGACTGGGGATTTGTATTCGATTGCCGAATAAACACGTATCAGTTTTCATATCTTATTTTAAAAACTAATAAATATTTTCAATGAATTCAATGAATTTTTGCATATTTTTTTAAAATTCCTTCCACTTATAAAAGTGTAAATGAAAAAAATGTATCAATGTAAATGTATCAAAAAAAAAGGTTAGGTTTATTAGTCTTTCAAGGAGTTATCATATTACAAGATATTATATATTTGGGATTGCTAAAATCTCCCAACATTTGTACTCCCACGCATATTTCGTGACAAAATAATAACATCCCATCCTATTCAAGGGCATATAAAAAATTTGAATTTCGTGCTTTTGACAGGCGCTCAGCCATAATTAGCGTGTCAGGTTGTATAATTGAACGTGGGTATATACATATACATATAAACATATATATTTATTATATATTTACAAATGTAAATGTATATGTATATTAGTTTGGTTGACTGAGCCACAGATGTTGCCGCTTTTTGCATCGATTTGTCAGCTAACGACTTTCTGGGGCGGGCATTTGCTCGGCTTAGACGCTTCCCTACTCACAAAAAAAATACAAAACTAACCCAATTCCAGTTTAATGCTAATACCCGTCTAATTATGATGACGTACTTAAGAATGTGAATGGGTTATTTGACCTGCATCTTTGAAGAATGTTAAATATCTTAACTTACCCAACCCACATCTTCTTGAATTACCTTTAAGAAAATCAACCCTAGCCCATTTTTACCCTCATACTTACTTCATCATGATGGCACTCTCAACGGAAAATGCATCCGTGGGCAGGCCGCATATATTCCAGAAACGTATCTCCACCGGTTCGCCCAACACAATTGCCAGCTGAAAGTCCGGCGTGCAGGTAACGCCATAATCCAAACATTTCTTAACCCATTTCCGTATTTGCGTGACACGAAAATCAATGGTAAACGGTCCCAAATAGGCAACAACACCCGACGAGATTAGCACATCGCCTGTCACGCTCTTAAAGCTGGCCTGCAGCATTTTGGCCGTCTCGGACCAACGCGTCCGCTCACCGCCCAAGCCAGAGATCAGTTCCTGGGCGCGCTGCAGCTTCTTTGTACAGGCTTCGTGCTCCGCCAGCAGTATACTATAAAAAGAAGAAGAAGAGTCCGTTTAAGTGAATAATCTTTTAAAGACAAAAACATTAAAAAAAAAAAATAATAATTTCAAAAAAAAATATTGTAAATAAAAATAATATAATAATGTATATATGTATATATACATTAGTATAAATTTACAAAAACACGAATGTCGTGCACGATATAAAAAGATACGCCCACTGGGGGCGTGACAGTTTTGAACTAACTAAGTAAGCTACTCACTCACCCATATTGTCGCAACTGTTCGTCCAAGATCTTCTGAATGGCCGCCAGATTCGCTTCGACCCGCGCCAGTTGGGCCAACTTTTCGTTGAGCAATTTCATGGCTGCATTGTAGTCCGCCTCGGCGGCAGCCAGAGCGATCTTTTTGGGCGCCACAACTTTGGCAACCACATCGTATTTGGACAGAGCAATGACCCAGCGACAAAGACCTTCGCAGGCCGTGGATGCCATTTTGATCTTTTCGGGATCGAAGGCTTCATTGTTGAGAATGCGCTGTTGCAGCTTCTTCATGACCTCCGGCGATATGTTATCCTTGTCGAAGTTGAGCAAACTGTCCAGGAATTTCATGTCGCTGAGCACACGCTTCGACGGGCCCCAGTAATCTTCAACGGTGCCCACGCCACTGGGATTGGGCACCTTGTCGGGCTTCATGTCCTTCAGGATGCAAACGGCTTCCATAACGATGCGAACACCAATTGGCGGACTCTTCATGGTCTTCACCACGGCTATGTCGGCGGTCGTCAGTGTGTTCAGGGCTGATAGGGCGGCCTCCAAAATGGGCAACGCCTCACCCAACTTGGCATCGCATTCATCTTTGATCTCCTGGGCGACAGCTGCCTGCACCTTGGCCGCCTGTTCGTCCTCTTTGACCATTTCGCGCTGCTCGGCAGCGATTTTACTATCGGCCGTCACTTTGGCCACCTGCTCGGCGACAATTTCGGAGGCCTCCTTCAGTTTGGGCTCCAGCGCCTGCAGCTGCTCCTGCATGACGGCCACCTGCTGTGCGGCAATATCCAGCTGCGAGATGCCCGTCAAATAGCGATTTCGATTTACGGTTATGTTGCTGTAAAGAAGACATCATTTGTTAAATCCGAGAATGAGTGTGAGGGTATGAGTACCCATGTAGAGGGTATTTTATATATTCTTAACAGCCTAGTTTTTGTTTCTGAGCCGATAGCAGATTTACTGGTCATTTGCAACGCCCTTCTACTCGATTTTCAAGAGTTCAGGTAAGCTTTATATGTTTTGGCATTATTTTTAGTAAAGTGCTTAAAGTGTTATATAGTGCGTTATCTCTCTATCATTTTTTTGGCTTTGGCTTTTATTGACTGACTTTTCCACTCTCTCTCTCTCTGCCCTATAATTCTCCATCTCGCTCGCTCTTTCTCTCTCTTCATCTCTCTCCATCTCTCTCTTTCTCTCTCTGCATCTCTGTCTCTATCTCCATATCTCACTCGCTCTCCCTTTCTCTCTTTCCATCTCTCCCTCTCTCTCTCTCCCCCACTCTCCCCCTCTCACTTTCCCCCTTCTCTCTCTCTCTCCCTCACTCTCTCCCCCTCTTCGGAAATCTGAAATTTTCTCTTATAAGTTTTTGTTTCTGAGCCGATAGCAGATTTACTGGTCAATTGCAACAACGCCCTACTACTCGATTTTCAAGAGTTCAGGTAAGGTTTTTATGTTTCGGCATAATTTTTAGTTAAGTGCTTAAAGTGTTATATAGTGCGTTATCTCTCTATCATTTTTTTTTTGCATTGGCTTTTATTGACTGACTTTTCCACTCTCTCTCTCTCTCTTTCTTTCCCCTCTATCTCTCCATCTCTCTCTTTCTCTTTCCATCTCTCTCTATATATATCTCTCTCTCCCCCTCTCTGTCTCCCCCCAATCTCTCTCCCGCCATCTCTCTTTCCATCTCTCTCTCTCTCGCCATGTCTTCCTCTCTATCTCCCCATCTCTGTCTCCCTCTCTCTCTCTCCCTCTCTCTCTCTCCCCATCACTCTCTCTCTCTCCCATATCTTTCGCCCCCTCCCTCTCTCTTTCTCTCTCTCTCTCTCCCCTCTTTTTCCTTCTCTCTTCTCTCTCTCTCTCTTTCTATCTCTCTCTCTCCCCCCATATCTCTCTCTCCTCTCTTTCTCTCTCTCTCTTTCCATCTCTCCATCTATCTCTTTCTCTCTCTCCCTCTCTCTCTCTTTCCATCTCTCTCTCTCAATTTTTTTAAAGATATTTCGATCTGACACTGAGCTTTTGTATGCTCCATACATTTTATAGGTTAAATTTGATTAAAATCGGACTTTTATATCATATATCAAAGGCACGCTTGCTGGAATACAGAGAATATAATTCAACTTTTTTTGTGTAAATTCTCTTAGTTAAACTATTATGATCCTATACAGATATGATCTTAACATATGTCCAACATTTCTTTGTTATTTATACACCGAAAAATGTGTCACATCACAATACATCACAGATCTGCTATATATTATATTTGCAAGGTATTTCAGCATCAGCAATATATTATATTTGCAAGGGTATTAAAACTTCGGCAGTCCGAAGATAGCACTTCCTTCCTAAATTTTACTCACTTTCGCTTTTGGCCAAGCAACGACTTAAAGGTCTGTATCAGTTCCAGATAGGAAGTGGGCGTCACATAATTATAGCGATGCAAGCGCGTGAAGAACTTGGCCGACAGCTCCTGGGTGGACGTATGGAACTCCATGCACATATCAATGGCGGTATTGCGCTCCAAGACAGTCAGCTCTTCAGCGGCCAGGAAACGTGTGGAAACAGCTAGCAGGGCATCCTCCGGCCACGGCTGGAACCAATCGATCGTACAGCAATTGACAATCGAGGGGAATTTGCGAATGCGATTCCGCAGGGCGTCTCCAATGGGCGACATGGCCAGCACAATGTGCAGCTGATCCTTGCAGGTCTGTGTGGGCAACACCAAAGCGTAATTAGTATGGAAAAAGTACAAGAGAAAAAAAAAAAAAAGAAAACTTGAATTCAATTATATTTCCCACCGTAACGAAGAAGTTAAATAGGGCCACGGGACTGCCATCGGTTTGTACGGCTTTATCGCGCTGTTTGTCGATTTGGGCCATCTTTTCGACCACCTCGATTTTCTCCTCGTTGGAGAACAGATTGGGCACCTCGCCCGAATTCAACAGATTGTTGATATCCTCCAGAAAAGACTCGTCTTTAATCTAAAATATTAAAAGTCTTCAACAGATGAGCAACATTTAAACCCTAACTACAATCTGTAACCCATTTCTTTTTTTATCTGATCAAAAATGTTGTCAATCAAAAAAAAAATAGAAAAAATTCAAAAATACAATTTTAAAGATAAGCCCACCTGAACGTCCGTAAAGAGAAATACGCCGTGCATTTCAGATGCACCGATTTTACGCAAGATGGCCTTGATATCCTCATGATACTCATACGGACCATACAATCGAGTTATTTCCACTTGAAAGAGCTCATAGTCGCATATATGCGAAGCCAATCGAGTCAAGCTCTGGCGCCCGGAGCCGCCAACACCGATGAGCAGAGCATGACTACGTGGCTGCTTTATGATGCGACATATGCGCGATAAATGTTCGATGGCAAAGCGGAAAAGCACCAGATTCATTGGTTTCTTCGACATATTATTATATTCGACTAGATACGCCTCCACAACGCTACGCAATTCCTCCAAATCTTGGACCTCAACATAGTTTTTGGTATCCGCTTTCGGATTGGTGAAATCACAATAGATCAACTGACGGAAATCGGACTCTTCCAGCTTTTTACCCTGCTTCACGAACCGGGCAAACAAACGCGTCGAATCGGTATTGAAGCATTCCTGAACCGTACCGCATAGCTTCTCAAACAGCCAACTGCGATCGCCATCCTCAACCAGACGATCGCCGTAGACACGCAACACCTCGTGCACCCAGAGGCGACGCATCGAGTTCATGTCCTCGGTTGCCTCCGGCACCGACAGCAGCACACCCTGTATTACGCGCGAAAAGTCACGCAAATTGAACAGATAATGTGATTTGGTCGGCGTGGGCAACAGATTCAACTTGGCGTCGTTGTAGACCGACAACGTGGCACCAACAATCTCATCGATGCAAGGATCAAACTCCTTCGAGAAGCCGCTGTCATTAGTTTAAAAGGACTTGATTAAGCATGCAACAACAAATTAAGCAGAATATAGTGAAAGCTCTCTTCGGCAAACACATCTTTTTTAAATAAAAAAAAAAAAAAAACATTTTTAAAAGGTATAAATAAATAATAATTCTGCCAAAAAAGTTTCTTGTCAGCTTTCGGAGAAAAACCGAGTAGAGCAAGTTGTACAAAAATAAAGTTATGTAAAAAAAAATGGTAGGTACCAAAAAGATTATGTAAGTAAAAAAAGGAATTTACATTAAACAAAAACTGAAATTTTTTTTTTAAGTTTTTAGGTACAACAAATCTTAAATTTGTATATTTATGACAAAAAAAAGGCTTCCATAATAAATGTTTGTACCAAAAAATGTTTTGTAACATTTTTGGTAGAAAAAGTTCATGTAAAATAAAAAAATAAAAAATATTTAAATGTACCATTAAAAAGTTTTATACCGAAAAATAAGTTGAATTTTTAGAACGTTTAAGAAAAAACACATATCTGGTACAGAAAAATTTAATAGACACAAAACGTTTTTTAATAAAATTTTTTTGTTAATAAATGTTTAAAAAAAAATCAAGTGGCAAAATAATAAAAAATAAATTTGTTTTTTTTTGTTAAAAAACGTTTTTGAAAACGCAGTTTGTTTAAAAACTTGAGCACAATAATGTGCCGACAATCGAAGATGTTCGCCTTAGGCAGTTAGCCGTTAGCAGAGCTTTCACTGTAGCCATAGAAAAAGTTATTACTCACCGCGCATCCAAATGCCAGAGCACAATCTTGCCAAAAATGGTGCTCATAATCTCATCATTGAAATCATCGATGGACACCACATTGAAGAAGCGCTGAAAACGCGGCGTTACCGTATTGCCCGTCGATGGCGGGCCCATGGCCACAATCATTTGCAAATCGATCAGCTTCATGGGTATGATATTCTTGCGATCGTACCACATCATGTGATCGAGCATCATGCGGAGCAGTTCAATGGGCGGCTGGGCGCCATAGTTCTCCTTCAGGGGCATGGAGACATCATCGACGAAGATCACATAGCGACTGTTCAGCGGTGGCCCAAAGACGCCCTTGCGTCGCTTGTCCAGCTTGGACATGATAATGTCCTGCGTCTGATTGGCCGACGTCTGCGCCGAGAAGCTGATCAACAGCGGCTTATAGAAATTCAAATCCATTTTCGTTAGCATAAAATCGATGACATAGACACTCTTGCCGGTGCCGGTGGGTCCCACCAGCATCAGGGGTTTGCCATGACGCACCAGAAGATCGAGCACGGCTGCGATGCGAACACTCTCGTTGGTCTGGATGAGGATCTGGTTGACGGGTATGTCGCGTGGCAGCAGCGGCGCCGCGTTCACATCGTCCTGCCACGGCTTCCACTTGCCCTTGCCCTCCTTAATGTAGCGATAGTCAAAGACCGAACCCTGCTTCGGTATGGGAAATATAAATGGCTTCGTCAGCGGCTCCACATACAAATCCTCCGTAACGCCATAAGTATCGTACAAGCTCTGCGGAAAATTCTTCTCCATTAGTGCACGGAAAATCACATTGAATTTATCCCGGCTCTCGGCGGTCAACGAACCGCCCAGCGACCAAATCGCCGAGAACATGAAAATGCCCTCGGTTTGGGCACGAAAATCCAAATCCGATATATTTGCCACATATTTCTCGTCCCTAAAGTCATCGATGAAGCACTCAAAGAAGTTCATCAGACTGACCATCAGATTGGTATCGGAGGTCGGTGCGATTTCCCGCAAACTCTTGCGCACCACGTACAACAGCAGCGGACAGAAGCGTGCGATCATCGAAGAGATCAAAAGTTTGCTAACGCTGTGAAATGCGGCGGGCAGCGTATTCTTCCACGAAGCAACCAACGGTTCCCAGCCCAATGAGCTGGGCTCCAAATAGATCATGCCGCAACGGGAAACCGTTGCCGGTGAGGCCACCTCCAGATCCATTGGCTCAAAAATGAGATTCGTTGTATTCGAGAGCTGTATTATCTCGCCCGACATCAGGCACAATTTCTTATTGTCATCGAGGACCGTATTCATGTTCTCAATCCAGATGGCATCCACGGGTCCATCGAAGATCAGCCATTTGCGATCGGGCGTATCGGAGACGGCAAAGATGCGATAATTGACAGCCAAGATGCCATCGCTCCACTCGTGCGACACGGCATCAAATTGGCCATAAAGCTGGCCCATCGTTATGGCCTTGGGATTGATGATCGTATAGATGGCGCGATTCTCTGAGCCATCCTTCTTCTCCATGCACTCGAGCGCCTCGGCGAGCACTTGATACGTGGTGCTCTTGCCGCCAAATGGATAACCCACCAGCATCAGACCATGACGCACCACGATCATCTCATACAACTGCAATCGAAGGGCATATTATTATTATTATTATATTAGTTTTGCTAGGTGATTTGCCCACCTGTTGCACCTTCTCCAGGACGAACGGCGTGCACTGTTTGTTCTGCTTCTCGCAGGCCATTTGCGTGCACGCATTGAAGAGGACGTAGTCCGCCTCGGGCAGCGTAACGCCCGGAAACAGATCGGAGGTAATGCCCTGGAATAGCGGTATATCCTGATTGAGGAACTTGGGCAAATTCACATCCTTAATGGAACGCAGCACAAGAATGTCCTCATTCTCATCGCGATAGCGCAGCTTTAAAGCTCCAGCCGCCTTCAGCACGGACTTGACAGCCCGCATGCCGTAATCGTAATGGCATTGGGTACTCAGCTGCTCCGAACAGAGGCGGTACGTGGCCACAATCTTGACGGACAGCGGCTTGGCCGTTAGGAAGCCGTAGGAGTAAAGTTCAATTTCGGAAATTAGAGCATAGTCCGGCACCATCATAGCCACAGAACGGAAGAGAGCCTATTCAGAGAAAGAGAGGGAGAGTATGAGAGTTTAAAGTTTATTTATTCAAGATTCTTAAAAAATATGCACAAGCACATTTTCAATGTTTAGTTTCATATATCATATGCAAAATAGGTTTTTCCTAATATATAGTCTATAGTCTATTACTCAAAATCGATATATACAAATTTCAAGCCCCGTTTTTCAAGCAAATCGTAGTTAAGGTTGTAAAACGGATTTGAATTGAACGCAAACCGAACTATTTTCCCTTTTAAATTGATTTGAATAATTTCAAAAGAACGAAAATTTTATATTGCCTTTCCTCACAGGCTGCAAGAATGTAATTCTTAAGTATTTCTACAAATTAAAATTTTAAAAAATATCTCTAAAAATGTTCCTATAAATAATTTATATACATATATTTTCCTCTGTGATATAAAATAATTTTTTTAATTTGCTTTCTTATGTAATACTAGTTTCACGGCAAGGGTATGGCATTGATTCGAACCGTAAACCAAACCACAGACAAATTTCTTTTGTGTTTCCAGACATTGATACACGAGAAAAATATACACATTTTGAATACCTTCACCCATCAACAATTTCAATAAATAAAAATAATTAGACTTACATTTTTTATAACTACTGAAAGCTGTTTTAACGAGCTTTAAATTTAACCAAAAGTATAAAAAGTAGTGTCAAAGATGAATCCAACCTTTAAATTAAATTCAACTAAAAGTATAAAAAGTAGTGTCAAAGATGAATCCAACCTTTAAATTAAATTCAACTAAAAGTAAAAAAAGTAGTGTCAAAGATGAATTCACCTTTTAATTAAATTTAACCAAAAGTATAAAAAGTAGTGTCAAAGATGAATCCTACCTTTAAATTAAATTAAACTAAAAGTATTAAAAGTAGTGTCAAAGATGTGCCCTAACTTTAAATTAAATTAAACTAAAAGTATAAAAGCCAGTGTCAAAGATGAATCCTACCTTTAAATTAAATTAAACTAAAAGTAAAAAAGGTGTGTCAAAGATGAGCCCTACCTTTAGGTTATCAGGCAACTCCGAACGACCCGCATAGCCGGGATTCATGGTAATGAAGACCGCGCAAGTGGGATCCAGGGTCAGCGTGGTGCCCTCAAACACCAACGTGGGTAGGCCCGAGTTAATGCCACGCTGTATGGTCAGAATCTGTTGGGCGACCACAGACAGGACCTCCAGATCGATGCGATTGAACTCATCGAAGCAGGACCAGGCACCGCACGAGGCCAGACCCTTGAAGAATTTACCCAGCGCCAGATAATCCAGACCATCGGAGCAATTGAATACGACGCACTGTTTGGCCACAGCCTTGGCCAAATCTTTGGTGGTCTCCGTTTTGCCCGTGCCCGCCGGACCCTCCGGTGCGCCGCCCAAATGCAAATTCAGGGCAGCAAACAGGGTGCGATAGCAACGATCCGTCAAGGGGGTGACCACCAGACGTGTGGTATTGCCCAGATACTCGTAGCCATAGGGCAGCGAGCAGTTGATCATGCGCGTATCCAGATTGTTGTCCTCCCAGTAATAGCGCAGCTGGCACAGCCACTGAAAGTCCTGCAAATCTTCGACCTCCTTTTCCACAATCTCCGCCAGCACGTCCCGGGCATGGACATCGAGCACGACCAGCGCCCCAAGCGTTATCCGATTCTGGGTATTCAAATCGCCGCGCACCAAATCGACAATTTTCATTATTTGATTCATGCACTTCTGCAGATATTTGGCCAGGCTCTCCTTGGGCGTTTCGCCGACGAAGCATTCGGTGATCTCGAGAGTCCAATAGGTCAGCGATATGGACTGCACACTCTGGCCCGGCCAGGTGAGCACCCAAACGTTGCGCTGCATCTTCACATAGCTGTAGAAGGCCTCGGAGATTTTCTGGTGTAAACTCTTCTTCATGTCGATCTCCAGCTCCAGCAACCATTTCTCCACCTGGCCACGTGCCTTCGCCGTCGATATGACATCTGCCAGCACGACCACCTCACGCTCCGAGGAACGCATCGCGGTCACCTCGAGCTCCTCGGTGAAGGTCAGTGAACCAATGCCCTCGAAGCATTTCTTGAGATGCGGCTGTACGCGTGTGGGATCCTTTGTCTCCGACAGTATCTCGAGCAGTTCATCATTGGACAGGAAGAAGAAGCGGGGGAAGTACAGACGCTTCTTCTCCAGATACGCATTGAGACCCTTCTGGATGACCTCGAGCAATAGGTAAGCCTTTTTCAGCTTGTCATTCATCTTTTCGATCTGGACCACGGTCATGACTCGCGGATCGGAGGCCACCTGCTTCATCAGCTCCTTCCAGATCTGTAAAAGGGTTGAAGAGGTCATTGAATTGACGTCAGTTGAACTAGCCAACAAATGAGAGCTCTCTAGTCGAGAGTGACCGACTAGCCTATGCCCTGTATACAAACATGCATATGCCATACATTTTTTTATTTTTATTTTAACTCATGTTTCATTAAATAAATATTTTAAGATGTCCTACTTTTAATATAAAAAAAAAAATTACGAATTTTTCTGTAAAACTCATTTGTACTATTTTTACGGCCTTGACAGTCTAAATTCTAAATTTCAGTTAAGAAGCGCTTCCCACGCTTATCCTCGGCATCTACAAAAGTTGAGTTCTTCATTTATGTTTAGTTTACGAGAAGCCATTTATTATACTTGGTGTCTGTAGATCTCTTAAAATAACACAATTAATTATATATGCTTAAAAATTGGGGACTGAAATCGATAGAGCTATCGATAATTCGAAGTAAACCTGCACAAGGTATACGAGAACTAATATTCCAAACTTCAAACTCTGGAATATGAATATCTATGTTTATCGATTTTGTGGAAGGGGAAGAAGTTATTAGTTGCAGTCGGGTGTTACCGACTACGCAATACTCGTTAACCATATACTAATAGCTTAACGAAGACGGTCTTAAATATGTTCTGTTTTTTGGAAAAATATATTTTTGTAATGTGGGGGGCGGCAATGGGCGAGGCCTGATTTTTTCGTTTCGATCTTAAAAGAAGGTAGTCAGAATATTTATGCGGCTTCCCGCCCCAAAATATATAGATTTATCGAATTGCCACGCCCCCGCAAACGCATTTAAAAATTTGTTGTTCGATCTTTAGAGGAGGTCATCAGTAATATTTCTGCAAACATTTTCTGTAACTAGATTTAAGACTAAAGGAGATATATAGATTAAGTCGAGCTCCCACGCCCACAGTGGGCGTAGCCACGAGAATTTATTCAAAGCTCTCCAGCTTCAATAGTGGCAATACAAATTTCGTTCATACGGACAGACAGTCGGCTAGAAGGCAGACATTGCACAATCCCAAATAGGTGTACTTTTTTTTCTCAAAAAAATATATATATCAACAATTTAAATTTCCGAATTTTTGAAACAGAGCGACGTGATTAGCTGACTCGGCTCAGCAAAAGTATATATAAATACTTTTGGCCACCTGCACAACTGCAATATACCCTATTTAATAAATATAAATAATATAAATAATAAATTTTCAATGTTCCCAAGGCATTTAAATGCACAACGCACCTTATCCACCGCACTGAAGCGTCGTCCCTCCTCGGGCATTTGTTGCTGAATATCGGGACTGCTGAAAATGGGCTCCAGATACATCCAGGTGGCCTGCACGCGCAGCCATTCGTCCAGGATTTCCTGCAGCAGCATCAGCTTCGCCTCCCACTTGCTGCAAATGCACAACGCGAATGAGAAAAGATGCGGGTGTGTGCGGGTGTGTGTGTGTGCCTGACATTGACAAGTGCTTAACAAAAGCTGGGCGTACTCACAGAATGTCTGCCTCAAATGGTTTGATATAAGGCGAGCTCTTCATTGTCTGCGTCTTGATGATTTGATCGTCCAGCAGAATTTGAATGTCATCCACGGCCGACAATTTAAAGGTGCCCGAATCCCTGCAAGAGACGATTCAATTGTGGTACAGCCAGGGATATAGTTTCACTGATAGTTACCTGTATGGCGATATGGAAAACTCGACGCCCTCCCATTCGTTGGCCATTTTGATCATGGCCTTCTCCAGATTGTTCTCCTTGGTGGCGCTCTCCGAAATGGCCTCAAATTTGGGCACATACTCGTCCAGCTGGTATTCGATGATCTTCTCCAGCGTCAGCTCCGGCGATACTTTAATGGGGAAGCCAATAATTTCGGATACCTGCTCCCAATGGCGCGCCTTCATGCCCGGATTGCCCAGCGTATTGATAATGGGCATATGTCCGCGGAACAGTTCCATTTGCTCGCGTACATCCTGGATGAGCTGCATTGTCGTCGGATGTTCGCCCATTTGCTTTTCCAGCTTTTGTATAACACGATAAAAGTTGGCCACATCCTGATCAATCTCATCCGGATCGAAGGAGCCAACTTGCGAGTACATCCACAGCTCCCATTTGTCTATGAAATCCTGGCCAGCATCGAACAGTGTTTTATAGGGTTTCAGCTGATCGTGCGCCTTCTTGCGCACCGGATACTGGGATAGATCCCAGCCGTAGGCCGTTTCCTCCTCGTTAATCTGATCGATGGTCTCCATGGCGTTGACCAAACGCGTATCCAGCACAAAGGCGCGTTTCTTATATTTGGACAGCTGCTTGATATCGCCCCAGGTATCGTACAGCTGCACCTGATCGAAATAATTCTGCAGCTCGCGACGGAACATCTCGATGCGTTTCTTGAGCAGATCCTGATACTCGATCACCTTTTCGGCAATGATGACGCGATGCTGATCAAATACGGAGGCCAATTTCAAATACCATTGGAAGGTGTTGCTGTTGTTTTTGATCTCCAGCGGTGAGTAGAGCGTATGATCCATTAGCCAAAGGATTTCGGTCATGTTGATCTTGTAGGCGCGCCTCCATGTCGGGCACCAGATTCTCCTCGGCATGGACCACATACGCCTTCAGCTCCATCAACTCGGCGGTATCCTTGGGCACGGTCAGCGCCTTCTTCGCTATCGTATCGTATTCCTTGCCCAGACGCGAAATTCGCGCCTGCTGATCGGTGACCATGCGGGCGAGCAGATCGATTTGCAATTGCCGGGCCAGCTGCTCGAGATGTTCAATGAACTTGTCGCGATGGAACTCGTAGAGGCCCATGCGTATAACGCCCCACACCTCCTTGGCGATGCGATCCTCCTTCTCCCGGTACTCGTACAGCAGCTCCGTGTACTGCTCAAAGGTGGCGTCGCTCTCCATGAAGCGACCGCAGCGCTCAGAGTCCATTCCATTGATCAGATCGATGAATGCATCAAAGTCCTGCAAACGCAGCTCGGGGCCAATGCGCTGCTCCTCGAGCATTTGGCAAATCCGATTTTTCGTATCCGCCACAATGCTGTCCGGCACGGTGGGCGTCAGGAACAGCTTCTTGGAGATCTTCAGATCCGTGTACAGTTTGCCCTCGATGCGCGGCATATTCTGCACCGAGTGCACAATGGAATCAATTACGCGCAGGAGTTCGCTTTGTATTTTCGAGAAGCCCGGCGTGAACGTAATTGTATCCTCTTCGGCCAGCATACAGGAGATTTCAAAGCCAGGATTCGATTTCTAAATAAGTTCATGAATAAATTAATTAGCCTCTTTAGAGCTTAAAAAACTATTTGAGGTAATAGTGGGTATTATTTAACTTTGTAGAAAAGTAAAAAAGGTTTATTTCATATATTAAGAACTCAATTTTTACCCATGATTGTGAATTATATGAATTAATAAAATTAGTTAGCCTCTTTAGAGATTAAAAATTATTTATGGAGTATTATTTACTTATTTACTGAGTATTATTTGAATTTGTAGAAAAGTGAAAAAAGGTTTCCTTAAAATCTTTTTGAACTTTGTATACTGTTATTTAAAAACAAAACAAAAATTGTTTTTATGCAAAAAAATTATAAAATTGTCTGAAAAAAAATTATTTTTATGGTTATTATTGCTAAAATCTCAAAAGTTTGAAAATATTCAATTGAGAGTACAAAGGTTTTTTAAAATATATAAGTTTGGTTTAATAAGGATATATAATTTGTCAGAGTAGTACAAAATTTCAGTCACGCCCACTACATATTACATCGTCACTGCCTTAAATTTACAGTTTTAAGGGAACCATCAGACAAAAAAACATGCTTAAACTTAACATTTTTTTAGTTTTTTTAAATTAATTTTTAAATATTTCCTTCAAAAATTACTGTAAAATTATTTGAATATAAAAAAGGGGGCATACAACAGATTTCCGCGCCTTTTTAAAGAAGTCTTAAACGAGATTAACCAAAAATTAGTTAAAGGTCGAATAAATATAAAAAAGCATAAACAAAAAAATCAAGCAACGTTTTGTACTCAATTTCCACGCTTGTAAATGGAATATTTTTAAAATAACAATTTCAGCTTCGTTTTTCGTGGATATATGTAAACATATATATACTCACACCAAAATCACGAACATAAATGATAATAAAGTGTGTTAAATTAATTTTCCAGCTTTCCACCCATTTTCCACTCGTTCGGGTGGAATTAGTAAAACAACTTTTAAATGAGTTGGGCATAGATATAGTCAGATTAATTGAAAGTCAAACGAATATAAAAAGGTTTTCCCCTCATTTTTCACGCTTGTTGGTGGAATTTTTGTTCAAACAGGTACTTACACCAAAATCACAAACATAATGGGCAAATGCCTTCAGGCTGCGTATGCAAATATCCTCCAGCTGTTGGGTCATCAGGGCGGCGACACAGTTGAAGAACCGCTTGACCAATGTCATATGCCGTATATCCGGCAATTGGCCGCGTTTGCTGGCCCGCAGCAGAGTCGTGTGTATCTCACCGTACCAGATATCCTCCAGCATGCTCTTGCCGATATCTATGTGAGCACCGCACGCATACTGCAAAGTTCGGGCAGCTCAGCCAATGGAGCTCAATAAATTCAATTGGTTTCGATAGACTTACGACAAAATTGAATAGTGAGAACGGCTGTTCGACCTTGCTGAGTTCCTCGATGTCGACCAGCGTCTTGCTGCTGTACTTCAAGCTCCAGACCTCCAGAATGCTGGCAACGCTTCGATGGATGCAAAAAAGTGTCGTCTTGAGACGATTGCGATTCTCATCGTAGCTGAAATATAGCAGAAGTTTGCCATTTAGACGTTTCGTTTATGCAAATTATCTTGAAAACGCGAAAACTTTTCACTTGAGCTACTTTAATACGGCCCATTAGGCCGTGCATTGGTCCAGAGCCGCCCCCCAACGCCCAAATTGGCCTACATTTTAATGAAGCCAAATGCTTTTGGCTATAAATTAGAAAACCTCGGTCCTCACACACACACACACACGCATACACACTCACATTTATCGATGGGCAACCCACTTGGGCAGCTGCACAACAAACTTTTGCCTTAGCAATGTATTCCGGCAGGACCGCACCGCCCTGCCACGCCCATTGGCTGGCTGCTCGGTGTCAGTAGCAAGTTCAATTCACTTTTAAGCATATCCTTTCTATACCCTATACGTATTAAAAATAGTTTAATAAAAAAAATGGGTATATTGCAGTTCGAATAGACAAAAGGAGCTACCTCAGAATCCCAGAAAGTATATATATTCTTGATCATCATTCACAGCTAAGTCAGTCTAGGTATGTCCCTATAAAACCAGGTTTTGGGTCGAGCACATTTTCGTAAATTTTTAAAAGATATTTTACTTTTAGGAAATTTTCTTAATTACTTATTTTTAGCTAATATTTTTTTTCTCATCCTCATTTATGCAGCCTCTGAGCTCAGGAATAATATTTTCTCGGATTGAAATTTTATTGTTCTTTTTAAATTAAAGCAAACCTAATTTTGAGCGAATATTATTAATTTTGAGCTTATGTTCGGCTAAATGTTTGTGTAAATGGTTCGATTTTAAAAATATTGTCTATATAAGTGGTCCATCCTGCTGTTCGTCTAACTGTCCTTATATCTGTATGTTTATAATTATTAATAATTAATTAGACCGAATATATTAATTGGATATATATATATATATATATATATCGAATGCAATAGGAAGCACAATTTTTTTTGTATATATATTTTTGTTAAATGCCACTGGTTTCTCAATATCGATTAAAAATATGTTTTCTACAGATGAATAGCTAAAAGCGTTACATTTAAAATAATAGTTATCATAAACCACACGAAAATCAAGTTTATTTCAGATAACGTTAGAGGCTTTATTATTCCGAGATCGATAAATATCGATGTTCGTCTTCAGTTTATTTTAGCATATATCCGATAGCTAAAAAGGAATAAAGAAAAGAATAAGTATAAAGAAGTATGTATTAAGAGCTGGCTACAGGGTAATACCGAGTCGCGCAAACCCAACTAGAGCACTTTTACTTGTTACAACTTATGTCTGCCACGCCCTCGCAGCCTCAAAGAATACCACATTATCCGAGCAGCAGCTTTACTGTTGCTCATCAAATGTCAAACCAATACACAGGAGGACTTAACTTGCAGCTATTCGGTGATGTGGCCGCCACTTCTCTACACCCCTGAGCAACACCCCCAACCCCTCCCGCCCGCCGCTTTTCCATTTCCGCAGGAGCAGCCATCGTAGTTGGCGGTTAAAAAGTTTTTCGGCACGACCCAAAGCGATTTTCGCGCTCCCCATTGCAGCCAGCTCTTAATAATGTCACGCCACGTTTTCTACCCAGATATACAATACATATATATATATATATATATATATATATATATATATATATACACACATATACATATAATCTTTACAACAGACTTATTGTCAAGTTATTTTATAAAATTTTGCGCCCTGTAGACTCATTTTGAATGAGTTATTTTTTTTCCGAAGAAACACACTACGAGTGTGTTTGTGTGCGTGCGTGTGTGTGTGTGTGTGGGTGTGATGTGCGAGTGTGTGTGGGTGTAATTGCATGTCAATTGCATGCCACAAAGCAACAAAATTCCCTTTCAATTCTGAAAACTTTTTAATGACTTTAACGGCTTTCCACAAGTTGAGAAATTTAAATTTGTCCAATAGCTACATTTAACATGTTTTTTTTTTGTAAATGATTCAAAATTGTACTCATTTGTGGGCAGCATTGATCAATTAACAAAAAAGTCAGTCCCCATAAAAGTCGATTCACTTTTGACAATGTTATTGTTATTGAAAATTTTGACCCATTCCCATTTTTAAAAGTATTTTAACCAAAAATTGGTTTTCCAGTTTTAAACGCAAAATGAATATTGAGGCCAAACCATTTACGGGTGTAACCGACTGCGCAATACTCGTTTACAGTATAATTGCAGCTTAAAACCGTCCAAAACTGTCGTAATTATTATTGTTATTTTGGAAAAAAATTCATTTTTGTAATTTGGGGGCGTGGGCATGGCCACAATTTTTCGTCTCGATCAAAATTATATAGGAATTTTTGGCGACTATTTTTACATGTATTTTGACCAAAAATTCTGTTCTTAGATTTTAATGCTGAGTTAATAAGGAGGTCAAATCATGACCAAAAAGTCATTCCTTATCAAAAACGGACCGATCTTAAAAAAGTTATGGGTCTTTAAAATTTTGACCCTGCCGACAATTTCGCTTATAATTATACCTTTACATTACATATTTACGTATTCCGTAATAACATCCATAATGAACCCCCATCTTACCGATAGCGCCAATGGTTCATCAGCTTTGCGATCTCGCGACGTTCCGACGTTTCAAATGTGGCTGGAGAGCCCTCCTGGGTCAAGCGGTCGAGCAACGAGTGCCGTAAAACGAAATCTACAACGGCCTTCTTCATGGCGAAGACATAATCCGAACGCACCTCGGCAATGTTCTCAACGAAAGCTGAATCCCATTTTTTCAAAAGGGCCGGCACTAGAGCCTCAATCCTACAAAGGCGAGTCGCAATTATAATCGATGACAATTTGAAGAAATTTGTTGTCTTACCTTTTGAGGGTCTTTTTGCTGATGGTCGACACGTGGATGGTGTCAATGCCGTGCTTAATGTAGTAATAGTAGCGTAAAACTTCCCGTTCGCTTTGATCGGGGAAGTTGTCATGCCTCTCCAACGAGGGATCCGGATCGTCCTCCATGTGCAAGATCAGTTCGACCAGCTTGCGGCGAAAGTTCTCACGCTCCTGCCGCATGATCATATAACTGGAGCTACCTTTATTTCTGTGCCGGGACTCGTCGAGTTTATCGCTTTGTTTGCGGCGCGTGCGCGATTTCGTACAGGTCAAACTTTCGGGCAGATCGGACAGCATTTGACCATCAAATAGATGGCTGGTGCATTCTGGCATATTGAGTTCATACCACAGGCGACGCGATTTATAATCCGAGTTAGCTTTCGACTGCAATATGCTTTGCAGTACATCTGGCTTGGGACGTGTGTAAAGCATTTTCGATTTGCTGCAGATGCGTCGCGCACCGCAAACCGACGTGAAACTGGGTATATTCTTATTCGGATTTTGTTTATCCATCTTGTTGTGTTGCTTGTGACTTTGCTGCTTTCAAACTTGGCGCGCATTCAAACTTTACGGCCAGGTGGCAGCACTGGTCAACAATATGAATATATCGAGAATAAATATTTTCAGTGATGCTTTCGATTCATCGAAAGCAGCACAGATGCTTAAACTGTCAAATCGATAGATGATTTGTAAGGGCCGGCTGATACGTTGTGGCTAAAAAACACCAAATTAAATAAAATGAATAAAAATATATAACAAATTTAATACAGGAAACAACTATTGCACAAGCAATTCGACTTACGTTAATAGTTATTGGCTGATTACGCCCCGCAACGCGCTAATTAGTCTGATTATTGTTCAAGAGCCGGTGTGTGAACATACCAACGAGTTGAAAACAAATGCAAATTAGAACGTACTTTCATTGCCATTGATATTTTAAAATTGATCAAACAAACAAATTGACGTCGCCCCTGGCAGCAGGCCAAGCGCAACAAGTAACCAAAACATATTCCATACCTAAATTTCCGTCACTCAACACAGAATAAAAAGAGACTTCTTTCAAAAACATAGTTTTAAAAAAAATTTAATAAAAATGTTGCTTAACAAATTCTGGGCTCGCGCTGTGCACACCACGCGGCAGCTGTGCGGCGCTGGCGCTGGCCTCGAGAAAAGCGCGCTGTCCGCGCTGCGCAAGAAGACCGGCTACACGTTCGCCAACTGCAAAAAGGCGCTCGAATTACATAACAACGATGTCGGCCAGGTGAGCTGCAGCTGGAGAGATCACAAAACTAAACTAATATGATTGCTTCCAATTGCAGGCGGAGAAATGGCTGCACGAGCAGGCGCAATCGTTGGGCTGGTCCAAGGCCACCAAATTGTCGGACCGCGTTACCACACAGGGCCTAGTCGGCGTTCTAGTTAGCGGCAATCGCGGCGCCATGGTGGAACTGAACTGCGAAACAGACTTTGTGGCCCGCAACGATACCTTCAAGCGTTTCGTGGATCACGTTTCGCGCATTGTGCTGCACTACACCGATCTCACCGAATTCGACGGTGATCTGTGGAAGGTAACTGGGCGCAGCAACAAAAAACGAAACCAATATACCCTTTTTACCCATTTTCAATGGGTTCATTGTATAACCAGACAAAGCAATTACCTTCGGTCTGCCGAAGATTAAATACCCTCGACAAGCACACATGTGGAGGATGTTAGTTTGATGTCTCTAGTTTAGTTTTTTCTTATAGATGACTATATTATATAGTATTTCATGGTTAATGTGCTTTTGGTTATACCTTTGAAAACAAAAAGATGTTCATGCAAAAACCAATTCGACAGGTAGGCAGAAGGTAGAAGCTGTATATTATAGTGGTCCGATATTTTAAGAGCATAGTCCATGGTCCGGATATCTTAAACGATCTTACTTATGGGAGTGGTCCGATGTTGAAACAATTTGTTTTTAATTAATTACTCTTATTGTTAATTGCCAAGCTTGGACAGGTTATTTTGAAGAACAACAAAGTTTTCATACGAAAACTCAGTTTTAAACTGATTGTTCAGATATAGTGGTCCAATGTTGACGAAATATAGCAGATATATTAGCAGCACAATTGCCAAGAGTGCCGAAAATATGAAAAACAAAAACGTTTTTTATACAAAAACTTAATATTCGACCTTTTATCTATGGCAACTTTACAATTATATAATGGTCTGATCCTGGCAACTGCGACATATATATTTTTTGCAACAAAAAGACGCACGGAAGATAGAGAAACTAGTTTGCTTAGAAACAGAAAAACAAATATAGAATATATACATATATTCCTAAAGAATCCACAGAATTCGTGACAAAATTTGAGTACCCTTTGCTGGGTTACAATAATGGGATATCTATTGATGCCATTGTTTTTTCTTTTCTTTTTCTCAGCTTGGTTTCGACTCGGAAGCGTTAAAGAATCTGGAAGCGCCTCAAGGCGGCTCGCTGGCCGATCATCTGGCGTTGCTCATTGGCGCCATGGGCGAAAACGCCAGCATTAGACGTGCCCTCTGCTTCAAGGTCAACAACGATTTACGGTTGGCGGGCTATGCGCATCCGGCGCCCACCAATGTTAGCACCACACAGAACATAACGCAAGTGGGCAAATATGGTGCGATTATGGCGTTCCGCTCTAAACAGGACATCGATGATGCTGAACTGCATAAGAGCTTATGCCAGCAAATTGTGGGCATGAAACCAATCAAGGTTGGCGAGTACGGCAAGGATATACCGGCAGAGAATAAAGATGAGGAGACGTGCCTCATACACCAGGAATATCTGCTGGACGCTGATAAGACGGTTGGCGAGGTCCTCAAGGATCATGAAATCAGCATTGTTGACTACCATCGCTTCGAGTGCGGCGAACAGACGCAGCGCGGCCTCAAAGAGATCATACGGGCCCAGCAGCAGAACAGCAATTGAAACCGGATCTGAACTTAGTTAATAAATTTGTTGTACATCTTTCCTGTTAGCTCTCCCGATATTCTGGCAACAATAGCAAAATTTCGGAAGAAAGAAAAATAACTAAAATTGAAGCAAAAAAACTAAAAACTTTAGCTGCCTTTCAATTGCATGCGTCATGCCCGACTCCGGGCGGGTAAAACGAATGCGGGAAGCACGCTTGAGCGCCTACCGCTGACGCTGACGCTGCCGCTGGCAACCGGCAACCGGCAACCGGTGGAGGCATCACAGCTCAGAGAATGTTTTGCTTATGAATCGGGTTTTGTTTTGTTCTGCTGCCGGTAATTACCCTCACGTCACATTGGCCCCAAATTAGATATGCGGAAACACAGGTGGTTAGTGTAACAGAACCTCTTGCTTTACATATACAATGAGAGTGACCCTTCACTGAGTGCAGCGTTCATGTTGAGAAGGAAGTGTTCATTTTTTTATGGAACTTACCCCTACAAAATGTGCTTAAAATGCGGCAAAGCCAAAAATTAAAGTTGGTTTTTTTAACGAAACCAAATACGCTTATCGCTTGAAAATAAAAAAAAAAGCTTTGATTCAAAATTGCGATGAAACGTTGAATGTGGATTTTTTTTTCAATTCGAAACCACTAAATTTTAATTAAATTTAAATACAAAATTAAATTGTTTCTAAAGGCTGTTTTAGAAAGTTTTTAAAATGTAGATAAAAATGATAAAAAAAATACAAAAATGTAATTTCAAGGCGTCTTGTGCATAAATATAGTTCTAATTTTTGAAAGCTCTGATTTATGTTTGAAAATTTTTTTAAAACTTATAATTACTAGCTTTAGCTTTTTTTAGCTTTCAAATTTGTTAATAATACAAAAACAAACTTATATTGTACAAGTTTGAATTACAGTTGGAAATATGGGAACTATGGATCAGAGATCTTAACATCAACATTTTTGTCAATTTTATAAACAGAGTATCAAAAAAAGCTTGACTTTTGTAGTTTATTCTATTGTCACAGAAAACCACAAAAAAGTTATGCAAAAATTTACGAAATGTTATCGTAGGTTTTTCAATTGACAGTTAGATTTAAAATCACTTATCACTGATTAGTCTTAACGTTGAAAAGTTGCTAGCCCTGGTAACAAGTTTGTCAGGGACACGGCAGGCATTCTTTGACTTCCCTGACAAATCATTATTATTATTCAAAATAACATAAAAAAAAATAAAAAAAATTACCAAAATGGACTATTTGGACCTGGACTCATTTAGGTCCAGATATAGCGATATAACGGTAACTGCCGTGCCCGCCAAGCGACAGAAGGTGGACACACAAGACGACTATCCAACAATGTGGGATGCAGCGGAACATAATGCAGCTGGCAATGTGGAGATGACGCCGATGGCACGCGTAGAAATCACGCCCATAGCAAATGCTGCTGCTCCAAGCCAACAACAACAACAGCTGCAGCATAAGCTGACACCGGATGCGGCGGCCTATTCCAATGAGTACCAGCAGGTGCTGGCCAAACTGGAGTACACCAAATACGTGCAGGCCCAACTCCAGCTGATGTCCACGTCCAATGCTGGCGCATTCGGTGAGCTGCTCTATGGCCTGTCGGGCGCCAATATGCAACTGCCGCAGGCCGAGTCCAGCTGTGGCACGTCCAACATTGTGGATGCCTACGACAACCTGTTGAGCGTCATCGGGGAGATGCAGAGCAATTTGGGGCCGACGGCGATCGGGCTACGCGCGCCAAAGGAGCGACTGTTGCGGGACATTGCCCATGCGCGCGTCCTCGTGCGGGAATGCATTTTACTGCTGATGCGTGATCAGCAGCAGCAGTCGTGCGAGGAGTGACGTCACCATTGTGACGTGTTAATTGCACGACTTTGTTGTTAATGTGGCAAAACAATAAAAAGAATAACAATAGTAACAACAACAACTGCTTGCGTGAAGTTCCAAGAACCTACACAAATACACTTACCTTTCTCTCTCACACATTACTGTGCACTGCGGTCACACTGTTGGTTAACACTTCAAAAAAGTACAGAATCAACAAGTGTGCCCGGCTAGCAAATACCCTAAACCCAGCTATAAAACATAAATGTATTTTTTCAAATTTTGGGGCGTTTGAGGGGGAAGGTATTCAAAAAGTGAAATATTTGATGTTTGCTATTCGAGCACATAGTTAAACAAATTTAGTGGCAATAGCTTTTATAATCTCGTCATCTTACTAAATTTGTAAGCAGCTATAATAACTAAACTAGAAAATATATCAAAATTATATAAGGTAGTTAGTCTTATGTTTTATTTTATCAAATATGACGTCATTTAAATATTCTTTACCAATTAAAAACGAAAATCAAGCAAACTAAAAATAGTTTTTTGGATATTTATCCAAATGAACCAGATTTGGTGTCTCTAGCTCTCATAAGCTACGAAATAAGCTTAAAAAGCTTTTTTGGGAAAACGGGATGGGTTATCGTGCCATGTCCTAACCTATATTCTAAAACTCGAAATTTCTATCAATTGTAGTTTTCGAGATCGACAGACAAACAAACGCACTTGGGCTAGTGATGCTGACTTTATACGCGCGGAGAAGCCTCTTTCTGTCTGTTACATACATTTGCACAAAACCAATATACTCTTGTTTTTACCCATTTTTAAATTTAAAGGTACAAAAAGTCTGCCCAAAAAGGGTCACGAAACTGAATGACGCCAGCGCCGACGTCGACGTCGCAGCGACGCTTGCCTTTGACATGCGACCGAGCCGCGCTTCAATTGTAGCCATCAGAGCGGGGCTCAGTACGTTCAGTCGTAAGCCGACTTTTCACGGGCTAAGCCACTCGGACGCTCACGCACTGCCAATTGCCGCCGTTGTTATTTGTGATTGGACGCAGCAGCTGCCTCAAGCTTCCGTTAACAATTCGGGTTAATTTGTTTGGAAAGTGCGCAACACAGTTTTTATTTCCGCTGCACAATTTTCGCAAGAAATTATAAGTTACGCAAAAAACAAAACAACAAATGAAATAAACACCAGCAGCACAAGCGCTAATTGCACTAGCACACGCTGATCTCTAGGCGCGCGCTGCTCCCTCTCTCTCACACACTCTCTCTCTCTTTGAGCTTGGGTATGTGTGTTCAACGGTAAATTTGCGAAAAACGAATTAGTAAAACAGAGCGGCAATAACGCCGGCATTTGCGTTAGGTGGTGACAGCGCAAAAGGAGTGCGAAAAAATTAAAATTGTTTAATTTGTTGCTGTTGCAGTAATTGGCAGCAACAACAACAGTTGCAAAAAAAAAACCAGCTGCATTTGTCGCTTGCAGTTTTTCTTGATTTTGCTTTGTGCTTTTCATTTTGCATGACAGCAACAACAATAATAACAGCAACAACAAAAACAAATTAGTTCACAAAATGCCGCCGTTTAATTTCATTAAGCAGGTGAGTGTGAAAATAAAAATGACTGTGTGTTTATTTATTGCATGTGTTAACAAAGCCATTAAATCGAACTGAATTAGTGTAAACAAATGTGAACGTTTGTTTATACCTACATACATATATATGTATGTATGTATGTTTGTATGTAGTAGTGTTGTGTCAAATCGTCGTGAATAATTTCAATTGAACTCTTTTCTTAACGTTCTTCTATTTCCCTTCACATACCACCGAACTTGTATTTGTACTTAATCTATGTGAAAATGTAATGTAACGTTAATGTAAATTCCTACAAAATATTAAATAACAGACAATTTCTGAACATTTGGATGCAATTCAAATATAAATTTTGAGACCCCCACCCCCCATAAGCGGACATCTCCCATAACCAGACAAGTGTCCGGTTACGAGGAATTTCATTGTATATAAAATCTCTAAAATCTCTCTGTCCTTTCTTATTTCAAATAAAACTCTGTCTTAAACAGAAAATTATATTATATTATATGCAGAACAGAGCGTCACGAATTCCCCAAAAATAAAAGAAAACATTTTACGAAGCGTGTTTTGAAATTGTGTTTTCTAGATCACGACTTTTTCAACTGCAATTAATTTTCAACAAAAAAAAGCGTACATATACAAAAAGTTACGCTCACGAAATGTTTAATATGCTACGTTCCTTATATGTTACATATGTACATATTTAGTTATCTCAGCCCAAAGCAACTATCAAGCATAGTAAAAAGATCGCAACGCAATCTTCCTATATTCCAAACGTCTTGTTTCGGCAAAACATCAATAACTAGCAATTTCTCTTGATGTTTCAATTAGAATATCAGAGCAGGCACTCAATACCGCAATTATATGCCCCAATGTCGCGTATATAGATTACGACAATATCAGACATATGCAACAACAACAACTGATCTACGAATCGGTAGTCATATTTAACAGCAAAGCGACAGACGTGTCTAATTGCCAATACAAAGAGACGGCAATACGAGAAATGGAAATGAAATCAAACGCAGCGAACGCTACGTAATTTGAATACTCAGCTCATATTGAGCGCTACGAAAATAGATTTATCTGAAAAGCGCAACACAGCTGGAAACGGAGACGCGGCTTTTGTAATTAAGCGTGGCTGCTTCTGCTTCTGCTTCAGATGCTTAGAGATGCTCCGGGAGATAACTTCCGGTGATTAAACATTCAAACAAGGCCAAAATAAAAAAACAAGAAGTTTGATCAGGCGCGGGTGTTAGACTAGTAAATACCCTATAATCCTCCAAGTTTCCGTAACATATATGTAATTTTATATACATTTTTGTTATTAGAAGAATATTATAAAATTAATCAGTTTATATCATAAGAAGATTATCTTATTTTTAAATTACATTTGTGTTTATTGCTCGATCGTTATAGAATTTTTAAAACATTTGGCATTTAAATTCGTGCATCTACCAAAAATTAAGGCTTTGGAAGTAGGGGCAGATATCCAACAAAGTTAAATTATGTGCCTCTAGTTACAAAATATTTCAAGATTTGTTTATAAAACTGAAGCTGAAAATTTATGTCTAACTAGAGCTTACAAGTCAAGCTTCCCTCAAATACTATTTGATATATGATACTTATCGATTTTGGAGCAAAGAACAATTTGTTTTGCGTATGAGATATGAAAACCAATATTCCAAATTTCAAGTATCTGACTTAAAGATCAAATATGATCAAGTATGTACATATATGCAGTATGGAGGTGGAGATGCATTCGCCTGTCTGATACATTCACTTCCACCGATTATAATTGGGTACAGGGTATAAAAAAAAACAAGAAGATGCAGATGAAGAGGAAAAGAACAAGCGATTATAAAGGTGGGAATCGTTTCTACGGATGCCTAGCACAGCACAAAGCTTTCTACTACACCAAATTATTATTTTATTTTCTTCTTTTTTTTGGGAAGACGCAGATTGTTGTCTGCTCACAAATGCAAATGGACAGTGTTTTAGAGGCTAGTCTGGGGATGTGATCAAATTTCGGTGCCGGACTGGGCCTGGCCTAATGAATTTCCAAGACCATTAAAGCAACATTTTGTTTAATAGCGAGGTTTTTCTTTTTGGGCCGTGTGATAATTAAGATGAATGACCCCCACCGAGAGAAGAGAGCGAGCTGTTGTCCAACACTCCGTAGAAGTCCGGAGTTTTGTTGCTTTTTTTTGTTTTTGTTAGAAAGTTATTGCACCATAACATTCAGGCATAAATAGGCGGTGTTCGAGTTCAGGTTCGCTCCCGATGCTGAGGCCTTATCTGAATGGTGTGCCCATATATTTGGATTTTTTTTGTTGTAAAGTATGGCCAGGTTAATTGCATGTTAAATAACTGTTAAATAACGGTTAGCGTACATCTGCAGCTGTCGGTTTGTCGGCAGTCGGCTGTTATGGTTCAACTCAAGCAATTGTTGTTCAACTTCTTGTGCAATTGCCCTGGCTTTCTTTTCTTAGCTGCCTGCCTTTTCGCTGGGCACCCACTGTAATAATGCTGAAATTATTTTGAACTTTCGTCTTGTCTTCGCACCCACATCCAAAGGTTTTATTTTCATTTATTTTTCTTTTGGCGTGGGAAGACAGCCTCAGTCTTCGTGGTTTTGTTTTTTTTTTCTGTCAGCTGTCGCGATACGCTTCGAAATTGCGATTTACAGTGGGCTATATATATATACTAACGGTAGCCATCGAGAGCAATGCAACAAATCCAAACAAATCAAATCGAATCTATTAAACCAGTCTGGCATCTCTCGCAGCTATCAGCTTTCGAAACTTAATTGATTATTGCGCCTTTTGTTTCGTCTTATCAATGCTAATTAACAATTATAAATGCTTAACAAAAATGCACTTTGCTTAACTTTAAAATATGTTGCTTTGTTACTTATTTTAGGCTGCTAACAAAGAAAATCTTTTATATTATAACGTTTTTCACATTCACTCACTTGAAGTTTATTTGGGGAAGTGGGCCTGAGATTCGAACCCGATGCCCTTTTGGTTTGGTTTGGTTTTCGGTCCCCCTTATGACTTAGGCAACTAATAGCTTTGAAGAAGTTTTTTGAACTTCTCTACAGAGAATGAAATTATTTGAGAAACTTTCTGGAAAAGTAATAAATATTTATAAGGTTGTATTAATTATTAAAATGGATTGGAAGAAAAAATGGAGCTTGAAGCTGCGAACAGAAATGGAATGGAAACTTAATGAAATAATATAAATTACCTCATTAAAATCATAAAAGTGGGCTAAAAGTTATTATTATTATTTTTATGACAACCAAAGAAAATGAAACGAGAGAAAAATTTAACATAGAAGGAAGACTTCATAGAAAAGTAATAGGCTATATTAAATTTTATTAAGTAATAATTATTTAATCATTAAAAGCTTAGTAATGTGTCATTTGTATTATTATTTTTAAGGCAGTTGAGAAAGAAAGAATGTAATCCAGAAGTGGGGGCTAGAATTAAAAACAAAAAATGCGTTAGGCGAGCTTAAACGTAATTAAATAATATTAACTCATTAAAAGTTAAGTAGTGAATAGTTAGAGTGAATTGTCATTTCTTCATTAAATCATAGCAAACGTGATGACATATTCAGTACTTCGCTCATTTTTTGTTCTCCTCATCCCAGTTAAGAACACATTTCCATTTGTGTTCGTAACAGCTGGACAGCTGGTTATCTTGTCTAGTCTAGTCTGGTCTTTGAAAAACGCTGGCAATTAACGTTCGGTCGCCAAAGAGAACGCTTTGAGAAATGACTCGATATTGGAATCGGGCTCAGACTGGGTTTGCAGCATGTTTGCCATATTTTAGCCATCTTCAGCTGTGCAGCTTTGTTGCCTGTTGGCTAATGAAAAGGCGGCCACAAAAGCTGAGAAGAAAAAAAATCAAGTAAATCGGCACAAACACCGCTAGCGGCACCAAAGCAGATGGAATACTAAAAATCAAAGCGGTATATTGTTGCACTCCCCCTCCCTATACCCCCATAGAGACAGGTTGTTGTAATCGTTGTTGTTGTTGCCTTGTCTGCTACCATTGCAGCTGAGTAAAATGCATTTAATGCTCTGGCATTGTTTAAACTTTACGTAAATGTCGTTAATGGTTGTTTGTCTTCAGTTGAGTTAAATAAAACAACAACAAAAAAAAAACCAAAGCAAACAATAAAATTGTTGCAGTTATTTGTTGTCTGTTTGGCTTTTGTTTTATGTTTTTTTTTTTTTTTAATTTTTGAAAAGGAAAAGTCAATTGTTTGGTCGTTTGTTTTTGACTTGACGTGTGTAATTACCATAAATTGTAAATTACATTTTTCATAATATTTTTTTTGTTTTTCTTCTGTATATACTAAAAGTCGCACATTTCCAATGGCAAATACTTTGCATTTACAATATGCTTTCATTTTTGTTACCAGTCGGTTCACGCCTCAACCTCAACGGTTGATTGAACTTGTCAGAGTCGGGCAGAGTTGGAGTCGGCTTTGGTAATGTTGTAAGCCAAAACTTACAGTTGAGGGGGTTACCTGTTGTTTTATACCTATTAAATATTGGTGGAAAAATGGGTATAATGACACGGTGTTAATACAAGAAAGAAGCAAGCCATCAAGTGTATTTTTTTGTCAGCATCAATTGCCGAATCGATTTAGCCATGTCCAAATTTGGAATGTTGATTCTCGTTTATCAAACGCAAAACAAGATCATTTTATAATAATAATAATTTAATTTAAAATAATAATAATATATAGATTTATGTACTCATAAAAGATACAAAGATACACATTTAATTTACTCATTTTATATAATTTTCCCACTGCTATCAAAAACTAAAATATTGTTTAAATGTATAGTGTTTGATTTTAACCATATGCTTATAATTATTGCGAACTTGATGCCTTCAAAGCTCTGAGAAAAAAAAGGGAAAAATTCGCCCGTGTCCAAGTTAATACAATTCTATCTTACATTTAGAGCTGGGTATTTTCCAGTCGAGCACTCTCGACTGGAGCACTTTTACTTGTTTTCTTTCATTTTGAAAGGCAACGCATTGTTGCACTCGGCTTAGAGTTACAGATAGTTGGATACTTAGTTCAAGCCCAGGGCGCACTGTATATGGGCCCATTAGCGTCTAATGCGCTCAACACTATACTTCCACTCATTAAAGTGCCATAGCGAAAAGCGATTACCAACATTTTGGGCATAATTGTGTTAAAAAAAATTATTAAATTGTTAAACAAATCATAAACAAAGTTCGCTAACATTTCGAGCGCTTTCCACAGGGTTCGAAAATTGAGACATACGTAACGACAGAGAGCGGGTGCCAAGACTTGGTCTGCAATTGTTTTCCGTTGGCTGTTAATGATTATGGCAAATGTTTGTCGCAACTCTATATGCATAAATCGTAAAAGTAAATGCCCAGCGAAGCAAGACAATTGACAAACCATTGGAAACCCGATAGATGCCAGCTACTAATATGCATCTTACGTTTACCTCTCTATATGCATGATTGCATATGGAAAATGTCAATGCAGCAAGTGGCTAATACAAATGCCAAACAAGAGTGAAAACCCGTCGGCGACTTGTTGTTATACACTTTGTATGTTTTAAATATTAACTGAGCTATGCTCTGGCATGTGATCTTAAGAAAATTCTATTTTAAGTTCCTTGTAAAGTTCATGTTAGTTTATTAAATTAAAGGCAACTTTTTGTATACCCTATTGCTTAAAAATCTATCTTTGTACTTTGTTTGAATATGACAATGATGTCGCATGTGATTTTGCTAATGTTTTTTGTTGAGTTCCTTGTAAAGTTCATGTTGGTTGCGACTGTTAAAGGCATTCAGTTAATATACACTTTAAGAGGCAATTTTATATATGCAAAATTTAATTTTAGCTATGCTCTCGAATGTGATGTTTCTTCTCAAGTGCCTGGTAAACGTCATGATAGCTTCTCTTGCAAACAAAATATTTTTATTTAAAGACACAAATTAAATTTATTTAAAACCACAATTCAAAATTAGATTAAATTAATTTTGTTTATTTATCTTTAGTTAAGAAGCAATTAGATTCTACCTTGCATTTGTTATAAGTTTGCAATGCTGCAAATTCATCTTCATGGCAATTATTTAACATGAAGACGAACCCAAATTTAATATATTATAAAGCTCTTGAATTTGACAGGATAATGAGAGAATGATACTCAAGTCAAACTGGTCGATTATTTCATCTGCAAACCAACTGAAGAGGATTATTCCGTAGATGGAGAAACTTGACTAATTAAGTTCAGATTTTTGTTTGCCTGATATTCCAAAATTGAAGTATTAAAAAGTTTGTTTAAGTTTTGGTTGTAAAACAAGCCTCGCCCAACTGCGCAGCATAGTGCCAATACCCTAGAGGGCATAGCAACTGCAGCCACTTATAGGGTAATGACAGAATGGCAACTATCCCTTTTCTAGCTCTTGTCGCTTTCCTATTATCGGGTCGCATATGCACATGGCCGATGTGCCGTTGTCTTCAGTCGCTCACTGCAAACCGCAAGAAAACGCTGCGCTTTCTGCTTTTCTCACTTTTCTCTCTCTTAGCAAAGACACATAACTGATAATTTCATTCATGTTCCACTCGAAGTCGTCGTCGTCGTCGCAATCGTAGACGAAGTCGGTCTCTGAGTCACAGACGCAACGCTTCCCAGAGTTGGCTAAGCTCGTGGCTCGTGGCTCTTGGCTGTTAGCTCTGGCCATAAACTTGATGGCATCGCATTTGCTGCGACCAGTCTGCATTTGGCTTTCTGGCAGCGACAACGCACGCAGTCCGGTCAAAGCGCGAAACTCTGTTTCTCTCTTTCGCTAGCTCCAAGCTCAGCTAACTAACGGTTTACGCGACTGTGAGAAAGGCCACAGCGATTTGCCTGAATTTGTTTTGCACAATCTGGCGAGGCCTTTGCCTCCTAATCAACTACACTTCACTTTTACTTAAATTTTACTTTTTTTACAAAATTCTAAAAGGCAACGTTTACACAGATTACAGTACAAAATTATATAGTGAAAAAACCAAGAAAAAAAAGTGTGTTGTGGACGGCTCAAAAAATAAAAAAATCTGTTTGTATGTGCTTCGTGTCTGGGGGAAAAAGGATTTCACTTTGAGTGCAGAGTTGCCGGCAACTGAAAACTAGTTCAAGGCTGTCTACCTGTTGCTCCACTGCCAATCAATCGTCAGAGACTCTTGTCAATATGGAGCTAACATTGTCGCCAAAAGAAACGGTATTTACAGGCTTTTCATTATGCATACTTATGTACCATCCCATTCCTCTCTCAACTCCTCTTTACCTCTTTCTCCTTTGATTTAATCCAGACACATCTCCAAAGTCGACAGCTCGATTCGCTCGTCTCTTTCGCTAATTACGAGCTGACAATTATAATTCGAATTTATAGGTGTTATTAATGTTATTGCGTAGCCATGGATTAGGATCGTGTTCATAATTTTTTAGTTGTTTGGACAGCATTTAGCGTAGCTTTTATATATAAGACTTGTTCCTGTTGGCAGATAGAACAAAGTTATAAATTAAAAATTGTTATAACTTCAATATTCTTGAAGTCTTTTAAGCCGTTGATGCTGTAATTTTGAATTTAATAAATAAAGAATAAACGATTTTTTAGATTTTGCTACAACATTTAAGTTTTTAAATTCACTTTCTTAACAAAAAAAAAAAACAGTTTTAAATTTAATGAAATTTTTTTTAATATTTTAGTTATTTGTTTCTTGAAATTCTATACTCAAAATCCTTAACAAAGACAAAAAGAGGTCCTCGGTAGATGAGTTGTTTTAGTATCCAGGTATTAAAGCAACTAAACAAGTTTTAAAAAAAGTTACTAATTTTATAAGTATATTGTATACATCTATGAAAAATAATAAGAATAATAAAAATAACAGGAACAATTTTTTTTAAATATTTAATTTAGTTTTACAGTATCTTATACCTTTAAGAAATTCCTTTTTATTTACTAATTGCATTTTATTGCTTTAAGAGTAAGATAATGCGTATAACGGTAATTCTCCGTTACTCTATTGCTATTTTCAAGAATTCTAGAGCATCTAAATTATTTTCCATTATTTATTTCTATAGTTGAATAGAACATATTTTGAAAATAACTTTTTTTGTATTAATAATTCTTACACATTAACAGCAATTAAGGTTTATTTCAGCTTAACTTCTTTTTCTCTATTATAATTTCACATTTATTCATGTAATCAGTTTAATTTCTCTTCTTCTTTTTTAATCTCGTAAATGCTTTCTAGTTTGTTTTAACTAATTGCAATTACAACATTTGCGTGTGTTTCGTGTCATGCGCTCATTAAACCATAAAAAAGCTTCATTATATCATTTCTATTAGGGGGCTCACATAAAGTTTTTTGGACAGTGACAAAATTCTTAAAATTTAGACATCAGATTACATTAATTGAGAGTGCTCGACTAGAAGATATTTAGCGTATGTCACACAATCACACAATTTTCTATTTTGGTTCTCAAAGATCCGAGATAACTCCTAACATGAAGTTACTTAGCTAAATAAAGCCTTTTTATAGGATTGGAAAAACTACTTTTTTTATTTTTTATTTTGATAAAATTATGATTTAGTTCAATTTTACAGTTATTCTACATTAGCGATTGTTCTTAATAACTTAAATGTTCTAACTGCCGTATAAATATTTAACATACATCTTTTGATTTTTGCAAAGTTTTAACTGTACCAAAAATGTTTTTTTCCGCTCGCTTAGACCATTTCTTGAGGCAAGATTTGCGCTAATTAATTGGTCGAAATGAAAAACAAAAAGCTGCGAAAGTCTGCAAAACGGACACAAAAACTCAAATCTATATATCTATATGTATATAAATGTATATATGTATGTGCTCGTCGTTAACTAGCACTCCGACGTGTTAGTTGCTTTTTGAGACTATTTTTAACGGCCGTGACAAATGTAGTTTAAGCTGTCAACAGATGTGCTCCATCAAACGTCTGCAGTCGGTCTTTTATCAGCCGGAGAGCGACTCCCAACAGCCAATGTCGACCAATTCAAGTTATTTTGCCATTTGCAGGCAATAATTAAAATGTTTACGTGTAATTTGACGGATGGCATATTTTTTTTCTTTTTACTTCTGTTATTTATGAGTAAAACACAATTTCAATTATAATTGCTGTTTGCACTGATTTCTATGAAATGTCATTTTGGGATATGGTTGATGGCGTCATCTGAGTCCCAATCGCAGCCAGGCGTAGCATGAACTCGTTTTTGGCCACTGCACACCACAATACGTTGAAAATGTTTCGTATGGTAAATATTTATACAGCCAACTTATTATTATGCAGTCAAAGTCAAAGACACGGCTGTTCATTAATTTAACTAAAACCAGATCTAATCATAACCCAGCCGTTGATAAAGATCAGTTGGCCAATGCAATACATACTTTAAGCTGAGATGCACCACGCCCGAAGAAGAAGCGCCAACCAATCGTGCATCTAACGGCGACCACTTTCCACTCGCTTCAGCGTTCCATAAATAAATAAGAAAATTAATGTTCAATAAAAAAAAATAAATAAAAAAAACTGGCTGCCTGGCTGGCCCGTCACTCTGGTACAGTTTTCACTATCACTTGCATTCGCAATCGGGAAAAGCCAAATGCAGAGCGTGGTCCGACTTGGCTGACGGGTTTTTTGATTTTCTTTTATTTTATTTTATTTTTTTGGGTGTTCGCACATCCTTTGTGGCGCGAAAAGCCTGAGAGCTATTTGAAAAGTGTCGCAGGTTCAAAAATAACAATTGCAAACGATTTGAAAGGTGTTTTCGGCCACTTGTAACATGTTGTTTTAAATGGGCTCGACAAGCGCCGTTAATTACTGCATTTAAGTGTAGAAAAATACATCACGAAAATGCGGCTTCGAAAGTTGATATTAGCCTATTAAGTGTTCATGGTTGTAGAATAACAGCAAAAAATAAAACGAAACAAGAATAATTTAGTGCCAAGCTATTATAGAGCTATTACACTGCAAACAATTTTAGGCGTTTCTTAGCTCGTGTCGCCAGGAAGATAGTTTGGGTTTGTATGTTTAAGTATTTATATATTTTAACTTCCTTTTTTCGATTTAAGAATAAATTTGGCTATCGACTTTTTAACTTCTGTATTTATTTACAAGGTCTGAAAATAGGAAAATAATTAAAGCTTAAAACAGAAATGAGGGCTATTTGCGATTTTAATTTTTTTTTTAAATATATATATATATATATTTTTTTTGACGATAATTACCGATTATTGATTTCCCAAAATTATTGCACTTTAAAACGGCTTCTCTCTAATGGATCATTATAAAAGATTTTTATAATGCGGGATGAATCGTATTCTTATCTTTCACAATCAATTCTTTCTGTTATATTTCTGTTAAATGCAGTAAGCAATTTTCCTTTTACTTTTTATATAGATATACATACATATATATATATTTATAATTCGCCCATTTTGTGTTTCGAATATGCAAAAGAAAAGAGTTTTAACAATTATGAATTGCATAACACAACTTTAATACCTTGTTCTACCCACTTATAGGTTTAATCAAGAAATTCCCTTTATGCTCAACTAATTCTCAACATTTTTTTCCGCTTTCTAGGAGGTGCGTCCCAACACAATACCCGACCTGAAAGTGGATGCCACATTCCGCAAGGTGCCCAAACATGCTATTAGTTTTGCACTCTGGAAAATCGATGAGGATCGCCTGGAGGCAGTGGCTCGACCACAATATGGCACCTTCTATGACAATTGCGCCTACATCATTTACGCAGCCAATCTAGTGGGCCACTATGCCAACCACGAGACCATCGTACGTACAAAACTTGAAACTTGAAACTTGATCTCCAGTTAATAACCCAATTCTCCATTCCAGACACGCGAACAGAAATCGAATGTACCGCTGGAGCGGTATATACACTACTGGCTGGGCAGCAATGTCACCGAACAGAATCGTTCCAATGTGGTGCACAAAATTCAGGAGCTCGACTCCTATCTGGGCAATGTGGCTTCCATCTATCGCGAGTCGCAGAATCATGAGAGCGCACGTTTTCTATCCTACTTTAAAAATGGCTATGAGTGAGTACCAATTTGTGGAGTGTCCTTCCCAATATCCTGTATATGGTGTTCTTATCGATGAGCCCAGATTTTGTTCAAACTTTTCCAATCTTATATTAAACAACAATATTTCAATTTAAAATTCATAAAAAATAATCTAAAAAAATATATTTTTTAATTAATATAAAAAAATTTAGTTCGGAACTTAAATTTAACCTTAATTTATTTAAAAAAAATTTAATTTTAAAGCTAAATGTAGACTTTACCATTAAATGGCACTGTCTACCAATATTTCAATTTAAAATTCATAAAAAATAATCAAAAAAAAATATATTTTTTAATTAATATAAAAAAATTTAGTTAAGAACTTAAATTTAACCTTAATTTATTTTAAAAAAAAATGTAAATTTTAAAGCCAACTGTAGACTTTACCATTAAATGACACTGTCTACCATAGCTGAGATAATAATAGATTCATATTCTAGATTGTGATTCGAACCCGAATCCTCGTTGTTCAGTTGCTTTAGTAATTAAGGACTGTTTTTCCTAGCTTTATTTTATTATAATTATTATTTATTATCTAACTAACGCCACATCCACACACTAGCCTGGGATTCGAACCCGGCTACTCCTTGCTCAGTTTCCTAAATGCAGTTTCCTAAATAATTTTATTTAATGCAGCATCATATATTTATTTTAGTTTTGAAATTGTCCTGGAAATAATCCAAAAATATATCCTTCCGAGTTATAAAAACTACAAGTTGAAAATTGTATAGATTTATTTATTTTATAGAAAACACATTAAAAAAAAAAATCTTAAATTGGTTTTAATTCGCTTCTAATCCTGTTTTCCCGCTTTCATTTTAGTGTGCTCTCCGGCGCTCTGGTCAACTCCACGCAGCAGACGCGTCTCTTTCAGCTGTACGGCCGCAAATGGTTGCGCGCCATTGAGCTGTCCAACGTGGACTGGACGCACTTCAATTCCGATTACATAATGGTGCTCATGATGGAGGCAATGACATTTGTGTGGATTGGACGCTCCAGTTCGGCAATTGAGCGCCGGAGCGCCCTGGCCTGGGTGCAGCGACAGCGCAAGGATGCGCCGCTCTGCATAGTTGATGATGGTTACGAGCAGTCCATGAGCGCGGAACAGAAGCAGCTGTGGAATACGCTGTTGCCGCTGCCGCAGCGCATGGTCTATCAGGCTCGCCAGCCGGGCAGCGACTATGACTGCAACAGCAGCGGCAGCGGCAGCGGCAGTGGCAAAAGCGACGGCAATGGCAGCACTAAATTTCGCATTTACAAATGCAATCAACGGGGGCGACTCCATCTCGACCAGCTGGACGTGGGCATGCCCAGCAAGGATGACCTGAGCGATGCCCATGGTGTCTATTTACTGGACAATTTTGGCCAAAGCATTTGGCTGTGGGTGGGCGCTCAGGCGACGCAGGCGGATGCCTTAACGGCCATGGGCAATGGACGCGCCTTTGTCAAGAAGAAAAAATATGCGAATAGCACGCTGGTGGTGCGCGTGCTGGAGGGCCATGAGCCGGTGGAGTTTAAGCGACTGTTTGGCAACTGGCTGACCATCTGGCAGGATAATACACGCGGCCACAAGCCCGTCTCCACCAAGTTTGGCAAATTGGACGCGGTTCTGCTATGCGAACGCCCAAAAATGGCCGCCGATACGCAACTGGTGGACGATGGACGCGGCGAGCGGACACTCTATCGCATTTTCGGCGATCAGCTGGAGGAGCTGCCGGCCGCAAAAGCTGTGGTGTTCACCACCAACGCCTCCTATGTGGTCAAGTACATGGTGCAGGTGAGTGCGCAAACAGTGTTGGCCAATTAGGTGGTTTATTCAAATCCATTCGAGTGGTTTTCTCTATGACACCAAATTTTGTCATTGTATTTGCTTTTTACGATATCTGTAAAATGTTTTTTGCACTTTTCCGATTTACCACGAAATCTTATTTTCTTTTCAAATCCTAAACGCCTTTCTATGCGATTTTCATTGCTTCAAGTAATATTTATGCGACATTAATATTTTGTTATATTATGTATAGTTTATATTTGAACTTATTTTCTCTGACTTGATCTCCTTTTTCATACTGCCATATTTTTTCTCACACGTGCTCTTTAACACTCTCCTACTTTCATGCTCTATCTCTCTTTATATTTCTGTCTCTGTTTTCTTTTATATTTTTCGCTCTCTCATTCATAGTCTCACTCTCTCGCTCTCTCCATTACTTTCATACTCTCTTCTTCCTTTACTTCAATACCTCCAATTTCAGTCTTTCTTTCTCCACTCTTCCTTTTACACTTTTAAATGCTCTCCCCTCTCTCGCTTACTCTCTCTACTCTAGTTAGATCTTAAATATCGCCTTTCTATGCGATTTTCACAACTTCAAATGCTGTATTTTAAGTGAAATTTGTGTAAACGAATGTTGTTTAGAAAATTCAGAGCTGTGCGCAGGGAATCTGCTCGTCGAGGGCACTTTTCTTCGCTATTGTATTAAAATGGATTATTGTGCAAGCGCACAATAGTGAGAAAAATCGTTGCATCTTATTAACAAAGTATTAATAAATATATTATCGTACACAGTGCGCGACCGTTGTGCCCGCCGATCTGGCCTCCGTGGGCGTTAAGAGCATTATCTATCAGTGGAATGGATCGGAGGCGTCGGCGGAGACAATTGCCAAGGCCGATGGCTTTGCCATGGCCAGTTTCGAGGCACTGAACGAGCCTGGGATGTTTGTGCAGCTGTACGAGTTCGATGAGACGCCGCATTTCTTGCAGCTCTTCGAGGGCAAGCTGATCATCATGCGCGGCCAGCGCAGCGAGCTGTTGCACTCGAACAACAATCTGAACTGGGACTTCAAGACGAACATCATGCTGGAGACTTTTCTGCTGAAGGTCTATGGCGACGCTAGCTACAATGCCAAGGCCGTCGAGGAGCATCCGCTCTCGTCGATTAGCTCCAAGGATTGCTATGCCATTAAGACGAATCATGTGTGGGTCTGGTGTGGTCAGAGCAGCACGGGCGATGCCCGTGAAATGGCCAAGGCTGTGGGCGCCTTGCTGGGCGAAAGTTCACTGGTGCTCGAAGGCAAGGAGAGCAAGGAGTTCTGGCAATCGGTGGCCATGTATTTCAACCAGACGCTGGTCATCAATGGACAGTCCTGTTCGAGCAGCACCACCAGCAGCAGCAGCAGCGGCGCCGGCAGCATGTGCAACGGCAGCAGCAACGGCGGCGGCGGCGGCAACATTTCGCCCACGCTCAGCAACAATTGTTATCTGAACACCACTGTGCCCATCAAGCCGCGTCCGCCGGTGCAGCTCTTTATGCTCTGGTGGGAGCAGAGCCAACTGCGTTGCGAGGAAATATTGGGCTTTGAGCAACAGGATCTCTGCGCGGACTGCACATATATACTCGACACCGGCACCCTGGCCTATGTCTGGCTGGGGGCACATGCTTTGAGCCAGGAGCGTCAACGCTACACGACCATTGCGCAGAGCTATGTGCAGAATGCGCCCTTCGGACGACGCTCGGCAACGGCCATGGCCGTGGTGCGGCAATATGCGGAGCCCAATGTCTTCAAGGGCTTCTTCGAGACGTGGGACAACGAGCTGGGCAAGGTAGGGTTAAGTGTGATGAGCATAAGAAACAAACCTGTTTCAAACCCGGCACTCCATAGATGTATATACTTATATTATATTTATCTTATTGCTTCCACAGGACTTTCGCACCTACGAGCAGCTGCGTCAGGCTCTGGGCACCGTCGCACCCAGCAATGCTATAAAAGAGGGTTCCGCTTTATTGCTGAACAACAATCAAAAGGATTTCGATGGGCACAAAAAGTATCCAATGCCGGTGCTAGTGCAAGAAATGGATTTGCTGCCACCCGAAATTAATCCACTCAGGCGTGAGGTTAGCCCAAGCAAAACATAACAAAAAAAAAAAACTATCAAAGAATTATATTAAAATACAATTATTTTGTGCATTTATTTCAGGTACATCTCACACATGATGATTTTGTTTCAGTTTTTAAAATGTCCTTTTATGAATTTGATGAGCTGCCCAAATGGAAAAAACAGGAACTCAAAAAACTTTATAAATTATTTTAAGCCCACAACATAAAATTGTATTAACTAACACCCTGTAAATAGTACATTTTAATTGGCTTTTTACTCATCTGGAATAGTAATAAAGCAGTATAAGTTATATATTGCCGTTCGTGGATTATATTTTAAGCACGTGTTTTATGAATTAATACGAAATATATCATACGAAGTATATTAAAAGTGTCGCTCTGGATTTGAAATATTTATATATATATATGTTGTCACGTTGTAGTTTCCACTTCCGAGGAATCTGGATCATCGTCACCGTCGGAACCTATTCAAAAATGTCCTTTATAATTTGAGGTAGACGACAACTTGACAGCACTACTTACTGGGAAATATCAAGCCCATTATAAAGTCAAATATGCCGCCCAATAGATCCCAAAACATATTTGCTCGTCGTGCCTAACGTTCTGTAACTAAATGACAACAAATGCCATTTGGACAATTCTGTGGCTGCCTGGCACGCCAAGCCGCCCCATTTAATGAGCCGTATCCAAAACGCAAAGCTAATTCTAGTCAATCTGAGCCCAAAAATTTAACTGGGTCAATTACATGCTTATTGAAATGTTCTTTAAATATGTTCAAAACAGTTTTATTATTAAAATGCATTCACGCCGCAGCGCTTTAGTTGTCATATTCATCATTATAGTCGCCAAAGTATTCCTCATCAGCTTTTGAAATCGTTGATCGAGTTATTATGTATTCAATAATATAATATATAACTCACTGATATCCGAGAAAAATAGATCGTTTAGGAAGCCCAAAAGTATCTCCACCAAAGCGCAGCAATCCATTTCAACAGCTTGTATGAATATTTTTTATAGAGTTTTTATGCGTTTTTATAGCTTGAGTTTTTTCTATTTTATTGTTTAGCTTATTTGCAGTGTTTTATTTATTGCAATTTTATTTTTGCAGGAGCTCTAAGCAATTGCTAGTTGTAGTCTTCGTCGCCGGAATCAGCTAAAGTAAGGCAAATTTATTCTATTATATTGACAGGATAGTTTATTTTCAAACTTACAGCCAAACAGCACGTCGCCTATGAATTCCAATATAATGCCAATAATTTCACAATCCTCCATGCTTTTGTTTGCGCTATAAACCTTTACTAAAGTTAAAGCCCCATTGCATTGGCTTAATATAAAGCTAAAAAAAACTTTGGTTTATTTGCGGTCAACCTTGAAAATTATATGTGCGAAATTAATTTAATTTAAAGCTATTATAATGAATTGAATGTTTAATAACGCATTGCAAAAATTGCCCTTGATTAATTCTTAAAACATAGTTCTATTGACATTTTTGTGTAAAAACATAAAACAACGAGTTTTATGAACCTATTAACAATATTTGTAAGCTCGTGTTCATAGGGTCCCTAATACACATCGTAGCCGTACATCGGCGCCTCCATGAACGCCTTCTGCTGATCCGTTGAATTGCGGCGTATTCTGCGGCCAATGGGCTCCAGATCCGCATAGCACTTGGGAAAGACGCGTTCAACAGCGGCGACGGCCTCCTCACGAGTTATATTGCGCACGGCTAGCACCGAAGCCAATGCTTTGGTCTTGACGCAGTTCTGGAAAGTTTAAACAGAGCGAGATTAGTTAAAATATCTATGTATGAATATAATAATAATAATATATTAATATATCTATAAAACTGTTCTGGTTGACTAAAAGAAAGCTAGAAAGCCAAATATCTGTTTGATTTTAAATTTTAATTTTTTGCACGGGCAAAACCGGGTAATCTCCCTATCTTGGATTAATTAACACAAAGCCACCCACCTGATGCGCCTCCTTGATGTTAAATGGCGATGCATCGCCCTGCATCATGGCGCTTAGAAACGAGCAGTGCGCCAGGTTGGCGGCACGTATTTCCGTGCACGCCAAATGATCCACATTACGGAAATCCAAGTCGTTGTTGCAGTAGTCGAACATGTGTATCATTTCATGGGTCAGCACGCCGTGCACCATGCTCTTGTTCTTGGCCATATTCTGGCAGACAACGATCTGATTGAGCACGGGATCGTAGCCGCCGGTAACGGTCGGATCGCACACCTCACAGGAGATGTGTCGCCGCAGGTCCAGGGGACAGCCGGAGCTGCGCAGCGCGCCCATCATCAGCTTGACGAGCGGCCCGTTTTTGACGCACCAATAGACGTTCTGTTCGCACTTGAAGCGATCGATGTTCTCCTGACCCTCAAGGCCGAAGAGAACGCGTGTCCATTTGGGCTTGAAGGATTCGCCACGACGCTCCGGATAGAGATCATAACCCCATTCCTTGGCCTGTTTGCCCGTTGGCGCTGCATCTGCGCCTTCGTTCGCTGTGTTTGAGTCCTTCACGGGCTGGGCATCCGGCAGTATAACAGCTGGTGGCGCCGCGTCCGTTGTGGGCGCTGCCTTGGCCCACACTTGTGTCAGGAAACCCATAATATCACTTGTTTTTACTTGCTGCCTTGTTAGCTCAGGCAGGTAGTTAAATAATAAACCGCCAGCTGATTTGCTAGAGCTGCCAGTCCGTGTGAAAATTTGTTCAATGCGGCCCACACACGTTACGATGCATGTTGCATGAACAAAGCAGCCTACAGCTGTGTTTTATCTGTGTATATAAACTAATTATGAGCGCAGAATGTTACGTTGCAAACTTATATTATGCGGATCACACACGTCACAATAAGTCGGCCAACATGACCATGTCAGTCCTTTTTTGTTTGTGGTCACCAAGTCCGCAACTAGTTCTAATTTGAGTTCTTATTTGTGCCAATATTTTTGTTCAAAGCCGACATCTGTTTTGCTGCTGCTGCTGCTAATGAGTTCCAAGCTTCTATGATGCGGCCCACACACGTCAGAATTACAAGTTGTATGTGATCAACAAGCCTGCAACTAATTCTGACATGTGTAGCTTACAATAGTTGAGCGCAGTATTTTGTTTCTAAGCGTCCAATGAAAATTTGGTATTTTGCTGGCCACCGCATGCGTCACACTTATCCGCAGACCGGCATTTACGAGTCTAAAATTTCCACGTAATTCATTGGCAGTGCGCGCACTCCATTTTAGATATGCAACAAACAAATCAGCAGTTAATCTTATTGGCATTATTAATAAATGCCTTCGTCGCAGCGCACTGCGGCGAGGTTCCGCGTCCGCACGGCGTCTCGCTGACAAAGGCGGCGCTCTATCAGCCCAGACCGGATGGCAAATGGAGCTGCCTGGACGGCGGCAAGACGATACCATTTACGCAGGTAAATGATGATTACTGTGATTGCGCCGACGGCAGCGATGAGCCCGGAACCGCCGCCTGCCCCCATTCGCAATTCCATTGCGTCAACAAGGGCCATCAGCCGCTGGACATACCCAGCTCACTGGTGCAGGACGGCATCTGTGACTGTTGCGATGGCAGCGATGAGCTGCCGGCGACGGGCTGTGCCAATACCTGCCTTGAGCTGGGCGCCGCTGCGGCCATTCAGCGTCGCAACGAGGCAGACCTGCACAAGCGGGGCGCGGAGAAGCGGCAGGAGATGATTGCGCGCGGCAAGCAAATGAAGGCGGATCGGGCGGCGCGTCGCTCCGAGCTGAGTGCCCGCATCAAGGAGCAGGAGTCGCTGAAGGTCGAAAAAGAGCAGCTCAAACTGAACGCCGAAGCGCTAGAAAACGAAGCTATGGAGGCGTTCAAGGAGCAGCAACGTGAACTGGACGCGGATACGGCGCAGGCGGAACAGGAGCCGCAGCAAATGCGCCAGGAGGCGTCGCTAACCTTTGTGCGCTACGATGCCAACAAGGACGGCTTCGTCGAGGTCACCGAGCTCATGGTGGACATGAACTTGGATCGCGATCGCAACGGAGTCGTGACCGTAGAGGAGGCCAGGTACTTCCTAGATGAACGTGATCGCGTCGACCTGGACGCTTTCGTGACACTGGCCTGGCCGCGCATCAAGCCACAGAAAATGCTGGCCGATGGTCTGTTCCAGCCGCCAACTGGCGAGGTGCCGCCCCAGGCAGCTCAGGAAGTGGAGGGCGCTGAACTGCCCAGCCCACTACCCAGCGAGGGTGAGTAATGGCTACACCTGATTAGATAAAGACTAACTGAAGATTTGCTTGCAGAACAACTGGACATGGAAGTGGGCGGCGCTGGCGAGACCCACGACGAAGAGGAGGATGCCGAAGATGAAGAAGATCAGTATGAGGACGATGAAGAGGCCGATGTGGGCGTTGGCGAGGCCACGCCCGAAGCAGAAACAACCACAGCTGCGCCGGTCTACGATCCGGAGACACAGCGTCTAATTGAGCGGGCCAACGAGGCGCGCAACGCATTCGAGGAGGTGGAACGTCAGATACGTGAAATCGAGCACGAGGTCAAGGAGATTGACGAGCAGGAGGGCAAGGACTATGGCCCGAACGAGGAGTGGTCGACGCTCGACGGCGAATGCCATGCGTACGAGGATCGCGAATATGTCTACACGCTGTGCCCCTTCGATCGTGTGTCGCAGAAGCCGCGCAATGGGGGCGCCGAAACCACCTTGGGCCGCTGGGATCAATGGGCTGGCGAGGGCGGCAACAAATACGGCCGGCAAAAGTATGCAAACGGCGCCGCCTGCTGGAACGGACCACAGCGCTCGGCCATTGTCAATATCAAGTGTGCTCTCGAGCCGCGCATTACGTCGGTCAGCGAGCCCAATCGCTGTGAATATTATTACGAATTTGAGACGCCCGCTGCCTGCGATAGCGACGCCTACGCCGCGGCCGCACAAAACACGCACGACGAGCTTTAAACTGGAGGTAGCTAAACATTTTTGAAGGGGCAAGAAACCGTAGCGATTGCAATTTTTTGAAATGTATTCTAGTTTTTAAAAGAGAGGGCGAAAGTTATTGGAAATGTATTGTAACGTGATTTGCTGATCATTCCCCATAGGTGGCGCTCATCTGGCGAATCTGTCGTAGACAAATATTATTCAGCATTTGCATTTAAGCCAGGAAAGTTTCATTTTTTTAAATATACACATATACTACATTCATATTGGTACAAAAACGATTTTATTTGGGCTGAGCTTGTGCTTCACGGCTCCTGTACGGCCAGCTTGATGTCCTCCAAGTAGACATCCACCTGATGCTCCAGCGCCAAAATGTGGCCCGTATTGCAGTCCTCGGCGCCCACAAACGTTAATATTAACGGTAATTTGTTCATTTGCACCACCTGTGTGATAAAGTGGGCTAATTGTGGAAACTGTTCGATTTAATTTGATTTTGGACCCCGCCCACCTGGTAGTTGGAGTACATCGATATAATTGTTTTGTTGCGTCCCAGGCCCAGTTTGTTGGCCTGGTCGCAGGCTGTGGTAAATGTGGGTATAAACGATGGCATCAGTGCAAAGTCTACGTTTTTCTCCTGGCTGTGGCTGACCCGCAGCAACGGGACACCATCCCGATCCGTTATCTGTATGACGTAGAGACCGCTGACCCTGCAAATGCAAATGCAATTAGCTGCGCACATCAAGCCCAATCAACTGCAGATAAAACGACACTAACTTGTGCAGCAGGCCGTTGAAATATTTTTTTATATCGTCGGACATTGCACGGCTTGCAACAAAACAAGTTAATAACAATTTTGTGTTCTTTTTCTCGCAGCAAAAACAAAACAAATATGCAAAATAGCCTAAATTTGCCCAACTCGATATGATAAATACCAATCTTGTGGTATTTTCTCGCAGCAAAAGCAAAACAGAAATAAAAAGGGCTTAATTTGCCCAAGATAAATACCAAATTAAATAGCAGACCAACTGTCAACGTACGTGTTTGTTTTCATTTTTAATTCCTTAAAAAACACTTTAAATAACAGTTTAAATAATATTAGACAATAAATTAAACACAATTTGAAGGGCATCCATAATGATGGCTGCCAGTGCCAATGTCAGCAGCGATAAATCTGCAGCAGCATCCGCCGCAGCTGATGACGACTACACCTCGGCCATGTCGCACCTGACGATTGGCGTACAGATCCAGGAGCTGTCGAAGCGGCTGCAAAACACCACCGAGGAGCTGCACCAGCAGGTGCGCGACAAGCACGGCGCACTGCTGCAGCAGGCGACGCACGCCGGCCGGTTCGACGCCGCACTCAATTCGCTGGCTGACGATGTGCAGCGTGTGCGCGCCACAGGACATCGCCTCAAGGGCCAAGTGGACACCCAGTACCAGCTGGTGGAGAATCAGACCCAAGTGCTGGGCCGTCTGCACGAGGTGTCGCATCTGCTGCGCTCGGCGGGCACGCTGCTCACGCTAACGGCCAAGCTAAAGAACACGAAGGATGTGCTGCGGCAGGCGGAGCTGCACTTTGAGCTGGGCCAGCTGATCGAGGACAAGGAGCTAAAGGACATCGAGTTCATACAGGAGGAGCGCGCCTATGTGCTCAACTCCAGGCAGAAAATACGCAACCTGACGCAAATGCAGCTGGTCACGGGACTGCAGGAGCGCAACCAGATGCAGGTGGTCAACGCGCTCAAGGTGAGTGCTGGTCCAAAAGTGTTGTCAGCCAACTAATCTCCCTGCAGATCTTTATGAACTTCAACACGCTGGAGAAATCACTGGAGAATCTGCTGGCCACATTCATAGCCGACATGGAGCAGTCGCTCAAGGAGTGCTTCGCCGGCACCGACATCTCCGTGCTGAACAAAGCCGATGCCATGCGCTCGCCCACACATGCCGGCAACGGCTCGGCCAAGTCGGGCGCGACACGTGGCCCCGGCAAGGCGCCACAGTTGACAACGACGCAAAACTTTCGCGCCAAATTCTGGAAATCTCTGCACTGGCTGCTCTACGATGAGCTCTACGAGAGCTGCACACAAATCAAGCTGCTGAAAACGGCGCTGGAGCAGATCAATCAGTTTGGCTACACCAGCGAATCGTCCGATCAATGCATTCCACAGCGCTTCTGGCAGCGTGTTCAACAGTTGCTGCGCAAATCCTTTGACGAGTGTTCCCAGCATGTGAACCAAACGCTGCAGGAGGGTCTGTCCAAGCTGCTCACCTCGGCGCGCGGCCTGGAACAGCGGCTGAACAACGAATTCCAATTTGACAACGAACTCTTTGCACCCCTGGAGGTGGGCTATGTGGGCAAATGTGCGGCCAATATGAAAGCCTGCCTGGCGGGCGTCGATTTGCCCGGCAACGAGACCGTCGATAATTTCATACGTGTCGCCTCCACCGAGCTGAGTGCGGCGCTCATCGACAGCCGTCTAAGCAATGCCATTGCGAACGTGTTCATAGCCTGCGGCAAGGAGCTGTGCACCAAGCTGGAGGCACAAATCAAACTGGGTGCAGATTCCAAGCAGGTCGTGGATCTGCCCAATCTGCAGCAGCAGCAGAACACGCAGCTGGCGAATGTACTGTACTACTACAAGGATTCGGTGCGTCGCATGCTGAGTGATCTGCAGCTGCAGTTCGAGAAATCGCCGGGTCCGGCACGAGCGAACATAGCGCGCTCGCTGGAGCAGGCGGATTTATTAATTGGCACCATACTGCAACAGATAATGGAATCGATTATAACAGCCATCAGCATTATCATCCTGAGCATGCATCGTGAGCCGGGCCTCAACACGGATCGACTGTCCACAACCGGCCCGTCCATGTACATGAAGGAGCTGCAGGTGCGCCGCATGCATTTCAGTTTGCCCCGTGCCACACATAACTAACCAATTTTTTGACTTGCCCCCCCACAGGAGTTTGTCAGCCGCTCGTGGTCGCATCACATTGAACTCTTCGACGACAAGGAGATGACCGGCAAGTGCGGCCATGAGCTGGCCAAGCGCTGCATCGAGCTCTTCGTGCACAACCTGTGCATTTTGCGTCCGTTGAGCGGCGCTGGCAGGCAGCGTCTAAAACAGGATTGCCAGCACATGGAGCAGGCACTGAAGCCGCTCTGTCCCAACCTCGTTGAGCTCGGGAAGCCGTCGCGTTTGCTGCGCGCCATGTCGCTGCTGATCGTACAGAGCGCCCCGGAGCTGGTGAAGCAAACGGTGGGCGTGGACTCCCTGGTGCCTAGCTACATAGTGCTGCTGCTGCTCTTCGGCCATGCTGGTGCGGAGCTGCAGTCGCCGCATACCACGGCCAATTGGTCCAACGAGCGCCTGATCGAATGGCTGGATGGACACACAGCAGAGCGTGAGAAACTAGAGCTAATTTCGGGTGCGCTGCAAAGATACCGCGATAATGCCAGACGCAAGAATATTCAACAATACGATGAGATCTATCCCATGATGGTGGACTACTTTGAGCAGGCCTTAAAGGCAATCACATAATTTATTCAATAAACTGTTTTGCTAAATATATGTTTAAAACAATTAAGAACAGAAGCAAGTAATAAACTAAAAAAAAAAAAAAGTCGAGTATAAAAAATATAAAAAATTACGTTCATACGGACAAACCAAAGGCAATATAAATATTTATAATGAATATATAAATATAAATAAAACAATAAATATTTATATTGTCTTTGGACAAACCCAATATACTCTTTTCACTTCGTGAACGAGTATAGTAAACTACGTAGCTACTCGTTACTCGATAACGAAGTCTTGTTCGTTACCGATTACTTCTTGTGTCAATCGGCGACACGCGCACTAGAAGTGACATCACTGGCTAGACACACCATTTTGTTTGAGGAAGAAAAAAATCGTGGAAAACGTTTAGCTGCGTTAAACTGACTGTAAAAAGTAATTATTAGTGGTAATTAATTGTTAAGCAAACACAATGGACAACATCGAGCGACTTTACAAGTGCTACGAAATATTATCCGAAGCGGGTGATAAAATAACTGAGGTAAGCGCCATTAAAAAAGAACGCGTCAACTGAACGGTAGTTGGTTGCATGTGTGTGTGTGTGTGTGTATGTATGCCTAATGCATGCGCCGGCGCTGCTAAAATAGACGTAAAAAAAAACTATAAATTGGTGAATTTTTTTTAAAATATTTATAGCATGTTGCGGAATACAAAGAGATATTGCAAGCCGTAAAAGGCACTTCGAAGGAGAAGCGCTTGGCATCCCAATTTATTGGCAACTTCTTCAAACACTTCCCGGAACTGTCCGACACTGCAATTGATGCACAGTTCGATCTTTGCGAGGATGATGATACACAGGTGCGTCCGACTGCTTAAACCCTTAAAAAAGAGAAGTATTTTAAATGTGTTTTTATCACAGATTCGTCGTCAGGCGATCAAAGATCTGCCCAAGCTCTGCCAAGGCAATGCGGAGGCCACAGTGCGCGTGGGCGACACTCTGGCTCAGCTGCTCATCCTAGACGATGCAACTGAGCTGCAGCAGGTGAACAACTCGTTGCTGAGCATCATCAAACTGGACACGAAGAGTGCCGTAACTGGCCTATTCCAGCAGATAACCACGGGCGACGAGCCGACGCGCGAGCGTTGCTTCAAGTTTATTGCCACCAAATTGTTGACAATGGGCCCTAATGTCATAACCAAGGACATTGAGGATTATATTGTGGAGGAAGTGAAGAAGGCACTGCAGGATGTGACGGCCGATGAATTTCATCTATGCATGACAATATTGGGCGCCACCAAGCTGGGCAGCACAATAACCGGCCATGCCGAACTGGTTAAGTTGGCAACGGAACAGGCCGAGCTGAATACCGTCGATACGGATGCCATAGCTGTTGACGATGAAGTTGTAGAGCGTTTCATACAATGTGCCACGGCAGCGGCCCCTTACTTTTCGGTAAGAACAAACCTAAAACAGAAAACTGATAAAATTAAATCTAATCGCTTTCAATTATAGAAAACCATCAAATCGACACAATTCGTTGGCTATGTTTGCGATAAACTGTTGCCAATAAACACATGGAATTTGATTGCCACTGCAGTCTCACAAGATCAAATACAATTGCGTTTGCTTAAAGTATTCGCAGAGATGATAACCAACACAGACAAGCTAGAAAATGCCAACGAGCGCATCAATGCAGTGTACAACGTGCTATTGGTGGGTGTTTCTTGGGACTTTGACTAACTTGAAAATTAGCTAATCTGGCCCAATTTTATCCTACAGGAGTATATGCCCTTGCCGAAGCTAAGCGATGAGGATACGGCAGATGTGCCACCCTCATTTCAATTCTCGCATGCTGAATGCTTGCTTTATGCATTGCACACGCTGGGCAAGAAGCATCCAGGCAATTTAACATTCGTTGAGGATGCCGACAAACTAAAAGACTTTCGTGCCCGATTGCAATATCTGGCGCGCGGTACACAGGGGTAAGTTGCAGCTAATAAAAACCATATAAGTAATATACTTAACTTGTTTTTTGTTTTTGTTTATAGTTATATTAAGAAACTGGAGGAGGCACTCAAAGGCAAGGCAGCCGAGGAACTGAAAACCGAGGAGAATCAACTGAAGCAAACGGCTTTAAAGACAACATCAAATATAAATATATTGATACGCGATCTATTTCATTCGCCACCCATATTCAAGCATGATATTGTGCTCTCCTGGGTTGTGCCCAAAAATGTATGCATCTTATTCTCTTTGAATTTATAAACTATCGGATTTCAATATAAAATTTTTTTTTGCAGAGCAAACTTGGCAAACGCCACGTACCCATCACATTTGGCGATAAGGGCGCCGCCAATGGTAATCAGGAGCAGGATCAACAGGATAAGAAATCGCGGCCATCCAATGAACAGAAATTCTACTCACCGCCCTCGGGCAAATACTCTGGCAAGGTGAATTCCAACTATGGCAACAACAATCGTACGCGGCAACGGGGTGGAGGCGGCGGCGGCGGTGGAGGCTTTAGGAATCGACGCTACAACAGATATTAAGTGCACCCTAGCAACAACTTTTGCATGTTTGCTGTCCTAGTCGTTAAACAAGAAACCACAAAAAAAAAAAAAAAAAAAGATAAAGAATATGAAATTTCTTAACCAACGTTCCGCGTATAATAAACCACTTCCCAAAACACACACAAAACTTGGCTATAGACGAACTTTGTCCTGTTGCAGACAGCTGGCACAGATACAGATCCGGGTGAGTATCGAGTGAACTTTCAATGTAATTGTCTACCTTTGATATATTTCAGAGCCAGCGACCCAGCATCATGCAGTTCAATTAATAATTCCCCTATTTTGCATTATTTTTGAAACACACTCTCACACACAAACAAACGTATACAAGCATGTTTGCAAATTTATGTCTGATATCTTGAAACAACGCCACGCCCACTGACATCTCACACATTTTTATCATGGCTGTGTTCGCTGTTTTATCATATCAGGCTTAATTTCTGTTCTACCCAAATGCTAGCTATAATAATATATAAAATAGTTTGTAAACAATTTGCAATATCCCCCCTTAAACATATATAATCAAATCAGTTAAAAAAGTAAACAAGAAAGAATCCCCCTATATATGAACGATATGCAAACTCGTATTAACTGTTTTTGAGGCACAAGATTTACAAACATGTACAAAAGTAGTTTGTCAAAACCTTTGATTCACAATCATAATTAATTTCTTTTTATTGGTTTACATATATGCTCCACAATTGTACAACGTAACAACAACAACAAAAACAAACACGAAAAAAGTATGCGTACATAAAAATTTTGAATTCAATAAACGGAAAACTAGAAATTAGTTTCGTTAGAAACACAAAAATTTGTCTTTTCTTCTACGCTAGCAGAGGGTATTATAGTATGTAGTATGTAAATCTGCTTCTACGCAAACTAGTCTCTGACTTTGGCGAATATATCTGTCTTTCTGGATTATATCACTATCATCGAATCACGATAATGATCAGTCAACAACTTAGTTGTATGAAAAACCTTTTTGTTTTCTAACAAATCCTAACAGAATTTGTCAATTTCGAATTTAGCTGTTTTTAACATATATGCAAAATCGCTTTAATATCGGATCGATGTATCAAATAGCTGCCATCGGTGAACTTTTGATTCCTATATAAAGGCTTGATGATTTTTCAACATATTTCAACCAAAATTTGGCAATTGCGAGCTTAACTATGCTTCTAACATATGAGCTAAGTTCGTATGAATTTCGGCCAACTATAGCTATAGAATATAGCTAACATAGAATTGAATAGTCGAATATTCGGTTTTTTTTTTAAAACATTTTTTAAAAATGGCATGCTAGTATTGGTTCAGTCTAAATAATAGAAACAGATGCAGTTTCGAACCGGTTTTTATAATTTGCTCTCATATTCCCTTAATGTACAAATAAATCTTCTGCAATTTTAATGCCCCCCGGTTGGTTTGTACTTCGAGACCAGAAAACGAGCTATTGTGTGTATTTATTTATTAGCAATAAGAAAAATAGATATATATATATGTATGTGTATTATAAGCCTTTCAAACATTTAAACAATTTATTTCAGCTTAAAACATAATACATGTATATGTATATATATATATATATATTGGGCTCTAATCACGCTTGGTTAACACTAGGACTGCTGCGCACATCTAGATGCTCGGAGGCGGCTGGTTGCCCGGCTGCTGGCCGCCCGGTGGACCGCCGCTGGCCGGATTGTTGCCACCCGGCTGCTGGGTGCCGACCAGTTGTGTGGCAAAGCTCTGGAACAATTGCAACATATCGTTGGGCATGGGCGGCACCTGAGCTGGCGGAGCGCCGGCGCCTGGTGCAGCCCCACCCGGCACACCCATGTTGGCAAACAACTGTCCGATAGCGTTCATGACCATCGGATTGTGTGTCATCGATTGCAGCTGTTCCAGATCGATTTCGGCGTTGCTGAACAGATTGCGCACAGTGGGATTCGACAGCATCGCGTTGAGGCCATCGCTCAGATGCGACAACTGCGGCGGCTGATTGCGTGCGTTGCGCACCACCTCCAAATTGTTACGATAGTCGGCATTGTCCGGCTCCAGTTCAATGGCCTTGGCGTAGGCGTGCTCCGCCTCATTGAATTTGCCCAGATTCGAATAGGCGACGCCCAGGCGGCAGTACGCCTTGCTATAGTTGACATTATAAAGCAGCGCCGACTTGCAGTCGGTCACGGCGCGTTCGTTGTCGCCGAGACGAATGTGCGCTGCGGCCCGGTTGCAATAGAAAATGGGATTCTTCGGGTCAAAGGTGATGGCGCGATTGTATTGCAGCAGCGCCTCATTGTATTTGCCATCCTTCATCAGACGATTGCCCTCGTTCTTGATCGATTCAGCCAGAGCCAGCGACTCCGGGTTCCGTTCAATGTACAGCGATTGGAAGAGCTCAAACATATCAATGTTTTTGGTATTGACGGCGACACCGCCGCTGTTGCTTGGCGCAGCTGCATCACCGCCGGGTGCTATGCCCCCAGCTGCTGCTGCTGCTGCCGCCGAGGTTGTGCTCTGTGTTGCGGCCGTTGCCTGTTCCAGCTCCTCCTCGCCCACATCAAAGGCGGCCTGCAGACATTGGATGGCCACTTCAATGCTTTCACTCTGGTCCGGCGACATGACATCCACCTGCTTCTTCAAGTAGTCGATAAAGGAGCGTACAAAGCTTTGCTGCACTGCGTCCGGCATTTTGTTCGCTTTTATTAGTTTTATTTATGTGTATTGAAATGTCCTTATGGAAATTCACTTATGTGGCTCATTGAGCTTCTCCTACACACAATGAAAATCTGTGAGCATGCGACCGATTTATGGAGTCGAACAAATTTTCTAGGGTTGCTGTGTTCCACTCTCGATAGCCGCTCGGCGTTGCCAGATGGTCGTGACGGCAAATGACTAGCAGGTTTCTGTCATGTTATCGTTATCGAGCGCGAGAAAAACTGGTTTTTTTTGTTGTCGTGTTATGTTGTTGCTTGCAAAAGTTTTGGAGCAAGCTCCCAAGCTTTTCTGGCAGCATGCAACAAAAGAAACTTTTTAGTTAAACGCTCTCTGGCCCTCTGCTAGCGTTGGCGTGTGTTTTGGTTTGTGCTCGTCTTGCCAACTTGTTGTTCTTGTTGTTGTTGTCGTTGTTTTCGTGGCGGAATTATTGTGTGTATACAACAACAAAACGAAGTGATTATTCAAAAATTACTTTTGAACATATGCTGAGGCAGTGCCAAAATTAGCAGCGCATTCAGCTAGTGTATGTGTGTGTATGTGAGTGTGTGTGAACTTCTTCAAGTGACGTCAGACTTCCTTTCGCGCAATCCTTTGCTTGACTCGCGAAAGTCCAGTTTTCTGTGGCGCCAGCATGGTGCGCTGGAGTGCACGGTCGCGTCGGGCGCGTCAAGACCAGGTGGAGCTGCTGGCGAGCAACAACAAAGTTGGCGACGATGACAACTCCGAAAACGGTGAGCGCTTGAACGTAACGGTACCTCAAAGCTGCAACCTATTCAAATTAAAATAGCGCTAAGCTTCTACTCTAAATTACAGTTTACTTGAAAACTGTTATAAATCATAAATTTACATACAAGTAAATTATGTACATGTTCTGTTTTTTCGCCTCACTTTTCAGCTGCCTTTCGCAATTCCGCTGATCTCTCGGACACGGATGAAATCTTTCTTAAGGGCCTTTTGCTGAGTAATCCATCGACGCCTCATAAGGAACTTATGGTATGTAAATTCATTCTCACACACACACACGGACACACCCTGCACTTTTTTTTCACGCATGACCCACATAGAGATTCATATGAAAGCAAACCATCTGCCGGTACGTTAAATAATAAGTAAGAGTGCTCTAGGCGGGAGTACCCGACTAGGAGATACCCTAAGCCCAGCTGCGAGCTGCCGTAACATGCATTATAATATCCTTCTTTACACACTTACTCCAAGACATACACACACACACAAACCCACGCCGCAAACTGCGCACTTTATTTTGAAAAAAAAACCTGTTCTGCGTATTGTATTGGAGAATAAATAGCCTAAAATATCAAGACTCTAGCTCAGACAGACCTGGCTAAATCGTCTCGGCTAATCGAACTAATCCAGAATATATATAGTTTATGCGGTGGCTAACAGATGGCTCCTTACGTCTGTCACAGACATTTGCACAAATCCATGATACCCATTTTTTTTTTAAGAAAACCGTGTACGATGTTTTTCACATTATCGACTGGTGCGAAGACAAGAAAATTCTTTGTTTACACCATCAATAGACATACATTCTGTATGTATATATATGTTTATATATATATGATTTGTGTAGACCAAAAATGTGTGTTTAAGTAAACTTTTCTTTATTACATCATTTGCCAGACAACTGCACGCCCGATTACTTCGAGAATTTGAAAGTAAAAGGGTCAGGCCAGCTTTCACTTGATTGAAGTACATGGGCCATAATGATGCTGGGCTATAAAACGTTGTCGTACGGCTTACCCTGTACTTAGTTTGCCCATTGTTCTCTTTTTATATTGCGAGCGAAACACTTGATGGCACTTGTGTTCGTTACAAGATGAAGATTTTATGATAATCATTATGGCATAGCAATTAACACCATTTCTTTAACACTTATTTGCGCATTAAACTTGACCTTTATTTGTTGCGAAACTTTGGCCAATACAATGCGAATGCGAAATTATGTAAATAATTGAATAATAAACGACAGCTAAACGTTAGCAATTTGCATATATTCAGAATTCCATTATGGTGGGACAAATCTATTGATTTTCTGTACTCATCAGAACAGCAATCAAATACTAATGAAATAGTCAACAAAATTTGCTCAGCTAACTTAATCAGTGAAATAATATTTGTTTGTCTAGGTATTTGTTTTTGTAGCAAATCAGCGTTAACAAAACAGAGAACTTAAACACGCAAAAGCCAACAAACTCAGCCACAAACATTAAAAATGGTAATAACGCGAACAACTTTGGGCCGAAGATTAAATACCCTTGCAGATATATGGAAGATGTGGGATTTTTAACCGATTGCTTCTATACAAGGCTATATTTTGTAGTGTAGTTTGATGTTGGCTTCTATATAAAGGGGAATGCTCACAATTAATAAGTTTGGTTCAAATATTTTATGTTTATATTTGGACCATAGTAAATCTTTTAAATTTGGTTTGGATATCTTATAAAACAAACAAGTTTTTCATACAAAAACTCATTTTTCGAAAGAATATTCCTATGGCAGCTATATGATATAGTGTTCAGATCCGGCCGAATCCGACACATGTTCTGCCTGTATGCTAATATTTTTGCTAAATAGCTTTAAAACTGAGAGAATTTTTTACATAAAAACAGATGGACAAACGGACATGGCTATATCGCCTCGGCTATTGATACTGACCAAGAGTATATTATATATATATGTATATTATATATACTTATTTAGACCGGAGACATCTCCTTCTATGCGGGTTACACATTTCATAGCATAATTATAATACTGTCAACAAGAGTAAATCAAAATCACTAAAAACGACGCGTCGCGTGTGGCAAGTAATTAGAATTAACATTTGGCATGGTGTAGAGGTACGAGGTACGCTAGGGGCGAAGCACTACGTAGAGTGCAAAAGCGGCTAGCAATATATACGCGAAGTTTTGAAGTTTTGCTACGACGAAGGACATTCAATTTAATATATGATCAATTCCTAATTATAAACAAATATTAGGGCCTTCGGCACTTTACGCTAATATCTCCAGCTTCTGTTTATCCAAAAATAACATTTCGCGACGTGCCAAATGCCCAACCATTTTTTTTTATAATTTTGAATTGATCATACATATATTAAATTGAATATCCTTTGTAAAAAAAATTGTATACACAAAATGTTGGGACTGGAATGTGCCCCTAAATTACCTCGTATAAAGGGTGTTTTTGTTTGATATCAGAATTTTTTTGACAGTTTTACTTTGATATTTATTAATATACCCCATTACCATGATGAAGAGTCGATCCCATATTACTTGGTTAGTAAAAAACCAGAGTACATAGTCCTGACCCCTAATCTTAGTTGAACGCTGCCTGACATCCGCTTCTTCCACATATTTCTCCGAAAACTATCGTTCAAATATTTTGAGGATGGAACTTGGAACATGTATGTATATGAGAATGAAGAAAAGAATCGACATTCACATTTTATATCGATAATCATTTTATTTGAGAAGACGCCATTCTCAAATACAGATTGATATGGTAAAGCGCGTGCTATAATTTATATTTTTCACAATTTTTTTTTTTACTAAGAATTGATCATTTATAATTCCGTCAACTGATTTTGTTTAAATTCGTATTTAATTTCAACTTTTGGTAAGCATTACACTGACCCGAAAGCCAGGGAAAGTAATTAAAACCACAAGTCATGCGATTGGGCTGATAAGCAAAAATCCATAAGAAATGTCACGCAAAATTCCATATGCCTATTAAAGCGACGCGCATAAAAAGCACAAACAAACATCGACGACAACAACATCAACGCCCTAAGAAAAAAAAAGAGTGGAAGCGCAGCTTTGCACTGAAACCGGTTTGAAAATGGTTTTTCAAATGAAATGCTCATGCTTGTGTTAATTATGAAAACTTTACGATACCTGGCTACAAAAACAAAAAACAAAAAAACACCAACAAATGCACTAGAGAGACGGCAGAGTGGTTGGCCTACTAATGCAGCTAGAGGCTGTCCAGCACAAAAGCTCAGAGAGCGGCTCCAATTCGCCGCTGAGTCGCTGTTAAGCGTACGCTGTTAACTAACAGTTGAATTTACAGCGGCGTACAGTTGTAACGTTAAGACCAATAAAATATAGCAAGTGTTCATGCACCTACACTAATACATACAACTAAGAGCGCCAACTAACTTTCAAGCTCACACGCATACTGGAAAGCTAGCCCTAGAGCGAGCGCTCGCTCGTTCTCTCTTTGCATCTCTCTCTCTGTCTATCGCACACCCAACTGCTTCGTTCAACTGGCTTTTAATGTGAGTCAGTGTCAGTTACTTGCGAGCTGTGCTAAGGTGAGGTTCTGCTATTGTTGCGTGCGCTTTGTGGCGAGTTCTGTGCTTACGCATGTGTGCGTTGGTGTGTGTATATGCTCATTTGAGCATGGCTTAAACGGGGCAACGGCTCTGAAACAAATATTCAACAGTTAATTTGAAATACTCGCTGCGCTCTCTCTGTGTGTCTCTCGTGATCGTCGCGCTCATTTTGTTTTTAGCTTCAAGACGCTTTTCATCTAAACGTAAACGTATTTTTTTATTAACTTCTGTAAATGTAAATGTGTTTGTTTTTATGTACTTGCATGGAGTATATGTGTCACTGATAAATAGAGCTAAATTGGAACAAGTGTTTTGGCCATGTGCTCGCTGCCTTGGTTACTCAGTGCCCCAATAACAAACCCAAACCCCCATTTTAGCCTGGCCAACTGGTATTTGATGACGTAGTCGCACCTGGTTTCAAGCGGTGCGGCTCGCTTCTTGTATTGTGTAACGTCTTAACTGTGTTTTGGCATTTCCAAATTCGAGTGCTCACACACACACCCACAAACAGAGAGAAGCTCGCTCTCCGGCTTACTCACACAGTTACTCACACCTTTTAGACAATTGTCACGCTCCGCTCTTCTTGGCTTTAACGCTGCGCTCGCTCGCGCGTTTTGGGAGTGGCTCCAAAAAAAAGTGAAAAAAAAAAAAAATGAATAACGAAAAGTGCACGCTTACAACTAAATAAAGTTAATATAAACAATTGTTACATTTTATGAAATAACTCCGAAGAAAAGCTGAAAGAGCTGCTCAACAAAACGCGCAATTTTTTAGGTTAAATATCTTAAAGATATTTCAGCTTAGCCTTCGCATGCAGCTTGTTAAAAAAAACAACAATTAATTGTTGTTTATGTTGTGTTATTAACAATTATGCCTAATTAGACATTACCTGTTGAAAATTTTGCGCAATTTGTTATGACAACAAGCGGACAAAACGAACCCAGCTCTAAGGTGAAAGCCCTTTGCGTTAGCAACCAGCCACAACAACAACAACAACAGCAACAACAACAGTTACAGCAACAGCAAAGCTCAGTGTCAATAACAGTTGTCATTTGTGTGTGTGTGTGTGTGTGTGTGTATGTGTGTGAGTGTGGCTGTTAGGGCGAGAATAGGAAGCTCTGTATGGGGCTTCTTTTCACACGGAAGAATGGAAATTCGATATTCAGCAGACAACTATGTGTAAATAAATAAATAATAATCGCCGCTTGGAGCCAGCGCTAAACTTGTGTCTGCTAAAAAAAAAACAACCAAAGTTTTGGTTCATTGGATTAAGGGCTTAAAGGCTTATTCACGCTCAAAGCACTGACAGTGGTCGCTCGATAATTAGAACTCTTAGAAATAGGAATTGCAAAAGGCTTAATCGACTTTTTCAAAATATACTTTTGTACAATTTTTGACTTAATTTAAGTTTTCAAAAACTTGCAAAGAAAATTCTTATAATTTTTCAATTAAATAAATCTATAGAAATCACATTTTAATATATATAATAGTATATGTATATTAAATTCATACCTTTTCATGTTTGTTCTTTTTTTCTTGTATCGAAAAAAAGTCCTTTACAAATTAGAACGTTTTTGCAACTAAAATTCAACTCTAAAGCCAAAAGTTTTTAATTTGCGCGTAACTACGGTCTAAGGAACTCAGAAATAGAACCAATCAATTTGATAATTATTTTTATTCCAAAGAAACGTAAATAGATGACAAGTTCTCCTTCTCCTTCTCTTTCTTTTTGCACCAATCAACTTTTCTGCAATTCAGCATTGTGCATTGTGTTTGTCAGCGGAAGCATCTAGAGAAATAGAAAACATTTTCCAAGCTTATAAATATTGCATGAGAGCGTCGTTGTATCGTGGGGCGGAAACTGTGACGGAGACATAATAATAAATACAGCAAGAATGCCACATGACGAAAGTAAATAAATTTCGCCAGACAAATAGCGCCGGAAGACAAGAAATAAAATGCAATTAAAGCAGAAAAAAGAATTCACTTTTCAAAGAAAGGGCTTTTTCGGCTCGACCCAAATATGTCGCACATATGACCCAATTTTTGACCTAAGACTCGCAGCAAGTTGTTGAGTTAAACTGAAATAGCCCAAAGTTCACCGGGGTTAAATGGGGTAGACCATTAAAGAGCGAGTGAGAGAGAACGGGAGCGAGATAAAAAGCTGCCAAAAAAAAAAAAACGCAAGCAACCAATTAAACGGATGCGAGCGCCAATTAAGCTGTAGCAAAAGATGACTTGACCTAGGGCAGTGAGATGATGAGACGTCTGTGTGTCCAACGCCCCACTCAAGTTTAATGCGAGCGCTTTAATTTAATTATGCGTACATGTCTCTCTCTCTCTCTCCTTCTTCCACACTTCCACTTCTCAGCTAAATCCAACCGAGCCGCAGCCCGTGCCCGCTTTTCTGCCCGCCCATCTGAACAACAAGCCGATCTGTGACGATATCATACGCAAATTCTCGCCCTCGCGACGTTTGGAATCCCGCGAGCTAGCCAAGCTTTTGGCCCAACCCCACTTTCGTGTAAGTATTTTAAATCAACAAATTAACTGTAAACGGAACTCCGTGTAAATATTCGCGTCTAGTTTTTTTTTCTGGCTAACTAGCTGGGTTAGCTCACGCAAAGTATTTGTCATTAAATTAATTATCTGGGTTTTTGACATTTGTAACTTTGATGTAGATTTTTCAAAATCGATGAAACACGTTTTCATTACATTTATCATTTTTCCGCCCAATGGAAAGTGTCAAATACGTCTGAAATTTTCAAAGAAATCCTTAAAAATAAAATGAGTCGAAAAAAAAAATACCACACAAATAACGGTTTCTTCTATATTTTAAACTCTTTCGGATAAACTTTTTCTAATTCCGATTTCCTTTGTACATAAAAAAATTAAGCACCTGTTAAAAATTTTGAGCTGTGCGTTGATCATTAATCAATCAATTAATCAATCTCTCTCTCTCTCTCTCTCTCTCTCTCTCTCTGTAACTAGGCTCTGCTGCGTGCCCACGATGAGATAGGATATTTGTACGAACAACGTTTGAAAAGTGCCGGTGGATCCATAACAAAACTCGAGGTGACCAGTCAACGCCAGTCCGGCGGCTATCTCTTTACGGAAGACATACTGAACAGCAAGATGCCTGTGGAGACCATCAAAATGGTCGGGCTACGGCGCGATCCCAAGCAGCCGCTGGGCCTGACCGTCGAACTGGATGAGTTCAAGCAACTGGTGGTCGCTAGAATACTCGCCGGCGGTGTCATCGACAAACAGGGCATGCTCCATGTGGGCGATGTCATCCTCGAGGTGAATGGCACCTCGGTGCGCACGGCCGACGATCTCCAGGTGGAGGTGTCGCGGGCCAAGGAGAATCTTACGCTGAAGATCGGACCCAATGTCGACGAGGAGATCAAAAGTGGTCGCTATACGGTCAGTGGGGGTCAGGTAAAACAGAACGGCATCACAAATCTTGAATCGGGCAAGAAACTAACGGTAAGTTCTGTGTGTGTTCTTTTGCTCTTTTTGTTAGCCACAAAGAAAAAAAAAAGAAAGAAATTTGCTACTTTTTTGCATGGATTTTCCAGTTGTAGAAACAAAAGAAGTATTTTTGCCTAGCTGTATTTTTAGCTACAGTGGTCACTCGCTAATTAGAACGTTGAAGACTGTGTTTTGTCTTTGCGAAATATTTCAATTTCTAAAATGCGATTTTTTCCATAAAAACTTCAAAAACAATTTTTTTTTAATTACTTTTACTTCTATTAGCCAGTTAAAAAACATACAAAAATAGTTTTCGAAAATATAAATTTTCAGATTTAAAGCATTGAATATCTTAATCTAATCTAAAAACTTTTTATAAGTTATTTTTTTAATAAAGGTAATTTTCTGATAGTTTTCTAGTTTCCTAGCGACCACTGTACTTAAGTATTACAATTGATTTAGTTTTAGATACATATGTATGTACACTCTCATATGAACTAGTTTTCTTTCGACCAAGACTCTAAAAATTCAAAAAACACCTGCATTAAAGTAAGTAAATCTTAGAGCTAAGCCTAAATAGATGGAAACTTTTTCTTTTAATAAATTCGCGGATAATCTAATGTAAGAAATAATATCTTTAGTGTTATATGCGCGCCCTGTTCTCATACAATCCCTCGGAGGATTCGCTGCTGCCCTGCAGGGATATTGGATTGTCCTTCAAATCGGGCGATATATTGCAGGTGCGCTTAAATTTGAATTTGTATTTAAAGTAAAGGGAAATCTAACCTATATTCGTATTTTATTTGAATAGATTATCAATGTTAAAGATCCCAATTGGTGGCAGGCGAAGAACATCACCGCCGAGTCGGATAAAATTGGTTTGGTGCCATCGCAGGAGCTCGAGGAGCGGCGCAAGGCATTTGTCGCGCCCGAGGCGGACTATGTGCACAAGATTGGCATCTGTGGCACGCGGGTGGGTTTAACTAGAAATGAGTGCTCAGACACTTTTACGTAATACCAATAATCCCACAGATATCCAAGCGCAAGCGGAAGACCATGTACCGCTCGGTGGCAAACTGTGAGTTCGACAAGGCCGAGCTGCTGCTCTACGAGGAGGTGACACGCATGCCGCCGTTTCGCAGGAAAACTCTGGTGCTGATTGGCGTCTCCGGTGTGGGCAGGCGCACGCTCAAGAATCGCCTGATCAACAGCGATGTGGACAAATTTGGCGCCGTCATTCCACGTAACTGAGGCCAACTGCAGCAGCTTGTCTTTGATCTAATCGAAATTGTTCGTTCAAAACAGATACGAGTCGCCCGAAGCGCGCCTTGGAGGAGAATGGCGTTAGCTATTGGTTCATGGATCGCGAGGAAATGGACGAGGCAATCAAGCAGAATGAATTTCTCGAATATGGCGAACACAATGGCAATCTCTATGGCACGCACTTGCAGTCCATCAAGGATGTCATCAACAGCGGTCGCATGTGCGTGCTGGACTGTGCGCCGAATGCATTAAAGATTCTGCACAATAGCCAGGAACTGATGCCATTTGTTATATTCGTTGCTGCGCCGGGCATGGAACAGCTGAAAACGATCTATGCCGATCGTCGCGCTACCGGCTCCAACAGAAATCTATCTGTATGTTTAGATATATTTTTGCGCCTAGCTAGTTGTAGATTAGAACCCGCTAACAATTCATCCTCTTACAGTTCGATCGTCAGAGTTCCATACGCTTCAGCTCCAGGCGCGCTCGTACGCTCGAGTCGCTAGCATCGCTCTATGAGGTAAATGTCCAGCGAGTTAAATGACCAAGTGAAGAGCCTTCTAATGTTTGAGTCATGCCACATCCTGCTGCACGCATTAGGCCACCTTAGTAGCGCTCTTAGATCTCTGCTTGAATACACAAACATTGCTTAACACATATGCCCATTATCGTTATTATCAACAGGATGACGATCTCGTTTCCACGGTGGAGGAGAGCTGCTTTGTCCAGCGGAAATACGAGAAATACTTTGACATGGTCATTGTCAACGAGGATTTCGATGAGACGTTCCGCCAGGTGGTTGAGACCTTGGACCAGATGAGTCATGAGGAGCAATGGGTGCCCGTGAATTGGATTTACTAGAACGCAATGCGGCCTACAAACGAAATCTTCTACTCTCCATACTAGTATCTATTGTATTCAACGCAAACGAATTAACTGCATACTGAATACTGCATGTATTTGCAATATTGTATAATTTTTAAAGGCCCTCCGCTTCATTTAATTTGTTTCCTTAAGTTTAAGTCTAATGTTATTGTATGAAACGCATACGTCCATTTGCAAAGCAGTTTTTAATTTGTACGCGACCTATTTTAATTATATTTTTAAACGTTTTTCATGCATTTCTTTTTAAACAATGCGCTCTAGCTATATATGTAACTACATCAACTTTTTTATGCATATCATTGACATATACATATATACTATTTAACGAATCTCGCGAGTACAACCGATTCTTTTACATATATATATATTTTTTAAAAGAAAAACAATCTCTGCCAATATTTTCTTTAGTTTTTAGTACAAATACGTTTTGTTTGAGTAAAATGTATAAGTTTGTGCGATAATTAGCAAAATGTTGATGACAAATAAATGCGCATTTGGCTCAAAATAATGACAAATTGTGGACTCCACTTTGTAAGCAAAGGACAGTTGGTTTTTATTAGCAGCTAATCATTTAAAGATGTGGTATGTGAGAAAGTTTCTTGCATTATTTAACTAAATGTAAATGCCCATAGACTTTTCCACGACAGCATGCGGCTGACGCATGTGCTCATTGTGCTCGGGTAAGTTCAAGAAGTCTTCAAAGCCGATCTCATCACAGCGTCCCGTTAGCACATCGTCCATTATGTTGCTGCAAAACGTAATATACAGATTTGTAAAGCCTGTTCCAAATAAGATGCATGGAACTACTTACCTGGACTGCAAGAAGGGCAGTCGGCCTATTTGGCGAGCCGCAAAGCGTTCCATGCCCATTCTCAAGGGCGCGCCCAGACCCTCGCGATTACGCAGCATCTGCATGTCCATATTGTATCTGTGATCATTGTAATTCAATTCCGAGTCGCGCAAACGATGAACGTGCGCCAATTGGCTCAAACAGTTTTGTTCGGTAGGCAACACAGCCCTGCCGGATGCACTCAGCACCTGCACATCTGATGGGCGTACTTTAAGCGATTGCTGATTCTAATCGACGAGACGCACATAATTATGTATACATTTCAGACATGTGCTAAACAATTACTTACCATTTTATAAAGAGATTTGTAAAATTCCGGGAGTTTTGTTTAAAACCTAATTTACAATGACAAAACAGAATTCTGTTTGACTTGAAGTTGGTTGCGCGTGATTTTTTAGTTCTTTTTAAAAACGCGTTTTTGTTGCAGTGTGGCAACTCGTAGCAAAATCGATAAGTTGCAATCGATAATCGTTTGGAGTGCGCTAGCAAGTAGCTTTTGTCTATGGACGCAACGTTTGAAATTTTAAGAAAACGGAAATTTAAAAATTTTATCAATTCAAAAAATAATAGGAAAGTATGCCACTCAACCCACCTGTCAACTTTTAAATATAATTCGAAACTTGGGTATATTAAGGCAAAAAAAAAGTTGTCAAGTCAGGCACACAGAGAGTGCTATGATTAATTTCACCCTTGGTCAAATGTCGGAATCTCGTGCCCGACACACTCGCCTCTGGCGCACTCTAATCAATTCAATAAACAAATCAAAGCGCAAAACAACACAAAATTGTTGTTTATTCGTCTTGTGCTTTTTGTGAAATCGCCCACACCTTTTAGCGGCTTTTATGATCCACTGCTCCACAGAGCACCGAAAATTCAGTTTCAGTTTTTTTCTTCTTGTTTTTGATTTCTGTGGTCACATTGAGTGACAACTGCTAGAAAAACAACAAAAAAATATATACATATATTTGAAATACAGACAGAGTTTAATTAGTGCATGCTCACTAATAAAACTCGTTGCTTAATTTCCATAAACACAAAAAAACTCACACACACCGAATTGTGTTAATCAAACTCCCGCATAAAAGCCACACTCCGGCTGCGCACCTCCGATCTGAACTTGAAACAAGCAAACAACCAACCGGATAAGGCTATGGCCAGAGACCTGGGCATGGGCGACAGCCGCGTGAAGAAGCAAATATGCACCCCAAGGCATAAATTAACTATCTCGATCATGCTTGAGATAAGACCTGCGTATGGACCGGCAGCTCTCTGTTGTCCAAGAGCTGCATCTCCTCCTCTCTCTTTGTAAGATTGTAAATATTTTGCATTCATCTAAAATACAGCTCGAAAATTGATTTTACGCTTGAGAAACTGTTTAGAGTGTATTGTGAGTGTCATGTGATTGCGGTGGGGGTGTTACTTGTTTTTTATTAAGAATAATTAGGAAAATAATTAAGAATATGCAAATGAGCAAAGATACACATCTATAAATAGGTCACATTTATATACAAATTTGTTTCAGTAACACTAACTTTAGCGAATTTCGAAAAGCCTTTACGAGAACAAATAAAAATGTGACTTAGGATAGGTATTTAAATACAATTTGTCGATTATTTGTTTAAATAAAATTTGTGCCAGCGCAGATTAACAAAAATGAATAGTTTTATAATTACATGAAATTGAAAATCCAGGCATTTATTTTCATAAAACCAAATTCTTATTGCAAGAGTTTTTTTTATTCAATTCCAAAATTCATAAATATTCGAGTCAAGTAGAGTGCACAATCCAATAAAATGCTTACATTCATTTGTGGAATTATGTTCTGTTGTTATGTAGCTAAGTATAATTCATATATATATCCAGTATGATGTAGGTATATACATATATCCAAGAATTTTTATGATCTTGAAATTTCATAAGCAAAATTATGATTTTCTCTAAGTGTTGTTATTAAAGATCAGCTAAATCTTGAGTAACTACTCTTCAGCTAGTACAGCTATAAAGGGTATAGGCTGCTTCGGCTAAGTACAATGGATTGCAGAGCTTAAAAGCTAAAAGGCAAAAAGAATCGTAGTTTTCAAGTACCCCCAGCTATAAGAAGAAGAAGAAAAACTAGTTCGGAGAGCCTCTTCACAGTTAATTTATTATGTAGCAGATTAACAAAATCGGAAATGTCCAAGACCATGGAAAATATACAACCTGTCTAGATTTGATACGATCGAATCGCACCGAATCGCCACGTAGATTGCTAAAAACGTTCCCCGCTGGTCACATTGACAATCACCGGGTGCCGCCAATTCCTGGGCAACCAAAATATTTTGACTTTTATGTGCGCAATGCAAAAAAAGAAAAACCCACACTCAGGAACGCAAGTAACCAAACAGGCCGATACCGATAAAGGAAGTGTGCGCTACATTTTCACACCTACGTGCTAAAAAAAAGAAGGAAAAAAATAAAATAAAACGGTACCCAGGCAAACGGACATGCGATTGCAGTGCGGCTGCGGCTGCGACTGCGTGTTTGCATTTGTTTCAGCCGATTTCGATATTGAAGCTAAATTTGAAATTCACTTTCGGGTTAAACGCCGCTTGGTGCAACTCTTTTTTATTTTTTGTTTTTAGGTGCGCTGCCCTTTGGTCAGCCGGCTGTAACGAATACGAAAAGATACGAAATGTTTGACTTTTGCCGACTTTTCGGTTAGCTACCGCATTACACATGTGTCTATGCACATTTCGAAATTAGTGGGAATTCACAGCTTAGGTACATGTTGCAATGCGCCATTTTGTAGGAACTTTGACATGCTAAAAATTGAATAAAAAGAAAAGCGAGCAAATGCAGCCACCAAGTGATTTACGATCGCACTTCTTGTGAATAGAATAAGAAAATGCAGTTGGCTGTCCGGTCGCCATAAAATGTACGAATGATCTTTTTAAGATCGCTCACGAACGGAAAAAGTTTTACGATATGGCGGCTGCTGCCTGCCGCTGTCTTAATTGGCACCCATAGGATTGCCAGAATCGACCCCTAGAGATACACATACATATACTTCGGCACTCTGGCATTATATGCCGTCCAATCAACGTAACTTCTGCTTACAGCTGCGCCATTGTCGTCGTCTTTGAGGCCCATAAAAGTTTATGGCAGCCCAAAAAGTAACGTACGTTCGAATTTCGAAGTTTGCCTTGCCAAGCTGTTTTTTTTCGGTATGTCTCTATTAGTGACGACAATGGCTCAGCCAGCATCCAACGCAATGCACTGCAAAAGATTATAAATTTTATACCATATCGGTATATACTTATGTGAAGGAATATTTGACTTTTATGCATTTATTGCTGTGAAAAATGTTAATTCTTTCGTTATACTTTTATGTATTTGACTTTTACATTTTTGTCCCCTCGCCCTTCGCCCCTTAAACTCTACACTTTTATACATAGTTGACTCTTTTGATGGTGTTGCCTTGGCATTGACTGCGGACTCATTTCGAATACTATGTATTAATTGGCAGCCATCTACAAATCGGAAAGTGAGCATCGTAAATCAATCGAAGCGAGAAAGCGAGATCTTAAGTCGTATACGTCATTGTCTCCAAAGATCAACTCAAATATACGGATACGTCAATCAAAGCAGAATAAAAGCTTTACGCTGCTTGAGTGCATAAAATGCATATTTGTTTGCATATACATACATTCAAGCTCAGTTATGTAGAAATGTGAATGCACTCTTCGCACTCCCTTTAATAGCTATAAGCAAAGTATGCGGAAGTGCGCTGCTCATATCACTTAAATTCAATTACGTGCAACACACACAGTTTACAAGCAACCCCAGGGCAATTAGTGCAACAGAGCCGGCAATAGTGACGACAGCGTCAATGGCGTTTGAGCGAAGAAGGCGTAGGCAAAATGAAATGAAATTCACAATGAATTCACTCTGCTGATTCTTGCTTGTAGGTGGAGCGTAACAGCTGCCGCTGTTGGTATTGTGAATATTGTTCACGCCAAGTTTAACCAATACTTTTGTTGATATTTGTTTTTTTTGTTTTTATTTTTTTGTAATTCAAATAGCACACTGATTTTACATAAATAAATTGCAGCCATAATTTAACTAAACACTAAATTACATGCATGTGTGCTGGAAATGTTTGATATGTGGGCAAGTGTTATAATTACTTATGCTATATATTTATATAAATATATATATATATATATATATATATATTTAATTTGTTGTGTATTACATGCATATGTATATGTGTGCGGCTGCTTTCATTTTTAACATTAAATTCAAATTATTCTACAAAACTAACTAATTGTTATTACAGTATTAAAGTAATAAACGTTCAAATTTGTTGTGATACATATTTACAGTTGTGTGTGTAATCAAATTGCACCAATAATTTGCAAGGGTTTTTCCATATTAACTAAATTATTATATAGTTTGTTGTTGTTAAAAGCTTGTCTAATTACAAGCGGGACGACTATACAAATTGTGTGTACATTTAAATTGAATTTGATTTTGATTGATTTGTTTCTTCTTGGGCAACGTAAGCACACTTTAAGAATATATATGTTTATATGTCAAATCTAACTAAAAAAATCTTGCGCTTACATTTTAAACATTAACTAGAACCAAAAAAACAAACATAATACATTCAAGTAGGGCAGCAAATACAAATTACTTATTAAATATGTGTATAAAAATTTGAACATAAATTTTACATGGTTATTCATGTATATCTTTCATACTGGAAACTCAAAACGGTCTGGCTGTTAGCTGTTTTTTTTTTGTTGTTTTTTTTAGTTTGTTGATGTTCTGTCTTTTTGTTTTTTGTTTTGGGTGCAGCGTCAAACGCCGAGAATATACAATCACAAAAATTAACAACGTGCAATATTCAAAGGCGCCGCTGCAACCGGCCGGCAACAGCAAACAGTCTGACTGTTCGCTATTGACCCAAAAACAAAAACAGTAATAATAATCTAAGCCAAATCCGCCGCCAGATCACTAGGACATGTTGCAAAGCTGGCGCTTGCCTCCAGCTGCTGCTGCTGCTGCTCCATGATGTAGCTGCTGCCGCTGTTGATGTGGTGGTTGCCATAGCTGCTCACCTCGCCGCCTCCATGGTCTTGTCACATTGAGAGCGTGCCCACGACCGCAGCGGACATTTGTGCGCTGTGCTGCAGCTGATGCGAATGCGCCGCCGCCGCGGCCAGCGAATGACTGTGGGCGGCCAAATGCGGATGCAAGCGCATATTCATCGCCGCCATGGGACTCATCGAGTGCAGCGTATGCTGCAAGTGCAGGCCCGGCTCCAGCTTCGTTTTGGGGTCCAGCAGCTGGCTGTAGTCCGTGTGCTGCACACCGCCCATCACATTCGGATCGCCCTTTTTGTTCTGTTTGCGCTCCTTGGCGCGTCGATTCTGGAACCAGATCTTCACCTGACGCTCGGACAGCGACAGCGATTGCGCCAGCTCACTCTTCCGGCGTATGGTAATGTAGCGGGATGTGCAGTACTCCTTCTCCAGCTCCAGTCGCTGGAAATCTGTATAGACCACGCGATATTTGTCCTTGGTGCGCGTTTTGCCTGTCAAAGGTGAAAGAAAAGGAGGAAAAACATAATTAATTGATTGATAAGACATGTGAATTAAAATTATTATAATATTAAAATACTTTTAACTTGATATTATTATTATTGCTAATATTATAAAAATTAAGAAAACTTTACTTAAATTATTTTAGCTTCATTGGTTTATTCTTTTATAAAATATAACCATATTCATTCAAAAAGCAAACGTGAATATATTAGGTTTTAATGCGGTTTATATTGCTAGATCATGCTCAAAAAGGAAAACTAAAGATTTCGGATGGAAATTAAAAAAATCAAGATCCACTCCAAAACAAGTATGCAGAAAATGATTTACTTAATTTAATTGAACCTGATCAAATGAATTTTTAATGGCAATTCGCAGTTTAAATAGGCTTGCAGCTATATATACATATATGTTTATGTTTCATAAGGTACGATTTTATGTAGGAATATTAAAACAAGACAAATCGTTGCTGCTGAAACACTGAATATTTTTTATTTAATATAATGTATTTTATATTTCAAAAATATAAAACAAATCCTACGCTCTATATTTTATTTTGCACTATTAAAAATCAATATTCTCATTTTATATTCACAAATAACATGCGTGCATATTTAAATAATACAAAAAACGCCTAACTAATATTTCTTTAACTTTCATATTGAACAAAACTTTAAATTAAAAAAATTAAAATTTTCATAAAATATTATATAATGCTTTATATTTCGGAAACGCCAATATTTTTTGATCTATTCAATAATAATTTGTAAAACATAAAACATAATACAGACAAGAATTGTATAGTTTATCATATGATTAACGTTTGCAATTATTATTATTTTATTATTTTTGCTATTAGATATTTTTCCGAGTTACCAAACGCGTCTTGTCGTCAGAGCACCGTGTGCGCACTCCACGTGAGTGAGTGACTGGCGTCAGTTGGGCAAACAGCTCATTCTCATGCCCATCCACCCAACTGCCCATCTTCATCATCATCAACATCGTCGTCCATGCAGTTTGCTCGTCATAAAGCCGACAATATTTGAATTAAGATAGGCCATAAACTGAACAAACCGCGTGCGTTGGCCATGTCACGATCAAAATGTTGTCAACCGATGCGGTAAACATCAAAATTTCAGAGCCGAGCGCAATTGTTGCTCTTTGGGGCGCCGCCAAAGACACCTTGCGGGCAACCCGACGACGACCTGGCCAAAAAAACGTGGCGCTCGCTGCGCAATTAGTCAATCAAAATTCAAATAAATGACAAACAACTAAAGACGAGGCATGAAAAAGGCCACGGGATCATGTCATGCCATGGTTGCGTCTGACTACGTGATAAACACTCACATACGCACACACACAACACACCACACACACACTCCCTGCACAGCTAAGGAAACTCTCTCGGCGATCAACACAAGAAAAACGTAATGCAAACACTTTTTTTTATTCTCTGTTCATTCAGTGAAAGCGAGTGTATTGTGTATTGTGCACTGCATAATTAAAGCTACACTTACTGCAATTCTAGAGTTACACTCAGCGAAAAAAGAAGAGACAGTTTAAACCTATTTTAAGCTGTTATTACAGTGTACATTTTTTTGCAGAGTCGGTCGTGTAATGTCCGTCGGTCTGTCTGTATGAACGCAATTTATTTCGCCGCTATTGAGGCTAGAAACTTGAATTTTGGAGTATTTACCCATGTGTACCCGCGTCAGATAAAGTGTTACGATTTTTTGGCTGCACCGACTGTGGGCTTGGTAATTCGATAAAATCTATTTATTTCCTAAATTTCGAAAAATTTCAGCCACATTAAGAAAGTTTTCGACTGCTTTAAGCTGTTATTATACTGTGAACGAGTATGGCGCAGTCGGCTACACCCGACTGCAACGTTTTTAGTTGTCTTTTTTTTTGGTTGGGATTTTGCTCTAATTTTGTATTATTTTCTTCTTCGTTTTTTTTCTATGTGCTGCTCCGTAAACCACAATTAAAATCGAGCAAACAAGCGAGCAAAACATACAAATATTTTCACAGATGATAAGTTCATAGCTAGAGAGATAGGACACAAGTAGAGCATGCAAGAGGTGGGTGTAGTCGGCGTAGGTGTTAAAGACAGTAAGAATGCGCTACACCTACAATGATATACGATATACATTTTTTTTGGGTTATTAATAAAGCTAAAAAAAACTCCAGCCAAAATCAGTGAAAAATTGTGGAAATTAAAATACATATATTTATTGACCCGTTTATGGCTACCTTTTAGGAAGTTTAAAGTAACTCTTCTAAGAAAAAAAGTCTGAAAAAATAAAACCCCTTTTGCTTTGGGCCGTACCTTATCTTGTCGCTCTCGCAGTGGTATTTATTTTTTACACTTTTGTTTAGAAATGAATTTATAGCATTCGCCTCATCATTGTCGTCAACACGAAGAACATAAACAAGTTTGTTAGTCAAATGTGGCAATCGTCACATAAAAGTTAAAGCCTCATTCCAGCTAAGTGTACACGATTATTTAATCTATCTACAGCCTTTCGTCTCGGAGCCCCAATAATAAATCCCAAATTTTTAGTCTCTTTGCAATTTTAGTGGGGACCGCTCGACACGCTTCGACTCGTTTCACTTTTGGCCTGCGCGTGTGTTCTTGGCTAACGGCTAACTGATAAAGTGATCGTTGTGGTGGCCATAATACGCCTGAGGCTGATAAACCAAAACTGCCTAGACACACTTAGACGTTGCCAACGTTGGGTTTGAGGAAGTGCACAAATATTTGTCACCATTAAAAGGCAAAAAAGAAGAACAAAATTATAGTATATACAATAGAAATAGCAGCCACAATCGTCAAGTGAGATTTCCTTGTGTAAATTGAACAAAAAACAATATTTATATATATAATTTTTTATTATTATTTTTTTTTCTGTTGGTCTATTTTGCAATCTCTTGTAAACTGTCAACTATTTGCGTGTTTATGGTTATATAATGTGAATATAAACGAAAAACGATTGGAGAGGGAGTTTCAATAAGGGAAGTCATTTAAAATATTCTATTTGTGTTTTAAGTTGACAAGTGATAAAACAAACAAAAAATGTACATATTTTTTATATGAATTGATATTAAATTATCCCGGATTTTGTTTAAAAATCAGATTGAATGAAATTTGTCTGTCTCTATAAAACTAATAAAAGTGAAGTAAAGTTTAAAAAATCGTGAGATAAGTAATATACATTTTTCTATGGCATTCTACCAAACTGTACTTATAAACTTTCAGCTTTCAGTAATTTAAAATCTTTACCACATTCTACAAAATTTATGTTTCTATATAGTTTGACATTTTTTTTTTGTTATAAGGAAATTATATGGAATTCATTTAAAGTCGTGTTTCTATTGTAAAATGACTCTTTCAAAAGATTTTCGGATTTAAAATGAAGAAGAATTCAATATCTTTCACTTAAAATTATTAAGTTATGCTAAGCGTCTCATAATAACTAAATTAAAAACCTTTTCAAGCATAGTATACCCTATCATTTTTTTTTCTGCATGTGTGCCATCTGCTTTAAAATAATCTATGCATAATTTTATCTCTTGGCACTTTCAGTACCGATTTCTCACACCTGAACACGCCGTGTAAATAAGAAGACTGGAGCATTTTTTAGACCAGGCCAAACAAAACTGGAGCACAATGCTGTTGTTGTTGGCAAGTTGGTGCTAGTTTATATCTGACCTTCATAGCCATAATCCAATAAATTGTGTATACCATATATAAAACTATAAAGTTACTAACCCCGTACTGAGTGTTTTATTATCTGCACTCAGAATAAATACGCACAGTTTATGTGGACCAGGCACAGTTGTGTCTCAGACTGGGTAAACAGCCCGAGAGATCTTCGCAAGCGTATCGTGAGCAGATAAGAAACACAGCTCGGAATTAAAAAGTCGAAAGACTAGCCAAAATAAATTACAATATCTTTAAAAGCTAGTCATTTTTGCAAACAAAAAATAAATAAAAAAGAGTTGAGCAAACTTGAGCTTAGCTGAAAAGAAAAGCTCGCTTATGCCTGTAGCATAGAAATATATATATATATATATATATACATTGTATATATTCTCTTAAATGTACACATTTTTGTAGCACAGGTACAAATACATTTTATTTGTGATTAAATAAAATGCTGCGTGTTGGGGCTTTCTGTTAAAAAAAAAAAGGTGTGACATTTTTTATGGCTTTGTCACTGTCATTTTTGGTCGCAACAGAGAGAAAGAGAGAGAGAGAGCGAGAGTGAGAGAGGAGGTGGTTAATTTATATAAATGTACATAAGTGACAAAAAATACGTAGCTCCAACTTTGAGCAACTGCTCCATTAAATGTGACAATGATTTGTAATTGAAAATTTGAAAAAAGGTTTGAGCTTAAAGGGTACTTTGCAGTAGGTACACACATATGGTATATATAGCTCACCATTATGATAGATTAGTTTACATTGCCTATCAATTGCATACGCATGAATGTATCGGCGGCATAGTTCAAATGCACGCACTCCCTAATCCCAGTTGAGGTCTGTATCAACACATGGAGAGCTCGAAGGAGCCGAGGCAATTGGTAACACAACTCGGGAGTTGCAGTTGCAGTTGCAGTTGGGAATTGGAGTTTTCAGGGCTTTGCTGGGGCTCGCCGATAAGCTTTAATAGCTGTTCGAGTGTAATACACATGTCTATATAGTGCGTCTGGTTCGGTTCGAAGTTGCTTTGAGCTGCGGATATTGAATGTGCTTTCATTCACACTGATTGCTGTAATTATGCTACACTGCGCAAAATGTTTATTCGGTTGGAGCTCTAAGTTATATCTCGAAACCAAATTGTTACTCAATCATTTTAACTGGTTCCTTCTCTATTTATTTTCTCTGAGATTTACTCTATTTACTTTAAGGGTACAGTAATATACTTAGCTAATATACTATCTAAAATTGAAATGAGTATGAGTTTTTCCAAAACTTTTCTAGACCGAAAAAAAGTCTTATAAAAAGTTTATAAGAACAGAAAGCAAATTAAAAAGTTTTATGCATTAAAAATGCTGATTATAATATCTAAACAATTTCAATTAATAAAAGTTTTTTTTCCGAGCGACCCCTTCACTAAATCATCGTAGATCTATTAAGATCTACTTTCTTTTAAATTATTAACGGACTTTTAATGGGAGATATTATGTATGCTGTAATGTAAGCCAAATTATGATGTCTTCCACTTATATCCTAATACATCTTTTTTTTTTAAATTAATTACTTTAATTTTTAACTCTATAACAATCCTGAAAAAAAGAAGTAATAGTGCTAGTTCATCAAATATTGAAGTAATATTCCAGCTATATCACATACACCTCTCTAATCCGATGGCAGATTGACTTTTATATTTTTCGCTCTTGGCACTTCTGTTCAAAAGTATTTCAAACAATTTCCTGATTACTTTTTATATTTCTGATTCATTTGCAATTCATAAAATTCGACTTTGAACTACATTTGCAGACAGTTCGACTATACAAATAGAAGTCAATATAAAGCACCTGCTCCTGTTGCCCCTGACCTTATCGATAATATATCGCAGTGTAATAATTCACAACCGCAACAACACGGCAATCGAATGTTTTATGAGTGCAAGAAATATTTTATATTTGTGTTTGTGTATCTGTGACTATTGCCGACAAAGGCAATAGTGCAAACAAAGCAAATGCCAATAGCTGGTAGGCTTTAAGATTTTATAGCGTATGCGATTATGTAATATATTTATATAAAAGTGGGAAGGGAGGACGAAAGGGGCGACCGGAAAATGGAGCAGAGTTAAGCCATAAATGATTGTCGAGAGACAATTGACAATTTGGGTTATAAATAATATACGCAAATATACGAGGTAGCGCTGATTTCTTGTTGTTCTTTTATTTATTTTTTATTTTTTTGCTCGCCCTCTTCAAACAGCTGTTGCCAAAACACAGACACCAAAGAACCGGCCGGACAAGAGATTGCGGCAATTATGTGACCTGCTCCCAGCGGGCCAATCACAGGGACCAAGGACACTGACAATTACAGCCACACCGTTAACCGTTAACCGTTAACGGCTGCGGTTAGTTATGGAACAGTTGGTGGTTGGTGGCTGTTGATTTGCCCACTGACAGCGTGCTAATGCGGCTTGCTGCATGCTGCGTGTTAATTTGTCACTTACGGTACATCTGTATCTGTGTGCGGGCATTGCCCAACATGATGACAAAATAGAGACCGGGAGTGTTCAGCATGGGCAAACAAATCTATTGGGAGACATTTATTACCTGCAGCATGTCGTGTCGCTCGCTCTGATTTGCCTTATTCTATTTCTATTCTGTCTATTTAAATTTCGGAATTAAAGCTTTACTGTGGGTCAGAAGTTTCGGGCACTTTTTGCACACTCTCCTAACCTAACCTCCCCCGTAGTTTTACCTCTCAGCAGCAATTTCATTTATTGCGCCCCTGGGATGCAGCACACAACACTGGCAGCAGCCACTTGACTTTTTAACACTCAACAATTTGTTCTGAGCTCAACTTAAAGTTGAGCACAAATTTTTGCTGAGAGACAAGTGGCCTGAGTGGGTGGGCGAGAGAGAGAGAGATAGAGAGGGAGAGTGTGTGGTTTGTGAGCATCATAAATGTATTTTCATGGCTGCTGCAAGGCAGGGACAGCAATAAGCAGACACAACGGCAACAACAACTACAACAACAGGAAGTAACGGGCAGCAGCTAAAGCTCACCACCCAAGCGACAATATAACAATAACATTTATTTGGCATTTTGCTGCTGTTTTAGATGCTGTTATATCGTAAATATTAGCTCAAATTACATCATAAAATCATTTGATTCGATTTGACGTTTATTTTATTTTTACTTTTTGCCTTTTTTTTGCGCGTATCCTGGTTACATGGGCCTGGGAAATTTACCACCTTTGCGACGGCCTTTTATTTGTAAAGGGGTAAGGTGGAGTAGCGAACATAAATATATGTATATAAATCACTGCAAGTGTGGGTTGGTTGTTGTTAAATATTTAGTTGAGATTATACAGATCATATGATATACAGAGATTTTGATGCATGCATCAATAATTTAAGAAATTTCAAACGATTTGTCTCGAATTTACTACCATTATCTATTTTTTTCTTCCTTTTTTTATAGCATTTAATCAACATTTGATTTCATTCCTATATTTAATGGTTCTCTTTAAGTTTTTTTCCTATTTGAAGTCGCTTTACCATTTGTAGAAAATATCACTTTTAAAATGTTGTAAATTCTTTAACTTCCTTTTTTCTTTTAATTTAAAAATCTTTTACTTTTCCAAGCTTATCAAATATATTTTTAATAAAGGAAATTACCTAACATTTGAATTAAATACAATATTACATTGGACATCACATTGAGTAAAAAACAAAAAGAAAAAATTGAGATGGAAAATGTCTAAAAGTAGCTGGAAGCGCTACTTGAAATATATTTACGTTGGACCGTCGGCATTGATAAATAGACTTTTCATATTTAATTTACCTAATTTAATCAACTCGTTTGCCTTCCATTCTGCATCTAAAAAATTGGATCAGCTATATAATTTCCATCAAGCGTAATTAAATTTCCACAAATGCTAAATGGGCGCAACAATAAATAACTCTTTCGCACACGCACACACACAACCTCACACACAGACATGCGAGAGAAATTCAAAATGGCGTACATCAAAGTGGAATCATGCGACATGGAAACGCTTTATGAGTGTGTGCCATGCATATGCAAAAAGCACAACGCCTCCAAACAGATACAGCGCGGCAGACCAACCTCCACCCCACCTCTCCCCTCCCTCATCTCGTCAAAACCCACATGCATGCTCCACCATCAGAAAGCCAAGCCGCGCCCTGGCACGCAGCATTATAAATGCCAAAGGAAAGGCAAAAAACAGAAAAAAACAGAAAAAACGAAATAAATATTATCAGATCGCGTGCAGCGGCACAAACGAATGCCGCACACGTACGTGCCGCAGTCAAATTTGTGGCACGCAAAGCCAACGCATAGGCGGAGCAAGAGGATGTGAAATGTGATGTGGCCAGGGCCATATAGATGTGGCCAACACGCCATTTTGGCCGGTTTTCGGGCCACATTTACGAGTGGGTAGGTAGACTGTAGAGTGAGAGAGCGAGAGAGAGGGAGAGGGAGCGGGAGGTGTGGCGCTGTATGCTTAGAAAATGGCAGCCGTTGGCCACAATTTGACTGGCAAGTCGTAGTCGTAATCGTAGTCGTAGTCGAAGTCGTCGTCGAAGTCGCCATTAAAGCCATAAATTCAGTTCAGGCTGCTTTGGGGTAAATGTGCGAGCGAGTCGGATAAAAAAAAATTATTTTCAAATTTACGTTAATTATTTTGAATGCGGCTATGCGGCATGCAATAAACATTTACAATCATATGCTACACACATATACATACGTATATATATGCGATATACGACTCGAGCTTATTTATGAGCGGCGCATGCAGGCCAAAAAAAAAAACAACAAAAACAAATGGAAAGAAATAGCAACAACAACAACAAGAGCGAGCAAGAAAACTTAAAATGATATAGCCAAAGAAAGTTAGGTTTATGTAGAATTCGTACCACCTGCTTCCAACAATTCGCTCAAGTCCTCTAAATTGGGCGTGCTGCATAGTTCTGCGAAAGGTGCGTTAGTTAAAGTTAAATATAAGATTTAAGATTTATTCTAGTTAAGGATTTATATATGTGTCTCATCAGTTATTAAGACTATGTAAGCTTAAGATAAATTATCAAATTCAATTTGATTTAGCTTAATATTCTCAGCACATCTTTATATTGAAATACGCCAGAGATATTTATGCTAAAGCATTTATTAGTATAGAATAAAGTTTTAAGTGTATTCTGCACCCTAAATGCTGATTAAATAAATCAAATAAACTTTAAAAAAAATTATTATAAGCACTTTAACTAACTTTAAATAGAAGCGAAAATCCCGTAGAATATCCAAACACAATTCGGACAATCAGAAAATACGATATATACTCCTATATATAATACTCCTATAGATATCCATGTATATGGCATAAAAATGCAATTTTTAAACGATTGTTGATTTTTATTTTATTATATATGCATATCTCTATATTTATATTATATGGTAAACCCATTTAGATATATTTTTGCCCAATTTATATGAGCGTTATTAGACTTGTTTATCTAGAATTTCAACAATAAACGATGACTAATAAGAAAAATTATAATACAAATTATAATTTTGTGCTGATTTCCATATCAGCTTTATAATTAAGTATTCCAAATTTTAAAGTTTATAGTCATATAACATATGACTATAATACATGTGCTGCCTGCAGTAAAAAGGGGGCTTGGGTCTATGCTCACTGTCACTCTGATACACCATATTAAATACATATACTTTACATAGTTTATGAACATATAAACAAAGCCTGCACTGCCTCAACTCACAATTATATTTGCCCAGCAGGCAGCCGGGCGCACTAGTTGTGGCAATATAAGTATAATAAGCCAGGCCAACACATTATTGATAATTTGCGCTTCATAAAAATATTAAACAAAATAATATGCAATAAATTTTGTGTGTGCGCTCCTTTGGCTCGGCGTTGGGTGTGAACTATAAATTGTCTACTCGCTGCTGCGATTGCTCGGCTTTTCTCTTATCTCAGTAGGTTAAACGCTTTGGGTCAACGTGCAACAATATTTGAATAATCTTTGAGGCAACGGGTAGGCACTATTTAAACAGCAGATGCAGCTGCAAGAGGCAACTGAACCAAACGAAAAGTAAAAGTAAAGTCAATGTGAGATATGGTACATTGTTTACGCAGCGAGTAACGAGTAGCGAGTGGCAAATCGTAATTAATAAAAAGTTAAATGGGCATCAAATCACACGCACATAACTCAACAAATCCGGGCCAATAATCATCACCATCATCATTAAAGTGGCATAAAAATCAGAATATTGCTACCATATACAATATTCATTGTTATGGCTGGCAAACGATATATATGGCGATATTCAGTTGACGAGTGAAACATTTCATTTAGTTTTTTATAATTATTGCTACTTTATTGTATTGTTAAGCGATTAACGGCATTGCGCCCACAATATATATGGTATATGGCTAAAACAGCTGGACTGCAAATCTCGGCCATAAAAAGAACAGCCCTCCAAACATTACAGTGGCAAAATCGTTTCTCATTGCCCAGTTCACAAGAAACGTGTTCACAGTAAGCTTGACACGTTTCTTAACAGTCACTCAATCAGCTCAATCAGCCAGTCAGTCAATCAGTGAAATTATGCCAAAAGATATATTTTTCTTTTACACGCAAAATATTTGCGCCCGTGCTACGCGGCGTATGAGTTATTTTGATTGACAATCGGATTTTCATGTCGCTGGCGGGGCTTAGCGCCAAGCGAGCTGCCACAAATTTTAGTTTATGATTAAAGGAAATGTTTTAATTTTAATTTTGGAAGTGTTTTCATTCTTTTTTTGTTTGTGTTCATGTTCTTTATTATGATTAGTTAATACTTGTGCAAACAACTGGTTAAAAAAAAGGCTTTGATACTAATTATAGATTTGGGTTCTTGAAAATTTATATAAATATAATAATAATATTGTTTTGTGATAAATCAATTGCTTAAAGGTCTGCGGAACTCAAAACAAAAATAAGCAGTTAGAAACGTTATATTAAGTAGAAAATAATGTAACAAGGAGGAAAAACTCTCTAAAACTGTTTAAGTTTATAAATTGTAAATTTTGAAATTAAGTGTAATTAAGAAGCGATTGGTATTCGTCATTATAACATATCTAAGTATGTATATACTTAAGTCTCGAGCTGGGATAGCTTAGCAATTTATTTTTTTCAAATAAAGTTTGAAAAAATAACCATAAATTTCTTTAATAGAGAGTTATTATGCCCTGTGTTTTTTTATGTCTTTCTTCTATAAAACTTCAAATCCTCAATCAATATGTATTTTTAGAAATTTCTATATATATGTATATTTTAGTAAACTTAATCATTTTTATGCAAAATTAGAAAATCTTTATAAAAGTATAAAAAATCACGATTTTCATATTGACTATATTGTTAACTGGGCTATATTGTTATTACTGATCTAACATTGAAGAATATATATTCTTTTCGATAACTTTCTTTTATCAAAAGCTGTTCCCCATTTTTCTGCCAGCTTAAATTCGTAAAGCCGCCAAATCTGCGGCGCTTCATCGAACAATTTCAGTACACAACAAATATATATATTTGTGTATATATGATCGTAACTCAACAGTCAACAGCTTATAGAACACATAATATACATGTGTATATATGAGCAGGGCTTTCCAGCTACTTAGCAGCGACAAATTTCAGTTATTACCAATATCAATGCCAATACAAATAACAGGGCACAGCGCAATATTTAAACAACTAAGTCCAAAGTAAATGGAGCTGATGGAAAAACAGAAAAGAAGGAAAAGGAACAACAACAACAAACACAAGTCGTGTCAATCGAAATGAGAGTGTGAAAGAGTGAGAGACTGCGCTAATCCTGGCATGTCAATCATGGATAACATTTGTCAGACCCAATGTCGCTCTGCCCATGGTGCATAGATGATGATGATGACGACGATGAACTGGGCTAATCAAGCAGCCAACTTCATTTTTACACATGCCCGGGGCACGACTGCTGACGGCAATGCGCACAAAAACCAAATATTGATACCACTGATAACGATCGACAGTCGACAGTCCACAGACGACAGTCGACATCGCCATCGACGAGAACGGCGCGCTGACTGCAGCACCTAGTGGCCATTTTTAATGGCTTATCATGCAACCAAATAACGCACGTCGCAGGCGCAGGGCATATGTCTAGTAGACATACCTATATGTATGTCTATAAATACACAGAAAGCCAAAGCTGTATACTAATTGAATACCTTATAGTTTTTCAATAAAACCATTTTTTAAACTGATCTAAAATAATGTAAATGAAAATCAGTTCTCCAAATTTTGATGATTCTTCTCTTAATTTTATTTGAAAAATTTTATGTCATCTGCCTAAGAGAACCGTCAAAACCTGTTTTTAGGAAGGTTCGAATACTGTACTCCTAATTTCATTTCAAAGGCTAATTTTGAAAGCTATATTTTATTTATATATAAATACATTTAAAAATAGTCAAATTTAGAAAACAATTTTTAGTTATTTTTTTTTTTTTAATTTTAACCTTAACTTTTTTAACTGTGTATCATAATTGTGAATTGTAGTTTTTTTTTGGGACAGACATTGGGGCAACACAAATCTATGCTATGGCATATATGTAAACTATAGATAGCTCTTACTCTTTTTTATTTATTTATTTTTTGATATATATATATATAAATTTTGTGCATATTGACATATTAAATCTCAATGTGTCATGTGGCATTAAGTTTTATGCCCAGCCTGATCAAACATAAAGACATGTTGAACCCATTAACATTACTAGCCACCCCCACACACTCAGACACATACACACCTCTTACCCTGACCAATGTTAGATTATTGTAGTGTCTAGTTAAGGTTTCTTCCTGTTCGCTCTCATTAGGTTCAATAGTCGTTCGGTTTTTTTTTTTAATAATGATTGCAAAGATTTGGCCATAAATGTCGCTATTTAGTTTTTATTGGAAGTAATACTAATTTTTATTGGTTTATTGGCTATATTGTTTTAATCAATACGCCAAGCGGCGTTGTTATCAGCCCCTAACCAGGCTATGGGCTAACAGATAACGCACACGTTTTGATACTCGGTATCACCAAAAAAAAAAAAGTAAAAAAGAACAGAAATTATTGGAGCAACATAGACCGGTACCCCAACCGGTACCCAAAATACCATGCCATAGGACCAGGGACCATTGACAGGCGGCCGTTGATTTCACAAAGGTGTTTCATTCTACACCACCACACCCACAGCACCCTCCCCTCCACCACTCGCCGTCCCCCTGCCTACCTTGTGCTGTTCTCGCTAATCTAATCGCGAAAACCCCGCCACAGCTATTGAAACAAAAGTACAAGCAACAACAATTGCTGAAGAACTTTATTGCCACACCCAATAACACTGGGTGGATATTTTTCCGAGGTTCCATTTAAAAAGAGACGCTGACACGTACACCCCAGGGAAAATGCTTGGGGTCGAAATTCACTTGCATGGCGCTAAAATGCAACACTGTCGAATTGTTGATTATTTATACGAATAATAAATAAAAATGCATAATCTTAATTTGTCATCTTGACCCGTTAAAGGATTAAAATTAACAACGCCACAACAAACGGCGGGGCAATAAACGTTAATTGCATACCAACAGATTTTATGGGCTTAATGGATATCGTCGATATCGAACGTCGTCAACTTCGAAACGCAGGGGTCATAAATTGTAAGCGCTTGCGCACGTGTTTTGGCATGAGTGTATTTGCTTGTGGGTCTGTTACTGTTGTTGGATGTGTGTGTGCATTGGCTGTTGCATTGCTGTAAATGTTAATGCTGCGTTGTTGTTGTTGTTGTTTCGCTCTTATGCAAGTCAAAAAAGTGTTGGAACAAAACAAAAGTATGACAGGCCGAAAAAATGGTCGCCGAACGAAGGCAGCAAAATAAAAAGCCTTGAGCTTTTGACATTTAAGCTGCACAAAGAATTAAAAGATGTGAGAAAAAGAATGCAGTACGAAAGCTTTGGAACAAAAACATCAATATGTAAAAAACCAAAAAGAATACAACGAAACAAGTGCTAAATTTAAAAGTTTCCAATTGGACATTTTCGGCGTATTTAAAACTTCATTTGACGCAGCATCTCGAACCTATTTGAAACACTTCTCGTGCCGCTAATTGCTGTGAGAGCAGTTTGCTGGCTTCTCATGTCTATTTGCATTCTTCATTAGAAACTGGAGAATTGATCGAACATATAGAAGGTTTGTTTTTTTTCATTTTTCTTTTATAGTTAAATTGATTTACGACACAAAATTAGTCAACAGAGTCGACAAGTTTCAGGCTGCGACTGCTGAGCCTGGGGCATAAATCAAGGCGGCGTGCCGTAAAATGAAGACAAACATTTGATTTTTATGAGCTAATAGCCCTCGAAGGCGCGCTCAATGCAACAGCAAATTGCCTTTCGTTTGTTATAAAATTATGTTTTTTAGCTTTTTTTTTTTTTCATTTTTTTTTTTCCTGAAGCGCGAACAGCACAAGCTTTGGCCGAGAGCAGCACAATACAATGAAGGGACTGTGCTTGCGATCGCCTGTTGCGGATGCGGGAGAAACCCAAAAAGGTGACTGAATACGAATTCGAATTCGAATGTCCGCAAAACAAAGTGTAGAAGCTTTGGCTCAATTACACTGCACGCAAAATATTAGTGCAGATTTGCTTGTAACTTGCAAGAACATTAACTAACACACATGCTTAAGATCGTGTGGAGAAACGCAGAAAGGTGACTGAATACCAATTCGAATGTACTAAAAATCGTGAGTATTAAAGAACTGAAGTCGAATTTTAAGTCCAAGCTTTTATTGCCGTTAAGCGCCAGCTTTTAATCTAAATAATCGAAGGCAAAATGTTGGTTTCTTTTTTTTCCTTTTTTTTTGTGCATAACACACAGTAAAAAATTGTAAGCTGAATTTGAACGCAGAATAAAAGTGAACAGCCACAAAGCAGATCTTAACTTATTGATTTCCAAAAGAAAACTGAGCACAGAAAGTTCGGAATAAACTTGAAATAGATTTCGAAGGTTTTGCCTTGGAGTTAAGCTTAGCAATTACACAGGCAAAATGTAAGTTCAGCTAAGCTGAGTTCAATTGAAGTACACAAAAGTGCAACAATACATTAATTAATATATAAAATATATTCATATGTTTATGTGTAAACTTACCCGGCTGGGGCAGCGCTGGATATGATGGTTTCTTCATCCACTCGTAATACTGCGCCTTCGCTGGCGACGTGCGCTGGTTGTTGTTGGCCGTGACGCTATTGTTGTTGTTGTTATTGTGCGTGGAGGGGCTGTTGTTGTTGTTGCTGCTGCTGGCTAAATGGTGGGCCAAATGATGCGGCGACGAGGCGGATGTGGGCGCGCCCGGACTGGATATCTCGCTGCCCGACACGGTTATCGGCGGCGACGGCAAGCCCTCGGCAATATGTTGCTGATGCTGCTGCTGCTGTTGTTGCTGCTGCTGCTGGTGTTGCTGGTGGGCGTGGGCCTCGATGCTGGCGCTTGTCTCGCTCAGCGCCGGGGCTGGCGCCGAGGCGCTGCTGCCCGAGCTGGCGGAGCTGCTGGAGCCGCCGCTGGCCAGGCCGCTGTGGATGCTGTGCGGATGATGCTGCTGCTGCTGCTGCATCAGCTGGTGCGCCGTGCTGGGCGCGACATTCTGTACGAAATTGTCGCCCGCCGCCGAACTGGACGCCGGCGAATGCCACTCGGTGGGGACGCCAACGCCCGACGCTGACGCCGCCGCAGCCGCCGCCGGATGGAACATATGCGGATTGTAGTACATCTGATGGGCGGCCGCCGCGTGATGGGCGGCATGCGGCGAATCCACGTCGCCCAAAAACTGATGGTTGGGCGGCGTGTGATAATTGCTCGCCCAGTTCCAAGGCTGGCCCGAAGCGTAGGCCAGGTTGGCGCTGTGTTTCTGCGAATACGGATTGTAATAGTGCGACACCATTTTGAGGTTAGGCAACTGGCAACTTTAAGTGTGTGTGTCCTGTTGTACTCCTGTTTACTGATTACAGCAATTTTTGCTTGATTTATCTGTCTCTTGAGCACTTTTATTTGAATCGTTTATAAGCACATTTTGCAAGCGTTTCCTTTGCACTAGTTCAACTTTTTGCGCCTCCCTTTTGTGCGCTCTTTTTGCGTATTGGTGTTGGTGCGATCTATCGATTAACGACTGATCGCCTAATCGTGAACTTTTTAGTATTTACTCAATTGGTTTATCGCATCCCAAATACGCGTTTAAGACAATTTTTGTAACGTTTTTTTTTTTAATTTTTCGCTCAACTGCCGCTGCGTTTGGCCTGTTGCGACGTTAACCGCAGTCGAATACGTACTGAAAGCAACGAGCGTCGCACCGATAAAAACAAACCAAAACGAAAAAGGCAAGAGAAACAGCCGAGCTGCAGCTGCTGCCTAGCTAGTTGTCTCGCTTGCGCACACGCCACCTGCTTTAAGTTGGTCATTTTTAACCCTCGTCGCGAGCTCATTTCCGTTGCGTGTTTGAAATTCAAGATGGCTTATGTGTTTTCCCCTTTTTTTGTTTGTTGTCTCGCTCGCGTGCATCATGGCTGTAGTCAGGTAGCTCCGCCCACTCGGTCGGGGCTTGGCCAGGTAACCAGGCAAAAAAGACGGTAGGCGTGCAAGACCCCTTTTTCCTTTACGACTGCTTCGATTTGTACTATAAACTAATACTGCCGCTGGCTGTCCCTAATTAAGTAATTCCAAGCGAGTGTGCATTATGCAATTAGTGGCTGTAAAATCATGTTTGCAGTGCCATAACTACAGATTTCATTTATTATAGCCCATACTTCAAAACGTACAATACTTTCATTCAGCCTTTGGCATTTTGTTGAGACTTTTCAGTTTGTCTGAATGTGTGAGCAATTGTAACTTTCCTATAAAATATCCCGCTAATTGCATCATAAGTGATATAATGCCCAAACACAATCCAAAAATTGGTAATAAATCAAAGCACAAATTGGATAAGAGGTGCGTGAAAATCCAAAAATCATTCCAATTGATGTGATAAAAAAAATATCTGTAGTTAAAATAGGGCGAAGATTTCTGAAAGCAATGGAAAAATTTGAACTCTTAGTAATGTGGGACCTTAGCAACATTTGAGATATCACATTTTTGGATAATTGTTGAGATTCAAGCACTACAACAACAATTTCTTAAGATTGTATGTTATCTTTGCAAAGCTGATTACCTCTTAAGTTAATTGCCGTCAATTTATTGTGTCTGTGATTTATGCACAATTTTTAAAGTGCTATTCAAGCTATTTTGATTTATCTTTATATTACAATAACGCTTTATTTTAGCTGTGTTTTACCTTATAAAATTCTTTATCGGATATTAAACACGCAAATAATAATATAAACACGTTGCATTAATATCGTTTTAAGTAAATTATAAAAATAATTAGAAATTATAATATTTCGATGTCTAAATTCATTTTATTTGGTCAACAGAATTGACAAAAACTTTAACACCAAGTGTCTCATAAAAAAAGTAACCGAAAACTGTCTGCAAAATTTAGAAGTTCTTGTAACCTTTGTCTGTTTTTTTAACCCACAACGATTGAGTAATCCACCAAAAGTTTAAGTTAAACTTCTTCGAATTTTCGCACAGATTAGTTAAAAAGCGCATTCATTGATCGGTTCGAGCCTCAACAAAGCCATAAAGCCCAACAAATGTGCGCACGGTGAGCGAAAATAATTAGAAATGCATTCAGTTGACACAATGGAAAATTTCACACAGGCAACCAGGCCAAATTGGTAGCAGCAAAGAGCAAAAGCAGCAGCAGCAGTTGGCCTCGCAGGCAACGCACTTAAATTTCACTTATTAACGCTCAGGCCTCGAGCTGTGTTGTCGACGTGCTGGCCAAACAAAAAACCCCTTAAGGCCCAAAAACAAAACATTGTAAAACAATTGAAAGACAGCACAAATGTTTTACAACCGCGCAAACGCGACCTAGACCAAAAGCTGCAACAGCAACAGATCGCAGTTCGAGCCCGGCCTAGAGGCACAGTCGAAAGGACACCAAACAAGGCGTAAAAGGGTGTCATAAAGTTCGCACTACAATTAGCCGGCCGCAGTCCATTTTTCCAATTTTTCCATCTTCATTTGCTTTTTTTTTTCGCAAAGCGTCAACAATTCAAAGGAAATTCGATTTGTGGGCCATTTTATTTTTTGCGCAGGCAACCAGCCTGTCATGTAATAGGCCATAATGTTTACCTGGAAGTCATTAGGGGCGCAATATGCTCGTGCCTCGATCGAAAAACTGGCGACACGATTCTCCTGCTGCTCAACAAGCCGTTAAAATGCCGTGCCAGCCAATAAAAACCAATTCAAAAACCAAAAAACCCTTCTAATGCATTTAGCAGTTATTATTATGAGTCACTGCTGTGGCTCATAAATTTCAATATGACCAATACTATTAACAACAATAACAATGCATAAAAAACTTCGAAAAAATATTTGAAATAAATTTTGTTAATAAAACCATAAAGAAAGAAAAGCCTTGTCAATTAGATCGAGCGAGGACAGATCTAGACGAGGCAAGACCCATATTTAATACAGTCTTGAATACAGTGATATCTCGATAATGAGGATAAAGTAAAAACTCAGACAATAAACGAAGAATTATGTGCGCGAGTCACATTTTGGTATGAACTAATATATTTTTGGAAATTGAAATTTTGTGGTAAATTATATAAATGTTAAATATATATAAATTATAAATTATATATGTATACATAAACATATTTAAACATGTACATTTAAATATATGTGTATACTTTTATTTTTAATATATTTTTTTTTGGTAGTTGTTAGTTTCGTATCTTTATATATTGTATATAATTTGTAAAGAAATACCTTTTTCGGGAGTGAAATTCTTTTTTCCTCCTAATTCTTATTTTATGTTTAAATTTTTTGCTAGTTTAAAAATATAATCATAACCAAGGAAATCTATAATTACAAAAATGTTCAATTTCAATATAACTTTTTTTTGCTTTTGTTTTGAAATCGTTGCTTGCTTTGTATTCAATATTTTTTAAGTTTCTTTTCAAATAGTTTAAAGTTTATAGTTATTTTATTTGCAATAGTTTATGTTTAAAGTTGAAAAGTAATAAGGTATGGAAAAAAACGAGTATCTATCTGACTTATATATGGGTTTCTATAGCTTCTCATCTGGTTATTGTTGCCATTTTTAATATTTAATGCTGAAAAACTGGGTCTAATCCCTGTCAAAAAGTAACTCCTGTACTCCTATTTCGCACTAGTATAATCCAAGAATAGCAGGTGCATTGATCTGCTTTCCTTCTGGCATATAAAAATATAATAATATATTTGAAATATAATATAATTTAATGGAAATATATATAAATATTTTAATGTGGGGCTTGTGGATCACCCCCCCGTTCGAATAATCAAGTGTCCCAATCAAGGAGTTTCTACTGTACTTATGCCATATTTACATTCGTAGCCCACAGACAGACACCTACCTTTTGCCGTCGCCAGACTCAAATGACGCTTTGCTTGATTGGATTGTCGAGTTTTTATTTTGGTTCCTCTTTTTGTCGCGCGGCTTCGCTCGTCGGTTAATTTGAACGTTGAAGAGTTTTATAGCCATGACTCCGCAGCAAATGGCCCCGAGCCTGGCCCCACAACCCCCTCCGGCTCGGGCAAGTGCATTTTGCGTTGTGCACGCCTTCATGTATGCCGCGATAAAATATCTTTGTTAATAAAACAAATTAAACAATTTTTTGCGTTGCGGCTCAGCATTGAAAAACCCCAAAAAAATGTATTTTTGGATTTAAAAATTTGACGAGTTGGGCTTGTTTACAGCGATAGCATTGCAATCTTGCATGATTCAGTTCGATTTTCCAGTTTTCATTTAGTTTAGCTACTATTAAATATTAACAAATTCAAAATGTAGTAGTAATAAATATAGATAATTTCATTTAGAAGAAAATGATGAAATTATGTCATTTTTCATTTCACGACGCGTTGCGAATCGTAAACCAAACGACAGCAAATTTTTTTTTTCGATTCCACAGCTTTTGTGTTTTGCGTCTTTAAAGTTGAAGATTTCCCCACATAAAAAATAACAATAATTTTCCAATAGATTTCATGTTTTTAGCATTTGGGGGAATTTTATTCCTAAATTATAGAAAATTACATAATTACAGTTTGATTTTCAAAAATGAATTTAATTGCTCAATTTGTATAGTTACTAGCAAGATCTGTTTAAAAACTATATAAATATATACGACAATTTTTTTCTTTTTCAAAAATAGTTAAAATTACAGTTGTTAAATGTAGCAAGAAAAAAACAAGTTAAAATAAAAAAATCGCAGTAAGTTGTCAAATAAAAAGGCGACATAAGGTCAAATTAAATACGAAAGGAATTATATAGTATGTTAAGATCGTTGGTTTTTTGGTGCCCCGAAAACGAAGTGCACAACAATTCACAAAGTACAACAATAATATATATATATATAATAAAAAAAAGGAATCAAAAGAGCCATACGAGAACGCAATACAAAAAAGTATTTTGACTAAATTAACAAAAGTTGCAAAATTGCTAAAAGCGTATCAAAAATATAGTTATATTTATATATATTCATAGGGCTGTTTTGTTTTTTCAATCATCTGTATTAAGTATACCCTGATTTCTCTAGTACTTTGCGTCTGTTAAATTAGTTGCTGTCGGCGTTTTAAATAGCTTCACTTAGCTCCCATTGTGGTTGATATGAACAAGGCTGCAATTACCATTGCTAATGTCTAATCACTTAGAGTTCTAGATGTCTATTTATATATGTACACGGATTGGTGGCTATGCTCATACTACGCCGAACCGAGGACCTCGTTCAGTATCATCTCTCGCGTCATTAGTTGACCAGTGTTGACACGCGTCCGCGATCGACTGCGACTCAGTTGGGCGCGTCGTTCGGCGCCCGCGGGTCGTTGTCGTCGCGGCTGGCGATTGCGCTGCCCGAACGCCGAGCCCGTTTGCAGCGCCTCCAGCAGACTGTCCATGACGCCCTCCTGCGCCTGTGCCGCATCCATGTCGACAACGGCCATTTTGCGCTGCTGTCGCTCCATTTGCTCGCGCTGGGATTGTTCGCGTGCCTCCTGCATGCGTCGCTTCTTCTCAAGCTCCTCGCGTACGCGCACATTTTCATTGTGCGCCGACTGGAAGGCATCCTTGAAGGTCTTAACGTCCGCAAAGAACTCCTCCATGGTGTACTTGCTGGGATCGAAGGCATAATATTCGCTGAGGTCCTTGAACAGCTTCTCCATTTGCACCTGCATTTTACCTGAAAAAGTATAGACACATTAGTTCGCCATTATAGAAAAGCTGCTAACCAGATCGCTTACCCAGCACATCCACCTGCTGGCGACACTCGACGGCAAATTTGCCCATCACTTCGCTGAACTTGTCGTCATCGCACTGCGGCACTTTGTTGTTCTGCAGATCCGTTTCCAGATTCTTGACAGCCGCATTCATTTGCCGCATATTCTTCTGGATCGCATCCATGTTCACCCGCGACGCTTTGTTCACGTGCGACAAATCATCGTAAAAGTTGAGAGCATCGGGGAACTTCTTCTCCACCAGATCGGCCAAATAGTGCAACAGCGTTTGTTTATTATCCGTATCCTTGGTATTCGTCAGCTTGGTCAAATAGGATATCTCGAAGCCAAAGGCAGCTTCGTTCTTGGAGCCCGAATTCATATAGTTGCCCAGCAGCAAAATGAGCTCGAGTATCTGTGAGAACTTTTTGCTGTTGCGTATCTCCTCGCAGGCAGCCGTGCCAGCCACAATATCGGGCTTGATATCCTGAACCATATCCGCGTAGGTCAGCTTAAAATTCAGATTGTGCAGGCGCGGCGACAAACGTTTGATTTCACCTGCAAAAAAAGTTTTAAAAAAATGTTAGAATTGATTTATCCATTGCAGCAAAGCTCTACTAACGAACAAGTTTATCTTTTTCCTTTTAAGTCAAACAATTTTGTTTTATGTACTCATTTTTTACATTTCCAAAACTTTATTAATCTTGAAACAGATTTTTATATTTTAACCAAAGTAAAATAGTTTTTTATGTAATTTCCCATCAAAATCGATCCACTCTTGATTGGAAATCTGTCTTAAAATGTTCACGTACAATTTCAATATACCTTTTCAAGGCAACCGATTTTGTTTTCAATAAAAAACTTTTGCTTTTAATTTTTGCCCAAACACAGACCTTTTAATTTGTACAAAAACTATTCCTAAACCGATCCAAGCTGCGCACTTTACACATAGGATGCGCTTGGCCCCACTATGGAAAATGAATCTAGTCGAGCACTCTCGACTAGAGCCGTCGTACTTGTTGTTTCCGAGTCTGGTCAATTGCAACAACGCCCTACTATGCGATTTTCAAGAGTTCAGGTAAGGTTTTTATCTCTCTCTCTCTCTCTCTCTCTCTCTCTCTCTCTCTCTCTCTCTCTCTCTCTCTCTCTCTCTCTCTCTCTCTCTCTCTCTCTCTCTCTCTCTCTCTCTCTCTCTCTCTCTCTCTCTCTCTCTCTCTCTCTCTCTCTCTCTCTCTCTCTCTCTCTCTCTCTCTCTCTCCTCTCTCTCTCTCTCTTCATCTCTCTCACTCTCTCCATATCTCTCACTCTCTCCATATCTCTCACTCTCTCCATATATCTCTCTCTCTCTCTCTGCATCTCTCTCTCTCTCTCTGCATCTCTCTCTCTCTCTCTGCATCTCTCTCTCTCTCTCTGCATCTCTCTCTCTCTCTCTGCATCTCTCTCTCTCTCTGCATCTCTCTCTCTCTCTCTGCATCTCTCTCTCTCTCTCTGCATCTCTCTCTCTCTCTCTGCATCTCTCTCTCTCTCTCTGCATCTCTCTCTCTCTCTCTGCATCTCTCTCTCTCTCTCTGCATCTCTCTCTCTCTCTCTGCATCTCTCTCTCTCTCTCTGCATCTCTCTCTCTCTCTCTGCATCTCTCTCTCTCTCTCTGCATCTCTCTCTCTCTCTCTGCATCTCTCTCTCTCTCTCTGCATCTCTCTCTCTCTCTCTGCATCTCTCTCTCTCTCTCTGCATCTCTCTCTCTCTCTCTGCATCTCTCTCTCTCTCTCTGCATCTCTCTCTCTCTCTCTGCATCTCTCTCTCTCTCTCTGCATCTCTCTCTCTCTCTCTGCATCTCTCTCTCTCTCTCTGCATCTCTCTCTCTCTCTCTGCATCTCTCTCTCTCTCTCTGCATCTCTCTCTCTCTCTCTGCATCTCTCTCTCTCTCTCTGCATCTCTCTCTCTCTCTCTGCATCTCTCTCTCTCTCTCTGCATCTCTGTCTCTCTCACCATATCTCATTCGCTCTCCTTCTCTCTCTTTCCATCTCTCCCTCTCTCTCTCTCCCCTCTCTCTCCCTCTTCTCTCTCTCTCTCCCTCACTCTCTTCCCCTGTCCGGAAACCTACAATTTTCTCTTATAAGCTTTTGTTTCTGAGCCGATTGAAGATTTACTGGTCAATTGCAACAACGCCCTCCTACTCGATTTTCAAGAGTTCAGGTAAGGTTTTTATGTTTTGGCATAACTTTTAGTTAAGTGCTTAAAGTGTTATACAGTGCGTTATCTCTCTATCATTTTTGTTGGCTTTGGCTTTTATTGACTGACTTTTCCACTCTCTCTCCCCTCTCTGTCTCTCTCTCTCTCTCTCTCTCTCTCTCTCTCCATCTCTCTCTTCATCTCTCTCACTCTCTCCATATATCTCTCTCTCTCTCTCTGCATCTCTGTCTCTCTCACCATATCTCACTCGCTCTCCTTCTCTCTCTTTCCATCTCTCCCTCTCTCTCTCTCCCCTCTCTCTCTCTCTCCCTCACTCTCTTCCCCTGTCCGGAAACCTAAAATTTTCTCTTATAAGCTTTTGTTTCTGAGCCGATTGAAGATTTACTGGTCAATTGCAACAACGCCCTCCTACTCGATTTTCAAGAGTTCAGGTAAGGTTTTTATGTTTTGGCATAACTTTTAGTTAAGTGCTTAAAGTGTTATACAGTGCGTTATCTCTCTATCATTTTTTTGGCTTTGGCTTTTATTGACTGACTTTTCCACTCTCTCTCTCTCCCCCTCTTTCCCTCCAGCTCGCTCTCTCTCTCTCTCTCTCTTCATCTCTCCATATCTCTCTCTCTCTCTCTCTCTCTGTCTCTCTCTCTCTCTCTCTCTCTCTCTCTCTCTCTCTCTCTCTCTCTCTCTCTCTCTCTCTCTGCATCTCTGTCTCTCTCTCTCTCTGCATCTCTGTCTCTCTCTTCATATCTCACTCGCGCTGCTCTCTCTTTTCATCTCTCCCTCTCTCTCTCTCCCCTCTCTCTCTCCCCCTCTCTCTCTCCCCTTCTCTCTCTCTCTCTCTTACCATCTCTCTCTCCCTCTCTCTTTGCATCTCTCTCTCTCTCTTTGCTCTCTCTCTCTCTTTTCTTCGCTCTCTCTCTGTAAATCTGCAAATTTGCATACCCTGTACCCATTTAAAATGGGTATATAGGGAATAATGTTTTTGAGCAAATGTATGTAACAGACAGAAGGAAGCTTCTCCGACCCCAAAATGTATATACATTTTTGATCAGCGTCACTAGCCGAGTCGATGAAGCCCCGTCCGTCCGTCCTTCTGTCCGTCTGTCTGACGGGCTAAATCGACTCAGTCGTCCTGATCAAGAATATAGGGGTCGGAGATGCTTCCTTCTGTGTGTTACATACAATTGCACAAAACCAGTAAAAAAAAAAAAAATTGTTATGTCCTGAAAATCTCATAACCATCCTATTCTTAGTTTAGAATTTGAATGCAAAGGGACGAGCGAGCCATTACTCACCTATGGTGGCCGCAAACTGCTCAATGGGCGGCAGGGGCTCGCCCTTGGCCTTGAACTCCTGGAGGCGCTTCAGCTGCTCGGGCGGCGGCAGATATTGGATCAGATTTTGCAGTATGTTGGAGGACAGGATGTCGGTATCACAGCGCAGCAGGCAAATTTTGATTTGCTCGTAGGACAGATGCTTCAGTGAGCCGCCGAGCAGGATGGACAGATTCTGGGCCGATTTCGAGTCGAGGACGCGCAGATCAACGTTCTTTTTGGTCAGCGTTGTGGGCTTATCCACTGCATCCTTTTGGTTCTCCTTCTTGACGGGCTTCGAGGAGAACTTAATGGCCAGCTCATGCAGGAAATCATCGGAGGCCAATTTATCCTCCTGACACTTGACCCAGAACGCATTCTCCGACATCTTTGCCGGCACAATGGCCTTCCAGTTGGCGCGCTTCATCGGAGTTGAGGTCTCCCATTTCTTTTTGGGCTTCAGGCCATGCGGCAGCACCGGCGCCATGGGCATCATCATCATCATGGGCGGCGGTGGCGGACCACCTGGCCGCATCATGCCCGGCATTGGCGGTGGCGGTGGACCAGCACCACCCATGCCGGGCATTGGAGGCGGTGGTGGCGGTCGTGGACCACCAGCCATGCCAGGCATGGGCGGTGGTGGCGGCGGTCGTGGACCACCAGCCATGCCGGGCATGGGCGGTGGTGGCGGCGGCATTGCACCACCGGCACCTGGCGGTGGCGGCGGCATGGGTATATTGAGTTTGGGCAATTTATTGGGCGATGGCGCTGCCACACCGCTGGACTCCATTAGCTTGACCTTCTCCTCGAGATGGGCCGCCTTGGCCTCCGCCTCCTGCTTGGCGCTCTCGAGCGCCTCGATCTTCTTCTCGTACTCCTCGGAACGCTGCGTCTCTTTGGCCTTCGCTTTCTCCACAATATCGTCCAGCAGCAGCGAGGTGTCAATATTGAAATTGCGATTCTCAAAGTTCGGGTCACAGTAGCCCTTGTGGAATACAATCTGTGTGGTGCACTCCTCGATCAGTTGATAGTAGGCGGTACGCAGGTAGAAATCGTCGCGTATGTACATCAAATGCTGTAAAATTGATAGAAAATAGGGCTCGGCGGCGGTGTCTGTCACCTGGTTTTTGAGCACATCGAAACAATCCTGGGGATCATCCATGTTGAAGGTGACATTGTCAAAGCGCTGCACAAACTCATCGAAAACTTCCTCGCGTATCTCCATGAAGATTTTGAAATGCTGCTGCAGTCCCTCATTATTGCTGGTCTCCACAATCTCACGGAACTCGTCCAAACGGGCGAACAGACCCATACGCATAATCTCACAGTGCAGATGCTGTCGGAAATTCAGATCCGTCGGCGTGCTCGTCAGCGTATTGATGAAGATGAGGCTGTGGCAGGCCAGTTCGCGCTTGGGATCCTGCTTATCCGATATGAACAACGCATCCACAATTGGCCGAAAGCGTTCGCTGGACTTGTACGACGTCGCCGCTGTGGCGGTAATCGCTCGCAGCACCTTATCATAGCCATTGCGCTCGTACACGAGGCAAAAGGAGGCCAGCAGCTTGACGGCCTCGCACATTGCCTGTGGCTTGCGTGGATCCAGCGATTGGGCCAACAATAGCACAACACTATGCTGATCCGGTGTAAGCACCACATTCAAGCCCCACGTATTATTCATTATTGCCTTAAGGCAGCGTATTGCCTCGAACTCGATCCGATCGTAGGTGCGATCCTTTTTGGCACGCGCCAACAGCCTCTCGATCTGTGCGATGCCCTCCTCACCGAACTCCTTGATCCAGGATATCGTATTGCTGGTGAGCGCCACACGCAACGATTCCACGCACTGATAGACCTTATTCTCGCTGTGCTCCCCATTCTGTAGATACTCAATGTAGTCCACCGCCTTCTCAAATCGCGAATTTGTTGTGCGCTCCAATGAGTTCTTGCCTGCGAGTGTAGAGTATAAAGTGGAAGGTATTTATTATTTATTTATTTATTCTTATTACTTATTTGTACACATAATATTGCAGAATCAATTTGGAGGACAACCCATGGGCAAAATGTCATCAAACATAAAATTCGGTTAGGTTTTGACAAAGTTATAGTAGCTTTACAGCTTTACATGTAAAAAATTTAAATTTTGCTATAATATTTACCAAAAACTTAACCCCCTTAGAATCTGTTTTAATACTCTTTTTTTTATAATAACTGTGACAACAACAATCGCTTAAGAATTGCAAATTTAAATTTTGAAAAAAATTGTATTTTTAATAATGCTTACATATATATGTATAATTTGAATGCAAAATCAATGAATAGGCCAAATCATGGCCAAAATGTCATCAAACATAAAAATTGGCTAAGCTTTGACAAAGCTGAAGTTTTTTGCCAATGATATTTCGATTTAGAGGGGTTTTTTCTTCACTGCGAACATAAGCTAACTTTCATAAAATAATGGTAATGCGCTGCCTATCTACAGCTGTTCAAAGCTCACTCACTCCACTGTACCTCAGTGTTACTTTAACTGTAAATCAAACACCCCAAGCATTTTATTCGCTTCGCTCTAGTTACTCGCTTCGCTGCGCCGCCAAGGCTTTCTTTATCTGAAGATTTGGAGGCGTATGCTGCGTGGCTTTATCAGCCAGAGGAAACGATTCTTAACGGTTACTTCAAGTGTAACCCTGAAGTTTTTTTTTTTTTTATTTTTCATTATAAAAGCATCTACAGAGAGCGACAAAAGCAAAAAAATATATACACTTATTCATTATTCACTTATTAATATATTTATTATTGAGAATAAGCATTGAAATATGTATATGTATATGTATTTAAAATTACGTCAAGTGCTTTTCAAGCAGACGCCTTGACGCTGCCTTTTTGTTGTTGTTTATTGCAATTTTTTATTGCTCGAGAGTGTAAAATTCAAGTGCATAATGTGTATAGCAACAGTGACAAAAGCAATAACAACAACCTATCAACGCACTCTCAGAAGCTTTCAAACAGAGAGAGAGAGAGAGAGAGAGACAGCGCCACAGCAGCCGCAACAAGTGCACATACAGCGATGGCAAACTTGATAGACTATCGATGCCGAGAGCTTTCTTTTTGTTTTTTTCTCCTCTTAATTTTCTTTCTTACACGTATTGCATATCCATATAAGCACAGGTACATACGTATGTGTGCACGTACGTGCATAAATGACAAAATCAGCTGAAAATAAACGCGATGATGCAGCTTATAAACAAACGAGAAAAGCGATGGAGAATACTAGCAACAGGCTAAGAAAGTAAATAATCTTCGATGCTCAGTAGTTGTTTATTATTATAGTAATTTTTAAAAATTTGTTTATCCGTAGATGTATATATAAATATGTTTGTTTTATATACTCCCCACCTCATAAGTATAATAAATAATATAATAAGTAATTTGAAATATTTTCGCCTTTTTAAGAAATATAAAGGTGGAGGCATCTTTTAGTGGAGCCTACGTCTAAACCACTTAGTGTTAAGTATTTAAACAAATTGTCAGAACATTATCACAAACATTATACTGGACAGATAACCGACAGCTTTTAATCCCATAATGCTTATTGTGTGTCTTATCAACATGATGAGCTAAATTTCTATTTTTATGCTGATGTCACTTTTTTGAGTTTTTGGGACAAATTTACGTAGATTTATATGGGCGATATAAGAGTCACACACATGTACTATTTTTAATAATATATGTTGTTCAATATAAACAAACGTTGGGAAAATTTTAAATTTATATTTTTTAATGGGTTGAGTTTGGCTAGCATTTTCTGACAACATTTTCTAGGTATGAGTTAACAATTAGAACGTTGCAATCGGGTATAACCGACAGAGCAAAACTCGTTCACAGTGTTATATAATAAAAAATATAATAAAACAAGTAAGATGGCTCTATAATTGGCACCTGCGTGACAATATCGACACCAACCATTTAACTTTTGATCAAATTCAGGTAAAGTTATCTCATAACCAAACCTATCTAATAAGAATCAACGCAAAATTCGAATGAAAACCAACAAAGGTTTGTGTCTTGGGTGGTTGTTTCTAAATTAGACCGCTAGGTGGCGAAAAGGCGAAAGCTGCACACAAAGACCCCTGTTTCTAAATTACGAATTAATTACGAAATTAAGAATGTAATCCCTTTTTACATGTTCATTGCCAGTTTAACATGAAACTGGTAAGCCCAAGCTCATGTAGTAAAAGTTGATAGGCAATAGGTGGCGCCATCTATTTAGTTCTGTAAATTGAATAATTAAATGAAATGTTCATGTTGGATCAAAAGTATTAAATTGTTATGCTTTTCTATATTAGTCTCAATGAGCAGCTTTTAATTAAAATGCTTGAAACGAACGCGTGCCGCTTGAGTTAATTAATAAAACCGTTTTCTCTACAATGAATGCCCCGCATTTGGTGACGCCCCACTCTTGTGCCGGTGACTAGCAGGTGGTGCCGCGTAACGCTTTTGTTATTTACGGTTACGCTTTATTTTTGTACTTTGCATATGGTTGAGGCCAGTTAATTGAAATGTGCAACAGGCATCGCAATGCGATTTAAAAGTTTATCAACTGTGCATGTTTCAGCGCAGGGGGATTTGACGGCCCCAAATTGTGTATTGAGCGCTACTAAAGCATGGTACCACTATTTGTTGCACCCATTGAATTTTTAGATAACGCAATCTATATCTTCTACAAGGTATGATAACGTTACATTTCAGTGGAAATGCGCCATGAATCATCCGCTAAAATAACAACTGCGAACAGGCGCAATACGATGTGACAATATGATAGAAAGCTGGCAAAACCTGACAAAGAAAGCACACAAAGAGTACAGTAATCCCTCGACAACTATAACTTAAAGAAAAACTTTGCAGTCTTAAAATAGCGCCAAAAAATAGGTGAAAAAAACATTCTTGATTACTGACTCTATAACTGTAACCTAGTAGCTTAAGGAACAAACAGACATTGCACAATGCCGATATACTCTTGATAAGAGGGTATAGAACCTGGCATTTTTAATGCATTTGACGATAAATCTTAAAACTAACATTTTTGTTTAAAAAAAAACACTTTTTATTGCATTATATTTCTTAGCATTATTGAATATTTTTTTAAACCACATTAAATGTGCAACTCTGAAATATTAAATTAAATTTTTGTAGTATTTTCTGTTCATAAATTTTCATTTGCTTGAGCTATCAGAGAAAATAATGATTTGCCAATTAGAATCTGAACATCTGAACACCGCACCGTTCTTTAAGGCGAGCGACTACAGTATTTGTGTGAGGTGCTTCACATTTAAGTGTGTGCAGTTGTTCGCCTTATCTGATGGCAAATTGGTTCTTTGCTCTGGTTTTTGTTCCCTCTCCCCGCTGGTGACCCACGCAAACTCTTACCTTTCATATGCATGAATATCATCCGTTGGCGGTCCTCCATAGTCTTGATGAGCAGCGGTTCACGTTTGTCCTTCGGTATATTCATATCCTCGAGTATGTCCAGGAATTTGGCATTCAACTGGGTCTCGGACAGATCCTGTATGTACCGCTCCAGTTCATCCACACCGACGGCGCCCTCGTTGTCCGTGGAAACGGGTCGACCGGCACCGTGGGGCAGTGAGTTGCTGTTGTAGTTGCCGCCAGCCTTCGATTTGGAGGGGCGACCGAACAAGCTTTCCAGCAGGCCACCGCCCGTTGATTTCGATTTTTCATGCCGTGACATGCTGCAAAAATTCAAAAATAAAAAACGACTTTAATTAAATTAATTCTAATGAATCAATGAGAGAGCAATCGAACCCAAGTTTTTTGAGGCGCATTTTGTTGTACAACTAAAGATGTTTGTCAGTGTTTGTGTTTATTTGTGTATTATTTTTTGTGACATGCGCAGCTTTTGCTTGACTGCCCAGCTGTTCATTGTTTACGAATGGGAGCAGTGCAATCAATTTGAACTGCACACCCTGAGCTGCTGCAAGGCACTAACGAGCATCGCAAACACCCCACCAAAATCAGCTGCAACTTAATCAAGTGAGGCTGCCGTTTACTTATTTACCATAAAAGCAGAAGGAGAGCGGGTACAATTAGAGATGAGCGCGTGCCTGCTAATTAATTTTGCAGCTGCTCATTCGAACGAATTAAAGGTGAAAGAACTTTCGTTCATGAACTTTCACTCAAAAAAGTATTTTTGTCGAGTAAATTTTTGACTAAAGTAATTTAGTATGATACGTACTATACATTAGACAATTGATAAAATCATAAATCTTTTTTCTAATGGTCTATAGGTATCATGTCTAATATAAAAGAATCCATACACAGTTAAACCTCGAGCTCAATACGAATAATCAAAAAATCGGGTTAAAAGCGATCATAAAAAACATTCGAAAATATTCATTTAATTTTTTTTTTAACAGGAACATGTGAATTTGCACCTATAAACAACATTAACATACATTATATTAACTAAAATACATTTATATAAAAAGTGCGTTTAAATTAATTTAATTATCTGTATTTGTGCAACATTTTATATATATATATATTTTTTTTAAATAAAGACAATTTTATCGACTGCCACATTTTATGCGGATTTATGACCCATATCTAGCCGCCAATTAAAAAGTAAATAGAGGTGCGCTGTGTGGAGTTGGGGGGCAAGCACGTGGTGCATGAAAATTGTTAATTTAAATAACAAAAAACGAGCACTAAAATTAAAAGCTAAACCAAACAAATTAGATAAATACAATAATAATCATTATTGAGCGCGCGACAAATACAAAAATGACGCGATAATTACCAAAATAGGAAACAACAAAATAGATATGAAAGAGCGCAAGAGAGAGCTAAAAACGATACAACTTGAGCGGGGTCATCATGTTTGTATGCGTATGTGTGTGTGTGTGTCTGTGAATCATTTGGCGGCATTCAAATGCAATTTTATCCGTTAAAATTTTTGAATTTGCGACTCTTACGATGGAGATGCTTAGAAGTTCAGACTGTGAATCATTTGGCAGACAGGTTTTTGCGCCTGATGTTGTCATCGACGGCCAACTGTGAATGATCTGAAGCAAATGTGCCTGCCAGACGCTGATTGCAAAATAGCTACAACCACAGCAGAACAAGAGCTACAACAGCTACAACAACAACTCGCAGCAGAGGGCAATAATTTCTTTTCATGTCGAGTAGGAAATGCTTTCAACAAGATTTCTTTAGCTTAAGAATTTACCGCTGCTGCTGCTGCTTCTGCTACTGTTGTAATCGCTTCAGTGGCTGAATAGGCCAATGCAGCAACAACACGCAGCAACACCTCTGTTGTTTACATTGCAGCTAATGCACTTTGCAGCTAATGTGAATATCATGAACAGCTAGACAAAAACAATGCCAATTGTAAACAATCGTATGGCGGGCTTTCAAATGATTTTGAAAATTTTTTTTTAAAAAAACGGCTTTAACATGCAAGAAACGTGCTCTGGAATGCCAAAATTCCAAGAAGACTTGATTAACAAATAATAACAACAACAGCAGAGGCGCGACTTGAAGCAAGAATTCATAAATGCGCTCACCTTCGTTTCTTTACATGTATGTATGCATGTGTGCGTGTTTGTCGCTGTGCTCACTTTTGATTTTTTGGTGGTTTACGTCATAAGACTAACAAAAATAATGGCTTTGTTGGCAAAGGCGAACACACACACACACGTAGAGAGAGAGAGAGAGAGAGACACACGCATACAAGCGCAAAGAGCAGTCAAACACCCCCCGTTACGTTTGTTTATTGTCGCAGTGGTTGTTGTTGCTGTTGGGTGCGCTGCTTTTTTGTTTGTTATGCCCTGAACCCATTGAAAATGGTTAAAAATGTTTTGTGCAAATGTATGTAACAGACCGAAGCATGCATCTTCGACCCCATAAAGTATATATATTCTTGATCAGGACGATTAGTTGAGTCGGAAACTACAAAAGCTAGAAGCCTAGACTTTTCTCCTAAACCATACGTGGATAAAGCTTATCATTTATTTTATTGTTTCATTAATATCGTTAAAGATCGATTTTAAGACTTGCTTTTCTTAGCATATCTCGGCGACTTGCGCTGTGGTTTGCTTAGAGTTTTGAATGATCTTGTTAAGGACTGAAATTTTCATGAAGATCATACTTTTAGTTTAAAAGTTTTTCAAGAATTTAGGACGAATGCAAGGGGGTTGAAATGCATGTAATTGCAGCTCGCAGCTTGGTTCAGGGTATTTCCTATTCGGTGCTCCAGCCTAGAGCACTCTTACTTGTTTTAAATGCTGCGACGCTTGCCCAAACAGAGCTGCGCGGCGTACTTCAAGCATACAGCCAAACGCACACACACACACACACACACAGGGACACACGCACAGAGCAGACACTTTGCGTGGTAATCACAAGGCGATTTATTTTCAACTACGCAAGTTTTGTACAATACCTACACACAAAAATAGCCGAGCTATAAGAATTTCGCTTACTTTTTTTTTTTTATAAATTTTTGGTTTGGCGTCGATCACTCGGTGGTTGTTGCTGCTGATATTTGTGGTGGCACCACTTGTTGCTGTCTCGTTGGCGCATTAAATGACACATGAAACTATGCAAATTTGAAGGCACGCTTACCGAACTCTTTGATCACAAATAAACACGTAATTATTGCGCTTAAATTTTGCCGTTATGGCACAAATTACACGAAATCAAAAAATAATCCAAGCGCTGCGCGAAGCGTTCCTTATTTGCTCAGCCGTTTAGTTCATCAAACGAACTGGTTACTTCGTTTAGTTCCAATTTGATTCCAATTGTTATTGTTTTTTTTTTTTGTTATCGATATTTTGACAAGTCTGTTAAGATCACAACGATATATGCCACTATTATTATAGGGTTTTCACATCGGACTTAAAAGAGTCTGTTAAAATCGCTACTGAAAAACTTGTTTACACCAGCCGCTACCGCTTCTGCAGTCAGTAAACAGCTGATCGCTATTAACGCTGTGTGTCGGCGTAAATTGTATAACAAATTGATTTAATGAGTAATATTAAAGTGAACAAGAGGAGATCCTCTTTGTAAGTGTTTTGTTTTCCGTTTAGCCGGTTGGTCAAAGGAGCAGCTTGCTTCCATGTCTGGTGGCAGCAGATCGTCAGCCATCTTGTCATCCACATACGAACTGCATCCGTCTGCAATTTAAATATAAGTTATATTAAATGTAAAATTATAAATATAATTTATTATTTAGAAATAATAAAACAACTACCCTGTCAATCTTGACTTTTACCTCACTTGGCAGCACCTCCACGCCCAGAGTCTCCAATCTGTTGGCCGAAGCCATCGCTTCGATCTTCACGTGTCCATTTCGCGCCCAATTAAAACTCATCCGTTGCTCTTTTCAAACCAATAAAAAGCAAAAAAAAAATACCTATATACTAGAACTTCCAAATGTTAACAGCTAAAATCGAAATGCAGCCCTGCCGATATTTCCGCAGCAGCGGCCACAGCGGACTATCGGCTCGCTTGACACACACACAAGCCCGTGTATTTCTTATTAGAGTATTCTTAGTAAAGAATAAAATCTACTAAGATCTAGTCTGCAAAAAATCGCAATTTAAAATCTATTTTATCCCCACATAAACAATAAAGTAAAACAATATTTTTTGTACGGTTATCATAATTCAAATTTATTGTAATAACCAGAGGTTGTTAATATCGATGTTGCATAATCGATATCACATTATGAGTATTTTCGTATCGATGATTTATGGGTACTTTGAAGTTAACATATACTTTTTCGGAATACCAACACATATCATATGATTTTCGGATTAACCGCCAAATCAAAATAAAATTTAGTTTGAATTATTATAAATGTTAGCATTCGATTAAACCTTGATTTGTGAGAGAGTTAACATTTTACCATTTTTTCATCCAGAAAAGAGCCAGAACAATTTTTAAAAATCGAATCTTGTTCTATCAATTTTTATGACAAACCATTGCCAAAGTGGTATTTCGATTGAAAAATAAGTTAAATTGTGAAGAAGGATATTTGTCAAAAACAACACACCAGCACTAAAAAGCTTTTATAAATCATAGCTGGATTGTAGATACAAACACAATTTAAATACTTGAAGGAGCTGCCTTTTGTATATTTCGAAAAAAAAACACAATTGTTTTAATGACCAAAATTAGACCATAGTTTTCTTTGAGACTGATTCGTTTGTTTCTCTTGTTTACAACGCATTATGCGTCTAAAGATGTGTGTGTGTGTGTGTTTAATATACTTATAACCAGAGTTATAGCTAATTATTAGATAATTAATGGCATTTATAATGCTAAATTAGACTACAAAACATAATTCAAAACATATGCATACATGTGGTACATTATAATTGTATGTGTATGTATGTAACACAAGAGTTATATAAGATACATTCCTAGTACTTAGAAACTAAAAGTATTTCTATTTGCTGCCACTAGCTGCCTTTTTTCGCTAATCCTTTGCATTAACATTTAACATAGATTAAATTCACAACTTAAACCTAAAATACTATTTACATTTAGTTGTCTGGTCCAGCAGCTTCTTCCACAAGTCAAACTGTTCGTTAGATTTAATCATGTGTACGCTAATGGCATTGCGTATATTGCAAGGATTAAACGATATGCGCCGATTGACGAACTCATTGACATGCAAACGATCAATCTTCAAACTTTGGGCCACAATGCCCGTGGTGAAGACATCCTCCAGCTTCAGATAGACCGTCTTTAGCGAACGCACAAAAAGATCATGCACAATTTCGCCAGTCATTACGTAGGCGGGTCCCGTGGTGAACGATGGAAATACAGCCGCCGGAAACTGATCAGTCGATACATAGTATTTTGATTTCTTATTACGTATGGGCTTCCACTTCTTGGCCAAACGGCCAAAGATGGCGCGCTTCTCCTTGCGCTTCTCCAACTGTTTCAGAAAATTCAACAGCTTAGGCACATTGATGAACATATCATCGTCTGTCTTTAATATATACTTGGCACGCAGACAATGCTGATCGACCCACTCCAGCGATGAGATCGTCTTTAGCGTTAGATTATTGTACGAATCAATAAAATTGCCACGTATCAGATCGCCGTACATATAGTTCTCCTGGCTAAGCGCCTGATTCACCGTCTCATTGGTGCCGCGACCCAGCACAAATGCCATGCTAATGTCCCGCCGTGTGCCATAGTGTCCCCATGTCTGGCGTATGGACATGCGTGCGTCCGCGTGCGTCAGCGCTGAGGTGATCAGTATCAGCAGCCTGATGCTTAAGCCATTCTGTGGGCAAATACGCTCCACATCGATCTCCTCGTTTATGTGACCACTCTCGTAGATTTTCTCCGCTGCAATGCCCTTGGATGGATCCACCGGACCGTTGGATGCTTTAGTGGTGATTTTAGTTTTTGGCGCTGGCGGCTTTGGTGCTGGCGCCTTATCCTTTTGTTCCGTTGCTGCGGACGCAGTTTTCACCGGCATCACAGCATATGTACCGATTGCCACATTGCTGTTGCTATCCAACAAATTAATTTGCAAGTCCTCGGCCAAACCCGGCTGGTTGGTGTTATCTGCAAACAAATTATAAAAGTTGAGTAACATTTCTAGGGAAATTCAATACAAATATATATCGAGTATCTATAGGTATGGCATGTGAGCTGTTGTGTAATATGCAATCCAATAGCGCGCGTCAAGCGCTGTGCAAACAAGGCGAACCTTTGTCAACCGCCACCAGTTAGACCGTTAGGAAAAACGATACCTCCGGCTAGCTGACAATTAACAAACAAACAAACAAACAAAAGTGACCAAACGGCTGACGTCGACGTTTAATCTAATTACCAACTGCTGCCTGTTGCTGCTGAAGTTATTATTTATTATACTATGTTTCGCACACCCTTGCACTAGATATTATAATTTTATCAAGAAATACTCTTTGAGAAAAATATTTGATACATATATAAACTTGATCAGCGTGATGAGTTGAATTTATGTAACCTTATCCGTCGGTCTATATGTTTTCAATACTTATTTTAATTAAACCTAACATGGATCTATCTTTTTGTTGCAGAGAATATATGAATAAATATGAATATCATATAAATAAAACTCAGAATGTCTAATTACTGCTAATAACATACGAACTAAATCCTATTAATATCGTAAAAACTTTGTTGAATTTTGCAAATTTCTAAAATACAGCACATAAAGAAAATCTTATACACTTGATGGTGCAGGATCAAAACATGATATCACAAATTAATGAAAAAAAATTGTCATTTTCATTATGCTACTAACACAATAACAATTAATGGCTCCTATGGAAACCGACACGGTTGAAAACATTTAGTTAAATTTTACAATATGTGAACTCAACACACCAGTTATCAGGTTCATTAGGCTCATACGGAAAATCGTGTCTAAATTGTACCCGTTGCTTTTGACAACGCACTAAATAAACTACAACTAAATCGCACAGCTGCGAGGGTATTTCATCTTCGGCACACCAAAGATAACTATTCATACTGGGTACATTTTTACTGCTTTCTTTTTAATTTGCACAAACGACAACTGCTAGCGCAACATGGCACGCCCATAGGTAGGTAACCGACCCGTGCGCTGTTCGCTGGGCGACGAGCCACCTGCCGGAGCTGGAGCTGGCGGTGCGCCTGCACCCGCCGCTGGGCTGCTGCTGTTCGATGTTATGTTCTTTAATATCTTATCGGCGTTCTCGATGAACTTTTGCAAATTGGAAGTGGGTATCATCAGAATCTCGGCGTCCGATGGCGATTGCTGTTGCTGTTGTTGTTGGCCAGCAGCAACTGCAGCTGCTTGTTTAGCAGCCAACGCATCGCTATTGTTGTTGTTGTTGTTGTTGCTGTTGGTATTGATGTTGCCTGCAATATTAATTTTGACGACACTTTAGCACTCACTGTCACGAATATGAAGTGATATAACCCTCACCTGTTATGGCATCAATAGTTTGCACATATTGCGGCTCATCGAGCAGCTCCTCACCTAAATTGGGCACCTGTTCGCTGCCCGCAACGGGACTGGCGCCCGCCGCGCCGCCATCCAACAGTGCATCCTCATCAATGGTGGGCAAACGATGTTGGGCCGGCTTCCTGTGCAGCTGTTCCGCTTGCCTGGCCACTTTGATGGGCTGCTCCTCGGCGGGTGCGAGGCCAAATTCGCCAGTGTTATTGAGTGAAACCACGGCGGGCAACTGTTCCGGGTGTTGATGATGGTGCCCGGCGGCTCCTGTTAGCTGTTGGGGCGTTGGTGGCGCCGCTGCTGCATGCATATGCGTGGGCGTCAGCGCCGCTGTGGTCGAGTATGACGCATAGATGAAGATTGTGAGTACCACAACGATCATAACGAGTAGAAAGCGCAGAATGCGCGTATTATGTAAATTGCCAACGGCCACCATTTCAAGCGATCTAATCTCCTCACTCAATTCACCAAATTTGATCTTTGAGTGTTCGTTTTTCGTATTTATATTTCTATATGTATATATATGGATATTCTAGTTAAACTATTCCTTGTTTATACTAATTGTGACGGAAAGCGCTTTGCTATGCCCGGCACGACGAACGTGGAGCGACTGCAACGAAAGATAAACAAGAATACTTAGTGCTACATAAGGAAATTAAATATTTTCTCAAAAGGCAACTCCATTATTTTTGCGCGTGTTCGTGTGTGTGTGTGTGTGTGCGTGTGTGTGCGTGTGTGTGCGTGTGTGTGCGTGTGTGTGCGTTGTATTGTCAAGTGTTTGCCGGAAGTAAACAATGGGAGTGCGGCGAACGTCTGCTTAATAGAGCTATAAAACATTATTCCTACTCCTGACTAAAGAGCTGCCCTTATTTATCTTATCTCTACTGAACGAACTAACTGAAAGAGAGAATGTTTAAGTAATGATATTTATCACTATAAGTGTTTGCTATTTTTAAAATCGAAAAGAAAATAAAGTTTTGTTCTTATCAAAGATCGTTACATTAATATATAAAGTAAAATGCATTTGGAGCCTTGAGCACTTCTCATATATAATATTTCTATACTTATAATGCACTTTAAATTTTTGTCACGTACCTATTTTGTAGTTCTTACAAAGTGCTTAAAGTACAAAATTCTAGCCATATGCAATTCAACTTTTATATTTCAGAAGTATTTTTCTACAAATATTAACTGCGTGACTATGGAATTAATTACTCATACTTTGTACAGTTATGTATAACCAGAATTTGATAGCCCCAACGAAAAACTGAAACGATTAAAATACATAAATCTTTACGATTGTGAGTAGGATTTTTGGTGTAGCGCCTCGATAAGACCGGCTCTTAGTTATGCCTCTCCATATAAGCAGTGAAAAGAGTACGGAAACGCAGCATTTGTATAAGAACAAATTTCAGTTGTCAAAGGGAAATACAAATTTGTTTATCTTTATGTTTTTGGTTTTAAAAAGAAAGCCTCGTAAATCGTGAGTTGCTAAAATATTTCGACATAAATTGTCAGTGGAGCGTTTTAAAGTACAATATATTTTGGCTTTAAGCACGGATTTCAATTAAACATATTTAAAAACATTTCAGTTGTCAAATGGAAATAAAATTTTGTTTTTGCTTTTTAAGGAAAGCTCGTAAATTGTGAGTTGCTAAAAGAGGTTTACATTAATCTTTAGTGAAGCGTTTAAAAGCACAATAATTGTCGGGTTAACGGAATTTTAAAAAAAGCAATAAATTAAAAAACCTAAAAATGATAGCCTAAAACGAGTAAGTTTGCTTTAGTCGTAGAAGAGTGCTCGACTTCACGATACCCTGTACCCAGCTTAACAACATATGATCGTAACAATATAAAATCAAAAATTTATATTTTTCAATTTAAGAAAATAGATCTATTAAAAACAAAAAAAAATTGTTTCGTATAATAAACAAGAGTACATTCCCAATTAATTATTAAAAGCTTTTATATCATATAGTCTCACTGGAATTTAAAACCAATATACCCCTTTCTTACCCATTAACAATGGGTACAGGGTATACGACAGGTAAGCGAGCTCTTGAAATGCTCACCTTTGCCATATACACACATGCAGAGTGTAGACAAAACAACAATTGAAATTGCTTGGAAGAAATATATATACAAAACACGTATGCGTATATAGCGGACGCATGGAGAGCAAATAATTTGGGCATAAGAGCCGCAGACACGCCGAAGATGAAGTTTGCGCTGTTCTGGCCATGCTAATGAGCTGGACAAATGTGAAGAGTAACGCATACGTTAAAACAGCACATAGACAGCATCCAGAAATTGTTGTTGCTGCTGTGGCCCTGGGCTGCTGTTTTGTATGCGAAGATGGATAAAAAGTTGCCTTTTAGCAAATTCTTGACCCGATTTATGAAGTAAACCGCCTGCGCAACAGCTGCCCAATGCTGCCATTGTAGCCACTTGACTTGCCTTGGCCCAGATACTCAAGATAGATGCCGCTATTCCTCAAGCCTAGTTCTCCAATCAGACTGTGGTCAAACGGAAATTTCAGTTTTTATCGAGCAATTCGAAGCATGTTTATTGCGCTTCGACAGCCGTCTTCAATAGTCGAACGTGACGAGTTTATCACTCAAGTGGATTTCACTTTAATTGCAATAAATATACGTATGTATATCTGTTCAGCGGTTAACAGACTAGTTAAATGTTTAAGGGCCATTCAAATGCTAATAATAGTTGTAATTTATTTTTAGGTATTTTCTCAGTTGACTCCAATTAAAACAGAACCTGTTTAGACGTCAAACTCAACGTTAACGTCTATTTATAAATCAGCAAAAAATCAATTAAATTTCAAACGAATTTTAATGTCATTAAGATAATTATACAGTAATTACTTGGAAATTAAAATTTCCAGTAATTACAATTTTCCAAAAATAAGTTAACTAAATTTTCTAGCATACAGAATATTCAATGCAACGACAAATTGGAAATTCTTATTTAAAAAAAAAATGTTTTCATTGCTTACATTTAGAACAAAACTTTTATATGTAGAATTTTTAAAAACCTCAATTAAATTGGCCCATCTAAATTATTTTAGATTTTCAAATAAACTGTATATTATTTACTGAATGGAAAAACAGCGCTTACAATCATGATATATGTATATATATGCATATATGTATACATTTTTTGTTTGCAAGACAGAATCACCTTGAAACCGAGGCATTTGAAATTAACAGCGCCCACAGTAAAGGGTAATTGCTTGGGACTTTCCAATCAGAATTTCCAATAAATAATTAAGTTCAGTTCTATCAAAACGGTCATGTTATAGATTATATTTAACTGGGCAGTAGCTGGCGTCTTTATCTAATCTATGTATAGCTAATTAAACATCAGATTGAAAACAAGTCAAGTGTTCTATATTCATATTATATTATCAGAACAGAAAAGGTTCGTGATCTTAACTATATCTTATATAGTCTTATTTAACAATGGTTTATCAAATAATATGGGCAAACGTTTGAGCGAACGTTGATAAACTTGAAATTTCGTTTATATATGTAGTTAACATTGCTTCCTGCGGAAACCAGTTTCTGATGAGATTTACACTGATAGACCTCAATTACAGTTGTTTAGTTCTATACTACTATACTCGTTAACTAAATTAAATTCTAAATTCATATTTCATCATCATGGAATTTTTTTTCGTTGTTGACCTTGTTTATGGTCTTTTCTTTGGCGCACTGTGCAATTTGGTAGCTTATCACGACACCTAGCAAAAAAAAAATTAAGATATATATACAAACTGAAACGTAAATCCTTAAACACACAGTGTCAATGAAACAAAACTAAGAATAAAATTTGTATTGGACTCCGCAGCGTGACGCGCTTCGTTGTCTGGAAAGTGAGAGTGCTATATACTATGGGCAAACAATTACTTTTACTATATAGTCAGATTAAGCTGCTGCTGTTTCATTTGAAGCGTGCTCTCATGACTCATGTGCGCTGATAAGAACATTTGGTACCTGCTGCAATGTTTACAAATGCTAATCAATAGTGAATGTTTCCGCCCCACTCAACGCCGGCCAATATCAAGTTCAGCGGCTATACAAATTATGTTCCATTTATCAGTAAAAACTCAAATAAATGTACATATATATAAAAAAAAAAACATGTGCTCAAATTGTCTTTTTTTATGAATGAACAGAATTGCTTGGAACATTAAAATTGTGTAAAACAAAAATGAACTAAGCCAAAGTTATTAAAATAATGGTCGTATTTAAACTAGTTATTTTCGTATTTAAGTGATTCTTTGTATTTTCTTCTATAAACTTGGTATAAACTTGGTCTTGAAGGTAAATGCTGTTGAAAGCAAGTTTAACAGATAAAAGCAAATAAATAATGACACGTTAAGTCCCGGAAACAGGCGTGTTTTTTCGCATAGCTTTTAATTTAAAATCAAATTTCTGCAAAAAAGGTTAAAATATTTTTTCGTTCGTCAAGAATTTGTTTAAACCATTTAATGGCTAGGCTTAAGCTAATTTAAACCGAAATATTAGTTTGAGTTACAAAAAACAAATTGTATAAAAATTAAATAATCATGATGTTATTGAATCAAATTGAAATCGTTTGTAATAAAAACACTTTTCAATTTTTTTCAGTGTTGAACTTTTGAATTAGCTTTGCAATGTGTTAAATTGCGATATGACCGCAAAAAAAGCAGGGCGCACAATTATTTTTGTAACGCGCTGCTAAACAATTATAACAATTGTTATTATATATTATATAAAACGCTTAGGTGAAGCTGGAACGACTTTGGCTACTTACTCCTAATCATACGCATTGTTGTCATAGAGAGCCTAAGCGGGCGAGTTTGGCGGGTACAAAACTATGGGACCCTGATAAGTACATTGAACCGCAGATAATCGGCGCTTATACTAAGAAAACGGGTTTCCAACTCCAAAAAAAAAAAGAGAAAAATCTTTGGCTAGACCAAGTTGCTATCAATCAAAGTCGCATCAAAGGCCAAAAACAAATTTGAAAAGAGGGCGTTGACCAGAAAGATGTTATAGTATTTATGTATGTACACTCATGGTTAAAATAATAAGTAAATTACAATAACTTTCCTATCTCTTCTTTAGTTTCATGGAAAAAATTAATGCAAATTCTTTTTCATTTTCACTGTCTTGATATAATAATGCTTGTAAGTACAGAAAAACATTATGTAAATATGCAATTTAAATTGACTTTTAAGCACTCCTAACCATACCCTTGAAAAGAAAAAGTTTTGAGGCAACAATTTGACCTTCCTTGATTTTAATTCTTTGGAAATTCCTTGGAATAAGTAAAGATTATTATTTTAAAAATATAGGCTAGTTTTGGCATTTAGAATTTAGAATCTAATGTTATTATGAAAATTATGAATTTATCGTCAACTAACTGAGCAATACTTAAACTAGCAATATAAAGAAACTAAGATTGCGGTTATTTAAGATAAGCATGTTCTTTTTTAAATACTTATTATTAGTTAATTTTGTACGTTTTTAGCGAAAGTGAATGTTTGCTTTTAAATTTAAATATATTTTCTATACATTGTTATACTGGTATAGAGATGAAAAGAATTTGCATTACAAATTTTCTAAAGATAAAGAGAAAGGAAGATTAATTTGATGTACTTATTATGTTGACCACCAGTGTATATCCAGCTGATCTAGCTGAACTATGTACATGCTACTTCCTTGCCGCCTGCTGATGAAACCTTCGCACGGGCAATATACACAGCACTGGGCATTTGGCAATAGCCAAAGCTGTTACTCAACCTTAAACAAAACAGAGAGGGCGAAAAAAACGTTATGTTAATAAATTTTAAACAATAAAGCAGCGCCGTCATCGCAGGCCCATTGCACCGTCACTGTCCCTCGCACGTCTCTAAAGCGCACTCCCTCTCGCTCGCTCACTTGAACGAACTAACTTACCTGCAGCTTAGTAGCAACGTCGACGTCGACGTCGTCGTCAACTTGGCGAGTAAATTTGTTAATTGAAGCAGCGACTGCGGCAGCACCGTCAGCCTGAAGACAGCGACAAAGTCGTTGGCGTTGGATCTACGGCTGTTGTGGCTATTGTTGGACCAGGGTCAAGCATAATTACTAGATGGCTAAGCGCCTGGCCTGCTCGTCGTCGTCGTCTTCTTCTTATTATTAGCTATTTTTAGTACATGCTCATCGTTAATTAACGTTTGTTGACAATGTATAAAAATATTATGACAACAATTAGTTATGTTCTTTCGCTGGACGTCCCACGGTGCCTGTGGTCGCTTTAGGGGAGCCTGTGCTTGGCCTTTATCAAACGCCAGTTGGTTTTTTTTTTTAGCTGTTTCATTAGTCATGCAGGCCAGGTATAAAAGCAGACCATGCGTTTATTTCTGACCAATATGCAATGTGTGTATGTGATTTTTTTCGCAGTTACTGCAACATTTTTTATTTATTTTATTTTTTATTGGTTGCTGTGCTACGGCGATTTGCTTTGTAAACAGCTTATGACACTTTTGAGGCTTATGCACTTTATCGCGAGCACGTATGCAAGTAAATAACGTTAGAATTTAGGGTTTTTAATCTCATTAAAACGAATCTCAAATACAGCTTCTTGTTTACTACGCGAGTCGTGAACACGGACGCGAGTCGGCTGTGTTCGTCCGCTGGTCGTTTTGCGTTTCTGCTTCTTGCTTTTCGTACAAATAGTTATAATCACCCTGTCACAAATAACAGCTTGCATAACAGCGATGTGTTAATTAAGTGCAACAAAACGGTTATCGATAACATACTGTTATTATTAACTGAAGAAATGTAATATTTTAAAAATTCGCATTTTATTGCCTTTTAAAACAAAAAAGAATTTGATTTGATCTAGAGAAGAAAAACTCAAAAATGTGTTTGGACTGATAGACGAAAAGGTATAACAGTTACTTAACATTTGTATTTTCGCGGTTAGTGCTAACAGGCAAATAGTCCGAAAATAGATTAAATAAATTAAATTCAAATTATTAACCATAAACGCAATTTTTGGGCGCTTCTCCATTGCTAATTAATATCTATAATAAATTATGCTAATTAATATAAATAAAAAAAAATTGTGATAATGTTTGCATTAATATTTAATTTTCTGTTTGAATTGCCAACAGTTGCACAACTGCTAGCTGGCCTGAACACCGACCGCAATTGCGCTTATCGATTAACTGTGTACGTCAGCTGCAGCTGTCAGAGGCGATTCACAAAAATTTTCAACAACCGTCGTTGTTATTGTGCTCGCTTGCGTACATTTGTTTTTGGTCTCTATAAGCGTACAGTGAGATTACACGCATGTGTTTAGCCTAATTGGTTGTGCATAAATGTTGCTAGCATATAATGCACTAAGTGTCATTCAATCAACAAGGAGCCAGCTGCACAAACAACAACAGTTGAAAGCGTAAAACCAACAGAACGCATAACGATGTCATTTGTGGGCGGAGGGGTTGTGGGCGCTGGCACCGATGTGCACAAATTTGTTGAGGCCCTGCAGGCAGACTTCAAGACGCTCTCACTTGAAACCAAGAAGAAGTACCCGCAAATAAAAGAGGTAAGTGCCTGTGCCAGGGTCAGGCCGCTGCTGCTGTTTACCTAAATCCGCTGACGTGTGCAGAATTGCGGCAATTTGTCATACAGAACGGCAACTGTTCGTTGGGGGTTGGTGACGCCAGCTATGGGTGCCGAGCAAGGTTGTAAAGGGGGTGGGGGTGGTGGTGGTTGGCTGGCACCTGTGTCTCTGTGCGACGCAATTATGAAATTGATATCAGACCGGTCAGCGTGCAATAATAAAATTGATTTTTGTGTCGATTACGTTAATCGAATTGAACATGGTCATTAATAAATACAGTTCCATTTCCATTTCAGGCATGCGAGGAGGCAATTTCGAAGCTATGCACCGCCGGCAGCAGCCAACAGAATTCGGTGTATTACACCGTCAATCAGATACTCTATCCGCTGGTGCAGGGCTGCGAGACCAAAGACTTGAAAATAATCAAGGTGAGTCATCGCCATCGTCATATCATATAGCTGATTGCTGGCTAACCTACAACCCCATTATTCTGTTAACAGTTCTGCCTGGGCATGATGCAACGCCTGATAACACAGCAGGTGGTCGATCAAAAGGGTGCGCTGTACATAACAAACGCCTTGTGGACGCTAATGGAGCATAACATTGAAGAGGTCAAGGTGCTGCAAACGGTGACGCTGCTGCTGACCACCAATCTGGTTGTGCATGGTGATACCCTGGCCAAAGCATTGGTCCTATGCTTTCGCTTGCACTATACCAAGAATCCGACAATTGTGAACACAGCTGGCGCCACAATACGACAGCTGGTTTCGCTGGTCTTTGAGCGCGTTTATCTGGAAAAGGATTCGGTGCCCAGTCTACAGCAACAGCAGCAGCAGCAGCAACTCTCCGGTTCGAGTAGTCCGGATGCAGATAGCAACAGCACACAGGATGGACAAACGTTTGCCATGGACGCCTTTCATTTGTTCCAGGATCTGGTGCAGCTGGTCAATGCCGAGCAGCCCTTCTGGCTGGTGGGCATGACAGAAATGACGCGCACCTTTGGCCTGGAATTGCTCGAGGCGGTGCTGAGCAATTTCAGTGCAGTCTTTCATGAGGTGAGTTCAACATGTATATGATTTGTGCTGTAATAATATTGGCCTTTTGTCTTTGTCCCACACAGAATCAAGAGTTTCGCCTGCTCTTAAAGGAACGCGTTTGCGCTTTGGTCATTAAACTATTCTCGCCCAATGTGAAGCATCGCCAGCTGCCGGCGCCCAGCAATGGCACCGCTGCCGTGCCCGCGGATAAGCCATATTTTCCCATAAGCATGCGTCTGCTGCGTCTGGTGGCCATATTGATACAGAAATATCACACCATCTTGGTCACCGAGTGTGAGATCTTTTTGTCACTGATCATCAAATTTCTCGATCCGGATAAGCCGCACTGGCAGCGCGCCCTCGCCCTTGAGGTCATACACAAGCTGGCCACGCGCACCACGCTGATTGCGTTCTTCTGCAAATCGTACGATTTGAAGAATCATGCTACGCACATTGTGCACGAAATGATCGCCGCCATGTGCAGCTATGTGCGCTACTCGCTAATCAACGCTTCGGCTGTGCTAAGCAATGGCGGGCAGCAGGCCGTGGGCGCCGCTGGACAACAGCCCAGCACGTTGGCAGCGCTGGCCAGCGGCGGTAACAATCAGTGTGGTTTTATGTTCCGTGGCGCCTATCTACCACTGGTGGCCACCTTTGCGCCGGGCATCTCCAAGGCAGTCTAGTAAGCAGCAGCAGCAACATTCTCTTAACAATAAAACACTATTTAACAATCTTCTCTTTTATAGCTTGGAAATGCTGGACAAACTGGATGCGCCAAATATTCCCGATAGCTATGGCATTTCGCTGGCCTACGCCATTTTGCTGGACATGACGCGCTCCATTGGCGGCGTTATACAGCGCACACCAGAGCTGCATCCCACACATAATATGGCCATTATTACCGAAGAGGAGCACAAGCCGTTGTGCCTCCAGCTAATCAATTCTAGCTGGTCTGGTTTGCTCAACGCATTCATTCTGCTCGTGGAGACGTCCATCGATGAGGGCACCACCGAGAACATTCTGAAGGCCATGCAGAACTATGCGGCGCTCTGCGGCATGCTGGATCAATTGCAGCCGCGCGACGCCTTCATTATGGCTATGTGTCGTGCCTCTTTTCCGCCACACTATGCCATGTCCATATTTGTCAACAGCGCCCAGACGGAAGCGGATCTCAGATGTAAGCGTAATATTCTTTAATTCTAATTTAAAGCAGCGAAAGACACGTCTTTTTTGCAGTAGGCAGTATTTATGTCGAAATCAACCAGATCACTTTAGTATATAGCTTTAATAAGCACATAGGTCAATAGCTAAGTTTTTTATTTAGGAAAAACTTTTTAGTTTGTCAAGATATTACCAATCTTAGTAGCTACGATCTTGATTAAGCTCTTAACATATTAATAACATCTTATCAATATCGGACTATTGTATTATATAGCTGTCAAGGGACCAATCGGTAAAATAATTCATTATTTGTATAAACAACTTTTTATTTTACAAAACATCATCAATTTGGTAAAACTCGTGCTTTATTATGTTCTTAATATATACGTGAAAGCTTATTAATATCAGATTACTATACTAGTAACTTGTAAAGTAAACTCAGTCAAATTTCTGATATTCTAAAATTTTGTGACAAAAGATATTCAATTAAATATATGATCAATTTTAAATTATAAAAATAGTTTTGCATTCTGCACCTTACGTAAAATCTGGAGCTTCATAATACCTTTTTTGGGATGTGCCGAAAAAAATGGATAAAAATGTAGGCATGTAAAGTTCCAGAATTTTGTCCAACTAAAACGAGTTTCATGATTTTTACCATTTTAATCCTGATTTGACATACTGCATTTAAATTTAGTTATTAAAAAATCCCTTACTCCACCTTACTTATTTTGGAAATTTGTTGTATTTAATTTAGAATCGCAAAATTTGGTTTTAAATCCATTGCGGATGCCAAAATTAGTTTAAAACGCAAATTTAAAAGTTATTTTAAGAAGGTCGATTTTTCTGTTAAAAATGACGTCAAAATTTAGACACGTAAGCTTTCGAATCCATAGTTACTAGATTTAAAATGTACATATCTTTGTCAAAACTGAACTGACTTTTATGATATATACCATTTTTATCATGATTAATTGATGATGTATTCAAATTAAATTCGTATTTGATAAACAAATTTTGTTTAGCTAATACAATACCTTTCGGTCGATATATAACTCAATCTGATTGGACTGTCGCAGCAGATTTTCAATTCTTCCTGCATATATAGCTATTCGCCTTTTAATTTTCTTTCGTGAATTGCGTGGAAATATATCCCATTTAATCTATGGCAACACAACAAAGCGAACTAATCTTACTTATTGTTATTTAATCGAACTAAATAAATGTATTTTATTGGCAGGCCACACACGCAGCGGCAGTCAGGATCTGAGCAGTCAGTTCATCAACAACTGCAACGCGGATGGTGGCGACTTTCGGCCGCAGATTGTGGCCGTGGGCACACCGCTGCCCAGCGCCTCCCTACCGCACAGCGTTATGCAGGCGCCGGTGATGCTGACCAACAAGAATTTGCAGTGCATGCGTGCGATTCTGCTGCTGGCGCACAACAATGGCAGCATATTGGGCACCTCGTGGCACATTGTGCTGCAGACGCTGCAGCATTTGGTGTGGATACTGGGCCTGAAGCCCTCAACGGGCGGCAGTCTGCAGGCAATGCCCAAACCCGCCGTGGAAGCGAACGTGGGCATACAGACGGCGGTGATGGCCGATCTGCCGGTGCTCTCACAAATGATTGGCCAGCTCTTCGAATCCAGTCAGTATTTGGACGATGTGGCGCTGCATCATCTGATCGATGCGCTGTGCAAACTGTCGCACGAGGCCATGGAGCTGGCCTACGCCAATCGCGAGCCGTCGCTGTTCGCTGTCGCCAAGCTAATGGAAACGGGTCTCGTCAATATGCCGCGCATCGAGGTGCTCTGGCGGCCGCTCACCAATCATCTGCTCGAGGTGTGCCAGCATCGACACATACGCATGCGCGAATGGGGTGTGGAGGCCATCACCTATCTGGTCAAGTCCGCGCTGCAGTTCAAGCACAAGCAGCCGCTTAAAGAGAACCTGGTGAGTGGCTGAGTAGTTAGAAGGTCTAACTGAATTTATGTCAGAAGCAGAAATATATATATATATACATATATATAATTAGGTTGTCTGATCTCTGGAATGGATTGTGTGTCAATTCCAGAACAGTTTCACTCAACAGTTTTCAATTCCAAAATTTTGCCCGGAAATTGAATTCAATTTTAAATCAGTTTATGTATGTAAAGCTTTTAAAATTAATTAAATTAAAAAAAAATATATATTTTCTATTTGCACTCATTTTCCGAGCTAGATTTTCCAAAATTGTTAAAACTTTCGAGCTCTTGGGGCTGAGGACAGCCGGTCAGAATAGATTTGTATAAAAATTCTGTTTATATTAAAATACAAAATATTAGTTAATAATTTTCCATATTTTACGTTTTTACAGGAACTGCAAACCATGTTGCTGAGTCCGCTCTCCGAGCTGTCGACGGTGCTCCATGCGGATGTGCGTCAGCGTCAATTGGATTGCGTGCTGCAAATCCTCAATACAGCCGGTGAAATTCTATCCTTTGGCTGGCCGGCCATCATTGAGATAATTGGCGCTGTCAACGATCATCATGGTGAGCCGTTGATACGCACCGCATTCCAATGCCTGCAGCTGGTCATCACTGACTTTCTAACGGTCATGCCCTGGCGCTGTCTGCCCCTGTGCATCAGCACAGCGGCCAAATTTGGCTCACAGACACAGGAGCTGAACATCTCGTTGACGGCCATTGGCCTCATGGTAAGCAGACTAAGCAACAATGGGCAACATTTGTGGACTCACATTTCATTTGCCATTTGCAGTGGAACATCTCGGACTTCTTCAATCAAAACCAGGACAAACTAATGTCCACACAGCTGGAGGATGTGGCCATATTGCCCGATTTTCCGGGCACTCTAAAAATGCCGCAGTTCGACAAGCTGTGGATGTGTCTGTACGCCAAGCTGGGCGAGCTGTGCGTGGATCTGCGGCCCGCTGTGCGCAAGTCGGCGGGTCAAACGCTGTTTTCCACAATTGCGGCGCATGGCAGCCTGTTGAATCCACCCACATGGCAGGCATTGGTGTGGCAGGTGCTCTTCCCGCTGCTGGACAATGTACGGGCCCTGAGCAGCTCGGCCAGCAATGAGAAGGTGGATGCCAGCGGCAACATTCTCATACATCATTCGCGTAATACAGCCCAAAAGCAATGGGCCGAAACGCAGGTGTTGACGCTGTCCGGCGTGTGTCGGGTGTTTAACACCAAGCGGGAACTGCTCCAAATGCTGGGGGATTTCGAGCGTGCCTGGTCACTGATTCTCGAGTTCATACAGAATGCGGCGCTCAGCAAGAATGGTGAGGTGTCTCTGGCAGCGCTTAAGTCGCTCCAGGAGATTATGTACCATAACAGCACGGAGCGCGGACTGAAGGACGGAGAGACGGCAAAGCAGCAGGAGGAGGAAATCTGGACTGTAAGTTGGCTGCAATATATCTGATATGCATTTTGTGAAATCTGCCAGATCGGAGAGTGTCTGAGAATCTGTTGAGCATCAATAATTTCTCATTGATAATTCCCATGTTATTTCGTTTGCCTTTTGTCAGATTGCCTGGAACATTTGGCTGAGCATTGGCATGGAGAGCACCAAAATGTCGGCGACGACAAGGCATTTGCCCGGCGGTGCCGGCGGCGATAGCCAAGAGGATTTCTACATTCCCAGTCAGGCGTTTCTCACGGCGCTCATACAAATCTTTCCCGCCATTTTTCAGCACATACAAGTCAGGTGAGTTGCTCAACGAAAACAAATGACAGCACATTGCCAACTAGATTAAATGCGTTTCTTTTGTAGATTCAGTGCATCGGATTTTGATAAGTTCTGCACGGTGCTGACCAATGCCGTTTGCATACCCGTGCAAACGGATGCCGTTCCTTACATCATGTCCACAGTGTCGGATACGTTGCTAACGCCGCTGCACGACGGCATCCTGGAGTGCATGGAGCTGATACAAAAGGAGGCCATCAGATCGGATTCAGAGCCGAGCATACGCCAACTGATACCCGCCATTTTCCGCCAGCTGCTGATCTTTAGCAAATTTGCCTGCGCACCGCCCACCTTTCAGCAGAGCGTGGAGCACAGCAAGTACGGCAAATCGAGCAATCATTATGCCAACAATGCCTCCGTCGAGGTTGTCAGCATGAATTATATACCCTTTGGCGAAAAGTCCATTAGTATTTGCGTAAAGCTATACCAAAGCACAGCCACCGAGGAGCCGGTGGTCCAGGAGCTGATACTGCACGACATTGTCAAGGCGCTGCGCACACCGCTGGCCATGAAATACAAGTGCCTGTCGTCCAGCACCTGGAAGCTGGCCATCGCCAGCCTAATCAGTGTGCTGCACACTGGTCTGAAGGTGGCACGCGTCAAGCCGCAACATTTTGCCAGCCTGTGGGATGATTTGGCCGATACCCTGGACAAGTTTCTTTTCCCGATCAGCGTGTGCACGATCGAGGATCGTGGTCTCGAGGAGATCGTGCTCGATGAGACCATCGATTGCCAAGTGATTGAGCTGCTGCGCGACGAGGTGCTGCCGTTTGCGCACGAGATGCCGCATCAGTTCATAATGCAGATTGTGGTGCTGCTCAACAAGGGCTCCATACATTCCGCCTCGGATAGCAATATATGCTACGAGTCCGACTGGAAGTTGCGCGAGATCTTTGCCAAAACTTGCTTCGAAACGCTGCTGCAATTCTCACTGCTCGAGGATCAGGCTAGCAATAATAATCGCCTAAATGCGAACCTATTGGCCGCAGGCACAGCTGGCGCGGTTAACAAGGATTTTGCCGGTCGGCTGGCGGTCACAGCGCTGCTGCATCGCTTTCAGGAGGTCCTCAAGCGGTTTAACGATGATGAGCGCCAGAGCGGCAAATGCCCGCTGCCCAGGTTGGTGCCGCTTTAAAGGCCGGCTTCCAACATTAGCTAATATGCTGCGTTTATTTTGTAGATTCCGCCTCTCTGAAATATCCTTTGTACTTAAAGCCATTGCAACACTTGTGGTATCCATGAAGAAAGCGCCAGCATCCAAAGGTGAGTGCAGGCAAAGCCAAAGCTTGACCTAAATAAAAAGAAAATACCCTAAGGGTATTTCCACTTGTCAGTTTAACGGGTTAGTTAGCTTACTGATTAAATACAATATCAATCTACAAAGACAAATATATTTGTTGAACAGATAACGCCAGTAGATAAGAGTAGATAATGAGAACCTGACCACTTTCGCAGTCCCTGCTTTAATGCTATCTCTTTTCTTCCATTTAGTTAATAAGCCCGCCTGGGATTTGCTGATTGGTCTGTATCCCTATTTGGTGGACTGCACCACAACCACATCGCCGGAGGTGTCACGTTCGTTGCGCGAGGCGCTGCTGCAGTATACGGATCTGTTGCAGGCGCCACGCAACATCGTGGACAATGCGATACAATCGAATGGACAGCAGTGAGAATATGTCTAAAGGTTGGGCGTCATGCGAATCGTTTTTAGTTGTTTAAGTCAATGTACTTTTGAATATATTACTATATATATATATATATATATACATATTTATTTTTATTGTTCATAATTTAAATGAAAACATAAGAAAACATGTTATATATGATATATGCTTGTACCCATTATCCGTTCCCCCAAGTCCCTTATATATTTGTAAAAGTATTTTAGTACATAACTAAGTATATTATTATATTATCTATTATATAAAACGTATGCTACTTGCTTGGGGCCTCAAGAGTTCACAGTTAAAGCTGTCAAGAGCTTAGCGGCTCGATAAGATAAACTGACCCAACAAAACTGGCTGACCTACTATGCAGCAGCTTTATCTGGCAAACATACGACGAACAACAAATATTTCTTTAGTACCTTGGCGAGACGATGTTTACTACAGATATGATAACTAAACATTGAGCTATGAGCGTTTAGCGCATTTTAAAGAACCTACCTAGATATTTATATAGACTTGTGTGGTATCTGAATCAAATATTAACACTTAATCAGCAGCAACTTTGTAGTGACGTTTTTAAATAAAGCAAAATTATTATTATGTAATCGCATTTTTATTAAACATATATGTGTATGGCCTGGCCTTCATTTATGACGTCAACTGTCGCTAACGGTTATCACGACTGCAATATATAAAAAGATTTAAGACCTAATGGAATGTGCATATATATAATATATTAAAACAAGTCTTTTATTATCCTGCTTGTAAGTTTTCCCTATCATGAAGGCTGCTACTTACCATTTAGGCTGTAATTTGTAAACATTGTAGAGTGCAAACATTTTAATCTAAATAAAATTTTTATTTTAATTTGTTTTGTTTTCATTTTAATCGGTATAATAAGTATAATAACATTTTTTTTTGTTCTTGTTGTTTTTCATTCATTATTATTTTACCTGTTAATTTTAATGTTTTTTTATATAGTTTTTTTTTTAATATTAGAATTAGGCAATCGAGTTAATACTACCTTCGTTTTAAATATTATGCAACGAATTGGGTTTTTTGTTTTTCATTTACTTTTATAATTATGAATTTTTAAATGTATATTTAATAAACTCATTTCCGTTCTGGCTAAGAAACATGTGGGATTCTCTAGCGAACCACATGTTGCTCCTTGTATTTTTTTTTTTGGTTGTTTTTAAATTAATTATTTTTTATATTTAGCTGTGCCTTTCAACTCTTTTGTTTTTTTTTTGTTGTTTTTTTAGTTTATCTTTTTTTTAGTTTTTATGCCGTGGGCGCTAAATGTACAGTTGCCTTGTAAAAATGTACAATTCAAGCGCTTGCTTTTAAAATATTTTTTGGTTTTGTTGTTACTTATATTTTTGTTTTGTTTTTTTTTTTTAATGTTACAATTACTAATTTAGTTTTAGCTGAAAGTCGCAATCACCTTAGTAAATAGCCGCATATATATATATATATGTATATATATTTTTTTGCGTTAATTAACCTTGTGTTCTTATTATGTTAGACCTTTTGTTAAGTTTTATTTTTGCGGTTTTTCTTTATTTTTGGGAGTGGGTTCTTAGATATAATACAATTGTTGTTATTACTGAACTAACGCTCGTGTGGATTGCAATTTGATTTTTATATACTTAGTTATTAACTTGGGCTCTTGTTGTTCTTTCTTTGGATTAACGGTAAAGTATGTATGTATGTATCTATGTATTGTTTTTTTTTCTTGTGTATGTTTAACAATTTAGTTATTTACTTAAGTAGCATCAATGAGAGTAAGTGTATTTTCTGTCTATGTTTTAAGATCTGTTTTACACTCAAGACAAAACTCTTTACATACATATATATATTTTATATATATGTATAATAATTTATTATGCTGAATTTTGTTAAACAAAATTAACGCAAATGTTTAAGTGCCAAAAACAAGTGTATGTTTAATGATTTCACTGTATATGTATATATATATTTATGTATACATGTAGCATATATAGAGAGAAGTTCGGTAGATTAGGCTTTATGAGCGTAGTTTTTCATGAAATTCGTTAAATGTTGTTTAGAAATTTGTTTAAAGAGTGTTTTTATTGTTTATATTTTTGGTAAATTTTTTTTGTGTAGTTTTCGTGTTCAATTTATTAAACTCTTTACATTAAATTACATAGCTAAATTGTTGTTGGTTGGTTTTTGTTTTAATGCCATAGCCATACAAAATGTCATGTTCAATACATATACGTATATATATATATATGCATACATATACATATATAAAGATATATATATATATATATATACATGCATATTTATATATATATGTATATATATGCAATCATTTTTGATGTATCTTTTAATTTAATGAACACTTTGTTGGGTTCAATATTAGTTTAAAAAGTTGCATTTTTTTTCATATTTATATATATATATATTTTTGGTTTTCCATATTTAGTTTATAGTTAGAGTTTATTATAATTTAAGTTTAGCGTTGGTTTAAAAAAGTTTGCTCATCGAAATGAATATAGTTAAGAAGCGCTGTGCCCTGTTGACTTGTGATTTTTTTGGTATTCAATTTGTATTTATATATATAAATACATACATACATATGTATATAAACATATATAAACATATACATAGTATGTAGACTATTTCTATATAAATTGCTAAAAAAAATCATAGTTCATAGTTGTTGTATTAAAGACAGTATTTAGTATTTGCCTAGTTGAAGACGCCTGGATTTCATATCGCCATATCGCCAGCATAAATCGGACAGCCAAAAATAAATGAACAACTTTTGCTAGATTTTGTTTTTTTTTCATATTATTTGTGTTTATTTTTTCCTCTATCTATCGCATGTGTGTGTGTGTGTTAAAGTGTGGGTTTTACTTTATATCTGTGGGCACTTGATTGAATTCAATTCTAGCTTTAATTGCAGGCAGCATATCCTTGGTAAATTTTACAAAACATTTTTGTTTCGTATTTATTTTTGGCTGTCCGTCGGGATTTTTTATTTGCCGTCACACAAAACTGTTAGTGTTTTTTTTTTATCATTTTATTTCATTTTTTTAACGTTTTTACCCGTAATTATAACTGGATTATAGAGTATTTCATACAAATTGATTATATGCCTAGTTGTCTGAGAGCAAGTCACACGTTTTCTATTTAATATTTATTTCGTTTTTTAAATGGAAGAATTTAATTTGTTTAAAAGAGTTTTAGTTAATTGTTGTTCGTCTTGTATTACTACTGAAACCCTAAGGCAACGTTTTTTATACCCTGTACCCATTGAAAATGGGTAAGAATGGGTATATCGATTTTATGCTAATATTATGCTACAGGGGAAATGAGAAGCCAACGTAAATGTTTGCTGCAAATCAGACTTGAAATGTGGACATATTTTTAGGATCTCCTCGGAGACAATCGTTATTATCTGATCTCTGTTCCAAAGAGCACTTGTGGTCATCTTTGGCACAGAATTTCGGGTTAAGTTACGAATACCAATTTCAACTAGAAAATTTTATCAAAACGTGTGACTTGCTATCGCTATACGATTTTTGATCATCGATCTTTCGTTATTACCGAGCCTACAATTTTTGTAACTAATTGTTACTTGTTTTTATACCCTGAACCCACTGAAAATGGGTAAGAAAAGGATGGATTGATTTTGTGCAAATGTATGGACAACAGGCGGAAAGAGGCATTTGTGACCCCATAAAGTGTATGTATATGCTTGGTTAGGTCGACTAGTTGAGTCGATTTTGCCATATCCGCCTGTCCATGAACGCAGCGATCTCGGAAACTACACGAGCTGAAATTTTCGACTATAGATATTCCTATAAGATGCGCAGAACAAGTTTATAATATTTTTCTTTCAATAACTTGCGTCATATTATTAAAATCGATAAATATCGATTTCAAAGATTTAGTTTTTTAAGCATATCTCGCATATTATAAGAGCTAGATCCATGAAATTTGGTTTAGTCTGCTTTCGAAAAACAAAGAAGTATATTTGAATGCATGTTACGGCAGCTCAAAGCTGAGTTCAGGGTATCTCCTAGTCGGGCAATCCCGACTAGAGTATTTTTACTTGTTTATTTTAGTTGTTATGTGTATTGTTAGATTCTTTAGTGTTGAAACTAAAAGTAGTAAAGGTGAAACTTTTGTTTTTGTGATTTATGCTTAATTTATGTATGCTACTACATAATGAAATATACATATGTAGTTGTTGTTGTTGTTCTTGTTTTTCATCTTCTCGTTTTCCACGGGTTGCCTTTTGAATGGTTCCAAATTGTTATAACGTGGCTTAGAGCTAATTAAAATTACCTGTTATCATTAATATTTTTTTATTTATATTTATATATATATATATATATATCTATATATATATATATAAATTTATATATATATATATATATATATATATATATAATATATAAGTTTTTCTTAGTTTAATTTATGTTTGTTATTTTAGTATTTTTTCTTTTTGAATGAAGCGCTTCACGCGGGAGAGTAAAATTGTGTGCCAGTTGGTATTTTTTGTTTTTGTAGTTTTGTTATCGATAACAATCATAATATACATATCAGAATGTAAATAATCGAAAAGAAGGCGTAAATAAATCGTTTTTAAATATACATATACTGAGGATTTATAGGATACACGATTTGTTTTGTCAGGCTTTGTTCTTGTTCTTCTTGTTTGTATTTACTGTACATAGAAAAAAAACATACAATACTGCGTATGTACTTGTTGTATATAAGTGTATATATTTTATGTATAGTTTTCTTTTAGTATATAGCAATAGTTGACGAGTGTTCCAAAGTTTTTGTTGTTGTTATTATTTCTTGTTCTTCTTGCCTTTTTTGTAGTGTGTTTAATAGTCGTTTATTCTTTTATTTTGTTATTGTTTGTGGGTAACATTACGTCATACATTATAGCAGTAAATAGGTATCGTAGCTGTTCATGTTGTTGTTGTTGTTGTTGTTGTTTTTGGTGTGTATAAGCAACGTGGGTTCACTTTATCAGTTCAAGAGGTTATGTGTCATATACACATGTGTGTGTGAGTGTGTGTGTGTATGGTTTTGGATAGTGTAGGAAGGAGTGTTAATTAACTAAAGCATTTCCTTTAATAAACATTTGTATACACTATACACATATACATATATGTATGTATGTAGGTCTATGCATATATAATATAGTCACAAATAGTCGTTACACAAATAAGCCACAAACTGTACAACAACTGTACATGTACCATAAAAAACTTATACACAAAAACCCCCACAATTAATTTTCGATATCGATAGCGATATATAGATTAATCGATTGAGAGTGTTATGATTACGACGGTTTCAAAGTATGTTGCTAGGCTATTTGTTAATTGTTTCTATATATATATAATATATTTATTTATATATATAGCGATATCGAACATACACACACGATGATTCAGTTTTAGCATTTTGTTGCCTTTTTTGTTTTTTTTTTGTATATAACAAGAACGGTTATTTTTATTATTATTTATTAATTTATTAGTTTACTATACAAATGTCTCATGTGTTTTAATGCACAAATTGTGCATTTCAACATAATTTATCATCAATATTTATTTTAATTTTTTTAACTTTTCTCTGTTTTATTTTTCTTTATTTACTGAGAACACAGTTTACTATATATAAATATTTAAAGCTTTGGTGGCGGCAAAAAAGTAAAAAAAATAAGTTAAATACAAAAAAAAAATTTGTTTAACATTTGTCAAAAGAACAAGAAATTCTGTTCCGTTAAGAGTTAGACGAAAATTGAAGACCGCTTTTTAGTATTTCACTTGGTTTTCTTTTATACACATACATACACATATACAACCAAAAGTTTAACAACTAACAGAAATCAATGATAATTAACAGTGTTTTTTTTTGTTTTTTGATTTGTTTGGGCTTTTAGTTTTTAGTTTTGTTTACCAAAAATGAGGCAAAGTCGTCATAATCATAGATAATTAATCAATATTCATATTTCATACAATACATTTAAGCAAATAGTACTGAACTTTACAAGTTTTGGCAGTACGCATTTTTGTTTTTAATTTATTTTTGTTTTTCATTTGTAATAGTTTAAAATTATGCAAATATACAATGTAGTTGTTGTTTTGTTTATTTCATAAATCGTACATTTATGATTTTATTTTTGTTTTTTATATTGTTATTAAAATATACCCATAACGCGCTACTTAATTGTTTAAAAAGTTTTTTTTATTATATTAACTAATATTAATAAACAAATTTTAACATTTCTTGTTCAACAGTTTTTTTGGTATTTTTTTTTTAAATTTTTATTTTTTAGTTGTTTCTCTTTTTGGTTTTTTGTTGCCCAAATCAGCAGATTTGTTTTTATTTTTACTGATCACACCCAAGAACTCGAACTGAAATACCCCGAAAAAAGTAAAGTAACTAGCTACAAATTATAATTTTATAGTTATAATAAATAAATACGCGAGACATAAGACGGAACCCTCTCTTTCATACTCTACTTCAGATGAAAATAATAAACTTTTAGGTTATGTACAACATATCGGGGACTTCCCCTTTTGCATGATGGCACAAAATCCTATGTATGTGTGTGTAAACGCTGTTATTGGGGGTGTGGTAGTTTGTATGTGTGTGTGTGACATCCTAAATAGTTGTTGTTGTTATAGTAGTATTTTTTAGTAGTAATGCGGGTTCGGTGTTGGATTTCTCCGTATGATCCTCACACACACATCAAGGATCCATGTTGATAGTTTTGGTTAACTACTAAATGTTCCGATTTAGTGTCCATTTAACTGCTATCACTTTCTTTTGTTAATGTTCATTTTTAATATTTTTTTCTTTATTTTTTTTTTATATATTAAAAAATACAATTTTGCTAAACGAAGTTCTTTCACACAATATTTCAAGTTCTCGATTTGGGCGTATAGAGGAAAAGAGATGGGGAGGTCGAGCAGGAGGTTCCATGTTTTTTTTTTTTTTTGGGGGAGGGGTCGAATTTGATGGCAACACTAATTTTTGCTATGTTTGTATGTATATTATATATGTATATAATATAATGCTTCTTTTTTGTCATTTTACTTGTAATGCTCAATTTATATATTTTTCGATTAGGCTGTCTTTAGGAATTTTTAATCATAATTTCTCCTTTTCTTTTTCCTGCAATAGAAACAAATTGCAAAATTCGCATGAGTCAAGTGGCAGCTGGAAACATATCGAGGTTCAAAGATCAACCAAAAATTCTAAATGTATAGGGTTCGGTCAATCAATCAATCAATCAATTAATTAGTTAAATTTCAATCAAATGCAAATACAAGAAAAATTTACTGACGATCAATCAAGAAATCATAAATCAAAGTTCAATTAATCGAAAAACTAAAACAAAATAATTCAAAATATTTTTTACTTTTTGTTGTTTTTTTTTTTGGTTTGCTTTTTCGTTGATGCTGGTACAAATATTAGGCTACTTGTTGTTGTTGTTGTTATTGTTGTTGTTAATATTATTATTGTTATAGTTGTTGTGGTTTTTTTCGGTTGCATTGCTGAACGCTGGGCACACGCTTTGTTTTGTTTATATAGGTGGAATTGAATTGATTTGTTTAAATTTTTTTTTGTTGCATTTGCATTTTGTAATCAACTGTAATTTCTATATAGTGGGCAACGGTAGCGAACGATAGCGACACAACAATCGATTTAAATCAATCAATCAATCAATCAATCAATCAAGCTGCAGGCTGTTGCATTTACCTATTTTACTTATGCATTAATTTTATTTACTTATTGCGAATTTTATCAACTACGGCATACAATTTTTGGAGACAATTGTTAGTTATACGATTCGATTACGGTTATTTTGATGTCATATTTTATTTATCGATTTTTTTGTATGTGGGGAAAAATAAGAAAAGAATGAAATACAATTTGATTAGCTTTTCATGATTATTAGCTACGCAATTTCTTGGCACTACGAATTCGACGTTTTACGTTCAATGAAAAGCTCAAAAACAAACAACAAAAAAAGGAAGCGCTTTAGCACATGGACACATAGAGATGGTTCCCAACGAAACCAAACGTTGCTTGTCAAATCTGGGGCAAGTTCTGTAGTTGCGAGTTAATACTGTGGTTTTATTATACATATGTGTGAGTGTGTGTGTGTGTGTCTGTTTGTGTGTTTGCTCGGTAGAACGATCTCTATAAGTTATAGATAGAAGCTTCTACATAAGCAAAAGTAAATTGAAAATAATATATAATGCGCATTTACAGCACTACAATACATACATAGAATAGACATTAAAAATGCGTGTATTTCCATTTTGGTTTTTTTTTTTTTTTTGTAAATTTACATTTGTTTTTATTTTTATAATTGTTTTTCTGTAGAAATCAATCTCAAAACGCACAAAATCATAATCGAATATAGTAGCACAAAAGTTTATATAAATGTAATTTAATTATAATAATTATTTTAACAAAAGACGGAAAAATCATAATCATAAACATAGCGGTAATCATAATATAAGAAACAACTTTCATCGTAGAATTATTCACAAAAATGTACAAGAGCAAAAACAAGTGGAAAAAACTGCAACTGCAACTGAAAAGGAAACTGAAAAAGAACCAAAAAAAAAAGTGCGCAAAGAAAACAAATACTTTTGTGTGGATGTGTGTGTGTTGTGTGTGTGTGTGTGTGTGTGTGTGTTTGTGTGTATACAGACTAATTAGATTTAAGGCTGTGCGTGGGGGCTCAACAAATTACATATAGCTGGCACCGATCAAAAATATATATAAACAAAAGAAAACTGCATTTAAATAAAGTTGTTTTTTTCTCTAATTGTAGCCGTGTTTTTAAGTGTTGTTTGTGTTATTGTTATAAACAAAATTTATTGCCAACTTTAAGCTTAGATAGTCATTTATAATAGGCATAATAATATACATAAGTAACGATAGTATAGATTGATAAACTTCGTGTGTGTGTGTGTGTGGGTGTATGCGTGTGCGTTTGATTGTGTTTTTCACATTCATTCAAGGCGTTGTACTTGCTGCTAATTATTTAAATTAGAATTAAACAATAAGTACTTAAAACAAAGTTCATAACATGTTTTTTTCTTTCTTCCAAATCTTAATAATGCACTCGATATAAACCATAAGGGATACATTTGTTTTTTTCCTTTTCTTTTATATAGGTGTGTACAAAAGTTAAGCAACAGAAAAACAAAGCGCAGCAAACAAAAATTTATCAACTTTTTTCGACATGAAATCATAAAGCATACTTTTATATATATATATATACTTGTTTAATTATATATAGTATTTATATGGCTATAAAACTACGCTCAGTGTTGTGTGTGTGTGTGTGTGTAGGGGTGTGTTTTTTTCAGTTTGTGTTATTTTTTCTTCGTTTAGCACACTTTACTTTTCAAGTTAGAAATTAAATTACATTTGTTTTTGTGTTTTTCTCTAGGCAGCAAATAAACAATAAATTTAAATTTAAATATATAGCTTTAAGTTTTTTTTTTTTTTTTTTTTTTTTATGTGTGGCACGCAAAACGCTTTGCAATAAATTGTGCATTAAATCATATTTAATATGTTTACATATTTAGTTTATGGTATAATACAAAACTAAAGCAAAAAATATATTGTGAAAATTTGTTAACTTTTTATTGTTTTTGTTTTTAATGCTTGTATTATTGTTTACTGCTGAGTCTTTGCGCGCACACATAACAAAATATTTGTGCATATTTTTTGTAATTATAAATTGTAAACTAAGAAAATTTTGCTAAAAATTTGTTGCTGCTGCTGCTTTGTCTGTGTCTGTGTGTGTGTGTGTGTGTGTCCGTGTATGTAAGTACGTCGCTTATGTCTGTGTGTGTGTGTGTGGTGTGTGGTGTGTGTGCGTGTGTGTGTGTTTGTCTGTTGCGCATTGCGAATGCAGCTTCAAACGTCTTTAATTTGCAGTTTATTAACTAAAATGTAAATTTTCTGCTGCGTTTCAAATTGTTGTTGTTACAAATATTTGGTGTTGTTTTTTTGTTGTGGACTGCTTGTTGTTGTTTGATGATTTCTTGTGTTGTTGTTGTAGCTGTTGTTGTAGCTGTTGTTGTTGTTGGCAACTTACTGTTCTTGTGGATCAGTATCACTCTCCTCCAGTTCGCTCTTGTTGCGTCGCTTCTCATAGATGAGAATTATCAAACAGAGAATCAGCACCTCAGCACAGATGCCCAGGAAAGGCCACAAGGCGGCGAATTTGCCTGAAAATTAAAATTAAAAAAAAGACAATATAATATAATGATTGCAAATCGAATATAACAACTCACCCTTAACACGAACGGTTGTAAAATCGGTGGCAACGGTGCTATTAACACCATAATCATTGGCCTCATTACGTCCATGGCATTTGTATTCGCCTCTATCGTCCAGGGTCACGTTCTCAATCATTAGAATCGCATTCTCGATTTTGTTATCATCCGCTTTCAGTATATAACGATCTGTACTATTTGTTATATTTGTATAATTGCCTGCGAAAAGGGGAGAAAATGTGCGAAATTAATTATTAGCATTTGTTTAATTATAAATATATTTATTTCTCTCTATATATAGACATTTACAGGGCTGCGCATTTCATAGTAGGAGGTTGTACAAAGAAAAATTGTGAAAAATGTGAGTATAAAGAAAAATTCTAAATATGTTTCTATAAGTTGATTTTTTGTTTAGTATTTTACTTTCTTCGTTACGTTACGCGACAAGCGTTACGTGACATATATTAATTAATATTTTTTTGTTGTTTATAAGTATTTTATAAGAGCATACATGTTCACAAAAAATAATTAAAAAAGATGAATAAAATATTTTTGGTTTTTTGACAATTTTATTTAAATTAGATATTTAAGTATTACTTTCTTGGATAGTAAAACACAAACCTTTTCCCACATTTGGGTCAAGCGGCACATTTTCTCTGACTGCCCAAGTAAATTGAATAAATAAATGTGTTAATTAAATTAACTACTGCTTGGCTTGAAGCTTAAACACCTGCTTAAATATTACATATATATATATCTGACTCTTCACTCACCAAAGCTCCATGACAATTGAGGATTGCTACCGACAACCGTGCAGCTGATCATCATTTTCTCACCCTCGACAACACCAGTATTTGAAGGCACTCGTACGACCACGCGAGCTAATTAATTTATATAAATGTGAAAATAATTAACAATCGACATTAAGTAAGTGTATTTCATTTGTGTGCTTACCAATCACGTGAATATCTTTGGACACGCCTTTGAACTCACAACTATAGAGGCCATCGTCGTGAGGTTCCGCCCTGTCAATTATGAACTTTCTTTCGGGATGGATCAGTTTAAAGCGACCTCTCAGAGTTGGCAAATCCGTCACATTGATGCCACCTTTTTTCCTGTTTCAAATTGATAGAAAAGATTCATATTAATCCTTTATAAAGCTTATTTCGATATAATAGCTTAACAGGATAAGGTATGACAAGCTATAAGAATTTATTACAAATATCGATCATTTTTAGCAACAGTTTTTGCCTAAATATTTCATATTTACTATATTTTTTCCCTATTGGGAAAACTGTCTTCATAACTTTTCTTTAGTTTCGTTTTGTTTACAATCGAAAGTCGTTTTTTGAGTTATCGCTAAAGGTAACGAACGTAACTATCGATGGATAAATACATTCATGTATAAAATAAGAGTACTATATGTCCGATAGACAGGGCGAGACCTTAATTAGAGCCCTCTAAATCTACTTTACTATATCGATAACTTTGTGAAAGTATCGATAAAGGCTACATGACTTTGTAAAATTACCGATTATTGTTAGAAAATATTACTGAGGTTTGGAGCTCAAATTAATCTGGAAACACTGTTTTGGTCAATTTATCGATATTCACCGAAAAAGCTTTTTATACGCATCAATATACATAAATTGGTTGCTATCGATAGCAGTTTGAAACAAATAAAGATAACTGTTTGGAAATTAAAATATGAATATGCCGATAATCTCAATATATATGTATATAAATATATATATATATATAGATAATTTCTCGATGAACTAAAGTTTTCGTTAAACTTAGAGCTTGGTCTAGAGCTAGAGCAGAAGAGGGCTCTTCTGCTTGTCATGTCAGTCAAATTCCGGACCCTTTTGCTTCAAGAACTTTTTGTGCCAATTATTCAGGACTAATTCAACGTGAGGCACGCAAAACTTCGGCCCTGGCCCGACCAGGCGACCGACACAAAGTGTCATTACCATTACGAGGCTGCTTCACACCCGCACACACACACACATGCACACACAGAGAGAAATACATACAAACTAGAATCGGAAGAGGCCCACTCTCAGAGAGCAGGCAAGTCGGTCGGGCACTTTTCAGCACAGCTCCCCAGCCCCCCGCATGCTATGTTCTCCAGGTTACGTCAGTCAAGTGGTTAGTTAAGGGGATGGGGTTGGGTCACGGGGTAGTGGGGTCGGTCGCCAACATAATTAAGCAAAAGTGCTTAGCTGTGCCGTATTAAAATGATTGCTCTTATAACTGCCACCTAGTATGCTGAGCCATGAGAACTGCCTGTCTGTATTGGCCAGGGTTACAAACGTACACACTAAAAATAATGTTGAAACCTTTTCGCTGTGAATTTTAACCAATTTTGCAAGTTAATTTCAATTATAAAATTAAAATCACTTTTTTCAAATTTTTTGCTTGAAAGTAAACCGAAATTGATTTTAAACTGTTTTTTTTTTTAGGTATGTTACCAGGCAGGCTGAGAGTACGCTTGTCAAGGTGCCCGCATTGCAAAAAAAAAAGGTCCCGTGATTTTCAGTGTAGTGTTATAAATATGTAATTAAAAAAATATTACGTGCCTTTGCACAAGTTATAATACATTTAAATCCTACTAGCTTTTTAGTTTAACTGCTGCAATTAGAACTTTAATAAAAATGTATTTTATTATTTTTATTTTAAACTACTCAACTTTCGATTTCAACATTTTATGAAGCTCAACATTAACTTAAAAACAATTTTTGAATTTACATATACACTAAAATGTTTTTAGATATTGAATTTTTTTTCAAGCATCAAATATGCTACGAAAATATATATATATTTTTTACTGTGTACGGGCTTTTGGGTTTAGGGTTGGGGTATATTTATTTTGGGCTTACCATATGAGTGGATCATCGGACTCCACATTTTTCACATTGCAGCTGAGCACAAGCGGCGTTCGAATATCGTAAAATTTCATTTGACGCTCCACATGGTCATAATTTGGCACCAAGGAATCTGGCCCTGAATGGAAAAAGATGACCGGAGAGAAAGAGAGAGAAAACAAAAACAAACGCATCAAAATTAGTTCAAATATTTACCAAGAAATATACAAATCGTACATTTATATATCATATAAAAAGAGTAGTTGGCGGAAACAACGTTTACATAAATAAATGCTTAAACAAATTTTATATCTAATAATTATGCATATAAGAAAATAAGAAGAAGAATAAAAACATATATGGTTTGAATAGTATGGGTTTATATACGAGTATTTGTAGATAAATTTTGGGAGGCGAGCGCTTAATATATGAGAGGGTGTAGGTGGGTGGGTGGGTGGTTGGGTTGGTTTAAGAGGTGGGCGCGACTAACGCAGGGTTCTTGAATTTTTTGTTGGGTGGGGTCTGAGCGCAAAGAAATGATCTGAGATGTTTTAGTTTATTTGTTGTTTTCCTTGTAGACATTAATGGATGGCGCTGTGTTGGCCAGATTGAAACTCTAATTGGCTAAAACAGTACTTAATAATAAAATGTAAATAATAAGTTAACTGCAACTGAAGCGAGCAACAAATGTTACACACAAAGTCTAGTTATACTAAAAATAATCAGCTAAAAAAAATGGCGAAAAAATATGTGTATACTATATGTTTTATAAATTTTATATTTATTTGTTTTCATAGGGCCCACAAATAAATAACCCAAACCAATAGAAAAAAACACAACTAAAACTAACTAAAATAAATGAAAACAGCATACAATAATTTTGTTGGTGAATTTCGAATTTTATTTCTCCTATACATACATATGTAGTTTATATATTGTTTAAATGATATATATTGTTGTATTATTTTTATTTTTATTTATTTTTAACTTGGACTGAAATCAAATAAATTTGATTTACGCGGCATATATGTATATATGTAAATTGTTACGTTTATATGTAAATAGGTATGTATATAATTAGTTTAAGTAAGTACAATAGTTAACTGTTATTTATTTTTAAAATTAGCTGCAATCGAAATAGAGCAATAATTGTTGTTCTGTATTATATAAATACTAAATGTCATATTTATCGAAATGCATAAAGCAAAGCAAAGTAAAGCAAAAAGCAAGCCAATAATCGATAAACCAGTTGTCACATACATATGCATATATTTGCTTTGTCCTTATCGACACGCAAAAAAAAAAATAAACAAAACAAAACAAGAGAAACAATAATAGGCAATAAACATTAAGTCGCGGTTACACACTGATGTGGGGCAAAACAACAAACAAGGCTTATCAAGCGGGGCTTAGCGCCATTTTAGTATGCGTCACCAAAATGGCTGCCAATCAATTAAATTGAAGAGGGCGAGAGAGAAAGAAACAGCGCTGTGCACCTGCCAGCAGTGTGATTCGAAAGGTAAACAACTAAAATATAGAAACAGAGTCAAAATATATAACAACAATACAACAACAATAGCGACACACATCAAAAAAGATAACAAAATAAGTCAAGCAACAACTAAAAAAAAATATAAGCTCAACTTGACTTCTTGCCTGCATCTTGCAGTATTTATCATGTTTATGTATGCTTGTGTGTGTGTGAAGGCGAGGGCGAGGGCGAACGAGCTTAAGTTACGGCGATTTGGCAAACCTAAGAGCGCACTAGCGAGCGATTAACGATAACGATTAACAACACCAAATTAATCTATCGATGTGGGGAGTTTGAGCTATGAAAACGTGCTGATAACGATAGGCGAGCGGGAACGAGAGCGAGCGAGCGAGCGAGCGAGAGAGAGAGTGGAGAGAGCGAGTACGAGCAAAGAGCGAGGCTTAGACAAAAAAAATTCGACAAAGTGGATTTTGATGCGAGCGCAATGTAGGTGAAGTTGTGGTTTCTGTTGTTGTTTTTGTTGTCGAGGGGGCGTTTTTGTAAACAAACAAACACACAACAACGAGACAAATGAGACAGACTTAAAATGCTGATTGGAGCTTGTACATGTGTGTGTGTGTGTCTTTGAGTGGAATTTGTATGCATATGCATGTGTGTGTGTTGAGTGAGTTTTGTATTGAAAACGGTTTATGTTTATGTCATCTTCAGTGAGTCCAGTTGTTTATCTATTGTGACTGTTTCTGAGTGAAGTCTGTTTATGTTTGTATGTGTGAGTGACTTGTATGCCAATGAAGTATACCTTGACGTTGAGTCAGATTTGTGAATGTATGTTATGTTATGTTTGTGTTATTTTGAGTATGATTTGTATGTACATTTTTGAGTTGAAAGAAAGTTTAAAATGCGTGATTTTGTGTGAGATTTGTAAGTGTTTTTTTTGAGTGAAATACTTGTATGGATGTATGCGTGTGATTTTGAGTGAGATCTCAATTTAGATACGAATTCTTGAGTTCTGTGTTTCATTGTACTATATATGTATATGAGATTTTGAGTGTTTTTTTTTATTTATGTTTGTGTGTAGTTATGTTTGAGTGATTTTTGATGTATGTGTGTGGGTGAGTGCGTGTATGTGGCTCACCCTTTTTAATAGGCAAGAACGTCTTGGGCTGCTGCTGCATTAACCCGAAGTTGTTGTTGTTGTTGTAGCTGGTGGTCAGCAGTGTGGGCGCTGGGGTAACGGTACCAGCACCTGCACCACCCAACGCTGGCGGTATAAATTGCGGTGCATACGTCTGATATTTATCACTGTGATGAACGGCATGTTGCGGCTGCTGCGGCGGCAGCGGCAGTTGATAATTCTGCAGCTGCAGCTGTTGTTGCAGCTGTTGTTGTTGCTGCAGCTGATGCTGATGCGCATGGTGATGCGTTGTGCTGCTGCCGCTATTGCTGGCTGCTCCTGCTGCCGCCGCAGCTGCATCGGTGGCAGTGTCCAAGGGCTGGCGATAAAGCGGCAGCGTCTGATTGTACAGCTGTATGGTGGGTGGCTCTGGTGGCGCCACCGTGTGCTCCAGCAGGCTGAAGCGCGGTGGTGGAAAATCTGGCGGCGTTGCCGAATAAATGCGATGAATGCCAACGGCGCCCGGCGGCAGCGAGGCCGCCGATGTGGCATGCCACGGCAGTGTGGTAAGCTCATAGCCGTGGCCAAAGCTACCGCCATACGCTGTGGCATTGCCCTGGCCCGCGATCGGCTGATTGTGCTGCTTATGCGTTGCTTGCGGCAGCTGTTTTTGTTGCTGTTGTTGTTGGTGCTGCTGCTCCTGCCACGTGCGCGTGAATATCTCGTCCACAGAGCTGGGCGTCAGCTCGTCTATGGTCTGATAGCCGCTCTCCGTGGGCTGCTGCTGCTTGCTGCTGCGCACGTGCAGCACGTGGTAGCCGCTGCCGTGGCGATGGTTGTTGTTGCACTGATAGCGGCCCTCGTGCACCTTCAGCGCGTGCCGCACCTTCAGATGCGCCTCAATCTTGTGCTTCTCGCCTGCAGTTGTTATTGTGGTTGTTGTTGTTGTTGTTGTCACTTGAGCTACGTCTTTAGCTTCAGCGTTCAAATACTCACCCTCAATGGCGCTCTCCGAGAGCGTATATGAGTGCTCGTCGTGACCGTGCCGCAAATTGTGGCGCGCTATCGACTCGCCGTTCTTCAGCCAGTGTATCTTCTCGGTGATCGGTATTATGCAGGTTATCGAGAACGGCTCACCGATATTCACGCTCGAATCGCCGTAGTAAATCACGGGCGCTGTCCCGAGTGCAAACTCCGCCGACTCGTCGCTGTCATTCGCAACGACACTCGCTAGATTTTTATCCAATTGATAAGCAACAGGTCACAAATTGCATACACACAAATATATATATATTGATATACGTCTATGTGTAGTACAGTGAAAGCTCAATTACCGGACACAGCTAACGTGGGCGTTCATTTTTTGCAGCGTAACTCTTTTTTTTTTCTACATTCCTACTTTTCTTTTTTTTTCAAATCCCCAACCTTTTTCGGTGCTTTTTAGCAACTTATTTTTTAATTCCAAAAAATATTTTCTTTACATTTTTTTAAATCCTAAACTGCCTTCTCCTTGCTTTATCATAGAAAAGACCACGCCCGGAACGAGCTCAGACACTTCTCTTTACTGTACAAAAAATATCCTTGAAGCGAAAAAACAAGTTTTCCAATGGACAAAAATTATCTAAAATTTGCACCTTTAAAAATTGTACGACAAGGCACTTGAATAATCAAAGTTGGCTAAGTTTATAAGAAAACAATAAAGATAACTTTTCAAACATTGATTTTTATTTATCAGAAAACTCATTGGAGTATCGCGAAAGTTTAGAAAACTATGAAGAAATAAATCAAATTTCTTGATTATTCATAAATTAAATATGAATTATTCATACTTTTGCTTAAAATAAGAACGTTCCTAATAAAATCAGTTAAATCTTACAGCTAGAAATTCAAGGATTATAGAAAACGATCTATAAATAAGTACATTGTTCTCAATTTAAGAACAAATTCCTTAGTCTTTTCGTCAGTTAAGTTTTAATAATAAAAATATGAGAAAAGAGCTTTACAAAGATTTTCCCACAAATTTTTCCCAACTATTTTGTATTTGTGTGACAGCTCCGAAATGCGAATTTTTTTTCTAAGCAAGAGTGGTTGTCCGCTCAAGAGAGTTTTCACTGTACATATATATGTATATCTATTTATGTATTTATACACACATATCGAAAGATTACAATTCGATACACATATATATTTTTTTGGTAACATCAAATTACAAGATAGGTTGGGGGCACACCAAAAAACAGTGAGGGGAGGCGGGGTCGGAGCGGGGCGCAATTGAAAACCATAATCATTGAAATTAAGAAAACATTAACAATGAACAACACAAAAAACGACTTTGTGGTTTTTCCATTTAATTAGTTTTTTACACTCTATAAATATATGGTTACTATAGCATGTGTGCCACAATACGATCCGATCCAATCGAACAGTGTTTGTGTGTGTGTATTTGTGTTTTTTTTTTCTTGATTAGTTTTGTTTGCTTTTATTTCGTTTTGTTTTTTTTACTTTTTTATGTGAATCCAGTTCTCAGATTATTTGATTTCAGCGCCAAGTTGCAAAATTATTTATGTATATATCAATTTATTTACTCTGAATGTGTCGTAAATCTTACTTACATATGCAGACAAATTAAAAAATAAATAAAATAAAAAACACCTAAAACCAAATCAAATAAATCAAATTAAAATTAAAACAAGTCGAAATTATAAATAAAAATTGCACGAATGTTGCAATAAATAAGCCTAACAAGTGTTTTTTTTTTCTTAAACTTAGGTATATATCAATTGAAAGTCATCGATAAACATTATCGATCATTACACGCTGCGAAAAGAAACTGATTTATAAATAATTATTATATTTTGTATATGACAGGAGTAAGGATAAGGCATATTTCGTATATTGGTATCGAAAATTTCTGTTGTATAAAGTTATGATATAACTCTAAACCTATTGAACTTTTCAAGTGAAATACAATTCTAAGTTATCGATAAGCAGTGCGTATTTTACTGCAAAAACTGCACTCTCTGAAAATACTTTAAATATTATTATTATTTTGTATTTCTACTGATTCATAGTCCCTATCGATCTTTGCACGTGCATTCAAGTAGTAAGCACATGATTTTGATACTGTGTCATTACACAACACTGGGCGGCAATTAACGAAACTGCTGATTTCTGACGCAACTTGTCAAATATTTCACAATCAAATTGATTGAAATCAATATACCAGCCATGCCGCATTGTATAAAGATATGTCGTATGTGTGTGAGTGTGTGTGTGTGTAGATGTCACACAGCATTGGGTTATTACGCAAACAATGACGTCAACGCTGTCCAGTTTCAAGTGCATATTCTTAAGTCTCGGCCATAAAAATACAAAGATACTTACATACATACATATATATCTGGCTTCTTCACATACATAATGTACATACATACACACAAACATGGTGTCCAATGACCATGAGCCGAAAAACAAAATCTTATCAGTTAAATAGCTTATCTCTGGACGGTAACAAGTTCTGCTAATAGCAGCAAATAAACAAAGGCTATATGGCAATAAATTTGTAGGCTCTGCAGATATATTTATGTATGTATGTACATATATACATATATTAACTAACAATGTATATTGTTGATTGTTGATTCTTGCCTGTGCGAAACGATAAAGCCGCAATCTTATCAGCTGTTTTAACGAGCCAGCGGACATAGTCTTTATACATGTCAACACACACACGATGATTAGGCATGTGTACACACACACACACATATATATATATATATATATATATACATATATATGTATGTGTATTTGCCTTCCCTTATTCAGCTGACACTTTTATAGCAAATTAAGCGCAAAAAGATTGCAGACAGCAATTTCATTTACAAGCAACAATCAACAACAACAACAAGAAAATCTCGCCCTGTCTCGCTTGCTCTGCCTGGCATTTTCGTCTGTTGCTGCCACTTTGGACAGCACTTACACACACACACACACACGCACACAAATTACAATAACATTTGTCTGTAAAAGCATTGAGCATATTGCAGAACACAAGGAACGCAGCCGAAAAGTATTATAAATTTATTACAACACCAACACAAGCACACATACACACACGTGCGCATAACACACCTTAACATTCTTTTTTGCAGCCCCACCTAGTTCTCACCACACACAGACACCCAACTCTCTCTTTTAAGGTCTCTCTGCGTCTCGCCCTAAACGTTGTTATTGTTGTTGTTGGTGACAAGAAATTTATGGTTTATTGCTTGTTCATCTAGCGTAGTTTTTGTCGCATTCTTTGTGCCCAATAGCAGCAAAAGCATGCGAAAGTGTGAGCACAAAAAGCGCCAACTAAAACTTTATTTAATCAAATTGATGGCTGCCACCACATATGCATATATATATGTGTGTATGTATGTATGTGTGTATGTACATCCCTCTTCATCCCACCACAGCAGATGAATAGCGCACTCGTGACATACCGTTATTGGCATTCGTTTGTTTGTGTGCTAACGCTCGTTACATTTTAATTTTTCGTTTTGGTTTTATTATTTTTTAATGAACGCATTGAGCTTTGGGGCCCGCTTGTTATTGTTGTTGCTTGTTGCAGTTGAAAATGTTATAGCCAAAGGCAATTAAAATATTTACACACGGCAACAAAAATAAAATAAATGCCGCAACAACGAACACAAAGTGCGCTTATACAGAGAATTTTCTACAAGCAATAAGACAAAAATAAAAAAAAATAAAAAAAAAGGAAAAACATATAGCAAAATTAATTAACACGAAACAAAATTGATTGCGCTTATATTATGCGATTGTGTCTGTGTGTGCGTGTGTGTGTGTGTTTTATTTTTAGCAGTCGTTGTGCACGTGAAAGCACACAGTTCGAGAGTCATCGTGTAAATGGGTTTAAGGACATTGATGAGCATAATTAGGTGTTATCAGATACATATGTATGTATGCATCTATGTTTGTTTGTTTGTATGTCTATCATGTGCAATCAATCGTTTGATCAAATTGATCGGTCAGTGAACGCACAACGTGAAATTCATTAAGTAAATTGCACGAAACATGCCAATTAAATGCTTAAAAACTCAACGAACGCAACAATCGACAAACGGCGCGCACAACACAACAAAGCAATTCCAATAAGAAAAACAACAACAACAACAACAGCAGTTGCAAAACAAATTCGAGTAAAGTGCAAATGCAAACACAGTGCGAGCGCAAGAGGCAGGGCAATGACAGCCAGCGTGCGTGCATATGAGACAGAGAAAGGCTCTGTTGCTGCACTGTGTGCACTTGGCAAAACGCTGTTAATGGTGGGGCGGCACTTAAGGAGAGAGGAAATAATAAAATGTGCCAACTAACCATTATCATTAACACGCTTATCATAATCAGACAAAGATTTATAAATAAACTACGTACATAAATATTTAAATACGCAACCGAGTTACTCGCTAAAGCAAACAAAAGTTGTTAAACGCGAGAAAATAATAAATAGAATAACAGCAGCAGCTACGTCGACTGCGACGGCGACGTCGAGTCATGTGTCTGGGCAGAGAGCTTGTGTGCTTGTGCTTTTGCTTGTGTGCGTGTGTGTGTGTGTGTTGGCTGCTGTAAATTGAAATAAAAAATTGTTTGTCTATTTTAAAATTAGCAAAAGCAACCAAAATGAAAATGACTAGGCGTCTGAGCGCCCGTGTTCTACACACGCTCTCTTGCACCCGCTGGCCAACCCTCTGGCAATCTCTATTCCACTGAGACTACTGTCTGTGTGTTGAAAAGTTTTTGCAGTTTTTGGCCACAGCAACAACAATAACACAAGTTAAACTGTAAACGTATTGGAGCGCAATAACATGAAGAAATATATTTGATTTGTATTTTGTTGGCGTTTTTGGGCATTTTTACTGGCAAGGCACACATTAAAGATTTAAGCAAACAAACATTAACAAAACACTTGTTTAACGTTTTCAAGTATGTTGAAAGCAACCCAAAAAAAAAAAATATATATATATATATTTATATATGTATGTACTAAGTATATATATAGAAGAAAATAGAAAACATTCTCACATGTAGTTTTTGCCGTGAAATTCTGTGTATATAAATATTCAATTTGCCTTGCAGTTGTTGTCTAATTAAACGAAATAAACATTAGCTAAATTTCATTTCCAGCTCTTGAGCCAATTGGATAACCGCAACAGTTGAGAGGCAAATGGGGGATGGTGGGAATGATCAGCCCGTTTTTTTTAATTTTGTTTTTAAGGGGGTAAGGCGCACATTTCTGATCCAATAAATAATGCAGAGAAAACATGTCAGACAGTTTTGAATATTTCATACGGCCTTCTTACCCGTGCCAGACGTTTATGTCAATTATTATTGGCTTGGCACAATTGAAAGCAACGCAAATTGATTCGCAGAAAACTAAATGGACACAAACACACACACAGGCATATGCGCAAAAGTACACATTTATTACACCCTCTCTTTGCCATTTGCTTCATTCTTTTATTGAACTTGTAAAAAAAACAAAATCACACACACACACACCAACACGTTTACAGTAACATTTGAACTTTGGAGCCAAGCAATTTCAAATTGACAAAGTCAATGAAGCGATAAAGCTCTCCCCGCTCTCTCCCACTCTCTCTCTCTCTCTCTCTCTCTCTCTCTCGCGACAAACTTATCTGAGGGCATGGTGCAAATGAAATTGTAAAACAAAACGCGAGTGCAGCTAAAGAATAAACAACAACAATTGAAGGCGACAAAATTCGATCGCACAAAGCTGGCAACTCTGTCGCTATGCTTGTTGGCGGCAACGTCACAATGGAAAAATTATTTTCTTTTTCGACAACCTTAGCAAAATGAAAATATTTGAGCAAAAATCGGATTCTGACAAACCGAACAGCGGGCAGACCAAATAAACCCCCCACAGTACGGCGGATTGATGCGACAGTGCGTGGTCAGAGGGGGAGATGGGCAGCACCTAGTGACGTTTGTGACGACTTTTCGTTTGCTGGCAGCGTTTTGTTTTTGTTGTTTGTACTTGGCGGCGGCGGCGGCGGCGGCTACTGATGAAAAGCTAAGCGAAAAAATAAGAACAACAACAAAAAGCACTGCCAGACAGTCAGACGAACATTTAATACATATTAATGCACACAGACACACACCCACACACAAGCAGACATGTGCATGTGTGTGTTTAGTCAGACTGTCTGCATGCACAGTGGGCCACACGCAATTGTCTTCAAGTGCAAAGAAAACTTGACATTTCGGAAGAAAAAAATATTAAATATTGAAAAAAATATTTATGCACAAATGTTTTCAGTTCGCTTTGTTGACACTCACATACATAAAAATACATATACACAAAGCCCGCATACACACACTCACGCATGTATACTTTTATTGTTCTTAAAAATGTATTTATATTTATTTTTAAATATATATATGAAATGTATATAGTACATATACAATAAGTCGAACAAAGGCACATGCATAAACATCTATGCATATACGTATGTATCCATGTGTATGTACATTTATCTCGTGTATAAGTGTCTGTCTGCCTCTAAATAGGCGATGTGTGAACTTTTAGCTTTTGTCAGGTGCCTGCTAATGAAAGCGGGGGCGCTCGCAAGAGTAGCGTGTGAATGGGCTCCACAAACTGGGGGCCAGGGCCACCTATGCCATAGATAAGAGGGAAAATACAAAAGAAAACGAGTAAGAGAGTTTTTTTCGGGAGAGCCCAACTGGCAGATACCCTGTACTGTCTACTTTGGGGCGAATGGGGGTATTTATCCAAAAAAATTTAATATTCTTTATCTGAGTTTACTTTAATATAATAATACTTTAATATATTTACAATCTCTGAGATATAAAAAATAAAAAAATAGGAGAATCTATAGTCGGTTCAATTCAAGTTTCCGATATCATATATACGAGGTAACAATCTGGTGACGAAATCATATTTAAGCCAAAACATTTCTGATATACAATTTAGTGACGAAGGATATTCAAGAACATACGAACAATTCGAAATTATAAAATTAAATTAACATCAAAAATATGCCTAATAGCCTAATACCTTTCAAACAATATATAGAACATATGTATGTATCAGTATATTTTGTGCTTCGGAATCTATGGATTTGTCAATTTTAGCGGATTTTAGTTTTTCTCGAAACAAGTGAGAAATCCTCAAACAAGATTTTTATCTTATTTTGGGAAAGTCACTAAAAATTAAATATCCTTATAACTTTTGAACGATTGTAATAAATGAGATACTATTCGACACGTATTTGAGATACAAATCATTATCTGTAAGAATTCCTGAAAAGCTCCAATATATAAATATCCATATCTCACGAGCTAGATGAGCTATCAAATTTCTTAGTACGTAAATTTGTTAGTTAAGATAATACAAAATAAATACCTTTCGATATGATCGGACTATTGTAGCAGATGTTCAGTTCTTTCGGTATATATTGCACTCTCCAGTGATAGGTGCGGATCAAGAATATATATAACTTATGGGATCGGATATCCTTCCTTCAATGTGTTACATACCCTTGCACGCAACTATTATACCTTTTTACATCTTTTCAATGGGTTCAGGGTATACACAAACAAAAAGTTGGTTTTCCCGTTCAGCTCCTGCCAACAGTTTTTCGTGCAGTAAATTAGCATGAAACGCAGCAGAGCCAAGCGAAAGGTGCAATTCACTGATATGCCAATACATGCAGCCTACACACTATATATATATATATATATATATATATGTGTGTGTCCGTGTGTTTGTGGGTGGGTGAGTGTGGGTGCGTGTGTGTGGCTGTGCATTGCTCTGTTTAAGCAGTCATTATCTGGCACGACCGGAAACACAGAGGCAACCTCTTTAGCAAAATGTGCCACCCATTCCGAGTTGCAAGCAATGCAAAAGCATTCAGAATAATATCTCGCTACGCCCGCGCAAATGGGCGGCTTTTCTTTCAGCATGACTCGGCGGTGGCAACAAAAATAACAAAAACAGAAACAACAACAACAACGACGACGACGACATTGAAAGGGAAATTACATTTCATGTTTATTGTCTTTATAAAAATAATGTTTTCGCAGAACGCAGAGACAATCATCAACAATTCTCTTCACTCGATAACAGCACAAGTAACAGAGAAATATATAAATAGATCATACACTATGAACTGCAATTAAAATCGTGCGATTTTTCAGAAATCAAACAATTGCGTACTTTATGTGTAATGGCCAATCCGTGGTAAAACATAAACAACACAAAAATCAATACAGTAGTCGCTCGTAAACTAGAACCTTGCGGTTCATTAATTCATTTTTTTTAATTGCCAATAATGTTTAATTCTTAAAATCTGCAGTTTCAATACAAATATTGAAAAATAATGAAAATTAGACACATTCATTTGAGTTTCATCAATGACTGCATAATTCTAATTTCGGACCGGTTCCAATAAATTCAAAATCATGAACTGAACTGAAATCTTGACAACAAACATGTCAGTCAAAGCAAAGCTCGAACCAAACCATTTTTCTTCATTTTTTTATTAAAATGGTTTAATTCAATTTTAGATCAACAGAAAATGTTCAAAACTAAATATTTATATTTTCTGACCTCAAAGTTAACGGTAATTGTGTGTACACTTTGCTTACCTTGACGAAAAAATATTCTACCTTTTAATAAAAAAATAAAACAACAACAAAAGATAGAAGAAAACTAAATATTTTTACTTATAAACTATAAATATAATTTTCCCTTTCAATGTGAAGACCAAATACTATATACTATATTCATATGCCGAACCTAAAGCCGAAACATTGATTCGAGCCGTGAGCTAAACAAGTAATTCTTTCTGTATCAAACTATTATAATAACAATTAATACATAAATCAAATTAAATTTTGAAACCATTTATATTTATTAGCACACAGTTTGCTCCACTGTGGAGGGCATTATTGCCACCATGTTCCCAAGAATATTTTCTTAGTTAACACAATGAGGATATACAATTCATAACATTACCAGCGGCTTTGTTCCACTGTGCTCTGACCACATCATTCAACTATCGACTTTGTTGACGATTTAGGCGAGTCGAAATTTAAATATTTGACATTTATTAATGTAATGAAAATTCTATTGGATAAACATGGCAAGCAAAACAGGTAAGCCACAGTATACACACAATTCGCATACACAAAAACAAAAAGGAACGACTACAATAACAACAATTAAGCTGGACAATTCGCCTGCTGCTGTTTGATTTGTTGTTGCCCCCTGTGGTTGCTATTGTTGTACATACAATTGTGAAGTTCAAAAACCTGCGCTATGCGGAAAAGCCTCGACAAATGAAAATATGCGAAGGAGCAGCAGAGCGGGAAAAATGGAAAAAACACCCACAAAAAAAATAAGCTTCACGAAAGCCAATATAAACACCTGGACAACACGTGGTTTCGGTTTTTGCTCTTTCTGCCTACGCAATTTGCTTTGAAGTAACCAGCAATAACAGAGGGTAGAGAAAAAAGAGTTATTTTCAAATTGCCGAAGTTCAAATACCCTCACCAGCTGCGTCACAATTTACATCGGTAACTTGGAAAATTTATTAAAAATTAAAAATAGTCAGCGATTGTTAAATTGAATCATTTTTTATATTTCTGAGTAAGATTTTCTTTACGGTTTTTTCTTTGATCATCAATATATACTCCTTTCATATGGTACCAAATTCGAGACAAAAGGAACGTGCCACCAGCTAGGGAATAAAAGCACACCAGCGCTGAACAAACAATACAACTACAAAAAGAATGGAAAGAATCTTTATAGTGCTGACCAGGCAGGCGGTCGACAATTCGATGTTCGTGATTCATAAAGTTTATGCTTATGCAGGCACACACACACACACATATATATATATATATATATCTACTCAAAGCGTGCAAAATTTACCGTTTGAAATATGAAAAGTTTTCCCAGGTTTCCATTATTTTACGTATGATTCTGTTTATTTACGTAAACAATTCAAAACCCCATTGAAAATATTGTGTATAACGAACAAAATTTAAAAACTAAAATAAAGTAGGGGGATGGAAAACAGAAACATATACAAAATAAATTTGGTAATCATATAGATTCAAATTAAACACCTGAGCAAGAGTTTACAGTTATTAACAACGACATGTGCGAATATTTATTTTAAAAGTATTTGATCAATTTTGTAAAATTCAAATTCAAGTTTTAAAAATTAATGAAAAACTTTTGTATACCATTTATATATATTCTAGGGTTGTTAATTATTTGTTCCTTATATAAACAGAAATCTAATTTTTTAAGTAAATATATATATACATTCACTTTTTTTAAATAAATGAGCTCTAAATTAATAATAATTCGAATATTCAACTAAGAATACTGATGTAACTGAACATATAGTAAATAATAATTAAAATACTTTAAAATTAAAAAAAAAAAAAACAATCTTTTAGTAAATGTACACAAAAAATAACTATGTATATCAAAATCAATTTCTGGGGTTTAATCATCAATTGCTCAGCTTGATTTTAATGCTGCTCACAAAGTAAAATGAAATAAAAAATAATCAAAACTTGAATAAAATACACCTTGAATTGTAAGGCGGAATGGGCGTGCCATACACAAATGTACATATATGCATGTATATAAATGTACATATATACAGACTACAGCTGGGGTGTTAGCTAATAGATGGTCTGGCTAAATGTTAAATGGATAGTATGCTTAGAATAATAAATAGATGGGACGACGGGCTACATATATATATGTAGGTGTGTATGCACATACACATGAATCTGAGTGTGTGTGTTGTGCGTGTGTGTGTGTGTGTGTAGATAAAAGCAAGGCAAAGGCTATTATACAGAGAACTTTGATGGCCAAAACGGTTTCTACACAGCGCACTGTAAACAATGCAGCCGGTATATAGTATCGAGTATCGAGTACCGAGTACCCAGCACCCAGCACCGAGTACCGGGTCGATGAGTTAATATAAACAACAACTACACAGCCAGAGCATGGGCACCGGCTAAAACTGGGTGCTCTACACCTGGCGACCGTGTAAATGCCTTAGGAAAATAAAAAATAAAAATAAAGGAAAATAGAGGGAAAAAAAATCACAAAATTTAAACTGAAATACTAAAATGAACTTAATATATATTTGTGTTGTTGTTGTTGGTTTTGTTATTTCTCTTTTTTTCTGCTGCTTTTCTTTTTGCAATTGTGTGGAAAATTGAAAATCAAATGAGCGCACGGCGCATAGAAAAAAAAATTAAGAAAATCATAGTGGCAAGGCGGACAGGCAAAGAAGGTAGAGTAGGGGGAGGATGGGAAGAGGGGAGCAGAACAGACAATGTCGACCAGTGCCAGTCTCAGTACCCAAACCAAACCCAACCCAACAATATAAACTATAAAAAGCAACACAAAAATATCGAAGCACAAGTACACTTAACTAAAGGCCAAAAAGATAGACAGCGAAAGAGAGAGAGAGAGAGAGAGAGAGAGAGTGTGAGAGAATGAGAAACACAAAGAGAGGGCAAGGCAAAACCTGATGGCCTTTCGGGGGGTTGGGGCGCCGCTTTTACATTGTAAAAGAGAAAACAAAAACCAAGCAAAAGGAAAGTGTTCGCTCATATGTGTGTGTTATGTTGTATTACGTATCTGTGTATGTGTGCGTGTGTGTGTTTGTGCACAGGAAAAACCCAGCAGAACTTCGGAAAATATTATTTTTTAAAATAAGAGCAGATAAAAGAGGTATGTCCCCTGCAATAATGAGTTTTACCAGCAGAGTGCATATTTCACTAAAAAAAAACAAAATCATCATGTTTCTTACTTAATTAATAGACGAAAAAAAAACTAAAAAAATAAAAAAGGTAAACTATATAGGGTCAATTGCAGGGCTAAGCACATGATTATATGTTTTCTATGATATAAAGAAAACAACAAAGAAAATGTCAAATCTTTAACTACAAATAGATTTTTGTATAATAATTTTGCATCAATAATTTGTATATAAAAGGTTGAAACATTTATAAGTATACTTTTAAGCTAGAAGTGGCATGTTAAGTGACAGAAACTAAATAAAAAAAATTACGATATTCCTAATACTGATTTTTATGTTAACGTTCTCTTTTCATTATGCCATAATGTTCTTTTGTTATTAGGATCTTTGTTCACAAAATATTAAAAAAAAAAAACTTTATTTGATCCTTTTTCTGGAAATTATTTTGGAACTGAATAAATACATATGTATGTTTACGTTTAGCTACCAACTTCTTTAACTATATACAATTGTATCTCGTATAACACAATATTTTTCAAAATGTAAAAAAAGTTTCGAATTAATAATACCAACTTACGGTTAAAATAAAAATAATAAATAAACTGCTTTTTTATGAATATGTTGGTATTTTTGCCGAAAAAAAGGTATGACAATTATTTTTCATACATAAATACTATTATAATGAAAAAATCAACTAAAATGCTTTATAACATGTGTAAATTTCAGTGTAAAGCTCTGCTGGGCATTCGAAAAAAAAAGAGTATTCAAATGGGCTCTGCACCGGGCAATTAGAATGTTGGGGGGACGGCGTTTTGGGAGCTTACAAACCACATACCATATTTTGTTCTTCTTTACATATACTTTTTGTTTTGTTTTGTTATTGTTTGCAATTTCTGCTGCAGTTATGTACACTCACAAAGATAAAAAAAATAAACATAGATACATAAAGAGACATATAAAGAGCTTAAATATAGGGGTATTTTAAGGGCTTGGGTGTTAATGTTTTTGCTGTTGCTTTCATTATTATTACAATTGTTTATTGTTAATTATTATTATTGTTGTTGTTGCTGTTATCTACTTACCAAATGATTGAGCATGAACCGCTAAAAATATCGAGAGGAATGAAAGAGCGCTAGCCAAGAATTTTGCCTCCATCTTTGGTATTGATCCGTGTTGTTGTTGTTTGTTGTTGTTGTGGTTGTTGCTTGTGTTCAATTGTTGTAATTGTATTTATGTGGCGCTGGTTTTGTTGTCGTCGTTTCAAATTGCTTGCATATTAAATTTTCTTTAACTATTTGCTGTTTGATTAATTTTATTTTATTTTTTTTTTGGTTGGTTTGGTTGGTGTTGTTGTTTATTTATTTTTTTGTACTTTATGCTTAACTTACTAAATCATTATTAATATTAATTTATGAATAGCTTTATTTATACGTTTTATTTATTTTATTTTATTTTTTGCTTTTAATTAATTATGCTTAACATTAATTTGATATTAGTTGATGTTGTTGTTGTTGGTTGGTTGGTTTTTGTGTTTTGTTATAACGATTCTTCTTCTCTTTCTCTTTATTTAACCAGCTCCAGCTTTTGTTCTTATTTCTTGTCGCTATTTCATTTGATATTTGCAGTAAAAGAAAAGTGTAGAAAAATGGTTTTTAACAAACGATTTCATATTTATTGCTCTTGCTTCGTTGCTTTGTCAATTTCATCTCTTATTTTGTTGGTTTTCTTTGCTTTGAATTTTATGCTTTTTGCACAAAATTTAAAAATACATAAATTCAAAATAAAGCAAAGCACCAAAGCAGAGAAGAATGCCCGCGGCGTTTACAAGTGCGTGAGAGTGTGAGCGAGAAAGAGAAGGTGTAGCTCAAGGATATGAACAGGCAGCAGCAGCAACAATAAAACCAACGATAATTCAACTAAATATAAAATGTTCGCAAAAATTTGCACTCATTGTCTCTCTTTCTCCCTCTCTCGCGTTATATGCTGCACACGTGCTAACAGCGCAAGTGAGCGCAACGGAGTGTGGACTGCGCGGGGGGAAGCGCTCTGCTGCACCTTTAGCTAATTTCTTATGTTTGTCGCGCCGAATAACTTTTGACGTTATTCGTTTACATGCGTAGCCAAAAGCTCTCTCACACACACACACACACACAGGCACGCACGCTAGCTGTGAAACTGGGGGTCGAGGAATTTTTTGGCTGGCAAACCAGAAAAAGAAATATGCCACATTGACGTCTTCGAAGCAAACGCACTCAACAACGAGTAAAAACTAGCCACACTCAAATACTTTGCGGCAAATGAGTGAAATGTATAGTATTTATTTTGTCTGTCGTTAAAATTACGTACTGGCTGGCCTCTACACTCTAACCAACGCGAACTTGGCAAAAAACGGACACGGAACACAACAGAACGGAAAGCAACGTAAGCGTAAGCGTAAGCGCAAACGTAACGCAACGAAATCAGCGAGCAGACTGAACTAGCCGCCGTGCGGCAACCGAGCGAGTAGGCAAAAGAGCAGGGCAAAAAAAAAAAACGTACGCTCGGCCAACGGTCGTCAGCGGCGGCAGCGACGTCGTCATGGCTGACTGATAAAAGTCGTACGGATTTGTTATTAGCTCATTGTTTTTGCTGTTGCTTTGAGATTGAAATTCGTTTGCTGACAGGCGGCAGTAGCAGTGTTATCAGCAACAGCAGCCGCTGCAGAGCAACAGTAACAGCAACGGCAACAGCAACAGCAACAAAAACAATGGTAGTTTGTTTACCCCGCAGCGACGTGTTTGCGGCGGCATTCGCGGCGAATATTTCCGTCAGCAGTAGTCATACGCATATTCCATATATTCCCTAAACAAATACATATATATATATATTACATATATACTCATATATAAGTACATGGCATTAAGATAAAGAGCTCATTGCAGTATTTTATACAAATACGAAAAAAGCGGGCGACAACGAATAACGTGAATCGTCCACGTATCAAGCAATGGTCAGAGGAAGTGCGTCGTGCGGGGGGAGCGTCGCTGATGAGCTGCCTAAAAGCGGTTGGCAGCGGTTTCGACATGATTTTTAGCTGGGTAGCTGCTAAGCTAATTTCGTTGCGTTAAAACAAAAGGCGCGCACTCATAAAGCAGCGCACACAGCAACAATAACAGCAGCGCCGCGTCATGTAATTTCATTTTTATTTAATAATCTCTAATTGCTAAACAAAGAAAAAAATAAAAAAAGTAAAACAGCTGAGCGCGTTAGAGCAGACAACAGTCGCCCGTTATCGATTATTGGTCGAACTCGATATCGATTACATACGTATATGGAAGCGTACAACTTTTTTGATAAAGTTTTGCGTTTTTTATTGGCAAAGTTCGGACCAGTTTAAAGACAAATTGCCTTTTAGCGCAGCATAACGTCATCGGATAGCCATGACTCAGTGTCCCGGTCATAGTTTATTTACTGTTCACTCATACACACACACATCATACACACACAGGCTTATATGCGAAAACGAGAACAAAAACAAAATTGACGTAGTCGATGATGTGATGATGCTGGGCCGCAGCTTTGAGCAATTAATAATAAGCGGCAATCATAATTGCAATTCAACTGTATATATTCATATTTATATATATATTTATATATAAGTAATATTAGTATTATTGGTAGTATTTAATATGTCATAAACTTTAGTTTGTTTGTCATGCAAAGATCTTTGGTATTATTGGCATTAATAATGTAAGGTTACTCTGCAATAGGCAGTTAAGCTTTTGCTTAGAAACTGAGTGGAGAATTCTCTTTCATTTTGTTGAATAAGTTTAATCGTTCATTTTAGAGTCAAGAGTCAAGTTGATCATGAGTTGATCATGATACAAAATCATTAAAATCGATCAGGATACAAACATCATCGTTCAAGACCGTCTGTACTAGCAGAATAACTGACCAACTAATTAGATTCGTTCACTTTTCGCTGAAAAAGTTTAGTAGTTCATGTTATGGACACAACTCGAATAGATAAAGTATTTAACATACCATAATCTTTAGTATATGTGTCAAGCAAACAACTTAGATATTAATGCTAACAATTAGTTTAGGTCACTTTGCATTGAACAGCTAAACAACCTTCAAGGCGCAAAATACAATACTTCTTGGTTTTCTTTAATTGATTTAATTGATTAAGCTTAAAATGAGATAGATGAAAAAAAAAACATTATTCATAACAATAGCATTCACGCGCCGCCCACGCACATATAACGGCTCAGCTCTAAAGTTAACACAAATGACTTTATAGTGTGCGTGTGTGTGTGTGTGTGTCAGGCTGGATGACGTGATTGTCTCTCAGAGCCCGCATATGATTAAAGCGGAAAACAAGATAAAACTCGTTGGAGCAAAGGAGCAGCGCGTATTCTTCTTTCCCTTGTTGTTGTTGTTGATGATACGAGGCGTTGTAGGGACTAGGGAGGGAGTCAGAAGCAGAGGCAGAGGCAGCAAAATACGCATGACACTCCTTGCCGCTGCCGCGTACACACACAGGCACAAGCACGCGACACACAGACACGAGGTCACTCACACACACATACACACACACGCGTATTAATACATATATATAGTGAGGCCACCCGCGCCGCCTTTCGTTATCCACACTCTCGTGGCAAGAAGAAGAGCAATTATTAGTTGAGGGCACAAATATTAATTCGTTCGACCAGGAGTCAAAAATACACTCAACAATTTCAAGTCACGAGATAGAAACACACACACATACTACCCTATATATACATATATATCTAAATTGCATGTGTATTGGGCAAATGGCAAACAATGAGTGTATTGAGTGCAAATATAGTAACGGGATTTTTGCTAGCTGCTCCCTCTTTTCTCCTTTCTTTTCATTTCTTTTTGTCTTCTTCTTTGTAGCCGCGATGACGCCAGCAGCGGCGGCGCCTTCGCCTTGCGCTTTTCAATAACATTTACATTTACACTTTGTACTATTTATGTAATAGTTTTTCAAACGCTGGCGAGTTTCATTTATTTTTGCATTGCACCTGGCCCGTATTTGCACCGAATTATGTATATTTCACTTTTTTTCGGTTAATTTTTTTTTGCTGGGTTTCTCTTCGCTTTTGTTTTACTACCAGAACTCTACCAACACACACACACACACATATGCAAACGAGGCACGCACAAAACACACACACACGCACATGAACAATACGCGACACACTCAATGACGAAATTCTTTGGATAGCGTTGACAACTCTAGGTTCTAGCTCAAGCTCCTCCGCTTTCAAGAATATGTGTGTCTGTGTGTGCGTGCGTGCGTTGTATGTGTGCCTGTGTGTGCGAGTATTCTGCTGCTGCTTTTCGTCATAATTTTTGCGTTGGCATAGATTCGCAACTTTGCACGTGCTCACTGCGCATTAGTGTACACAAATTGATTATTATTGCAATCGCACTGGCTTTAGCTGCATTATTTTGCACTCTTTTGGAATTTACCTAGCACACAAAACACAAAAATTCGATTTTTTCCTCGCTGATATTTTCACGCGAATGACCTTACATCACACGCATACAATACACACACACACACTTGCCTAAAATTGTGAGTATTTATTGCCTGTCCCAGCTTGGTCTCACATTTTGCCCTTATAAAAATACTGAAAATGTAATCAGCTCTGTATAACTATCGTTGTACAGCACTACCCGTTCGATATATCAGTAGTTGTTGGCAGTTGATTTTTAATAATCTGTCAGCCAGCAGCAAACATCGGCCATCCTTTATTTATTATTGTTTTTAGTGTATGAAGATTTTTGTAGTTCTGTTAATTGAAAAATTTACCTTCAGCAAGAATACGTTGCTACATTGGCTGGGAAATAATGTTCCGCAATTGAGTTCCGAAATCAAATTTATTTGGCAAAGCAAATATATCGGAATTATCGAATATTTCTTTAAATATGTTCAAATTATGTATTTTTAAATTATTTATATATTTTACTATGCGTTACAGCTGACACGAAAAGTTCTCAATGTCATAAGCCGTTTTATTTGTAAGCATCGATATATCGAACTGCCTATCGGTTAGATGGCATACGATAGGAAGGGGTGTGGTGCGATAACTCTATTCAGTTTCTGATTGCACGTCACTAACATAAGTCATCGCGTTGCGGGTTCGTGTGTGTGTGCGCCGTTGGTTTTGTGTTTCATTTATTTAACATTTAAGTTAAAAGTTCGTTTTTTGTGTTGCTTCTGTTCTTACATATAATGCAGGCGCAATAGCGTACAGCGTGAGCACAATAAATCCACTATACAGGTGAGTGCAGTGCAGTTTTCAGCGCCTGGCCAATACGACCCGCCCAAAATGTTTGCTCAAATACCTGCGCTGCTTGCGTTGTTATTATGCTGTTGTTGTTGCTGATGCTGCTGCTTGCACATGGGCGTTGACCAAAAACTGAAAAGCCACAGTGATAGCCTTTTTAGTTATAAACTAGTTAATTTGTAGCCAATATTCCGGCTGGTAATGCACAAAACCATTTGTGATGCGTGTAAAATGGCCGCAGGCTTCTTCCTGCGAAAGCGAGAAAAAACAGCCACCTGCTGCCCAATTGGAAATGCGACGTGCGCTCAAATTTCATAGCCATTTTTTTCTGTTTTTTGCATATTGGTGTGTGCCCAGCTCATGCACGCATTTCAATTGCACTGTTGCCCTACCCTTACCAATGGCTTAACACTAATTAATGCCACTTTACGTATATGAGTATGTGTATGCATGTGCGAGTGTGTGCACACTTGTGTATGTGAGCCACAGCAGCAAAAGGGTGGATTGAGCTGAATTATTATTACCGAGTTTGGTTCTTTTTTTTCTCGTTTGTTTTCACTTCGGCCAGCGACTTCTGCTGGTTCAGTGCGCAGACAATACACACATACACATGGACACAGGTAACCGACACTATCTTCCGTGTTGCGTGTGTTTTGTTGTTTTGTACGTTACCGGCAACTGTCTTTCAAATGTTCTCCCTCTCTCTTTGTTAGGTTTTTGGCCGCGTTGCCCGAGGGTCAAGTGCGCCTTGTCTGCTGGTACTCCTAATTGTCCTTACCTCTCACCTTTTCTCGCCTGTCTTTTTATGGTTGCCTCAAATGTTGTCTTTTTACCTGAGGCATTGTCCTTTTTCCGTGGGGGCAGGGGTGTTTTTTTATGATCGTGATAAGCTGCTTTTCTTATTATATCCATCCAATTCGTCAATGTCCAACATTTAAGTGCCGTTAAATTTGCAGCTTTCGTAACAGTCGCAAGTCTTATCAATAAATGCAACTAATTCCTAAAATTGCACATTAACATTACTTGAAGACAAAAAAAAAATTATAAAAAATGCCAACAAGGTGGCAACACTTGTTTAGCGACAATCAGCAGTTAACTGCAAATTAAGCAAAATAATGAGGTAATGACACTTACTCAAGTATATTCAAGTATTTGAAAAACTCTATCGACAATATGTTTCATTTATTACAATTATCAGCTAATACAATTATGTGGTAATGACGCTTGCTAGTTTTATGTTTACACTTTCTTTCATGTTCGAGATTTGATTAGTTTGCTTTCTTGGTTTGTTTGTTGTATTTCGTTGACTACGTCAATAACTAATTCTTTTCAGGGCTTTACGCTAACAAGCACATCTATAAAGTGTGTCGTAAATTGTAGAGGCTTCTGTTTATGGCGTTGCCCAACTGTCGCCTTAAAGCGCTTCGGCACATATCCCATATCAAAGACTAATTGCGCGCCCACTTGAATGACATTTAACTTAAAATTTGACATCATTTAAATGCCGCATGTTGTGCTTGTTGTGTGGCATTAGTGTGCGTCGTCTAAATCCATGCCGTATATATATTATATATATATAGCACGTACATTGCTCCTGTCAGTGGGGCTGCTATAAATATCAATGCAGTGCCCTCATTTTATACCCTTGTTAGAGGGTATTCTTAGTGCCTTTGGCCGAGACAGTTTTCTACCTGATTGTGCCATAGTGTTGGAAAACGCGCTTTCTAAGCTATCGATAATCAAAATAGTTGTAAAACCCAACATTTTGTTTTTATTTGCAGTCAGCTGTTATTAAATTATACAAATATTCAAAGCTTATGTTATAAATTTGGATTTAACATTATTAAATTTTGTATAATTGATTTAAAAACTTTTCTTGGAATTTGCAACGTCTTGAAGAAGGCGTCTTTTACCAAATTGTGTATAAAAATGTTCTGAATTCATAAAATCAAATTCTTGCTGCAAATTAATCACTCAGTTACAAATCTATATTTATTTTTAATAAATATATCGAGAAGAAAATCGCCATTACTTGGCTTAGATAGGAAAGCAATAAAAGTTTTCGAAGAATTTTGTATGAATCAGGATATATTTGTCTGTATAAAAACTGAAAATTAGAAATAACATTTTTAAGAACTTGATCTGTCCATAAATCACATACGGCAATTAATTTTAATTTGGATGTCTTTCCATGTTAATAAAAATCTTTTAGCAAAATTAATCAATTGAACATTAATCTAAATTTTAAAAAAAAATGTATAAATTATTAATTATTAAATTAGAAAAATATTGAGTTGCTTTTTAAAATTTTTTTCTCATTTTTTTTTGTACTTTTATAATTAGTTGTCTTGGGCAATGTTGAGGTTTCGTTAAAATAAAGCTTAAAAAGCTGGCAATAGTTTTAGCTATATATGATAATTGTAAAAAATCCATTTTTGCAAATTAATATTTAAAAATTTAACAATATCACAAACACATTGTTGACTTTTTCAATTTTTGTCAAGTGCTGTATATTGTGCAAATATTATATGAGTGCAAGTGGGTATTCATCTAGAGTAGCAGAGTATTAAAATTTCGATGTTGTCTGCAGTGCTCTTTCTATCATGCTGGTGGCTGCTGTTTTGGTTGCCTGAACAGCACGCGGAAAACATTCGAGCAGACTAAACAAGAACCCGAACACGCACAGCGAACAACAACAACAACAGAAAACAACTCAAGACGTCAGCGGCTCTATTTATATATAGTGCATATATGCATCTGGTATAGAAAAGTAGCACTTGCTGCTAATTGATTCGCTTCACTCGACGCATTTCACTTGACGCACTGATTGATTGACTTCAACTTCATATTCTTCTATATATAATTTTTCATTTTGTATCTCTGCAGCGCAGCAGTCACGATTTGAGGATGCAACGCATGTGGCATATGCTGCAAGCGTTGCTGCTGCTTGGCGCTGGCCTCGATGCACAGCAGCCGGTGGCGGCCCAAAACGAAGGCAGCTTTTACAACGTGCAACAGCCACAACAACCACAGCAACAACCGCAGCCGCAGCCGCAGCAACCGTTGCCTACATCGTCGTACGACAACAATCCGCAATACGGAACGAATCTCAATCCGAATGTGAACCCGAATCTGAATCCCAATCTCAACAACAATCAAAATCCGAACGTATTCCGCACGGACGGCGGCTACAATGAGCTGGGCACCCAGGATGATTACAACAAGCGTCTGGGCGGCGGCGGTGGCAGCTACGAGAACGAGGAGCCCAGTTTGCAGCGTGGCAAAACGGCGTACAATACGAAGTCCTTGTTTCTGGAGACGCTGCACAATCGGGAGCCCACCTATTTCATTGTGGCCTCGCGCATGGTGCGTCCGGGTCTGATCTATCAGGTCTCCGTTTCCATACTCCAGGCCAAATACCCGATCACGGTACATGCAAGTATCTCGTGCGACGGCGTTCAAATCAGTGGCGATTCCAAGGATGTCAAGGAGGGTGTGCCAGAAACGCTGCTCATGCGCATACCGCCGACGAGTGTCACCGGCGATTATCGACTCCGTGTCGAGGGCTTCTATCAGGATGTCTTTGGCGGCGTCGCCTTTCTCAATGACACGCGTCTCGACTTTTCGCAGCGCTCGATGACCATCTTTGTGCAGACCGACAAGCCGCTCTATATGCAGGGCGAGACGGTGCGCTTCCGCACCATACCCATCACCACCGAACTGAAGGGTTTCGATAATGCCATCGATGTTTACATGCTCGATCCCAATCGACACATTCTCAAGCGCTGGTTGTCGCGGTAAGTTGCAGCTGTAGCTGGCTATTCCCGGTGTCCATCTAAAAGTGGGCATAATAATGTTGTAACAAACTGTACATTATATAAACCTGATAAGTGTCAGTCTGTCTGTCTCTTTAAACACCTTTATCTCTTAGATCATGACCTCAAGGCTACAAGCTTCGATGGTAAATTATAGTATATTACTCGCAGCTCAACTTTATACTCCCTAGCTAAACCAATAGATATCGATTTCCAAGCGCACTTTAAATAAATATCCAAGATTACATGAGCTACGAACACCAAATTTTGTATGATGGTTCTGCAAACTTTTACACAGGCTGAGTTTATTTCATAATTTAGATAAATCGATAAATATCGATTTGCAAGTCTGCTGTTTTGATTATATTTTAAAGTTTGTAAGAGCTACGAGCAACAAATTTTGTTTAAAACTTCTCGAATGTTGTATACAGATTTATTTCACATTTTCGATAACTATCGATTTTCCACTTTACTGTTTTGATGGAATTTTAATGATTGGAAGAGATAGAAAAACCAAATTTTATATGTGCTTGTGCAGACTTAATACATCTCAAATCGATAAATATTGATTTACAAGACTGCTTTTCTGAATATATTTCGAAGATTAGCTGAGATTGGAATACCAAATTTGGTATTTAGATTCTCGTGAAGCAGTCAGATTAACTAGATTTTACTTTTTTGGATGCCTTTTGCCAGCAAAAAAAAATTTTAACTTTATGGGTGCTGGGTATCTGCCAGTCGTGCACACTCAACTAGGGCATTTTATTTATTTGTTGGCCAGTTGATGACTTTACTAACATGCCGAATCTTTAGACAATCGAATCTGGGCTCCGTCTCGCTGGAGTACACGCTCTCGGATCAGCCGACATTTGGCGAATGGACGATTCGTGTGATTGCCCAGGGCCAGCAGGAAGAGAGCCACTTTAGCGTCGAGGAGTACTATCAGACGCGCTTTGAAGTGAATGTCACGATGCCGGCGTACTTCTTCACCACCGATCCGTTTATCTATGGCCGTGTGATGGCCAATTTCACCAGCGGCCTGCCCGTGCGTGGCAATCTCACGCTGAAGGCCACCATACGACCCATCGGCTATTTTAGCAATCAAGTGCTCAACGAGAAGTTCCGCTTGGGCCGCTCGCCGCTGGAACAGGCGAATTTGTATAACGAACGCTGGCGCTATAACAATCCCAATCCGAATCCACAACAGCCGTACAATGTGCCGCCCCAGCTGCAACAGGATGGCGGCGATCTTTCACAGGATTTGCTGTACCGCAATCAGTATGTGGTGGAGCGCAGCTATCAATTCGAGGAGGAGTGGCCATTCTGGGTGCGCAAACCCGAAGTGCTGGACAGCTACGATTCGTGGACGAGCAGCTATCGCAAATCCTTGCCCTTTTTGCGCTATTTCAACGGAACGTTCGACTTCAAATGGCCGCTGCGTGAATTGGAGCTATTGGTGCCCAATATGGCCAACATGGAGGTGCTCATCACGGCCACCGTGGGCGAGAAATTCTACGATGAGATCATCAGCGGCTATTCCGTCGCCCGTGTCTACAATTCCAGTTTGCGTGTTGCGTTCCTCGGCGAATCACCGCAGGTTTTCAAGCCCGCAATGCCATTTACCACATACCTGGTGGTGGAATACCACGATGGTTCGCCCATTAATCCGAATCTGTTGCGCCAGGGCCTCATGGAGGTCAGCGGCTTTGTGGAGAGTCGCAGCGGCGGCCGGCGCGATTGGCCCACCCAGCGTCTGCACATGTCCCAGCAGAGCGATGGTGTCTGGGAGCTGAAAATCGATATACGCAACGATCTCCAGCTAGATGAACGGCCGCAGGCACGCGATTTCCTCAACGGCATACAGAATATGCGACTGCAGGCGGTGTTTGTCGATCCACGCGGTGAGCGAATCCAGACCGAACTTCTGCTCGTCTCGCACTATTCGCCGCGCAATCAGCACATCAAGATCACGACCAGCACGGAGGAGCCCGTCGTCGGCGAATACATCATCTTTCACATACGCACCAATTTCTTTTTGGAGGAGTTCAACTATTTGATTATGTCCAAGGGCGTTATACTGATCAATGATCGTGAGACAATCACCGAGGGCATACGCACCATTGCTGTGGTCCTCAGCGCTGAGATGGCGCCGGTGGCCACGCTGGTCGTGTGGAAGATAACCCAACAGGGTCAAGTGGTTGCCGATTCGTTAACGTTCCCCGTTAATGGCATCTCACGTAACAATTTTACGGTTTACATTAACAATCGAAAGGCGCGTACGGGCGAAAAAGTTGAGGTGGCCATCTTCGGTGAGCCGGGCTCCTATGTGGGACTATCCGGCATCGATAGCGCCTTCTATACCATGCAGGCGGGCAACGAGCTGACCTACGCCAAGATCATAACGAAAATGTCGAACTTCGATGAGCAAACGAACGGCACCTACAAGCACATTTGGTACTCGCACGAGGGCAATCCCGACGATTTGGTATATTTTCCGGCCTCCTCGTTCGGCATCGACGCCAATCGCACGTTCGAGTACAGCGGCCTGATTGTGTTCACGGACGGCTTTGTGCCGCGTCGCCAGGACAACTGCAATCGTACTTTGGGCTACGGCGAATGCCTCAGCGGCCGCTGCTATCGCGTGGAGAAACGCTGCGACGGCCTCTTCGATTGCGACGACGGCACCGATGAGATTGGCTGTCATGTGCGCAACGATACGGAACTCCTCAATTATCGCAAATATCGCTTCAATCGCGTGCTGCGCCATTACGAGAACGTTTGGCTGTGGAAGGATGTGAACATTGGTCCGCACGGCCGCTATATCTTCAATGTGGAGGTGCCCGATCGTCCGGCCTATTGGATGGTCAGTGCGTTCAGTGTCAGTCCCTCCAAGGGCTTTGGCATGCTGAATCGCGCCCTCGAATATGTGGGCGTGCAGCCGTTCTTCATCAATGTGGAGATGCCGCAGGTTTGTCGCCAGGGCGAACAGGTGGGCATCCGTGTGACTGTCTTCAATTATATGACCACGCCCATTGAGGCCACCGTGGTGCTGCACGGCAGTCCCAACTACAAGTTTGTGCACGTCGAGGAGGATGGCATTGTGCGCAGCTACAATCCACGCACCAGCTTCGGTGAGCATCAGTTCTTCATCTATCTGGATGCGCAGGGCACGACGGTGGTTTATGTGCCGGTGGTGCCGCAACGTTTGGGCGACATCGAGGTGACACTGCATGTGGCCACGCTCCTCGGCACGGATACGATAACACGAACGCTGCACGTCGAATCGGATGGTCTGCCCCAGTACAGGCATCAGTCGGTGCTGCTGGATCTATCGAATCGCGCCTATGTGCTGGAATATATGCACGTGAATATCACACAGACACCGGAGATACCCTACCAGGTGGAGCGTTATTTTGTCTACGGCTCGAATCGTGCACGCATCTCGGTGGTCGGCGATGTTGTCGGCCCCATATTCCCAACGATGCCAGTGAACGCCAGTTCGCTGCTATATCTGCCCATGGAATCGGCCGAACAGAATGCATTCAGCTTTGCGGCCAATCTGTACACGATCATGTATATGCGTCTGATCAATCAGCGCAACAAGACGCTGGAGAAGAACGCCTTCTATCATATGAACATTGGCTATCAGCGACAGTTGAGCTTCATGCGCGCCGATGGCAGCTTTTCGCTCTTCCGCTCCGATTGGAATAATTCGGCGTCGTCTGTGTGGCTGACCAGCTACTGTTTGCGCATCTTTCAGGAGGCATCGTTCTATGAGTGGGAGAACTTCATTTGGATCGATGCGACGATCATTGAGAAGAACATGCGCTGGCTGCTCCAACATCAGACGCCGGAGGGCGCCTTCTATGAGGTCACCTGGCTGCCGGATCGCAAAATGAATCGCACGAATTTTGCCAGCTATACGAGCCTGCGCAATCGGAATATTACGTTGACCTCGCACGTTCTCATCACGCTGGCCACGGTCAAGGATCTGTCCGGGACGTTGGGTTCGCGTGTGGCGTTGGCCACACAACGAGCCGTTGCCTGGATCGAGCGGAATATGCAGTTCCTAAAGGATACGCCGGAACCGTACGATGTGGCCATTACGGCGTATGCTCTCCAGCTCTGCAATTCACCCATTGCGGAGCATGTGTTCAGCATATTGCGTCGACATGCGCGCACCATTGGCGACTTTATGTACTGGGGCAATCAGGAGTTGCCGCAGCCGCCCCGCAAACTGGAGAACCAAAAGTGGTTCTCGTTGCCCCGCCTGCCGTACGAATATGATTCGCTCAACATCGAGACGACCGCCTATGCGCTGTTGGTCTATGTCGCTCGACGCGAATTCTTTGTCGATCCCATTGTGCGTTGGTTGAACGCGCAGCGTTTGAACGAGGGCGGCTGGGCGTCCACGCAGGATACGAGCGCCGCTTTGCGTGCGCTGGTGGAGTACACGGTGCGTTCGCGCATCCGTGAGGTCTCCTCGCTGAGCGTCGAGATCGAGGCCTCCTCGCAGGGCGGCAAGACGCAGGAGTTGCACATCGATGACACCAATTTGGCCAGGCTGCAGAGCATTGAGGTAGGTGTAGTTTCATGTAAATCGAACTATATATATATAACTGTCTCCGCTGATTGATTGACTGACAGTCTGACTGATTGATTAATGCATAGCCTAAAATGAAAGATCTGCGAAGCTGAATATTTTAGCCTTTTACACGCAAGTAAACACTAAAATAAAAAAATTCATTAAATTCTAGAATCTAGGTGGAGAATTAATGAAAACGTTTATACACAAAATTTTCGTCTGTACTTTTTCCCATATTTTTTTTTTTTTATTAAATAAATGTAAAGTGGGCAAAGGTTTCAAAAAGTGTAGAGCCTAATTTTAATATCTAACTATATTTATCAATTGTCTGTCTGATTGATGATAAAAGGAAAGCTCTAGATAGCTGATATTTTATACAGCATTTATATTTTATGTCGCACGACGAGGTTTTCAAAAAATTCTTATTGCTTATTCTTATGAAAAATTAATGGAAAACGACGCTCTACAACTTGTATATAAAATTTGTATTAGTTTTTGGTTAAATAAGTGCTTAGTGTGAAAATAGTGTATGTGACAAATATTATATATATTTTTTTAATTAATTTGCAAGAATATATTACCTTATGATCCTATATTCGCCTGGTCTTAAACACAAATTTATAAACTTTCATAACAAATATAATTAAATATATGCATGTATGGCAATCAATCCATTTAAACTAAACAGCTACTATTTATGTGCCCATATTAATTTATATTTCCTTTCACACAGATACCCGATGCCTGGGGCACCATCAAGGTGCAGGCCAAGGGCGCCGGCTATGCCATCCTCCAGATGCATGTGCAGTACAATGTGGACATAGAAAAGTTCCAAACGAAGCCGCCGGTGCCAGCGTTCGGACTGCACACAAAAGCCATATTCCATGGCAGGAATCAGTCGCATATCTCCTACGTAGCGTGCCAAAAGTAAGTTGTCCTCACTGCAGTTTTCACTCTATAATAACCAAACGAATCCTTGCAGATGGGTGAACACACAGGAATCGGAGCGTTCGGGCATGGCTGTGCTGGATGTGGCGATACCCACTGGCTACTGGATACAGCAGCAAAAACTGGATAGCTATGTGCTGAGCAATCGTGTGCGCAATTTGCAACGTGCACGGTATCTGGAACGCAAGATTGTCTTCTACTTTGATTTTGTAAGTGACGGGAAATATTTATTAAATTTATATATTTTTATATTAAAATTAATATTTGTTAAATGTAGCTGGATCATGAGGACATCTGCGTTAACTTTACCATAGAGCGCTGGTATCCAGTGGCCAATATGTCGCGCTATCTGCCCGTGCGCATCTATGACTACTATGCGCCTGGTAAGCGATGGCTAAGAACAAACTTAATATATAATTTGAAATAATTCTCTCTTGTCATTCCACAGAGCGTTTCAACGAATCCATTTTCGATGCGCTGCCCACGTATCTGCTGAATATATGCGAGGTGTGCGGCAGTTCGCAGTGCCCATACTGTTCCATCTATAATATGGGCTGGCGTGCTTCCATGTCCGTATCGCTTTTGTTCTTTAGCGTGTTTATTTATCTGCTGCGCAGTCGTACGCATCTAGTGCTCAACACGCTCCATCTGCTCACCTAGAAGAGGCAAATGTCTAGCAGTCCAAAACCCCACACAAACAAATACACACACAAAATGCATGTTTAGCTCATCATTAGCTTTGAATTCGATTGAGTGTTGAGTTTTATAGTTCGTTTTATTTTCTAATTATTTTATTGTATTTTTGTTTTTACCTAAATTGCATTCCGTCCAATAATGCTACTGGCAGCATTTTTCTGTGTTCAATTGCTAGAGTTTTATTATTTTGTAATCGACGATTAAGCGTAATCTCTCGAAACATGTACAAAAAAAGAAAAAAACTAAAAACATCCAAATGGGCAAATTGGTTTTGTAATTTGACCGACCACACATTATAGACCCTATGAAGAATCAAAGTTGATGTACACAAACCATAACATATATAGCAATAGCATTTTAGTGTCTTAGCATTCAGTTATATTATAAGCTAAACGAATTGGATCCCGAATAGAGTCCTTGCCTTAACTCCAGCTGGGGCGCTGAAAGCGCCGCTTTAAATGAAATACGTCAAATGAAATAACGCAAATTGCCTTAAAATCACAAATTGCCTTTATTAGATTTTAGAAATCGATAGTGAATATACATATCTTTCTTTTTTAGTTTTTGATACAGCATGTCTATCAATATGAAATTTCTTATCTACACACATACATATATTTAATCGGAATGTTTATTTTTGTAAAAGATGATAATGAAGCGTTGAAAGCGACCGTCCAATACATTTATATTTTAAATGATGCAACAAATGAATCTAACTAGCTTTTAAGTTTAATACGTATTTGTATTTTTGACAAAAACTGTTTACGATATTGCTTTTTGTATATTATATACGAACTATATAGCCATGTACCGTGTAGCTAACGACTCGCAAAAATCAAGTACTCCGTCCCTCCTTAATGGTAAGAGAATGTAATGAATCTATCAAGTGAAATATATATTGTATTTTACGTTTTTTTATGTACCGAGAATAAACTAAAATAAATTAAAATTTAACAATAAATTTTATTTACTGCTGCAAAATAATTGGAATTGAAGAAGGAATAAAAAAGACATATTTTTATTTACAAATCTGCATTAATTGTTAATGTTATTCATTAAATTGTTCGATAAATGCTATATTATACAATAATACAAAATGCTAAAATACAAAAATCACATAAAATAAATTCTACGTTTTACGAAAACTAAGTAATATTGGTGAAATGGCCTCCAAACAATCCATGATATCCTTGCGCGATTTGGCGCCGGTAAAGACGATCTTGCCATTGACAAATATGAGCAGCACAATACGCGGTTTGACCATGCGATAGATGAGACCCGGAAACATTTCCGGCTCGTAGGAGCTGAACTGTCCGTGCACCTGATTTAGATTCTCCAAGCGTATGGGAAAACGCAGATCGACAGTGGCCACAATATTTTGCAGCTTGTAGTCTACGAACTTGACCGGGAAGCCGAGTTTTTGCAGGATTCGCGCAAACTTACGGGAGCCCATATTCGCCTCCGTTTCGTTGCGGGCGCCCGTGCAGATCACTTTGCCGGTGCGAAAGATGAGCGCCGTGCAGCGAGGGGAATGCATGCGCATGATAACGCCCCGGAAGCGCTTTGGCGTATACTCCGAGTTGCGTGTGCGCGAATTGATAGTCTTCAAGTCCAGTTCACAGTCCACAGAAAAGGTAGCCACAATATTTCTAAAAGCAAAACCTTAAGACATGGCCACAAGAGCTGTTTTAGCGATAGCTTACTGTAATTTGATTTCATGTTGCGCATCCTTGGGCTCGGTCAGCACGGCCGGTTGTTGCGGCTGGAGTGCGCTGTGTGGATTGCTGCTGTTATTTGAGGTTGACGCATTGGGATCCGGGTCAGCAATTTTAAAATGAAATTGCATCTTCTTTTAATTCAGTTTTATAACTTAACTGCAACCAGAATAGAGAGAGAGATTAGAGAGCTAAACAAAAACACGCTACGCTAACAGTGTTGTCCTATTGCCGCAAAATGGAGAAAATGTCAGTGCTCATGCTATGCGAGAATTTGTCAATAACATAGTAAGCGTCGCCTATTTATTTATGTAGGCAATAGAAAACCTAATCATATTTGTACGCATTATGATTTTAATCAAATGTACTTAAATTTAATATTAATTTTTGTGAAAATTTGCAAATCAGTTTACCAACACTGCACAGCTGTGCACGAAAGGTGTGTCACACAACTCTCAAAAATTATACGTCTTCCATTTTCGTTACATACGTAAACAAAGAATACGCCACAACAAAACTAACGCTAAAGCAAGCGCCAAAGCAAGTGCACCGCTGACAGTCGCAAAGCAATCGAACTTAAAGAAGAAGAAAAGCGAGACCAAAAAAAAGGGACGTCAGAGTTAAAAAAATGTCGGCGCATAGCGGAGGTACGGATTGGAACTCGGTTGTAAAACCACTTTTATCAAACCGTACAAGCGCTTTAAACAAAAATGAAATATCAAATTTACTAAAAGCGATTACGAGATGGTGAGTTCACATTAAATGAATACTGAAAATTGCGATTATAATATCAAATGGCGCAGTTGAAAAATTCGCTTGCAAGGTGACTTGCAAAATTAAATATGGCGACCCGCAGTGTGATGAAACTTTTTAAGTTTGGCCAATTCGATATTTTGTTAATTTTCCCAATTTGATTTTTGCAGTGAACATGACTTTTTCGATGATGAAAGCAATTACACACAATTTTACACAGCATTTGCGGCTCTGGCGGCCGATAAGCTCATGCAAATCAAGTCAAGTAAGTGTCGCTCCCCTGCTGCCCCGTAATGATTTTTTTTTTTACTTTACGAGCGCAACAAAAGAGAATTTGCTAGAGAAATGCATTGGAACGCATGACTCACGCAATATGTTTTTATTTATATATGCGCACACTCAGTTTTGCTTTGTTTGTGTGTGTTATATTTATTTATTTATATTGTGGATCTGTTTTTTTCCCCAGTATGCCAGACGCAAATTTCTCAGCTGCACGATGCCAGTGCGGTGCTCATACGCTTCATACTCTTCCGGCTGTCGAAAGTCTCTGTATACGAGATCAAATGGCTGCTGGTCGCACTAAAAATGCTGTGCGAAGGTCGCGAGAGCGTCACCAATGGCGGCTCGACGGGCACCACACAGTTCGATTACAATGCCGTGGCGGCGATCATGAAGAGCGCCAAGCATCCGGAGTCGAGCAGCAAGAGCATCGGCAGCAGCAGCAGCAGCAGCGTGGCCAGCACTGGTCAGGCTAGCACCGAAAAGGATTCGCCCAAATCTGAGATAAAGCGCTCGCGCTCAGATCTCTCAACAGTTATATTGCAACAGTTGCTGGCGCCACTGGAGCCCGGTAAAATGACCTGGGTGCCATTGAGTGAGGAGATCAGCGATTGCACCGTAAGCAATTGATAATGGTTATTTTATTATACTCTTGTTTAATACTCCATGTGAAATGCATTGTTAAAGGCATCTGCTACTCCATAGCCTATGTACATTTACTCTTAAGCAGCACTATGGGGTTAATCCTTGATACAGCCTTAACCGTTCGTACACTGGTCTCTTAGTTTCTAAGTAGTTTAACTACAATAACGACCACTACACAGGGTCAGGTCAAAAATGTTGTTCCGATTAGACAATTTATTTGTTTTTATATTTTAAACATAAAAATTATCGATTTTTAAGCTTTGCGTATAGATGCGATTATTTGCAGCAGGTAGAGTATGTAGTATGTCGGAGTCTATCCAGTCGGAGCACTATATAATCTCATAGGAACGATCTGTTAAAAAAGAATTTCTTATATATACAACTTTTTTAAATTTAAAGAGATTTTAACCAAACTCACCCGTTACGAATTTTATTATGATCCTTTTATGAAAGCTAATACTTCGCAACATTAAATCATCTAATAGAAATAATCGGTCGTAAATGTATTAAATATATTTCACATTTTTTGTTTTTTGAAAATATATAATTTTATTATATAGCTGACAGGGCAACAATTAGCTATAAAATCAGTTCCCATATGATAACTATTTTGTTGTTTAAGATATATTTACCAAAAGATTTTGTGTTGCTAATATTTAAACAAAAGTTTATCAAAACGAAAATTACAATAAATTTTAGGAATAGTTGAAATATTTATTTGTATATATCTATAATGCACATCTGAAGTTCTTGTTTTCCTTAGATTTATTTGCTGATTTTTATTGATTTATTGCTCCATTCAATTTGTTAATCCTAATAATCTTCTTTATCGCGCAGGAACAATTACTGACAGCCAATGTGGAGTACTTTCAGGAACAAAACGGAGTGGACACGCTGCTCGACGTGGGCATTGGCCTGCCCATACTGAATCGTTATCGCTCCAAATACCAGGAGGCAATTGTGGGCGGCAAGACGCTGTATCTGCCGTTAACCCAAGTGGAGGCCAGCACTGTCAAGTCGGCCATGGCGCATATGCTAACCGATCTGTCCATACTGGGACAGGCGCACTCGCTGATCGCACTGCAGCCGCTGACGCCGAGTCGCATCGAGAAGCTGTCAATGTGCGGCATCGCAGCACTCTACAATGCTGTGCTCACCTCCATAGCGGCCAGTGTGCTGAGCATGTGCCAGGCGAGCGGTGGATCCCAGAAGCAGCAGCCGGCCGCTGCATCGACCAGCCAAGGCAGCGGCGCCGGCGGCGGTAACAGCAATGTTTCATCCAACGCCAAGGATCACGATGATTTCGAGGAACAGGCCTGCACCATTGTGAACAAGGCTCTGGAGATCTATACGAGCATTGGCGATATGTTTAAGGCCTCGGCCCGCATGCATGTCTATCAGAATCATTTGTGCTACGGCTCGTGGCTGCTCATCAGTGGCATTCAGGGCGCCATGGGCGCATCTGGCAGCAGCACGGCAACGGGCAAAACTGCGTCCAGCACAGGCGAACAAGCAACTGCCGCGCCCAGCACGCCCATAGCGCGTGTGAATCTGTTCAAAGTGCAGCAGGGATTTGGCGAGCTCAACGCAGCCATAGCTAATCATAGTATTAAGCTGCTCTCCGAGCTAATCGATGATCTGAAAATCGAATCTGCCTGCGGCACTGCGCCCGCGAATGCCTCCAGCAGCAGCAGCTGCTTGGACGTGGAACCGGCACAATTTGACATACTGCAAAATTACACGGCACTGCAGCGTATTGTGCGCGTCTTGAACACCGCCACCCTGCATCAGCTTTTCACCTTCCTGGCAACGGTCGCCTACCGCAAGGCCTGCACCTTGAAACGTGCCAATACCAAAGATCGCACCGAATGCGAACCGATTAGTTATTCCGATTCGACGACATATTTCAACGATTCGCTCTCCTGTTCGGACAACTCGGAGGAGGATGACAGCGAAAGCTATTTGGGCCATTGGTTCAAGGAGACCCTGTCGCCGGAAACCCATGACGATAATGCCAATACGTGCACCCAGGAGCGCAGCGGTGAACAAAAATCAGCGCTAGTTCCGAAATTGGACGAACCGCATGAATATCTGGACTTGGCCGCAGATATATTCTGTTTCCTGGATCAATTCTTGGCCAATCGATATGCGTACATGCAGCGCTATGTGAAGGCTGGAGTCAGTGATCAGCAAATGCTGCTCATGGCCAATATTATCAAAGACTTTGATCGTGATGTTATGCGTCAGGAGGCTAGTGGCGTCAACGCGGGCGGTGCTGGTGAAGGCAGCTGTTCCAATTGGCAAACGGCCATGATACGCTTCTCGGGCGCTGCAGGACGCTACATACACAACTTGATCTCGACATCGTTGCTCTCGGAGCAGCTACAATCGAATCTGTTGCAGCATTTGTCCATCTCGCCGTGGTCCACGGATACCAACAGTTGGCCACTGCAAGTCTATCCCAGCACATTGTCTGTGCTCGTCCAGATACTGTTGCTGAAGCCCACCCAGGAGAAGGAGGCGGCCTGCCTGTCCGTCTGGCATCGACTGATCAACACCCTCGTCGAGGGCGTCTGTTCGGCGACCAATGCCAGCGATACGGACTATGAGGATTTGAATATTGAGCATGCGCAGCTGTTGCTCTTTTTGTTCCACTCGCTAAATCTGATGCAGAAGAAATCGATACTGCTGCTCACCGCTGGGGGCGTCATACGCTGCGCCGATGTCTGTCGCGGCATCAGCGCTGAGCGGCCCGTGCGCAATAGCCAAATGATGCTACTCAGCCGTCTGCTGCTCTTTTTGGAGTATCTGATGAAGCATCTGTACAACGCACCGCCCGAGCTGCTCGATCAGGTGCGCTGGAATCTGTTTAGCGTGAGCAGCATGCCGGATACGCAAAAGATTACGGATCTGCTTAATAGTCGCACCAAACTGACCACCTATTGCCGTCAGGATATTGAGGACAAGTTTCGCAATTCTTCAGTGGGCGACATGAACTCAAGTTAGGCGCGATTCTGTTCTATTCCTATTGTACAATTTAACTACTTCTATAATCATGTTTTGCAGGCATTCGACCCACCTTCTACTCGCTGGTCACTACTGATCCAGCGAAGCCGTACTGGGCGCAGGAATTCAAATTGGATGGTCTAGCCTGGAATTTTATTCTATGCACACCCGATAAGCTCAAATATCCATTGCTGGTGGATGCTCTCATTGATATACTGGCCATAACGGACATGTCAGCTCACACCAGGGACAAGGAAAACCTACATAATCTTTGCGCTATGCAGTATTGCTTCAGCATCACCTGGAAACTGCTGCTTGGCCTACCGCCATCCACATCACACGTGGAATCGTTGAAGGTGGAGCGTGCGCCCAATCTCCATTCGCTGCTTTGGAGCATTCGCTGCCCGTTGGCCCGTTCGCACTACCTCGTGGTCAACAGTCTCATCAAGCAGGGCATGTACACACAGTACGCGGAGTCGTTGTGGGCGCAGGTTGGCGATCACACTGCGGACATACGCTACAGCATCAAACAGACCATGCTGGGCGTAGAGGCGTTCAATAAGCAGCTTAAGAAAGGTATAAACAGAAAGAATATTTAAAATTAGATATATTGCCGCTATGGGCAGTATATTTTTATATCTTTGTACTGTTTTGCAATGAGAATTTGCAATTTGTGTATATAAATTTTGTGTACATCGCAATTTTTATTTGTGTATATCGCGAAAATCTAGAAATGTTCTATTAAAGAACTAAATTGACAAAATGTTGACAGGCAGATTAAAATTCCCTGCATATTTATTGCAGTCACAGTTTGAAAGTAACTGCTTAGAACTAACAGTTTCAGAGCAAAAAGTATTATACTCATAAAGGGCGTGTTTAAGTCTGCTTTCATCTGTGAAAAGAGTATTGGACAGTCGTTGATATCCGATTGTAACGTTATTTAGTTACACCATATTTTCATGCAAAAGTTTTTCACTTCATCCGATCGTTTCTATGGAAACTTATTATATAGTTGTTTATACAAATTTTCACGTATTTCAATATTATCTTAATTTTTTAACCGACTGTTCCAATGGCAACACTATATTATATATTGCCCCGATCCGTCCAACTTGCACATATCTATCTATCTTTTCCTTATTTCACCTTGAATGATATATTTATGTTTATATTCCTTGACACTCACCCTGATTAATATTTATATATATTTCCTGCTTAGCCTCACCAAATCCTCGTCTCTCCGATCTGATTCTCCTCGATGCCGTGGTTGCGCACATGCAGGCTGTTGCCTGGGCCGATAAGGAGGGCTTCAAGTTGCATCGCAAGGAGAGCGACAGCGACAGCATCACATCCGAAAGTCGCGAACGTGAGAACTCAGGCGCCGCCACCGATCCGGAGGTTTACTCCTCCAGCGAATCGATCGATGATCATCAATCCAAGTTAACCGAGGAGAACATACTCACGCCGGGTGAGCTGCTCGAGCGCACACAGCTTAGCAATGAGCTGCTGGTCAAGCTGATGGAGGCCTACGGTCTAATCTCGCATATTGTGCGCGCCCAGATGTTGAAGCAACTGTCCAGCAGCACGCCGGAGCAGGCACTCAATCTCATTGTGCCCATTGTGAGCGACAAGCCGGCGATTATGCTGGAGCTGCACATGGCTTTTCTGAAACTGCTGCCGAACGAGGACAAACAGCTGATAGCCAACGAGTGGCCCAAGTGTCTGCTGGTCAACGACGATGCCTTCAATGGCAAACAGCATCCGGTGGAGCCCTACACGCTGAACGTGATCGATGCGCACATCACCGAGCTGACCAAGTCCACGACATACACAACGCTGCACACGCTGAAGCATTGCCTGAAATCGATTCTCAATCTGCTCGAACTGATGCTGCCCTATTGCACGGCCATTAGCGAGGTGGAGATGAAGCTGAAGCCAATGCTAATCGCTTCCATGATGGACATGCGCACCGATTATCTGCAGAGCCAGAGCGAACAGTGCCTGCGCGAAATGCTGCACGGCTTGACCAACGAGGCGCACAAGCAGCTGCTATTCGAGCACATGATCGGACACTGCTACCACATGCTGATTGACTTTGCCGCCGAGCTCAAGCAGCCATCGTCGTTGCCTGCCACTGAACAGGAGCAGCGTGCGCTCTTCAACGAATCCATGTTGTTTGCCGTGCTCAAGACCATGATTAAAATGCTGGACGTGTCTACGGCTGTGCAGGCCATGCGCCAGTTCTTCAAGGAGCAGCGCGGCGGCAGTTTAACCACCTTGCTGCTCTCCTTTACGGGCACCACGTTGCCGCTGAGCTATGCCCGCAAAATGCTGCAGTTTGTGGAGCGTCTGTTTGAGCAGGCGGCCCAGTTGGAGGCACATTTCCCGCACGAGGAGCTGGTTGAATGCTTCGCCGAGCTGGCCAGCGTGGATGTGGCACGTCTGAAGCTCTGGCTGGCGCACATCATATACGGACCGAATGTGGTCAGCGCCGCGGCCAACAACAGCAGCTGCGAGGCCTCGTGCAAGCTCCTGACCAGCATTATGCAGCCCTCGAGCAGCTCGAGCAGCAATGCACAGACGCCCACCAATATGGCCACGGTTTCGGCCATGCCCAGCATATCGGATCAACTGGACGCCATGGACATCGACTATGATTGCGCGGGCGCTGGCAATGCGGCACCAAATACATCGCAAATCCTGAGTCTCTGGCAGGGCAACAATCAGCCCAATAACCAATCGGAGGATTCCTCGCAGGCCTGCGATCAGCAAAGCGCCAGCGCCAACGTCCAGCCACGCAACGGTTCGCTGCTGTTGAGCTTCATCAAGTCGCTGGTGCGCGAACAGCCGGCGGCGGCACAGTTGGCGCCGCCGCTCTTCCAGGCGCTGCTCCAGCTGGGCCAGACGCTCATAACGCCGCCCCAGGATGGCTGCGATTTTGCAGATGTGCTGCAGATAATGGTAACGCTGGCGGATGCAGCGCCCGCACGCGGTCACGTGGCGCTGTTCAATACAACGCTGCTCTGGCTGGAGCTGGCCAAGCTGCAGCTGCCGGACAAGCAGCTGCGTCATGCGGAGAATGTGAGCGCTCTGCTGCGCTACCTAAGCGAGCTGCTCCAAGGCATTGGCTATCGGGGCAGCAGGCAGCATATGCCGCCCTGGGATGATGAACTCCAATCGGACATTGATGAGCTGTACGATGAGCTGGTGGATGAGCAGCAGGAGCAGGATTCGCTGCTCGATGACTCCGACGAGGATACGCTGAACAACAAGCTATGCACGTTCTCGCAAACCCAAAAGGAGTTCATGAATCAACATTGGTATCATTGCCACACCTGCAACATGATCAACACCGTTGGCGTTTGCTCCGTTTGCGCCCGGGTCTGTCACAAGGGTCACGATGTCAGCTATGCCAAATATGGCAATTTCTTTTGCGATTGCGGCGCCAAGGAGGATGGCTCCTGTCAGGCGCTTAGCCGCCGTCTGCCCACCAGCGGCTGTGATGCACGCGATGGCTATGTCTCTGCCCATATGAGTCTGTTGGCCGCCGGCAAGAAGCGCCAGTCGCCGCCCACACAAATCCGCAAGGAGTCGCTGAGCAATGAGCGCATTGCCCTGCTCGGCAAATTGCTGGAGCCGCATCGCGAGGCACTGCAGCATCCGGATCAATGGCTACTCGTCGTCCGCTGCATTCTGGAGTATTTCGATGTGCTGTTGCCGTCGATTCGCGAGAATTGCACGCTCTACTCGATCGTGGGCTGTCACAAGCGCGCTACGGCCGCTTTGGAGCGACTGCATCAGCTAGAGCAGAGTTTCCAGGTGCGTATTTAGTTAGATTGTACCCATTAATAGAATGTTTCCACGTATGCTAATGCTTTTAAATATCAGAAGAAGCATTTCCGGCAGCATCAGCGAATTTCTATTGGCTAGAGTCCCTAGAATCGATATATATCGATTTCCATGCTCACTATTTTAGACATATTTTTTGAGATTTTAAGAGCTAGATATTTTTATTTTCGAAAGTCTGTAAATGTTCAATTCTCACTCACTTTTACGACGCGCCAAGCAGCGATCTCGTAAACTACAAAAGCCAGAGACCTAAACTTTTCGACTATAAATTCTCCCATTCCATACGCAAAGCAAGATTATAATTTTTTATTGACATCTGGCCCCATTTCATTAAAATCGATAAATATCGATTTATCAACATCATTTTCTTAGCATATCTCGAAAACTATGACAGCTAGAGCCAGCCAATTTGTTTAAGTATGTTCTCGTAAAGTATACGCCGATCAAGAATATTTCACTTTTTAAATACCTCCCCCCAAGCGCCCCAAAATTGGTAAAATCGCAATTTAAGTAGTGCAACTTTACGCTTTGGCTTGTACATAGATTTGGCTGCTCCTTTTAAGTTCTGAATATTTCATAAAGATCAGTCGATTAATTTAGAAGCTGTTCGAGAACTTGTGTTTTTTTTTTTGTGTATGTATGAATGCGGGGGGGTTAAATTGTTTGGAACGTTATCTCGCAGCTGAGTTCAGGGTATCTTACTTGTTTTACTTATCCACATATTAATACTATTTTATTTTTTAGGTCACAGATCAGCTAATGTTCGCCACATTGGGCTCTCAGGAGGGTGCCTTTGAGAATGTGCGCATGAACTACTCGGGCGATCAGGGCCAAACGATTAAACACCTCATCTCGTCGGGCGTAGTGCGCCGTGTCGCCTTTTGCTGCCTGTCATCGCCGCATGGCAGACGCCAGCAGCTGGCCGTGTCCCATGAGAAGGGCAAGGTGACCATATTGCAGCTGTCGGCGCTGCTGAAGCAGGCGGATGCCTCCAAGCGTAAGCTGACGCTCACCCAGCTCAGTTCGGCGCCGATTGCGTGCACGGTGCTCTCGCTGGCCGCCAATCCGTGCAACGAGGATTGCTTGGCCGTGTGCGGTCTGAAGGAGTGCCATGTGCTCACCTTCTCCAGCAGCGGCAGCACCAACGAGCACATCGTGGTCACGCCACAGCTGGACAATGGCAACTATATCAAGAAGGCCGTGTGGCTGCCTGGCTCACAGACCCTGCTGGCGCTGGTCACCTCGGACTATGTCAAGATCTACGATCTCGCCCTGGATGCGTATAGTCCGAAATATTATTATCTTGTGGCTGTGGGAAAGATACGCGATTGCACCTTCATCTACCAGGAGGGCGCCTACTATATGCTGACCTTTGCCAGCAGCGGCTATATCTATTATCAGTCTCTCGACGAACAGAGCCTCGCCGTGCATGGTGATTTCTATGTGACCAATACCCTGGAGCTGAGCCATCATCATATTAAGGATGTTAATGGTCAAGTGGGCGGCGGCGGCGTCTCCATTTACTATTCGCACGCGCTGCAGTTGCTCTTCTACAGCTATGCGTCGGGTCGCAGCTTTGTCTCCCCGTTGACAAATGTGAATCAGGGCGTTAAGGGCATCTATCATCTGGACACCAATTCGGCCGTTAGCAAATCCTCATCGAAGGGCCCGCTACAGCCGCTGGTCCAATGGACCGAGGTAGCCGGACATCCCGGCCTAATTTATGCCAACATGCAGACCTCAAACAATCCAATTATATTAATGGTCACCCCCGAGCTCATCTACATGCAGGAGATCAAGGCACAGTCGGCCAAGTCGCGCATCATGGATGTGGTGGGCATACGCCATTCCGTGGCCGGCACCGAGAAGACGACGTTGCTGCTGCTCTGCGAGGATGGCAGTCTGCGCATCTTCTCCGCCCAGCCGGAGCACACCAGCTTCTGGCTGTCGCCGCGCGTACAGCCGCTGGGCAATCAGCTGTATTCCGCCACGCTGCTGGCGAAGAGTGGCAGCAATATATCCGCCGCCAGTCCCAAGGCGACCAAACCGAACAAATTGCCGCGCAAATCCGGCGGTGCACAGCAAAAACAATTGACAGCTGGCGGAGTGCCCGTGTTTCCCATTGATTTCTTCGAGCATTGCAACATGCTGGCCGATGTGGAGTTTGGCGGCAATGATCTGCTCCAGATATACAACAAGCAGAAGCTGAAGACACGTCTCTTCTCGACGGGCATGTTTGTGGCCAGCACGCGTATTAACGGCTTCACGCTGGAGGTGCTCAACAATGATCCGAACGTGGTCATGGTGGGCATACGCGTCCTGCTGGGCACACAGGACACGCAACGTGCTCCGCAGTCGGTTAGCGTCCTGGGACGGACAATACCGACGCCGGTGCGACGGGCCCGCTGGTTCGATATACCTCTGACGCGTGAGGAGATGCTGCAATCGGATAAGCTGCTCAAGGTGTGCTTTGCCAAATCCCAGGATCCGGAGCATGTGACGCTGCTCGACTGCATTGAGGTGTATGGCAAGTCCAAGGAGCTGGTTGGCTGGCCGGATGATAGTGAGGAGCTGCCGGCCACAGTGGGTGGCGCCAGTGCAGCGACGGCGGTTGCCTCGCCCGCCAGTGTGGCCAACTTTGGTGAAGGCTTCAATTCGATCACCCAACTGGATCGCATGTGCACCCATCTGCTGGAGGTGCTCGACTGTGCGCTCCATCTGCTGGGCAATGGTGGTGCCGTCGCGTCGGCCATGCGCCATAAGGCAGTCAAGACGGCCAGCGCCCTATTGCTGCTGCCCACACCGAATCCGGTGCAGACCCAGGCACGCTACGTGCTGGCCACGATGTACGGCAGCCGCAGTGCCTATCATGGCTATAAGGATAGCGTGCTGCTGCAATTTGTGCACGGCGAGCTGCAGGCAATGCAGCCGAAGCTAACACAACTGGACACGCTGCAGGACATCGATCCGGAGGCCTTCTATCGGCTCATACTGCTGGTGCGCGGCATTGCCAATGCGCGTCCACTGTCGCTGGCGAAGATTTGTGCCGAGTGCAGCTATGATATTGTGCCCGCCCTGATGGCCATTGTGCTGGAGCTGCACAAGGTGACGCCGGCCCTGGATGAGCCCACGAATATTGTGCGACGCGGCCTCTGCCAGACGGAGACCATTGTCCACTGCCTGGTGGAGATCATGTACGGCCTGGCGCTGGCCGATGCCAACCAGGTGGGACGCATGACCAAATACTTTATCGAGCTGCTCAAGCACGACGCGAGCGTGATCAGCCACAGCGCCAAGGAGGCGCTCATTCTGCTGCTCAGTTCGCGCATGAAGCGACGCAAAGTGGCCGTTGTGACCACGCCACCTGCCTGTTCCACACCGACGCCCTCAACGTCGGCCATCAGCAGCAGCAATCTGATCGCTTTGCAGGGCGCCGCCTCGCAGGCGGCCAACGACATAATTGAGGAGGCCGCCGCAGCGGCTGTTGACGCATCCGCCGCTGTTGCCGCCAATGCTGATGTGCTCATGGAGCAGGAGGGCGCGGGCGTTAATCAGCAGCAGCAGCAGCAACAACAACAGCAGCAACAGCAGCTGCTCAATCTGGAGGCATTCATGGGCGGCGGCTTTCCACGGCTGCTCGGCCTGCCCGAAGATGCGGACGATGAGGCCATCATGGACATAGCCATTGCGCTCAGTCTGCAGCAGCATGGCGGCGATGCGAATGCCCTGCAATCTCTGCAGCAGGGCTTGGCCAATTTACAGGGTATACGGCTGGGCTCAGCGGCCGCGGCAAATGTGGCCGCCAGCGGCGATGCTGCCGGCTCCGATGATGATGAGGGCTCCAATGTGGCCACCGATGGCTCAACGTTGCGCACCTCGCCGGCCGAGCCAGCGGGCAGCGGCGGCTCCGAGAGCGGCGGCAGCGGTGTCGAAAGCATCGGCGGCACCTCAGCGCGCAGCAGCAATTTTGGCGACCATGCGAATGCCTCGCCGCCGCGCCAGAGCAAGGATCAGGAGCAGCCGGGCACGAGCAGCGGCTGTGTCGCCGCATTCAGCACCATGAGCAGCAGCGAGGACATCGAGATCAATGAGGACGAGAAGCTAAGCAAACTGCACGACTTAAGGTGAGCTAAAACTCAATACGCAAAAGTAATCTTGAGGAAGCAAAAAGTCATTTCCCATAAGCATCTGTTCTAAGAAATTATCTGTGATTATTTAGGATACAATTTAAACTGGACTTTAGCGCGAAAATAGCGTTTTCTGATTTCAATACAGAGATGATCTAAAGGTTAAAGCATTAACGAAATGCCTTTCCTTATCAAAATCGGTTCAGTTTTGCCAAAGTTATGTTAGTTTTAAATTTGTACCCAAGGGTACGTATAATTATTTAGGGTACAATTACAAGATAAGTTTGAAACAAAATCTGTTAAGTTTTGTCAAAGTTACGGGTGTTTAAAGTTTTCACCTTTGCCCAAATATAAAATGTTGGGTAATAATATAACATGAATTCGGACCAAAAATTGTGTTACCAGATTTGAATGCAGAATTAATCTAGAAACCAAACCAGTAACAAAAAGTCATTTCACATCAAAATTGATTCAGTTTTGCCAAAGTTATGGTAGTTTACAAATTAAGCCCATTTCCATTTCCCATATCCGGATTTTAATGCAGAATTATTCTACTAGCCAAACCATTTACAAAAAGTCTATACGCATAAGAATCGATTCAGTTTCTCCAAAGTTAAGGTAGTCTAACATTTACAGCTAGAGGTAAACATTTGTAGGTAAAAATATAACATTTATTTGGACCAAAAATGGTAGAGCCAGATTTAAATGCATTATAGACCATGGAGAATTTCAAAATCGGTTTACTTTTGATAAAGTTATGATTCTTCTAATAACGGTCTAGTGTCTTTATGATTAACTCATAATAATATTATTATCAATTAAATCCGTCTATAGAATTGCAGTGCTGGAGAGCATAATCGAGCATCTGGGCACCTTTGATCTGTGCAATGGCCTGCAGGCTATACCGCTGATTCAGGTGATACTAATGCTGACTACAGATCTCAATGGCAACAACGAACGGGATCAGCAGGTGCTGCAGGATCTGCTTGCCGCGCTGGTGGAGTATGTGGAGATAGGCAAACGTGGCGCTGCCACCAGGGTAAATCGCAATTGCAACAATAGCTCTCGAAATACAATAAATTAAACGATCTTCCTTTTTATATATTACAGATGGAAACCAAGTGTCCCGGCAATGAGGTGCGTCTCGCATTGCTCTCGCTCTTCGGCGTCATGATGGGCAAAACCAAATCGAAGCAAACGGGCACCACATCGCCGCCACATCAGTTCAAGGATAACAGCTCCTTTGTGGCCGGCACCACGGCGAATGTGCTGAGCAAAAGCGGTGCCTTTGTCTATGCTCTGGAGGCGCTCAACACACTGTTGGTGCACTGGAAACAGGTGCTTGGCGATCCCTACGCTGCCGGCGGCGCTGGAGCCACCCAGGCGGCAAGTGGCATAATTACCGGCACCGGTACAGCCGGACAGCTATTGAAGCCGATCAAACATGGACCCAAGCCAGACATATCGATACTCATACCACACAACTATTTGAAAAACTATCCGGATATTTTTGAATCGTACGATTCACTGCTCACGGAGATCATTGTCCGTCTGCCGTATCAGATATTACGGCTGAGCAGCGCCCATCCGGATAACTATGACAGCGGCTTCTGTGAGGCAATGACCTTCACGCTCTGCGAGTACATGATGCTTAATCTGAATGCGCTGCTGCGTCGCCAGGTGCGCAAGCTGCTGATGTACATCTGCGGCAGCAAGGAGAAATTCCGCATGTATCGCGATGGCCACTCGCTAGACGCGCACTTCCGTGTGGTGAAGCGCGTCTGCAGCATAGTCAGCAGCAAGGTGAGCATTCAATTGGGTACATTTCTTTAGAGGATTAGGTAAATGTTGTTTTGTTGCCTTCACAGAACGGCGCTCCTTATAACGCCAGTCCGCCGCTGCTCAGCTACGATGCGCTGGTGGAGCTAACGGAGCATTTGCGCACCTGTCAGGAGATTAGCCAAATGCGCACCGGCAATTGGCAAAAGTTCTGCGTGGTGCACGAGGATGCGCTGGCCATGCTAATGGAGATTGCCTGCTATCAGCTGGACGATGGCGTTTCGCCCATTATTATTCAGCTTTTACAAGCGGCCGTTTGCAATATAACCCAACCCATAGCTGGCATCAAGCAGCAGCAGCAGCAGCAAACGCAACAGGCCTCGACGAGCAGCAAGCTGCGCAGTGATCGGGAGAAGAGCGAGGACACCGATACCGCCTATTATTCCAAATTTGATCCGGCCCAGTGCAGCACATTCGTGCATCAGATCTTTCGCTATGCCAGCGATGCGCTCATCATACGCTTTGTGCGCATCTTCCTGCTGGAGAACAATGTTAGCCAGCTGCGCTGGCAGGCGCACAGCTTCATGACGGGTCTCTTCGAGCATGCCAACGAGCGTCAGCGCGAGAAGTTGCTCACCATCTTCTGGAATCTGTGGCCCCTGGTGCCCAGCTATGGTCGTCGTACGGCTCAATTCGTTGATCTGCTCGGCTATTTGACGCTCAGCACGCGCAGCATTACGGAACGTTTGCCGGAGTTTGTGTCTCGTGCCGTTGAGGTGCTGCGCCAGCAGAATGAGCTGATCTGCAAGCATCCAAATGCGCCCATCTATACAACTCTGGAGTCCATACTGCAGGTGAGTTGAGGGCATATTGAAAATAAAATCAGAGCACTTCAGTTAAGCGGGATCAATTAGAAGATACCGTGTATTTAGCTGCGCAACCTATTAAACAAAACTTCTGGAAATCGATATTTATCGATTTCGTGAATATCGATTTCGGGAAAATGGGTTGCTAAACTTGATGTGTGTTCACATTTCGAAAAATTGTTATATCTAGCATTTAATAATAAAATATTAGATATGTCCCTAAAAACATAGACAAAAATCGATAGTTATCGATTTTAGGAAAACGAGCAGTTATAAACAAAAAAAATAGATAAACTTAAATCGAAACAGAAAAGTCCAAGCAATTGAATTACATTCAAATATTTACAAAACAAAATTTTGGACATATTTATTTAATAGTTAATTAATAGTTATTAATTAAATCTAAACCAAATTGAATGCAGGTAAATGGCTACTACTTGGAATCGGAGCCGTGCTTGGTGTGCAACAATCCGGAGGTGCCCATGGCGAACATTAAGCTGCCCTCGGTCAAGTCGGACTCGAAGTACACCACCACCACCATGATCTACAAGCTGGTGCAATGCCACACCATATCCAAGCTGATTGTGCGCATTGCCGATCTCAAGCGCTCCAAAATGGTGCGCACCATCAACGTCTACTACAACAATCGCAGCGTTCAGGCCGTTGTCGAGCTCAAGAATCGACCGGCGCTGTGGCACAAGGCGCGTTCCGTCTCGCTGCAGTCGGGCCAGACGGAGCTCAAGATTGATTTTCCGCTGCCGATTACCGCGTGCAATCTGATGATCGAATTTGCAGACTTTTACGAGACAGTCAGCGGTTCCAGCGAGAATTTGCAGTGTCCACGCTGCAGTGCAGCGGTGCCCGCATATCCGGGCGTTTGTGGCAACTGCGGGGAGAATGTGTTCCAGTGCCACAAGTGTCGCGCCATCAACTACGATGAGAAGGATCCGTTCTTGTGCCACTCGTGCGGCTTCTGCAAGTATGCCAAATTTGATTTTAGCATGTATGCGCGCGTCTGTTGCGCCGTCGATCCCATCGAATCCGCCGAGGACCGCGCCAAGACTGTCCAGTTGATACATAGTTCGCTGGAGCGTGCCGATCGCATCTATCGCCAGCTGTTGGCCAACAAGCAAATGCTCGAGCTGCTCATCCAAAAGGTCGCCGAGCATCGCAGCAGCGATCGCCTCGTCGAGGACAATATGGGCAGCGTGCACAGCACCTCGATGGTGAACAAGATCATACAGCTGCTCGCCCAGAAATACTGCGTAGAGTCGCGCACCAGCTTCGAGGAGCTGAGCAAGATTGTGCAAAAGGTCAAGGCATGTCGCAGGTGAGTGTTAGAATCCTGTCTTTTCTTTAACATTTTACTAACTTCCTGCTTTCGTTTCCAGCGAACTTGTTGCCTACGATCGCCAGCAACAGGATCAGCCGGCAGTCAGTATGCCTTCGGGCGCCGAGTCGCCGCACACAACGAATCGCTGCTACGGCTGCGCCCTGGCCTCCACCGAGCAGTGCCTCACGCTGCTGCGCGCCATGGCCTACAATTATGACTGTCGCGTCGGCCTCTACAGCCAGGGCCTGGTCGCCGAGCTGGCCGAGCACAATCTGCGTCGCGGCACGCCACAAATCCAGGAGGAAGTGCGCAATCTGTTGGTCGTACTGACCAAGGATAACGCGGAGGCCTGCATGCATCTCCTGCAGCTGGTTACGACGCGTGTGAAGAATGCGCTAATGGGCGCCATACCGCTGATTAGTCTGGAGGCGGCTGTGCACCAGGAGATGACGCTGCTGGAGGTGCTGCTGGGGCAGGATGATGTGTGCTGGGAGTACAAGCTAAAGGTCATCTTTGAGCTGTTCATCAGCAACTGTCGGTAGGTGGTTTTAATTGGTGCCAACCATTATTTTGCTTCAACTGTATGTAACAGGCAGAAGAAAGCATCTCCGACCCCATAAAGTACATGTGCTTGGTCAGGACCACGAGTTGTGTCGATCCGTCCCCGTCCGTATGAATCCAGCGATCTCGAAAATTTTTAAAGTTAGATACCGAAACTTTCTCTGCTCTAGATTCTCTAGATACCATACGCAAAACGAGTTTATAATATTTTTTTATATCAGTATCTTGCTCCATTTCATTAATATCGATAAAAATAGATTTTAAGACTTGGTTTTCTTAGCTTATCTCTGAGACTATTAGTGCTAAAGCCACAAAGTTAGTTAGTTTATTATATTCTCGTAAAGCAGACGGAGATCAGGAATATTAAAATCTTTGGATACCTCCCCCCACTAGCCCCAACATTGATAAAAACAAACATTTGGATGCTCTCCCTTAAAATTGCGAAAATTTCATAAAGATCTTTCATCCAAGAACTTGTTTTTCAGCTCGCAGCTGGTTTTAGGGTATTCCCTAGTCGGACACTCCCGACTACACCACTCTTGTTTTCAATATCATTCTAATCACAATCTTATGCTCTTCGCCAGCTTGCCACGTGGTCCCGTTACATCGGTGCTGCATCCCTGTCTGCGCATCATGCAGAACCTCATTTGTCCGGCGCTGCCCAGCGGCGGCAGCAAGAACAACAACAATCAGCCGCCGCCCACGCAACAGCAGCAGCAGCAGCAACAACAGCAACAACAGCCGCAGCAGGGTCCGACGGAGCTGTGCAGCATCAAGCTGCTCGAGGGCAACACCATCGACTATCGCGCCTGGCTCAGCTCGGACCGCAATCACGAGTACAGCGCCTGGAGCAGTCGCATGCCCACCAATAAATATCAGCGCCAAGAGGGCGGCAAGCAGCAGCAGCAGCAGCAGCCGCAGCGCAGCAGCAACAAGCAACAACAGCAATCGCAGGCTGGAGATGCGCCCATCAAGGGCGGACGCCGTGGCGATGTGCGTGCTGCCTTTTTGGCCGAAAAATATGGACATCGCTGGCGTCAGCAGGTGCTCGACAAGGAGAAGGTCATCAAGCCGCTCGTCTTCAATGCCAAGTGGATCCAACCGTTGCTGTTCAATGCGAATTCGCGCTTCGGTCGCCAGCTGGCGTGCTCGCTGCTCAGCGGCCTCTGCCGCACCAGCGAACGGAAACAGCAGGCGCTCAACATGCTCACCGGCTTCCTCAAGCACGTAGGCGATGCGGGCGAGGCGAGTGCCGAGTATTTGACCCTGTATCGCAGCGTGGCCACCGAGACGCCCTGGCTGCAGTATCTGGTGCTGCGCGGCGTCCTTGGCGAGATCTCACAGCTGCTGGCCGTCGAAATTAGTAAAATACATCGCATGGAGGAGCACTCCCTATCGTCGGATCTGTCGCTCGGCTATGCGTTGCGCCAGTATGTGGAGCTGCTCTGGCTGTTCCTCGAGTGCCCCAATATACGGCGCACCTACAAGACACGTCTGCTCGGGCCCGTACTCGAAAGCTATCTGGCGTTGCGCAGTTTGGTTGTGCAGCGCACGCGTCTGATCGACGATGCCCAGGAGAAGCTGTTAGAGATGCTGGAGGAGATGACCAGCGGCACGGAGGAGGAGACGCGCGCCTTTATGGAGATACTCATCGATACGGTGGAGAAGACGCGCATGAATGACATCAAGACGCCGGTGTTCATATTCGAGCGCCTCTATTCGATAATACATCCCGAGGAGCATGACGAGAGCGAGTTTTACATGACGCTGGAGAAGGATCCGCAGCAGGAGGACTTTCTGCAGGGCCGCATGCTCGGCAATCCGTATCCATCCAGTGAGGTGGGTCTCGGTCCGCTGATGCGCGACGTGAAGAACAAAATCTGCACCGACTGTGAACTGATTGCCCTGCTGGAGGATGACAACGGCATGGAGCTGTTGGTCAACAACAAGATCATCAGCCTCGATCTGCCCGTCAAGGATGTGTACAAGAAGGTTTGGCTGGCCGAGGGCGGCGAGCGGGACGCCATGCGAATTGTTTACCGCATGCGCGGCCTGCTGGGCGATGCCACCGAGGAGTTTGTCGAGACGCTGAACAACAAGAGCCAGGAGCAGGTGGACACCGAGCAGCTGTATCGCATGGCCAATGTGCTGGCCGATTGCAATGGTCTACGCGTCATGCTGGAGCGCATTGGCAGCCTGCAGCGCATCTCGCGTCAGCGTGAACTCATCCAGGTGCTGCTCAAGCTCTTCCTCATCTGCGTGAAGGTGCGTCGCTGCCAGGAGGTGCTCTGCCAGCCCGAAATCGGCGCCATCAATACGCTGCTGAAGGTGCTGCAGATGTGTTTGCAATCTGAAAATGATTCCATTCAATCGGCCGTCACCGAACAGCTGCTCGAGATTATGGAGACGATTCTCTCGAAAGCGGCCAGCGATACGCTCGACTCTTTTCTGCAATTCTCGCTGACCTTTGGCGGTCCGGAATATGTCAGCGCGCTGATCTCCTGCACCGATTGTCCGAATGTGCGCAACAATCCATCCGTGCTACGCCATCTCATCCGTGTCCTCGCCGCGCTCGTCTACGGCAACGAAGTCAAAATGGCGCTGCTCTGCGAACACTTCAAGGTGAGTTCCGGCTTGCCTTCAGCTCAGATTTTTATTAGGGTATCATAGTTGTCAAACAATAAAAAAAATGTCATTGGCTTGGCAGGTTCAAGTTATGAACCTGGTTTTCCACATGCAAAAACTCAGGATTAGATATGGAAATTACTTTGCCAGTCGTCCCAATTTTCTACTGTCGTCTAGCTGCTATAGGAACAATCAGTTAAAGATAGAGTCTTTGTGTTTGAACAACTGTTTTGAGTTTTAAGATATATTGACCAAAATTATGTTGTCAATTACGAGCTTTCATGTACTTCGATATATAATTATATATATCATATAGCTGCATATGAACTCTTACCGACAATTGTCTTGTCAATTACAAGCTTTTATTAAGTTGTAAAAATATATCTACATATATCATATAAAAAGAGTATATTGGGTTTATGCAATGTCCTTCCGTATGAACGATATTTTTCAGTACGCTATTGAAGCTAGAGACTTAAAACTTGGAATATGTACTCGTGTATATCCGCGTCAGATAAGGTGATTAGATTTTTTAGCTACGCTTACTGGGGGCGTGGCAAATCGATTTAGTCTATACATCCCTCTCAGATTATTGATGATTTCCCTTGAAGATTGCACAAAACAATTTTTGGCTTCACCCACTGGGCGCGTGGCAAATCGATCAAATCTATATATAATTTATAAAAAATAGTCACATCTACATACAAATATTACCTTAATCTTCGGTATACCGAATTGAACTGTTCCTATCTTTACTAACTGTTCTTGCATGCCACAGCACACTTTGGACTTCAATCGCTTCGACAACGAGCGCACCACCGAGGAGGAGTTTAAGCTGGAACTTTTCTGCGTGCTCACAAATCAAATTGAGCACAATTGCATTGGCGGCACGCTGAAGGATTACATTGTTGGCCTGGGCATCGTGGAGCGCGCCCTGGCCTATATCACGGAGCATGCGCCCTGTGTGAAGCCCACCCTGCTGCGCACCGACTCCGATGAGCTGAAAGAGTTCATTTCGCGGCCGAGCTTGAAGTACATCTTGCGCTTCCTCACCGGCTTGGCCAATCATCACGAGGCCACACAGCTGGCCATTAGCAAAGACATAATACCGATTATACATCGATTGGAGCAGGTGTCCAGCGACGAGCATGTCGGCAGTCTGGCCGAGAATTTGCTCGAGGCCCTCAGCACGGATGCGGCGACGGCGTCGCGTGTGCAGCAGGTGCGCGACTTTACGCGCGCCGAGAAGAAACGTCTGGCGATGGCGACGCGCGAGAAGCAACTGGATGCGCTGGGCATGCGCACCAACGAGAAGGGCCAGGTGACGGCCAAGGGCTCGATCCTGCAAAAGATCGAGAAGCTGCGCGACGAGACGGGTCTCACCTGCTTCATTTGCCGCGAGGGCTACGCCTGCCAGCCGGAAAAGGTGCTGGGCATCTATACGTTCACCAAGCGCTGCAATGTCGAGGAATTTGAACTGAAGTCGCGCAAGACCATCGGCTACACCACCGTCACCCACTTTAATGTGGTGCACGTGGACTGTCACACCTCGGCCATACGCTTGACGCGCGGTCGCGATGAATGGGAACGCGCCAGCCTGCAAAATGCAAATACACGCTGCAACGGCCTGCTGCCGCTGTGGGGCCCCGCCGTCGGTGAGGCGGCCTTCTCCGGCTGCATGACGCGGCACAGCAGCTACATGCAGGAGAGCACCCAACGCTGCGACATCTCCTATACGAGCAGCGTGCATGATCTGAAACTGCTGCTGGTCCGTTTCGCCTGGGAGCGTAGCTTCCACGATGACGCCGGCGGCGGTGGTCCGCAGTCGAATATGCACTTTGTACCCTACCTGCTCTTCTATGCGGTCTATTTGCTGCTCTCCTCGCGCTCAGCGGCGCGCGACAGCAAAACGCTGCTCAACTATCTGACGGCAGCGCCATCGGACAAATGGCTGGAATGCGGCTATGAGGTGGATGGGCCGCTTTACATGCTCACTATATCGCTGTCCCTGCACAGTCGCGAGCTGTGGAACAAGCACAAGTTGGCGCATCTCAAGCGTTTGGTGGCTGTGGCCCAGGCCCGTCATGTCTCGCCCTCGGTGCTGTGCAAGGCGCTGCTATCGCCGACGGATCGTCAGGCCAAGGAGTATAGCGTCTACAAGCCGTTCCTTATGATGTGGGCACTCGTCGATTTGATCTACAATACGCTATTCAAGACGGTCACCACCATCAAAGAGGACGATTGGCCCGCATCGCTATTTGAATATATACGCAAGAATGACGAGGCCATGCTGAAGACCACGGATAGCATACTGCAAACGTTGACCGATGAGTTCTTGCCGTGCACCTCATTTGGCGAGTTTTGCGATGTGGCGGGTAAGTTGCATTTGAGATTCACTTAATCAATCAGTTATATTAATCAGTTATATGTATCTCTATTGCAGGTTTACTAAATCTGATCGAGCAACCGGATAGCTTCATTGAGGATGTGCTCGAGGCGCTGCCCACCACGACTAGCTCTAGTTAAATTCAAATGCAGTTTTTCTTCATATTTAACAAATGGATACAAACTAAACACTAACCAGCGATATAGCTGCAGCTAATCGCTTATAAGCATACTATATGCGTATGTTTATATATTTATCACCTAAAACTATTTAATCAATAAAATTATTCGTTTGCACAATGAAAACACGCGTTCGGTGATTTATCATAACTTTATTTTTTGAAACACGAAAAACGAAAACTTATCATTTTTAAATACAAAATAATACACATAATAATGATATATATATATTGCAAAATTGGGGACGTACATAGATAAAAAAAATCGTTTGTAAATATCATCAGTATAATTACAATTTCAGTTCTAAAAATTTTTGCTAATTTTTGTTCAAGGAGATTAAAAATAAAGTACAATAGTCGCTTGGCAATTGGCACTGTCCAGAAATAAGATGTCTAGAAATCTTGAAACCAACATTTTCAATTACTTTTGTATTTCTAATTTCTTGTAGCATAGCAAGGAATTATTTAAATTATATTCATAAATTTTTTGTGGCAAATTAAAATCAACTTTAAAACTGAATCATATCAATTATCAAGCGACCCTTGCATTACTAACAACAAAATTAAAAAGTATTAAAAAAAATTCATATAGAAAGCTAAAATTTAAAGCCATAGTGAGAATAATTTGTTACAACCTTTTGGTCACTGAGTTCATGATAGAGTATGTGTGTGTAGAAGGTGAAATTAATAGAATCACTGAGATTACGTTTTGTTCGATAGTTGCTTATTGTTGTTGTTCTTTGTGTATAAACATAACAAGTGTATAGTAGATAGCGCTGAATAGTAAGTAAATACATAGTTTCGTTTTGTTCTTAAATTAGTAGGTACACAGGTGCAAAAAGTGCGAGAGCTGCCGTAGTTTTAACTAAATTGAGCAAATGCTAACCATCAACCGAGAGAGAAATTCATATACATATAGCATAATACTCTTTATACAAAAACAATAATAATAATCATACCTTAAACCAGTAGCATATCAAATATCATAGAGATTCGTTTTCGTATTCCTAAAATGTTTCATCAAACGGAACTGGGCGGGGCAATGACACATTTAGTAGTAAATACATGCACATTTATATATAATACGTATTTGTTATTGTTTTCTGTTTTATTTTTTTTTTCCCTATACTGTAATTTGCTTTGTTTGTTATGGCTGCTAAAAGTTGATGTGCGTTTATATCAAAATGCACCACAAAAGTTAGTTTTCCCATCAAATTGACAATATTCAATACACATACTTAAATTAAGCTTAATACATAGATCAAATTCCATTTTTTCTTGTTCATTGTTTATGCTCTCTTACCAAAGGGTAAAAAGTAAATACAGTAGTCGCTCGCTAAGAGATTTTAGAATCAAATTAAAAACTTTTTGCATTCCTTTCGTGTTTAACAAATTTGCAATAGAATTTATTGAATATGAAATATAGTGGAGGCATTCAGGTAAGCTGCTGACCTGCTAGCTTTGCTAACTTTTTTGTTCAGAAATGCCCAAGGTTTTACAAGGTTGCACGGAAAGTTTTCGCAGCAAACGTCAAATTTCAGTCATCATTAATATTATTTTTGTTTGCGACCCTGCAAAACCGAATTAATTTATACGACCCTATCAAATATTTAAGTAAATATGAATTATAAGTCACAATCAAACCAAAAACAAATGCTAATCAAAATCCTAAATGCGCATTGTGACCATTTTCTGTTTGAAATGCAAATATAACATGCAGTGTAAATATACACCGACCAATTTTGTTAACTGGAAAGTGTGAACTGGCATAGTTAGCACAAATTAGTATAAAGCGCTTAATGCTGCTGAAGTCTGCTAAAAGAAAAATGTCAAAGTACTTGTATTTTGTTATTGCTTATAAAATACCAAAAAAAAAAGTTAGCAAAGCTAGCAGGCAGCGTAAATAACCAAAGTACAGTACGTTCAGCTTATAGGCAACAGAGAAAATGCATTGAATTTATTGCGCATAAGCAACATTTTCATTAATGCGATCGCTTTTATTTACTAAAAAATACACCGGACACATTAAAAATAGAATTTATGCAATAATTTCATATAAGCGGTGTTCCGTTGAAGCGATATGTACTGTATTTTGCAAATTAAAATGAAGTGTGAAATTGTCAAAGCAGTGCTTATACAAAATAAAAAAGTTAGCAAAGCTAGCAGAATAAATTACCTGTGTATATTTAATGCCATAATTATTTACTTTTGTTTTTAAACAAGACTTTTATAGACTTATAGTTATTATAGACTTTTAGTTAATTCGATATTTCGCAAATTAGAATGAACTGTGAATTTGTCAGAGTATTGCTTTTAAAAAATTAAAAAAGTTAGCAAAGCTAGCAGGCAGCGTAGATAACCTCAGTGTATTTGATGCCATGATTATTTCCTTTTTTAACGAAAATTTACATAGTTAATTTGCGAGCGACCACTGCTTGGATTATTTATTTATTTCTTCCTTTCATTATTTTATTTAATTTTTATTTCTATTTTTTTATAAATGTGCGCAAGTTTTCCTAAAATGTTCTTGCCAGTTGCTTTCGAGATTTCTTCAGTTGTTTTTTGTTCTTATAATAGTTTTCTTTGTTTAAGTTTTGCACATAGACATTTCCCGAAATGTTCATCAGAGCTCAGTTTTATAGCGCCTACACCCATTACTAAATAGTGCATTATTTTTCGATAGCTAAACGTTATGTACAAAAATTGCCTAAATTATGTATAGATGCCACGTAGTACGTATATATATCCTTTGTATATATGTATATATATATGTATATATATATATATCTTTAATTCACTAGTTCTGCTGCAACTCGCATTGCCAGAGAGCGGTTTTTAAGGGGGGAGGACGGGGTCGGGTTAAATAGACTAACACTTACATTCGTTTTCCAGTTTGGGTTTTCCAAGTGCGTGCCGCCTTTTAGGCCTGATGATGCCGCTGGGCAGCGGCGCGCATAAAGTGGCGCGCATTGGCCGGATATTGGCGTGGATACGAGATCAGCGTGGAGCCGAGCGCAATGCTAAGCGGCGCCTTGGAGCGTCCTGGCAGGCTAACAAAAACGGTGCCCACCGCGGCCAAGTTATCGTTGGTTGGCTCAATGGCCACCAGCATGATTTCTGTGACCTGCGCCGGACGGGAGCTGCGGCTGCCGCTGCTGCTGCAGCAGTTGGTGTTGGTGTTGGTGGTGCTGCTGCTGCTGGTGGGATTGTTGGTGTTGTGGCTGCTGCCGACGATGGCGCTGGTCGAGGCGCTGCTGTGCTGCGGCGGGTGGCTGTGCAGCTGCGTTTCGGTCTGCTGATGCTGATGCCGGTGATGCGGCTGATGGTGGTGATGGTGGTGCTGGTGCTGTTGCTGCTGCAGCAGCAGCGCCTGGCGAGCGCGCTGGCGCATCGCGCGCGTCGTTGAGGCGGACGTCGCCGGCGGACTGTTGTCCATGTCCAGGCTGGCGGAGGCCAGGAAGATCTGGGCAAACGGACGCTTGGCCAGGTGCAGCATCTCCACCACGTGCTGGCGTCGGGCGCGCCGCAAATCGGCCGCCTGCTTCACCTTCCAGACGATGACGCACAGGGCGAGAAACAGAAAGAAGCACGAGAAGAAGACGGAGAAGAACACGAACAGATCGATGTGCAGCTGATCCTGGCGAAACACCACCGAGCCATAGCTCGGCTCCGGTCCGGAGCTGGCGCGCAGTGCGATAAAGAAACGCGTCGCGCTCAAATTGTGCGCATGCTGCGGCAGCGTCAGCACCAGACGATTCTTCAGCCCGAACAGACGCAGCAGCGTATTGCACTGGTTCAGCGTCACGTGCGTGCTGAGATCCTTGGCGTACTGGTCCTGCACGACGAAACTGTGCCCGCCATGGCTGCGGCAATCGTGCAGCTGCGGCACATAGAAGCTGCTGCTGCCCGCGCCGGCGTTGCCATTGCCCGTGCCCGTGCCCGTGCCAGTCCGACGCTCCGGCGTGAAGAGCTTCTGCAGCGTCACATTATCGTGCCGGGGCAGGGCGATATTTAGCGGATGCTCCCGCTTCATTTTCGGTCCCCAGTTGTAGCGGTTGTCCAAGAAGATCTCGTGAAAGCCCGTCGTTTGATTGGTGTCCACAATAAACGAATCGTCCTGCGGCGACATAAACACGTCCAGTTCACCTTGGGTCACATCGATGATGATGCGGATGTCGACGTTCATGAAGCGCGGCTGGATGACGAAGAACACCGTCTGGCCGGGCTTCAAAGCCGCCGGCTTCGATTTGCACTCCTCTGTGAATAAAAAAAAGTGCATTTGCATTTAATCGGAGTATTCACATTTATCTAGTTCATTCGTTATAAAATTATTATATTAAAACCATGACTACAAACCCGACAAAAACAATTGTACGTCGTTTGGTTCACGGTTCGAGCCAATGTCTCGTTCTTAAGTTCGGTTCATAAGCCTGGTTTGGAACTCGGGTTTAGGTTCGAGCCTTCACTCGTCATATAATTATTTTTTTCGATTTAAATCATAAATTTGTTTTTTTTTTAATTTAGAGGTACAAATTTTGTTTTTTTTCTTTTTCAAATTTAATTTCGTGTTTATGCAGCCTTTAAGCTCAGACAGTATATGCAAATGTTTTGGCCTGAAACTGTTAAATGTTAAATTAAACTAAACCATTAAAAAAAAAATGGTTCGACCCGGGTTGAGCTTTGGTTGAGTTTTTGGCCAAATGGTTCGATTAAAGGTTCGGTATATGAATTAATAAATATTGTAATTCTGGATTCGAACCTTCATTCATTACATTATTTTTAATTGAAATTGTAATTTCGTATTTGTAAATTAAAAAAAAAAACAAATAGTTTGCTGACTTTCTTTGCCTAACTTTTTGACTTTTTGAAAAAATATTTTTTCATTTGTTCATTGATTATTTGGGCAACTGGTTCGGTTCAAGGTTCGGTATAAGAATTAATAAATATTGTAAATCTGGGTTCGAACCTTCATTCATTACATTATTTTCAATTGAAATTATAATTTCGTATTTGTAAATTTAAAAAAAAACAAATAGTTTGCTTACTTTCTTCGCCTAACTTTTAGACTTTTAAAAAAAAAATGTTCATTTGTTCATTAATTATTTGGGCAACTGGTTCGGTTCAAGGTTCGGTATATGAATTAATAAATATTGTAATTCTGGATTCGAACCTTCATTCATTACATTATTTTTAATTGAAATAGTAATTTCGTATTTGTAAATTTAAAAAAAAACAAATAGTTTGCAGACTTTCTTTGCCTAATTTTTAGACTATTAAAAAAAAATTTGCATTTGTTCATTAATTATTTGGGCAACTGGTTCGCTTCAAAGTTCGGTAAATAATTTTAGAAATATTGATATTCTTCAATTCAAAACCTTGTTTAAAATATGTTTTTTATAAACTGCGTCGTTTGCGAACGCGCAGCTGCGCACAGGGTAGCTGCTAGTCGAGAATCTGGCGAGGAGCACTCACCTATTGGCTTGGCATCGAAGCACATGCGCGACTCGACCGTTATCTGCTTGTAGCACTGGTGTCCATCGGTGGGATTGCCCGCATACGAGTCGCGGCACTTGGAGCACTGAACGCTCCAGCACAGCTGGGCCGAGTTCTTGCCACCGCCGGCCGTGCAGGTGGCATCGCTCTCCGTGTTGTTGGCACAGTTGCACTTCTCGCCGGTGACCGCGTCACAGACATTGCCATGCCCGTGGCACTGGCAGGGCCGGCACTGGCGATGCAAATCCTCGCTGCCGCGAAAATAGCCCAGCAGGCAGCTGTCGCAGCGATCGCCGGCGGTGTGATTGCCACAGCGCAGGCAGGTGGCATTGTGCGCCGGACCCTCGGGCAAAATGCGCTCCAGCTCCGAGCGCGTCATATTGAAGACAGCGGGATCGGCGTCGTACGCGACGCACACGTCCGAATGGCCGTGACAGTAGTCGCGACACGGCTGGCAGGCGTGTCCCTCGCGCGGATTGCCGACGAAAAGCGGCTGGCACTTTTCGCACTGTTCGCCCATCGTGTTGTTGTGGCACTGCAGGCAGATGTCCAGGCGGCTGCTCGACTCGCAGTTGGAGTGGCCGTTGCACAGGCACTGGATGCTGCAGTTCTCGCCCACGTAGCCGAAGTCGCACTGGCACTCGTTCGGTCGCACACAGCTGCCGCGCACGCAGCCCTGGCTGCAGACGGGCAGGCAGCCGTTCTGATCCTCGCGATAGCCGGCGGCGCAGACGCACTTGTAGCCCAGCGTTGGCGTATCCAGATCGATGCACTGCTCGGAGATGGCGTCGCAATTGTGATGACCATTTTCGCACTCGTTCTCGGCGGGACACTGCACGTAGTGCCAGCTGACGACGTCCGCATGGGTCAGCTGGGAATCGTTGCGCCAGCTGCTGTAGATGAGATCGCACGTCGAGCCGGACGGATGCTCCTGTCGATGCTCCAGTGCGCCCTCCGTGCAGATGCCATCGCCATTGTAGCCCTCGCGCGCACACCAGCCGCAATGGGCGTGCTCCAGACAGCTGGAGCACTGCGTGTAGACGTGACACGGCTCCGGACAGCGTTCCAGCTCGCTGGCCTCCAGGACCAGGCCACAAACGCCGCCGGCACAGAGCAGCGGCTGGGCGCTGGGCGAGAGGCAGGCATTCAACATGGTCGACCACTTGCAGTCCGTGGCAATGGCATCCGGCGCCGCTAGCAGGCAGCCGCTGCAGTTGGTGTGCGTGTGACAGGCGGGCGGACACAGCTCGACCAGCCGGTACGCGTTCTTCTCGACCAGCTCGCGGGCAATGCACTCGACGTGGCCGAGCTCGTTGCGCGCCCAGTGGCACTGGTCGCTGTGCAGCATGCAGGCCTCGCAGCCCAGCTGATGGCATTGGGGCAGCGGGCACAGGCCGAGCACGCCGACATTTAGCTCCTTGGGACACCAGGCGCTGCTCCGGGCGCAATCAACGCCGGCGGGCACACAGCGACCGCGAATGCCGCACTCATCGCACCATTGGCAGACCGGATTCAGTTCCTGGTGGATGGGCCAGGCGGCCAGGCAGGCGCTGCAGCTGCCAAAGCTGGAGCAATTGCGACTGGCCAGCCAGATATCGTTGCAGGCGGGCCCGTTGTTGATCACCAGCGTGCCATTGTGATTCGCACACGGCGTCCGGCCCTGGGTGAAGCAGTGCGAGCTATTGCTGTACGTGCTCTGGATGGTGCAGTAGCTGCAGCCCATATAGTGCCGGCACATGGACTTACCGCCGCTCCACAGCTGGCAGATATCCTCGGGTATATTGATCCGGGTGACATGGCTTTGGGTGGCGCTGCCATCCCAGCCGCCAATCACATAGATGGCACCGCTGTCCGCATCGATGGTCATGTCCTCCGCATAGCTGGCCACCGGCAGGCGTCCAATTAGCTGCACATCGTCCGTCAGGCGCACCCACTGATTGCACGCATAAACGTAAGCAATTAGGACATCGGTGGCATTATACGGACTCGTCCGCCCGCCGTAGACGACCATGTAGTGCTCCGTGCTGACAGCGGAATGGAAATAGCGGCCACGCGGCAACAGCGAGGCGGGCGAATTCAATTCCCTAAACGTGGGCAGCTCCGTCCAGCTGAGCTTGATCAGATCGAGGGCGTAGAGCTTGCTCTGGGCCTCGCCGGCATAGCCGCCAAAGATGTAGACGCTGTGCGTTTCCGCATGATAGACGGCGCTGTGACCGTACAGCACGGGCAGGCGGGCGCCCAGCGCGGCCAACTGCTGCCAGCGGCCGTTGTCCATGTTGAACTCCCACAGCTCTAGCGGACGGGATTTGTTCAGGCTCAGGCCGCCGACGAGCAGCAGGGATTCGCGGTCCTGATACCGCATGTGGGTGAGCGTGTGACCCGCCAGTGCTGGCGGTGACTCCTGATCCGCTTCCACTTCGATTAAATTCCAGCGCTGATTCTGTATGGAGAACTGCCAAAAGTCCGGCAGTAGGCGAGAGTTGGCGCCGATGCCGCCAAAGATATAGATGCACTGCTTCTTCACATAAATCTCGGCGGCATGGAAATAACGGCCAAGCGGCATGCGATCCTCCGGCGTGGACGACTCGACGGTCACCTGCAGCCAGGTGGCATTCTTCGTATCGAACTGCCGGAAATCGTTGAGCGGCCCATGGCTGGGCGAATAGCCGCCAAACATCCACAGCGATCCACGCCGATCCGCGTTCACCGAGTGCCCGAAGCGCGGTATCGTCTTCCTCAGATGCTCCAGCGCCTCGCTGAGCAGCTGGGTGTTGAAAAGCTCGGCGAGCACCAGATGATTGCGCTGCACGAGCGTGCCGCAATCGGCGCCGCCATAATTCCCGCTGCTGCAGATGCATCTGCCGTACTCCGTGTCGCAGTAGCCCTGCAGCCGCTTCGCATGGCAGTTGCTCGGACAGATCTCGATCTCGCAGCGTGCGCCCACATAGCCCGCCGGGCAGACGCAGCGCTGCAGTGCATCGCAAATGTGCGGATGGAGGCAGCTGCCCGCCACACAGTTCTTCACGGAATACAGCGCATTGAAGCCGAAGTGGCGTCGCTCGCTGCCCTGCTTATAGTAGACGGTTACGTGGCTGGATCTCGCCTCGATGATGCGGGCCGCACTGTACGGCTCGCAGACAACGGCCAGCAGCTGATTCTGCTGGGCGGCGCCGGTCAGATCCGGCAGGCTGTCATAGATGTAGACGGCATTCTCGTCACAGTCCATGACCAGGCTGTTCCATTGGAACTCCAGCTGGAGCAGCGATTTGTCCGCTTGGAGCGTCTTCGGCTGCAATATCCAGAGGCATTCGCGCACCTCGAGGCTGGCGCCCCAGGGCGAACGATACGATTGATACGATCCGATGGCGCTGCGTCCAATGCTGGTCAGGATGCCGCGAGATTCGCACTGATAATAGCACTGGCCACCGTCCCGGGGATCGCCGTAGTAGCCCGGCGCACAGTTGTCGCACTTGAGACCCTCCGTATTGTCCTTGCAGAAGCATTCGCCATGGTTCACATTGCAGATACCCTGTAGAGATGAAGGCGTCGGGAGAGCAGAGGAAAACACATTAGCTTCAAGAATTGAAAAAAAAAAAACATAATTAATGAACGATTTTTCATATGGGAACTGTATGATATTAGATTGCTCTTTATAATATTATATCCATACTCAGACCTATTATTGGAGAGTTTTAATAGGATAACTATATGATATAAGTGCGCTCTTTATAAAATTCTACTCTTACTGAGGCCTGTTATAGGAGAGTTTTAATAGAATATCTTGAAAGGTTCCAAAGTTTTTTATACAAAAGATCTATGTTTATATGATAGTTCCCATGGAAGTTATGTATCAATTTGTACAATTAGTTATTCCGGTATTACAAGCTTATTGAAACTTGCAATTGACGAGTTTGGAAATCTTGAAATCATATGTTTTTTATACAAAAAACAAAATTTTTAACCATGGCTCTTTGGGTTCGGTTTGTTAACCTCGTTTTGGCGTGTCCCATTCTTTTAAATTTAAAAGAAATTTATTGTGTTTTGAATTTTTTGTTTTAATATTTTGTTTTCTACTTTTTTTTTTGGTTCGGTTCGGTGTCAGGTTCGCCTGAATTTATGGGCATCTGGGTCGGTTCAAGGTTCGGCTTGATTTTCCTGGTTTGAATCCGTTCGATTCGAACCCGGCTATCAGCGCTGCTTTAATTTACTCTATTATATAGTAGAGCGATCTTATTATAATTAAATTATTTATTGGTGAATTTGGTAAGGAACTCTTATAAAAGCAAAAAAAAAATTGTTTAATAAAGCTGAACTGCCTATGTGCTACTATAGAGTTGGGATCCGACCCGAACATATAGATAAACTGTTGTAAAAATGTCAAAAACTTTACAACTGACAACTAGTTAGCCGATCAAGAATATATAAAATCTCAAAATTATATAAATATTTATTTTACTGCAAAAGTATTTAAATATGTAGAGTATTTAAGTATTTATGTGAGTGTATTTAAATGGCTAGCAACTGATATTCATGGCTCACCAGATCCTGATTGCCGTGTCCGTTGCACTCGCAGGGATGGCAGCCCATGTTGGCGGTGGCATTGCCGTAGCTGCCCTGGCGACAGCGTTCGCAGCGCTCGCCCTCGGTCCAGGCCTGGCACTGATCGCACTTGCCGACACGCTCCGTGCAGGTGGAATGGTTGTTGCAGCCGCAGCTGATGCCGCAATCGCTGCCCGTCCAGCCCAGGTCGCACTTGCAGCTGTAGTCCGGCGGGCCGGAGCAGTAGCCGTGCTGGCAGAACTCGTAGCAGGTGCGCACGCAGCTGAACCGACCGTCGCCCACGTAGCCACGCCGGCAATGGCAGTTGTAGCTGCCCTGGGTATTGGTGCACTTGGCCTCCTTGTGGCAGTCGTGCAGCCCCAGTCCGCACTCATCGACATCGGGACACTGGGCATACGCCCACTCGGCGTCGTGCTGCGAGCTGCTGTTCAGCGCCAAGGAGCAGTTGCCGGCACTGTAGCTGAAATCGCCCTGCATGCAAATGCCCTCGATGGGATTGTCCCGGTCGAAGCACCAGCCGCAGCTCAGCGTGCGCAGGCAGGCGGTGCAGTTGCGATGACGCTCGCAGGATTTGCACTGTTGCAGCGAACGCGGCGGCGCCGGATGCATGGTCAAGGTGGTTATTGTGGCCGGCGAACCGGTGGCGGCTGCTGTGCCCGCTGCTGTTGGCGGATTGCCCACCTTGTCGATCCACTCGCGGCACATGCCAAACTGATATTCGCTGGTGTAGACCGCAAAGCTGAAGCACTGGGCGCTCGCCTCGCACCACACACAACGGCCGCGCTCGCCCAGACACTGATCGCAGCCCTGGCGCTCGCGACACGGACGCGGACACTGACCGATGGCGCGCACGCTGCTGTTCGACTTGCCGATGCGACCGCAGCGCGCATCGTCCAGCCACCATTCGCACTCGCCGTTGCCCGGCGTGGACACGCATGCCCGGCACGTCACGTAGTTGGAGCAGTTGGAGCACTGACTCGGCTGGCTGATCATGTACGCCCAGTGCGAGCCCTGATCGGCATCGTTGGCCACACAAACGGCGCTCTCGTTGATCGATTTCAGATGGCATCTGCCTGTCAGCGGACACCAGGAGCAGGAGGCATCGGTTAGGCAATGCAAGCAGTTGCCGTATTGGGTGCAGTCGCCGGAATAATACGGCTCCAAATACTCGAACGTAAATGCGTTCAGCTGGCCGTTGTGCAGATGCTGCAGCTCCATTTTGGTCTTCTGGTACGTGTTGTAGATGTTGTTCTGGCCAATGCGCCGGCGTGCCTGCAATGGGGAAAAGTTGGGGATTAGTTGGTGATAATTATAAATCACATTATATCAGACAATAATGATGAACAGATAAAAACAACCACTACAGCCTCTCGGTTTCATAGCTCTCATATCTAAAACTCCCATAACTTTATTAAAACTGAACCGATTTTCAAGTTTGATGGCATTTTGGTCATGATTAGCCCTCTCCAATCATTCTGCATTTAAAATATGTTCATTATTGAAAATAAACATTTTTGGAATTTTAGGGCAAAAAATCATGTACTCCCCCCTTACTCATTTTCGAAAAAATATTTTTTTCTAAATTTAGAATTGCAATTTAATACTTTTAATCGATTGTAGTTGCCATAATTAGTATAAAAAACAACATTAAAACTGATTCTGAGGGGGTAAATTTTTTTGTCAAAAATCATGCAAAAATTGAGAAAAATTTGGACATGTAAACCTCTCGGATCCATATAGTAAACTCCCATAACTTTATCAAAACTTAACCGATTTTCAAGTTTGATGGCATTTTGGTCATGATTGGCCCTTTTCAATCATTCTGCATTTAAAATATGTTCATTATGGAAAATAAATATTTTTGGAATTTTTTGGTCAAAAAATCATGTACTCCCCCCTTACTCATTTTCGAAAAAATATTTTTTTCAAAATTTAGAATTGCAAATTATTATTTTTAATCGATTGTGGTTGTCATAATTAGTATAAAAAACAACATTAAAACTGATTCTGAGGGGGTAAATTTTTTTGTCAAAAATCATGCAAAAATTGAGAAAATTTTGGACATGTAAACCTCTCGGATCCATATAGTAAACTCCCATAACTTTATCAAAACTTAACCGATTTTCAAGTTTGATGGCATTTTGGTCATGATTGGCCCTCTTCAATCATTCTGCATTTAAAATATGTTCATTATTGAAAATAAACATTTTTGGAATTTTAGGGCAAAAAATCATGTACTCCCCCCTTACTCATTTTCGAAAAAATATTTTTTTCTAAATTTAGAATTGCAATTTAATACTTTTAATCGATTGTAGTTGCCATAATTAGTATAAAAAACAACATTAAACCTCATTCTAAGGGGGTAAATTTTTTTGTCAAAAATCATGCAAAAATTTAGAAAAATTTGGACATGTAAGCCTCTCGGATCCATAGCTCTCATATCTAAAACTCCCATAACTTTATTAAAACTGAACCGATTTTCAAGTTTGATGGCATTTTGGTCATGATTAGCCCTATCCAATCATTCTGCATTTAAAATATGTTCATTATTGAAAATAAACATTTTTGGAATTTTAGGGCAAAAAATCATGTACTCCCCCCTTACTCATTTTCGAAAAAATATTTTTTTCTAAATTTAGAATTGCAATTTAATACTTTTAATCGATTGTAGTTGCCATAATTAGTATAAAAAACAACATTAAACCTCATTCTAAGGGGGTAAATTTTTTTGTCAAAAATCATGCAAAAATTTAGAAAAATTTGGACATGTAAGCCTCTCGGATCCATAGCTCTCATATCTAAAACTCCCATAACTTTATTAAAACTGAACCGATTTTCAAGTTTGATGGCATTTTGGTCATGATTAGCCCTCTCCAATCATTCTGCATTTAAAATATGTTCATTATTGAAAATAAACATTTTTGGAATTTTAGGGCAAAAAATCATGTACTCCCCCCTTACTCATTTTCGAAAAAATATTTTTTTCTAAATTTAGAATTGCAATTTAATACTTTTAATCGATTGTAGTTGCCATAATTAGTATAAAAAACAACATTAAACCTCATTCTAAGGGGGTAAATTTTTTTGTCAAAAATCATGCAAAAATTTAGAAAAATTTGGACATGTAAGCCTCTGGGATCCATAGCTCTCATATCTAAAACTCCCATAACTTTATCAAAACTGAACCGATTTTCAAGTTTGATGGCATTTTGGTCATGATTGGTCCTCTTCAAGCATTCTGCATTTCAAATATTTTCATTATTGAAAATAAAAATTTGTGGAATTTTTTGGGCAAAAAATCATGTACTCCCCCTTACTCATTTTCGAAAAAATAATTTTTTCAAAATTTAGAATTGCAAATTAGTATTTTTAATCGATTGTGATTGTAATAATTAGTATAAAAAACAACATTAAACCTGATTCTACGGGGGTAAATTTTTTTGTCAAAAATCATGCAAAAATTTAGAAAAATTTGGACATGTAAGCCTCTGGGATCCATAGCTCTCATATCTAAACTCCCATAACTTTATCAAAACTGAACCGATTTTCAAGTTTGATGGCATTTTGGTCATGATTGGTCCTCTTCAAGCATTCTGCATTTAAAATATTTTCATTATTGAAAATAAAAATTTGTGGAATTTTTTGGGCAAAAAATCATGTACTCCCCCCTTACTCATTTTCGAAAAAATATTTTTTTCTAAATTTAGAATTGCAATTTAATACTTTTAATCGATTGTAGTTGCCATAATTAGTATAAAAAACAACATTAAACCTCATTCTAAGGGGGTAAATTTTTTTGTCAAAAATCATGCAAAAATTTAGAAAAATTTGGACATGTAAGCCTCTGGGATCCATAGCTCTCATATCTAAAACTCCCATAACTTTATCAAAACTGAACCGATTTTCAAGTTTGATGGCATTTTGGTCATGATTGGTCCTCTTCAAGCATTCTGCATTTAAAATATTTTCATTATTGAAAATAAAAATTTGTGGAATTTTTTGGGCAAAAAATCATGTACTCCCCTTACTCATTTTCGAAAAAATAATTTTTTCAAAATTTAGAATTGCAAATTAATATTTTTAATCGATTGTGATTGTAATAATTAGTATAAAAAACAACATTAAACCTGATTCTACGGGGGTAAATTTTTTTGTCAAAAATCATGCAAAAATTGAGAAAAATTTGGACATGTAAGCCTCTGGGATCCATAGCTCTCATATCTAAAACTCCCATAACTTTATTAAAACTGAACCGATTTTCAAGTTTGATGGCATTTTGGTCATGATTAGCCCTCTCCAATCATTCTGCATTTAAAATATGTTCATTATTGAAAATAAACATTTTTGGAATTTTAGGGCAAAAAATCATGTACTCCCCCCTTACTCATTTTCGAAAAAATATTTTTTTCTAAATTTAGAATTGCAATTTAATACTTTTAATCGATTGTAGTTGCCATAATTAGTATAAAAAACAACATTAAACCTCATTCTAAGGGGGTAAATTTTTTTGTCAAAAATCATGCAAAAATTTAGAAAAATTTGGACATGTAAGCCTCTGGGATCCATAGCTCTCATATCTAAAACTCCCATAACTTTATCAAAACTGAACCGATTTTCAAGTTTGATGGCATTTTGGTCATGATTGGTCCTCTTCAAGCATTCTGCATTTAAAATATGTTCATTATTGAAAATAAACATTTTTGGAATTTTAGGGCAAAAAATCATGTACTCCCCCCTTACTCATTTTCGAAAAAATATTTTTTTCTAAATTTAGAATTGCAATTTAATACTTTTAATCGATTGTAGTTGCCATAATTAGTATAAAAAACAACATTAAACCTCATTCTAAGGGGGTAAATTTTTTTGTCAAAAATCATGCAAAAATTTAGAAAAATTTGGACATGTAAGCCTCTGGGATCCATAGCTCTCATATCTAAAACTCCCATAACTTTATCAAAACTGAACCGATTTTCAAGTTTGATGGCATTTTGGTCATGATTGGTCCTCTTCAAGCATTCTGCATTTCAAATATTTTCATTATTGAAAATAAAAATTTGTGGAATTTTTTGGGCAAAAAATCATGTACTCCCCCCTTACTCATTTTCGAAAAAATAATTTTTTCAAAATTTAGAATTGCAAATTAGTATTTTTAATCGATTGTGATTGTAATAATTAGTATAAAAAACAACATTAAACCTGATTCTACGGGGGTAAATTTTTTTGTCAAAAATCATGCAAAAATTGAGAAAAATTTGGACATGTAAGCCTCTGGGATCCATAGCTCTCATATCTAAAACTCCCATAACTTTATTAAAACTGAACCGATTTTCAAGTTTGATGGCATTTTGGTCATGATTGGTCCTCTTCAGGAATTCTGCACTTAAAATTTGTTCAAAAACTCAAATGTGAGTTTCTTTAATCCTGTCTACATAAATGAGTATTGCATTGATCATCAGTCAGTCAGTCAGTCAATCAATCAATCAATCAGTAAGCACAAATGGTGTTCTCACCTGGAAGTCAATGAGGAACGGCTGATCAATGCTGGGCAGCTGGACATTGCTGCAGTGCGACTGATTCGAGCTTTGGGTGGTCACATTCTCGAGCATGTCGAGATTCATGCCGAGGCCGACGCGCAGCACCGCCGCGGAGTAGCTGCTGCAGACCTGAATGGCCGAGTTGTTGTTGTTGTTCCACTGCCGCTGGGGACGCACAAAGCCAACCAGGCGCGCCAACATTTCGCCCTCCTGCCGCTGCTCAAAGTACGCCGTCGGCGGCGGCGAGGCAAAGTCCACCATGGTGGCATTGACAATGCCCACATAATCGGGCATCGTAAAGTTTACCGGATAGTTGTACTTGATGTAGGTGAGGCCCGGTCGTCGATCGTTCCTGGTGCACATGTCCGGCTGGCGTATTTCGGTGCCCTGCTCGCCCCACCAGCCGGCGCTGTCGCCGCAGATCCCATAGTTGTCGTCGCGATGATGACAGCGCGCATTCTGCACACACCACGTGCACTCGTTGAGGCCCAGCTTGCTGGCCACCGAGAAGGCGGCGGCGGCACCATGGCCACCGTTCCAGGGTGTGCCATGCACCAGACACGAATGGCAATCCCCGAGCGAGGGGCAAATGCCCGGGCAGCGTGTCGTCTGCAGATTGGTGGTGCAATTGGCGCCAATGGTGCGTCCATAACAGCTGCTGTCAGCCGAACACCAACCACACTCCGGATTCGACAGGCAGGCGGTGTGCGAGCCGTGCAAGCGACACGCCATCTCCGGATTGTGATTGTGCAGGGTGCTCTCCGCGCGCAACACCTGCGGCAGCTCGTACGCAAACAGATCCGCGTTCACATTGCCATGATAGCCACCGACGATGAGCAGCGTGTGGTTGCGACGCAGGGCAGCCGCCTGAGCGAACACGCCCTGGTGCTTCGGATACAGACTGTCGTCGGCGGGCACCACCTGATTGATCCAGATGTGACAGCTGAGGTGATACCAGTACATTTGATTATCATAGCATATCTCGTCCTTGTTATGGCGATGCGTGTAGCCGCCGAAAACGATCATATAGTTGCCGGATATGGTGGCCGTGTGGAAGGCGCGCTCTCGCGGAATGTTCGTGTCCCGCAGCGCCGTGCGTGGATACAGTATCTCCGTCCAGTGCAGCTGATCCAGTTGAAAGGCGAATATGCGATCCGATAGCTTGGAGAAGCGCGCCAAGCTGGTCATAATGCCGCCGAAGACAATCAGCGAATTGGTCGCCGCATAGTAGACCGTTGAGTGTGCCGCCAGACGCACGTCCAGCGTTTTGCCGCCGCGCGGCAACACCAGCTGCCACTGGGAATCCTCGCTGAGCGGCAGCCGTATGCGATAAATGCTTGAGGAGAATTCGCCGGACTCGACGCTGCCGCCGAACAAATACAGGTAATCGGCGGCCGTGGTTACCGTGTGCCGTGCCAGCGCTGGTGGCTTTAGATGGGATCTGCCCGCCATTTGTTTCCATTTGCCGCCGCTTTCCGTATTATTGTACTGCCAGAGATCGCTGTAGAAGCTGCCATTGGCATGTTTGCCGCCATAGATGACAAAACCGCCCGGGACACGATCGGCGGCATGGCCATAACGTCCATGCGGCTTGTGATCGGTGACCTCCTCGAGTATATCCTCCAGATATTCGGTAAGCTCCTCATCCGTTGAATTGGCGTTCACGGTGGTCAACGGCAGCGAGGAGCGAGTGCGCCGCTGATGCAAATTCGACTCGGCCAGCGTGTAGAGTATATTGCGAAAGAAGCTCACATCGCTGTTCAGGCCCCACAGCTTGGCCTCGTCCTCGTTCTTGTGCTGCAGCACAGCCTTGAGCAGCGTGTGATCGATCTTATGCGGATGATAAAAGTGCCGGCGACTCTGCAGCTGAATGCCCCACTCATCCACCCACTGGCTGGTGCTAAAGCGATAGATCTGTGCAGAGATAAACAACAATTCGATTACTATTTATCGCTTAACTTTCGTTTAACTTTATTCTCTCACCTGCAGTGTGCTGATCACATTGTTCAGATCGTAGCCACCGAACACGTAAAGCGCATCCTCGTCCTCTAAGTAGATGGCCGTGTGTGCAGCACGGGGCGTCATGCCCTCGGCATCGGTGGCCAGCCAACGCCAGCTGCTGCCGGACGGATTATCGCTGAGATCACAAAGTCTGCCGCTGTAGCCATTGGTGCAATGGCAAATGCTCTTCAGGCACTTGCCACGTCCCTGATGCTCGCCGCATTTCTGGGGGCACGCCTCGTCCTCACAGTCCGGCCCCACCCACTCGCCGTGGCAGACGCACTGGTGGCCCACGCACTTGCCGTGATTGTGGCAATTGTTCAGACAGTTTGATATGTAGTAGGAGGCACGAAAGCCATCCAGCACGTAGTTCGTATCGCTGTACATGAGTATGAGCATCTGCAGAGCAATAAATTCCAATTAATTCAGAGAGCCGATGAAGGCAGTTGCAGGCTACTTACGCTACCGCTGCGCGCGACCAGCTTCTGCGGCTGCGTCCGACCGCTGAAGCTGCCCAGCAGTGTTGAATTGAAGGAGTCGCCGTCGTATACATAGATGTAGTCGTAGGAGCACTCGGTGCCCATGCTATGGAATGTTAATGTTATGAATTGACTGTCATTTCTCGCTTTTATCAGCCATTCACAGTGCGAGTCCTGTGTATAATTGTAGCCGGACGGGCCGTCGCTGATCTCGCCGTACGGCTCCGTGAAAACCTTGCGACTGCGGTCGCAGGGCGCTGTTATGTGCAGCTGTTCCGTTTGGAGCGGCAACTGTAAGCTGATTATCCAAAATGTCAAGGTTGGCAGCAGTGCGTACATTCTTTGCATTTTAATTGCACTCTCGCGCTCGCAGTCCAATCTCATTTTTATGCTAATTGCGAGATATCACAATTTTTGGTATTGTGTTTATCCGGTTGCAATTGTGGTTGAGCATGTTTTCCACTCGTCTAGCATGGCACACGCATCACACAACTGGTGGCACTAGGCCGTGGAACCACCCGGAAACTCGGACTCTGCTGAAAAGTTATTATTTTTCAGCTATTTTTTGTATGTGCGGATCTGCTTCTTTTTTTTTTGTTTAATTTTACTAACTAGTGATGGGGAACATTTATCGTTATCTGCCTGGTGAATGGCAAATATCGATATGTAGTATGTAAAAGTGTGGCAGCACTACATTTTGCCAGCCACAGCGACACATAAATATAGCACATCTCTAATTCCTTCTTTTTGGGTTTTCTTTCCTATTCAAGATGGTAGGTGTTTTGGTGGCTTTAGTGAAAATCAACAAACATCCGCATTTATAATTTGTAAAATGTAAAGCAAATGATTAAATATGGCACATCACAGTGTTATCTGTGATTTGTGAGCAATATTAAACGAATGTGCGTTCTTTAAATGCATTCTATTCACATTGAGAGCTTTCAACTTTGAGTTTTGAAAAGTTTAGTCGGCAATTAAAAATTGTGTGCTCTTTCTAGGTGAATGTACCAAAACAACGTCGCACTTTCTGCAAGAAGTGCAAGGTGCACAAGCTGCACAAGGTGACGCAGTACAAGAAGTCCAAGGAGCGCAAGGGTGCTCAGGGCAGGAGGCGTTACGACAGAAAACAGCAGGGTTTCGGTGGTCAGACCAAGCCCATCTTCAGGAAGAAGGTGAGTTGCAGATCGTAAAAGAAATATTCGGCACTTCCAGTAGAACTGAATTGCTGCGCTGCTCAAGCACCAAAAGCTATTCATTGGGAAATAAGTGCAACAGTAAATTTTGTTGCTGCTTTGGTGAGGCCTTAAAGGCAGCGATGCGATCTCTTAACTGGACGCATAACGCCCCACCGGCACCTTCAAACAAGTTTGTATCAATATAAGTAACCTTGGCACTTGAAGTAGAAATGAATTGCTGCGCTGCTCAAGCACCAAAAGCTATTCGTTGGGAAATAAGTGCAAGAGTAAATTTTGTTGCTGCTTTGGTGAGGCCTTAAAGGCAGCGATGCGATTTCTTAACGACGCAGAACGCCCCACCGGCTCTTTCAAACAATCAAGAAAGATGCATAATTATAATATTTACTAAAACCTATTCTATTATAACTACTAATAAATTGTTTTCTTTATGCTCCTCTAGGCTAAGACCACCAAGAAAATTGTGCTGCGTATGGAGTGCACTGAATGCAAATACCGCAAGCAGACACCTCTGAAGCGTTGCAAACACTTCGAGCTGGGTGGCGACAAGAAGCGCAAGGGACAGATGATTCAGTTCTAAGCCAACGTCGTCGTACACCATGGATTACCATCGCCCGCTAATTTTGTATAATGAAGTGTTTTTAAGTTGTTTTCATCGACTGCTGTTGCATTGCCGGCCCTAACTGGGGCTGTGTTGCAACGAGTGGAAAAATAAAACAAATTGTAGACGTAAATTTTTAATTAAATGTTTTAATTTAACAGCGTAGCGTTCGGTCGAATGCTATATCACAATTTTGAAGTTTATTCAAGCACGCCATCCTCCAGCACCAAGTCGGGATTGCTGCAATACAATAATAATAATTAGCTTCTCCCATATGAGCAGAGTTTCTCGCTGCTCACTCTAGCATTTGTGGTTGTAGGCCCTCGATTTGCATTTTTATTTTGACGGCCGGTGCTGGCACGCCCACATGCAGCATCTTAAAGAATTTCCTGTAGCGCACATGTTCGCAAACGCGCACGCCCTTCACCTCCTCAGCCTCCACAGGCGCTTCCTCCGCAATCTTATCAATTTCATCGGAGATTTGGTGCTCAGTCGTGTCGGCTGCATGTACTACGTTATCTAGCGGTACTGTGGCGAGCTTTGCCTCCAGTATGATTAGTGCAGCTTCTGTTCTTTGCAGCTGTCGCTCCATTTGCACGAATTTCGTCTCGCAGTTCAAGGCGAATTCATTGAGAAAGTTACAGGTGTTTAATAGAAAGTGATTTACAAAGGCGAGTATTCGCTTCTGATTCAATGGCGGTATCTGTGTCTTATCCACATCTCCTGTAAACGTTGCGCTCGCTTCCATTATTATTATTATTTGTATATATGCCGAAAACTAACAATGGGGCAACTTCCGATGACGATTGCAAACAATATCGAACAGCCACCATATGCAGTGTTGTGAATGCAAAAAAGAGTGCTGCAAAAAAAGCCCTTCAACGTAACGTATTTTCGAATTCGCTTTTAAATATTTTATTTATTCGTTTTATTATATCTTAACATGAGTTGTGTGGAGTTCATATTATTATTTGTATTGTTATTAAAGTATTATGTATTGTTTTGTTTTTATTTATTATAAAAGTATTTATATATATTTTTTTTGTTTTATTATTTTTGTTAATATGCATGAATTGGTTTTTCAATTTCTATATGTATAAACTTATGTGCTGGGAATTGGGTTCATTCCTACATATATGCTCAAATCTACAATGAACGTTGTACGACTTAATGTTTAGCTTGCTTTTAATTTCCTCATTTGCGCATTCAGCATTGTTATTTTCTTCAATAACTCTTTGAGTATATTTGGGTTTTTTTTTAATTCGCGTTCAAATAATAAGAGTACACGTGTTTACATAATTATTTTGTGGAACGAAACGATTGCGTTGGTTTTTTTTTTTTTTTTGAAAATATGGCAGTGGATTTGTAAACGGTACAAAAATAAAAACCATTTTATGCGAGTTGTTTTTTGTTTTCGTTTGACTCTTGATCAATAAATAAACGAAAAAGGCTGCCAGCAGCAAAATTTCTTCAAAATGAAAAGCCAACAAAGGTATTTGTTGAACTGTATTTTGTGTGTTTTCAGTTGTTTTTGTTTGTTCTGATTTGTTTCTGATGAATTCTGCAGCGTTGCAAACGAGAACCCGCTGGTCTACAACGTTTTTTGTTTAAGAAATGTATATTTTATTGTGGAATTATGAATTGGAGTCGATTGGTGTTTAGATCTCTTAAGACACTCTGTTATCATTTTGTAAAACTTTATTTAAAATAAAAATAAAAATACATGGTAATTAAAAAAATCAAAAATGTACAGTTAAAATTAAAAATCAATAGATTTAATGTAATCATGTATTGTTTGTATGTATATGCGCATCACTCTGCTAACTGCTTGTGTGTGTGTGTGTGTTTGTATATAATTACCATCATTAGTAGTAGTATATCATAATCGCCGTAGATCTACATGTGTGGGTGTATATATTTATATATGATATCGCATTTTCATTTGTAACAACTAAAGTACAAATTAAAATACACATAATGTATGTATAGATAGTAGAGGATTTTCTTTTTTTTATATATAAGAATTGTTTTTTTTTTTGTGGGCTTTCTTTTCATTTTTTTTTTTTTGTGTTTTTGTTTATCGAATATCAGCTTGGGTTTACTTTTTACTTTAGCTGCGTTTCGTTTCTTTTCTTTTTTTTGTTTTTGAACGAAACGCCTTTTATAATTTTTTAATACTAGTACTAATATTGAGTTGCTCGGCATTCACGTCCACTTTTAACGTTTATTTGATTACAATTCACGAATCGTTAAGCGATTCTAAACATATAATATACATACGAATATATATATTTGTATTCAACTACAAGTGTACGAAATCCATTGGATCAGCGATTGGCGCTGTATTTTCTTCTTCGATTCGCTTCTTTTTTAATGTTAATACTAGGCATAAATTAAATAAATAGCTTAGCATACAGTTATAGCTCAACGGCATTACTTTTATATCATCTGGATCTGTATATATGTGTTTGTGTGGATCTCTGGCCCAAGCATTGCGTACTCTTTGTATGAAAAATTATAGAAATAGAAGCATTTACTTTTCACTTAGTGTTTAATAAAGTTTTCTTGTGATTTATTTTTTGTTTTTTTTTTTTTCTTTTACTTATTAGGCATGTTCCACACTTGGCTAATTCGCTCTTTACTTTGTAATAAATAAGCATCATGATCATCAGTATTATCATTATCGTCGTCGATTTCTAATGTTAATTTACAACTTGCACGCTCTTTAGTGTTATGTTTGTGGGGGGTAAGGGGTACGAGTTTAGCACATATATGTATATATATGCCACTTAAGACTACAAATTTGATCGTCTATATATCATTACGTAAACGTTTGTTAGATGAGTAAATTTTATTTCTCTCCACTGCCTCAGCTGGCGCTTCGCAGCAACATAAAAAGAGAAAACATTTTGGAACCTGCACAACGAGTGGCCAATGAAAAAGGTACGTACATCATCATCATTCTTACATCATTAAAGTTAGCCACAGGCATGGGTTTACATATATAAGCATATAAAATGTACAGGAAAGCAATTATTGACAAAATCGCTGTACAGGTAAAGCCAAAAATTACAAAAATTAAATTAAAACTAAATTGTCATCATGATTGGCAATTGTCTACATTTTTTTCGTTTTCCAAAAACACAAATTTGTTGAGCTTGCTGCAAAACGCAACAAGATCAAGAACTTTATCTAATGTTAACAGATAGTACAATGTGTGTGTGTATGTGTGTTATTTTATATGCGGCACGCTTTGTATTCGTATTCGTACGATCTTGTAGATTACAAACTTCTCTCTTACGCCTCGAAAATGCCATAATAATGTAATTTTTTGTTTATTTTTTTGCCCTTTTTATATTAATATATATATAGCAATGTGTATTTGTGTTGTTGCATTAATTTGTTGTTGTTGTTCATCTCTTGTATAATTAGATTTAAATGTATAGTATAATGTATATATATAAGTGTATTTATATGTATAATTATTTAACTCGAACTCGTAATCGCTTCGCTGAGAGCTGCTGCAGCATTGGCTGTGGGTGGAGGGGGCGCATGGGAGTGAAGATGGGTGGTGAAGGGTGAAGGAGTCTGAGCTTAGACAAACACCTTGGCCAACCCATCAGCGCCGGCACTGGCTATATACGGTTTGGTAGCATGGAACGCCACATCGAATATGCTCTCATCGAACTTCTTACGGTGTGCGGTAATCTCCTGCACGCACGTCTTATTGTCCAAATTCCATAGGCGTATGGAGCAGTCATGAGAACCGGATAGCAAATACAGTCCATGCGCATCGACGGCCAACGAGGTGACCGGTTCCAAGTGCGCCACCATCGAATGCACCAGAGTGCCGGATGTGTTGTCCCAGAAGCGTATATGGCGATCCTCGTGCGCCGTTATGGTGATCGGCAGTGTCGGATGTGAGACGACCTTGTTGATGAACTTCCCCGTGTTGCCGGACATCTCCTGTGCCGCCTCCAGTTTAATCACCTGCTTGCCCGTCTCCGTGTCGTAGATGATGCAGTGTGCACTATTATATGCCACCACAATGTGATCCACTTCGTTGCGCACAAAGTCCACGGACGAGGGCCCGCCCTCGGCCTCCGCGGCCGTATAGGTGCGCAGCAGCGTCTCCTTGGTGTACGGCGACCACAGCTTAACGGTGCCATCCGCCGAGCATGATACAATATTGTTCTGCATGGTGGTCAGTCCCCACACGGCGTCCGTGTGACCCTCCAATGTGCCGGAGTGCACGCTCGGATCGTAGCAATCGTACGGATCGATATTGGGCGACGGCAGTTGCCAGCACTCGATGTTGCCATCGAGGCCACCCGAGTAGCATATCTCGCCGCTGGTTGACATGCCCAGGCACAGCACGGGTCCGGTGTGCGCGCGGAACGTGTAGAGCGGCTCAACGTCCAGACTAGCGGACTTTTTGGCTTGCACCGTCTTCTGTAGATTCCACAGCTTGAGCGTATTATCCTCCGAGGCAGTTATTAGCACGGGCTCCTCCGGATGGAAAATCAGCGAGCGCACACCATCGAAATGCGAGCGCAGCGTATACTTGGCATTCCAGGTCTTGCGATAGCCAGCCCCACCGGCGCTGCCGCCAGTTCCGTCCTTGGCGTTCGCATCGTACGCACCATCCGATTCATTGTTGACCGTCAGCTGCGCCAGCTCCCCCAATCCCAGGGAGCCGTCCACCTCTGCGAAGAGAGAAATAGGCGAGAGCGTTAGTATTTGGGGCAAATAGAATGCTAGGATAAAAGCTGGCATGCTATGAATCGATTAGTTTGCCCTTATAGCTATCGATTATTCCATTGCACTTTATATATATATATATATATATATATATATGGTTATTCGCCATGATTAAATCTCACATACGTTTGTTTGTTCTGAACTTACTCAGAATGTTCTCAGAAAGCAAATATTTGCTTATTGATAGCTAATCTAAGTTGTTATTATTATGGCAAACATTTTTATAGATTGAGTTAATTTCTGTTCGGCTTTTAATAATTTTTTATGACGCTATGAGGCTCTACAAAAGTTGCTGGGCATAGTGTAAATTTTGTGGATTAACAATTTAGAAAGACGCAAATACAAAATTTGATCTTCAGTAAGTTATGCATGTAGAATATTAACACAATACAATATAACAAATTAAAGCGAAATTATTTATGATAATATAAAAAACAGTTGCAAACTTTTTTTCTTTCAAATATTCCAATTTTTGGTTCGAATAGTTATATACGAAAGCTACGTTATATTTTTCGTCCCATAATATTATAATTTTATTATATATTGTAACATGTTAATATCTAAAAACTATACTTTTGTGGGCTTTTATCTTTAACATTAAAAAATGTACTAATCCAAAAATAAGGCATGACAAATTTTGAATTATTTTAGTTTTTCTACTTTTGCATTTATAAAAGTTCAGTTCCAAAAATTCAGCAATGAAAAAATTAAAATGTTATTTAGCTTTTCTTCAAATTAAATAAATATATATATATATATAATGCATGGCCCTAAAAATGAAAATATTAATAATTGATATCTTGTTGTTTTACATATTTTCCATCGATAACATCGACTTCTATCGATATCTTTACGGTACTACAATTTGTTTATTTTTTTATTTATTAGGATTATTTTTATATATTATATTATTATATTTAATATATATATTATTTTTTTTTGGGTTAACTAGTTAGTAAAGCACCTTCGGTCATAAGATTCATATCGTTTAAGAGCTGCTCTCCCACCTCGGCCTCAAGATCTATGCAAAGATGATGATCGCATCACAACAAGAAGAAAGAAGCAGCGAAAGAAACAGAAAGCGAAAAAGCATAAGACAAATATGCAGCATTTTTGATTGTGCATTTTTCTTTTGGTTTAATGTTGGCTATTATGGTTATTAAATGGCATTAATGTTAGATCGGGCAGTCGGGAGTTTGCAAATTAAACGATAAATGCACACTACACACATAATGTGAGGCGACGGGCGGGAGGGCAATCAAATAGTTGGTGTACGGAATTGGATGAGAGAGCTACAAGAGTCTACAACAAAGTGGAGAGTGGTGCAGTAGAACATTTCAGTTGGGTTTTGATTGGCATACCTTCGGTTAGCATATCCTTGCCGGATTTTGGCCGTTTGGCCATTTTTACATCGGTGTCTTCATTATCGGTAGCGACCATTTCCAGATCATCGGATATTTCATCATCGTCGGACATCTCTGTCGGTCCAAGGAACTCAAAATTGGCCATGACCGCCGCCTCTGTGTCCAGTATGATGGCATCATTCGATTGTTGCACTTTTTTAGCGGGAGTATGACGGCCTAATGTGAGCAAATTATTCAAATCTTCAACAGGGGGGGGAAGAGGGTTAACAATGACCTACCTTCCGATTCTGAGGCACGTTTATTGCTCTCATTGCCATTGATATTGGGACTGAGATTCTCGCCGCCGCCGCTGCCAATGCCGCCGCCGCCGCCGCCACCGCCACCATCGTGATCCGCATTATTGTTGAGGCCAAGTATGGAGCGGACACGATTCGAGCGCACATCGATAATGTTGTCTGTGTAGCCAATCTCGGCCAGATATTGGCGTAACATTTGCCTGCCTTGCCGCCACGTGGTGTTCGACACAGAGCTGTAGGGCACCTCCGAATCGGTGGCCACATCGCCGCCGAGGCCACCATCATCGTTTGACGAGGGCTTGAACTCGTTCAGTTGCGGCGGATCGGTGCCGTACTTTAATCGATAGAATTTTGCCCGCTCCTGACGCAGCGCATACTCCAGCATCTTGATGCGTCGCGTCAGATCAGATTTAAGGCTTTCCAAACATTTGCGTTCGCCCAGCAGCATCGCGATGCGCGCCTGCAAAGCAATTATGCAACAAATTTTCGATTAATTACAAAAAATATAGAATACCGATATTTATCAATGATTGAATTGATCGATAACATATTGATAAAAACACTAATAACCATTGTTGCATATGATTTAGCTTTTAAATGAGCTAAGAACCAATTGACTTTCATATTAATAACAAACCAAAAACAGATCGATAACGAGCTACTTTGTACAGACAGCAATACATTTTTAATATCGATAGCCAGTCTCTGGGAAAAATATACTATGCAATAAATAAATATATATATTCTTCTAAAGCCAAAAGTAACAGAAATGTTCAATAATAATAACCTTAAAGTAAAAAATCTGCATTATCACTTAAAACAACAGATACCATTTTCTGCAACATCGATACTTATCGATATCTCTGATATATGTATGTATATACCCAATTGCTGCATTGGTTACAGGGTAGAATCAATTTTCATTAATGTGTCACTTGAAAGCTTTCATATGCTCAGCATTAAATGTGTGTGTGTGTGTGTGTGTGTGTGATGCTCTCTGCGTATGCGTGCATATTATTTATTAATGTGTGTATGTGTGTGAAGAGTGCATGCGTTTCGTTGCATTCCAATTGCTACGCTTGGCGCGACGCTGCGCCGGCCACATAATTGACGCTCTGCTGCGTCAGCGAAACAAAAAAAACAATTAAATTCAATTAATTGTAATATAAAATTACACACTCGCTCTACTATGTTTGTTGCAGAGATGGAAAAGGGTAGCAAATGGGAGCCAGAGCGAAATCGACAACATTTACCGCTATTTGTGCGTAACAAATGCAATGCTGCCAACTTTTATAATAAAAGCAGCACACACCACACCTCACCTCACCTCACCCTCCCCCTGCCCACATTCCACGGTCAATGCTCAGCTGAAACAACAATGCATACGTTATGTAGCATATTTCTGCGCACTAAATTGCGACAGTGCTGAGCGTAAAGGAAAATATTGCAAAACAACAGGAACAGGACAAGAAAGAGAAGCAGCAGACAGAGAGAGAGACAGGTGCGTAACGATGAAGCAGCAAACTTTTGCTTGTTTCCTGTTCCGCACACTCATTCCGCAGGGAACTGGAAAGGGGAGGTGCACAGCCCACACACCCATACACACTCACACACACACACACACAAACAATTGGCCTGCTCCCATTGAGTGCGCGTCCCAAACCAACAACAATAACAATTTCAAAATGCCTAATAGCAGGCAGTGTAGAGAGTAATCGTCAGAGAACGATAGAGAGAAAGAGAGCACAGCGCGTAACTGTGCCGCCATTTGATTTTATACACAATTTGTTTCATTCTTCGTTAGTTGCTGCTGCGTCCGCTGCTGCTGCAGCAATTGTTGTTGCTGGTGTGCTTTTAATGGAAACATGCTCTGCATTTTAATTAACATTCAATGGCAATTCATTTGGCACAGTCGCTAATTAAAGCACGCATTAACAGCAAAATGTTAGAATGCTGTTCGCGTGCAAGTTGAAGAGCGGCTAAAAAGATATTCGGCTAGAGCAAAAAGCGACAAAAGGGCACACTTCCACATTATGGCAACGAAAGCCACTATAACAAAGAGTTTGTGTGAATGTTTTATGCCAAGCGAATTTCAAATTGCCCAGCGACATGCAACGGCGATGACGAAGACTGTAGACTGTATTTGCCGAGTTTGCCCGAATATGTGGGGGTGGTGGCAGGTGGCACATTATATATAAATATTTCTTTTTCCTTTCAATAACAAAAAATTGTACAAACAGCAGAGCAGCCAGTCATTTGTTGGAACAAAATATGTGAATAATTAATTTGTTTTTGGTGTTGGCGCGGCCGCAGAGAGCGCGCGTCAGACTAGCGAGAGACAAATAGTATGTAAAAAAATATTGTAGCTAGGAAACGACAAATGCAAGCAGTGCCGACATTTCCTTCTAATCGCTCTCATCGAAGCGAACAATCATCATATGCAAAACGAATTCGATTCCAACAGCTGCGGCAGCGGGGAGTCGAGAGAGTGTACAATGAACTAGCCCCGGCACAAACACAAGGACGTTGCATGTGCCGCAGCACTGACACTGACACACAAACAGCCGCCAGCCAGAAATAGACGCACGCAGCGTGGAGCGTGGAGCCCGGCACACGACATAAAATACACACGTATACACATGTGCATCTGTATGCTAAAGCGCTAAAATGGCTTCCAGTGTGACCGCTGCTGCTGCTGCCGGTGGATATGGGGGCTGTCGTCTAGTCGCTGCCCACTCTCTACTTTAATCTCTTATTCTTTTTTCTTTTCGCTTTGTTTTTTTTTTTATATTATTTTCTTTTTGTTATTTGCCAAAACGCAAACAAGGCGAACAGGTTCATAAATGTTTGCGACAAATATGTGTGTAGGTAAAATGCAGCGTCAGCGTCAGCGTCGCCAACTTGTTTTCAGTGCAGTGACGTTTTGAATGTCACTTGTTTTTCAGAGCGTAACGGGGAATGCATCGATGCTGCCTAGTGTCGATAACTATAAACGCACGTTTTAAACTGCGTGTGCATTTTATTTGGTGAAAGCAGATCGGCAGTATTGAAAAAACGAAATTGTAAGATTTTAGATATAAACTACAAAAAAATTCCCCGAAAATTACGTTTGTCTTTGAATGCTGCTTCATGTGCAGTTGTTGCTGTTATTAAACGTAGCTGACATGTACCTATAAATACATACATAAATGTATAAGGTTTTGTTTTTGATGTTTTTATGCTTGGCGCTTACAAGCAGCAGCAAACAGACCATAAACTTGATTACAAAACAAATTATGTATAGGAAATTACTTGGCTACGCCAGCTAAACACATTTCGAAAATGAAAAGAAGGAAAACCCAATGAAATGGAAAGTGAGCTTCATAGAGGACTCCACACGAACTCACCTGCAGCTCGGCCCTATCGACATCCCACTGTGAGCGCTCCAGTTCGAAGCGCGACCATTCGTGCTGTATAAAATGCAGTATGCCCGGAATTGTGTATTGGGGCGTGGTGGCCTGTTGGTTGTTGGGTCCGCCGCCGCCGGGTCCGCCCATGCCATTGCCGCCATCGTCGCTGCCTCCATTATTGCCGCCGACGCCCACATTGACGCCGCCCATGCCGCTGACTAGGCCGCCCACATTGGCGTTCTGTCCGACAGCGCCCAAGCCGCTGATGCTCAGGCCGCCGGCGCTGCCCAAGCTGTTGTTGGACAAAACGCCGCCGCTGCCGCCGATGGCTGAATTGGCAACGCCGACGCCGAGCACGGTGGCACCACCGACCGGCTTGTTATTGATGCCAGCGGTGGCTCCCGAATTGGTTCCCATTTGTTGCAGTTGTAACTGTGGCTTTGCTGCTGCTCGTGCTTCCTGCTGCTCGCTCTGTGTCGCTTGCCTTTGCCAGCCGCTGTCGTCGCCGTTGTAATTGGTTGTTCTGGTTCCGTTATAGCGGTTAGTTGTTGTTGTTCCTCTGTTTATTGCTTCTGGTTTGGCAAAAATCTCACTCGATGGCGCTGGACTCGCTTAATTGGTCGTCTGGTTGTTAATGCTGGCCGTCGAGTGTTATTTTCCCGCTGCTTGTTGTTTCTGTTGGTCCTGTTTAGGTTTGGGCGTGTGTGGGAGAAAGACAGAACAGAAAATGCCCGTACGTGAGACAAATGAGGTCATTGAATTTTCCCCTCCCCCACCCGACACCGAGCAATCGAGCGAGAGGCGAGGCAAAGGATACGGGGGCTTTAAATGACTTGCACGTCCTTCTGCCCGTGAGCCCGTGTCTCCCGGCTCCACTCGCTCGCTGTCTTTAACCCTCTCTCGCTCACTCTTGTTCGCACACTTCACCGGAACCGTATACGCCCCCGCTCCGCGCGCGCGTTCTCTCGCTCTCGTTTTTACGATACAACAACGTCACAAACACACACACACACTCACACATACACGCACACTCACACGCACTCACCCAATCGCACCGATTTGAATGACAACGACAACGACGTTTACTACTATTTAGGCACACATACTGGAGCAGCTTATATTGGATTCTATTCTTCAGAATCATTTGATTTCATTACTCACATTTACTTGAAAATTTTGTTTACTATTTACAAATTTTTCCAAGGAAACGTTGTTGCTACCGTTTTTTTTTCGACTACGATTTTGGTTAGAGACGTTTACGCAAAAAAAAGAAACACACACACACGCACACATACAATTTTTCTGCGACGCGTAGAGGCACGAAATGTAAATGCAGACGAGTGACGTTTGTTGTTTGACTGCCCGCCACAGGCTCGCAATCAATACGTTTGTTGATGACAATTGCGCTATTTACGATTTGTTACTAATATAATTAATGCAAACGTCGTGCATTGCACACAAAAAAGTCGATTCAGCCGTTCGTCGCGCAGAATGTTTGGCCTGGAACTCTGAAACAACAGAGTTGCTGCCTGCCTCTGCACAATGTATTTGGTTCGCTCATGCACGTTGATTTAGCGGCGCGCGACTTTATAGCTATCTCGGTCTACGTATCTATATGCAAAGAAAAACACACACACACACGAACACAAGCGCACACCAAAGCCGTACTATTTTCACTTTGTTCAACACCATGTAATGTAAGGTTTTGGAGTTTTGGCCAATAAAACATGCGTCAGTTACGCTTTGCTTATTTTGCACTTTACTGCACAGCGTGGCTGTGTTATAGAAATATTTGTTAAATTTTCACGCAGCTGCTTTCATTCCATTCACCTTTGTTTTTTCAAAGTCCGGCAACTACCACAACTTATCGGTGCACTAATACAAAATGCTATCGATTTCTAGGGCTTGTATTCCTGTAAACCGGCTGCGATAGACGACCGGAAGACAATTTATCGAATATATTGTATTTGCTTCTAGATTATGTTGTTTAATGCAAAATGCAAAAAACCATAATAATCGCTTCTAGCGACGCGTTTAATGTTTAACACACAAAAAGCTGCTATAATATATACATTGTATATAAATTTACATGCGTGGGCGTAGATAATATTCTAAGAATAGTTCCCCATGATATCCGTGCAAATATTTTCAAGGTCTTTCAATTTCAATTAACATTAATTTACATTTTAATGATAGCTTAATATTATGGTTGACAGAACGTATACCAGAGTACGGAGAATATTATTGAATGAATTAAAGATAAAATTTCCCCAAAAACGCTCGAGAGAATTGCCTTGTCCAGAGATTTCCATCAACTTGCGATGCGCATTTAATTTACAAGAACTCCTCGCACCAATCGTTGAGGCAGTTGTAGCAATCGGATGCCTGTTTTGAACTGGCATGGCAAACATCCTTCATCCAATCCTTGAACAACTCCTCGTCCTTTTTCAGCACCAAATACTGACCTAGCACGGTGTACGCCTGTCAAAACAACACAAACAATACATATATTTACGTATTTAGACGTGCCGCATTGTTTATTCGCGCACATGGCGTCATCGTATTTACCTTATCGAATCCCGCTTCGGCCAAGCGTCCTCCAAGTGTTTCGCCAATGCCTGCTAGTTCTGTGACCGACTTCTCGCCCATTGGCTCCGCCACAAAATTTCTGTACTTCTGTGAAGTGCCTGACATATTTGTTCGTTTTGTTTTTTCTTTTATTTGTGTAGATTATTTCAAGAAGAAGAACGCGTGCGATCTTCAACAATAAAACGAAATTGCTAAGCGAGTTTCGCGGCGTTTCTAAAATATGACGCACAAAAAGAATGCGACCGCATATGCAAAGTACAAAAATACCACAACTCAAAGTATCGATAAGTGTGCAAAGCCAAGATGAATTCGAATTCGAAGTTATCGGTATCATAACTTTGAAAGTTTTAAACAATTATATAATAATTAAATAATATTTGGTTAATAATAGTATTAAAACAAATTTAAACGCGAAACTTCACTTACTCTTTAAATTAATAAAACACAGTTAATAATTAAATTGAAAAATTGTGGCGTAAAGTAAAGTTTTTTTTACAAGAAAAGTTGGGTTTTCCCCAAACTATAAGCTAAGATGCTGAAGATATTGAGACTAAGAATGATATACTTTTTGAATTTATAGTTAGTAAATAAAAGCACTGCATACTTTTGTTAGCTTTATTATTATTAATTATTGCATAGCTGCAGGGGCGTGTTGGAAAAAAATAAAAATAAATTTTAAATATTTCTCAAATGCTAGTTCGAAGCTCTTAAAGTTGAGTACTATATATTTCAAATGTAATGCACCCATCGTATGCAGCACTGAATTTAATTTCAGCTTAACCCAGTTAACCCCTGTGGCGCCCCGAGGTGCCTGATAAGACGCCCGTTGGCGCCAACCTTTCGAGGGAACTCGGCTCCGCTTGGGCAGCCAGTCTTGATTGACAGCTGGCCCTGTCGCCGTTTATATATAAAATCGCGGCTTTTAGCTTAATTGATTTAGTAGAATTGGACCGGGAAAGCGACAATAAAAGCAGCAAGGAGAAAATGTTGAAACTTGCGCTGAGTTGGCTCTGCGTAGCAGCTGCCTGGCGAGGTGAGTGAGTGTGCCTGACCGACTTTCCAGGGCCTGATTCAATTAATTGCTCCAGGCGCATTTAATTACTCTCGCCCTGCACCGCCCCGCCCCACCCTGGCCCGCCCCGCTGCGACCTGCCCGGCAGCCAAACTGGTTTTTGGCTTGGAAAGGATTACAAATGCGTCAGACTCTAGGCCCTCGAGTGTCACCAGATCCGCTGGCAACAAAGAGCTCAGAATCCATAAATGTGAGCGATCAGTCGCCACGCAGCCAGCAAACGGTCAAGATGGGTTCGAATGCTTTTGCCTGCATCTGCAATGTGATAAATCCCTGTCGCAACGAGGTGTCCACCACTTTTGTGGTTGTCCAGTGGCTGATCACAGGCTTTGCTGCACTGGCGCAGGTCGTGCGGCCCGTATTATTGCTGTGTAATTGATAAATGTTAAAATGTAGTTTTTATTTTTAATTGTTTTTTGTTTTTTTTTTTTTTTTTTTGATTCTTTGCAGTTGGCATACGCGGCGAGGTGGCGCTTAATCAGGAGGATTACAACAGGACCTGGATCTATATGCCGAACGGCGATGGTAAGCCCGAGGTGGCTTATTTGGTGGAGCCGCCGCCAGAGGATCGCATCAGTCTGCCACAGTTGATACAGTTTGAGTTTTACGGCAGGTGAGATATCTTAAAAATAATTATAGGGTATTGTATACTGAACATTTATAGACAAAGGGTATTTTGATTTTGTGCAAATGTTTGTTACATGCCGAAGAAAGCATACATACATATATGTACAAATTATTTTTGTGTGTTCTTTTTTCATATCGATAAATATCGATTTTCTGTCTTATTTTATTATGCGTGCCTCTTTCAGCGCATGTTAGAGATTAAAAGAGTTATATATAAAATACTTTATCTGTGGCTACTATTTGATTTAAGTAACAGCTTAAATTTTTAACAACATCGATAATTATCGATTTATAGCCCTGCTTCAAGCGTATCTAACAGATTATAGGTGTCATATAAAACAGATTTAGAATGTAGCTAATAATTTTTTAATAACATCTTAAAATTTCACAATATATATAAATATCGATCTCTTACTAGTTTTTCGAGCATATCTAGAGATTAAAATAATACGAGTAATACGACTAAGTTTTCCAGTTCTTTAATAAAATTATTTCGATCTTAGCGATGCACCCGACGATGTGAGAAGCTCGAATTTCTGGATAGATGAGAATGATTTTCAGCGTGAGCGTCGCAAGCGCGATACCTGGCAGGAGATGGCCGAAAAATTTGATCCGAAACTGGACACCAAGATCCTGGTGCACGGCTGGAAATCGAGCACCATGAGCAACTCCATACAGTCCATACGCGGTGCGTACATAGAGCGGGGTCAGGTCAACGTGTTTGCCATCAACTGGAGGGATCAGGCGGATAATATTTATTATCTGACCCCGGCACGGTATACGGTGCAGGTGGGTCGCGCCGTGGCCAAATTGATTGATCTGCTGGTGGAGGAGAAGGATGCGGATCCGCAACGCATCCATCTAATTGGCCACAGTTTAGGTGCGCATATTATGGGCTATGCTGGCTCCTACACCAAGTATCGGGTTAGTCGCATAACGGGCCTGGATCCGGCGCGACCCGCTTTCGAGGATTGCATTGGGCCGGAGAATCATCTGGATGACACGGACGCCAACTTTGTGGATGTGATACACAGCTGTGCAGGATATTTGGGCTTTCGCAAGCCCATCGGCATGGTGGACTTTTATCCAAATGGTGGTGGACCACCACAGCCGGGCTGCAAGGAGCTGTCCCAGATTTTCAGTGAGCACGGAGCAGTAGGCGATCTTTACAAGTAGCTCCATCTAATCACGTTCTTTCCACAGCCGGTTGCAGTCATGGCCGCTCCTATGAGTACTATGCGGAGTCCATAAACAGCGACAAGGGCTTCTATGGCGTGCCCTGCGGCACCCTGGACGAGCTGAGGGGCCGCAATTGCAGCGGCGGCAGGATTCTTATGGGCGACCCAGTGCCAAGGGAGGCGCGTGGCATTTACCTAGTGAAGACGGCCAGGAAGCCCAGCTTTGCGCTCGGCATCGACGACATTCTGCCCAAGGACAACGAAGTGGACAATTGAGCACACGCATATATTTTTAAACATATTTAATTGATTAATTCTTAGCTTAAACACAAACCTAACCTACAAATACAAGAAAAGAACGACCCGCAGAACGACTCTGGTTCATTTAGTTCATCTAGGGAATGACATCCGTGCGCCGGCGTATGATGTTGCTGCTCCTGTGACTGCTGTTCGGCTGGAGCACGTCGCCGGGCCGTGGCTCAATCTCGTAGTGCTTGTAGCCATCCACATCGTCCAGCTCCTTGGCCGAGAACTTGGCCAGCATCGTGCCGCGCCCGGCATAGGGCGGTACGTATTTAAAGGTCGCTGCCGCCGTGCCGCCCACAGGTATTTCGGCAATCTGCAATGCAAGAGGTTTTGGGATTAGAATGATTTAGAGAGCCATATAAAATTGAAATTTTGTAAAATGTGGGGGCGGAGGTCATCAGAAAACTATTTGCCAAATTTGGTGACTCTAGCTCTAAAATTGTGGGAGATATGGATTATCTAGGATTATCCGCCCATAAGAAATATGGATTTGATCGATTTGTCACGCCCCCAGTGGGCGAATACAAAAAATTTGTTGCTATCTTTAAAGGAGATCACCAGTAATCTGTCTGAACCTGTTTTATATACCTAGCTTTAAAACCTAGGGAAATGTATTGATTTTATCGAATTGCCACGCTCCCAGTAGGCGTAGCTAAAAAATCTAAACAGTTTATTTGATCGGGTATTCAGTATGTATTACAAATTTTAAGCCTCTAGCTTCAATTGTGACGAAAAAAATACGGACAGACTGGCGGACAGCAAGACGGACATTGTACAAACCGAATATACTCTTTTCACTTAGTAAACGAGTATACTGAAAAGCGTCACAATAAAGTCGATATTTTAAGATGCAATTATATGTTTTTCCACTTAGCATAGGTTATTTTATTTTTCGCCGATTTGTATAAAGCAAAGCTCTAAAATTGTGACGTCGCAGCGCAAAGACAGACGAATTCTTAACTTAGCAAATGAGTCATAGAGATCATGATTGTGAGATTTAAAGGTTATGCAAAGAACAGTTTCGTTATTCGACGCCGAAAGAAAAAAGCTCGGAAATTTTTGATCAAAACACTTTAAAAACATAAAAGTTCAGTTTTAATCCGATTATTCTGATGAGAGCTATATGATAAAGTGGTTCGAACGGGACAATTTATATATATATATATTATATATATATTTTTAATATATATATATATATATATATATGTATGTGCTGTGTGTGGTAATGATACGGATCTACGTTAATTTTCTAAGTCATTTTAAAAAAGATTCCGATATTGTGACGTCACAATTTTAAGAGCTCAGAGTTCTTTGCTTAACCTCATTGAGTAATAAAATTTCCACTATCGCTTCGATACTTTTTTGAGTAAAAGCTCGTGAGCCAAATTTCCGCTCTTTACTTTATTACTCAATGGGCATAACCTTTAAAGCTCGAGCATAATTTGTGGCTCTCTCTGAATCGAGTCTCTCAGTTCGCTTAATTTTTTCATACGCACCTTGAACTTGAGCGGCTGCTCGATGCCAGGACCCTCGACGGTGAACAGCCCCTTGTGCAGGGGAATGGGCAAGGGGTTCGGCAAGCGCACAATCACATCGATTTCCTGCTGGGACACGATGCTGCCGCCGGCGCCGCCGTCGCCGCCCAGCTGAAACTTGATGTCCGGCTTGCGTACGCGGAAATCATCCTGGGCATAGTAGTCGTAGTCGGTGTCCTTGACGCGGCACGCGGCGGAGATCTGAAAGGCGGCCTGCGAGGATAACTTCTCGAAGTACTCAAAGAACGTGACCTCCATGCGCACATATTCGCTGCTCTGCGGCTTCAGATCCAGTTCGAAGCCCATGATCTTCACCTCCTGGGCACCGACACCCGTATAGAGGACGGCATCACAGTTCAGCTGTCCGGTGGCTTGATGGACGCGCTCCTCGCTCTTGTTGCTCACCTTGAGCACCACCGTAAAGTTCTCGCCCACCTTGATGTCATCCTTGAGCTCCATGCTGAACTCCACCTCATTGAAGTTGTCATTCAGATAATAGCGACTGAAGGCATGACGGGATTGCTTCAGTGCCTTCAACATGGTGCTGCGCTCCTCCTCGCTGCGCTCCTCGAACTTGTAGCTGTCGGTGATATCCTCGCGCTCCCACTTCAGCACCGCCTTCGTGCTGATCAAATGGCCAATGGCCAGGGTGTCCTTGCGCAGCAGCTTCAGCGGCTGGGCGGGTCCATTATATCGCCAGTAGAGCTTGTCCGCATTCACCTCCGAGTAGACGAAGCCGCAGTCAAAGGGGCGCAGGATCTCGCCATGCTTGACGGCCAGCACGGAGGCGGGACCCACGCGGTACATATTATCGGAGGACTCCTGGGGCGTGGCATCTACTGCCTGCCAGCCATCATAGGCGCCGAACTGGCCAATGCCCAGATCCGGACGCTGCATCCACAGCTCGTTCCACACATGATAATTCCAAATGGAGTCCGTTGTCTCCGCGTCCAGCTTCTTGTTGTTGGCATCGATGAACACGTCCACGGTGAGCGAGGCCTGCGTATCGTGGGCCGACGAGTAGCAGGTGATGACCCGGGCCGGAATGCCCAAAGCACGGGCAATGGTGGCCAGCACACCGCTAAAGTTCCAACATTGCGCAAACTTGACCGATTTCTGTGTCTTGTGGAACTGCTGCAGAATCTCCGCCGAGCCCGTCCATTTGGTGGGCGCTGTGCCGCCCGAGAAATCCTCGGTCCAGTTGCCCAGCAGCACGCCATCATCGTCCACCGAGTTGACCAGTGCGGAGAGGGCGCGCGCCACGCGCACTGGATCGCCGCGATAGGCGGGCGGAATGCGTCCCACGGTGCCCAGCAGACGCAGGCTGCACTCGAGCACATGGCGCTCGAACTGGCCGATCTTCCAGACTGACGGACGCAGCCGGTTGTAGGAGCCGCGCCAGATGAGCGTTGTATCGTGCATGACATACTCCTTGCGCTGCTCCCGATCCTCCAGATAGACCTGATCATCCGGACACCAGGGATTGAACAGCACGTAGATGGGCAACGGCAGCTGATAGCTGCGCGAACCGTCGCCCAGCAGCTTGGTATCAATGTCCAGACGCCATTCGGTTACGGAACAAGTTGCCGGCGGCTTCACCAGCACGGTCAGAATCTGTCCCTCGTGCGACTCAATGCCGGCGCCCCATTCGAGCGCATCGCCCAGATGGTCGATGCCATCGTGCGGCACCAGTGCCATCAGCGTGCCATGTCCCGGACTGGGCCGGCTGTCGTCGGTCACGCTAAAAATGAAGCTGATCGCATCCTTGCTGGGACTGTAGTCCCGGTTGAAGTAGATGCGCAGCCGAAACGGCTCGCCACGGCGCACAATGAGAGCCTCCTTGGCGGCCGCCGCGTAGAAGTGGCTCGTGTGGTGCTCGGCGTGGTTGTCCTCCAGGCACAGATCCACGCGCTGAACGCCCAGCACCGCCGAGCTGCCGCCATCTGTGTGGTTAGATAACAAAATATTGGACAAATATTGGACGAGTCAAAGTGGGTTCGAACCCAGCACTTAAATTTTCATTTTACTATAAGAAAAACCTAAAATATATAAGTGTTGGTTCGTTTCACGGTTCGAACCAATGTGGGTTCGGTTCATGAATCCGGTTTTTTATATTCATGAACCCAGGTTTTGGTTCGAACCTAAATTTAGGGCGAATAAAAATTCTTTAGGTTCCGAGCTCGAACCGGTTCGATTCAAACCCGCTTTGCAGCCTTGTTACAGAAACAGTTGCCCCATGAAAACAATCAAACCTAGGCCCAAACAAAAATTTCCTTTAAAAAAATATTGTATTGCCTATTATAGAATCTGATAAATTTCTAATTTAAATTATGATATTCAAACAAAAATAACGAATATGTTCAGCTATAAATGATAAATTTAATTATTTAATTTTAAATTTTTTCATAAACTTAACCCAAACGCGGGTTCGAATCTCGAACCCACCATACAGCACATATTTGGTTTTTCTTGATGATGATCTCATAGAGCAAAGCTGGGCAAGTCGATAGCTTGTCATGTTGCAGTCAAAGCAAATTCGCTGATTAATCGCCTTTGGCCATAAACAAACAAAGTTTGCGGCTCGCTGGCCAAAAAGTTCAATGCCGAGTCGATTAATTCTAATAGTGGACAATCGGGCGTATGCGCGATTTGCTGTTGTCGCTGGTGATCTAGAGAATTAACGACGCGACGCCCACAACAAAACATTCAGAAGCATGGGCTACACTTTAAAGTGGCAGAAATCATCATTATCATCGCGGGGAATTAGCTGCAACAACATAAACGCCTGCTGATGGACAGATTTGTACAGCCAGGAAAAATATATAATTTTAATGGTGATCAACTTTTGATCAAGATTTTTAAAAGGCTGAGCAAATAATTCTGCAAATTTATTTTTATAAAAACATAAGATGCTAACTAGAAATAGTAGATACAGCGACTGCTCAATAAGTGTGTTTTAAAATTCAATAAATATTTGTTTTTATAATTTGTAAATTATTTTATAGCAATGAACTAATTTGTAATATAGGTAAATTACAATATATATATATGTATTTATTTGATTTTGATGATTTACATTTTTTTTGAGAAAGACCTAGAAAACTGTTAAAAATAATACTGTTTAAATGTTTATTAAATGAAACGCCAATTATTTAAATTCTTTATATCTTTTATGAGCTCCAAACAAAGCTTTTAAGCAGATTAGATTTTAAATATTTTTATAATTCTTTAAGGCTTTCAGGTTTTAATATATTTTGATTGATTGATTTTGATTTGTTGACAAACAAGTAAATAAATTTGTATACATATATTTAAAAACAATTTATATTATTTATTTAAAATCACTAATATGAATATTCTAGCTATCGAGCGACCACTGTACTAAACATACATATATTAGCTTGTTTTCAGCTGTTGCCCTCTGACTAACATTTATTTGTGCGGAAGATCTTTTTGCCTACTTGAAGAAAATCCATTTTCCAATAGATTTTCAAACAATCTGCACAGTCGGTCATTTGCTTTGGCAATTTATTTAATGTTCTAATTTTACTTTATTTCCTTAGCCATCTTAAATTGTAGAGGCAATAAAATATTGAAAATTGAAAATATATTTTGCAAAGTAAATAAAAATATTTGGTTTTATTATAGAAATAAGCAATAATCAAAAGCGGGCCAAATTGGTGCTTTTATTATTTTTGTTTTGAAATTCTCGTACATAATGGATCTTCGGGCACGCCTTTGATATGCGGTCCAGCAGATACATTTGTAGTTCCATTTCCACATGGCTGCACCTAAAGACCTTAACTTTCAGCATCTCAAATTCTATTGATGTTAACCTCTAGAGTGTCTGGGGTCTCGATGTGGGATGCCAGATTTGACAGCGATAAGATAAGAAACTTTGGAGTCCCAAATCGTGCGGAATGATTCATGCTAATGATTATTTGATTTATAAACTATGTTTTAAGCAGGAAATAAATTTCAGCGAAAATAAAAGTGTGTAAAAACCAATAATTGAATATGCGCGAAATGCCGAAAATCACAAAACGTGTCAAACGACTAACAAACAAATACAAAGGCGAACAGAAACAAGTAAGAGTGTCATTGACGGGAGTGTCCGACTGGGAGATACCCTCTTATCAGCTTAAAGCTTGAAAAGGTGAGAAATGTTATAAAACTCCTACTAAAGGATTATTTATCGATATTTATCGATTTAAGAAAATACGAAGTGTCGATAAAAATTATAAATTTGATCAATGTCAACTATACAATTACACACATACAAAACTTATTATCTCTAGTTCTTATTATCTCAGGGATATGTTTGAAAAACAAAATGATTGGAAATCGATATTTATCGATTTTGGAGAAAAATCAAAACCGTTGTCAATAGAAAAGTCTTATAATTTTAGAATCAGTTTAAGTCGACATTAAGAAAATAGCATATGTTTTTTCTACGCACTATGTACGAGAATATATAATTAAAATTGATAATATCGACGCGTTCACATAGACCAACATAACTAACTCGCTCTGATCAAGAATATTACGCACATTTGCACAAAAACCATCATACCCTACTCCACGCATGTGTATTTTGGCTACAGGGTATAAACACTAAGCGCGTGAAGTCATAGGCGAAAAAATAAATATAAGTGGCAATATTTGAGGACCTACAAATAATTAATTTCTGCTAACAATGTCTGCCTTCTAGAGTCACAATACACACATGTATATGTAGTGTATACATATATAGTGTGCTGTGCTAATTACCTGCAATATCGGGCCCAGGACGTATGCTGCGAAAGGGATTTATTCGCCTGGCTGGCGGCGGTTGCCACCAGCGCTGTAACCAACTGGGCGCATAGCTGCGATAGAAATGGGTCATGATGGTGGTCTAAAGGGGACCACAAATGGACTGTACACACACACACACACACACGGAGAATGTAACGGAAACTGCGCTTTAAATTCCTTTGTATACGCTTGAAAATTGGTGCGACTTTTTGAAATCAAAACCGAACGACGCGACGCCTTAAACCGCACTGATCGTTATTGGATTGAGATAGTTTTGCTTGGCCGAAGAGCGTGCGCTCTCTGGTTCTTACTCTCCGTCTCCCTCTCTCACTCACTTTGGCAGCTCTTCAGTTGGCCGTTAGCTTGCCGCACGCTCTCTGTTATTAATAATTATGAACGGGAAACGATTTGTGACCGTCCGCTGGCGTTGCAGGTAATAGAAGCTACCACCATCTGTTGCCGTTGGTGCTGCGGCTACGTCATCGTCGAATCTTGATTCACAAGCGCAACGGAATGGGGCCAATTTAATTGATTCATCTGTGAGCAAGACAAGGCAGGGCCAAGGCCTGGAGCGGGTTTAATTTGCATGCGCTGCTTGGCCCAATAGAAATTGTTTTAATTCGACTGTGCATCAAATTATAATGTGTACAATTTGTTGAATATATGCATCACCTGAAGTTCGTGAACTGCTCTTTAAATGTGTCTAATGCGAAAAGCTGACAGATTTGTTATGATTAGAGCCAGGCCCATTTTTTTGAGGCTCACAAATTATTGCGCTTATTTAATAACATGGTTGCAAACAGGTTCTCAAGCGATTATATCTGTTTCAACATGTCATTTAGAATATAAAACGAGAAAGAACCTTTTAATAACCCGCAGGCGTAAATCATATTTACTACCTTTTTATACCCTAGCGTTTTTTTTTTTTTTATACAAAAACAGGATTTTAGAATAATTGTGCGATTTTATATAGTAGTAGTATGTTCATAAAAATTTGTTATATGTTAGGAACATATTGAAGAATGTTATTAATTATTAATCTATTAATCTCTTAAAATATCTTGAAGAACAAAAAGTTGTTCATACAAAAACTCAATTTTTGACCGATAGTTCCCATAGCAGGCTAATGATTTAGTAGGACGATATTAATCAGATTTCAGCCCAATATTAAGGAATATATTACTTCTAGATTTAACTAAATTTGATTAAGGTATGTTGAAAAAAATAGCTATGGGAGCTATATGATATGTCAGATATGATATACATATTCTTATCTAAAATTTTTATATAATTTGTGGGTTCAGACATGCCTCCGGCAAAATTATAATACTTTTGTAAGGGTATAAAATTCCAAATTATGCACAAAAAACTGATCTGCCCAAAAAAAAAAAATAATAATAATAAAAATTTCCAAGTATTTTACACACCTGAAAGAAGATTTGTGAGTCAAAATAAATTCCAAATTTGTTTATACAATTAATTTTGATTAATATCATTCCCTTTGTTTCTCAAGACGTTTGGCACATCAGCAAAATGTTTAATTTCATGCTATTTTAATATAAATTTAATTTATAGCTACCGTGAAAGGTCTGCGGACGAACAGATCTTTTGGGGTTTTATTTAAAATACCTTATGTTTTTTTGAGCAGTACAATAAACTGAAAATATGTTCTACGCACATACATATGTGAATATTTGTGTGCTCAACGAAATTGTTTTGGGACTACTGTTTAAGGTATTTGACAGCTTCCAGGTGCTTGATATTTATTTAATTTTTCACTTGCAAGCTATTTAAGTAGACTTGACGAATAAGGCTTTTAAGCAGAATTAAGTTAACTTTACACAAACCCAAACAAATATTGTGGGCAGCTAGATTTGAATTTTACACGTACGCCCACAGCAAACAGCCAATTGGAATGCAAAAAAGGCAACATCGACATTAGGTAATAATAGTGTGCATTGTCATAGTCACACAAAATACAAACACAAATTGCAAATATTTATATATGCGACCACTGAACAGATGTTATTTAGTTAGTGATACGCCTTTCGCTCACCCGGAGTCGCCAGGAGATTTGCATTGATATTGCGCATACGCAACGTTGCGTCCGTTTCGCTTATGGGCTGTTTGTCAGCATTTTTACATAATTTCAAGCAAGAGCATTTCTGACCCATTGTCAGGCTTATTATATATTTTGGTATGCTATCACACGCGCTTGCAAACTGGTTTCGTGTCAATGATAAGCCCCCCACCAAAGTTTGCAGTATTAAAAGTATGTTTTTGAAACTTGAACTCGACACGCGCGCTCTCCAAAATTAACTGACAATAATGTTTACGTTTAAGCAATGCAATGCAAAGCGCAATGCCAATTAAAGCTGTTAAAATTGTAACAGAATTGCGTTTTAATTACATCATCGACACGGCCGAGCAACTGTTCCCGCGCACAAACATTTTTCGACTAGACGACGCGTTTGAGAATCTCGTAAAAAAAAATATATTTGATTTTCCATGCGGCTGGGCTTGACCCCTGCTAACAAGTGGCTGGCCTTGTGCGTCCAAAGAAACAGAACCAGAACCAGACATGCGTATATAAATTGATCAGCTTTAATTTTGAACACACATCAGCACAGATCACATTTGCCATCTTGACTGCATATATATTAGACTGCTGCTACGTTTGATTTATTTGTAATTTGATAACTATTTGTTGTTTGGCGAGGCGTTTCAGCTTAAGTGTTCAACGGGTGCAGCACGGGCATCGCGGCTGCTGCAGCGGCAGCACTCTCCAAAGCGGCTGCAGTCTCCTCTTTGCTGCCCGTTTGCGATAAATGCTTAACGATATCCACCCAATCCCAGCCACGTGCCCGTTCGCCCTTGTGATCGGTGCGTTCCCACTGGCGTCGCTTTTGCGCCTTTGTCAGTTGCTCCTTCTTCGGCTCCTTTAGCTTGGCATCCGCATTGACATCGGATATCTTGATGGCAGCAACACCATCATCCACAGCGGTCACAGTGGGCGCACATTCTGGCTGGGCGGCCGTCAGCTGCTCAATGTTGTCCTTAAGGCATTCGAAGAGGGTATAAGTCATGCCACAGCCAAGCCATTGGGTAGCCTCCGTGTCGAGCGCCGCTAGTATTTCCTGCTTGACGGCGGGCAAGCTGCAATTACAAAGTGTTGGTAAGTATATGGCCAGCATAGTAAAACCCATTGCACAGCTCACAGATTGCGATTGTAGAAGGTGTTCATATTAATCGTAGGCGCCTCGTCGGGATAGTTGTCGCCCCATTTAAGCTCCACCAGAAATGACTTGTAGTTATCCTCTTCACCATACTAAAGCGGAACAATAATTTGTAAACGCGCTGAAATGCGTTTCTTCCATGTGGCACTTACTTTATATTGAAATGTGGTCAAGTCGATTTCTTTGAAATTGGTATCGCCTTCGTAAATGGACTGCAAGGCTTCGCGCTCGTCAGTCTGTTGCTCTAGCGGTGTCGACATTCTGTTCTAATATCTGCGGATTGGTTTAAACAACGCACATCTCTCGTGAAATCAACACAGAGTTCAAATTAAATAATTTGTATTGCAAGAAAAACAAAGCAACAGCTGAGTGCTGCCGGCAGCGCAAGAAGCAGCGCCATTGCCATTCACAGCGAAATTGAACCAACGTATCGATGCTAGCAGCTAGTAGCACAACTAGCATATTTTTGTTTCTCAGTTGCGGTCACACTACACGGAATATATAAACAAATAGAACCATTGCGTAAAAAAAAATGCTAGTGCAGGTGAATCATCATTATTGCTAATTAACGCATGTGCTACGCGCGACGTCAATAACAACAGCAACAGCTGAGTACAAAATATGTCGACGGACTTGGACGCGGATCCAAATCGGTCCAAAACAGCATCGGAATGCGCCCGATTGTTGGAATTCAAGCAGTTTCTGGCCGCGACAACGGCCAGCTGCGAACTGACCTCTGGCAACGAATTAGCCCGCCACGGCAATTGTGTAACGCGCAGCAGCAGCGACACCTACAAAGTGTGCAGCGATGAAAGTCGCGCCGAAATCGTGGCGGCCATTTGGAAACTGTTGAGCACTGGCGGCTGCCCGCAGGCGTTTCAACTGAAGCTGCTGCACTTGGCCACCGAGCAAGTGGAGCTGGAGATGGGCCATGCCAAGGAGTTTGAGGTCAACGTGGATGTCGCTGAGCCGCAGTATGATCTATTGAAGTTGCAAAAGTTTGTGGCCAGCCAACTGGACAAGCTTCTGCTCAAATTAACGGACAATGCGGCGATGGAGTCGCTGCAGCTCTATGCGGATGCGGACCAGCTGTGCCAGCAGCCCGCCCGCTGCCAATGCGCATTGCAGCCGGCGGCGCCGGCGTACAGCGCGGCGGCCGTTAAGAATAAACCGCGCAAAATGGAGGATCGCCATGTGTGCCTGGAGCGCTACGGCGCCATGTATCAGCTGGGGCAGCACAGCGAGTGCCGTTTCTTTGGCGTCTTCGATGGCCATTCCGGCGCACTGTCCGCCAGCTATGCAACCAGCCAAATACCCCAGCTGCTGGCGGAGCAACTGCAGCGCCCACCAATGCCCGGTGAAAGCAGTGTTGATTTCTATCGCGATGCCTTCGAGACGGCGTTTTTGCAGGCCGACGAGCGTTTTGTGCGCAAACGCATCACCAGCGGCACCACCGCCGTTTGCGCCCTGATCACCGGTGATCAGCAGCTGTATATCGCCTGGGTGGGTGACTCCAAGGCGCTGCTGGTGGGCAAACGCACACAGCTGCAGCTGGTGAAGCCCCATAAACCGGAGGCGGTCGACGAAAGGCGACGCATCGAGCTGAGCGGCGGCACTGTCATCCATGCCCAGGGCCAGTGGCGCGTCAATGGGATTCTAAATGTGGGTCGTTCCATTGGCGATTACAGTCTCAAGGCGGTGATTGCCGAGCCGGATTTTGTGGATGTTGAGCTGAGCGAGGCGCATGATTTTCTTGTGCTCGGCACCGACGGCCTCTGGGACCATGTGCCCGAGTCGTTCGTTGTGGACACCGTCTACGAGTGCCTGGCGGAGGCGACAACCAAACTCGAGGACATTCCCAGACTGCTCGTAGAGGCGGCCAAGGATCGGGACTCACAGGATAACATTACCGTGGTCCTGGTGCTGCTCAAGACGCGCGAGCAAATTGGCCGGCGTTAGGCAATTGATGGCTTTTTTTTGTATAATTGTTATTCTGTATTGTTGTCTGTTTTGATTAATTGAGTTTTCCGCCCTACATGTCATGTAAATAGCTTTAAGCCCGCCCATTTGTGCCTGTGGCGCACGGCAGCCAGGAGGCGGCTTGTGGACACACCCCTTGGCTGCCTCTCGAATAAGCTCAATCACAAATATTTTGCATGCACCCGATTATATATTTATATACATATATAGACAGGCATATATATACATGCATTTTACAAACATACATATACATATATATTAATATATTTACATACGAACACGTTCACAAAAAGTTAACATTGTTTTGGCCGCTTTTTAATAGCCCACAGTGCTTCCACCAAATTTGCTGTATATAAAGCACCTATATATACATAAATATACATATTTATATATACGTTGCCCAGTTGACAAACTAACGAGAGTCCAACGAACGCTCGATTTTACGAGCAATACAACAAATACTCTAGAGAAAATATTACCAAAACATTTTTAAACTACAAACAAAAAATATGAAATTTTAAAACCTAAAAATTCAAACCCTAATATTTAAATACAACAAATACACTAGAGAAAATATTACCAAAATATTAAAAATATAAAGAATTAAATTTTAAAACTCTAAAATTCAGACCCTTGCCAAATTTCAAAACCTTTATATATATAAGCCAAAAATCTATCATTATATACTATAAAAAAAGAGTATAAAGTAGTCGCTCCCAAATTAAAACGCTTCGGTTACAGAGGTAATTCCAATTTATATTCTTATAACTTATCAGAAAACCTATTTTTTAAATACGAAAAAAATGTAAAATTCCTGAATTCCTGGCATATGCCACTTTCAAGAATTTATAATTATATATTAGACCAATTTCGTAAGGTTTTTGAAAAGTCTATACTTAAAACAAAAAACAATCAAAACATATTTACTGATAATAAGATCATTTTAATAATTTCGAAATGAAAAATTCAAAAGCTTTTAAAAACTATATTGTCAATTTAAATATTTTTATTTTTATTTTATTTTAATCAATTTTTTACAAACAAATTTATTGCAACTTTCATGATTCTTAAAAACAAATCAAACATTTCTGAATTTTTTTGAAAGTTGTATAATTAAATGTAAAGACCAATATATTAACAAGAAAACAAAACATTAAAAAAAAAGAATGTCTTAAAAATAGGACGAGCGACTACTGTATTAAAATATACAAAATATGTATCTTAAAACAAGCTACATAAACAATCGTGTATCTATTAACATTAGCGTAAAGTCAACTATAAGATCAAATTGTTCTTCATAGTTTTTAATTGCTTTTTATATAAGATGTTTGTCAATTGGGTATATACCCATAGATCTACCCTAGCAAACATATTTACAAGGCGCACACACACCCACGCACACCCAAACACCTGTAATCAGCGTTATTGTTGAGCTCCCACACAGATTAAGTACCTTTTTATACAATAATCTTCAAGCATTTTAACGAGAGAACATTTTTAAAAGAAACGAAATACAACAAAAATTGTTTACCACATTTTTTTATTGGAATAAAGTAAAGAGACGCATAGTTAACTAATTGGGTGGCTGTGGGGGATGACCGTAGGGTGAGGGCGGCGGCGGGTACATGTGCGGCGGCATTGCCATCGGCATGGGCGGCGGCATTGCATAGGGATGGGGCGGTGCCATATAACCATAGCCCTGGGCGGGCATGGGAAATGCCATGCCGGGCATCATATTGAAATTTGCCGCCGGCGGATGATAATTGTGATAATAATTCGAGTGCCAGCTGCCCGGATTGTAGCTGGGATGATAGTTGTACTCCGGATCACGCGATTGCGAACGGGATTGGTTTTGCTGCTGCTGGTTGCCATTTTGATAGTTATGCGACTGGCGGTTGTCGCGTTGGGCACGACGGCCGCGCTGTCGTGGCGCCGCGGCCGGCACCTCGGATGCCTCTGTGGTTGTCGTAACCACCGTTTCCACGGAGTCCGTGGAGTTGATGCGTTCGCGCTGTCGCTTCTGACGACGGTCCCAGCGCGCCTCACGCTCAGCCTCATCGTCGGAGTAGTCAATGAAACGCGCCGGCGGCTCCACATCATGCTCCCAGGACGCATCCGAGCCGCGCACCTGCATCAGCTTCGAGAGTATAACGAATTGTGTGTGCTCCGTTTGGGGCGCACAGTAGACGGTGTCGCCAATGTTAATGCCGCGATCCTTGATCTGCTGATTGCTATTGAAGCGCACACAGTACAGCGGATCCGCGACCTGGCCGAGCACGTCGAACACCTGGCCTAGCACTTTGCGTCCCTTCTCAAGGAACAGCACAGTGTCCAGGTCGAAGAGCATGGAATTGGGCAGCACGCTAACCAACACCAGTTGATCCACTATCGATTGCACCTTGCCCAGCTCGACGCACTCATCCTCCGGCACGGTAATCTCCAGCTGATGTATGGGCGGCAGCTCATCCAAAAGCATTTCGCCGCGCACTTTGGGCGGCTGACGGCGTCGCGGTCGTCCGCCATCCTCTTCATCATCATCAGAATCATCATCACAATTCTCGGTGTTGATGCGCTTCTCGATCTTCTTGCGCAGAACTGTGAGATATTCGCCCTCCGAATTGGAGTCCGAGTCGCTGCTGCTGTCGCTACCCGAGCTAACGGGCACAACTGGACGACGGGCTGAGGAACTGCTGACATTGGGCACCTCAATTACGTCCTCATTGTCGCTATCCACCACATGGGTCACCTCTTCGACGTCTGAATCCACATCTGAGCAGTAGGCAGCGAGCAAACTGAGCCCGTTTGTGGTCTTTGCTGCTGTGATAGCTTCATCGTTCGGGGATGCTTCACATTCCATGGCAGTTGGAGCGCTTAAGACTTCCTCTAGAGGATTAGCGCCTGTTGTTTCACTGCTTAGCTCTGCCTCAGCTGGTTGTACTGCTGCTGATGCCAGATCCTGGGCTGCCACAGCGAGCACAACACATGTACTCTCTGTGGAACAAACAAAAATATATAGTATATAGTATGATATCGCAACTTTAACACGATTTAAGCTACCTGTTTCTGGCATTGTATTTGTTACCACGGCCTCGCTGCTTGTTGGCTGCTCTTTATCTGCATCTGTTTCCATTGTGGCTGTCGCATTCGTGCTTGTGACTTCATCCACAATTGTTGAATCATTTTGTTGCATTGTTTTTTCCACCACAGCTGCGGTTTTTGTCTCAACTATTTCAGTCGCATTTGTAGCCGATTCCTCTGCAATTGTTGTTGTTGCTGCTACTGTTTCATTTGTGTTACTTGCTTCCTGCACATTGCTGTCCAAATTGCTGGCTGTCGCAACCTCTGGCTGCACAGCTTCCATTGTTTTAAATCGCTTTCAAATTGTTTTCCCAAACAGCAACACGTTTGTCAGGCGCACGTGTTTGGTTTAAAATATCTATCGGTTATGCTATCGATAGGCAAAATCGATATTTATTAGTTTGCCTGTACTACGTTCACACTAGAACTTAGTTCGATTGAACGGTTCATTCAAATGAACCTCTGAACTTATTTACTGAAAAATTAACGAAACTAGGCTACAAATTCAAATAAGAGTTAATATTAAAACTAAAAAAAATGTAAGCTCATGTGCTAAAAAAAAAAAAAAACAGAGTAGTTTGAGATATAGAAATGATTTCAAATAAAAAGTTATAATTGAATAACATAACATTTTTCGGCATAAACCATTTGTAAAACAAGAGTAATTTAAAAGTAAAATATATATTTTAAAAAGTAATAATAATCGACTAGAACAACAATACGTTAATGTTATTACCTTAAAAAAAATTCAACTATATTATTGGATAAAACTTTGAAGAACTTTATTCATTCCCCTTTAAAATCAATTGCGTTTTAGCGTTTTTACTACTATTTCGCATAATATAAAAGCAATTTTCAAGCTAATTTTAAGTGCTAAGCTAATGGACTTGCTATTCGCCAAATTAATATATAAATATTTATATTAGAAGCTTATAAATAATATTACACGTTTACATAAAATGCACCGTGGAGTGCTTTCAATTGAATTTAGCTTAAAAACTTTTGTACAATTTTTGTAGAATGCATTTGAAGCGGCTCGTTCGTTGCACGGTTTTTGTTTTTATGGTTTCTTTTGGTAAAAAGTACCTTTTTGTGGTAAGTAATTACAAAATAGATATTTTGTTGGATTTTCTGAAGTTTTCGAGTCAAAAATAAGCACATTCTTTTAATTAAAACTGCTGTAAGGTGTTTCAAAACGGCTTTGCTACTTAAGATAGTCGAGAATGGGCCTCTTGAATATCTTATATAATATCGGTTACAAACGTTACTTTGTGCTAAGGCAGAGTTACATAGTTGGAAGATGTTCACGTTATATTCGATTTGAAGTCAAGTGCATAATGAGTTTCATGTGACTAAATCTAGATGTGTGTACATATGTATTAATTATCGCAATTTGTTAATATCAACGTTTGCCTTATGGTTATGGTATGACCATGTGAGATATGTGAAAATGTGAGTGTGTATGTCGTAAAAACGTACTAAATAAAACTCCAAAACAATAAAATCCTTCATAGCAAGCATCTTAGCGCTGTATCATCTTTGGTCCAGTTACTAACCATTTGTCGTCCTTAAGCCTTCCAGTCCAAGCGATACTCATCAACCAGCAGCAAATGTTGATTGATTAGCCATCCTGTGAGGACATAGTTAATATTAAAAATATAACAATTAATGTTTACAAGCAGGCATATACATATGTTACAAAGACTTACCCTCGTTTTGCGCTAGATTCAGAAACTCCTGCCATTTGCCTTGTATATCCCAATACTTTTCCTTAATCTGATTTCGATCCTGCAGATAGGAGACAGCGAAAAAATATGCCTTCAGCACATCCTGTGGTCGCGTATCAAAGTGCAGATAGACGCCCAAGTGCCGCTTACTCTCCGCTATGATGAAGTGTTCATGTGGATCAAACGAGGAGACAATATCCTCGATGACGTTGCTGCTCTTATACTCGTCTATAAGATGCCTAACACTCAAGCCGAGGCGTATATTAAGCGACACCGACACAGTTTGGCCGACCGTGACGCGCTCCATTTTATTGACCTATAAATAGAGAGAGAGAGAGAGAGTAAATCGTCTACAGAAAAGATGAATATGCCTTCAGCTCACCTGCTGCGGTGTCAGCATGTGCGATGATCTAAAGAATTCCTCCAGGGCTATTAAATATCGCGACTCGTTGAACGTGCGAAGGCAGACGGCGCGCACGGCCTTCAGATTCGCATAGAGATGCAGCGTGACCACAATGTAGAAGACGGTATACAGCATTGCCTGACTCCGGATCATCGTAAGCAGATAGAGACCCACAAAGGAGGCAACCAAATTGACACAAGTTTCCTGTGCGCTATCCTTGGAGGCGACATCCGCCAAATTGCCACGCACAGCATGGTGTTGTGTCAATGCTGCACGCGTCGCTCCGCCAGCCACGCCCACAATCGCTTTCAGCAAGGTGGAGCCACACAGTATTTGCGTGCTCAAATGTGGATACTTGGGAAGCACATAGATTTCGATGCCCATGGCCAGATCGTTGAGGAAATCGGCTCGCAAGCGCCATTTCTTTGAATCGACGTCCAGCTGACAACCCTGCCACCAGGCGAATATGATGCGACCCACATGACCGCTGCCCTCCTTCAGTATCCATGTCACTGTCGCCGAATAGGCGTTGATATTGTCGCTGCCCACCCCGATACCCTTGAGTATGGCATGGGTGCAGAGTGTGCCGCAGATGGTGCTGCAAAATGCCTGCACTGTGTCCCATATCTGATAGGCGGCATAGTCAACGGACACCGAGTCCGGATAGCCCTTGGGCAGAAAGATGTTCTGCAGCACACGGAACAGCAGAAACTTCTCCTGTATGACCAGCTTATCGCCACGTAGCGGCACACGCACAATATTGCTTTGATCTGCGAATGGGTTGCTTGCATAATTGTCAGATCTGTAGATATGCCATTTAGCTCTTACCTGCCGGCGTCACATAAAGTATTTCCTCGCCTTTGGTGCCATACTGTTCGCGAAAATGTATTTTCATTATTGGACATTAATTCACTGCAGTTGCTGGTTACACAAATCGCGGAACCAGTGCGTGCACACTCGCTGCGCACAAGCCATATACTAAATGTAAACAGCAGCATAGCAGCAGCCATACAAGTTTGCCAAGCTGTTATTAACAGCAAGCGGGTGTTTTAAAATAAAATGTTGCCAAGACGCTAAAAAACAAAACTAGTGATATGGCCAAATTTAATTTTAGTAGGCTTTTTTGTTAGTAATAATTGCTTTTGTCAGTAATAATTACTTTCCTTTAATTTGTGTGAAAGAAATTACAATGAGTTAAAATCAGCCAGTCAATAACATTTAATACTGACGTTTGCATTGACCGATTTAACATTATCGCTGTTGTTGATGTTGTGACAGTGTGGCAACTCTTTAGCCTACGAAAAAGAGATAAAAGAGACGAAACAAAACAAATCAGCCATTCAACAACCTGAATCACAACACAAAAGTTCGAAGAAAAAAACAGCTCTAAGACCCCAAAGGGGTCGTTAATTAATTAATACACTTAATAATTAATACAAATACGTACTGAACAATATAAAAGTGTCAAAGTGTTAAGTTTGAAGTCTGAGATAACAGTCTAAATTTAAAGTGTACTTGTGTAAAAATACAAAAAAAAAACAGAGTAAACTTTTGGCAAGAAACTTGACAAATTTTACTAGTGAGTTCGCCAGGCTACACAACACACAACAAAAAAAAATACAGCAGGCAATGTCATTAGAAGATATTAAAGCGACAATACGCCGTTTTCCGAAGTTGCTGGGAGGATTTGGCATTTTGACCACGTAAGTGAAATAAGTTAGTAGCTTGCTGCTTTCGCTGGCAACAGCAATTATAACTAATAATATAGGGCAGACCATTTAAAAGGGGCTCGTCATTATAAATTCATGCACACTTAAAAGTGGCGCCACTTGGCCCTGAACGAGTTACGGTTACTTATCATTGCACCTTAAAATAACTTCAGTGCAATTGCACTGACAAATTTGCGTTTTCCGCATTCTAGCCACAAATCAGCCGATTGCACCCGTGACGTCATTTGTTTACAGAAATTGCAAACCACAATAACAGCAACAGCAAAATAAAGCTGAAATTATTCATTCTTTAGCCGCTGAACAACTGCCAACAGTTGTTGTTATTGTTGTTAGTTTTAACACAACACGATCAAAACAAACGTACGATTTTGCCAAAATGAGATAGATAGAGTTAGTTGTTGTTGCTGCTTTTGTTTGCCTTTCGCTTGCTTTACCGCTTCTTGTGCGTAACAGCTGTTCAAGGCCCCTCCCCTGCTCACACACACGCAAGCGCAACAAGCAATGAAAAACAACAACGAACCGACCGCCAAAATAGTGCGCAGTATTTTTTGTTTTGCAAAAAACCGACCCCCCCGCTGGTTATTTGTAGTTTTTTGCTATCTTTGTTGTTGTTGTTGTTTATTCTGTGAATTTTCGTTGGCGCGTGTGGCGCTACATGTCTTGGTATGGGTGACGTGCCCACTTTTATAAAAATAACAGCAGCATTTGTTGTTGTTTATCGCATGTTTATGGCAACAACAAATTGTTGGCAGCAGCTTCACGCTGTTGATTTTTGGGTCAATTAAGTACGTTAGCAATAACAACAACAGACAATTGAAAACAACAACAGCACGTGTATCAATTATTGCAAACAATTATTTGACAGTGCAAAAACAATATAAATTTGGTTTTCTTGATTTTTTCTCACAGTTAAAATTTAATTTTAACTATTATTTGTGTTTGTTGTGATAAACAAAAGTTTAGTTTTTCATACAAAATATGACTAAACTTGAAATTAAATACATTTTTTTATTTTACAAACAATTGTATATCCATTTGCAGCGCCGGCATCATTCTCTACGAGACACCACAAATCCGTAAATACTTCGCACAATATGTGGACAAGAAGCCACAGGAGCCGGACAAACGTCGCACGGAATACATTTACATTAAGTATCACATTTACCGCGAATCGATGCGCAAGCTGCAACAGAAGCAGGAGGACGAAAAGAAATGGATCAGCGTCATCATCAATCCCATTGGTAAATGGTGGAAGGCAGCGAAGCATTCGGTGGCCTGGCGCCTGCTGAACATCGCGCAGAACGGCAGCCAGGCGGAACGGCTAAAAGCCGTGCAGCAATTGATATGCATGGATCATCTCAAGGATTGGGATTTCCGGCACTTGGCACAGATCTGTGATGCACGCACCTCCGTTTCGCTGGCGCGCTGCGGCGCCGATATGCGTTGGTTTATGCCGGTGCCGCGGCGTGGCTGCATCAAAAATCCGAAAATGCTGCTCTCCGAACTGCACATCCTGCTCGCCCGACTGCGTCCCTTGTCCTGTGTCGATCACTTTTTCAGCAAATACTTTCCGGATCAGAATAACATCGTAAGTCTTAAACATACTTTTACATAAGAGCAGCAATCAAATCTTATAAATTCTGTTTTTCGCAGGACGATCTGCACGAGTTCTTCACCCAGGACCAAAACGTCACAATGTCTGTGCAGGACGGCGACTTGCTCAAGGAAATCATTTCGTTTTTGCATCACATCACCAAGGATACCACGATTGCGGCAAAGTTCATACACGACGGCGGACTGATGCATTTAATGGAGTTGCGCAAGATTTTCAGCGATGACAATGAGACGCTTTCGACGCTGTGCAAAGTGTTGGCGAACTTGTCCCTGGTGCCGGACGCAGTCGAGCATTTCTTTGTCTCCGGCTGGGTTGGTGCCTTGGCCGAATGGCAGCAGTGCCCCGACCTGCGCCTGCAGGTCATCTCTGCCAAGACAATGGCCAATCTGGATCATGATGATCCCAATCAGTTTACGTATCCGCCTAACGTATATCCACTGCATCCGCGCGTACGCACTCGCCGGAAGCCCAAGGCGGATATTGTCTTCATACATGGCCTGTTGGGCGGTGTGTTCATCACGTGGCGCCAGCGGGATCGCAAGCCCACCGAACTGGGACTGTACGGCAAAAATGCGTTCTACACGAGCGAATCGGATGATGTATTCCTCGTTGGCGAGCAGAAGCGCGCTGCCACTAGACAACAGTATAAAAAGCAGCAGGGCAGGCCGCTGATTCCCGCCCAAACACCGTCCAACGGCGATGCAGTCAAGACAACGGCCAACAAAACAAATGGCATAAGAGGTAATCAAATCAAGATTTTGATTGGTATTTTATCGGATTACATGCTAACGTTGCTAAATATTTGCAGATTCTGTGCTTAAGACCAGCAAAAAAGTGGAGGAGAAGCGACTGGACATAAGCGATGTGGCCACAAAAGAATTTGTAGAGACACTGTGCAGCGAGGCTGAGCTGGATTCGGACTGGGAGGTAGTGCATCCCGATATTCCACTGGAGGCCAATGAGAATTGCCGTGGCATGTTCAGCGTGTCGGGCAATGAGTGGAGCAACCAAGACACAAGCGAGGAGTATACAAACTGCTGGCCCATGGAGTGGCTGCCCGATGACTATCCGGACTCGAGGTGAGCGCATCAAGCGACTCTCCGTTCGCAGAACAACTGATTGATTTGTGGCTTATACACATTTTAGGATCATTGGCATTGACTATACGTCCGCCGTGACCGAGTGGTCGGCCAACTTCACCAAGTACTGTCCGTGTGAAAAGGGCCAGGGTCATATTGATGTGCGTGCCAGCACACTGTTGGAGCGTATTGCCACCGCCGATGTGGGGAACGGACGGCCAATTGTGTGGATTGGTCATTCCATGGGTGGTCTGCTCACCAAGCTCATACTGCTGAAGTCGCTGGATTCCGCGGAGCACAATATACAGCAGTTAGCCAAGAATACGAAGGGCATTGTGTTTCTTGGCACACCGCATCGCGGTTCGCCTATTGCCAAATGGAAGCAGCACATGCAAATGATACTCTCGCCCTCGATCGAGGTAAAGGAAATGGAGGAGAATTCACCGAAATTGCTCGAGATGCATCGCCGTTTCATGGGCTGCCTGCACACCTGTCTGCGTCATGTGAACGTGGTCAGCGTGGCCGAGGGTTCACCAACCATGCTGACCACATTCAAGTTCCCGTTGCGCATCGTCACCGAGGAATCGTCGCGCATCGATTTCGGTGATTTCTTTCTGCTGAAAGACGACCATCTAAGCCTCTCCAAGCCCATCTATCGCCAGTCGTTTCTCTATCAACGCCTGTTGCATGTGATAAGCGAGGCGATCAAACAAAGCGGCGAGCCCCGCGACTCGGATGAGCACTCGTTCGCCCATACGGATCTGCTCACCATGAACATTGTTGCCGTTGTACTTAAGAGCGCCAAAGGCCTATTTGAGTTGCTGCCGCGGGTCGCCCTGCGTTTCACCTAAATGATAAGCACACACCCACACGCTTGTACCTTGATTAGATTAATTCTGCAAGCAGATTTAGCTTATAGTTAATGGAATCGAATAGTATTTCTCTTAAGCGCGACTTGCACTGATCGTGTTCACATATGTATTATATATATATATATACATCGACTGTTAATCTTTCTATACGAATCTTAATTTATTTCTTAAACCTACGCTTAACAAATGACACAAATATATAATAAAAGTGTTTCCCTTTTTGAATTGTATGTTTGACTATGTAACCTCGGCAGCAGCTGCTGCACTGGCCTCTATTTGTTTGGCGCGCAGTCGCTCCTGTGCCAAGCGACGATTCTCCGCAATGCGCGCCATTTGCTCAGTGGACAATTTTTGCGCTGATGGCGTTGCCGGCTGCGATGGCGGCAGGGGTTGTCCGTAATCGCTTATATCATCGTTGTCAATCGAAGACGCCGCAACGGTATATGGCGTGGACATTATAGCATTGCGAGTAAAAGAAGGCGTCACCAGGGTACTGCTTGTCGTGGACAAGCTCCGACGATTGATTGCCGGCGTTCGGGGCGCAAGTTTCGACATGGCTATTTGCTCGCCTAATAGGGCATCGAACTCATCGAAGGGCTCAGCGGCAACATCATTATCCTCATCGTTATGCATATTGTCATGTGAGTGGGCGTCCTGCTCCAGTAGCTCATCCAGCTGTCCCAGTCGATAGCGTGCCATATGGACCTGTAGCGGCTTCTTTTTTCCCAGACGTTCGATGTTGTTCAGTACGTCATCGAACGTATAGTTTGGGTACATGCGATGTCCCCAGTGCTGCAGACGACGCAAGATCTCATCCAAATCGGCCTTTTCATGCCCTTTGCCTTTGTACTTGATGTCCTTGAAATAATGCTCGATCGTGTGCAAGCCACGTGGACCGCGGAGTGTGTCCAGGGTGAGGCGGTGTCGTGGATTGCGCACAGCACGCTTTTTGGGCTCCACCTTGATAGCTTCCTGTTCGCCAACGCCAGCCGCATCTGCATCCGCAGCATCCTCATCGTCGCCGAACAGTTTTTCGCCTGTATCAGCCTCGCCATCGCTGGGCAGCTGGTCGTTTTCAATGCCAATGTTATCGTTGAACAGGTCATCAACCCCATCCTCGCCAAATATGGATGTCATTGCACAGCATTCAAGTCCATAAAGCCACCACTTCAGCCTTTCAGAATAACAAGCTCGATTGCCGCCATTTTTCTGCTTCTTGCCTTTACCATTCACAGGCGACGTGCACACCATGCACAAAGCTGCCAACTTGCGCCATAGAATACGGCTCTTTGTTACATAATTTTTGTGCTTGTTTGCTGTCAATTTACAATTAAATGATAATATACGATATATAATGGAATATTTGAACAACATTTTGACAGTATAGCATAATTTGCAAGCAGAAGCAAGTGGTGAAAACTGGCAGTTGGCAGCGTGGCACTGTTTAGCAACCCTGCCTTTGTGTAGCCTGGCAACACCAGCAACGCCATACTTCTAAAATGCTTTTTTCGGGCGACTTTATATTATCCGCATAATTCTTAAAAGCAACAAAAACAAGTAAAATACGTATTCCAAAAGCTGTTTCTTGGCAAATAATCTAAATGTTGCCGCCGCTGGCCATAACGTCAATGTGAGATACACGCAAAAACGTCGCAAAATCCATTTTCCTGGGAAAAAGCGATATCAAAAAAAAAAAAAATTCGTGTGGTGAATAACACGTTTTACGCATCGTACTGTGTTAGCCCATCAGCTGCGGCTGTCAAAAAGTTGGCGTGCCGTGGTGGGTAGCCGAATGCCGAAAACAAAACACGACAAAACTATGAACAACTTGCTGTAAACAATAATAACAAACAGAGAGTGTGCGTTCGTGTGTGTTTGTGTGTGTGTGTGCGGGATAGCGAAATGGATAAGCGTTACAAATGGCCAATGAACCAGCATAGAGGCGGCTACATCGATCCACCCGGCTACGGACAACACGCACCCAGATTCGTCTACCAGCTGCCTCACAGGAACCAGCCACGTCTCGTTCATCCCACTAACATATGCTGCAAATACAGCAAACGCAATGTTGCTCCCGCCGGCAATACCTACTGCAAGCCACCGCGTCCTCCCACGCTTGGCCGTGGTGAGGCTGCTCTCGGCGTTGGCGCCGGCGCCGGCCCCGGCGGCGGTTATATGGGGCAGCCGCCGCCGATGCCCGAATCGGCGAACACGAGTAGCTCGGATATGGTCACATTGATTGTGGAGAACAAGAACTTGAAGCGCATGCTGGTGCTTCACTTGAACGTGATGCAAGATCAATCCGACAGTCTAGTCGCCAAAGACAAGGAGCTGGACGATCAGAATATACGCATCCAAACGCTGCTCGCCGAGAAACAGGAGCTGATGCAGCAAATCGCCAAACTTGGCCAGACCCTGGACGATGTGCGAAAGCAATTCCGCAGACGCATGAAACGCTCGGCCAATGATGACGAGGAGCAGCTGCAGCAGCAGCAACAACAGCTGCATCAGTACCCAACACTGCCCAAGGCGAAATTGCAGTGCTATGCGGAGAAACAGACGCAAACGTTGGAGTTAACGCAGAAGGAGCCGCTGCTTCATTGCTACGCACATGCGACGCAGCTGAAGCAGACGCCGAATGTAATTGTCACGTCCGTCACGGAATTGCCGCCGACGACACCGGCGGTGTCTTCTGTCTCCGCGGTGTCCACTGTCCTGGAGCATAGCAAGGGACGCGGCGAGTTCAATGGTGGGAAAAAAGTGCGAACATTTTTCTTGCATCGTGTGAATCAGGAGTCGTCCAGTCAACAGCTGCACGCTGAGCAGGAGGAGCAACAGCAGGAAGAGGAGAAACATGAGCGGGAGCAGAAACAAATGCAGGAGCAGGAGATTGAGTTGCATGAGCAGGTAGATGATGTACAGACTCACATAGAGCCTATGGAGACTGCAGAGGAGGGTGAGCTCGAAGAGGAGGTGGAACTCGAAGAGGATGATCATGAGCTGGAAGAGGGGGAGGTGGTGGAGGAGGAAGAGGAGGAGCATATGTATCACGATGCCCTTGAAACACATGAAATGGAAGTCGCGACTGAAACAATTATTGGCGCCGAGGAGGAACTGGGCGCCGAGGAGACTGCCGAGGATAATGATATTGATAACATCAACAACGGGCACATCTACGAGGAATTGGTTGAAAATTGCTTTGCGAACAAGATCTGGCAGCACGAAACGGACGCCGATGTGGCCAGCGAGGAACTGCTACCGGTAAGCATCTGTGATAGCTTCCAAAATGTTTATTTTCATTACGATTTCAACTTCGTTTCAGTGGTCAGAAATCAGACGCGACAGAGATATAATGGGTATAGAGCTCTTGGACAGTCAACAGTGCAAGCTGCAGCAGCGATATCACATTGAGAATCCTCCCGCTGAACAAGGGGCATTATTCACGGCTGACGAGATCGATAATGCGTTATTCCAAGTGCAGAAATGGGAGGAGGGAACATTGCCCCTTCTGAGGGGCCATACAAAGCTGCAAAATAACGCGCTTAAGGAGCCCAACGCAAGAGAGGCGAAACACAAATTGGCTGAAGCAGCCGTTGTGGCAACGTTGCAGAAATTAAGGCTTCCAGCAACGCCGCCCAAAGTCGTGGCCAATCATCAGGCAGCGAAACCACACCTGGAAGCCAGCAAGAAAGAACGCACCGTTGCCAAGACGAGGCAGACGCCAACGGGGATACTGAGAAGCCTGCAGAGTGGGGCGAATGTAAATACAATAGCAGCAAACGATAAAGTAATTTTAGCCAGGCCAGCAGCGGTCGAGGAGTTGCAGCGGGAGCAACAAAAGGAGCGGGAACTACAGCTGGAACGGGAACGGGAAAAGGAGCGTGAACAGCAGCTGGAACGAGAGGAACTCAAGAAGCGCGAGCAGCAAAAGGAGAGGCAGCAACAGCTGGAGCGGGAACAGCTCAAACAGCAAGAGCAATTCAAGAAGCAAGAGCAGCAAAAGGAGCAGGAGCAGCAACAAATGGAGAAGGAGAAGGAGCATCAGCAAAAAGAACAGGAGCAGCAGCAGCAGCAGTTGGAACGAGAGCAGCTCAAGAGGAGAGAGCAACAAAAGGAGCTGGAGCAGCAGCAGCAGCTGGAACGAGAGCAGCTCAAAAAGCGTGAGTTAAAAAAGGAGCTGGAGCAGCAGCTGGAACGGGAGCAGCTTAAAAAGCGCGAGCAGCAAAAGGAGATGGAGCAGCAGCAGGAATGGGAACAGCAGCAGGAACGGGAGCAGCTTAAAAAGCGTGAGCAGCAAAAGGAGCTGGAGCAGCAACAGCAGCTGGAACGGGAGCAGCTCAAAAAACTGAAGCAGGAAAAGGAGCTGGAACGGGAGCAGCTCAAAAAGCAAGAGCTGGAACAGGAGCAAGAGCAGCTTAAAAAGCGCGAGCTTCAAAAGGAACAGGAGCAGCAACTGGAACGGGATCAGATCAAAAAGCGCGAGCAACAACAAGAGCTGAAAAAGGGCGAAAAGTCAAAGGAGCGCAAGCAACAACTGGAACGGGCAGTGCCAAAAACACGTGAACGCCGTAAGGACCAACACCAACAGACCGATGACGAAGTGGAAGGAGACCTCAAACCGTTGCCCGTGCGAGAGATTAAAAAACGCGACCAGCCGGACCAGCAAACCAAAAAGGCGGAGCCCAACATTGAAGCAGAAGCGATGCGCAGGCTTCACGAACACTTGCAAAAGCAACAGCAGCGCTTGCAGAACCAACAGCAACCTACGGTGCGCCTCAAGAAATCGCCCATGCAGAGCGGCGGCAACTCGAGCCTCATTTATCCACCCATAGCGGCGACGAGCGCAACTATAACTCCGGCGCCGTCGCCCACGAATGTTCCATCGCCCAAGTTCAAAATGCTTAACCACAACAACAATAACAACAGCAACAATAATCATAACAATAATAATAATAATAATAGTACAACAACAACAACAACAATAATTCAAACACCGCTAACCCCGCAGTCTATAAGCAGCGTCGGCAGCAACAGCAACAACAGCAATAGCAACAGCAGCAGCAGCAACAGGCGCACAATTGCCACCAATATCAAATCGAGCAGCGCCAGCGGGAATCGCAGCACCTCCCGATTTCGTACATCCGTGCAGCTGTATACGACACGGTCGTGGGAGGATCAGGAATTTCATTGTGACAATGAGTTCTTTCTGGAGGAGGCCGACGAGCTGCTCGCCGACAATCCCAGCCTGGAGATACCAAAATGGAAGGTCATCAAAATATCACGCTCGTCGAATGCCAAGGACACGGAGGCGCTGAGCGACAAGGATTTCGAGCGTCGCCACGACAAGTACGTGCGCGACGAGATCGAGCGGAAGAAGCGTGATGCACGCTATATGCGCGAACAGATCCGCAGCGAGGGTCTGCGCCTGCGTCACAATCAGGATGAGGTGCTGGTGCCGCTAGATCCACTACCGACATCCACATTTTATCCCCTACCCGAGGACATTGAGGGCATACAGTTTGTTAGCGAAGTGCCCGTGCAGGCGTTCGGCGAAAACATGGTCAATCTGCAAGATCACGCCGAACACTTTGCGCTGCCCTGGCTGGAAGCGGTCACGGCGACAACGGCCATAGAAAGAGCCAAGGCGGAAGCGGCGCCAGTGGCCACGTTGGCCAGCAAAAAGCTGCCCACGAATGCCGCCGAGGCGCGCCATCAAGAGATGAATTCCTCGTATGTGTTCCTCAAACGACGCAAGCGGCAACGGCGACGTTAAACGCTCAGCGCCGGCTACTGCACGCTCCATGCCTCATCCCTGCAGATCGACGTTGCTTATTGCGCTGATATATATATATATATATAAATATACAATTTTTTTTTTTTGTGTGTAATCCTTTTTTTTGCCTAACTTTAATTTATATATTATGTAACAGTCGTTAGTTTCTAGAGACTTTAAAGCCTAACATAAGCTCAAACTGAATTCCGAGCTTGCTTCAAATGACGTACACAACTATATATGTTAAATATTTATATTCAGTCAGAACATCTCAGCTTTATCAACTTATTGATAAAGACAAGAAAAAAAAGTAAAAATTGGTCTTTATTTCGGCTTTAAAATGAAAATTTAAGACTTTTTCTCGCTAAACTCTTATGTATATGGATTTTTTTTCTATTAATTATTGTATTAATTTGTGCAAATTTGCGTATATTTATAATTTGTTATAAAGGACCAAAGCTTGTTCTAATTGCAAAACTGTTTACAGGTTGTGTGTAATGTGTATGTGTGTAAGTTTTAAAGAGTTTGTTGCTCAGGTATAAATATGTATGTGCGAGAAGATTGTTGTGTACTCATAAATTGCATAGATTTTATAGTGTATGTGTGTGTGTGTGAATATATAGAAGTCTGATCGTTTTTTGACCATATAGTTTTTTGATAGATTTGCATGGTTAGAGTAAACAGTTATTTGTATTGTAGAAGCTACGGATCCCAGTTAGCAAACGTGCTGATTTATATCAACAAATGCATAATTATATTTTGTTTAATTATAATTTTCAAACCCATTAACAAATTGTTTTATTTTGTACAAAAAAGAAGTAAAAAGTTAAACAAACCAGAACCACAAAAGTAAATAAACTTGATTTATAAGCTGTAAAAAAGCATGTTCATACAACTCAGGCAAATAGTCTATATTTGAATCTTTTGCCTTAATCAAAGCAGATACATAGTATATAATTATATATATATATAAATATGACTGTTTGCAACGTCTAGGAGCGATCGAGTTGCGGATTTATTGGGATGCAGGCACCAAACACCCTGTAAATTGTTTATTTTAGATATAAAGCCATTAAATTAACTAGCTTAAGTAGGAGCGTGACTATATAGAACATAAAATACAATTAACAAAAGCTCTACATTTGGGGCGATATATTTTTATTTCGTAAGTTGAACACCGCAAACAAATCTTTCGAGGCGCTTGTATATTGCAAATAGCGTTTGTCTCTCATTTAATTCTCTCTTTTTGTACATCATTACAATTTAATGTAATTTACATAGCTGTTAATTAGTTCAATTGCCGCAGCTCCAGAAACATTTATTGCAAATTGCCGTCAATAGAACACCGAAATAAATTACGAGAAACCAATCGTTAGCGAATAAAACGATTACCAACTGCATAAAATGTATTTGTACATTTAACTGTTTAACAAGTTTTAATGTAAAAAAATAAAACGTTTATATTATAATAATTATTATTATACATAAAGTAATAAAGTAAAATGCGAAATTTTCAATACTTAAACATGGACACAACATTTTGCGTATAATTGACAAATACTAATTGACAAAAGTTAGCTGAGGACGGATGCTTTAGCTCTTGGTTTCATTTGCTGCTCTGCGTGAGATATTGATGTGCCGTTGTTGCCCACAGTTCATCGACGGACTCCAGGCTGTCGCGCCAGAGCTGCTCGAGCAGCAACCAGCCTTGCGCCTGGGTGACCAACACATAATCGTTGCTCGGATGTAGGGTGTGCGTGTAAGCGCCCATGATGAGACTCTGGGCAAGGCGTGCTGCCACACAGTACTTAAGATAGCTGTGTTCAGTGGCGCTAATCGACTGGACACTGGTGTATCCGGCTAGGAAGATGCCACCGCTGGCCAGATCCTTTGCCTGCAGCATCATATAGCTCATGGCAATGCCCAGCTCGAAGATCAATGGCGAACGGCTGGTGTCGCCAAAGTCAATCACCCCGTTGACGCGATATGAATCCGCTTGCTCGGGTATTGTGGCCGTATTAACCACTATGTTCTGCTCGTTGTAGTCGCCGTGTATGATCTGCAGCTCCAGTGTGGATAGCACGCTCAGCACTTTCGACTCGAAGGCCTCGATGATTTCCTCGCACAGCGCCTTGCGCTGATGATCCGTCAGAACGTAGAGAAAATCACGCAGCTGTGGCACGGACTGCAGCATCCAGAGCGTCTTGTGCGCTTCGTAGGCCTTGTGCGTGAAACTCTTCAAGGCACGATCCAATTTGGCCAAATATTCGCCGCTCTGATAGAGGAGATTCTTGGTCGCCTCCACCTCGTGGAACATTTTGCCCGGTATAAACTCCAGCAGGCGGACCACATGGGCACTGCCGCTGATCTGCTCCACGGAGTAATAGTTGCCCCGAGCATTGGCAATGGGTCGCGGACAGCGCACGTTCTGTTTGGCTGTTGAGCAGAAGGTGGTTAATAATAGATGCAATTGTGCTAATATGTAATCTCTATTTGTTTTTTTAATATTTACCCAAGTAGAGTAGTAGTTGATTTTGCGCGTCCACAAATTCCTCTTTCTTCGAATCTAAGGCGTTGAGAATTTTCAGCACGTAGCCATGGGGGCAATGCGATAGTATCAGTGGATTTTTTACGTTGCTAAACAAATAATGATAATAATGAAGACAAATAAAGTACGTTTAAAGCAATTGAAAATATAGTTATTTTAAGTGTTGATAAACATGAACAGCGAAAGCGCGCTAAATTCGTGGTGAATGGCAACAGCATGAGACACCGCAAGTCTTATTCTTTTTTTTTGGGAAATTGATTGAATTGTTAAGTTTAATATTACCAATTAAGAGCTTGACACCGGTCAAATAAAGAACGTTTACTACAATTGAACGTGATAGTTCTTTGGAGTACTATTAAACATGACAGCTCATGCCCGCTAAATTCGTGGCGAATGGCAGCAGCAAAAATGAGTATAAGTTTTATTTATTTTTTTGGCGGGAAAGTATGTTATTTAATTTCATACAGCAGTTAAGAGATTGTTATGGGAATGTCAGGTCAAATAAAGAACATTTAGAGGAATTGAAGTGTTGGTAAACATGACATTCTGCGCGCGGTAAATTCGTAGCGAATGGCAGGAGCAAGAAGCAGCAACAGTTCTTTTTTTTTGTTTTTTGCCGGGAAAGCATCTTATTGATTTAGCCGCTCCGTATCTTGTGTTTGTTTACATCGAACTTTACATTAGTAGTTAAGAAGTTGCCATGGGTATAACCGGTCTGATACCATTTCTGGAGAAGGCATCGGCCAAGGTGCACCTAAAGGATGTGCGTGGCTGCACGGTTGCCGTTGACACCTACTGCTGGCTGCACAAGGGCGTCTTCAGCTGCGCCGAGAAGCTGGCACGCGGAGAAGACACGGATTTATACGTACAGTATTGCTTGAAATATGTGCAAATGCTGCTCTCCTATGATATTAAGCCCATTATGGTCTTTGATGGCCAACACCTGCCGGCCAAGGCGCTGACCGAGCAGCGCCGTCGCGAATCGCGACAACAGAGCAAAAAGCGCGCCGCAGAACTCTTGCGGCTCGGCCGTGTGGAGGAGGCGCGCTCCCAAATGCGTCGTTGCGTGGATGTCACGCACGAGATGGCGCTGCGGCTCATACAGGAGTGCCGCACGCGCCACGTTGATTGCATTGTGGCGCCGTACGAGGCGGACGCACAAATGGCCTGGCTCAATAAGGCGGGCATAGCGCAGTATATCGTAACCGAAGACTCGGATCTGACGCTGTTCGGTGCGCAGAAAATCATCTTTAAGCTGGACCTGAATGGTGCCGGCTTGTTGGTTGACGCCGACAAACTGCATCTGGCCATGGGCTGTCGCGAGGAGCGCTATCAGTTCGACAAATTTCGGCGAATGTGCATTTTGTCGGGCTGTGACTATCTGGACTCGCTGCCAGGCATTGGCCTGGCCAAGGCATGTAAGTTCATGCTGAAAACGGAACAGGATGATATGCGCATAGCATTGAAAAAAATACCCCAATATCTCAACATGCGCAATTTGGAGGTGGGTGCGACATAAGAAACAAACTAGAAACACATTGTAGTATACTGATATTCGCTTTTTTCCAGGTGGACGATGCGTACATAGAAAATTTCATGAAGGCGGAGGCCACATTCAAGCACATGTACATCTACAATCCGCTAGAGCGCCGCATGGAGCGTCTGTGCGCGCTGGCCGATTATGAGACTGATGAACGCTACTGCAGCAATGCGGGCTCATTGCTGGCGGATAGCGAACAGGCATTGCATCTGGCCCTGGGCAATCTAAATCCCTTTTCGCTCAAGCGACTGGACACTTGGCATCCAGATCGTGCGGTAAAGTCCGCGCCAGCAAAGCACATCAAGCGCACCAGGCACAAAAGCATTTGGCAAACACAAAGCAACAGTCCACAGCAAGTGGAGCCAGCCAAACAGCCAAATCGAACGACTTGTGCGCTGATTTTCAAGAAGGTGGACTTTGTGGGCCAGACCATCGAGGCTGAGATTGCGGACAATCAGCGTCAGGAGCAGGCAAAGCACACAGAAGCCGAGCTGTTAAGCATGTACAGCTCTAAAGGCAAACGCAAACGCAGTTCGAGCAGCAGCAGCAACAATTCCACGCCCCCACCATCGCCATCAATGCAGAGCAAAAGTCGCCACAATCCGTTTGCCAAGGACACGCAACGTTCGCCGATTGTTTGTGAAAATGCTTCGCTGCTGCGCCTGCTCAGTCCCAACAAAGGCAGTCCACTTAGGGCAGCAGAGGAGCTCAGCAGGCCAGAGACAACGCGTGTGAATGCAATAAAGCGCAGCATCTTTGCCAAGGAGCAGCAGGTGGAGGTGCGCAGTCGCTTCTTCAGCACGCAGACGCCAGAGCCACAACTGGATAGTGAGCTAAAGGCATCAGCCGATGAAGCTGTCGAAGGCAAGGAGGTGCAATCAGCAGACACCGCCAGCTCAGCTGAGACGCAGGATCCCGCAGACACTAATAACAACGAACCGATTGTATTGTTATCCTCCTGCTCGGATGATGACACCAGTTCACAGACGGCAACGCTGCCGAGCAGCCAAGAGGCTAAAGTGCCCGCCAAAACTAAACCAAAACTGCCGCCAAGTGCCAGGCGCGTTGGCCTGTCCAAGCCCAGGACGAGCAAACGTGCCAATACGAAAACCAATTCTGTCCAATTGGGCGAAAATCAAACCAAGCTAAGCATGTTTGGCTTTCAACAGCGACCCGTCCTTAAATAAGCCGCTGTCGTGCTCTTACATAAGTATTATATCGTTTTTTTTTGTTAGTTAATTGTCAACAATTTGTTTAAACTAATTTATTGTATAACTATTAAGCGACTAAGGCTGTACTTTACACTGCCATTTTTTAATATCAACGAAAGAAAAAAGACTTTATAATTAAATGAATTAAATGAAATGCATTATAAAATGATTGCTAAATGCAGCGGAGCTGTAATAGTTGATTATTATATAAAATATATCACTAAAGAGCTAGCTGTCAAATATTGTATACTTGTAGGTAAATTTACCTTGGAATGGGGCTGCAAAATAATTATGCAATTATTATATGAAATCAATCGATTCGCTTTGTAAGCTTCTGGTTTTGCCAGTATTCTTGCAAAGTATTCCTTATCATAAATTTAATTATATTTAAAGAAATAAGAAATATATTTATATTACAACTTGCAAACGATATAATTGGCAATTGAAATATACATATATATGTATATGTTGATCATATTTTTTTAATGGCTGAAAACCTATTGGTTTAAGCCAGTGGCTTGGCTTTTGGTTCAGTTTGTAAGCCCGTTTTATCACAACACTAAACGCAGGTCTTGGTCAGAATCTGGGTTCGTCACAATATTTTAAATTTAAAAGGAAATTATTATAAATACGATTAATAGCAAAAAAAATCAATTTTCTTCATTTTTGTTTGTATTTAATTAAGAGGTAGAATATCTGTTACCAAATTCTCATTATTGCAGTCTCTGAGGTTAGCCTATATACATTCTTCGATTCGGATTTAGCCAAATAAATAAATACACAAAATGCCTAAATAAAACAAAGGCTTGGCTGAAATTTTGTGCAATGAGTTCCGTTCAAGGTTCGGTTTATGATTTAAAAATATTAGCCTTGATTTTTTGTACATACTTTCTATTCAAACTTATTTCTGGTGAACATATTAAAACAAAAAGGGTAATTTGAGATTGAAGATTGAATTGAAAATGCTCATTAAAATTGCTGGGAATTCTATATGACGAGTCATCACTGTATTAGGTAAAATAAAGCAGAACGCAGTTGAGACCTGCAGTTAGGGTCTAGCTGCTGCTGGACAGATTTATGAATCGTGTTGTCATATGATCTTGGAGCGGAGTGTCAAGCCAAATGTTCCCAGATAACAAAAGAGGCTGCTGCCAAGGTGACCGGCAACAACAACAACGACAACAACAATGGTTGCCGCAACTGCGACAAGCTCAATTGGCCCCCGCGCACGACTAACAGCAACTTTAATTAATATCGCTATAAATAGCACATAAATATAAAAGGTTGTGTGTGTGTGTGTGTGTGTGTGTAGTCATGTGTGTTAAGCTAACCCACAACGGGTCGCAATGTAAACATTTATATTTGCTGTATTTTCTTTGGGTTCGGCTCACCAATCTTCCTCTATCAAATAGTTGCGATCATCGTAGGCGTTCAGCTCCTTCAGCTCGCTGATTGTGATCCCGTAGAGGCGTCGCACCAGTGGCTCCACATGCTCCGGCTGCATTTTGGGCTTGATATCCGAACCGGGCTGCAGCACCACATTGCTGTCCGTCGGAATGCTGCCGTGTCCGTGTCCGTTGCCGTTGCCGTTGCCATTTGTTGTCGTCGTCGTCGTCGTTGCTGCTGCTGCTGCTGCTGTTGTTGTTGTTGTTGCTGCTGCTTTGGTTGCCGCCTCGTTTGCCTTGTTGAGCTTTTCGGCGCCATCGTAGTCGTGATTCAGCGTATAGGACTTTTTGGTAATGCTCGTCAGCTCCACATTGTTCCACTGCTCCATTTTTGATTGTGCGGCGTTGTTGTTGTTGGCTTTATCGGAATGAAACTCAAATTAAAACAAGAAATGAAAAAAAAATAAGCACGTTGCGTTGGAATGTTCCCGACTACGCAATACTCTGTTTATAGCCTTAAAGTACTCTTAGAAAATAGTATTCCTGTTAATTGGGCTGATGACTCTACAAGGCAGTTAAAATTAAATTGTTGCCTTTTGGAAAAGCACTCTATAGGGGCAGTTGTGGGCGTGGTCGGAATATTTGAGGCACGATCTTTTGAGCAGTTAATTTCTGCGAATCAATTTTTAGATGGCCTAGAAGGTTATTAGGTTATCTACCTGTCAAATTGTAGGGGGGCTTAGATTTTCAGCGCCTGTGGCGCCTGGCGAGTATATTTTTAGATAGATCTTCGAAGAGGTCATCATTAATTCACCTGCCAAATTTATAAATTTATAAATTTTTTTTGAAATGTATACGTATTTTAAAATTCTAAAGAATATATAAACAAGTTGTACATTTTAAATATTTAAAATATTTATACACCTTTTCTGAAATGTTTACATATTTCAACATTCAGAAAAATATACAAATTGTAGATTTTATTCGGTTAACTGAACATTTCACTATGAACCTATACACTTTTATCTTTTACCTTGTGAACAGGGTATTGCAAACAATATATGTATATATAGCAACAGATCAGAATACACGCGATGATGTTGGCACGATCGAAATGTGCTCGGTTCGCGCTTAAAAGCGAAATGAATTGAATTTCAGTTGGGGAACGCAGCGCTTCAATTGAAACGAGTTCGCGGTTGGCGTTGGCGTCGGCGTCGACGTTAACGTCAGCATCTTCTTCATATCTTTAGGAGAGTGCGTGCGTGTGTGTGTGTGTGTGTGTGTGAATGTGTGTGTATGTCGCGCCTGTATCATTTACCCAGCTAATTTGGTTATTTATTTAATTTTTTATAACCTTTTACTGTTTACATTTTGATTGCGACGCTGCTACATCGTTCCGTGCACCGTTCCCCCACCTTTGGGACGTGCATTGGGACAGTGCACTGTCATAGCAGTATTTTATACCCAGTTTTTCGTTCTTTCTTTTGTTGTTGTAGTTGTTTTGTTTATCAACATTGCTCAACCAGGCCGCAAGACAAACAAGAAATGTTAGTCGTGATCGCACTCTATTAAACGAACTTAACGCCAATCAATGTGCGCTCGACAAAAATTTATAAATCATACATCACACACAATTTATAAATCATACATTACAAATGTACATATGTACATACATATGTCTGTACATATGTACATTTGTAAGCCGTTTAGATTGGATTGCAAAAGATTATGACGCCCTAGTTGCCATTTTGATAATATAAATCAGCAACTATCAAGTGTCTACGATTGATAGACAAAAGCTCAATTGAGGGGGACAATAAACTAGTCTAGTATCGAACAACAAACAATTGTGCAACACATTTGTTTACACGGTGTACCCATTAAAAAAGGTTTAAAGGGTATACCAAAGTCGTACAAGTGTATTTATCGTTTAGCAGGAGGCATTTTCGACGTTAGAAATTATGAGTTAGTCATAGTTCATAAATCAATAAATATCGATTTATGGCTTCGTTCCCTTGAGCTCCTCAAGGAGCATATCTTGACAATTAACAGAACTGGATTCACCAAATGAGATTCCAGTTCAACCTTATAGAGAATCAAGCTCATATATATATATATATGGCTAGCCTCTATTATCGAAATTTTTGTTATCGATCCACTTTTTCTCTTAAGATTGATAACCTAGTCAATAGTCTTACTGTCCGTCCGTCTAACCTTATGAATTAAATTGTTTCTCCTGTGACTTGAAACCTGGAATATATAGTCGTGTATACGCGCGTTATATGAACTGTTAAGATTTGCTGGCTACGTTCACAGGGCGTGGCAATTTGCGATGATCTTCATATCTCTCTCAGTTTTAAAGCTAGATAGACCAAACTTTTGCAGACAGATTAAAATTGACAAAAATTTTGTCATAAAAAGCTCTAATAGCGCCTATTTTTCACACTTCCATAGCTTTGTCAAATCTGAAAAAAAACCCTCCCCTTACTCATTTTGAATTAATATAAAAAAATTTGATAGGTTCAAATTGTTCTTGAAAACTTATTACTATGTTCACTTATTTGACACCTGATGAATTTTGAAGGAAAAAAATTATTTAAAAAAAACCTGCGTAAAGGGTATCTTCTAGCTACGCATTCCCTACTAGAGCACTTTAAACTCTTTCTTTTTGCTGTAGCGGGAGTAATGCGCAGTTAAAGCTTTGATTGAGTGTATAGGAGAGAGAAAGAGAGCTTACTTTACATGTCTTTAATTATATGCATAATTATATAATAGCTGTTAAAGTTTTTTACTGGCCCACATCCGTTCCCGCTACAAACGAAAATTGAATGAATGAGCGAACGAGCTGACCTTGACTCTAATGCAGTTTTGCTGCTCATACGCCGCTTCGTAACACTTGCATTGCGCTGCATTTGCCACTGGGCAGGCGCACACATGCAAACAAAGAAGCAACACACACAAACGCACGCACATGGTAAATAATGTAAATATGCACAGCTGATTGTTAATTATGGATATTAGTTAGCGACGAAATAGAAGTTTTAAGCCTGTACGTACTTATAATTGACGTTTTGGCCAGCAAAACACGCACCTGTTCGTACAACTGGTCAATTTAAACTAACGTTTGCTGAATTCAACGCCGAGCTGCGGCTGCCCAAGCGCTAGCTTCAAATGTTGCTTTGCGCTCACATGTTGCGCAATTCATAGTTCGTTTATTTAGCAGCGCAATGAAAAGTTTCAGTTAGGTGGCTGCATTATAAAAACAGAACAACATGGGAATTAACAAAGCAATAGAGAAATCAATCGTAAAGCAATTCAAAAAATTCAAGCGCTCGTTTACATGTGAGTGGCAGTTAGCTGCTTCTTTGAACATCGACCGCCAGCTGATTTTATTTATTTTGCACATAACCTCAAACGCACTTTGATTTACGTTTTTTGTTGCCCTTTTGTGTTTTAATAATTTTGTGTTTTTGTTCAATGCTCATTAATTAGATGATTAGTTAAATTAATGAAACTATGGATCAACTGTATGTGGAGATAGAGTTGAGCACCCAAAATGCCGAAACAACCATATACACCAGCGTGCCTTCGTTCCTGGCGCTTTACACATATCGCTACCTGAAGGAGCCCTCAAACATCAAGATCAACTTTGTGGCCAGCAAAGTTGGCGCCGGCAAAATAGCTTTGCGCAGCGCCCAGCTGCGGCGCGAACTGACCGATGAGCATATCACGTGCCGCGACGCCGCCACCTTGCCCGCCCTCCGGGATCTGCGGCTGCCCATCTATGAGCGCAGTGGAAACATTTTCATTGCCGGCACCTGTGCCGTGTGCCGGGAGCTTATTGCACGCCAGCCTAGCGCGCATTTGCGCCAGCTGTTGGGCTTTAAGGGCAGCTGCCTGTTGGCGCCCGCGGAGGCCTCCATATGGACGCGCTTCTGTGAGGTGGACGTTGTGAATCTGGCCAGCCAACTGCAAGGCGGCGAGCTGCAGCTGCGCGAGGTACCGGTTGAGGTGGTGCGATTCGAGCAGCACATGAACCAGCCGGTGCGCATGCACAACATCTACAAACTGGCCAGGGAGCAGGCAAATCAGACTGAAAACGGTGCGCCCGTCAAGCGCAAGGAGCGTGTGCTCATCGAGTGCAGTATACCCAAGGACCAGCTGCTCATCGAGCATCGTTTCGCCGAGGGCATTAACTTCACCATTGCCGATCTAATACTCTATCCACTAATGCGTCTAGTCTTCCAGTACTGCGCCCAAATGCTGCCGCACTTTCCGCTCACCAGCACCTGGTTCAGTGAGGTGCGTTTCAGATGATTTGTGGAAGTTTTTAACTATTGAAATAATACATTTACTGTTTGCAGATTGACGGCTTTGATACGAACTGTGCGCGCATCCTGCACGAGTTGTATGTGCCCCTTTTGGTGGCGCCAGTGGAGAACACACAACTGCTGAGCATACCCGACTGCGAGGAGGCCAGCCTGTATAAGGCTGATCCGAAGCGCTATCGGCCTCGCAATCGCATTTACACCAGCCAGGCGGAAGTTGAGGCAGCTTTGGCCAAGCTGACATCACTGAAGCTGCATTTTAGCGCCGACTCGGAGCATACTTATGGCCAGCAGATGATCGACTGGCAAGACATTGAGCCCACGCACGCCAAGAGCTCTGCTCTGCCGGCGGAGCGTCTGGAGCGCAAGCGTCAGCAGCTGGAGAATATGGCCAATGCGGTCGTCTCGCTCGCTCAGCCCGGCGATCGCATTGTTGACTTTTGCAGCGGCACCGGGCATCTGGCCATACTCCTAGCCCTCAAGCTGCCCCAGTGCACCGTGATTGTGCTGGAGAACAAGGCGTTTTCGTTGGCGCACGCGCACAAGCGTGCGGCCGATCTGAAGCTGAGCAACTGCGTGTTCTATCAGTGCAATATTGACTACTTTATGGGCCGCTTTGAGATCGGAGCGTCGCTGCACGCCTGCGGCACCGCCACGGACATTGTGCTGCAGCAGTGCCAGCGCGCGGGTGCACGGTTTGTGTGCTGCCCTTGTTGCTACGGCTCGCTGCAGCCGATGCCGCACATTGCCTATCCGCTGAGCGCCCGTTTCCGCGAGGTGCTTGATACGAAGGACTATTTGTATATTGCGCACACGGCGGATCAGGCGCACGAATTGGGCACAACCAATTGCAAGCCGGAAACAACGCTGCAGGGCCTGCACTGCATGTGCGTTGTGGACACGGACCGTAAGCTGCAGGCGGAGGAGGCCGGCTATACGGTGATACTCACGCGATTGAAGCCGGAACAGTGCACGCCAAAGAATCACTTGCTAGTCGGGACGCTTTGAACGCGTAGTTTGAGTTTTGCATTTAAAACATATACACCAAAAGAGGAAACAAATATATAATGTATTTTCGTATATATATGTAAATACCGTTAACGGTTTTTATTTGAGTAACATGAAAGTGCTTGTAGAAAATGACTTAATGGGTTACCAATTTACTAAGACGAGTTCAACACGCCAGCGCCAGTCTAAATAACTAGTTTATTGCCGCCGCGTAGTGCCAGAACCAAATGTAACACTGAGCCACCTTGCACTTTATAATCCGCCGCCGTTTTGTCATCGTTCCTATATATAAGAAAAGAAGGTACTCTTGTAATTATTTTGGATCGTTTTTGTTTGTGTGACGCACATTTGTTTGCCGGAGAATATGAGACGTTGTTGCTGCGGTGGTATGCCTTCCTTCTCCTCGACGCGCTCCTTGATGCGATCAACCTTATCTGTGGGTTCAATGTCAATTTCAATTTCCTTGCCTGTCAGTGTCTGAAATTCATTTCGGTATTAGTTCAATCTATTTTGTATTCGGTTTTTGTTGTTGTCCGCCAAAGACTGACGCATGGTGTTAGACAGTCATTGCCTTACCGTCGTTGCATTTGACGTTCGGTTTATTATTAGGCCTTACCTTCACTTTGATCAACATTCTGCTGGTGTGTGCTTGGCTTTATCAAATACCAATTAATTTAAAAATAAAATTTATTACAATTTTTCGCAAGCTTGTTCTGGTCGCGGCGTTTTTGCGAATGTCATTCGAGCGGTGCTGCCAACTGGGGGGAAATTAGCGGTCTTTTATGCTCTGAATGTCGATAGCACGCGTTTTCGATAGATTTCGATTATTCTGGCGCCGTTACATTGATCTAGACATGGTCGAAATATTTCAACTATAAACTCTCAAGGGAGAAAAGTTTTTTTTGTATATTTTAGATTCTAATGGGCTTCTAGAAATTTAAAAAAATGTTGACAAAGCGAGAGTGAACAACCTAATTTTGTAGAACAGCTTTTATTTACAATCTGAATACCTAAATACATGAATACCTAAATCAAATGCATTTTTTTCTTCACTGAGATGCTCAGTCTTCTAATTGGGCATGCTTAGGCGACTTTTTTGAGTTTGTTTATGTCGCGCACAGCCTCGCTGATGCGACGTATGTCGCGGGCGTAGGTTCTGCAACAGCCGCCAATGATTTTGGCACCCAGCTGTGTCCACTCCGGCACGTAGTTCTCCAGCGGCACACAGTGCTCCCGTCCTTGCCAACCCGTTGTCACATCGTAGACTTCACCGCTATTGGGATAGACTACCAAGGGTATTTGGTCATTAGCACTGCGGTCGCCATTCAAGCTCTTGAACAGCGCCGTCACAAACTGCGGATGCACACAATTAACGCCTAGTGCCAGGCACTGGTCCAGGGCCTTGCGTTCGCACAGAATATCCCAAATCGCGGTTGCCGCCTCGGCAAAGTCTTCGCCATGCGCCAGCGTGCTCTCGTCCTTGCATTGAAAAGATACCCAGAATTTCACGTCTGGATAATCAACGCAGAGCATTTCAACCAAAGCCTCGGCCTCCATTTGACAGGGTATCGTTTCAATTGCCAGCGCATCGACGCCCGCCTCCAGGCAAGCCTCAATCCGCACGCGATGCCAGTCCGTTATGGTCTTTGCTGTCACATAATCTGCATAGCTGCCCGTGTACTCGGACCCATCGTGCAAATGCGCCCCAAAAGGTCCAATTGAGGCAATGATCAGCGGGTAACCTGTGGAAAAGTAGCCAAAGATTTGCCAATTAACTATCGTATGCACTCAGAGAAATAGGATGTGTTTTCAATGGAGTACTCAAGACATTTAGACTTTCGGGCTTAGAATGAAAAAGTTCTTAAAATAGGAATTTTCGTACTTGATATTGGACTTACAAAATTTCTTTTTGCGTTTTGTATAAAAATTTCAAGTTTAATAACATTCTTGAAATTATAAATAAAATTTTGAAATGAAAAAATTTTTTTTTTTAATTGAAGAATTAAAAAATTTCTTGAAATTTCAGGATTAATAAAAGTTTCTTTAAAAAGAATTTTCTACTCAGGCTCAATAAAAATTTGACCAATGTTTGATTTTGCCAACATTTGTGCTTCATTTGAGCAACAATTTCTTAGCCCGTAGTCCGAGTAGAATGCTGGTCAACCCACCTTCCGGCACCTCCAATTGCGCCTCAAAGCATTCCGTTAGATATTTCTCTTTGGCAATGTGAGCCAATCGGACCGTGTTTTTGATTAACTCAACGCTCTCGTGCTCGTCCAGCTCCAGATACTCCATGTAGCCCTCGACACTCGTCTGATAGGTGTTTGTCAATATGATATCAGCGCCATCTGTGGTTGATAAGCGTTAGCTCAAATGTTTGCTAATGGAAATAGTTGACCCAATTAGCCACTTACTCTGCAAAAAGTCCAGGTGTGTATTGATGACAGCTGTCGGATTGGTGGCATTGAATCGAGCACTCCACAGCGGATCACCGTCCACAGAGTCGCCCACATGCACCGTCATCTGTGTGCCGAAACCGCCATCTTTGACCAGCAAACGCGTCAGGCCCATGATTGAATATTGCTGCAAGTGGAAAGAGGGAACATACATGTATATATTTATATATGTGTGTTAATAGTCATCCGCTGATAAGAGACGCGCACAGCTTTACAGCGCTGTAATTGGGCCTTATCAGCACAGCAGCTGTGCTAAGTTCTTTGTGCCCCACGTGAGCCTTGACACCTGGACACCAGACGCCTCTTGCTCCCGACTTGTTTGTGTTTGTTTCTGATTAGCATTAAACATTGTAGTTATCACTGCTGCTAGCTTTTGAGAAGCAATAACAATTAGCTTTACGACAGAAAAGTGGCTAAAAAATGCTGCATTTTATTTAGCAATGTTTTTAACTTTTCAAAACGTGGCGATAAAAATAATAAAATTGTATTAAATGAATTAAATTCAATAAAATAAAAAAAAAAATCTTTCTGTGTAAAATATATCAGTAAAAAAGCAGTGGATTCTGCTTTCTTGAGTATTTTTTTTTGTTAATAATATATATAAGCTTTTTATGCCATTGCTTCAATGCGATAAAATATTATAGCTTATATAAATACATCTGTCAACTAAAAGTTTAAACTTAATTTATTTTGCACTTTTTATTTTTCTTCAAATTACAAAAAGCTCAACAAAACAAAAAAAAAAATAGCTAAATATGTTTTAAGAAATAACGCTAAAATTCCCGCTGCCCGGTCGTCTTCAATTTTAACAAATAAAAGGCCAGATTTGGCGGTAAACAAGGAGGTGGCAACACCGATTGCAATTCAAACTGGAAACCGTTAGACTTGATGTGAAAAAAAGAAACCAATGCAGGCAGAGTTCAACGAACCCGCAAAGCTAATTGGCTGCCTAACAAACTGTTGAACTCGCTGATGTTGGAAGATTCCGATGTCAACACTCACCTTGAGGGCTTTATAAATAGATGGTGTAATTGATTAAATTGTTGTTTATATACAGATGCGCGATGCGAACGACAACGTGTTGTGCTTTCCAAACAAATTTATTAGATTCCGCTCAGTCTATTGCTACTACTATATGTTTATATATATATTTATGTATTTATATATGTACATGTATATGTAAATTTTTTTTTTTATTTTTTTTTATTTTGCCGTCTGCTTGGGCGTTCTACAAGCGTTTAAGTTGCTTACAATGGACTCTAGTTGCTTTTATAGCCTGCTCTTATCACAAAACGTAAAAATGCAAAACTTAAACAAAACAAAGCATAAGAGTGTCTAGTCGAAAGTGTCCGCCTTGGGGATATCCTGTAGTTAAATCTGCGCCCAACATCCTTCTATACACACGTACGTTTTTTCTTTTTAATAGAAAGGAACTTGGGAAGGTATCGAAAAAGTAAAAATATTTTTATTCGGTGTATGTTGAACTTAAAATTGGTCTCTCTAGTACTTATATTCGCTGAGATATGCTTAAAACCCCGGATCAAAAACTCGATTTTTATCGATTTCATGAAAACGATATCGAAATATAATTTTAATAAGCTTGAAAACGATATCAAAATATGTATATTTTTAATAAGCTTGATTTGCACGTGCCTGTTACATACATTTGCACAAAACCATTAGACCCATTTTCAACCAATTTAAGTGCGTACAGGGTATAATCAAACAAAATACAGTTTGGCTCGGCTGCCTGCTGGACTTAGTGATAAGAGCCACAGATGGCTCTAGGCGCAGAAAGTATCTGATGCAATACTTATTCCATTCAATTAAAGGTTATTCAGTATTGGATCTCAATTTTAACGTTTGGCTTTGGCGCAAAGAGAACATTTTTTTTTTATTCAACTGGAGGACATCTCATTTCATGTTGAACAGTCAAATTATAGGATATTGATAAGATAATATAATAACAGAATAAGCCGGGGTTAACATTGATTTGATCAAAATATCTTATCACTTATCAGTTTTCAGTCTGTTTACAGTCTGACACGGCTAAGATTAACCCGCCTGGCGTATAAGTCAAGTTCGATAACCCCCGCTAATGTCGTGCGAACAAATTTCTAAACCATTCGAAAATGTTTCCGAAACGGAACAAAGACCAGTCAGAACAATTATCTGCGCGCTGGCAAAAAATAAATACCCTCGATTACCTATATGAATGATTTATAATGCAATAAAACTTCCAATTGGTAAGCCAAAAAAGTTGCTAAAGCAATCTAATCGAAAAATTAGTCATGTTGTGCCTATGGAAACTGAATAAAACTATCTGACAAAGTTTCTTAAATGCGCGTTGGCAGAACAAAAGATAAAAATAAAGTTTTTTTTTTATTTATTAACTGTCTTGTTTTAATTTGTTTTCTAAGTCCAAAAAAATGAATTAAATTTGTATAGCTATTTCTCAGAAGCCTATTTTTTCTATTTGTTCTTTTTAAGCAAAATATAATAAATTTTATAACATTTTAACCAAAATAAACTTTGCAAAAAAAGTTTAAACTTTAAAAACAAAAATAAAATAAATAATAAATAAGACGTTTAAATTATTTATTGCTATCACTGTATACAGTATATTATAATTCTATACGGTAATCCAATATGCTTATATGTCTGAGTTGATGCATCATTAATTTGGTTTAAATATTTTGAAAATTAAACATATATTTTCGAAAAAAAAATTCTCTAACGACTGTTTCTTTATCTGGCATATTATATAGTAATCACATTTTGATGAGATCTTTCTCTGGTGTTGAGAGTATAATTAAATCACATTAGATTTAAGATATCTTTAAAAAAAACAACAAATGAAACTCAACAGTTCTACAGATTTAGTAGATCCCATGATGATCAAATGGTTCTTATATTTTACGAACATGGTAAAGCTTTTAAATTGCAGGTTTGATCAGAAAAACTTGATAAACAGAAATTATATGATATAGTGATCTGATCTGGCTTATTCTGGCTTAAGACGAATCTAAGTCAAGTTTCATAAGAAAACTGAGAGACTAATAATCAAATTGCTTTAAGCTATAATTGCTCGCTTATTGATACTGATCAAGAATTTATATGTATATTTGATGGGCGCATCAATATACCCTCTGCCAGGGTATAATTTCAATTCAAAATCACAATTAAAACCTTGTGCTTGGCGACATTTATCTGTAAAATCTGGCGATTTGCGAATTCAGCTAACTTAGCCACATGGAAACAGACGCGTACAGTTGGAAACACTTACATATATTTCAGCATAACATATATATATATAAAATATATATTTATATGGGTCTAGGCCGAGATGAATGAAATAACACACTATAATTAACAGCAAGAACACTATGAAGCTGAGGACGTTTGTATTGCTGAGTGCGGCTGCTGGGCGATGTTATCAATACATTTGCGTACTGCGAGTATATCGTCCGGGTAGACGCGACAGCAGCCGCCAATAATCCGTACGCCCAGTCTGAGCCATTCGGGCACAAATGATGTCACATCCAGGCCGGTGCCCGTCCACTCGCCGCGCTCGCTGTTGTAGACCTCGCCGCGATTGCTGTAGACGACCAGCGGAATGGTCTCATCCGGCGGCGTTATGGCTAGCAGAGATTTAAGCAGCGGCGTGACATGGCTGGGATTGACACAGTTGACGCCGATGCCCAGCAGACGCGACTGCGCCTGGTATTCCTGCACCAGGCGCCAAACGGCCATTGCGGCCTGTGCGAATGATTCACCATGTGCCAGATTGTTCGCATCCTGCAAGGAAGTAAATATTAAATCGGGTAGAGCTTTTAACTTTGGCTTAAATATCCTCGCAGGCAGTAGGTGTTTTCAAACAGAAGGTGTTTCAAAAACAAGAAAATGTCTATAAAAATCAATTATTGACTATGGGAGCTACAAGATATAGTTGACCGATAATAATAAGCTTACATCGTGATGCAAGAAATTAAATTTTGACTGATATTTCCTACAAAAGCTATATGATATAGTGCTCCGTTATACAGTCCCCAATTGGTGAACTTAGTCTAAGTAACTGAAAAACAAAAACTTAATTTTTAATCGTTTACTCCTGCGGCAGCTATAGGATATCGGATATATGGTGCCGGCCGCAATCTGTCGCATCTTTACCAAATTTCAAAACTGAGAGACTATTTCAAACAGAAATATGTTCAGGTGCCTGCTCTGCGAGGGCATTTAATAGACCCACCTTGCATTGAAAGGACACCCAAAACTTGGCAGTGGCATATCTGGTGATGATGAGCTCCGTAACGGCCAAGGCCTCCAGTTGGCAGGGCAGTGTCTCCACGGCCAGTCCATCGACGCCCGCCCGCAGGCACGTGTCGATGCGGATGGTGTGCCATTTCTGCAGTTGCGTAAAGTTCACCAGGTTGGCGTAGCTGCCCGTATATTCGGAGCCGTCGTGCAGATGGGCACCGTACGGCCCAATCGAGGCCAATATCCAGGGCATGTCCGGGCTAATGCTGCCATTGTTGGCGGCCAACTCGCCCAGATATTGCGACTTGGCCTGTCGCGCCAGATCCACACTCTTCGCAATCAGCTCGATGCTCTCCTCGCGCGTCTTGCCCAGATGCTTCATGAAGCCCTCCACGCTGGACTGATAGGTGTTGGTCAATATAATGTCGGCGCCCTTGCGCAAGAAGTCCAGATGGGTTTTGACCACGGCGCCCGGTTGGGTGGCATCAAAACGCGAACCCCACAACGGATCACCGTCGACCTGCTCCTGAACATTGTGCGCCAATTGGCTCGAGAAGCCGCCGCATTTCACCAGAACGCGCGGCTTATCCCTAACCTGATTCCAGTTTCCGGTAAAGGAGGGCAACATATTGCAGCGTCCACTGTTGGAGCTACGTGACAACTGACAGTATATATATATATAACGCCGAATATCACGATTTAAAAATCAGTTATTCGATTCAACCTCACTTTGTACGTGTACCTGTGTACGTGAGATTCTGAATTTTTGCTTATTTCTGTTTTGTTGTTATGTTCTACGCTCGCTTTTTTTTACTTACTAAATTTATCGGTGCTGGCAACTTTTCTGCTTATGCATACACACGCTCATTCATACCTGCACGCATACACACTCACACACACATACAAACTGGCCGTCGCACAGCTGTTTACTGATTACTTTTGTTGTTGTTGTTTTAAGTGCATACACGAGAATAGCAACAGTGGTGGCCAGCAAAGCGTGACAGCTAACCATGCCACAGTGGCTGTCAAAATAAGTAGCACAGTAGTCCTTTGTTTTGTGGAGAAACAAGTTTATTCGCCGTGAATAATATATATATATATATATATATATATATATATATATATATATATATATGTATATATATGTATATATATATATATATATATATATACATATATATATATATAAATACACATTGATAATTTATATACTCGATAATACATATTCATAAAGAAATTGAGTACGAATTTCATTTTAATATTTGTGGCCATATTCAAACGGCTTTGTTAGTAAATATTGTTGTTTAATTGATCATTCTCTTGTTTTTTTTGGGTGTTAGGGTATTATAATCACATTGATGTTTTGTATAATATATATATGTATATAAGTATAAATAAATAATAGTAAATTTGACAAAGCAAATTAATTGGAAAATGCCATAAACAAATAAATGTAACTTTGGTAAACTTACGCAATCGTATAAATTCTAAGTAATGTTGTTTTATAATTCATTCGCAACATCTGATCAAATGTGCTAGGCGTGTAAACATATAGCTTATATAAATTTACAGTTTGTTTTTTCTTTTTCACTAAATAACAGTTATAGATAGATAGATATCAATCGTTTATATATATATATATATATCCTTTTTCGTGTTTAGGTCAGCTGCTGGTTTTCTTCTTCTTTATTTTTGCTGAGTTTGCGGAGTTGTAGGCTCTGGTTTTAAAAATTGCCAGAGAAATACTTTGCTCTAAAAATACATGATCTGCGCTTGTAACGGCTATATGGGCTATATATCTATATATGTATATATGAATATATATTTGTATGTATATATATATGTGTGTGTGGATATATCTCTACGTGCATGGAAGTTCATTGTGTGTGTGTGTGTGTGTGTGTGTCTTTGTGTCTGTGGCGGCTGCTAACTGTAATGAGTGCAAAATGCAAATGATAAAAACACAAAATGCAAATCAAAAAAATAACAACAAAATAATAATAAAAGAAATCAGTAGAATAGTAAACACACACAGAGAGTAAAGCATAAAAGTCCATTTAGCCGGCCAATGCCAATTTTTTTGAAACATGGTCTCAGTCTCTGCTCTGTTATTGTTTTATAGGAAATTTCCACGCGCACTGATAACAGCAGGCCGATAAGCACAGCCACGACTGTACACTGTATTTAGTTAGTGTCTCGTCCGCCTTTGGTTGGCCTCCCGCCCCTCAAGCCCACCCCCTTCTCCACTTAGGAGAAGAGATTGCTGCGTCGCTTTAGCGAGCCAAATTTCTTTTCCGCCTCCAGCAGCATCTTCTCCTTGCGCACCACCTCGAAGGGTATCGTCCTGGACATGCGATCGATTTCCTGATCCGACGGAAAGTCCTCAAAGCTCATATTGCTGAAGCCCGTCTTGGCCGAGTTCTGTATGGTATTGGACTGGAAGTTGCGACTACCGCCGCTGCCACTCACACGATTCTCATAGTTCTCATCCTGGGCGACGGCGTCGTTGTCGTCGTCGTCATCATCGTGGGACTGGTATTGGAGGCGCTGATGCTTCTGCTTGCTGCCGGAGCTGAGGGATGAGGTGGAGCCGAGTGCGCTGGCGCTGACCTTTTTGTACGCATGACCCTTGACCTTTTGGGTAAGCTTAGCCGGCAGTGCTCTCACAGCCAAATGGGACTTTTCCTTTTTGGGCCTAATGCTGGTGGGGGCAGCAGCAGCTGTCGCTGCGTCGCCGTCGTCTGGCACCAAATCGGCAGCACGCAACACCACGGGCTCCTCCTCATCGTCGGGCGTGAAGTCCGAGCAGCGTTCTTGGGAGATTTGCACAAAACCATTATCGGCTATGGCCAGCAGTGGCTTCAGATGCAGCGGTTGTGATGGTGGTTGTGCTGCTGCTGCTGCAGCTGGCTGTGGAGGTGGTGCGGGTGGTGCTGGTGCGGGTGCGACGATGGGTTGGGTAAGCGTTAGGCTGGTTGTGGGCAAGCCGCAGCCAGTGGCTGGCATGTTCACATAGACACTGCTGCTGCCAGCGGCGGTGGAGCTGGTGGTGTTGGTGGTGGCGCTGCTGTTGCTGCTGTTTTTGTTGTTGTTCGGATTGTGATTGGTCAGCGGTTCGGGCGTTTTATTGATGATAATCGAATGATTGATGGTCACCAGCTGCGTGGAGCAGCTGGCAACAGGAGCCGCGTTCACTTTGATAACATTATTGTTATTAATATTAATCTTATGGTTGTTGTTGTTGCTGCTGGTGTGGTTGGGATAGTGCAGCTGTTGCTGGATTTGGGCCTGGACCTGGAACTGGACCTGGACCGGATCGGGCGTTACGACAACACACTTGCGTATTACCTGTGGAAATGGCTCCGAGCCAAAGAGATCACGCTGATCGCTGCTGTCCTCGGCGTGCTCCCGCTCCCGCTCCCGCTCCCGATCCAGCTCCCTCGCCGGCGCCTCAATGAACGGATTGAAAATGGGCTCGTTGAACTCATCGAGCAGCTGGGCCGGTTGCTCCGGCGGCGCCGGAAAGTTGGCAAAATTGGCCGCCTGGCTGTTGGGCGTCACCGGCGCCCCCTTGACCGGCGTCGAGGTCCACATTTCCGGCTCGCTGGGCCGTTTCGGCTTGGCCACACGCTTGGGCGGCCTGCTCACGGGCGGCTTGAACGGCGCCATGGCAAACACATCCAGTTCCTCGTCCGGTTCGATTGCAGCTGGCGCCGTCGACTCGTTGCTGCTCTTGCTCTCGCCGGAGCCGTAGTCCAGCTCGTCGTCCAGCAGCAGCGGACGATCGCCAAACTTGTGCAGCAGATCGCTGCAGGTGGGACTCAGCTCTTCGTTGCCGGCGCTGCCGCCGGCCGCACAGCCGACGGCGCTGGCATCACCCACGCTGGCGGCGATCGCGGCGCAGCGATCCTTTTTGCGCAGACGAACCTTGACGACGACACGACTGCGCACGTCGTCCTCGTGCGTGGTGACGCTCTCGCATTCGGCATGGTAGGCGGAGCTGCTGCAGGTCTTGACGCTCTCGCTGATGCCATCCATGTCGAGGGGCAGGGCACGACGGGGCTTGGGCTGCGTGGTGCGGGGATTCTCATCAAATAGATCATCATCCTCGGCACGCAAATCGCTGGCCGAACCAATGGAATCAGCTTCATCATCCGAGTCAGCATTGGCCGCCGCGGCAGCTGCCGCCGCCGCTGCTTGGGCAGCCTGTGCAGCCACCGCGGCGGCCATCACATTGAGCTGCTGTGCCGCCTGCTGTGCCGACGATGAGGGTCGCTTTGTGGTCGCCGTTTGGCGCAGCTTCTTGACAATCGGTAAATGTGTGGTCTTGTCCACCTTGTGGTAGGCAACCTGCTGGATTTTGTGTATGGTCTCGGGTATGTTGCTCGTCACGATCTGCTTGAATATGGCCGCCTTTTTGGCACCACCTCCAATGCTGCCGCCGCCGCCGCCACCATCATCGCTGTCCTGCTGAAAGAACTCCGAGTCGGAGTCATCGGACGTGGGCTGATCGTTGCTGCGCAGCTTCTCATACTTGTTGCGATCCTCCAGCGGCAGCTTGACAAAGGCCGTGCCGGAGCCATCGCCCGGCAGACCAAGACCCAGGCCGTTGCCATCGGAGTCCGTTTTCAAGCGGCTAATCAGCGAGGTTTTGTCCTCCTCCAGTGTGGGCGATAGCAGCCACTTGGACGAACTGGATGAGACAGCATTGCCAGCGGCAGCTTGGATGCTGGGCGTGGCTCCGCCCGAGGAGCAGCTCGCGATGAATTTAGCTGTGGATGAGATCAAGTACTTTTATGCAGTAAGGTAATGAGGTTACGAACTAGTACGAGTGTTACGGTTGTTAGCAATTGTTGTTGGCGTGGATGATGCAATGATAATTGGACAGATGTCCAGGATTAGGTAACATGAATGAACATATATATATATGTATATAAAATACATATATTGTCTGTATGCTTGGGTGTGTGTATTTGGATAGGTGTGTGTAACATTAAGGATTAGTTAAATGTGGCGAAAAGTTCGTTCGGCTTGAATGCTGTAGAAGTTCGATGACATCCATGGCTGTGAGTTAAACGATGATCTATGGACATATATATGTATATATATAGTTTTTGCTGGGCTATGCACAGGGCGCTCTATTAGTTGAATTACATATTGGAAAACTTCCAGCTGTAAATGCAATAATATCTAAGCATCAAGACCTCGAAAAAAAAATTAGCTTCCTAATTCTTTCTAATTCTTCTCACAATCTTTTTGTAGTTAGTTGTTCTTGTATATTTTTAGATGGTTTTCTTTTTAAAACAAGAAAAGAGATATCTTTATCTTTCACGATATTATAATATATATTAATATTATTTAGATATTAGCTAGTATACGTTGTTTTTTACGTATTCAATTTCTTCTACCTTAATAGTGATATAATAATTCATATCTTTATTGTATGACGAATCTTTTAATGATAATGATTTAAAGATATGGAATATTATATAACTCTTAAGCTTGATTACTATAAAGCTATGTAGTTATAAAGTAACATATAGTAATATTGTATCTAACAACTAGATCGAGGTACTATATAGGTATATCAAAGTGTTAGAACGGACATTTCAATATCGATTCGCTTGTAAATGCTGATCAAGAATATTATAAATGCTCTATTGTATAGAGATCTGTGCTACAGTACTTGAGGCAAGACAATCCTGGATCTAGAATTTGACTTAATTCTAAAATTAAACAGAAAAAAATAGCGTGCATTTAATTAGTACAGCTGCCCTGTGCATAGCCTTTGTGTTAGTAAATAGTTATTCAAATCCCATTTAATTTTAAATACAGTGATCGCTCGCAAATAAGAACGGTTTCGGTAACAGAGGAGAAAATAATGATTGCAATATAATATATTTCAAATTTAAAATTTCTAAAATACAATTGTCGATTTTTTTTTGTAAATTCTATATTCAATAAAGTTTAAAAACATAAATTAAAATTCCGAGTATAGGGTATTTAAATGCTTAAAAAAAATAGGATTTCTTATTTCTGATAGTTGTCATTTTCGAGCGACCACTGTACTAAGTTCTTAATGTAGCTAATTCAATTTGTTTTTGTTGGTTTTTTGTTTATTGCATTTGAAATCAGTTTTTAACGCTGCTTAACGCTCTTACAGTTTAATGGTGTGTTTTTTTTTTTTTTAGCTTAAATTAACGCTCCGCGTTTCTGGCTCATTCAACTTTTTATATAAATATATAGTGTTTTATATATCGTGAGTGTATATATATATATATCTGTCAACTGATAGTTCGATTTGCTTTTGCTAATTATCTGTATGTGTCTATCGTTACCTGACTTTTGTTGCTTTCATTGCGCTTTAATATTTGTTTTACTTTAATTATATATATTTTTTCAGTTTTAAAACTAGAATTTCGCTCTTTGGAATATTACTTTCAATTGATCAAATAATTTTTTGTTTAATATAAGTGTATGTACAAGTATAAACAGGTTTTATTTTAATAGCTAGTTGAACATTTCTTTAATTTTTGCTGTGGTCACTTTTTAAGAACGAAAACATTTCTTTTTACCTATGGACTGACTTTTATGCAAAGATATAAATATTGTCTATTGATTGGACATTGATTTATAAATTACTAACAATTGTTTTCCATTTGATTTCATTTGCTTAATTGCTGCCACATCCACAGAGAACGCAGCTTTACGCGAACTTGGCAAAATCGGGGGAAAAAATATAAAAGCAGAACGTAAAGAAATTAATTTAATTAATTTATTTATTTTCTTAATATCTCGCATTTTTGAGCAGTAGCATTAGCTCTTATTAATAATCTTTAGTTATTTAGCATAAAATCTTTCGAATTGCACGACTTCTATATTTAAATTAAATGAATTTATTAATGAATTTGATATGCCGCAAATTATTGCTCAAAAATTTTGATTTAATTTGATATTTTCATATTTCTTCTTTAGGCTTTATTTAGTTTACAATCACACACAGAAATAGAGCACATGATAAAGTACAATAAATAGACGCAAAGATGAAGTATATGTCGAAAGGCTTTAAAGTCAATAAAAAGAATATTTTAAATTATATTAATATAGCACAATTGTAAATAACTGCAAAGGGAAGGAAGAAAACTTTTGTATGCGTTGTTATGTTAACATGAACAGTTTAAGCATAACATATGCTGTTAGTGCCTATACCAACATTTGTCTGCTCTGTTACATTGGCATAAGCATAACATATGAACTGTTACATAAACATAAACAGCTCAAGCATAACATTTTCTGTTGAAACTTTCATTAACATTTGCATAAATAGCTTAAGCATTAAAATTTACTTTAATTAGCAGCCATTAGACATATACATACATGTTTCAAATTTTACAATACATAATAATAAAATTATGTTCAAATTCTTTAGTTAAATTAAACCACAACCCTAATTACTGTTAATATTACTGTTATTGTTACTAAGTTATAATTGTCTCTCTAGCATAGAACCAGCACCAAAATTGTTGTTTGTTAGAAGCGCTTAGATTTGAGTTGAAGCTTAGATTAAAGTAAAGACAAATTAGTTTACGTACTAAAATATATATATATATGTATATATAGAACAAATGTAGTTCCAGAACAACAGTTGTGGTTAGTATTTAGTGCATTTGAATATTTACAAAAAAAGTATTCGTGGATATATGTATATATAGGTATATAACACTCTTAAGTAAGCTAGGTAAGGAGGTTCTTCGCAACATGAGGATCTTTGTGGGAACTATGGCACTCTGAAGCACTGGTCCCCCCCCCCATTCTCACACACACACCCTCACCCTCTCTCTTTCTTGCTCTCTCTCTCTCTCTTCTCTCACTTTCTGTTTGTCGTTTATAATACATAAAGCACAATAGCTATGGGTTGATCTAAGCATATTCTAGAGGAACTCGTTTCCTCTATCTCTTCTATTGGGCGGTTGTTGTTGTTGTTGTAGTTGTTACTGCAGTTGATTGTTTGTTGTCGATGTTGTTGCTGTTGTTGTTATTGCTGTTGTTGTTGCTGCTGCTGTTGCTGTTACTCTACTGTGGATGGGTATTTTAGACTACGTCTACGTTCAATTCATTTTCACTTTCTAGATCGAGAGATTGAGAGCAACAAAAGCAACAATCGAAAAACTAAACGTATTTCTGGCTTGCAACATTAGGAATTTACAAATTTATGCTTTACCTCCAGTTTTGCGCAACGAGCTCGCCTTCTCGCGCAGACCCGGCGGCAAACTGAACGGCGCCGAACCGAAAGGATCCTCAGCGAGCGCCGTCGGCGGATTAGGCGATACGGCCACTGGCGCTGCCATTACCGGCGCTGTCAAGGCCACCGTTGCGCCCGTTGCGCATACGCCCACCGACGTATTCTGCTCCGTGGGCGTCAGCGTCGACGTAGTGGAGGCCGACTTGGCCGTTATGCCTGTAAAAGGGAGAAAGCATTTGATAAACTTTGGTATAAATATATATATATTTATCAAACTGTTGGTCTGATTGAATCACCGATTGATGATCAACGCACAGTTCAAACCGTAAGAGCAAGGAAGCTGTGAAGGCAGAGTTTGGGAAAGTTTCACTCGCAAATGTGAAAAATTTGTGAATAACATTTTTTTTTCAAACTTATTTTTTAAATCTACATATGTGTGTAAAAAAAAATGTTTTATTTTTGTATTTCTATAACAAGAAAATTATTTGCATTTAATTTTAAAAAAAATTAATGCATACACATTTCACCGATTTTTTATAAGGGCTCAAAACTGTGATATGAAATTTTTGGCTTGTCATTCGATTCGCATATAGCTTATTCTCAAAGAGCTTTGTACAAATTATTGAAATCCATGTTTCAGACATTTCAAAAAATTCAACCTTCGACAAATTTACAATTATTGTCCGATCGTCTTATAACCTTTTCGGGTAACAAATTTTAGATAGATTCTTAAATAATTTTTTCGGATTAATTTACTCACTGCCTTGGCTGCCGCGCTGTCGTATCTTATCGAACTCGGCCTCGAATATGTGATCCTCGGTCATTTGACTGAAGGGCTGCTCCTCCTCGAACGGATTCCAGGCTTCCACGCGCTTGTCCATGGTCTGGCGGGCGAGCTCGTTGCTGGACAGCGATGAGGCTGTGACGCTGCTGCTGGCATAGATGCCCGGATTGGAGGCAGCGGTGGCCAGAGTCACATTCTGCGGTCCATCGCCCGACATGGCAATGTTGTTGTTAAACGGCGCCAGGAACTGGCTGGTCTCATTGGCAAACGTTCTGCGGCGGCGCAACAAAAAAAATGCATCATGAGTGTACGGAAATGGAAATGAAGAAGAGGATGATGTTGGTCATGAGAGGAGACAACAAAGCAAGGTATATTAATTAAATGGAATGCTAGCAATACGCTCAAGACAATTTGTTATGCTCTTTAAAAGTGGTAGAAAATGGGAATGATGAATTTGTGCAAACTTATGCATTTTTGACAGCGCTCCTCATTTTTCTAAAATCGATTAATATCGATTTTCAGCATTTCTAGAGCATATCTTGAGGATCCTTTAGAATCCTTTTTTGGCATATTGGTTCTTGAATAGTATGCACTTTTTTCACTTTTTGGGTAAATCGTTTTTTTTCTTTTGTCGAATTTGAATGAAGTATTAAACATTTCAAAAAGAAAATTAATTTTTTATAGTGTTGGTCTAATGTAAGAATGTTGTGCAGCTGGATATAGGGTATCATTTTTTTAAAAAATGTTTTTCTATTGTCTTAGGGGCTCGATGCGATCGTCATTTGTAGTTCTTAGGGATTTATGACAAAACACAAGCAAGAAGATGTTGCAGGTGAAAGCAAGAGAAGAGGAGATACAAACAGATAACCAGATGTGGCCCAAACACACAGTTAGTCAGGGAACTTACTTGTTAAAGGCCGAGGTGTCGCTAACGTTGCGCCGATGACCGCCGGCGTTGGATTTGGGCGGTGTCAGCATGTGCTTGGTGGGCGTGCCAATGCCGCCGGGCACGGCCAATTCATTGACAACAGTTTCCGGCAATTCGCTGACAGCATCGCTGGCAACAGCAGCAGCTGCTGTTGTTGCTGCTACTGCTGCTGCTGCTGCTGTTGCTGTTGCTGTTGCAGCTCCAGCTGTAGCTGCCTCATTAAACGGATCCGGATAGCCGCTGGATTCGAAGAGACTGTTGACAGCTGTTGCTGCTGTCGTAGATGCTCCTGGTGCTGTTGCTGCTGCTGTTGCCGGCACAGCTGCTACTGCGACGGTTGCTGCTGCTGCTGCGGGTGGTGCTGCTGCCGGTGCAACCGCCGGCATAGCCGGAAAATTCGCTTGAAATTGCTCCACCACGGGCTGTGGCGATGTTATGTTCTGGCGCGGCAGCGGACTGGGCGGCAGACCCAGACCCAGCGCATTCTGGCCATGCACCGTGCTGGAGCCTTTGGGCCGCGAGCGAGGCGCCACGCTGGTGCCCGCCTCCACCAAGGAAACGTTCTGCTGCGGCTTGGCTGCCTTGGCGGCGGCCGCACTGATACGCTTCGCCTCCGATTCGAAGGGTGGCACCAACAGCTGCTCAAAGTTGGGCAAGGCGGATTTCTGCAAGACGCACAGAACTTCGATTAAATTGAAAATCTTCAACGGAACTAACTTACATGCAGATTCTGCACGGGATTCTCTTTGCCCGCCAGCCGAAAGGCGACCTCGCACACCTGCCAAATGTTTGGCCGACGTTCCATGTCCGTATCCAGCATATATTTGATCAGCTGATGTATGCCGCGCGAGTACTTGGAGCTGTCCGGTATGGCGAACTGGCCATTCTGTATGGCCAGAGTGCTCTCGCCAAAGGGCAACGCAAAGAAGCAGAGCTTATAGAGCATACAGCCGAGTGCCCAGATATCCGCCTTGGTCGTTATGCTTTTGGCGCTATACAAATCGATCATTTCGGGTGCACGATACGATAGCGTTGTGTACTTCTGTATCTCCTCCTCGACCACCGTGACGCCATGCTGCTGGGGATTCAGAGTTTTGGCCGTGGCCGAGCCAAAGTCACAGAGCACAAAATTGCCGCCGTCCGTTTGGAGAATATTCTCGACCTTCAGATCCCGATGAATGATGGGCGTTTGGCAGAAATGCAAACGTGAGACCGCCTCGGCAATATCACAAAAGATGGTCAACACTTCCGGCTCGGTGAAGCCAACGTGTAATCTAAGCCAATTAAATAGTTTTTATTAATTGAAAGTAATTTGTACGGGAGAAACTTAATTCCTGATTGCTGCCGCTTAATGCAAGAACTTTTCATGGTAGTTGAATGTTTGCGGAGGCAGCTTAAGGAAAGCAAGTTGTGATCCCGACTTCAGGTCAAAAACGCGAGTGGACGTGTAGTTTCGAAGTTATGACCATTTTAAAATTTCCATAAATTTCAAGAAAACTTAACTTGGGTTAATTTTAAAAAATATATAAAACAAATTGTTCGCTCCCTCGCGAGAAGAACGAAGAGGATAAAAGATTAAATCGCTGCAAACTTCTATTATTATAGAATATAATAATGGGATTTCCTTAGTTTAGTTTTTGCGGCTCGTTTTGACTAGCAGATGTATAGGAAACACAGAAGGAAAACGAAAAAGTTTTATATGACAGTTAGGTAAAGATTTTTTGGGAAAATGCTGAGTGTTAACTGGTAAGATAGGAACGAGAGCCGCCTGGAGATAAGTATAAATTTGGTAAAGCTAGATATAAGGTAACAATGTCACCCGAAAGATGGGATTAACTTTCCCCAGGAAAACTTTGCGACTGTCGCTTGGGAAAAAGCAATGCGAACTCCTGACATATAGAAAAGAGTGATAATTTGTTATATTTAAAATTGTAATAACACAAAATTCGAATGCCGGCATATAAAAAGCGACTACTAACCTACCCGTAGATATACAGATAAATACAAAAGGAAATAAACTTCAAGACAGATTTAACCCACCTAGCATTCATCATGGCCAGCATGTGATGCTTGCAGAATGGCATCAGCAGCAGAACCTCGCACACTCCGTTCCCAGCGGGCGTTATACTTGAGTCCACAAAGCCAATGATATTCTTGTGACCGCTTAAATTGCTCTATAAGATAAACAATTATGTCAGCTTATCAAATATAGATACATTTAATGAATTTTGAATGTAATATTACTTACGGCAATTTGTATCTCACGCTTGGCCACGTTTAGATCGTGCTCATTGTTGACGTACATGCGCTTAAGTGCGTACTTAGTGGCCGATGCACTGCCTCCGCCATTGCCACGCGCCAGAAAAACCATAGCAAAGCCGCCTGCAATGAGGGAATACACGCATTAGTCATTAATGTAAATGAATATCATTCGCAGAGTCTAGACAGCTGACAGCTGGAATAACAACACCAACTGGAGGCCAACAAGCACTTGATAAATTTACATATATTTTTATAACTGGTCTTGAAAACAGTCCAACAACTAAGTTGCCAAGTTTGCGTAGGATACGTAATCGTACATTTCATGTATTCACAATTAAACTCGAATCTACTTAATGAAAAGATAATAAACTAATTTTTCTAATAACAGCCAGTTTAACATCACATACAAATGTATATATCAAAACGGTATATCAAGTCTGTTAAGCATGAAGTTATAAATCTTCTCGTATAAATATATTTAATAATTCCATACAACAGATAAAAAAATGAAAATGTAAAATTAAAATTTAAAATTTATTTTTACTATCAGTTAAACATAAAATGGTAAACATATAATAACATCTATATATAACATCTATAATATTTGTTTAAATTTATCTACAAATAATGAGTTTAATAATTTATATTTCAAAATTGCTGATAACAAATAATAAAGATAATATTGTATTATTATTAAATTAAGCTAACATTAGTCTGGTAGCATAACATAGCATGTTAATACCAGCGCGCTGCTAAATTATGCCTGTTGAGCATTTCTACAGTTAGTTCTTAATTAATATTCAAGGTATTTTGCTTTATACTTCAAAACGTGGGAATTCCCCGACTTTGGTATACACAAATAATATAGTAAACAAATTAAGCCTTATCTGCAAGTGTATTAGCTATGCAAATTATGTAGTGTATTGCGTTATTTAGCGATATAAGTTTTCAAGAACAACTAACGCTGCTATCCCTCCTTCCGCAACAACCACCCTCAGCACAAGCAACGGCACCCTCGCGACTCTTGAGGCACTCCAGTAAACGATAAAAAGCGACGTAGTACATTCATACATATGTATGTACATATATACATATGTATGCATATGTACATACATACAAATGAACATAATAGGTACATGTGTACAGAACTATTGAAGGTCACGTACAACAACAACAACAGGAACAACAATGACAAGAGTAATAAAAAATACATACATATGAACAAATCATTTAGGGGGCAGAAACCCAACAACAAATATAACAGGCACAAGTACAAGTGTATTTTTGTAACAGTAACTGTAGAAGTGTGCTCGATTTTCGTTTAAGTTTTTAGTTGGCGTTTGTGAAATTATAACGTCAAATGTTAATCAATGCTGAAGGTTGAGCAGCGCAAATCAACGGCTAACAATAACAATAACAATGCACAAATTGTTATTGCGATTGTAACGCAGCGAGAAAACAACAAAAAACCCGAGAAGCGATGAATTTGAAACGCAAAGCGAAGACGAAAAAAATAGCGAGCCGGTGTACGTGGTAGAAGGAAGGGGCTGGGAAGATAGACAAACTCCTTATGTTGCCTCTTGCTCTTGCACTTAGTCATGCAATGTGTTTGTTATTGCAAAAAAAATTTAAAGCCAATGAGTTGGCAGCTCTAGCAATTAAAAGCCAAGTGAAATAACAACAACAACGGCTGACGCCAACATTCTGCGGCCAATAGCAACATTGCCTGCCAAGTTCCTAAAATAGCAAAAAATAAAATACAGAAAAATATCAATAACTGTAGCAAAGTAAAAGGTGAAAAGTAGACTCCACGCACACATATAGCAAAATAATAAATTCAAATGAATTGTCTGCCAGCTATTGAAAACAGTGGCAACTATTTGCCAAGCACTCAGCAATTGAGGGGCGCAGCGCAGGATATTATTCACTTCGATTCAAGGACATTTGCATTGTATCTCTGCGCATCGCCTTGGGCTGTGTCAATGCTGACATCACTTGAAATGCGAAAATAGCTATATATATTGGCACAATAAAGCTGCAAAAAACAGCCAAAAGAAATTAAAAATTATCTGCTAAAATAAATTAAATTCTTATGTATTTATTTTTAACAAATTGATATAGATATAAATTAAAATAGATATTCTTACACAATAAAGCTGCCAAGAAAAGAGCCAACAAAATTAAAAATAATTTTAATTTTTACGTATATATTTTAAAGTTAGAATAAAAGATACCAGTACTCAATACCTTACGAAAAGCATTAAAAATTAAATAATTATGCAGAAAAAGCATAGTTTTATTTTTAAAATAGTCAGTATATTTACAAACTAACCTAGCTGCTCATTTACAAAAATATGCTAAAACATGCAGCTAGAGTATAGCTGAAATGGCAGCACTGATGCTGAACTCTGCCTTTTTGCAAATGACAACAATACCAACAAACGATTGTTTGACTGTGTGTGTGCGTTTGCAGAGCTGGGCAGCAATGAAAATAGTTATTTCTTTATTGGCTCAATTAATGTGCATAATTGATTGAATTTCCATTAATTCGTCAAACTGTAAACTGTAGATGACCGTTTCTTTGTCCGCAGTCGCAGCACGCGACAAGTGGCGCCGACAATATTTACCAGAGGGGCACCGCAGCTATTTACGCCCCCTCCACACATTAGAAAAAACAACTGTTTAGCGTAATTTAATTTTTTTGTTATTTTTTATCTAATCTGACGCACGCACACCTTAAATCAGATGGCAGCAATCAGTTTTGATTAGCCCCGCAACTCGCCTCCCACCCCGCCTGCTTGCATCCCTTCCGCTCGCACTCACCTTCGGCCAGGACATCCTCGACGGTGACCGTGACACGTCCGACGGTGAAGACCTTGCCAACGAAACTGTTTGTCTCCTTGGATGAGGAGCTGTTGTGCGAGTTATCCAATTTCTCATTTCTGTCGAATTTCGACAGGATTTTCTTCATTTTTCTGCTATTTGTGTTGTTGTTGTTAACTGCAGCAGCAGCAGCAGCGACGACGGCGTCGACTCCGGCAGCTGGGTGTGATAATTGCGTAGGCGTTGGGCAACGAATGGGCGTGACAAGCTAGTCGCAACTCGTATAATTAATGCGAGTTTTCTACTAGTTTAATTAACTTTGTTGTTGCGCACTTTTGTATTTTACGCTGCGCTTTTTCGCATTTGCACGCACACACACAGACACAGGCACACAGACACACACACACGCGCACACGAACACACACACTATGAAAAAAGAAAGTTGTCCGATTTTCCTGCTTTAAGTGTACGGTTTTTGCTTATGTATTCGTTTTTTTGGTATTATTGCTATTTATTGAAGTTGCACATTATGTTTGTCTATGCAAGCGCGGAATAACTATTTACAATATTTGCAGCACAGAAAAATAAACGAACGAATTTTAGCTGCAATTAAATTGGATTTCACTGACTGTGCAAGGTTGCCACCCTTTGCAAAACTAGAGCTGTGCAACACAGTTTGACAAGCGAGCACGCACTTGATGCAATACAGAAACAATTGCAATAAATGAGCAGCAAATGTAAATAGCAATTGTAATAATAGCTAGGCTTATATTTAACAACAAATTTGGCTGGCTTAACATTTTTAACGTATTAAGCCAATAGGTATAAAAGATGGTAAGTGTCATGCTGGCTATTTTGGTGTTGCCACACAGTTGGCGAAACAGCTGTTGCTGCTAATGTAAAATATGCGTTTTGTGTTTGCAATTGGCGCGCAATGATAAATATAGCTAAATATTTTGCACTGCTGGAGGATTTAACGTTTGAATATGCACTGGGTGAGTATAAAGTGGAATTCAATAAACACTAAACACATTTAACATGGAATTAACGACGCAGCTAGCACGAAAGAGAAGACAACCATCGCCATTCCCTTGGCCAATTTAAGCATTTTGTCGAAATACGTGCAACTGGATGTGGATCAGCAGCTGCATGAGCTGTGTTCAGCTCTTCAAGTGGCGCCTGCAGCAATTGCCACGGACAACAGCATTAGCTGCTACATAATACGCCTGCTGCACGTGCTGCACACGCTGCGGACGCACATCGATTTTGACAGCGATGCCAAGGAGGATCTCATCTCGGTGGCGCACCTCAAGCTTTGCATACAGGCCACCCAGGACCTTGCCTACTATGCGCTGCGCTGCCAGCTGCACGAGGATTTCTACAAGTCGCCGGTTTTCCAGGACACCCCGCACACGGATGACTTTCGCTGCAGTTCCTCGCTGGTTGTGCTCAGCGTACAGTTTCTTACGCAGCTGCTAAACGTGCGCCAACTGCACATCGCCAATGCCATGGAGCTGGTGCAGCGCGATCTGCTCGCAGCTGTCATCGGACTGCGCATGCAGCAGCTGACGCTGGAGCAGCGTGCCCAGCTGGATGCAGCGCTCGCCCATTTGTGGACAAACGAATCCAAGGCGGACTACTTTCGCCATGTGCTGCTGCTCAAGGCGACGCCCCAGCTGGGCGCACCTTTGGCCAAGGCGCTGCACCAGCAGCTGCTCTCCAAACTAGGCGCACCGCACGGCTTTGCCAGCCTGTTGGCCGCGCTGCAAACGTCGAACGCCACGCGCAATGCGGAAATTGTGGCCAACATTGTGGCACAGCCTGGCTACTCGTCGCGCCTGCAGCAGCGCCTCATCCAGCAGATCTTTGACTTCTGCCGCCTGCAATTGACGCACGTCGACAGCCTGTTGGCGGGCGTGCTCAGCCTGCGGCGTCTCCACGAGCTAAATGCGCCGAATCGCGACCAAATCGAGATGGAACTCTGCAGACATTGGCTGCCACTGACCGCGCCTCAAGATTTGCTCAATGGCCTTATCATTTGGGACCAGACGGAGCTGTGCGCACGCATTCAGCTGTGGCAGCAGCTCTTCTGCAGCTCCAGCGTCGCGTGCCTGCCCAGCGCGCTGCTGATTCCCTATTTGCCGCTGCTGCTGCAGCTTTACCAGCAGCTGCCGGACCGGCTGCCAGAGCACAAATCGTTGGCTTCGCTTATCTCGCGTTGTTTGGACAACAGAGCGCCTGACCAGGAGCTGCCTGCGCTGCTGCGGCGTCTATTTAGCTGGCCGGTGGACGACTCTCCGCCTTGGCGAGCGCTGCATCAGCGCGTTGCGCTCGTGCCTGCCGCTCAAGCGGAGCTGATCACAGTGCAGGTGACGCAGCAGCAGTCGGACAGTCCGTGCCGCGTGCTGCCCGGCCTGCTCATGTCGGGCAGCGATCAGGCGCTCACCGCCAAAGTGTTTCTGGCCCTGCTCAGCCTGATGCTGCAGCAGCTGGCGGCGTCACGGCCAGCGAGCGTTCAACTGCTCGCGACGGAAGCGGAGCTGGCGCAATTTCTGCAAGCCAAATATCAACTACAGCTGGAGCTGCTCGCGGCGCTCGAGCAGCTGGTGTGGCATGAGCCGCTCAAGGCGCAGCTGGCGGCAACGCAGAGTCGTCAGTTCATGCAGCTGGTGGCAGAGCTGCTCGCGCAGCAACTGGACGCGAAAGTGGCGCCGGCACAGCAGGCGGAACAGACGCTGCTGCTCATACTGCTGCTGCTGCAGGAGCTGCTCGAGCGCAGCGAGCAACTGCAGCTGGCCGAGAGCACGCGTCGGCTGCAACAGCCACTGCATCAACTATCAATACAAGCCCACAGTCCATTGCTGAAGACGGCGCTGTTGCCGCTGCTGGCACTGCTCCGTGGGGAGCGACAGTCCAGCGTGTCGCCCTCCCTGACACCCTTTCAGAGGGCGCGCGAGCTCATCGAGGATCAGCAGCCGCATCTCCAGGTATATGGCATCCAACTGATGTTGGAGGCGTTGCGCCAAAAGGATCCCGTCTTCGTATCGCAGGCACCTCGCATCATTGCGCTCGCTCTGAGCACGCTGAAGAACAAGGAGTCCTACACGTTTCTCAATTGCGTGCGCCTGTTTGCGGCCCTGGTGCACGTTATGGAGTCGCCGGTGCTGGACATGCTCAGCGATGAGTATTTGTCGGAGACAGCCGAACTGGACTATCGTCTGGTTGTGGGCGAGGCTATTCTGAAGGCGGCTCAGGAAATAGGTGGGTAACTTGAAGTAGTAGTAATTGTAGTGTGTCTGTGACAGGCGGAAGGCATACCTATCGATAAATATCGATTTTCAGCCTAGGTTTTTTGAGCATATTTCTAAGACTATAATAGCTAGAGACTGTAAAATTGTTCCGTGGTTGTCATACAGTACGAACACAACAGTTCTTTTCTAATTATCGATCAATATTTAAAAATCGATTTTTACTTTACGTGTTTTTCAAGGATATCTTGAAGAATATGGAAGCTAGACATGTGAATCAAATCAAGTTCGTCTTAAAAATGTTTTTTAACACGGTCCTATTTCCTCAAATGCGATAAATATTGATTTCTCGCCGCTGTTTTTAAGCTTATCTCAAAAAATATTTAGATCGAATATTTGCTATATAGTTACTAAATCAAACACAGAAGAAATTTAAATCACTTATTTAATTTCCTCATAATCGATAAATATCGATTTAAATTCTAGGATTTTTGAGCATTTCTCTGAGATTTTAAGAGCCTAAGAGACCAAATTTGGCATGTTCTCTTAGAGTCTATAAAATAGATAGAACTATTTACATAATTCCGCTGCTTACAGGGTATTACCTAGTCGAGCACCTTCGACTAGACTTTTATTGTAATACTAATCCCTTGCTGCTCCACTCAACAGGTCCACTGTGCTATCGCTACAAGGCCGTGCTGTTCAATTGCTTTCTGCACGGCGCCCGCTCGCCGCTGGACGAGTTCCGCAGCTCGGCCTATGCGAATCTGGCGCAGCTGTGCCGCCTGCTCGCCTACCAGGTGCACAGCTTCTTCCAGGAGCTGCTGCAGCTAGTCGACACGGAGCTGAGCACCGGTCGCTATGTGCCGGCCAAGCGTGGCGCTTTGCTGGTACTCGCCGAGCTGTTGGCCGGCATGGAGAGCCTGTTGGACTACCAGGACATGCTCTTGCCCATCTACAGGCTGCTGCGGGCCACAGAAGCCGCCGAGAGCTGTGATCCCAAAATGCGCCAGCATGCGGCCAATGGATTAAAAACATTAAATGAGAAATGTCGACAGCTTTTGAGCACCGAATCCGTTGACCAGCTGCAAAGGGAGATCAAAGTGCTGGGCATAAAGGAACCCGTTGCTTCAAATGGCAAACGGCACATTCTGGAGCTTAACTGAGCAGACTGATCACAACTGATCAATGTGGTACAATAGATACATTAAATAAAACTGTCGGCGCTGACTGCTGATTCAAATTAAGTCTGAATCCAGCAGCAATCATCTGTGATCTAAATGAGCTCTGTGTTGGGTTTTTCGAGAATTCCACCCACAAGCGTGAAAGATCGGTGAAAAACTGTTGTATGCAGCTTTTTACAAGATTTTTATTTGATCAACCCTAAGCTAAGATAAAAATGCATTGTACATTTTTTTTGTTCAGAATTTTAGGCCTCCTTCTTGGCTGGAAAATTACGGACTAAGGTTGTATGGGTGACGGTTACATTTTCATCCAATCGGGTTCAAACTTCACATAACAAATTAATGAATACGAATTTTACTGATTTTTTACAATTCACCCCTAGTTCGGCAAACAGGTGAAAACCTGTGATATGCAACTAGTTCACTTTTCCTCCGATTCGCTTTCAATTTATTTACCTAAAAGCTACGTAATATATCTACGTAAAATTTCTCTAAAAAAAAAAACTACCCGCTTTAAAAAAAAAAAAAAAAAAAAAAAGGGACTTAGATTGTAAGCTTAATTAGCCACCAAGGGGCGGAATTCGGAAAAAACATGTGTAATAAAATGAAAACATGCTCGTAAAAATTACAAATTTGCAGAGAAATTAATTTTCAACAATCCACATCCAAGAGTGTAAAATAAGTGAAAAATAATAAAAAGCTAAAAAATTTAAATAAAACTACACGATTTGCTTAGTAAAAACAATTTATGGTTAACAAAGGGAGAGAAATGCAGAATAAATGAACGGATTCGATAAGGTTTCAACAGCAGCCTTCTATTTGCTTTTGCCAATGGAGAACTCCGTCTCGATCTTGTCCGCTATCATCTTGGCTATGGCCAGGCTGCTGGTGGCGCCCGGCGACGGAGCGTTGCGGCAATGCAACACGCGCTTGGCCAACGGCCCGCTGCCCTCGCCGCGATCGAAGACGAAATCATCAACGAGATTTCCATCCATGTCCAGCGCTTGGGCGCGCACGCCCGCCGGACCGCGTTGTATATCGTATTCGGTCACGTCGGGTATGTACTTCTGCAGCGCCTTCACCTGCAGATTGATGAACACGGACTTGGCCATCTCGCTGAAGCCGAAGCCAATGTATTTGCTGGCCATTTTGATAAAGCCCTGGTAGCGCAGCGCGTCAAAGAGCTCGGCCAGGTGGATGTCGCCCCAGCTGCGAATGGAAGCAAATCAGAACGTTGTAGTTGGCTGCGCAATACTCTGTGCACAGTGTTATAATAGTTTAAAAGAGTTTTGCATTGGTTTCAATTTTAAAACGTGAATTTGAAATAAAAAAAAAATATTTTACTAAGATTTTTTTGAGTAGACATTTTTAAATATGTTTAATCCCAAGCATTTTCTTCTTCTTTTTTTTAAGAAAGAAGCTTTTCGCTGGGAGATTTGAAAATTATATTTTTGGTACAAAAACTCATTTTTTTTTCTACCAAAATTATTAGTTTTCTAACCGTATAAATTATACAAATATTGGAATCCAAAATTAAATGGCAGTTAGAAATATTGAATTAATTCTCGATTCTTTTTTTAACCAAATAAATTGTACTTCGAGTTCGAACCTGCTAATTTGGAAAAGTATTAAGAATTCACCCACTTTTAGTTAGCAGAACCAATATACCTCTTGTTACTTTGTAGACAGAGTATCACAAAAATCGTAATCTTAACTTCCACGTTGATTTTACTCACGTATATCCTTCGCGCTTGAGCGCCAGCACCGCATTGGGTCCCAGCCAGATGGAGCCGTCCATGCGCGGCGTGAAGTGCACCCCCAGAAAGGGGAAGCGCGGATCGGGCACCGGATAAATGTTGCCGCGCACCATGTGCTGCTTCTCCTTGGAGAGCAGCAGATACTCGCCGCGGAAGGGCACAATGCGTGGCGAGCGCGGACAGCCGGTGAGCTCGGCCAGCAGATCCGACTGGAGGCCGCCGCAGGTTAGCACATTGCGGGTGCGCACCGTCTGGCCGGGCTTGGCGCCATGTATGGTCACCGGATAGTCGGCGTTCTCCGGCGTCTCGCTGAACTTGTCGACCTTGAAGCCGAGATGGATATCACCGCCGGCCCGCTTGAAATCCTCGCCATAGTGCTGGGTGACCAGGCCCCAGTCCACAATGCCCGTGTGCGGACTGTGCAGTGCCTTGACGCCCTGACAGAACGGCTCAATCTCCTGGATTTGATCGCCGTCGATCAGTCGCAGGTCGGGCACATTATTCTTGATACCGCGCTCGTGCAGATCGCCCAACAACTTGACCTCCTTGTCGTCGGTGGCGACGATCAGTTTGCCGCACTTCCTGTACGGAATGTTGTGCTCGTCGAGATACTTGTACGCCAGATGCAGTCCCTCCACGCAGAGGCGCGCCTTCAGCGTGCCCGGCTTGTAGTAGATGCCCGCATGGATGACGCCCGAGTTGTGGCCGCTCTGGTGCATCGCCAGCTTCGGCTCCTTCTCCAGTACGGCCACCTTGAGCGCCGGATGGCGCAGCAGGATCTCGCGTGCCGAGGCCGCGCCCACAATGCCGCCGCCCACCACAACAAGATCGTATTCACTGCAGTCGGCAGGAAGATGGGAAAGAAAATGTTTATTAATCCCATTGGATTAGGCCGGGTATTCAAATTTGGTCAAGATGTCAGGAAATGAACTAGAGATCTTTGAAAAGTATGTGTTAGCCAAATATTCATATATCCTTGATCTGTATCAGCGGAGTCGTTATAGCCATGTTTGTCTGTATATCTGTCCGCTTGTCTGTTTATATGGCAACTAGTTCCTCAGTTGTAAAGGCATGTGGCTGAAACTTTGCTAAGATATATCTCTTTGCTGCAGGCAGTACCTAAGTTGGAATCGGTCGAATCGGCGAGCTATATCATATAGCTGTCATAGGAACGATCGCTGGCAAATTGTGTTTTTGCATGAAAACTTTTTTGTTTACAAAGATATTCCAACGAAACTCAGCAATCGAGGCCTTTGTTGAGCTCCTAATAAACGATCAAAATATTTTCACTATATCATATACTATATATATAGCTACCATAGGAACGATCAGCCGAAAATCGAGTTTTTTATGAAAAACTTTTCTGTTTTTATAGATATCCTCACAAAAGTCAGCAATAACAAGCTTTACGTTGAGCCCAATATAGGAGTAAAGTCAGAAGAACATCGGCCTAATATATAATATAGCTCCTATAGGAATAATCGGTAGAAATTTGTGTTTTTGTTTGAAGCAATATTTTGTTTTTAAAGATATTTTAACCAAACTCAGCTATTGAGAGCCTTAGAATGTTTCTAATATATAAGCAAAATCTTATTAATATCGGACTTCTACATAGCATAGCTGCCAAAGGAAAGATCAGCCGAAAATCAGTTTATATAAGAATTTTTTTTGTTTTTCTTCAGAAATGTTTACCAAACTCAGAGCTGTGAACCTAACAACGCTCCTCATATAAAAGCTAAATCTTATCAGCAAGGGACCACTATAGCATATAGCCGCCATAGAAGAAATCTGTCGTAAATGGGTTCTTGTATGAACAACTTTTTTGTGTATGAAGATATCTTTACCAATCTCGCCCATTATAAGCTTTATTGTGCTCCTAGTAATTGAGCACAATCTAATCAATATCGGACCAATCTATATCATATAGCTGCCATAGGAACAATCGGTCGAAAATTCACTTTTTGTATGAAAACACCTTTTTGCGGCTTATTATATGGTTTTTTTGCACATCAAATATATGTATTTAATATCCGGCAGGCCGAAGATAACCGATTTGTTTCATCTTTCATAATAAACACGCGATAAATTCAAATTTTTCTTATCGCTACTCACGCACCGTTTGCCTCTGCCGACGCCGCCGCTCGCGCCGCCGATGTGCTGCTGACGTCGCTGGCCGTCCAGAGGCACCTTTGTTGCATGGCAGACGGCTCCCGCGACTGGCATTAAACGTAATCCCCGCGGTGCGCTCATTGTTTTTAGCAGCTGGGCCATTTTGTTTAACTTTCACTGCTCTGTGTCAAAGACCTTGTGTGACCTTGTCCAAATGCACGTTCTTCTTCCAGCAACAGAGCGAACCAATTCTCCCAACAGTCGCTGCGCGAACAGTGCTACTGAGCAGTAGAAGAATTTTTGTTCAAACAGCGCAGCAGCGGGCAAGCACAGCGTATAAGGCGTTAATTGATAGATGATTTGATAGAGCCTGGAGGAGGTTGGAGGGGTGGATGGGTGGCGTATGAGCAACAGATCAGCTGTGTCTGATAAGAGACGAACCAGTTCGTTTGACTGCATGAACAGCCGCTGTTAGCTGTTTTTGGCGTTGCCAGATATCTTGCGTTTGCCAGCTGCACACAAAGGTATAAATTTTGTCAAGCATTAAATGCACACAAAATATATATGTGTATACAATTCTATTAAAGCTTATTATTAACATTTGTTTTTAATTTATGAAACTGCTGCGTTAATTTATTATTTTTGTTATTGTTATTGTTTGGTCTAAAAACGCATAACAGCTGTTTTATAACAGTCAGCTGTTAAGTAACAGTGAATCAAAATGTTTATGTTAAGAACGCTGTAAAAACGCGAAAGCAAATATAAAATTATAAATTTGTATTTTATTAAATATATAATCATTTCTAAAACGGGGACAACTAGCTAAATGCCCGCCCACTGTGCGGTTGTTAACTGCAGCGATAAATATGTGCATTCCGGCAGCATTTCCTTTCACAGGTGCGTTGTTAATTCTTGTTTTGTGCATATTGAAAGAATTGTTTTGCAGATTTCCATTCAAGCGCAAGGATCTGCTGCAGAAATGGAAGGACTACACGCAGCGCAGCGGCCAGTGGATGCCCTCCAAATGGAGCGCCGTCTGCAGTCGCCACTTCGTCGACGCCGACTTTAACTGCAGCAACAACCGCAAGACGCTGAAGAAGACGGCGGTGCCCACGGTCCGTGTGCCGGACGAGCCGCTGAACGTGATCGTCGAGCAGTTGACGCTGCCGGCGGCAACGGAGACGCCGGCGAGCTGCGGCAGCAGTGCGGCAAAGAGCACCTGCCGTTTCTGCGGCAACCTGGCGTTGAACTGTGTCTCGTTCGACAAGAGCTTCGAGCTGTTCGCCATGATCCAGAAGTGCTTTCCCACGCTGCAAATACTGCAGGACGACGGGCCGCTGCCCAAGGACATTTGCGGCGACTGCTGCCGGCAGCTGGAGCGCTTCTCGCAGTTCTGCGACGTGGTGATCGGCGCCCAGGGCGAATTGCAGCGCAAATATCGACGCCAGCTGAAGATCAAACAGGAGCCGGTGGTGCGAGTCAAGCAGGAGGCGTGCGAAAGCCTGGACAATCTGTTCCCCGACGAGTTGGACATGGGCCTGGACGATGCGTGCTGCGACCACGAGCCGGAGGCCAACGATGAAACGGAGCAAAAGTTTCGCTTCTGCGATTTCCCCATGCTCAACGCCCAGGATATTATCAACAACTGTGACATCATGGAGATTATCAATCTGGATGATCCGTTTATAAATATTACTGATGATGCAGATGTGGCGCAGGCACAACCTGTGCCCGTGCCCGTGCCCGTTTCCGTGCTGCCCACGCCCCATGAGCTGGTGCAATCGGAGCTGCTCACCGAGGAGCACAACTATGCCAAGGAGGATTGGCAGCTGCCGCCGCTGCAGCACTACAAAACGGAGAAAGTCGAAGGCGTCGAGCCGCTGGCACCGGAACAGCCGTCCGCCACGGAGCCGCGCAGCTGCAAACCGATTGTGACCAATGTCAGCCAGATACCCAATCCCATGTTGTGTGAATTGCTGCCGCCGCCGCCGCCGCCGCCGCCGCCACCGCCAGCAGCGCCGCTGCCAGCAGCACCGTCCAGCAACAAGCCGAACATTGTGGTGCTCAACGATAGCGTGGTGCAGTCCTCCGCCTTTCGGCTGCACAACTGCAGCCTGTGCAGCAACAAGTTCTTCACCGCCGAGAGTCTGCAGCAGCACTATGTCCAGGCGCATGCCACGCCCACGCCCGCTGCTGCGCCAATGGTGAGCGTCCCGCAGCTGAACATTAACCTGCCCGCGTGCAGCACGCTCAAGCTGGAGGCCAGCACGCTGCCGTTGCCCGGCGTCGCCGCAGCGGACTATTGGCAGCCGGACTGGCTGCCCGCCCAGCTGCCCGCCAAGAAGAAGATCGACATACTCGACATGCAGCGCAGCTTCTTGCACTACAACGATCTCATTGCCACGCCCCCGATTGGAGCGCCCCAGTCGCCGGACTACGCCTATGCCAAGTTGGCCGCGCGCTTTCGCCGGCTGCAGCAAAAGTGCCGCCAGCTGCGGCACAATGCAAAACCGGGCGCAGCGCGCACCCATCCTCGACTGCGCTGCGGCCGCTGTACGCGCACCTTTGTCAGCGTGCAGCAGCTGCTCGAGCATCGGCGACGCAAGCGGCATTTTGTGCTGCCGCCGCGCACGTTCGCCGTCAAGTGCTTCGGCTGCCAGCGGCTGTTCCGCTCGCGGCTCGGCCTGCGCCAGCATATGCGCTACATCTGCCAGTCGCTGCCGCTGCGCAACGCCCGGCTGCAGCGCTACAAGTGCCGGCACTGCCTGGCCATCAGCTTCACCCACTGGCGCATCTATCGACGGCACGAACTCAAGTGCCGACTGCGGCCGCCGCCGAAGACGCGTGCGCCCAAACGACGTCGGCCAAACGCTGGCCAGGCGCAGGCGCCGTCGCCGACGACGACGACGACGACGAAGAGGAGTTCGCACAGCTGCAGCCTGTGCCAGAAGGTGTTCAGCTCGCGGACGGGCCTCAAACAGCATCGGATTACGCACAGCTCGGAGCGGCGGTACAAGTGCAGCATCTGCGAGCGCGTCTTCAAGCGGCGCAACGGTCTCTCGCAGCACATCAAGGGCTACCACCTGCAGCTCAAGCCGCACCAGTGTCCGGTGTGCCAGCACCGCTATGCACTCAAGTGCGACATGCTGCGCTGCCGCCACTCGCAGCGGCGCGGCACCAACACCAACAACAACATCAACGGCGAACATTAGCATAACGAATTCGGAATGCCCTATAGAAAACTGCGCAGCAGTTGTAGTTAAATATTTAAAACTAATTTAATTATAAAAAGTCTAGAAATGTAGCGTAAAGTTGGTTTCATCCTTGAACAGGGCAAATATTTCTCAATAAAGAGCTAGCGAAAACATAACGAACATCGGTTGCTCTATAGAATATTATACCCAATCTTAATGTTCCTTAACGATTAAAAATCATAACTTAACACTTTTAAATTTTTGAGGATTTTCAGCTTTAAAAATAAATATTTTTAAAATGTGCCATAATTTTCGAAAAAAAAATACGTTTTTATATTTTACCGCTTTCAAAAATTGACGCTTTAAATTTAAAACTATTATTTGCAGAAACTTTTTTTTAACATTTTTTATATTTTGATTGTGATTGATTGATTGATTTTAAAAACTCCTTGAAATCGGCATTTTAAAATATTCAAAATAAATAAGTCAAAATTTACTCTAGATTCCAGAAATTTTCTAAAATAAATTCGGACTAAATTTTAAACGTTTTAAGTAAGGTTTGCGCATTTAATATACATTTTTTAAATTGTCTGAATATTGTGTTGACTTTCAAATCCAAGCCACATAGGTCCATTATGGATTAGTAAACCTTTAAAATCCAATATACATTACCTTTACACGAATTCATAAATTTTTAAAAACCTTTTCCACATGCGAGTACTACAATTAAAACTCATCTGTTTTTTCACATATGTTTTTTATTTGCACTATATACAGTAATGTATGCTTAGTAATTGCCGTTATTTATATTTTTCATATAGTATTTATGTATTTTAATATTGCTTGAACGGCTAAAATTTTGCTGTGTGAAAATACTGAAATTTTCAACTTAAATATTATAACCCATAAATTGTACACATTTGAAATTCAAATTCAACATAGATATGTACAAACAAGTTGAATAAAATTTTAATTTAATTTTGAAATGTTGTATCTTATGCAACATATTATTATTAAAATGCAAATTAACATCAATCAAATCAAATTTAAAAAAAAAATGGCACTAACAATTAAAAAAATAAAATAAAATTAGTTGAAAGACAAATTATAAAAAGTCAAACATAAAAGATTAACAAAAATCAAATGGAATCCCAAAAAGAAAATTCTTAAAACTAAACACAAAAATATATTTTTTCTTTTCTTCACTTAAATAGGCAACTAAAATTTACGCTTTTGGTATGCTCGTTAACTATGTGTGTATGTATGTATATTATGAAATTATTTAGGTTTATAATATGAATGATAGGTTCGTATATATATGTTATGCTATTGTGATGTAATATCAAAGTCCTGCTCCGCTTTTGCCCCTAAAAGTGTGCTATTTTTTGTTGTTGTTTGTATTTGTTTAACCTACGCCACAAGGATTACGCGCTAGACTACAATTTATATATTATATGTATTATATATATGTATATATAGGTCGCCCCTTTACTGAAAGATGGCAGCGCGCTGCTGAAACTGCTGGCGTCTCTGGGCGCGCTCCTCCTCCTCGCGACGTCGCTCCTCCTGCTCCAGCCGGATCTCGTCGTGGAATTTATTTGTGCGCAGCTGCTGCTCAATTTTCGCCTCGAAAAAGTTCTTGGCACCGCTGACGCCCACCTGCTCCACATCGATTTCGGTTAGTCGGGCCAACTGATTCAGGCCCGATTCGCTGTCCAGTTCGCCGGCCTGCGCCTTGCGGTAGATGAGCAAGAACTCACGGAACGATATCTTGCCATCGTGATCCTCATCGACCTCCGCAATCATCTTCTTCAGGCCCAAATGCGTTTGCGGTGCGCCCAGCTTCTCCATCATATACTTCAGCTCGCTCAGATCCAAATATCCATCCCTGGCCGTATCATAGCTGCAAAGGAAAAGAACATAAGAAATATATATAGCTTATAAACATAAAATATACACATATATATTAAAAATAAAACATATGTATATTGCAGCCAAGAAACTGCTAGAGGACGTTTGCTGGTCGTTCACCACCTGCTAATCGATAAAACACGAACGCAACCCAATTTCAGGCTAAAATTTACAGTTCATTTGCGGCCTAAATTTCGCTGAAATTTTCCTTTTAAGCTGTTATGACACTGCATTAAATATTAAGCACAAAAAAGAGGCAGCGAAAATTGAAGTTTTGTGTAAGCGAGAAAGTAAGGTGAGAGTTGGATGACAGTATTTAAATAATAGCTAATATATATATATACATAAAATTAAAATTTATTTTGATATTATTTTCTCAAGCGAACAGAATTCAATATACCAATAATAATTTGGGCAGGTGCAAATTTGATATTATTATTTTTGTAGGTGAGAAATCGAGTTGGGTAGAATGATAATGGATAAAGAATTATTTACAAATATTTTTGAAAGTTTCTATATATTTTATTTTATTATTAACTAAATTAACATTTTTTTTTATTTTTTAAGGCGAGTATTGAGAAAAAAGACGAAACAAACAAAAGGTATTTATTTCTTAAATTAAAAAAAAAATGTTATTTGAATTTTTTAACTTTTTTTGTTAAAGAAAATACAAATGAAATGACTATATTTTAATCTATTGAATCTCAAAGCTATTATTCTTATTTTGAATGCTTTTCATGATTATTTGAGAAATATTTAACGACTAAATTTGAAGCCAGTGTCATTAAAGTTGAACGTCCGAAATTGGGGAGTCAAGAGTTCAAATGCACGTTAACCACTTCCTCAACGTGAAGTGTGGGCAGGAAATTGTGTGATCAAAATGTAAATAGAAATATATATATAAATTTACTAGCTAATTACGTAATGCATTAAGAAAGCAGCGTGTGGCATAGAGAAAACGCAACATTTGATGTTGTAGTTGGTGTTGTTGTTGCCGTTGTTGTTACTGTTGTTGTTGTTGTTGTGATGGCCAAATCGCGTGCGGGGCAGATGCGCGCTAGTAACAATGTTGCGGAAAAACCTCGACCTTGTCAGTCTGTGCCTGCAGCCAGCTAAAGGATGCTGCAACCGACTAGAAAACAAGTCAAACTAGTTGGGCTAAAAATAAGACCAGCTGCCATTAAAGCCAAGCAGCCAGCCAGCCAGTTGGCCAAGCAAGGAAACAGTCAACGACGTTGTCGACAAATTTGTTCATAAATAACGCAATCGATTACATGCACTAAAGCATAACTTTCAATTTCGATTTCGATTTCAATTGCGTGTTTTTTTTATAAACATTAGAAGCCGAGTGTAGCCACTTAATGAGCAAAGAAAATTGTTAAGAGTTTGTTTCATGCTTTATTATTACATATGTTTTTCTTCTTTTCGCTTTCGTTGTTAATTGTATCGACAATTGTCGGGGCGACGACAAATTGCGTGAGAGTGAAAGTAATTAACAGTGACAGAATAACAGTGATCGGATAACAGAGACGAAGGTGTCACCACGCATTTTAACAGCGCGCTGGTAATTAATTGTTGCTATTTCACTTGCGCGCATTTAATTAACTTCAATTGCCATGAGACGCGCTCTGCTGTCTGTGTATGTGTGTGTGTGTGTGTGTGTGTGTGTGTGTGTGTGTGTGTGTGTCTGTCTCTGTTGCGTCAATGTGACAATTGGCAGACTTCTTTTTACTTTTGATTTTTATTATGGTTTGGTTTTGTGGTTTTCTTTTCAATTAACTGGCTCGCTTAACACATGCTCATTAAATGTGATGTTACGTTGTTTGTTTTTCATGTAAGCTTAATGATGGCTATTGCATTGCCAGCTGTTCAATTCAATTAATATTGAATCATGCGTTTATTAAAATAAATTTATATTTAGCACCTGACTGGCAGTGCTGCCGTTAACTATTTTCTAGCTGTTTTATTGAAAAAATGTTCATAGTAGAAATTTAGCTATGTATATGCTGAAAAAATGTATATTTTTCAGCTATTTTTGTTTATCATAAAAAACGTATTATCAAATTTGTACGTCCGTCCGTATGAACGAAATTTTTTTCGCCACTATTGAAGCTAGAGACTTGAAACTTGAAACATATACTCGTGTTCATCCGCGTCAGAGAAAGTGATAAGATTTTTTGGCTACATCAATGGGGGCGTAGCAAATCGAAAAAATCGATATATATATAGAGTCATCAAATTTGAAAGACAGTTTTCTGATGACCTTCTTTAAAGATAGATCCGAGAAATATCGGCCACGTCCACTTTCGCACTCACTAATTAAAAAATCGACAATTTTTCAAAAGCTGCTATATTACTGTGAAAGAGTCTTCCGCAGTCAGTTACACCCGACTACAACGTTCTTACTTGTTTTCGTTCAGTTTAAATACTTTATTTAATTTAAAAAAAGGTAATTATTTGTTTTGGTTTTCTTTGGCTATTCCTTTTGTTTATATGCTTTTGCTTTTCATATTCGGGCAGCACTGCGAACAGCAGCCGCAGCAGTTTCACTTGCGCTCTCGCTCCATCTTTAGCTTCCCTGGATGCGCTGTTTCTTCTGCCCGGTAAAATACTCCTACGCCACCCCACGCAGCTTTTATAAAGGGTTAGCCTAATTTTGTTTATTTTTATTTTTGTTATGTTATTGATTTCAAAATTTTTTCATTTCAATGATTTCATAAGCGTTGCCGCTTGAAGCCAAATCTAGATGGATGCTTCATTGCATTTGGTAAGGCATGCGATAAATGTATAAACATATACATACATACATATGTGTGCATGTAGGTTTGTACAGTTCAACAAATAACGGGGTCAGCCGGCCATTGTTGTTGCTGCATGCCGCATTTGCATCGTAAATCGCAAAATGCATGTTTTAGGTGTATTTGTGCCTTTTGTTGCTGGGCACCTCGCCACATAGTAGCTGCAATTATCGAACATGTAGACGCGGCTTTTCTCTATTAGCAACTTAATGCGACGCCAATTGTTGTTGCTGTTGCTGTTGCCGTTTCTGTTGCCCATTGTGAATTTATGTTTCTTGGTTTTTGGTCTCTGGGCTATGCTCGGTGGCCCAAGCGGGTTAATGCCAACGCTCTGCAGTCCCAACGCGACGTCATGTTCTTGAACTTTTTTTCTGTACTCTTACTTTAGCTGAGAGTATTACGAAAATGTTAGAAAACGTGTTACGACGTTTGCGAGCATAAAAGTTATGGCTGACACTGGTATGCGTAGAAAAATTAGTAATTTGTGAAGCTATTTTAACGATACTCAAAACTTTAGATTTTTAGTAGACTTCAAACATATAAGCAAAATCTCATAAAAATCGGACTTCTATATCATATTGGGATAATCGCTCTAAATCTGAGTTTTTGCATGCAAAATATTTTACTTCGAAAAATTTCTTGACTAAACTTTACAATAGCAAGCTTTATTGGGGCCCTAATATACATATCTGCTAAATTGTATCAACATTGCACCTAATTATTACTTATTACAATAAAAAAATTAAATTTTTGTATTAAAAACTTATTTGTTTTAAAATATAACAATACCAAATTATGCAATTAGGAGCTTTAATGTGCTCCTTATTTATGCAACATCGTTCTATTATGTCTCCCATACTATATATTGTTAAAAAATTTTGTTTTTTTTGTATAAAAACAATTTTGTAATATTTAAACATTTTGCAAATATGGGGAAATACAAGTAACTGCAAGGGTATTAAATCTTCTGCACTCCAAAGATAATTAAACTTAGTTTTTGTCCATTGGGCTTTTGTAACGGTTATTGTGTGTAACGTTTAAAATGCACTGCGGAGCTGCCACGCGTTGAGTTTGGTGGATTTCTTCATGTGATTGCGCACAGCTCTGGAGGTCTTTTATCTATTGTAAAGTCAACTACAACAAAGCAACGAAATGAAAAAAATTGTACTCAGTTGACGTCTTGCATACACAATATCTTGTTTATTTCGCTCATCACGAACCAGCCAACAAACTAACCAACTGGCTGGCTGGCTGGCTTGGCTGACTGGCCGACTCTCTGTTTCCATTTCGAAATCCCACATGCACCTGTTCACTTAAAATACTTTGTCTGGGCCATTTACATTTAAGACACATGTAAACTTTTTGGGAGAAGTGCGTGCGCATAAAGAATCAATAAAAATCAACAGCGTTTTAAATGCATCATAAAGTTGCCTAGAATACAAAACTTTGCAGTACAGTGAAGGCTCTACCAAAGAACAGCTGCCATAAATTTTAGCATAAACATTTTTCCTAAAATAAATAATTTTTTTTTGCCTTCTTTGTTTACCTTTTTTATTAACAAAGTTTTCTGTTTTGTTGGGGGGATGCTCTTTTGACCAGATGTGCAAAAATTCTTTACAAAAACTATTCCTGGTGGATTCAAAATTTTTCGATGGAAAAATTCAGTTAAAAACTGCATTTTTTAGTGGTAATTATTATTCGATTATTCGAAAATTTTAAATTCTTGAAATTAAATGGCAGCAAATATTCTAGAAACAAAATGGAAAAGTTTTTAAAAAGAATTATGTTTTGAATTATGTTATGTTGAATATTTTGGTATTATTTGTTAGAGGAAGCTTTTGTTTTTGTTGTGCTGGACAAACACTCGAGAACTCAAACATGTACGTTCAATGGAGCGTTTACTGTACACTTTACTGTACAATTCTAATACAATCTAATTTCAACGAAAAAAACGCATCATATTATGACATTTCGAAATTGGACCAAGCAAAGGAAAACTAAAGCGTTGCGTGGGTCGGCGTGTTCGTATTTTTAGTTCCAACAGGAAACAACAACAACAAACGCAACGACAACAACAACAGCGCTTTCTATGAGTCAGTGCCTGCAACTAACTATAACTGGAGAACAATACGCGTGCTGAGGCAGCGTCGATAAGCAATTGTACAATTGGATTGAAACTAAACCCCAGCCACACACACAAAATGACTAATTGCAGCACAAAGGAGCTGCTTCTGCTGCTGATTGCTGATGATTCGATGTGTTTTTTATATTTAATTTGACATTTCCTCAATTGAGTGGCACGACATTGCGACTAGTCAGAGAGCATATACTATGCTGTTCTACCACAGTGCAAATGCATGTACATATTTATTTACTTTTTTACTTTTTTCACTGTCAATCAACGAGTTGTAATTGTAATCACAATACGCACACAATGTGGCAAGCGTGCGAGCGCGCGCGCGCCCTCTGCGTTGTAATTGGCACTTGTTGTAGTCGGTGCGTACGTTGGCAGACATCTGGTCGCCAGCATTTTGCAGCACTGCAATTGTTCGTGCAGTTTGGCAAAGGTCAGTGTGCGGAAATATGACAGCATCTGATCTGAGCCATTCACAATGGCCAATGCAGTACTATCGATTGGCCAAAAACATGTCGACTACTTTCATACACGCCATGCAGAAAGGCGTGTGTGCGAGTGGCAAGGCGATAAATAGCAGCAACAACAACAAGAAAGGTGCGCATTGTGTGTAATCGCAAATGTAAACACTTTGAGTGAATGACAAATTCATATGTAAAATGTCAATGAACCTGCGACTTATGCATTTACGAAAAGTGCATGTATATGCACTTATTTAGTATGAACTTTGTTGCCACTCGCTCGACATGGACAGGAAGTGATGCTTGAAAGGCCGCTGCAGTTTATCCTAAAATGTGCAACAGCAGCAACAACCCTTTTTTTGCGGTTTTGCTTTAAGCGGAGGGCGGCTTTTTCTCTTTTTGTGCTTCAGTGATAATGGGTGGTGACTGTGGTTTAATTAAAAGCTCACGCCGCAGTTGCCATGATATGCAGAGTGCGAGGCCCACACACGAGCGTTGGCAACCAACCAACCCTCCTAAATTGTAAAGTGCGTGTGCGTGTAACTGATTTTAATGTGTTTGTGTGTGTGGTCTTTATTGCAGTACATTTTGCCATGAACCCAATTTGTAAGCAGTGCGACATGGCATTGACATCGATGCTAGTGATGAGCGTTTAAGCGATAGTTCCTGTAGTTCAAGTTATTCTACTTATACTTATTTCGATTGAACCGGTCATTAAAATGAACTACTGAACTTATTCTGTGAAAAGTGAACGAAACTATTCAATTGGCCAGTTATTCAGCTGATAAGTTCATCATGATCGATGCATTATATTCAATTATTCGATGTCATAGACAACAACTAAGTGACAAGTGAATAAAAAAATTACGTTCACGACTCGCAAATGAATGATGTAACTTATTCAGTAAATTTAACTAGAATTTCCGATTCTATTATATATACACAGTATATTTTCTAATATATTCAGAAGCATCGATTATTATTTATTATTTAAATTAATTTTAACACAGAATAACTTATTTTATTTATGGTTTCTGGGAAATCAACAGCCTTGTTTTAATTTATAATGCTGATTCACAGTTTGAAAGCATGAAACAAGACGCTTTCGGCGACACAACTCAATCGGGAGAATCAGCTTGGAACTCAGCGTCGGTATAGAAATTTCTTTAGACTTAAGAAATATAGCAGGTAAAATCTAAATCTATGACAATATCTTTTCTAAGCAGTATTTGTATAGGTTCGAGCCTCGGCGACGTAAAAATTCTTTTCTTCTATTGCTTTTCAAATAAGTAAGTTAGGAGAGTTGTGCGTGGTTCAACAATATAAAGAATAATATGGGAATCAACTAGGGACAATTCTAAGAGTTCATATTACATATTTTAATAGAATGTTTAGACCACGCACGAAAAAAGCACGAGCACGCACACGCCCCCATCGCTAGACAGCATTGTCTGCACTCACATGCAAATGTGGGTTGTTGTTTTCTGTTTGAACTGAATCAAGCTGAAAATGCAATAAGCCAAAATGCTAAACACATGCAAAATGGACAATGGAAAGTGAAGAGTGAGAGGCGTCGACGTTGTTGGTGGTTGCTCCTCCAGTTTGCCTAGGGATTTGCAGCTTTATCAGCAGACAGCAGACAACAGACAGCAGACATGCCGAGACGCTGCCTGCTCCCACCACTCCTGACGCCCAATGGATGATTTATGTGTACATATAAGTACATTATACATATACTATGTATGTATATAACTTGGGCAGACTTGGTGCGTCGCCATTAAATGCATTAAATTGAAATAAAAATAAAAATCAATATTATTAAATTGCGAGCGTCTGGTATTTATCGCCGCCGTCCAGTGCTGCCCCCGCCTCTTGTCGGGATAATGATGCGGAAAATGGCGCATCCAAAATAAAAGCCGGAAACAACAAAAAAAATCCAGCAATATCAACAAACAATTACGACGCTGTAAGAAAACATTACATATTGCGTGTCCGATTAGAGCCGAGCGCGCGCTGGGTAAATGAGCTTTCCTCTTCGTTTTTATACCCTGTACCCATTAAAATTGGATGAAAGTGGTATAGACAGTGTTGTAAGTTAAGGAAAGTGTCAGGCGGAGCTCTATCAGACTCTCTTAACGCCAATCTTCAAATTTAGAGACTATAAAACTGGAGAATTTAAGTCTATCATTTGTATATCATACGAAGAACAAGTTTTTATATTTTTCCCAATAGCTCACCCATTTATTCGACAAGAAGTCGATACATTTTGAGTTTATAAGAATGAAAGAACACATTTACCATTGATGTTCTTTTATAATTCATGAATATTTAGCTTTTTGGATAGCCTCTCTTAACTGTATAAAAAATTAAAAATAAAAACAACACTTATTCGTAGCTGTATAACTTTGATTTTTGGTATAATTTTCATGTTTAAATTTTATAACAATAAAAACAAAAGTCATTTAAAAACAAATGAAAAAAAACTGTGTACAGGGGATTGGCAAGTTGATCACCCTCGCGAGAGCACTGTTGGCTGTTAACTTTCATCATCTTCTTTCCTACCACATATCATGAGCTTACATTGAGTATAAATAATTACAAATGTATATATTTATTATATGCGCAATTGGGTCGTGAACAATATCAGCACGACGCGAATATATCGTCTCTAGGAAGTGAACATCCCCCAGTACTTGCCCCTTCCCCTCAAATGAATTTTGTTTTCGGGAAATGGTGCTTACGTACATTTGGGATATGTTTATTATTAATATTTTTGTTTATCTTTGGGCGCTTTTCGCTGAATCAGTAGCACTTTCTTTATAAAACAATGCCGCGTGACTCAGAAGAACAAATGTTTTTACGATGTTTCTGTACTAGTCCACGAAGTAATAAGAGTTTATTGGGTTTGTGCAATGTTCGTACGTGTAGCCGTAGGAGCTAGAGACCTACAACTTGGAATGTATACTCGTGTATATCCGCTTTAAATAAAGTTTAGAGATCGCGAAAATCGATAAATATCCCACAGTTTTAAAGTTAGATAGACCAAGTTTTTGCAGTTTTTTTTCGTATCATTTTGTATGTTTCCTTATTTGTTAAAATTATCTGGGATACATTTTTGGGTTGTTATAGCCCTGTGAACAAGTATTGTGCTGTCGGTAATACCCGACTGCAACGTTATTACTTGCTTGTTTTTGTTTTTTTTTTCAAGTTTGTTCGCTAAAATTTACAAAATTAGCGCATAAATTAGGGAGAGAACGAGTGAAGGGGATTGGGGGCAATGCGACTCGAAATGTCAGAAGCTGCGCAGACGCCACAGCCGGTTATTGTTATTGCCAATATTGTCAAACCAACAACAACAATAATAAAAGCAACATCTTGAAAGAGCAAGTGAATCTGTCGATTGGCCTTTTGTGGGGTTAGGGGGGATAGGGGGCTAAAGGGCGCGCTACAGAAACTGACTTGAAGATAATGCCTGATAAAGTGGAAACCAGTTCTATGATTGAAATGCATATAAAACCCAAGAAATATTTTTAAAACCTGCCGTCAATTAAATTCAGGCGGAAATTCTATATAAGATTTGCAATTCTTTTGTAACTTATCTATAAATACATATAAATTTTATCAGATGTTTGTTTTTAGATTGATTTGCAAAGATGCACAAATATAAGACCTTTTGTTATTGATTTCAAAAAATCCTGGTCTGGGTCTGGGTGAAATAAAAAGAAGAAAATCATTGTGAAATGTCGGATTTTGAATTTGAATTGGATGTTAGCCGTATTTTAAAGTACTGTATAAAATAAATCAAACAATAATTCCACTGCCAGCGAAAAAAGGTGAACAATTATAAAGAAAATAAATAAAAAATGGATGAAAAAATTAGTTTGGAGTTTGTAGAACATATATAAAGGCGACTTATAGATATTTTTGGTTTATGTTAACTGGCTAATTATTTTTTACAATATTTTAAAAATTGTTTTTATATACATAGCCCAATATCTACGTTTATATTGTATTATACATTTTATTCTATGCCCTCTTTACATATACCCTTTATACGTAAAACTGTATATGCGCAATTATTTTTCGTTTGTTTGCGCTTCTTGCCGCCTTTAGCCAGTTCCCAGACATTGTGGAGCTGTTATTTGGGTTGGGGGCTCTGCGATTGCGTTTTCGAGGCACGTTCGTTTGTTTTTCGTGTCTCGTCTTTCAAATATTTTGCGTTTTGACAATGTGCCAAGCGCTGATTTGCCCGTTGCTTGACCCAATTTGCCAACGGTGAGATGATTCACCAGATTCCGAATAGGATTCACAGGATTCTCGTTGGCTGCGTGTGGTCCGCCGTTTTTTTGTTTGTTTTGCCAACTCGTTAACAGGAATGCTCCAATTGGCCAGAGGTGCTAATGAAAAGTGCACAGAGTCCAGCTGTTAATTGCCAGAGCAATTTGATTACCTGTTACTCCGTGTACACAGTGCGGAGCGGCTTTTGAGCAGTGTTGCCGTTTAAGCCTTTTTATAGCTACATCCAGCATACTTGAAAGTAGGAATAGCTAAATACATTGATTAAAGCTAGTAGCTACAAATGCCACTTTATTGATGTATTTTTATTTGTGATCATATTTAACCATTTTATATATATGAAAAATATTTGAGAAAAAATAGGTACTTCATTTTCTTCTAAAGACTTGACTAAAAATCGAACTATGTAGAATACAACTATGCCTTTATGTTCTATGTTACCTTAGCCATTTTACAGCTATATTTCATATTCTTGTGAGCTATTAGTTAAAATTTTACTTTTTTAAGTTACAACTTTTATTTTAATGTTATTATTTATTGTTGTTTTTTTTTAATATAAATTTTCGCAGTTCTTTCAGCTAATTTTAAAACATGTTTAGCTATTTTTCTGGAAAAACTAGCTAATTGCGACTTTTGGCAACACTGGTTTTAACTGGACACTTACAGGTGATTCAATAGAGTTTAAGCGCTGAATCAGAAGCCGGTTCTAAGAAAAAATGTTGAGGGGGAAAGAGAGACAGAAAGAGAGAGCGAAATGCTGATGAATTTCCTATGCAAAGCGTAATCAGCGAGCTAAAAAGCTCAAATTGTTGGATGAGCTGAGATAAGTTATCAACTGCGACGTGCTCATGTGTGCGTCTGTTCAGAAATATATACACATATACATATACATATACATACATATACCCAAGATATCAAAATACCTATGCAGATTTGCTAGCTGAGATTGCGCAATATTTTGACGCTTCATTGGGCACAGAGAACGCGATCGTTTAGCGGATGCAGCGGGGTCTGCGTTAAACCGAAACTGCCACCTACTCTATATTATGAAAACAAGCATAATAAAATAATATTCGAGTGCAATCGACTGCGCAATACTCTGTTTGTAGCGTCTTAATAGCTGAAAACAGTTATGACTTCGAAGCTGTAAGCAATGTGGATATTTATGTTTAGGGCGTAGAACTTAGCGTAAGTTAAATATTTTTAGCTTAATTCTAGCCAAATTTTATGATTTAACATGTAAATATTTTAAAAGAATATTTATTTCAGAACTAACCCAATATACTCTACTTCCTTTTGTAAACAGTGTATAAACAAGGAAATTCTAGCTACTTGACGAGGTGTCAGCCCAGCTACTGACGAATGACAACCGACGTCTGGCAACCAAAAACCGCAGCAGTAAATTTATGAATATGTAATACCCTTCAAGTAGCTCCAACTTTGACTCATGGCGAACCGGGGGCGTGGGCGGGGCGGGGTTGGGGCGCAAGTCGCGGAATTGAAATCTTAAACGACGAGTGCAAATGACTGTGACAAAGTCTCAAAACACTCACACACAATTCGACTTGGTGTGTGAGTCATGCCCCATTGCATTCGAGAGGAGATTTTGGTTGGGGGTGGGGGGCTTGGGGTGTATGTCATGCAATTTAGTCGCCAATTAACCGCAAAAGCTTTACGTTTGCCCCTTTTTTGGCTAGGTTTCAAGCAGTTGAGAGTCTGTAAATTGAGTTTGACTTAGAAGTGGTCTTTTAACGCGTAAACAAGCAGGTGTATAAGCGTCCAAATACCCTGTATGATAGCAAAGGTCTTTTTGTTTGTCTCGAACCTCAACATTGGTCTCGTTAAATTTCAGAATTTTAAATAAATATATTAATGGTGAGATGATGCAAAAATATCTATATTTTAGATAAATAAAACTACTGAAAAAAAAAACAAAGTTTATACCCATAAAGTTTTAGTTCGAAATTTTTGGATGGTGTACGTAGAAAAATGCGCGATATATTGAATATAACTTAAATGATGCTTTTGACAGCGTCTACTTTTTACACTAAAAAATATAGTTTAGATATAAAAAACCTTTGGCTAATTTCAAACGTTTTAAGGTCGCGCACATTATAGTCGTACTTCAGCCTCAAATGCAATTTTAGTTTTCGGTCTTATTAGAATTAATTTGCAGTTTTTAACGATTGCCTTTAATTTCTTGTTGGATAAATTAAGTGGAATTTTGTTACAGGGGAAAAGTCGAAAGTACTTTAGCTTTTATAGCTTCCGAGGTTTAATCGACTAGGCTTTTGATGCTGACTAATATATAAAATTTATAGGGTCGGAGATGGCGCCGTTTGTTACATACATTTGCACAAAATCATTTTACCCTTTTTAGTGGGTGACAATGGGTATAGGGTATAAGAACACTTACGTATTGAAGGTCTTCTGGTAGTCCTTGATTTGTTTGCGCGTAAACTCGTGGAATTCGGTGTAGACATTGACCGCCTTGAATGTGCGCGGCACCTCGATGCCAGCCTCCTGGGAGTCCATAATCTCCTGGCGTCGGTTCAGAATGTGCGTCAGCTCCGAGCTGTCCGTTGTTGTTGTTGTGCTATCGTCGACGCTGCCGTTGCGCGACGCGGTCGAGGCGTTCGAGGAGACGGACATGTTGTTTTTTTTTTCTTAATTTATATTACTCGTTTGCTCTTGTGCTGGAATTTTTCAACGGCACACCCTTGAACTGTGAGGCGGGGGCAGGCGAGGCTGTAAGGATACACACAAACACACACACACGCAGAGAGAGAGAGAGTGCGAGAAAGAAGGGCTCAAAACAAGTGCACAGAAACAGACTTGTTATGTTCGCTCTTAATTTATATTTCAGTTTTTATTGCTTGCGATTTAATTAGGTTTGCAATAAGACGCGCGCGTAAATACCGGTGCAATGTTGTGCAGGTTGATTTTTGTAACTAAGAATTTCAGTTTTCAGTAGAGCGCGCAAAACGTCCAAACCACACGAAGTCGCAGAAACGAATGAGCGGCAGTTGAGCGAGCGAGACGCATACGAACGTAAGGCGAGTAAATTGTGAATTGTTTCAAGTGTGTACAGACAGATCTGGCAAGGCCAGGCAACGTTTACACTTGAATGGCAAGCAGCTGTTTTGTCTGGCAAGGCCGGCAGACGTTGACGTGCAACTGACAAATTCATTCCGAATTTTTCACACATTAATTAAACGAAATTTTGTGCACTTTGCTAACTGAAAGTAAGCATTAAAATGGGCAGCAAATTCTTGAATAAATTACTGCTGATTACGGGTTTTGCCAGTTTGGCGCACGCCGCTTTTTCCGCCGCACATCGTAAGTGAAAAATCTGTCAACCTTTGCGCCGAGGCGACAATGAGTTAGATTTTCAATAATCTTTATTTGTTTTACAGATCGCACCTATTTGCGACTGACGGAGCAGGAGTGGAACAGTCTACCATTAGATGTGAGCAAATATAACAGTTAAATGTATGTAGTTGCATTAATTTACAATTACCCTTTTTATAGATCATTCTGCAAACGGTCATCAGCCTGGTGATTGTCATTTACAATATAATACAAATTGTGGGCAACTTTAAGGAAATACGCGCCACCGTGGATATGCAGCAGAAGACCTGGGATACGCTGGGCAATTTTCCATCATTCTACACATTCAATCATCGCGGTCGCGCCCTTAGCCCCGGCTACAAGCCGCCGCGGCCCAACGAGGGCGAGATTCAGCAATAGGATTACCCCAAGAGATATCCATTTTTAGCCGGTTTACATGTCTAGTTTAATGCAATTATTTGATAAATTATACTAAACCAACATAAAATGCCTGTTATAGTTGTAGTCGCCGCCGTCGATCTTAAGGCCAGCGCCTGCAGCTCCATTTCCGGGCTCGCCCGCATCTGTTTTCCGGGCGTCTCATTGCAGCCGTGACTGTGGCACAGACGACAGCCCGCCTGACCGCCGCTGCGCAGCATGCACTCGTAGTAAAGCTGCCCGTTGGACCGACAGCCACGCACCACCTGCCCGCTGTGCGCATCGTAATATTCTAGACAGGCGGCCGCCTGATCCTCCGGTTCATTGGCCGCCAGTGCGCAGGGCAGCGCGTCTTGTGCACGCGCAACCTGCTCGCAATTGCTGCACTGGTGGCACCACAGTCGCTGCTCCGGATAGGCGCCCCGATTGCAAAAGCTGCCCGCGCAGCTGCGACAGCTGGCAACGGATGCGCCGCTGCAGCTGAAATCGTCGCTTTGACAGCCGCGCTCGACGGTGCCGTTGACATGGCTGACCACCAGACAGGGCGACGCAGGCACCGCGCACTGTTCGATGGAAATGCCGCCGGGCTGCTCCCAGTTGGCGCAGCCGGCGGCGCTGTCGCTGCTGCAGCGATAGCAGCGCGTAAAGTCGAGCACGTTGCAGGCCCGCTGCTCGGTGCCGTCGCATTCGTAGCAGCTGAGCGTCTGCGGATCGGCGGGCGGTGCGCCGCAGCCGCGTTGCACGTTCCAGTCGTCATATTCGCAGGCGTAGCAGGACGAGGCCTCGGCGGAGCCGCAAGTGCTCCCACTCAGCGCCGTCGCATTGCTGCGGCACGTCTCCACATCGGCCGAGTTGCAGCTGAGGCAGCGCTGCTGCGCCAAGCAGCTCGCATTGCAGTTGTCGCCCGTGGCGCATTTCGCCAGCTCCTCGCGATGCGGCTCCAGCTCCGCCGGCAGCTCTGCGGAGCAGCCGCGCACCACGCGACTCAGCCGCCGGTAGGTGAAGCAATATTGCTGCTGCTCCTGGCCCAGCAGCAGCTGCTGCTGGCACTGCTCGAACTGGCTGACATTGCACCGACTGCCCAGCTGGAACAAATCCATTTTGCAGCCGCGCTGCTCACGCGAATCGCAGCGTGCACAGCTTAGTGTCCAGGCGCCCTGTGCTCCATTGCAGCCATTGATCTCGCAGAGCTGCGCCGTGGCAGCGGCCGTGTGGTTGCTGTCGGAGCTGCAGCCGCGATAGGCCAACGTGGCGCTGTCGATCTCCGTGTAGCACTGATCCTGCTCGTTATGGTAGCGGCAGGGACGCGGCTTGCCCGCCGGCGCGTCCACACAGCTGGCGCCCGCGCACTGGTGACACTTGAGGCGACCGGGCGGATAAACGCCGCCATTGCACAGATTCGCGGAGCAGCGCTTGGCATAGGTGGACTGCGTGGTGGGCGTCTCGGCGCCACAGCCTCGATACGTTATGGAGTCCACTGGAGAAAATGACAAAACACAAATGAAGCGAAGCCTCGATATATATTCTCCGACTACCCACCGATGGACATGGCACATGTCAGCTCCGTGGCGCACTCCTTGTAGGGCAACAGGCCCAGCTCGCCCAGCGTCTGGGCGCACTCGGGCAGCGCTATGGAGTCGCAATGATAGCAGACAATCGCCCAACACGGCCGCAGGACAAAGCCTATTAATAAAGCTCGGTTATCGACTTATTGGAAACACATTAGAGCTGGCCGCCACTTACACGACAGCACCAGGATCAGGCGCTGTTTGGCTGTGGCATTCGTTTTGGCCATTCTAACTTGCAGAGCAACTGTTCCTGCTCCGCCACCTGCAGTTGCTTTAATTGCTTTTGTGCATGGACAATGCGAGCTCCGTTTTATGGCTTATCACTGGCTGCCACTGGCACAAAGGCCGTTATCGGCTCGAGATACGGATAAGCCGCTTTGTTGCTAACAGCTTGAGAACAATGGCCATCCGTAATTTGATACTTGAAATAGGTACTGCTATATATACTATATACTATATATTTTAATATATATATTAACCAATATATAAGGCTCTTAAACATGGGTTCCAATTTTCCATCTGCCAAAACTTTGACGAAAGTCCATCGATTTTCATGTGAAATAGATTTTTATTCCTTTATAGATACCTTAATTAAATTAGAAAATAATCATTTTTCTCACTACCATAACTTTGACAAAACTCAACCGATTTTCATGCCGAATGCTTTTTAATCATGGTTTCCTCTTAAGGTTAATCCCTTTGTCAAATTAGGCTATACAACTTTGGTTAGAAATCATTTAAAAATTTCTCCGAATTATGTACCAAATCACAAATAGGCTTGGCTTACATTTTCCAACTACAACTAACTTCGCCCAAACTCTACAGATCTTCAAATGGAATGCATTTGTATTCATGGGTTGCTCTCTTTATTAATTCATTATTTTCATCTCAATTAAATAATTTAATGCCTGACTTGGCCCAATGCTTAATCTTCTATTGAATATAACAAATCAAATTTTTGGTCGAAATTCCTTCTCACAAATATGTCTTAGGTCTAAATAGACCTGAGCTCAATTTTCCAACTGAACCGATTTTCATACGAAAGGGCTTTTTATTCATGGTTTGGCCTCCAAAATAAAAACTATATTTTTGGTTAAAATTTTCGTATAAATATGTACATTGGGCTTGTGTTTTTATGCATGGTCTGTTCTTTTTATTGATTCTCCTTTCAAGTTAATAAGCAACATTTTTGTTTTGAAGTTTCCTGGAAAAATTCTACTCAATCCAATTATGATCATATTTCACTTCTGATGAGTATCAAATTGGTTTTAGCTGTGAAAAATGTATTTTACACATCGATATCTACAAGTATTTAATTTTCCACTCATATCGAACAGAGGCATATAATGGGAATAAAACAATTTTTTTAAGCAATAGGTTTTCTGTTGCACCGCGACCTTGCGATACATCGCAGATGTCATAGGTCAAATGCAAAATAGACATATCAAATGGGAATATACTCATATACCGAACAATGCGCTTTGGAACGCAGTTATTAACATATTGGCTGGCCAACGTCGAATGGCCAAATGTTCACATGATTAATAATGCAGAAGGCCTCGCTTTGTGGCCAGGATGAAAAAGAGCTAGTAAATGGAATGGGACGTGTATGTGGGTGGGAGGAGGGGGTGGGGGGAGGGGTCAGTTAAATGGGTCGACTACTATATATATCGATTTAATTTAGAGTTGGATAATTGCGTGACAATCAGCGACATATGGCCAACGGCAATTTGATGGCCTTGCCTCAGTTGCCAGCGAGGCAGCAACGGGACCGGAACGGACAGACGGCCAACAAACGGTCGCCTATTTGCAGAGCTCTTCGAGAATCTCATCCAATTATCGAATCGTAAAAAAGCCATTCAGATAAGCCGCATTTGGTTGGCTGAAAACAAATCAACGATGAACGTGAAGCAACTGAGTTGGTTAATGCTAAACGCGCTGCTGCTGCTCCAAGGTAATTCAGCAGAGGAGCAGGAGTGGGGGCAGGAACAGGAGCTGGATGGAGCGCAGCCTCAGGGGGCCAAAACAACCACCGTGAGCGACGCATTGGATATGGAAATGGCCAGCACCTACCATGTGATGACCACCGCAGCAGCACCGAAGCCGGAGCCGGAGCCGGTAGAGTCCATGGAGCCGGAAACTAAATCTGAGCCTGAACCGGAACCGGAAGCGGAAGCGGAAGCTGAAGCGGAACCTGAGTCTGACAAGGCAGTGGAACATAAGCCAGCGGCAGCAACTGTTGCCTTGCCAGCGCTGGCCACACACGCGCCCGACTATCAGGACGATGATGGGGCGCCACATGAGGCAACCACCTCAGCGATTTCCGTTGCAACACCGGCACCCACCATGACAGCAACTACTGCAGAAGCAATTACGGCGACAACAACCATTGCAGCAGCAACAACTGCGGCAGCAACCACTGGGACGGCAATTACTGCGGCAGCAACAACTGCAGCAGCCGAGGCCGCCGGAAAACAAGTGAATGTAACGTTGCCCACATTTCCCATTACCTGCTATAGCTGCTCCAGCTACCAAAATGGCAGCTGCCTGCAACAGCCCAGCGAGCGGCAACAGTGCCAGCTGAAAAGTCAACGCACTGGTTGCTATACTCTGGTCAAACGTAAGTTAATTAATTAAATAAAAAATGTTTTCTATTTTGTAGTTTTTACTATTTTGTTATTATTATTTTGTTTGCACAGTCCGTCTGTGCGTATGAAAGCAATTTTTTCGCTGTTTTGAAGCTAGAGACATGAAATTTGGAATATATTCTCGTGTATACCCGCGTCAGATAAAGTATGAACATTTTTTGACTATACCTATGGGTATAGGGGGCGTGGGAAATCGATAAAATTTCTATATCTTGGTTTTATATCAGTTTTAGAGTTTTCTGATGAGCTCCTCTAAATATCGAGCCGAAAAATTCCGGTCATTGTTTTAATTATTATTACTACTTTAATTATTATGTCAGGCAAGACATATTTACAACCCATCAACATATATCATATACATATACATATATATCATAACTTTAATATAGCACTGGCTGGCTTGGTTAATACAACATTCACTTATTAGTCCGGTATTCGAACCCAGTACCTCGTTCTATTGTTCTATTGCCTAGAGGTTCGGTTTAAATTTTTATATTTCAAAAATGTTTTATTTCTTTATTTTAAATTTAGAAGAAGAATATCTTCAAAAATATACTTGGGTAAGGTTGAAATTGTACAACTAACTATGATTAAATATGTACAAAAAAAATGTTCTTGGGTTTAGTTATGATTTTATTGCAACATGTCACATTTTTTGAGTCATATTAAAAATAACATTTGGATAAAACTACAATCAGATAAACATTTATTTGTTTAAAATTTAAAAAAAAATTACAAAATAATATAATAATACTTGCCTTTGTGCGTGTTCTAAATAATTACTGGTGTAAATTCAAAACTGACATGGAAATTGTTTTATATATAATCTAAAACTAAATTAAAACCAAAATTTTAGTGTAACCCAACAGCTTATTTATTTTACACACCCGTCCAGGTGACACCAAGCTGATCATGCGCGGCTGCGCGGCGGATCTGACGGAGGAGGGCGACAAGTATTGTCGCAAGGAAACGCAGCTCTGCAAGCTGTGCACTGGTCTGCTTTGCAACAGGGAGACGGCGCCCATGGGCGCTGCAGCACAGCTCCTGGGCAGCGTAGCACTCTGGAGTCTCTGCTTTATAGCGGCGCTGTGTTATGCCTAAGCGCTCAGCACTTATAAACTTAATGGAAATGGATTAACTGAACTATTTGAGCTACTTTAACCAAGTTTAGGTCACTTTGTCTCTTTGTGTGTATTTTATTTATTTTTATTCATAATATGTACATATATACATTCATATTGAATAAACTTTATTTATCCGATCGTCATGAAATTTATGGATATCCTTCAGGGAGAGTAGAAAATTAAATTTCTTAGAAAATTTTTGAAATATCCTATAATTCTATCTTAACCATGGAAATAGTGTCTACAAAGTTTCCGATATATTCGACGAATTTTTAAGAACTTCATATAAAAGTTATAAATATATTTATATTAAAATTGTTCATGTGTAGACTTACAAATTTATGGAAAACATTAAAAACAAACGAAGAAAAATTCTAGAAAAAATTGAAGCTTAAACAAGAGTTTCTTTATCTTCATTTTTTTTTTCAACTTTAACGAAATTCTAAGAATTATAAGAGCCAATTATCTTTTACTTTATAATGACTATTGATAATGATAACGTTGTGTTATCAACAAACTAATAAAATGTTTGCAGTTGCTTAAAGCATTTAAAAAAATGATGAAATTGATATTCAATGATCGGTTTTAGCTATTTATTTAAGCACCTCTCAAATAATTATGTAATTGGCAATATTTATTATAGTATATAACGTATTAAAATTATAATGAAACACATTTATATTCTTTATTATTAATTTATTTCACTGTTCCAATTTTCACATCAATTAATGTATAGATACTAGAAATCCACAGAGTTTAAACAAGCGTTTTTTGTTTTTGTTTGCTACGTAACTAATTTGTATCAAATTGGTCTTTGAGGTCTATGATTAATGCTTTTATGACTCATAGAACAAACTGGCCGTAAATTCTGATTACATATTAAATTTTATTTTTTTTTTTCATAGATCGATTGCCGTGTACATACGTACAGTTAGATATTTTAGAATAAGTACGAAAGTTTAATGCCGCCGCCAATTTACAAATACTGCCTCACAACAAAGATCAGTCCGAGCAGACCGAAGCCCATGTGCTGCAATGTTCCGGCCCCGTTATATTTATAATTATTGCAACCACCTCCTGTGCACACCGTGCAGCGGGAGTCCTCCGTGTTTTCGCATTGGAACTTTATCAGTGGACCTGCATCGTTGAGGCAGCCGCGCAACACGACACCATCTATAAGGCGGGAGATAAAATACGAATGGGATCAGTCTCTAGTCTAGTTTACTAAATAAAAATGTGCTTATGATAGAATATGTGGAAGATGTGGTCCACGAGCTTTAAGTACATTTCGTTCTTGAACAATCAATAATACGGTATAAATCTTACTTGATTTAAATTTACGAAAACTATCGGCTTGGTTTAATTGATATCACAAGAATGTCTATTTAAAATAGAAGTAAAACCTAATTTCGATTCTATTACAACATTTCTGCACTGCGCTTAAATTTTGAACTTAGAAATTCGAAACTTAAAAAGTTAAACAAAATAGAGAATTAACAATAATGATATAATAAAAAAAATTTAGATTTTGCACAAATCACTGAAGTCTTTTGGCTTCTTTTAGCGTCAAAAAGATATTTAAAATGATAATTTCATAAACTCTTAGATTAATTTAAAGTGCTCAGAACATAAGACTTTTTTTTGGGAAAAATATGTAAGGAAAAACATACTTAAAATTCGATTGAGATATAAATTGTTTGGGGTTGACATTTTTGTGTACAACTGATATTAAATCAAAGCATTTTAGAAGAGAAATTGGCTGAATTTGTAGTAAATATAAATATAAAATATATTAAATAATATAATAATATATATATATATGTATGTATCGATTCAAAATCCGATCATTAATTATATTGTTTTTCGGGTTTTGCCATAAGTGTATGTGTTTTATATGCATGTTGTACTCACCCCACTCTCCGTAAAAACATTCCCTTTTCGGACTGGGATTCACACAGGGCTCGGCCCCAACCCCCGCCACCCGACAGGGTGCATAGTAGTCGCTGCGACAGGTGAGGCACTTGAAGGTGCCGGCCTCGGTGTTGCAGCCATTTCCCGTAGCGCATGCGGTGCAATCTATGCTCGCGTCGCATGTTCCATTCAGCTCGTTGGTGCAGCCACGTGTCACAATATTATCGGCTCCCAGCTGCACGTAGCAGCTGTTCTCTGTCTGTGTGTAGTTGGCGGGCGGACAGTCCACCGGCTTGGCGTTGGTTTGCTCGACCACACAAGTGGTATTGTCGCTGCACTTGATGCAGCTGCCCAGGACACTCTCGTAGGCTCGATTGTTGCAGCCGTTCAGATCTTTGCAGAAGGCACAGCTCGCATCGGGTGTGCTGCCGGAGCACTTGTTGTCGGTGCCAGCATCGTTTTGGCAGCCACGCTGCATCGTCGTGGCGCTCGTGCCGATCGTATAGCATTGCTGTTCCGTCGCCTGGTAGACGGCACAAGGCATCAGCATCGTTCCATTGTCCACGGCATTGCAGTTGGCTCCACTGCATTTGTAGCACTGGCGACGATCAGCCGGATATATGCCCACATTGCAGTTGTCCGTTGGGCATCCGACGCAATTGGTGGCGCCCGCGGCACAGGGCTCACCACAGCCACGGGTCACTGTACCGTTGTCGTTGAGCTGGTTGAGGCACTGCTGTGTTGCCGTCGTACACAGCTGATTGTAGGAGTCGGCCGCCGCCGAGCTCGTGGCGCAATCCGACTGGGAGCCATCGCAGTGCTTGCACATCAGAAACGTGTTGCAGCTATCCGTGTTGCATTTGAGGCAGTTGGGCGGCGTACAGGTCGCATCCGTGACGCAGCCACGCGTTACTGTGCCATTGGCCTCTGCGCATCGAATGGGAGAAACAATTTGAGTTCCGTTTGAGTTGAAAATCTTAGCGTTGCAGTCGGGTCTAGCCGACGGCGAAATACTCGTTTAAAGTGTAATAATAACTAAAATATGCATATTTTGAATTTAAATTTTTAATTTACATTTTTTTTTTACTGTTTTGCAAGCTTGCAATGCCTTATGAACAATAGGTTGTATACAAAATATACTTTATGGGGTGGGAGATGCTTCCTTCTGCCTATTACATACATGTGAATAAAACCCATATAACCTTTCCACCCATTTTCAGTGAGTTCAGTGTATAAAAGTGCACACATTTCGATAATAAATAAATAATTGATAAAATTAGAATACCCTCTGAAATGGTAATTATGTGATTCCGCATCAAAATCGCTCGCGGATGCGCCTCAATCTTTAATAAATATTTATTTAATAACTGATAAAAGAAACCGAGCTTAGCTGAAAATCTGTTAAGCAGCAACATTATAACGGATGACGAGGGGGTCGGCACACACATTACATACAAACACACGCTGCAAGCTGCACACTTAACTCAGCGGCTATGGAAACTAAATTCATTAATGAAATGTTTCGGATTTATCTATGTACAAATCTATGTACAAACCAAAGGGCAAGTCTGTAGTATTTCAATTGCTATTCAATTTTGAATTTTTATATTTTTATATATAAATTTTTTATATTTGGGGCAATTGATCTGAGTCTACTTTACGATCCATTATAATAATAATAATAGTTCGTGGCTCTATCTGTATCTCTCCAAGATATGCTAAGAAAACCTAGTCTTAAAATCAATTTTTATCGATAATAATGAAACGGAGCAAGATATGGAAAAAAATGCTAAGCTTGTTCCTCGTATGGTTTAGGAGAATCTGAAAGTTGTCAAAGCAGTTTAGGTCTCTAGCTTTTGTATTTTCCGAGATCGCTGCGTTCATAAAGACGGACAGACGGACGGACGGGCAGACGGACATTGCACACACCAAATATATTTTTATAACTTCGTGAATGAGTATAAAAAGAAAAAGGTAAATAATAACAATAATAATTATCAAAAAAATGCAATAAAAATATAAGCACTATAATAACATATATTTAAATACATAACAACCATTATTTTAAAGTGTAGTTTTTTCATTGATTTAAAAAAAAAATCTTTAAGTGTTCGTTTTTCAAGGGCCCTGCAAATCCGTTAACACAACAAACCTAATGGCTAATAATTTTTCTGCGCAGAAAATGTATAGCTTGAAACAACGGACTAGTCGTGCATATATTTGTTGTTATCGCCCATTGTTTTTACCATGTTCAGCTGGCTAGAGATAAGTGCTATAATGAACTTGGTCTAATAAAGAACTTTGCTTACAAACTTATCAACAACTGTGTACGTATGTGTATTGAAACTAATTCACATTTCTGATATGACTCAGAGCTTCCAACGTAAAGATCCTAAAGGGGCTTCTTACCTGTTTTAATAAAACAATCGGTTACAGTGTCGGCGCAGGTGGTGGGCGTGGCCGCACCCGTAGAGCAAGCTGTAACAAAAAGGTAAATATATAAATTTAACATTTTTGTAAATATTACGAATATTTGTGAAATTTTCAACGGCTTATTAATGGTCAATGACACTTACTGATCGCCGCCTGGCAGCTGTAGTGGCCAATTGCGATAAGCGTGGCTATCAGAACGCACACTTTATGGCTCTGCATTGTGCAAGTTCTGGGTTCAGTGGATCTTTGAAACTTTATTTGACCAATTTTGGTGTACTGTTTGCCTCGACTGTTGCTGGTTGACTGCTTCTCTTTTGCCAGGTAGCCGTTGGACATTTCAACACGTCTGAAATAAACCAACCCTTCCATTTTTGTTATCTACTATAGGTTATTTGCTCGCGCAGCCAATTTTTACTGATAACGAAAAAAATGGGTTGCGATAAAGAAATATGGTAAGTGCCAAGATTGCGAATCGAGCTTTGGCCGAAAAAAACTTATTTAATTACTGAAGTTCGAGCGTAAAAGCTCAAGAGCTTTTTACTTCCACTGTAAGTTTGCTGGGGTTTAAGCACAAGCTAATATTTAAGTGCTTTTGTGATGGAGCTTTTTGTGATTTGGTAATGCTTTTAAGGATCACAATCAGACAGAGATTTAAGCATAAAAGTATAAATATAAAATTAATATATAAAAAAAAATTGAACAGAAATCTATTTAATTAGCCTTTGAGCAGAAAGTGAGAGATGTAGAGAAAGAGAGAGAGAGAGAGAGAGATAGAGTTTTTAAAAGCTTATTCAAATTGACGTTAATATATTGGCATTATAATATGAAAAAGTCCATATTTTTTGCCTTAGGAATTTTTTTAAATTAATTTAATTCTTAATTTTATAATAATTTGTTTGGAACAATTTGTGGAAGATAGTAAAAATGTTTAAAAGTCTAAATAAAATATAAGATTCGAAATAGAATGCTCTCAAACATAAGGTAGATTAAGGTCGTCGAATGCAAAAAAAATGTATGATTTATTTTTGACCAATTTTGATTATTGGACGTTATAATTGTCGGGCGTTCACTGTATAAGCTATAGAGTTGCTACTTAGAAACCGAATATATATTAATAAACAGAGTATAGGATACGCTAACCTGTCGCTGAGAGATCAATACAATCATCTGGGTTCGATTTTAGCTATTTTTAATTTATTGAATTCAACTTTTAATTTATGATCTCCACTTAAATTACGCACTTAAGATTAGAAAAAATATGTATTTATGTTTCCTAGCAGTGCATTAAAGTAAGTATCCCCAAAAAAAAATTAAAAAATTGTCGCAATTTTTTTAATTGAAACCTTGGAAAAAAATTAATAGCTGCATTGTAAACTTGAAAAGTACCGACCTGAATTATGTATGACGCAGGTGTAATATAGCTAGGTAAGGCTGCTAGACAGACAATGAAGAGCAACAAAATTGTTCACGAGTTCAAAATTATGACTTTGATTAGATAAAGTTCTGTAGAAACGCACCCAAATGATCCTATGATAATTGGCCATATAGGGTATGAGTATTTATTTATTTACTAAGTGCTGTGATTGTTGTGCACCTAAGCTCGACTAAATACGCATAAATAATGAAACAGTTATTATATATTATTATTTGTAAGGGAGTCTCACAACGGGGATTTTTAGTGGCGCAGCGACCAAATTGCGGTCTTTTGTGCCAAGGGGCTCCCTATGGGGACAAGAGACGCTCTGCTATTTTATGCTTTTATTTTTGTATCTTCAGAAATCAGTCTTATTTGCGAGCGACCAGTGTAGCATACTTTTTTTTGGTTTATTACGCAAATCGACATCTTTAAATGAGTTCACAACTGCTCGCTTTGAACCACTTTACAAGCTGGTTTCATCGTTCCCTTAGCTTTTATTGCAGTCTTAAACATCGATAGAGTTTGAATTCAATAATTGGTTATCTTAAGTAATCTTGTTTATCAGCTAGATAATACATTTTATCAAATATCTCTTATAGTGTTTTTCCCCACAATAGAAGTCAGTCAACAATATGTGACTCTTTTGTTATCAGCTGATATCAAGCCTAACACTCTATAGTTTTAATAACCTAGTCAAATAAAATTGCTAGCTTGTAAAAAGAATATAATAGTAACGATATGGTTTTATTACATCTTTTTAATTTCTTCTTGAATTTCAGTACGCGTACAAATAGAATTACAAATCACTTAGCGGAAATAAGCATATATATAATACAAAATTAACATTTAGCGCACAATGCGAAATGCACTACTTAGAAGAGACTTTTCAGGCCCAGGCCCAGCAGGAGCAGCAGCGATGCCAGGGATATGCGCAGACTGGCGCTGCCATTGCAGCGATCTGTTTGACAGACTTCGCAGAGATCACCGACCGAGTTCTCCGGCAGCTCGACCTTGTCGCGCACCGCCTGGCAACCGGTTTGGCCTTGAGGTATCAACACACAGCCGCGCTGAATCTCTGTTGGAAATTAAAAAAAAATTGATTTTAGTTAAGATTTGGCAAGATTTATTTTTTAATAAAGTACGATTTGTTAAGTTTCAGATTGAGCAGGACATTTTTGTTCCACTTGGGGTACTCTACAAATGTACCAAAAATTATGTGCTATTGTGGCACGAATGTTACAAAATTTGTACATATTTTGTTCAATGTTATGCAAGTGTATTTAATTTAAAATTTTTTGCTATTGTTTGAAAAACAAATAGTTATTTATATTTGTTTTTTCTATTGTTTAAAAAAATAACTGAGAAAAGTATTAAAAAATTATTAAAATATTGCAACTCCATGGCTGTTGTATATGCAAATTTAAAATTTAACCACTACATACCTTCCTTTTAAATGAAAGCAATTCAAAGAAATAGGAATATTTGTAAAAGTACCTATATAGTTATTTCTTTTTCTTTACTTTTCTTTATATTATAATATATTATAATATTATATTATTGTACTCACCGCCGTCCTTTTCGATGCTATAGCAGGCCGATGTACGATATTCGACGGCGCGTCCGTTGAGCTGGTAGGCGCGATAATTGCGAATCAGCTGATCGGCTGCCTGGGAGGCCAGCGAGCGACGTGCACGACCGGAGCGAACGCCCGCTATTTGTGCCACTTGCGTTACTGCTGCGGTTTCCGTTGTGGTTTCTACTGTGGTGGTTTCAGTTGCGAAGTCGGTGGATTCAGTTGTTGTAGATTCTGAAGAAACCGTCGTTGAATCAGGACTCGGCTCTGTTGTAAATTCTGAAGAAACCGTCGTTGAATCCGAACTCGGCTCTGTTGTAGATTCTGAGGAAACCGTCGTTGAATCCGAACTCGGCTCTGTTGTAGATTCTGAGGAAACCGTCGTTGAATCCGAACTCGGCTCTGTTGTAGATTCTGAGGAAACCGTCGTTGAATCCGAACTCGGCTCTGTTGTAGATTCTGAGGAAACCGTCGTTGAATCCGAACTCGGCTCTGTTGTAGATTCTGAGGAAACCGTCGTTGAATCCGAACTCGGCTCTGTTGTAGATTCTGAGGAAACCGTCGTTGAATCCGAACTCGGCTCTGTTGTAGATTCTGAGGAAACCGTCGTTGAATCCGAACTCGGCTCTGTTGTAGATTCTGAAGAAACCGTCGTTGAATCCGGACTCGGCTCTGTTGTTGACTCTGTGGACTCTGTTGTGGAGTCTGTTGCTGGCGCTGCTGTGGAATCTGGCGTCGTAGTTTCCGACGAGTCGGTCGTCGTCTCTGGCAAGCTGTCAGTCGTTGTATCCGTTTCACTCGTTGCGCTATCTGTAGTCGTCGTATCCGTTTCGCTCGTTGCGGGACCTGTCGTCGTCGTTTTGGGAATATCATCCAAATTGCAACTAACTATTTTTCCATCCAGATCCTCACAATCCGAGCCACTGCATTCGTAGCACTCAAGTGCATTTGCTGCATATATTGAAAATAAAAATAAATGCAATTAATAGACATAAGATATAGAGTCTTTCGAATAAAAAATAAATAAATAAATAAAATAAAAAAAAAGTAATAACAAAATAATGAATCAATATTACATTGTGAAAAATCATTCATAAAATTTTGAATTGAGGGAACATTCTTCTAAGTTCTAGCATATTCTTGTACTAAGTATAAATTTCAAAATAAGGCGCCTATCTATTTCTTATCAAACAAAAAAAAACCTCCCTTGGCTTAAATATAAAACATTCTTTAGAGAGAAACAAAATTTCTTGGATTGAGTTTTAAAATTGAATTTGAATAATTACAAAAATATTTTTACGATTTTTGGTCAAGACCACTTGGGGGGCGGAAAACCAGGCTTAGAGTTAGAGCTTAATTTGTCTCTTAAGATCGCGCCACGCCCACACCTGCCTAATACATTACAAAAATCACAAAAATCAAGTTACATGTTTCGAAGTGTTATCGCGTTTTGTTTTGGAGACTATTTAAAAACTTGCTGTAATTGGAGTAATTGGAGTAAATGATGCAATAAAAATGTTGTACTCTTAAAACAATAACAAAATTTGATATCTTAGTTTAATGTATTTAATTATCTAGGGCTAACTTAGAGTTAAAACTTAGGAGCTAACTGTTCAGTGGGCTTTAAGTTCGCAATGTATGTGTTCTTTTTTTTTATAAATATACTATTGCAACTGCATTTTAAAAGAGTAAATTCTTAATAAAGAGAAACTTAAGAACAACTAATGTGAAGTGCCTTTGATAAGGTGTCCTGGTTTTCAAATACGATAACTGTATGTGGGCACGTTTTTCAATACGCGCTCCACCATCGAGGTCAGAGCATTTTTGTGGCATGCGTAATGTTTACGCCAATGTGAACTAATTACAATAATGGGCATGGCAATGGTATTCGTTTCTTTTTTTTCTTTGGAATCAGTACAACATGCTGATAAGGTCTGTGCCAGGGCACAACTAGCGATGTTAGTTCACAAAAAAAAGAATATATAAGACAATAAAGAAATGAAATCGACCGATATTTTAAAAATAATTTGATGTCTTTTTTTGGTACTTCTGTGATTGATTATAGCAGACGGGGTGCACAATACAAATTTTTTTTGTTCCTATTCCCCAACTAATATATTAATTAATATTCCGATGTCCATTTTTTTTTGGTTCTGCTTTAATTGAGCTTTTCACTTTTGAACGAGTATTGATAACTGCAAAAATTGCAAATATTTTGCGCGTTTTGAAACGCGCGTAAATCACTGTAAATATTTATTTTCAAGTTATTTTTATTATTGCTTTATTATTTATATTTAAATTATTATTCCTAGTTTTTGAATATTTTGTATACTTTAATTAAGTTGTTTTTTTCACTTTCCAACGAGTATTCATTATTCCATAAATAAATCTTTTATATGCTCGCTTTTAAAGGCCCGCAAATCGATTTCAATAATTTATTTTGAGTTTTTAGAATATATCAATTATTAGTGTTTTTTTATTTTGTTAAAATTTGAATGAATCTCTTCACATTTTAATAAATTTTGATTATTACATAAATATTAATTAATGTGCGCGATTTCTGCGCGCAAGACGCTCACCTGGCCAAAAGGCAGCGCACACACACATCGACAACAACAAAAGGTTCAGAAATCGCATTTCTATTGTATTGCTTTAAGGATATGTTTTAAGGAAGGTAAGAATTTCGCGAACAGCAGACAACAGCACGGCTCGACTCTCGAATGCAAACTACCAATTAAATATATTGTTAACATGACTTTTTTTTATCACTTGGCTCGGGCCGATACTCATGGGCTGGTCGGGTCGGACCAATGACACTGATAGCGGGCGAAAAGCAGTAGAGAACCGTTCTCGACTTTGATAAGATCGCATATAAAGTTAATGATACGCTGCGCTGCGGCTGCGGCTGCGGCTGCTTCGCCTGATAAGGATATTGCGATTTGCAGCGGTTTCTTTTTCTTTCTATTGTTGTTGTCGGTTTTGCTTTTAGACGGTACTTCCTCAGGATGTAGTTCAATTGCCGAACCGCTAAGAAAATTGTCTTTTGATAAGCAATACAATAGCTATAAAAATTATATTGGAGTTCTTCGAACTGGCCACTTGAACTGGGCATTCCAATGATTAAATGCGTCAGCTCCTTGGACTTTATAAGATCTGCTGCTTGACTGATTGTGACTTCTAGACTTGTGTAACGGAATCTTATCAGCTTAATCGATTTCTAAGACGCCTAAGACCAAAGTAAGATACTAATTGCGGACTTTAAAATTAAAAAAAAAAGAAGTCAGTCTAAAGTGCCTCTTATCAATGTTTTAGTTAGTGACTTGGTCACAATAAATGATAATATATTATATATCTAAATATTTATGGGCACGTATCTGTACTGTCGCCAGTGCATGGTGAATATTTTGCTAAAAATTTTATTACCTTATGAATCACATATTTGGACAGCCGGATAACAAATGGGCTTTGTCTGCACAGAGTATACACAGAACAATAGTCTAAGCAAACTTCCCATAAACTGTTCTATATAAAAAACGTTTTAATAGCTACACTCTGCGAAAAACAAAACCAATAAGTTTGCATCTAAGTCAAGTAAGCTTGCACGTGGATAAAAAAAAAAAAAAACAAATTCAAGTTTCAGGAGCGTATTTTTGAATCCCAAAATTCTTATATACAAGATTTTAAAAAATGCTTAAGAACGTTTTACGTTTATTTTAAAAGCAAAATTGTTTGTATTGAGTAGTTCATACCTAATAAAACATTTTTTTTTTCTAACTAAGAAAACTCAGGAAGAAAATATATATGTTATGTTTGTTTCTCATCCCTTTATAATTCGATTTATAACGTTTTTTTTCTCTGAGCGTAAACACTTTATTGTGCCAAAAATAGTGAATAAAACCCAGTTCTTATGTTGTTCTAAATATTCTCCCAATGAAAAAATAAAATAAAATAAACGAATACAAACTTTCACATTCAAGCTGCAGAGCCAATTTTTGGTACAGTTTTGTATTTGAATATCATCTCTATATGCTAAGGATTACATAACTATTAGTCAGTAATTTCAAAAGATTTTTAGAAGAAGAGTATATATATGACTATATATAAGTCCCAGCCGAGTCAACTTGTCTAACGTTTACCGAGTTTTCAAGTTCACAATATAATTTTGTAATTCCCACTCGCACATTTGATTCAAGCAATAAGAAAATTAAAAGCCCTCTCATTGCTAATGAGCTCCTTATCGCAGCCTGACCGAAGATAGCTCATAATTAATGAACACTTTCACTTCCAAAAGTTGCTCTTATCATGGCCAGAACTTGTATTTTAATCTTATTTTGTTTTTGTGTGATGGAAGCCCCTTTCAGATAGAAATCATTATCAATTCGCCACACTTTAAAAGGTAAACACAATCCATTTATGAAGGTCACGTTTCGAGACGTTGTGACATATATATTTCTCAAGCTGTTCACAAATCGGTAGCTTATCTGAGCAGATACTTTGTAATAATCATTTTGAGAGGATATAATTTAATAAAAACAATGTTGAATTAATTTCTATTGCTAGCAGTATTTATATTATCTAGAGCACTTTCTGGGAACTACTCACTGTATATATATATATTTTGTTCATATTTTGATCATTTGCTATTTGTTTTGTAATTTATGATTCCCTTAATAGCATGATTTATGCCGTGCTGGTTCAGCTGGTGCACGCACTTTTTGAACGCACTGTGCATAGATAATAAATGTAAAGAAGCGCAAGTTTCATTATCATCATAATTGTTTTGTTTTTGTTTTTGGTTTTTGTTGTTGTTGTTGTTATTAATGAAGTCTTATCTAATCATTATTGGGGCTCTCTCGTTGCTTTTGGCCACGGCACACGAACTGTGTTTGCCCTAGGCAAATTTACTTAGCGTAGTTGGCCTAAAAGTATGCCTTCCTCCTCAGTGTCGGCGCAACAGATTTCTTTGCACAGTGCGGCGTATGCGCAACGAACATAACATTGAACCACATATGTAACTGATTCGACCCAGAACCCAGCAAAAAATATGTTTATCGCTTTAAGTACACCTCTTGAAGACTTGATTTTGTATACTTATTTTTTAGTATTTTTTTTATTTAATTTGTTTCACTTTATTTTGAATTTTTTGATTTGTTTGCTTTGTCGCCGTGGATGTTGATTTGTCAACAGATCAAACTCTGTGCTTAATGTGTTAATATGGCGATTTATTTATAAATAGATTTTTGCTTTGTTATAATTAGCATGCATTGGTTAATATAATTTGGACAAGAAATATGGAACGTAGTATAGCCCTTGGAATAAATTTTTGATAAGCTATTCGATTAGTTCAATTGGTTGACTTGATAAATCTATTTATTTCTTCTCAGTTTTAACAAATATATTTAAATATAACGTTATAAATGTGCTTTTTATATAGGACAGATTCGCAACAATTTTATTTTTATTAAAAAAAATAGTTAACTCTTCAAAACATAAGTTTTTCTTTGCCTAAAATGTAAATTGGTTCAGAATACATTACCCAAAACTGGAAAAAAAAATTAAATGGAAAAATGAAAAAAAAAAAAGATATACACATATATTTTACTTGTTCGCGTAGTGAAAAGAGTATATTGGATTTGTGCAACGCCCGTTTTGCTATCTGTCCATATATCTGTATGAAAGCAAATTTTTTCACTATTGAAGTTAGATACTTGAAACTTGAAATATATGTAAACTCGTATATACCCGCGTCAGATAAAGAATATAATAAAAAACGCCCCAGATGCAACGTTTTTGCTAGAGTACATGTTTTGCCTGCTATTACACTGTGAACGCGTATTGCACCCGACTGCAACGTTCTTAATTATTTTAAACTCTGCCTTTGCCAATGAGCGTTGAAGACGGTTGTACGATGTGTTTTCGTCTTCTTAAATCTTTTTGTTTCATTCTAATAGGAGCTAAGATAGATTCCAATTAAAATTGAATACACTTGGAGATATTATAGTTGTACATCTAAATAAAGTTTTAGAAAGTAAATTGAATTTTAAATTTGCCACTTTAGGCGAAGATTTTGAAAATGTTTAATATATAAATAGTATATTACAAATCAAGTAAATTGTCTTATGCTTCACATTTGGTTAGCTTTAGTTTAGTTTATATAAAGTTATATATAAGTATAAATGTATATATTTCGATATTCGTGTATGTGTGGGTGTGTGTGTGTGTGTGGGTGTTTGTGTCGCTTACAAATTACATAAAGTATCGCATTACTTAACAAATGAGAGCGGAGAGCTTCAAGGGCGTACGCAGGATTTTTTTTAAGGGGGGTGGGATGTCTGTTTGATCAAAGAAAAATATTTTGTAGTATTAAAATAAAGTTTAAAGGTTGTACATTATTTTTGTCAAACGAAGGATACCCCTGCTCCAACTTGGCGTACGCCCATGGAGCGCTTCAATGACAGCGTCTGTGTCTGTGTGTGTGTGTGTGTGTCTGTGCCTGTGTCTGTGTTTGTGTTTGTGTAACTTAAACTGAGCAATATGTACTAAATAACACCGGGCTGGAGTTGGGCGGCTATGAAAGGGAAGCTGCTGAAAACGGACTTCTCAATTGCGCTGCAGCGCAGCGGCAACCAGTGCAATAATCAGTGTCGCCAGCAGCGAAGATTGCAGCGTCGAAGTGGCACCGTTGCAGGCATTCATCGTGCAGGGATCACAGTTGGCCAATTGGGTGTCGTTGTTTTGGGTTTTCAGCTCCTGGCAAACCGACTGCTGGGGCTCCACACGCGAGCAGCCGCGATTCGTGATGTGGGTGTTGTTGACTGTGCAGCAAGAGTTGGATTTAAGTTTGAGTTTTGCATCATGGCTGGTGATCAAAGGTTACTCACTTGACTTTTGCACCGTGTAGCAGTGATAGCTGACGCTCGTATCGATCACAGCACGACGCTGTCGTATGGCCAGCTGGGTGGTTGAGGTTGGTGTATCGATATCGAAGCTGGGCAGCAGCCGGTTGATTTTCGCCAAGTCCTCAGCTGGCGGCGTGGGTACACCACTCGTTGTCTCTGGTGGTCCCGCCGTAGCTGGCGTTGGCATTGGCGCCTCCGTGTTTACGGTGCTTTCAGTACTCGGTTCGGTGGTTGCCTCCTCTGTGGTGGTGCTAATTGGTTCGTTGGTTGTGCTCGCTTCGGTGGTTTTTGGCATGGCTGTGCTATCGGTGCCAATGCTGGGGCTGCTCGTGTCCTCCTCGGTGGTGCTGGCAGCCTCTGTCGTTGTGCTGGTGCTGGTTGTGGTTGTCACCGTTGAGGCCTCCGTGCTGCCGCCCTGATTAAAGAAGTCCCCATTGCAGGCCAGCAGCGGCGTCTCCTTGGTCACCTTATCGCAGTCATCGCACACGTAGCACATCAGATCCGCCAGACAAGCTGCAAAGTGGAAAAAGTGAGAGTATTCGATAAGATATAATGTGAAAAGATTTCTGATTAATAATCGAGTTTGCGAGATACCTAAAAGCAACACGCATAGGTTATCTTCTTTCATTTTCATTACCCTGCGAACTATGAGAGCCGGTTTTGCTTTTGAAGTTATCTTAGCCAAACTCAGCCATTATAAGTTAATACTTCTATCCTATAAGCACAATTTTATCAACATCGGCGTATAATATTATATAGGTCCTATATTTATAGGAGTGAATATTTAAAAATCCATTTGTTTTTCAAAAACATACAACTCTAATAAATAGCGCTTACAGACGTAATCAAATTCAAAATTTATATTTTATATGAAAAAAATATTTTTGTTGAAATTTCTTAACCAAAATCAGAAACTTCTGCTAAAATCTTATTAAAATTAGACTTTTTTTATTAATTATATTAAATTATTTATATTAAATCAGTTGAATTTTAGCCTGAACTGAACTAGATTAAAAGAAAATAAATAAATTCAAAGCTGTTTTTTTTTTATATAAATATATTTAATTTCAAATAATCTTTCAAAATAATTTTGCACAGTTTTACATTTTGTACAATACTCTTAGCATTTTTAGTTTAACTTTTCCTATTTTTATATTCATAGACGGAAGTCCAATTAATAACCTAAGCGGACACATATTTGCCAAATAGTATTCATTGGTGGGAAATGTTTGCATTTTATCAGAAATTCTTTGCAATTTCCGCTCGCAATTTTGATAACGCTGAAAGAATATCTGGTATCGTTAACCCGCCGTATCGTTTAGGTCGCATTGCAGTCGGTTCAAACAATTTACAACTTTGGTAAATAGAACAACAAGCGAACGATAAACGATTAACGATGACAAAGCGATCGAAATCGACCATGTGTCGGCCATAAATCAATGCATCAAGCTCAAATACTTTGTCGGCGTATTTGTTGTATTATTTGCTCATTCTTTATTATTAGTTTATAATGTTAAGTCAACGTTTAAACCAGAGCTATTATCGTGACTCTTTTGTTTTCTTTTTATAACACGGGCCGACACATACCGATCCATTGATTCAATCGATTCCATCGATTCGCCCGATCTTCTGTCATTCAAATTACCAGCAACTGGTTGCGTGTTGCGACCACGACAATAAACAAATATTTGTCCCGTGCATATAGTAAAGATATTTGAACATTGTCGTAATTGCGTCAATTGCGTTATCGGAGCAGTCAATGTGAATGCTAATAGTAGCTAATATAGTAGGTGGGACTTGGCCAATTGACTCATCGCTTGCTTGCGGGACTTAGCCCAATGCTCATCCAAATGTCAGTCAAATAACCGCAGATAAGCGAGCCAATCGGCTGCTACCGACTGCACAATGTTCTGTTTAGTGTGTAAAAAACGCTCTAAAAAAAGCTGAAACAAATTTTTCTTTGATTATAGGAAAAGTGGCCCCAAAACTGTCAGGCAGTTCCTTCAAAACCGTAATTTCAGAAAATTATTGGAGAAAGATCTCTAACGTAGATCGTCCGTAAACTATCCATCGAATTTTAGAGATCATAATTTTTTTCTTTTTTTTAATAATTCCATTTTTTATTTATTATTAATATCGTAAGCAAATATAGCTGGGAAGTTACTTTTGCGCTTAACAGAGATTTTACTTTAGTTAATCCAAGCTAAGAGTATTCCGGTAAAATACCGGACAGACCTTGCATTAAACTAATATACACTCTATTACTTGCTAAGCAGTGTATGAACATTGTCCATACGCCGCGTAGACAATTCAATTTTGTACACAAATTTTCGAGCCCAACATTCAGCTATGATATACGATATGTTTGAGTTAACCGATTGTTGACTTTAAAATTATCAATAAATCACATTGATTGATGGGCGCACGTCTCATGGACAAGACGGATGAGGACGGAGGGCTGAACAGCCGGAATGTGGCTTTAATGGCACGTGATAGGCAACGCATATGGGAATCCGTTAATATTGTACTTGAACTTGACTTTGCTTTGTTTTGTTTTTGCTTTTTCGTGTTTCGCAATAAAGAATAATTTTTTGTATCATTCGCTGGCAATAAAATTGATTTGCATAATGCATCTGCGACTCGTCCAAACCAGTTTCGTTAAATAAAGACTTGAACTACGTTCTTAAGGCGCACTCTGAGCTGCAATTGATATGCACACAATTCCACGAAGTTATATGCGCTTGTATTACAACTAAATTAAAACGTGTTAAGAAAAAATCTAATTTCAATGTACGCGCTAAAAGCTGATAACGTAAATAGTTTTAAGAGTCTTAAACGGAGCAAGCCTAATAATAATCATTATTATTTTTCACTTTAAGCAATATTTAATGCAATTTTGTTTTATTTTTTTTTATTTACTTAGCTTTTATTTTTGTTATGGTTTGTTGTAAAATTACCCAATTTAAAAAAAAAACATCTGCAAAAATTTGCCTTACGTAAGTGCTTTACATTTTATAGTCAATTCAGTCGAGAATTTCTGGTTTTGAATTTTGGTGTTAAACGACTGAGCAGGTTGTTTTTCGCTTTTAGCTGTTGTTGTTGTTTAAAAAATGTGCTAAACGGCAGCTGACATGTGTCCCATGCTTGTGTGCAAGTACGCTCCACGCTGCCCAACCAAATCGCAGCTTTTCAATTAGCAGTTGCCGCAGTTTCAATGTCAAAATCGAGATTAACAAAAAGTAAATAGAAAAAAAATTACAAAAATACATTTTAAATGCACCGAAATTACAGCTGCCTTTCAAATCAAGTTCACTTTATACACCACTTAAAAGTAAAGCTGGGCACGTGTCGTGCTTTGTAACATACATATCACAAACAATTTAAAAAAAAAATCAATTTAAATCAATGTGATTGTTAAGCATTATTTGGGAAATTATATTGTTGCATAATTTGTCTTTTTCTGTTTTTAAATAAAACCGTTTTAGGGCATCTCTTTTTTAAAACAACTGGTTTTAAAAAATAGGATAGACTATGACTATCTTTGGTTTTTGCTTTATTTATTACCATTTAATTCGATTTTCTCCTCCTTCTTTTTCATTTCCTCTTCCTCTCTTGCTCTTCTCTTTACATGTCAGATCTGAGTTATTTTCTATGGTTTGCTAGCCTTTCGAAATGTTCTTTTTTTGAAGTATAATTTTAAAAAAAATTTTATTTTCTTTATTTTTTAAATATATTTTTAAAATTATGAATTCATCGATTTTTTCATTTAAGAAGCCTTTTTAACTTCGTGACCTTTCTATTTTGTTAGAACTTCCTATAACGCCAAATAATAATATGTTAGGACAAATCAGCTTTAATTGTATTCTTAACAGATTTTCCTTGTCGTGTGATTGTAATAAATAATTAAATATTTATAAATAAATAATTCATTCTTTTTAGTTATTTATAACACGTTAAATTCAAATTCGAAGATTTGAAACCGAATTGTCAAAAAAACGTGTTGAGTACTATTTGTTATTCCGTGCGTATTGCAATTTGTGGCTCGTGTTCGTAGCGAATTGGAAAGCAAAGTCCATCAAGCAGAGAACTCTATTGACTTAGAAGTAGTACGTACGTAGGCATAACTATATATTATATATGTGTACAGATGTCTGCTGTACAACATTTCCGCATCATAAAAAAAATGTGAGCGTAAAATTGCCAGCAGTTTTCGCATTATTTATGACATTTTATGGAAATAAAAACTGCAGTTGTTCTCGACTTGTTTTTTCTGGTTTGCAGTTTTTTTTTCTTTTTGTATGGATTTGGATAATAATTATTTGTTTAACATGCAAAATGCGTTTCGAATGCAATGTATTAATAACAGAAAAATGAGTTTGCATATTTGTTGTATTTATTTTGCTATTTTTTGTCTTTTTTTTTTAATAATTTCACAAGCGGCACCGAAAAATTGTTTATAAATAGCAACATATTACAAAAATGTTATCAAAAAATATTTTTAAACATATTTTTTTTGTAATTTTCGGTCCGACTTTGCTGTTAGTACTTAGCATGGAAGAGTCCGTTGATCCACTTGTCATATGTATACGGGCGCATCAATTTATTATTTTTTTTATCACGACACTTGGTCTTAGGCTAATGTCTGACATTCTGGGATGTCGCTTGGATATCAAGTCTGACAGTTGGGCACTTAAAAATCACTGGGGAATCTTACCTGGCGCGACGAACAGCAAAATTAGAGCGCTGGACAAAATTAAATTATTTTTGCTATTACCGCGACGCATTGTGCTTCTTTTTTAGTTTTTGTCTATAAAAATATTTTAATATTTGTATAATCCGTATACTTGAAATAAATCGTTGCTGGCAAGATTTATGCAAAAGATGTATATATGCAAATAAATTTGTTTTTCAAACACGACTTCACTTGCGCTTTGTTTGGTTTTTGCGACCGCAGTTTGTGAATTCTGGAATTTAACTGAAAATCTTGTGATTTGTTTGAGACTTTTTATAGAGTTTTATAAGCGAGTTTCGCAGCGACGGCGACAAAGGCGACGGCTTCGACGCTCAAGAAAGAGACAGATAGCTATTGAGAATGAGAGAGAGAGTGCGAGCGAGAATTACGGCAGCGTTCCGGTAATGAGTGTGTGCGTTTATTATTTTATTGATAACAAATTAATTTATAATGCAAAACCAAAGTTGCCAAAAAGTAAAAGTAAAGCAAAAAGAGCTTAAGAGTACTTAACAGCTATTCGCTCGTTTATTTTTCTCTTTTACGCTCTTTAGCTACAACTCTTTCAACTTATGCTTTCTCGGGTTTGTCAGATCGCCGACGTCAGCGCGCTGGACTGAGATAGCGTAGTGGGTAAAAGATTTTCCGGCTATTGAAATGATTCAATGCTTGGGATTTTTACAAAGTCCCCACTGGTTCTGCGAGCGTGCAAGATTTGATTGCCCATCAACTTTGTACATTATATGCATACAAAGTATATACAAGTATTACGTTTAGAGATGAGCCCGGGACAATGGGTTTTTTTATTTCTTTATTTCGTGTTGGGCCGAGGGGAATAATGTAGAATTAAAATTGATTGTCGACGTTCCCAAAAATGTACATAAAAAATACAATTTATAACTAAATATTTTACAAGAAACATAAAGAACATTTTAATAAAAATAATGATTTCTAATTATTATTTATTCAGTGCTAATATTCGGAACCATGGGTATTGCGTGACCAAATCTATAATCATAGGGAAAAAAGTATTCACTGTCTCCCCTCATCTCTAATACCGCTATCTTGTACGCTAATTTAGTGCTTAGCCAATTGTTTATTAGTATTATTAATATTCTTGTTAATATTAGCATCCGCACCTTGATGCGACGCTCCCCTTTGGGGTAAATAATTGTAACCCCTGCTTACACTTACATTTACATAATATTTATACCAGTTTGATGTTGTTGTTGCTTTTGTTGTGTGCTTGTCGCATGATTAATGTTGCTCAATATTAAAAGCACGCAAAATAAACAAACTCGATTTCAATTTCCCCCCTTCTGCTAAACAATTAACACACTTTTTATTTATTTGGTATTTACCCGACCCATTTACACCTCTTGTGCGACTTTTCAGCTGTCGGTGACGTTGCGGCAACATGTCGGGGGCACTGAGAATCGCCAAGAAGAGCACGCCTGCGCTACACAAGCAACCAAAAAAAAAGTTTCCATTTGATCGCACAAAAAGGTTAACGGCACCAAATGCTAATGAAATGCGCTGATTGAGCGCAAAACCCTTGACTTTAGGCCAATTAATAAACAAAGCCAAGGCCATAGACAATTTTAAACGGAATAACTGGAATTCTCTTTTTTTAGGATAAGATAGGAAACAAATAAAACAATACTTCTAAGATTAAGAGGGGTAATCGCGAAAATGCGAAACTAATGTATTTATGTATATTCAAAATAAACTATTGCCTAAAATGAACCAAAAGTGGTATAAATTTATTGTCCGACCTAAATTCATCTTTAAAGAAAACAGGACTCAATTTTAGGAGCATATGAGGTCAAATATATAAAAAGTAAAAAAATTGGGCTAAAACATTATTTTATTTTCTAACATTGGGCAAGAGTATGTGTCCAAAAATATTGTACATTTTTATTTTACAAAACTACTTATGTCATAGTATGTTTATCTGGGATATGTCTGTAGGTTTCGTAAGATTTGACCCTGATTCTTTTCTGGTACGATTATAGATATCGTGCGTACGCTTCTGTGTCTCATTCAACTGCGAGCTGTTCGTGCCAAATGGCTAAAAATTTTGGTTAAGGTCTGGCTGCTAACTGACGCATCAATATTTAAGAACCAGCCGCAGACACTGCGCCCGATAACTGGCAAAAACTAAATTAAATATGAATTTTGTTCGGTTTTCAATTGCTGGCGACATCACGTAAATTGCTAAAAAACAAAAATAAAAAAATATATATATGTATATGTATCTCTTCATATGCTGCTCTCACCGAACGCTCTCAAAAGCTGCTCTCAGGTAAAAGCCGGAATTTGTTAGCCTGATGAGTAGGCAAATTCGTATGAGAGTTCTGGTTTAAAACCAACTGGCCCGGAAGTTTTGAAGCATTACAAAAATAAAACAGGGAAGCAAAAAGGCCCAGCCCGTCTTTATACTAACTTTATATATTCCATATATAAATTGTATATATGTACGTATCGTATATACATAATTATATATATAATATATACCAAACGAGTTTTAAGCAACCTCACAAATTTGGCAATTGAAATTGCAATAAGCAATAGCGCTCTTTCCGAGAGTGCCTGACTGGTAAATACCCTGTAATCATCGTCATTAACATCAGTGTTTATATTTTTAGTGTTAAAAAAAATTTTAATTAAATTTAAATCGATATTTTTCGATGTTGAGGCTGATAAAAAAGAAAGTTTGTCTTTGTTAGCTTATAATGAAGAAGAACCTATATATAAGATTGGTTTTTTACGTAGTACTCAAAATCTTTGAGATATGTTAATACCGAAGATGGCACTTTAAATAAATCGATCTTCTGTAGAATGAGGGAAGTTATCTAAAAACTTAATCTGGGTATGCTAACTAAGAACATATTTTATTTTTTTTAAATTTATTGACTAAGTTTTAAAGTAATTGACACAGAGATTTATAGCTATATCGTGTCATCTATTCTACCTGATCAAGAATATACATTCTTTATTAGGTCCAAGATGCCGCCTCTTGTCTGTTACATAAATATGTACAAACTAATTACGTCCTTTCCAACACATATGCCATATACAGGCACAGGGTATAAAACTGCCTTAAATGCGAATCCGTTCCGAAACAAAATATTTCCGCGTGCAACGTTGGATTTGTTCATCACCCAATAAAGAAGTCAGCACATTAGTTTCAGTGCCCGATTTATTCGGTTGTAAATCGCTCAATTCGCAGGCAGCGATTGCCACTTGAGGCCTAATGCTATCAGTTGATCAGCATCGTCAGTTATCAGCAACAATAATGAAGTCACAAACTTTTCGGGCCACTGGGACTGCCAATTGTCATCGGTATTCAGGGGAGCTTATGATTTGTCAGTTTGTGAACTATGAACGGCCGTTTAGCTACAAAATGATTGGGCACTTTTGGCCACCCATTCGCTATCACTTACCAATTGAACAATTTAGCCAAAAATAGATTGTCTACTCACCAAATAATATGGAACGTAATTAGGTTTGAAATAGCCATGCATATATATTTATATTTATTATTATAGATATTTCATTTTTGTGTTATAGGTTACAGATCGAAGACATTTATGCCCAAATTGCAGTGTATGTGGCTATGGCCAGCAGTGCCATTCCGAGCGCCGTCTGGGGTGAGAGCCGGCGGGTGCCACTGTTCCATTGATCCACCACGACGGCATTTATGGGTGCATTGCAGTTATTCAATTCGCATAGTGTGCAGCCAACCACTTCCCAGCCAGTAAATAGGGTATTACAGGCGTCAACCTGATTGTCATCCGTGACAATGGTGCAGCCACGATTTGTGATTTCCGTGCCATTGTCTTTTTGGGGATATATTTCATAAGGGAGAAAGTTTTACTTCAAGTGTTACTTTAGCAGTATTAAATCATGTTGATGACCTTGACATACATTTTTTGCTTTAAATTCTAACTAAGTTTTTACATTCTTCTCTTTACGTGTTTTCTGTTGCTTGCGTTTTTAATTGAATTTTTTAAACAATATTCAATTTAAGAAAATATTTTTAAATATCGTTTTAAAGAAATTTTACATCTAGTTTCCGCTCGTATGGTGGAACTAGCAAAACGCTTATTTTATTTTTTAAGCTGATCGAAATTATTAATTTTTTTCTTAACAAAAAAACCAAGAAGCAAAAACATTTCACATATTTTCCACTCGTTTAGAGGAATTTGGTATGTGAACGATTAAAACCATATTACCATATTACCAATTTATGTAAACTTATATGTGATGCTATATAAATTATTTAAATTTAAAGGATTTCCCAGGAACTTTTTGCTATATTCTTGTAAATACACTAAGACGAAAATGATTATAAAATTGCTATAAAAATGCTTTTCTAAAATTTGTATACTTGAAAGAAGCATAAAATGATCTCAAAGTACAACTTACTTGTAACGTACTTAATTTTTTCTCTGAGTGTATATTTGTGTATTTTCGATACTTTCACTTACTTTTTAGGCTGGCTGTATAGCAAACGGCGGTTTGTGTGCCCAGGCTCTGGCGACTGGAGCTGCGCCTGCGCCTGCGTCGCTCATCGTAGTCCTCTTCGTCATCTTCGTCCTCGGCAGCATCGCTATTAACGGCAGCGGCAGCCGCTGGAGCCGGAGCTGGACCTGGAGCTGCTGCAGCTGCTGGAGCTAATGGACGTGCAGGAGCTGATGGTCGTGTGGGAGCAGCCATTGTGTTCCCACCTGTCGCTATGCCAGCAATTGCAGCTGCGGCGGGCACATTGCTGGCCGCGGGCTTAATGCCGATCGTGGATGCTGGCGCCGATTCATCCTCTTCGCTTTCATAATCCTCTTCATCCTCGCTTTCGGATGCGGCAACAGGCGCTGGCTTAGGTGGGAAAACGGGCTTTGAAGCTGGCGCTGGTGCTGGAACTGAAGCGGATGCAGGAACTGAAGCTGATACTGGAACTGAAGCTGGAGCTGCAGCGGGCGCATTAGGTGAAGCTGGAGCTGCAGCGGGCGCATTAGGTGCAGCTGCTGCTGCTGCTGGAGCGGGCGCAGGAGCTGGGGTTGGACTTGGACTTGGACTTGGGCTGGGGCTGGGGCTGGGACTTGAGCCAGGACTCGATACGGCTGGCTGCTGTACCATGGACGGCACACTGCATATTTCCAGCTCTGTTAACTGCGACTGTTCATCGCAATCTTCGCATGTGTAACAGCGCAGCGCTGCAAATCGCAAATCACAAGTCAGAGGGGTTATAGTTCAGCCACACTCAGAAAAAAACCCTATGCTAAATCCAAGTACGATCGGGTTAGAGTTCGCATTGATTTTGAAATTAATTTATTTATATTTTTTTTATATATTGTTGAGTTAAGTTTGAATTATTTTTGTTTTTCTGACTAAACGTTAATTTTATTTCACTTCAATAAGGAACCAAATTTAAGTAACAAAATATTCAATTCAAAAATTGTTGTTCCAAATTATTTGTGCCAACTTTGGAATTATAAAAGTAATAAAATTTACTTAAATTAAGAGTTTTGTTAAGAAATGCACTGGATTTGCTGGATTTTTACTGGATTTTTTACTGCACTGGATTTTTTCAATTGGGTCAATCAATTAGAATAGCCTAGCTGGCAGCTACCTAGCTAGTTTTTAATTATGACAGCCATCACCCACCTGAACTGACACCACAGTAAGCCGCCAGTAACTGCAACAACAACAATAACCGCATTGAACGCATTCTTTTTGTGGTTTCTTGTTTTTGTTTTTGTTTTTTAATTTTAAATTTTCCAAAGTTTCACGTCACGTGTCCAAAATTGCACGGAACTTGCGTAGAACTGTGTCACTCGGGATCGCTTCCAGGGTAACTGCGGCCGGTGCTACCGAAAATTTAAATTGAACTGCCAGCAACGATATCGACACGTCGTCGTCGTCGGATGGCTGCTGTGGCTGCCCTTGACTCTATCAAATTTTTTCCAGCGGCTATCTTGTCGGTGCTATGGCGAAAATAATTTGCGGTACTGCTGAAACATGTCGCACCGTGCTGGATGACAAGCCGACGCATCGATACCATCACCAAAAAAAAAACAAAAAAGAATAAAAAATAGTTTCAAATTAAACGCGTGGTTGGTGCGGTGAGGGCTGAGGCTGAGGGCTGTGCTGCTGGGTGGGGGTTGAAGGTGCTTGCATCGAACATGAGTAATGGGAATATTATCGCTGATTGGCAAAGACAACATAGGAAGCCAAAAAGCAATGAGCAACAGGCAACTGTGCTACACTAAAAACTGTTATACTGCAATTAAAAGCAGCTAAAGTGGTTCAATCGACAAGTACCCTGTAGCCCATTCAATATCGCCATAAACATATTCCTGCTTGTTTACAGCAAAATGTGTAATTTATCTTATCGATATGTTGATATATCTAAAACATATCGAATTTGTAATTTGAAGTGAGTGTGAAGTGTATACATGGGCTATACGTATATATTGTGTGCCGACAAGAGACTATGCCTAAACTGTTCTCCTAGATCGGAGAATATATTGAAATATATTTATTCGCCTTTTAGGCAATTGAAAAATTTATTTTTGAATATAATATGTATTTATACAAATTTTTAGAGGGCATAAATTTGCACACAAAAAATCGAATTAATTATTAATTATTTAAAGAAGATATCCGTAAAGTAAATCACAGTTTAACTGTGCATGCTATGCGAGAATCTACCTTTTGTCTGTTCAATTTACATATACACATATAAAACTCAAAGTTTTAAACATTTTTAATGGGTACAGGATATATAAATTAATTGATGGCAAAACAAATTGCAAGGTGCTTATAAGAATATTAATAGAAAATTCTTGCTAAATTAACTGTGATACGCTTTTTTGCAATAATTTAAACTGTTATACTGCTATGAAAATCATGCGTTGCACTTCGGATTCCAAAAATGGAAAACGTTTTACTGCAGTGGCACACAGTTTATTAAACTGTTACCCGATTCCAATTGGTACACGGGCTGCAAAGAAATTATAAGACTCGTATTGCAATCTGCTTTACACTGTCATACAGTGGTGCATGTCAATCGCAAGTGTTATATTGTTATACAGCTCTGCTTAACGCGCGCTTTTTTATTTGCCATCTTTTCATTTTGCTTATGAACTAAATCGAATTCGCTTGCAGAACTTGCACATTGCTTAGTTCTAGAAAAAGCGCATTTCGGTTTTTTATTTATTTAACAATTTAGCGGCAATCGAAAGGTGCACAATTTTTTTTTATTTTGTGGGCGTGACCATGGGGCGAAAGCACTTAATTAAGCTCGCTTGGGAGTTTTTTTTTCTATTTGTTTTTATTTGTTGTTATTCTCAAATAGTTTTTTGTATTGCTTTGTTTGACTTTTCTAATTGCACATTTAATTAACATTTGTTGCACTTTTTTCGCGTTTGTTTTTCGCCATTTTTCACACTTTTGCTGATTGTTTTTGCGTGTTTTGAAAAATTATAGTATAAATACATTTTTATTCTAATATGTATGTTTATATATATATATATATTTTTTTTTGTAAGGTTATTGCTTAAGGCGCTGGCTATTGTTTAGCTTTGTGGAAACATTGAAACACTCACAAATTAACTATTTTGCTAGCATATTTTTTATATGGTTCGTACACTCTTTCCGTGATGTATTTATTTATATAAATTAAAAAATTGTTCAATAATTTGTTTATTTTTTAATTCGGAAAGAGTTTGTTTTTCTTGCGTTTTTATAATTTCTTTATTTTTGTTAAATTGCTTCTTTCCATTTTGTGAGATTTGCAACAACAATGCTTTATCATACACATCTATTTAAATTGTGTCTACCTTAAAATACAAAATTATACAGTATAAATATGATACCATTAAATAACCTCCCGAGCAACACTAAAAATGTAAGAAAAAATTAAATAAATAAATAAAAATACATTTCTAACAATTTCATATCATACTTTTGGTATAGCTCAACAGCAAGTTAAAACTAATCTAAGTTCAAATCAAGTAATTTTTAGCAATGTTTGCAAGATTGCTTAACGGTATCATTAGTTATTCATATCGGTACACACTTGTACATATATTATATATAAATATTTGATTATATATTCGACACTATTTTGCAATGTGAACAATAGAAAATTAAAGGCATTTGGTGAATTTATACTCAACATTCAGCTCATCAACATTTGCTCAAAGCAAATCAATTACAACTCAATAAAGCCATAATAAAAACAGTTAAGGCCCATTTACTCAACCTCCTGGCAAAGTTCATGTTATTTTGTTTGGGTGCTGTCATTTTCAAATGTAACATGACCAAGTGCAAATGGGCACTGCAATGGACATAACGAACAAATTGAAGTCCTTATCCTTGATAAAGTACATACACATTTGTGCTTTCATTTGCCCTTTTGCCAGACACACTTTTAGTTTTCTTTCCTTTTCTTTTTTTTTCAAGCTAACTGCTAATTGAAATTCGCATATTTGCTTTTGGCTCAATAGCCACTGTGGGAGTGTCTCTGTATTCTGTATCTTTGTAGCCGTGTATCTGTATCTGTAGCTGTATCTGTATCTGTATATATTGCTTTGAGTATTTGTGTTTTGTATCTGTGTTTGCTGTCACTTACATGTCTAAGGCTTTGGTGGCTTTAAGGGTGGTCGGTGCTGAGTGGTAGAAAGGGGGCTCTGGGCATGTTTGAGGTACGGGGAGGCTTGTACAAATCAACAAAGTCGCTCAATGGCCACTCGAATATTTACAAAGTAAACGATAAACGTTAACGTCAACTCAACCTAAATGCAACCAACGTCGCCTGCCAACAGCCGTCGCCGCCATCGCTGCCACCGCCCGCCGCCCAACGCTTCAGCAGCACAGTGGGCGTGCCAGGGGCAGCAGCAACAACGTTAGCAGCCCCAATCCCATGACTGACGTCAGCGTCACAGCGGCCGCGCCATTGCAGCGATCCGTTTTGCAAATGTCACAAAGAACTCCTCCTCGGGGGACTTCTCGCCAGCATCCTGGCCATATCCCTTGCGTAGCTGCTGCTGCTGCTGTTGATCCCGTTCGCGGCGTCGCTGGTTGGCGCTGCCGTCGCTGGTGATGCGCAGCTTGGAGCGCAATATATCGCAAGCATCCGAGTCGCCAGTGTCCAGCTGACAGAAGCGGGCGGTGACCATCTTGCTGGTATCAGCTGTGAATGGAGAAAGAATAAAAAAAAACAGATAAGAAAGCTGCGCTCAGGACCACACAAAGGCTGCTGTCAAATAAGAATTAAAGGATAAGTACATAGAAATAATTATTATAAATTAAAAAATAAACAAATGCTGCGGGTGCTTGCGACTTTATTGAATTATTTATTTTTTTTTTTTGTTTCTTGACTACCGCACTTAATGTACAACATGAAGAAGCTTAGGATAGTTTGTGATGGGAGCTAAAAACAGCTGGAATGCAGTATTTTTAATTGGTTTTAAAATTGGGCATGATTTCCAAACTGTGACTTGAGAAAATATTGATTTTTGCAAAACATCAGTAAAAAAAACCTGCTAAATTGGTTGACTCTTTTCATTTATTTTTTTTTTTAATTTTTAAAATAAAGTTTCAAGACGCAATATTTTTCACAATTATATGAAACTTAAATTTGAAATGAAGAGGACGCCAAAAATCTTGAGACAGACAATAATTTAGTTTTTGTCTTCGCTAAAATAGAAAATTTTACGCATTTTCATTTAAAATTTTGAAAAATATCTTTTAAACAGAAAATAAGAAAAATAAACAATTGTATTGAATAGTGTATATTTTTTGACTTACGATCTCTCGCCACCACCTTTTGGCAATTCATCAGCGGATGTTTGTTGGCCCCGTTATCGAAATAAGAGAACTTGTTCAAGTCGAATAGCCAGGTGTCCAATGATTTCATTTTGTCCAATGTGCAATTCTAGAAACCGAAGAGTTTCAAGTATTAATCGTAAATGCTTTTGCAAATATTTGTACAACGAACAATGGCTAATGATTGATCGATCAGACAATGGCAATCGTTATCTGTGCATCCATATTTCCCCCACTATCCACCTTATGTCATTTGTCTGTAATTGTGCTTTTAATTGCCGGTGCAGTTACTAGCATTTATCTTATCATCACCTCGAGCTGTACATGCAACGTTATCGTTATCGTTATCGTCATCGACAGTGCAACGGCCTTGCTGTAATGCCAAGCGTTGGCCCAGAAACGAAGGTGGTAAACAGTTCGGCAATGAAAAAAAAACATACCACTAAGCTCTTATATGTTCGCCATGCCAGTTAGCTGGAAGACACTCTCATCCATTCGCTGATTACGTTTTTGGGTTTCCCCGTTTGGGCCAGCGAAGTAAATATAAACACGAAAGATAACTATCACATATTTGTTGCCTGCTGGTTAACAATTTTTAATACAACCCACCTTTTTATTTTGTGCAATAAATTAAGCAATATAAAAAGTATTAAGCACTTTTAGTAAATTGTTCTGAAACTTGAATTATTTTACTATTTATTTAGAATTTTTTTTTGAACACTTTTTATAAAAAATTTATTGGTCTATATAAATCTTGAATTCTAAAACAAAAGAAAAACAACAACAATCTTCGGATTAAATACCGTTACATACAAAACCTAAAGGTTTGGTTCATTGTTGTTTTTAGAGCTATTATATATAGTCTGATGTTGATTAGATCATATGTTCATAATATGTATAATGCAATGCGTATTTGGTGATTAATAACTTCACTGTACCCTTATCTTATCTTATTAAGTTTGCGTACATACATATATGTATATCCCAGAGGAGCTTTCAGTCAGAAATATATTGTATGTATGTCTAATTCTTTTTGTGTCTAGAAAGATATTAAGATTTAAGTTTTGGCACCCTGAAAATAACCGTTTGCAAATTTTTATTTGTTTTAATTGTTCTATTCAATTGATTTTATATTTTTATAACCCAACCCAACGTATACATATTTAGTAATTTTAAGATTACTTTTACTACTCAGTGTTCTACTCTTCACTTAATTTTGTACAACTTTTTTATAATTGTAAAAGTTATTTGAATTTGATAATTTTTTCGAATACATCTTTCTTAATTGTAAGAGTTTATTTATAAAAAAAATAAATAAATAGATTTCTAATTGAATCTAAGAGTACGAATTTCAGCATACTTTTTTAGAAATAAAGATGTACCACACTTAGTAATGCCAAACACAATGAAGTTAGTTCTGTCAAGTTGCCAAGTAGTTAAATTCACGTTGATAGAGTTGTACAAATGGAATTTTCGTTGGGTCAGATTGCAAATGCCATGGAGAGATGCCAACACACATTCACTTAACGGTCACAACAATGACGACAACAGCGACGACGACGTTGCACGTATCCGTTTCTGTTTTCCGGTTTCCTTTTATATTTTATGAGCCGACTACTATTTGAGAATTTATGTGCTATGTGCTATTCATTTAGTGGGCAGCACTTTGATTAAGGTCAACGGGGCCCGATTAGATGACTGCCACTCTGGGCAAAGGTTAAGCGCATGCCAGATGCCAAGTTTGCTGTCACTATTTCAGATTTGCGCAGATAAATACATATATATAGACTTAGACTTACCTCAGGCACAATGCTCGAGTTGGACTTGAGATCCGCACAGCTGGGATTGTCGCTGGAGTCGCAGACAAAACATTGTATGGCTGCGCCTGTGGGGTATGCAACATGTTTCGCATTTATTATATTTTAATAAGATTATTTTTTTAAACACTCTGATCTTTAATGTGAGCCTCGAACCCTTAGTCTCTAAGCCTACTAATCCCCTTTTCTATATTAGCCACAACAATGTTAGCCCCAAAAATGTTAACCTTTTTAATTTATAGTTTGAAAGTCACTGCGATCGGATTATCACTATAATCAACATAGCTGATTTGGATTGTTATTACACTGCACAGCAGTGCACTGTAAACAGATTGTTGCAACGTTTTTAATTGTTTGGATTTAGTGTTGCTTTTAATTACAAATTTTTAATGCCTTTATAAATTTGACTTTAAAATATTTTTCAATTAATTCTAGACTGTTTTTCGAAAACCCTAATTCAAAATGTTGAAAATACTAGAACAACACACAGTAAACACACAGGCACACACACCTTGTGATATACACCAGAGGAAGAGCAATAGCAACAAAGTAGCTGACGACCTCATCAAGCGACGGCACATTTTCGCACGCTTTTCCTGTAACTTTTCTTCGCAATGCTATTCAAAACTTTTGTGGTGCAACACACGCGCTTTTCCAAAATTTATTTATAATAATTTTGTTTATATTTTTGACATTTATTTAAGTTTGTATATTCGGCTAATGTTATTATTTTTATTATTCTCGACCGCGTTGAACCAAATTGTTCTGGCGCCAGCGTTGGCCAATTGCAAACTGTTCGAGGAATTCGGAATTGTGCTGTTGCTGGCGCTTAAGGACAAAACGGCGACGTCATCGGCATAACACGAGCTTCAACCGAATGGCAAAAGAAAACGAACGTTGTGGCATGTGGGCGCGGCACTTGTGCCGACCAGTGTTGGCAATTCCGTTTGTTTCCTACCAAATCTGGCTTGCTAAAATGTTCGACAGCGTCAATTCGAACTCAAGAGTGTTTACATGATTAATTATATTTAAACTCTTATAAAAAAGTGGAGATTCAATAAATAAATAATTTGTATACAAAAATATACAAAATTATAAAATTGTTTTCATTTCATCACTTTTTTTTTTTTTTTTTTACAACTAATTTTTGATTAGGGGAAAGTTGAGTTTATTTTTAAATTTCTGTAGGTATTGTTTATTCAAATTTTGTTTTCTTTATAGCTTTACTTAATATGATTGAATATTAATTTGCACTAACAATACCTACAGAAATTTCAATTAAAGAGACTGTCAAAGTAAATAATATTTTGTACAAAGATATAAATGGAATGTAAGCAACCAAAAATTCTGTCAATATTTTCAGATGTCAAAAAAGCCAAAACTTATTTACCCAAGCTAATTTTTTTTTAAGAAATAGTTTGAGGTAAGTTTTGTTCAACAAAGCCGGTTCAATAAGCAAATCAAAGCTTATAAATACATTACAGGATTAGTTGAGTTCCAGTAAACTCAAACAATATATTTTTCTAAGTTCTTGATAGTTTTTTAGTACAACAAAAAATACAAAAAATACAAAATTTCAGACTCGAACTAAATTTGGTTAGTTTCTAGCTTTTTATGCTAATCAATAGTTGCCAGCACTGGTGCTGGCTGTCCCAGTCGTAGTTGTAGTTACCCGCCCCTTCCCCCACTGTCCTTGGTGGGGCGCTGCGTGGGTGCGTCGGCTCGCCGCGCTCGAGTGGCTATGACAGTAATAACCTCTTGGCTCCCACATGGCTGCAGGCCACAAAAAATTTATTCAAATTGCCAATTGCAGACACATGCAGCCTCTACGGGCAACAGTTGCAGCAAACAGAACCTCCTCCTCCAGTCCTCTTGTCTCAGCAGTCGCAAATGTAATTTCTATATAAAAAAAAAGATACAAAATTTGTATCTGCTCAGCACTTATCAATCCGGGCACCTCTGCGCAATTATGTATTCACAAAGCAAACGGAGAGTATAGAAAAGAGACACACAGAAGACACAACAAAGCGCTGCAATTAGTGGCGCCGACAGAGCGAATACTCATCCGCAGCGCTGTTGTCCTCGTCCTCGTTCTCGTCCTCGGCTACGTCCACGTCGACGACTACATTGTGGGCGCTTATTTATCGCATTCAACATCCTTTTGACTCAGGCAACTGCAGTTGGCAAGTATTTCAAATTTATCATAAACAATGCGCCCCCTGATTGGTATAGGTCACGGCCCTGGCCCCAAAAACAAAAGAAAGAAAAACAAGTAAAAACAAAATAATAAAAAAAAAAACAAGATATAACTGTTATCTACAGTCTGCCGAATACTAAATACCCTTGCAGATATAAAGCAGATATGATATATGTTTATATACACTTAACATAATTCTCCTACATAATAAACTTATTTTTTATTAACAAAAGTTTCTGTATCAGTACTTACTTTTTGACGGATGTTTATATGAAAACTAGATGATATAGTAGTCAGATATAAATGTAAATTTAAGTTCGAAATCTGTTAAAACAAAACAGTTGTTCTCTCCACAATTCAATTATCGACCGATTGTTCCTATGGAAGCTATATGATGTAGCAGTTAGTTAAATTTTCGCCCTAATATTGGATCTTTTTTTTTTTTTCAAACAAGATACTATATTTCAATAAATTTGAACCTAGGTAGTTAAAAATATAAAATTTTCCACTTGCAACAAAAAGGTTCTATACCAAATTGAAAAAATTAAGACAGGCAGTTACTGATTAATTAACTACTTGTATAAACTTTTGAAGTCCGAGGTGTCTCGATCAATGCGTTCCACATATCGCGACATATCTACAATACCCTCTAAAAGAATATAAAAACATATTAAGCGCCAAGTTCTGGCTAATGGAGTCGCTTGTTTTCATTAACGACAAATCGTTGGGGACCGGAAGTAGATGGGAAATGAGCCAGGAAGTGAGATTTAATTTGGCACTCGCAAATAGGCGGTAATAATTCTAAGCCATTGGTTACATGGAATACGTTCCAAAAATTAAGTATAATTAAATAAATCCCCTAGATGAAAAAAATATCATAGCCTTTCTAATTCCCTTGGCGTTTCTAGATTTAAACTTATTCGAATTTCGCTATAGATAACTAGAATGGGATATTTTCTTTATTATTTTAATCATTTTATATTATTAGCAGATTTTAACTGTCTACTTAGATTATGCTAAAATTATGTCAAGAAATTATGAATTGAAAAACGTATATTGTTTTATGTTTATATACAAATATAAAAAAATATACATTTTTAGCTAAACTTTTTATTTAGAAAGAAATCTGGAATTTGGGAGTGAGAGAGATAGCGAGAGAGGACTATAAAGAGGTGTTGAACAATTGTGATGTATATGGAGGGCAACATTAAATCAAAGTTGCCCAATTTCGGCGGCTGTTGCGTGACGAGGTCACATTTGAGCCGCGTCCAGTTGCCAATTGTCGATGACGTCGACATCATCGTCGACGTCGGTTAGGTTGATGTCATAATTCTTGGAGAGGGTACCGTTAAAGCTGCCGATTCTTGCCAAGCATGCTTTTGGGCAAAATTCGGCACAGTGACGGGACATAATTAAAAGTGTTTACGCACGTTTCCGTTTCCGTTTCCGTTTCCCCTTTACGTTTCCGTTTCCGCTTGGCAAAGGTCAGCCGCGCCGCAGCCCATAAATTATGCTTTCGATTTATACAACTTGACACTTTTGCACGCATTTTTCGAGCGTAGCCTCAACTTTTATCAACTTTGGATCGCTTGCACTTTATTCCAGCCCATTCAGTTGCTCGATAATTGAAAAACTTTGTTGCAAGCACATACTTTTAGCCAGCTATTGAATTATTTGCGAACGCCCGCAAAAGTATGCCAAAGTCTAATAAAAACTAGCAGTTGGCCAAAACCAATTGGTTCACACAATAGCCGGCAACTCCGGCCACATATCTCTGTTGGCTTCCATATAATTGAGTTTTATTACGTATACGCAGCGCTATTTCAATTGCACAAACTGCAACATTGGCCAGGGCTAGAGCTGTTGCCAATTTGCTCCTTACACAGCGATAAACGTAAATCTCGTTAGTCTTAGCTGCCATTGGTACGATATAGACTAACATTAAATTCATGTGGCGTAAAACTTTTTGTTTTATTGTTTTTGAAAATATTCTGTGTTCGGCCTTAAGGTGAAAATTTCTGTTAAACCATTGTAAGTTGCAAATTAAATATTCTTGAGCATTTTTTATACTTGTTTGCAAAGTGGAAAGGGTATATTGGTTTGGTGCAATGCCTGTCAAGCTGCCGCTATTGAAGCCAGAAACATAAAATTTGAGATATTTAAAATCGATTTAATCTATATATCTCCCTCACTCTTAAAGCTCGATCGATCAAATTTTGGCAGAAACATTATTGATGACCTCCTCTAAAGATCGTACAGCGATTTTTATATATATGTATATATATTTTTTTTCTTAAGGTAACTGCCGGTCACCGACGATGTCAGTCTAAACAGCAATTTTTACAGTTCAACATTATTAGAATTGTTTTGCAGTTAAGGGTTTTTTATTTATTATTTTTCATGTGCACAAATAATGTTTTCATAATCGGCATTAGAAGTAGTCTTCAAAGGCGTTTGATTCAAGCTAAGCAAAAGGGACAACATTTTCATTGTTGGTCGCCTCTTTGGATCCTGATCACAACACTGTTGAATCAAGCTTTTCACGATATTCTCATTGGCATAGTCCTTTATTTTGCTCAGATCGGGACGGTTTCCAGAAGCGATTACACTTTTTAAGCTCTTGCTAAAATCGTTTTTATGATCCAAACCATAAATGGGTTTCATTCTGGACATCGTTTCCCACAAACAAATGCCAAAGCTGTAGACATCGGACATTTCCGTGTACTCTGCAACATAAACCTGGCCATGCAAGAGAGTAGAGTTGTTTTAAAAAATGCATTCTAGTCTATTTCAATTAGGAAATACGAACTTCGGGTGCTTTATAAGCATCAGCGTTTACTGTTTCCGTCATTGTAAAAGCAAATTCTTTCGCTGCACTGAAATCAGATATTTTCAATGTCCGATAGTTATTGGTTAATAACAAATTGGCTGTGTTCAAATTGCAATGGATAACTTTTGGTGTCCGATCATGCAAATACTCAAGTCCCTAGAAATGTGGCCATACCAAATACAATTATAAAACAAATTTATTAATATTTCACAAATAAGCTAAGTACATTACCTTGGCGCATTGAAACATTAAATGGTGAAGAGCCAAATATGACAATTTGGTGTCCTTTTTAACATGTAGAAGGTCAGAGAGGGATCCAGAATCTGCATTCTCCATGATTAGGTAAAGCACACAGTTGTTTTCTATGACAGTTCCATAGAATTCAATAATATTTTCATGTTTGATGTCTGACAAATATGCTTCCCCTGTCTTAGCGATAACAATATCACTATTTGAAAATTTGCCTCTGATCATTTTAACGGCAAACTCTTTATTTGTGTTTTCTGACTTTACCTTGTAAACATCGCCAAATGATCCGCTGCCGAGAAGCTACAAAAGTAAAGTTGAGAATTTGGTTTGTGCAATGTCTGTCCGTCTGACTGCCTATCTGTACGTACGACCGCTATTTATTTCTTGGTACATGATATATACATATACTCATTTATACCCGCGTCAGACTCACCAGAGTCACTAAAATTTATCAAGTAGTCTGGTGACATCCGCCCGACATTTTCGACCACGCCCACTCCCAACCTCACAAAATACAAAAATCAATATTTACTCAAAATCACAGTTTGAAGACCATTGCCGTGAGTTTACAATGATCATTGTGCTCGTTTTCTACACTTTTATGTTTTTTACACTGTATTTTCTTACTTTCTTTGTTCGCAATATGTCACTCAATTGTATTTGGGCAGCCATGTCCAAGACTTTCACAATAGAAATTACAATCAAAAATTAAATTGGCAAACAAATTCAATGACTAATAACTGATTATATGTAAATAAAAATGTGATAAGAGAGCGGCCAGCGAAAACGTCGAGTAAGTCGGCAGCACCAAAATCAACTGACAGAAAAATATGTGTATAACTCTGACCGATAAACGGGTTATTGTTTCTTACGATAAGGAAAGATTGCTTACATCAATTTAGCCTTTTTCCGGATAGATCTGTACTTTTTGGAAACTAACTTATCCGTATAATTTTCTCAACATTTTCGGAATAGGCTGAAATTACCATTCGTACAATATTGTACTCAATCGTATCGCAAATATTTCAAATGATGGACTAGTTGAAATTTTCGAGATATTTAAAGTTAATTAACAATAATATTTATTTGATCAAGTGGCAGAATATTGGGCCGAGGCTATTTATTTATTATTTAGAGATGAAGAGGCTAGCGACATAATAAATGAGGCAATAATAAATGAAAATATAATATAAAAATAAATATGTATATAAAATAAGAAACAATAATGCAAAAAATATATTTTCTTGAACAATGACGTCAGTATCAGTCTGTCTGACTGACCATCTTCTCAAGGAGTACAAGGGATCTTCTAATTGAGACTAATTGGGAATTGTATAGTCATTATTAGAAGTAGGCATCAAGTTCTTAGGATGAATGCCTAAAATGAGGGATAACATTTTCATAGACGGCCGCCTATTGGGTTCTGGATCCCAACATTGTTGAATCAGGCTTTTTATGGTGTTCGCATTAGCATAGTCTTTTACATCTTCCAGATTGGGACGCTTTCCTGTAGCGAAAAATGTTTGTTTAAAACTGTTGGTTGGGTATTTGGTAAGCTTTCGTACCAAGGGGGACCTGATACACGATGGCAACTTCTTCAACCTTATCAAAAGGTATCTTTCCTGACATTACTTCCCAGAGTATAATGCCAAAGCTGTAGACATCGCATTTTTCCGTATATTGTTTTGTTATTGAAACCTGCGTTTGGAAGAAAAATCATGTTTTAAACGTAAAGCAAATAAATTTGAGATACCCTTTATTTAGCAGTGCATCATTTTATATTTAGTGAATGTTTTTAGACCACACTTTAATTTTTTGCTCGGGGCTTAAATATGGTTTAAAATATGAAATGAGTGCATAAACCAAAGTAAAATGAGATATTTTTTAAATTTAATTTTCCAATTAGCCATAATAATTAGCCATAATAACCGATACCTTTCCCTTTTTGGTGCCTTTATGTTTCATAATCCTTTATTAATCTAAATTATGTTCAAAAATAAAAGTTACAATCAATATTTATCTGTTCCTCGCAAATTATGAAATTTACCTGCATATATGCAATAGAAGAACGTATATTCAAAATTTTAAGTTACAATTTCGAGAATATTTATATTATTTGACTTCATATTCTGTGAATTCTTTTTATGCATTTTGTTTCATGTTCCATTAATTTTATTTTAATTTCACTCCTCATAAATTATACATTTTAATTTCGCATTATACTTTTTTTATTAATCAGTTATACGCGTCTATATTTTCTGTTTGAGTGCGATTCCCCGAATTATACACCTGCTTATATTAGTTTTACATTTTTTATATTTATAAATTGAAAAAAATCTATACTTTCCAAATTAATGAAAATTATAATTAAGACAGTTTTCAACTGTTTTAAGCTGTTTATATATTGTGAATGAATATTGCGCAGTCGGTTAAACCCGACAGCAACGTTCTTACTAGCATTGAATTGAAAAATACAAACTTCTGGTGCTATATAAGCGCGGGTGCCAACATTTCTAGTCATATTTGTAGCCAATTGTCGTACTGTACCGAAATCACAAATCTTCAATGTCCGATAGTTATTAAATAATAGCAAATTGCCTGGCTTCAGATCGCGATGAATAACTTTTGGTTTCAGATCATGCAGGTACTCAACTCCCTAAAAAAGTGAGCATATCATAAAAAACTATATAAACTTAATGAATATTATAGAAACAAGTTAGGTTGATTAACCTTGGCGCATTGAAACATCATGGTGTGAAGAGCTAAATATGAGAATTTTACAGTTCCCCTATGTAAAGCTTTATCGAGGGATCCACAATCTGCGAACTCCATGAGGAGCATTGGCTTAGAGGCAGTATCAGTGGAAATACCATATATTCTAACAATGTTCTCATGCTGGGCACGCAATAAATTGTTGACTTCTGCTTGAAATTTAGTGTATTCATTTGAAAATTCAAAATTGAATTTTTTAACGGCAATATTAATTGGGGCCCTGTTCCACGTTCCTTGTTGAACAGTACCAAAGGTTCCGAAACCGATAACCTACAAAATGTTAAAAAAAATGTTTTATTTTTTGTGCTTGGAGCTTGGGACTTGGAGGTAAGTGCGGTAAATGAACTCCTTTTAAGGTCGTCCCAAAAATTTTCGATATTTCCCCAAAACTACAGTTTGAATGTCACTGCTTTATGGTGACAAAAATCTTTAAGACTGTTTTCTACACTTTTAAATTGTTACTACACCAAGTGTTCTTACTTGCGCTTGTAGTTTAACGTCATATGGCTGTATAAAGGCCGCCATGTCCAAGACTTTCACAACAGCAAATAGTACTGAACGCTTTAGCAAACAAGTTAAATTTCTAATAATTGATTACTTATAAAAAAAAATGTGATAAGCGCTCTCTTATCAGCAAAGAAAACGTCGAGTAAGTCGCCCGCACCAAAATCAAGCGTCATTCAAAAGCGATATGATTATGATATTATATTATATTATTATATTATGAACTGGTTTTATTAGCATATCTCAGAGACTATAAGAGCTAGAGACACCCAATTCGGAATGTTGTTTGTTGTTGTGTGGTTAATTAAAGGTATATTTAATTAAAATTGGTACTTTATTCATTTAATGCTACACTAAATCCTTTCTCTACAAAGTGTAAAATTCGAAATATATATTTAATATACTTATTTTAAGTATACATTTTTTTAAATATTTTAAAGCTTTTTTTCAGCAATAATAGCCACCAATAAAGCCAAATGGCTTGTATATTAACACAAGTTTTTCGTTTTTTATTTAATCCTTTATAAAAAACATATTAAATTGGAAATAAGCCACGTTTGTATAATTTTCAGGATATAATTTGTCGATCTAAGCTAAAGCTCAAAATGTCCTTCAATACGCACACCAAGTATTCAACCACAAAAAATAAATAAATAAAACAAGCAACAACATTTGGCGTTGTCACACATTGAATTCAAAATCAATTTTTTTTATGTTGGCGCCAAAGAGTCCACGAAAATAAAATAAAGACTCACTGGCTGGCCAAATAGGAGGGGGTGGCGGGGTGGTTGGGTGCTGAAGTGGCAGTTGATTGTGGGCGGTTAGGAAAGCGGATGCTGCGAATGCTGTTGCTGGGCCAAGGCGCCAGGCTGACGGCAACCGAACGCACACGCAGCCACATCCCTATTCACAATCACACACTCGCATTCACAGCCAAGCACTCATAGACAAAAGGCTGCGGGAAAAACGACTGGAACTGGCGACGACAGCAATTCCAGAAAAAATTTAACTCATGTAGGTCGCTCTCTACAAGTATTTTGAGTTCTTTTCGAATTTGGTGTGTACAGTCAAGCATCTTTAAAACGAAATGGGCACAAAAAGAACGCCTTCATTCAACGCCTAATTTGTATTATAATAAAATCGAACAGGCTTATTACAAATTAAGCTAATCAATTGACAAATCATTTCCCATTCGTGAAAGCATTTAAAATTAACATTGACATAAGTCTTCATAAAATGAGTTTTGCAATCAATTAAATGATAAGCAACAAATTTATAGATATAAAAAATCAAATAAATAAATAAGCTTAAGACTGTTTGGTAAAAATTAAATTTAGGAAATAAAAAAGTAAAAAAAAAAATTTCAAATTTGCAAAATTTTCTTGTTCGGATTCTAGGAAAATTCCAGTTAAAGACGTTTGACTGTAAGGAAGCAAGGCGTTAGTAGAGAAATCACTGTATTTAACTGTGTATTCTGCGTATCTGTATCTAAGCAAAAATGTAAATATGTATACATATACATATACAAATATAAAACAAACAAATATGAATGTAACGAGCCAAGTATTAAAGCCAGTCAAGTGCGTGGAGGCCAACAATTTGTGTGCCTTTGGCCTAATAGCATTGGGTCAGCATGTCGTCCTTGCAGCTCCAGCGAAACAAGAACAACAATTGTGCTGCTCACTGCTGCTCCACTGCTCCACAATAAAACCAAAGAGAAAAAAAAGTTATGCTATTAGTTTTGGCCGACAATAACGCTGCGTAACTTTGACGGCGACTGGGCTACAAAAACCATTGTGCAGACATTTTGGCATCAAAAATCCTTTGGTCAATATACAGCAAAAGCAATATGTATTTTTTTCGGTTAAACATTAAAAACGGGGCATTCAGAAGGGCGAATATGTTAGTTAGAAAATATAAGCACACAACTGCTTCGATCAGGATTCAGTAAAAAAAAAAAAAACAACAAAACAAAACAAAAAAACATAATTAACTTAATTATTAAGATTAAATACATGTAAATATATTTATAAAATATTTTGGAAAAATGTTCTTATTAAGAGAGAACAAGTTCTTACATCCCATAGGAGCTTTATGATATAAAAGTAATTTTAATAAGAATTAGCTCACATATAAGGAGCTCCTAACTGGCAAGATTAGCTAAGATATTTTACAGCACAAAAAATTGTTTAGAAAAATTAAATTTGTATCAATTGTGACCATAACAGTAATACAATAAAGTGATCCGATCCTTCTGGGTTCGACTTATGTTGCGCTTTTTTCAAAAAGACAAAAAGCGCAAAGTTGATCAAGTATATATCTATATATACGTGATGGCGTCAAAGATGTCTCCTCACATAAGCCTATAAGAATATATGAATCAAAAATCCATTCCAAAGTCGTACCAATAAAAAAACAGCGTGCATTTTGGTAAAATACTCGTATCTAGGTTTTTGTTTAACTATAAAATACAAATACAAATACAAACTACATGCCTAAATGCGAAGCAGTTGCGCAAAAAGATATATACATATATATGTATGTGTAAAGCTAATGGATAGTGCAAGATTTATCAGATTTATAATTTTGCATTGATGAAGGCACATGGTTAAATGCCACATCAGTGTCGCAGCAGACAGCCCAGGCTGACGGCCAGGCTGAGGATTGTGACCAGGCCAAAGCCGGAGGCAGCTAACGCACGGCCGCCATTGCAGCCCTCCTCGCTGCACGTGCAGATGGTTTGCTTGTAGCCCTCGTTGTCCGCCGTAAAGCAGGCGTTATGGGATTTCTCTTGGATCCAGCCGCAGCTGCGCTCGATGCGATGCTCATGGTTCACCTCCAGTTTGATGATCGTTTTGCGGCAAAACGCCTCCTGCTCCCCCTTGGGTGTGCAGTCCCGCAGATATTGATCATCGCGTTGGGCACGCGGCGTTTTCACCACCAAACTGGCGCAGTCCTCATTGTCGTGGGAGTTGCACTGATGACAGCGCAGGCCCGAAACTGCATAAAGGAGTATAAAAAGGAGGATGAGTGTGTGTATACCCAAACAATAATAATCTAACATATATTACCCGGCTTTGAGGTCTTGACATTAAGAAATTAGCTCATAAAATAAATACCAATAACAAATAATAAAAATTATAATAAAAATCATTTTTTTGGATGGATTTTATTTCAATGTAAATCATATTAAAATTTTCAATTTAAGATTAGCTTTTAAAATATAACAAAATTTAGATTTAAAATTTTCTCTAATTTTCTAACCAAAGACGTGTTCATAAATTCTTTGAAAATATATTTAAAATCGATTGGAAAACTATACCTTTACCGAACCAAGCCCTATTTTGACCCAGATATCGTGTAATTTATGAAGTGGGCAATATAATCCTCAAATTCTGACAAAAGTTTTCCACAAAAGTTTCGCACTTGCGCTTGAAATTTTCTAAATAGCGTGAAATAACAAGTAACAAAATAAAATCCAGATTTCTTATTTTTAACGGTTTGAGCAGTCAGTCAGTCGAAACAAACAGTCTAATATATATGGATGCATTTAGAAGTATTAGATTGGAGAAGCAATTTGTCAGCGGCACTTCAACATATCTGCATATGTAGACCTTTCAAATGGCATTCCAAATCTACGGACCGACAGCGGACCGTGCGCCCTTTTCACCAGGCAGACATTTTGACAGCAAATTATTTTATTAGCCTGCCAAATAACTGAACTAACTGACTGACTAACTGACTGCACCCCCGACTGATCCCCAACCCCGCCCTTCACAATACAAACTGAGACTCTGCAGTTGGCTAAATAATTGCATGTCAACTACGAGCACTTCTTGTTCGGTTTCTTATTCTGTTGCCACCAGTTCTGACACGCGAACAGCACAAGAGCTTGAGGTCCCACGACTTTTAAAGTATAACCAGCCCTTAGCTACCCTTACAAGATTTTAAATAAACAGATTTAAATTGTTTTTAAAATCGCGAATAAAACAGTTGTAAATTTTCTCTCCCACACTCTTTCTCTCTCTCTCACTGTCTTTCTTTCAATGTCTCTCTCTCTCTCTCTCTCTCTCTCTCACTTTCTATCTTCACTCTCAATTATTATTTTTGTTTTCTGGTTTAACACAGGTTTAACACAAATCGATAATAATTAAAGAAAACTTTTGATTTTGTATTTTATCACTTAGTTTAATTTAATGGAAATCAGTCCAATTTTTATCTAACGTTGTTTTTCAATTAACCCATTTTGAAAATTTCACTTTCTCGCCTTTTCGTAAATTTTAGGCTGAAGATCTAAGCAAATATGCCCCGATGCCAGGTTAGTTAACAGACTTTACTATTAGACGAATGCAGTTGGACTGGGCGTATGCGCAATTTTTTGTTGCTCCTTACTTTGTTGGTAATATGAAATAGCTAGCTTCTGGATTTTTTTTATTTCGCCTTTTGTAATTAAACCGAATGCGACGCTTATAAAAACCAGTTGCCATAAAACAAACAAAAATACAAATACATTTTGGCATTTGGATATACGATTTGAAATATGAGATGGCAGATAAGAAATCTGACATTTGAATTTTACACTCGCTGCATATGTATGTGGCTTGCGGTCAGAATAAACTTGAACTTGTAGCTCAGTGTTGTAACCGAACACTTGACATTTCTACGCTAATGAAAACCCTATGAGTGCCTAGGCATATCATATATTTATATATACTTAAATACATAAATATATGTATACATAACAAAATATATCCAAGTTTGCCCATCTGATTAACACTAAAGTAGCTTCAATAATTTAACGTATTTATTTTTTGTCTGCGTTGCATTGTCGGGAACCCTAAACAACTGTGTGGGAGAAGTTACATTTAAGTGGTTCCCAGCTGGTACAAAGAATGATTTCAAGTGCAGCTGCGTATGCAAAAAGTGAGTTCAATTGAGTGTCATTAAGACCCTACTCAAATATATATATGTATACATGTATACCCGCCTTATCACTTTTCTTTTCATTTACTTATATTATTATATACAACCATGATTCCACATGTTCCACCCAAGGAAGAGAATTTTCCTAACATGTCAATGAAATTGCACAACGATTTTATAATCGGATAAAAACGAAAAAATGCGCTAAATTCATTTATTTTTCGCTCATTAAGCTGTTGAAGCTGTTGCCTCCTGTTAAAGATGTCTATGGAAAAAGAGTATCTGGCAGTTCGCGATGGCTGTCTCTAACTTATATCAAATTTCATCGGTAATTTCAACAGTAAACCGATAACACCTGCCAGTCTTCCTACTTATTTATTTATTTTTTGTTGAATATGCCCCAAATGGTATTAGGTGTATTTGGCTATCGTATTTGGCTCGTAATTTAATTTGACTCCAAAGCCGAAAATCAATTGCTTTGACTGGTCGCCCGACTGAACAATTTCCGCCCGCTTCCCTCGCAGCAGCCCCCTCCGAACGAGCGAAAAGTGCTGCTATTGGCATTAAGTTCCACATCAGCGCGTACAAATATATTGAATTGCCAGTTCAAAAGCAATTTGTGAGCTGTTTTGCTAAATCAATTGGCTGATTCTATGCGTTTTAATTTAATTAACTAATTAAGACTCAGCCACTGTTAGATGTACGCCTAACTATGCGCATTTATCGCCTAATCAACATTGTCCAACAGCTGTCTGAACATTCATTATAAATACCATGCTATATATCTACAACAAATAATGAATGATTGACTGACTGACTGATTGGCTGACTGACGGACTGACGGACTGAACGGACTGATGAACGTGCAGCCCAAATCGTAATATCTAAGTAGCTAAATCTTTCACAGTAGTTACGTTTAACTTTTTTGTAATCCAAGCAATTAACTTATTTTTATTTGCAAAGATTGATAAATTTTGTGGGCAGAAGTAAAATTTTGGAGCGATCGGCTTTGATGCTATTTTAAAATCTAATCGTAATAAAATATTGAAAATTTATTTCAGCGAATTCGAAAAATGTAATCCAACATTTGAAAAATAGGCAAAATCATTAGACTTAAAATTATTTTTTAACACATCCAAAAAATAAAATCACAAGTAATAAAAAAATATGGGGCCCGACCAAAGCCGAGTAATACCTGCCAGTACCTTACATACACATGTTTGTACATTACATCCTATTTACATCGTACAAAGCATTTACCTGATAAGAGATTCGCTATTAAAGCGATTAACACGATGTAGGCGAGAGTCGTTGACATTTTTTTATTTTGTGTGTGTGGCTTGTGAGTTCTCCAGCGGTTTCTTCTGATCTGCTCAGGAATACGTTGTATCTGCTACGGGATGCTTATGGCAACAGTCTCTGGTATAATCTTGTCTCAGTTAAGTCAATTACTTTATGGTTTGATTATCTAATGAAATGTAAAAAACAGAAAAGCAGGTGAGAAATTGTAAGTGTATTAACCAGTGTGCTCGAGTAAAGGATACCCTGTACACCAGCTTGCCAAACTGCTGCAATTAACTGAGATCAACGCAGACCTGATTCAACTGCTAATGCTGATCAAGATTATATATCAAAATATAATCTGAATAACACTTTTTTCCATAGAAGAAAGAAAATATCTACACTGAATTAAACTTTACTTTTTGTTAAGTATCAAAGGAAAAATTGCCCACATATACAAATTAGCCTATCAAATACATTTGCACAGCTCTATTATACCCTCTCTATTATTCAGTTTTAATGGGTAGAGCGTATAATTAACTACGAGTACTTATTTTGCTATCTAGTTTTTAGCTCTTCGTCTAAGAGTTGATTAGCACAAAATGTTTAGCATTTAAATTAACATGGATTTATTGACTTAAGAGCGCTTTGATTGTTTTCAAATATTCTCTTATACACCTTTTAAGAAATTTTTTTAAGATTTTTTTTTTGCACATAACAACATATTTTAAAATACTCTTCTCAGTCGATAAATTAAAATATGAGTAGAAATATATATTTTTAAATGTATGTATTGTTTATAGCACAATTTATAGACTCACAAAATTCTTGCAATATATTTTAAAGACGAACTTTGAACAAAGCCGAAGCGGACAACTTGACGCGCGCAACGTCGAGATGAATCTGAAAACTTGCGTTGAATTTTTCAAAACAGATTGATTTGGAAAACGCGTATGTGAACTCAGAAGAAGAATGAAAGCAGAGAGAGAGAGAGAGAGAGAGAGAGAGAGCAGCTGAGTTAAGGCTTGTGTGTGTGTGCGTAAGAGAGGCGACATTGACTGCCCAGCAGCATCAACCTCAACAAGAGGTGAAGTGCGGAGGAATTGGGAGAGGACAAGCTGTCTTTCGAAAGAAGCTCTGGAAAAACTTCCGTCACTTGATCGCCGCTGCAGGGTCGTCGTGCACGGCGGGTGGAGCAGCTGGGGGGTGGGGTGAGGTTTCCGCAGAGCTTGCATTGATAACGCATTGAGTGTGCTGCACGCTAATGAATTAGTCTCTTAACCAAAATTAAGCGCTTATTCTAAATGAGAGCCGCTTTCAACCGGTATATAAGCAACAAACTATGACGTCACCATCAAAGCCAAGACTCGACGCTTTTAAATTCTTAACTATTTCACTACAGTTTACACGTGCCAAACTCGTTTTTTTATACCCTCGCAAAATATATTCGCTTTCTTTCAGAAAATCTGTTGCGATTTAAACAATTCTCTCAGTTTTGAAGTTAGCCTGGTGAAACTTGACTGCAAGACGGATCGGATCACTATATCATATAACTGCCATAGAAACTATCGATCGAATATTATATTTATGTATGTTTAAAAGCACTTGTATATTCTATAAAATATCTTGATGAAATTTTACTGTTACGAGCTTCATAATGCTTTTAATATTTAATCTAAGCCTCATTAATGTCGAAGTACTATATCATATTGCTACTATGGGAATAGTGTGCTGAAAATTGGATATTATCATTTTTCGTTTTTTAAAATAACTACGTAATCACATTTGGCAAGCACCAGCAAGCAAAATATAATGATCATCAGACTACTTTAAGATATAGCTTCAAAAGAAAAATTCGGTCTAAAGCTATGTTTCTATAAAAAAAACTTTTTTATATTCTTAGACATTTTCTTACCAAAGTCTTACTTTGTAACTAACTTAAAGGAAAAATCTCTTTAAAAATATTATTTAAGAACAATCTGCAGGAAATTAAGTTTTTGTTGTTCTCATATTGACAACATGGCTGGAGAGAGAGTATTTAAACTTCGGCAATCCCAAGAAAAGACTTTTTTCTTGTTTTTGTAGAATATCAAGAACACGTTGATTTGTTTTGGTGCTATTGGCTGTATATGTTATATTGAATGTTGTTGTTGTTGCGTTCGTTTGTTGTTGTCTTTGTGCTTTATAAACGATTTAGGTTGTCCGGTGATAGGCGAACGCACAACTAAACAGTTGTCTTATCAGTGGCTATTTAGTTAAAACTGGTATACGGCTACCAAAACTCAACCACTTTGGTTTCATCCAGCCCAGTATCTGGGCTTACACAGCCCAAAGTGTACAACGAGTAAAGCCGAGCAGCTTATCAAGCGCTATTCAAGGCATTTTGGGTTTTGATTTTGTTTTAGATTTTCGAATTTCGATTCATCAGCGCTTTGTATGTATTCACATTTATATGTATACGTATATATATATATGTCATGTAGCTGCATTGTTTTCTTAATGTAATTAAGCGACAATTTCTGCAAACCTAATTGAAATTATTGCGCTGATTTGTTGAAGTGAACACGAAAGTACGCCAATTCGACAGTTGCCAAAGGCAGTCGTCGGTTTTAGCTGGTTTCAAGCGGTTCTTGGTCAAGTCTCTTGGTGTTAACAAAGGCTTTCCAGTGGCGTGTTATTAAACAAAAGTTTTGTTACAAAATAACATGGCAAGCAAGCCCAAACAATGCCCGAGCATTATACATTTTATTTTTGCTCCATCTCATTAAAGCGAAAATAAAGCATTATAAGAGAAGCCAGATCTTCAGGTCCATTTCAAATGCGTGATTTGAAAACTTATTATTATAGGTATCAAAATTATAAATAATAATTTATAAATCAAAAATATTTACTGAGAACCCTTAAATTTGTTTATAAGAATGTGTATTTAATAATTATTTTTGTTGCCAGTATTGAAGCTATTATTTATTTTTACTATTCAAAACAAAATAATAATTACAAAGAATGCTTCTTTTAGATTCATTTGTCTAAAATCGAAAGTTATTTTTAAAACACAATTTACTTTGATAAAAATCGTAAATTTATTATTATTATAATTATAATTGTTATTTTTATAGAATATAATTAAAAACGACCTAACTCACAAATAGCATTAGCTACCATGGCTTTTGGTTTTTTTTTATACACATAAATTTTTAAAGCACTCACTAATATATGTCTTATTATATATCTTCGAAAAATATTTTATTCGATTTCTTGTATTGCAAATCTGTGGTATATTTCGTGACAGGCTCAGAAAGAACTGAATGCCATTTGGCTCAAACAAATTCTCTAAAACAGAACATTCTGAATTTGTCAGCATTTTGTAACTTGAACTGCCTCGCGCTTAAACAGCTGATCATTCAGATTCACGAACACAATCAACAGTTGTCGAGAATTCGCATTGCCTGTGTGTGTATGTGTGAGCACACGCGTTAACTGGAGCTGAAACACAAATGTATGTGCATATGTATCTGCGTTTGTATATGTGCATCAACAAATTATTGTTTGCTAAAACCGGTTTGGTTTGATTTGATTTAGTGTCTGCGCGCCCGTCTCACAGTCGCCACCCCCTGCTTCTAATCCCCCCGTCCCCCTCTGCCCATAAATTCTGCGTGACGCAACGCTTTGAAGATTAATTGCAAAAATTGTGCCGTCGCCGTAGACGGTGCTTTGCATTAATACCCAACAATAATATATATCCCAAAAACAACAGCAACAAGCTTTTGTTCATGGGTTCATTGAGCTGCCCAAAACAAGGGGAATTTTGTGGGCTATTCAAAAAGTACCAGAATTTCCTGGTTTTGCTGTCTGCGCAAAGCTTTTAGTTGATAACACAACACAACGCAAGCGTGCAGCTTAAAAGCTCTGAGCTTTAAGCTGATGCTGTCAAACGCTGCGTATGCTTAATGCGTGAAATTGAAACAATTTGTTTGTCGGCATTTTGATTAGGCGTACTTTAACCCTAGAGTTGCCAGAACTATTTATAGACAGCATCGCTAAATGAAAGTGGTAATGACATCAATTGAAGAGCGTCAAAGCTGGGCAGACTGTTAAGTGAGTGGAAGCGAGAAGCTAGCCCAAAAGGGCAAGGCACTGCGAAGGCCTGAGTATGTGTGTGTGTGTGTCTATGTCTGTGTGTGTGTGTGTGTGTGTGTGTGTGTGTGTGTGTGTGTGTGTGTGTGTGTATGTGTCTGGGCTTAAGATCGAGATTGAGACTTGGATGGAAATTGGAATTGGGAGAGGTCTGCAATTTTTGCGCTGATTGAGGCACAAAAGCGACGCACAATCGCAAATAAAATATATACACATATAAATAAAATAAAAAAAAAACACATAACAGAGAAAAAAGTAACTTAACTCAATTGGGCAGCGACTCGAACGACTTGGTGAGTTGATAGGCAAAGGAAACTTACGATTAAGCTTAATTAATATGTTGGGCAAATTTGTGCCACCAGTGAATACTGGAACTACTTAAACATTCACAAAGCGCACTCAGTTTCACGTGTGACTTGTTATTAAATGTCTCAGCTTCTAATCTAGTGTCGCTAAGGGTTAAGAATAGCATAGAGCCAAGTGGACTTATGCTTAATTGCCATTTAATTGCTTGATTTGCATACAACTTTTGAGCCATCGAGCTGATTTAGACAAAAAATACATATATGTGTACAGTGCTCACTCGGTAATTGGAACTTTAGCTAAATACATTGTTAGGTATTCAATTTTAAATATATATTTTCTAGATTTTTTAATCATTTAGTGTTTAAGATAAATATTTTTTAAAATTTTGTAACAAAGGCTATTCTGTTTAATGCTTGAAATTCTAAATTCTAAAAATAGTTTGGCATTCCACACATTACACTTAAAGCTCCAGCTTCTTTGTTATTAAAAATAAATTTTTTTCAAATAATATAATAATAATTGTGAAAAAAAAATAAATTTAAAAATATTGTGTTTTGAAAATTGTTGCAGCAGAATGTTTTTTAATTGCTGCACAGCCTGGCCAACCTGTGTGGCAACGCCTTGAAGGCTCCTGGCGAGAGCGCAAGGACTCCAATACAGCAAAGTTGCTCATATACGCTCTCAAAAGCTCGAGCGAAAGCTTGCCGGGCATTAGCCGCTGGATGGGCTGTGAGTTCGACTGCGACTGCGACTGTGGTTGTGGCTGTGGCTGTGACTGTGGCCTGTGAATATCTGACCGAGTGTTCATCTGCTCATTCGTGCCACATTTCTCGTGCAAGCTGCGTCTTCAGTTCCAGTCGCTTGTTGTCGCTGTGACGTTCTCGTTCTGTCACCGTGCGCCGTTTTCGCTTGCAAAGAGTGCTGGAAAAAAATCCAAAAAAAAAAAAAAACAATACACAACAGATAACAGCCGAAACGGAGGTCTCTCAAGTGCGCTGCATACCGAAAATCTCATCAAAAAAGAAGCAAAAGCAACCAAAAACATATATCAAGCAAAACATTGCTAAATTTCTATAGAAAAATTAATAAATTTAAAAGCGTATCGCGAGTGTTTCAAGTCGCCTAAACAGTAAATTTATATTATCCAATTGAAATAAAAATGCAGTACATCTATGTGATTAGCGCGCTAATTTTGGCAATTGCCGTGCAGCAAGGTAAAGCATAGCAAAAATAGAATTAAAGCACCCTCCACACAATTTCCATTTCAAGCTCAAAAAAAAACGGAAATTTGCCTGTACGGTTTTACGATTACATAATGCGTACGGTCGAACGAAAGTAGCATGGGACGAAGTGGAAGTCGGAGCGGGCACGGGGTGTTGCACAAACGCAGAGTCTGAGTAAAAGAGAGAGAGCTAGAAAGCAAAAGAGAGAGAGAGAGTGCTTGTGAGTAAGAGAGAGTGTGAGAGAAAGCACTTTGCGACGCCTTGCCGCCGCCTTGGGAGCCGGTCGCAATGGCGCCTTTTTGTCCATCTTTCGAGCACAGTTAACCCAGCTGGCAGCCTGACAATTGCAGTTTTATGAAGGCATTTTTCCCAGTTGAGCTAAACTTTAGCCCAGACGACATCATTTCTGACTTGGCTCATATGCAAGCTCGCTTGGGCGTAAAAGTTCAATTTCAGTTTTCCTATCTTGCTAAGGATAAAAGCAAACTCTCTGGTAGATAGTTTTTACAGTTATTTACATATGCATTGATACCTTTCCCTAATTTTATGAGTTCTCATGTTAATGATTAGGAAAAATAAAAGATTTAAAATATTTCCACCTTAGTAAAAAAAATTTATGTTCTTTATTTATGACAATTATTTAAAATAATAATAATAAAATAATAATAATTTATTTTGCTTTCATTTTCTTTTTAAATAAAATTTTCTTTTGTTTTTTCTTATTTTTTCAACTACTTGTTCGCTTTAGGGCAATTTTTATGTACCTAAAAAATGTTGTTGTACAATACCGATAAATAAATAATTCCTGGATAACGCCTTTATCCACCCAAGACATTTGCAGAGCTATCACTGTAGTGTTGGTTCTTCCCATACTTAATATCTTATTATCTTTAGCTCATTATCGCATTTTACACTTAGCTCAAATGTGAAATCTAACCAAGCACATCTCAATATGCCTTTTGCTTCCTGTCCTTAACTGGGTGAATAGTGTGTGTGTGTGTGTGCGTCAATATGTGTATGTGTATGGAAACGCAGGACATGCGCACTCACGCGCTCTATATGCCCTGACAGTCACTCGGTTAGCAGGCCTGGGTTCAATTGCAACAAGACACTACAACCCCACCCCAGCCCCCACTCACAAGGCATACCCCCAACCACCTTCAAGTCGCCAAATTGACGCACTTATATAAAAAAATCCATTTTAATAACTCTGCGGGTTTGAGTAAGAAACAGAAATACATAGATACTACACATATACGATAAATATATTTTTATCTCTAACAATTTACAGCAAAAACAATCAATGCAAATTCTCGCCATTTATTGGCTGCAATCAAATGTTTAAACGATTTTTTATCGTTTATCTGAGCATGAACAATATAAATGATACACATATGGAAAAAGCTCCAAGATATTATTATATTTAAAATAAGGAATAATAAAAATAAGGCAAGCAGATATAATTCCATTATATAGATAATAATCTAAATAATTTACTTGCCTAATTGTATTAGTCCTTATATATATTATTATTATTCCTTATAGATATAATTCTATTATATAGATAATAATCTAATTTTTATTATTCCTTATTTCTATTAACTGGATAAGATCAATAAAAGTTTTACTTAAAATGTAAGGAGGGAAGATTGTCACTAGTAGTAGTACAGTGAGCACTGACATATTTGCCGCGCTTTGTGTTATAAATTGTTTTTTTACAAAAAAAAAAAAAACTATCTTATGTAAATACTTATATTCTATTATACTATATACAATCATACAATACTATATTTTAAATATTATCAATTCTAAAAACCAAATTTTCAACACTTTAATATAGAAAACAATCTCAATCTTAATAGTTTGCATTCTTATATATATTATATATATATTAAAAAAAAAAAATAATAATTATAATTTCTAGAATTTTTAATTTCCGACCACTGTAGTAAATCCTATTATCTTTTTGTACATATATACTGGGTATCCTTAGTCTACTGTCTGTCAACTTAAGCTGTGTTTTGTTATTTTCTTAATATTTTTTAACATAAATCATGAATAAAAGAAAAGAAGGTAGCAAATAAGTAAATCTTTATCAGCAACTTTTGATTCTGGTAAAGCCAATCTACGATATTACTTCGAATATAGAGTTCACCTCCTAAAGTACATTCTTCTTACTGTTATGCCAGATTCATATGTTGAAGACTCTAAAAAGTAACTCAGGAGCCATTGCTCCAACCACATACATTGGGTGTGTTGGGGTACATTGTCTTACATTTTGCCCATTGTTCGTCGGACCACTTTGAAAAGAAAAAAGAGTATAAAAAAAAAAAAACAAAAACAATGCCTTACAACACTTTTGTCTGACTTATGCAACCTACATTTGGGGTTGCGGAGAGGAGAGTACGACAAATTATACACTTACAACTAGCGACGAGTTATTGAAATCCATTAACACAGAGCCACAAGCTGATGAAGCTGACGGAGATTGGTTCTAATTAGCGACTGGCTCTCAAGAACCCAAGCGAGCAGACACTAATGGAGGCGTCGCCAGCGTCGTCTGCCATCCCAGGCTATCATTGGGCTTGCAATGTGCCATTTTTGGCACAGTGTGACGCCAAGCGCATCACAATTGCATAATATAAAGCGGGCAGCGAGCAGCGAGCAGCGGGACCATATGCAAGTACATATGTATATGTTGTATATTATGTATGTGCCATATGCGTATTGGATAAAATTAAATAATGCGAAATCTCGTGTTGCGCACGACCTTAAATTCAATTTAGCTCTGTCAACGTCTCAAATCTCAATTCCAGCTTAATGCAACGTCTTATATTTGTTTACACTTTTCTTATTTTAATTTTTTTTTTTTTTTTGTTAAACAATTAAGGTTAAGCGTTTGCGAGTGGTTTAACTTGGGTATTTTCCTATATACTTATGTAAATGGAAATGTTTTCTAATTGTCAATAACTGGATGCAGTGTGTTATTGTGACGTCACATAACGGCAGGATTAACTATGACAGCCAAGACTAAAAGCCCAAAAACAAATGTCAGTGGTTTGGTTCACGGTTCGAGCCAATCACACATTTAGGTTCAGTTTGTGAAACTGGTTTTGTTTCGAATTGATTTTAAAATTCTTTACATATTTTTATTTTAAAAGCAGAACTCGGTGTTAAATATTTTAATATTTTAGGAAAAATTTTCATGACTTCTAAATAATAAAAAAATATATATATATCAAAAATTTTCTATGTATAAAAAAGGGTCAATATGGAATCAATATTTCATAATCAAAATTGCTTTTAAAAAAATTTAGGCGGAAATTACAAAATTTTGTCATTTGCTTGAATCAAGATTCACTGTAGCAAAAAAAAAAATATTTGTATAAAATGTTTTAAAAAATTTGTTTATGCTAAATCATTTTTTCTTTAAGAAATATATTTTGATCAGTTTATGTTAGGGTTTGTGTTTTTATTTATTTTTTTATTTTATTTTTTTTTCTACTGATCTGGTATATTTCGACTTTAAACCAGGTTCCATTTAACATCATTTTACTGCCTAGGTGCGACACAAATTATTAATGCAATATTATGAATACTCTTTCCTTTGCAGGCGTTGCCATCAAGTGTTTTGTGTGCAACAGCCATAAAGACGCCAACTGTGCGCTGGATATACCGCCAGATAATTTGCTAAAGGACTGCCAGGAGGATTATTCGACGCGCGGCAAGGGCATACCCAGCTTTTGTCGCAAGATCACGCAGATCATTGAGTTCTCTGTGAACAGCCGTGAGTAGCTTAGGGCAAATGCTCCCCACCTTAGATCAAACATTGATAAGATACAAATAATAAAATTTTTTTTTGCAGTGCCGCCAGATAGCCGTGTGATACGCACCTGCGGTTTCCATAACCAAACATCGACCAATTATTGCTATAGCCGTGCCGGCTTTGGTGGCCGACAGGTGGTCTGCTCCTGTGATACGGACAATTGCAATGGCGCCGCTGCGCTGAGCGGTGTCTCCGGACTCGGCCTGTTAGCCTCAGTGGGTCTCCTATTGGGCGCCTGCAAGTGGTTGCATCGTTAAACGCCAACCGAATCAGGTTGGGCGCCGCTTCAGTTGTTTTTATTATTTATGATTATGTTTTTTTCCAACAATTCGCACAAAACATTGCTTGTTTTTCTGTTGAACCCTTGAGTTCTGGGCATTTCCCATCCGTCTCAGCAGGTTTGCAGCCAAAAAAAAAAATCTCAAAACTCAGCGCCCCCAGTTGCTATAGTCTCTGGTAAGCACACAATCCGGAGCACAAAAACACAAGAACCCCATCTAATCAGAACTTTCTTGCAGCTCAGTTCCAGCAAATAAAATTTTTTTAAAATATTTAAATGTCCTACGGCAAAAGCTTTATGAAAAAAATATTTGAACACTCTTTGATTGTATATAAAAAGAAAAATTAAAAAATTTAAAGCGACGCAACGCAACAATTGGCCAATAAAATCATATTAAATATAATTCAAATTCTGAAACTAAAGTATTAAAAAAATAATTAAATAAATTTAAAAAAAAAACCTACCGCAGTTAATAAAAAAAAGTATTCAAAGCCCCCCTATAAAAAGGATTAATTATAAAAATTTAAAATTGTTGTAACTAAGGCTAAAAATATTTAAAAAACAAAAAAAAAACTTAGTAGTACCTACATATAAAATAAATGTTAACACTTTTTGTCTGAGTTTTCCTTTTTTATTTTCATAAGAAATTTTTCTAAAAAAAAAAGAAGACAGAGCTAAACAAAAAGTATCTAAAAAAAACAGCCAAGAGTGCTAAATAATTGCAAAAATATAAAAATGGACTAGTCTAATTGAAATAATGAAAACTATAAGAAAACAAAAAAGAGACCATATGAATGTCAACAAAATAAATTGCCGCCAGTTTCCGCTCCCAAAATCTTCTAGACTAAGTAAGCCCGCTTTAAGGACACAGCCAAAAGGCCAAGCGATAATCACGCCCCAGACATTGCACTCAATTAAAAAACACTCGTTGTAACCAACTGCCAAACCAAAAAAAAACTTTTGAACATAAAACCATCTAACGCATAGAAGAGTGCTACAAATGGAACTCAGGCGCACGCAGAAGAATCGGAAGGAAAGCTATGTCCATACGCTGTAGAATGAATACGAATTAAATCGTTGTAGAAAAACCAAAGCCACAAATTTTAGTTGAAATTGTAAGCCACATTCGCAAGACAAGTTTATAGAGACAAGTTTTTAGTTAAGAAACTCCTCTTAAATGCAATAAAATTTTAAAATGTTTAAACGAAAAACAATAAATATTAATAAAAAAAAAATATATATATATATAAATATATATATTTTAATTTCTTTCTATTGTTATGAGCGAAATATAAACTAGCCCTGGAAAATAACTTAAATCATTAAATTGTATTCTCGATACTTTTATCTTAGCGTGAACAACTTTCTACGATACGATTACATGAACAGTTGCAGTCGGGTGCAACCGACTGCTCAATACTCTGCTCACAATTAACAGCTAAAGACAAGTTCTTGTTAATAGTGCTTAAACCCTAAAACTGTAGTCCGAAGGCTGTTTTAATTGTGATTTAAGGAAATTTCTACTTTGGCAGTTTGTAAAGAAGCATCTTTACGGCTTGAACATTAAAGGTCATTGGTAATCTGCCCGCCAAATTGGTTGAATCTAGCTCTTACACGATGAAAATATAAATTCATATAAGCCGACAAACGGACAGCAAGACAAACCGAATACACTCTTCTTGGCTTTGTGAACAGAGTATAATAAAAGTGATTTGACATTAGGCTACCCTAACTTGAGGCGTTGGCAGTGCATGAATGTGCCAGATCCACTTATTCATATGCTCCACTTCAGATACCTAAGCGTCCGCATGCACCACACGCTTCAGCGCCAGGTAGCAGCGCTTGCTGGCGAGCTCGTGGTAACCAACTGGGCCACGTTCGCAGTCGGCGCAGACCAGGAACTTGCGCCCGTCAACGGTGTGCGAGAAGCCAATATTCTCGAATGTCATCATGTCCTCGACCAGCCAGAAATGATGCAGCGTCTCCGTGTTGAGCGTATCGGCTTTACTGTCCTTCTTCTGCACCATCTGCGGCACGTCTATCTAGGGAATAGTGGTTTTTTTTGATCAGGCAAATAGTTAGTCATTCTCCATTTGCTGGACGCGTTGCTTACTTCCTGTTCATAGTATCTGCCCTCCTTTGCTTTCAGCATCAGACTGTTGCAAAATTGACAGCGCACATTTGTCTTATTCTTATTATCTGCTATTTGCTCTGTGAAATTAGTTTCCTCTGTCATTTTTGATAGCTTTTATTTGGATTATTTTTGTTTTCTGGATAATACCAATACTTCTTCTTCTTCCAGTGAACAAAACAGCAACGATAACATTTAACATTTTCACTACTGCTATTAACAGCGACTGTTAAAAGTTTATGGTAGCAATTACCAGCCATACTCGGTCGTTTGAGCGATAAATTTAGTTTAATAAGATACAAATTCCTTTAAAGCTTACTAGTTGCCTATTTTAAAAGAAAAACACAATAACACAAATGTTTTGCCGGTCAGCTGTGCAAATCACATGTTATATCGATTCACATTACATTCACAATGGCAATAAACTATCGATAATAGCACACGATAATTTAACTTTCCTCTCGTTCTTTGAAGAAAAAGCAAACTGTATTGCCGCCACACAAACATTTTAAAATTTTAAATAACGAAATTTTTTCTAAATGATATGAGTTAATATTTGATGGCAATGACAATGTTATATACTTGTTGTGCATTTAAAGAAATATAAAAAACTCATACAAAGCGAATATTAAAATAAGCACGTTTTATTAACTTGATTTTGAATTTGCAAAAAGTCGTTACGGCATGTACGTGCGTGCGCCGATAAATCGTGTCTGACATTCAAAAGACAAAAGACAAATTAGACATTAACAACATTTTAGCGTTGACAAATACATCAATTTTTAATTTGATATTGAATTTATTTAATTATTTCTTAGTTTTGCGTGTATATAAGAAGGCATTACAGAGATAATCATTGATCCAATCGATTTAGTGCAATCGTGCCCGGGCCGATATTTGCACACATCCTACCTATCGCGAATATGTACGTTGCGCCGTCGCTTTCGAGTCGTTGCTGCTTCTGTTGTTGCTCGTTGCTTGAATTCCGTTCGGCTTGACTTGCAGGTAAGCATTGCTTTCAGCAATATATACCGTTGAAAAATTGCTTTGTGGCTTTGGCTAAACGTGTGCTCCGTGAGAAATGAGAATTGACAGATGCCTGCGCAGCCCTTTGCCAAAGTGACAAAGTACAGTTCGATAGAAAGCTTGTGAAAACATCTGGCAAAAAGCTAACCTAAAAATTTGTTCTCTTTTTTGCTTTTTGCAAATTTGTGCAGCTGATTTTTTTTTTGATTGTGTTGGTGAGCGAACGGCACCATGAATAGCGGCTTCAATGGACCCGTCTTCCATATGCCCGCAATGGCCGTGGAGTCGCTATGCCAGCAGTCCATGTATCAGCAGCACACCTACGTGGATCGGACTCGCATGGCCGTAACAGATGTTTTCGTGCAGGAGCACGTCTCGCAGAGCTCCTGGTCGGTGAGCGCACCGCCGATGCCGATGCGTGCGCCCGTATTCATACAAACGGGACGGGGACCGTTTATTGGTGGCAATTCGGTACCGGCACCACCGCCACCACAGCCGCCACATCCATCGATGCACGGCCGTTTCACGTATATGTCCATGCCGGGCGTTCAGTATTATGCCACCAGCTCGGGTAAGTTCACGCTAACGGATTTTGGCGACGTTTCTATTGATCGAACGTTGCAGCTTCAATGAATACGTACGGGCAAATGTATATGCAACACTCGACGGCATCGGCCAATGTGGGCGGCACGTACATGCCACAATATCATCCGACGCATACGACGCGTCCACATCGCCACAACACCAAGGATAACGCCTGCCAGACACGCACGTGCGTCAAGCGCAGCTGCGATGCGGCCACCCAAACGGATCACATTGGCGATGCACCGCCCATGATCAAGTACAAATATCAGATCAACACGAGCGACAGGTGAGTGCAGCAGATCGGAGGGGTCGGCTTCAGCTATAGATGCTGATGAGGGTAGGCGGGCATGCGAGTTGCAGACCTAAACAATTATGTTTGACTCCTTGAGAGCACTTTGGGAGATCGGAGAAGTGAAATCTTAAAAAACTCTTTAGGACAGTTGCTTGAAGTAGCATATCCGGATAGGTATCCCGGTCTGCTTCCATCGAAGTGCAGGAAAATCGCATAGGAGCTGTTGACTGTCTTCTCGCCATTCGCACAGCTGCGACAAAAGTCTATGCATGGGGGTAAACCTGCATCCTTTTGAGTGAGGGGCTGTCTCCATCGTCAGTGCAGGTGGAGAGCTCGATTCTGCTTCCAGGGGATTAGCAGCATTCTGTCATTTGTCATACCAATAATCCTCCCTAAACAATTTTTGCACATTGCTTGAGACCATTCAGCGGACTTAACGATAAAGAACCCTTTAGTAGCCAGTTTGCTAGACACTACACAGTGCTTATAAGTAGGGTATCTGGAAGGGTATACAAGTCTGTTTCCATCGATGTGAAGGACAGTCGCATAGGTGGTTTTGGATTTCTATGCATGGGGGTAAGCGTACATCCTTTTGAGTTATAGCCATACCTGAGTCCTGTGAAGTAAGTCCTCTTGGGGCTGTATCTATAGTATCTGAGTCATACGCCAAACACGCCCCGCTAATATCATCCACTCCTACGGGATTAACAGTTTTTAGTGGACTCCTTTTTTAAATTTCTCATGCCAATAATCTCCTCAATTCAAGCTCTTCTCTCTATATTTTTTTATTAGTAAGGAGTCGTCCAACAGCAGAAGCTCGATTGAAAGCTGCGGCTTCCCGTGCATACAGCAGGGCGATCGCCGCAATTCGGAGGTAACGCTGCCCATACAGCGTCTGCAGGATATAACGCGCATCGCGCTCAAGGGCAGCGACATAGCCGAACGGCTGGCGAATGCGCATCGTCAGCGTCCCTGTTTCAAGAAGATGGACACGCTGTGTGCCCGGCTCAAGCAGGATCTGTTGCGGCCGGATGGTGTGCTGCCCAACATCAATTCGCAGGGCATTGCCTGGGCGGTGAAGGATTTCATTTTTGTCTTTACGCGCATTGTCAACTCGTGGGTTATACTCAAGGGCTATGTGTACAATACGCCCGATGGCCTCAGCAAGATCAAGGATGAGCTGCCGGGTGGCTTTATGGCCGCCTTCGATATCTGGCAGGTTACCACGCTGACCCTGGTCGAGATGATCATCAAGTCGTTTGTCAATCTGGACGGCATGCTGCAGAAGCAGAAGAACAGCTTCTGCAAGCTGGACATTAGCAACAATTGCAACAGCAACAACAACAGCAACAACAACAACAACAGCAGCAACAACAACATCGGCAATAGCAACAACAACTGGAGCAGCAACGGCAACAGCAGCGACTCAAACTCCAGCAATAAAACGCTGAACGGCACCGATATACCCTTAACAGTGCCGGCACCAGTGCATCTGGCTCACGACAATGGGCGTGGTCCCAGCGCCTTTAGCACACCCTACAACAGCATGAAGAGCGCCAATAATGCCAATAGTGATAGCCACAGCCTGGCCAATAGCTTCAGTGAGCCGCCGACGCAGGCGGAGCCAACAGCCCAAGATACCCAGTCGAAATGTAGCGTCGATCTGAATTATTTGTATACCATGATCCAGGATTCGGAGGAGGCGCAGCGCTGTGTAAATGCCAATGGTACCTACCTGAAGACGGGCACCTATACGCCGCTTAAAAAGGATGCAAATACAATGGAACAAACAACAACGCCACCGCCAGCCCCAGCGCTATCAACACCAAATTTGACCAATATTTGGAGGAGCAACGCGCAGTCGGCCAACTCCTCTGGGAGCAACATACAAAATGCCAAACAGCAGGCACAGCAGCCATTCGAGCAGCTGAGAGCTGTGCTCAAGTGTCAGAACGCCAAACTGAAGACGACCCAGTGTCGTCACAACGATAGCAAACCCTATGCGACACCCGTAGCGCTTGTGGGTCGCGAGATGGCACGCAAGCTGTACGAGATGAGCAGCCGGATTATGCAACTGCACCACATCGATCGATTCTTCCAAAAGCAATTTACACGCAACTATGTGAGTTACTGTGTTCCATTGGGCAGCTATATATTTTTACTGTGCAACATTATTTTCTGCTCAGATCAGCTCCTATACAATATTTTAAAATTAAACCAACTGGCTGCTCACCATCGTTTTAAAATAGAATTCTTAAATAGCATTTGTGTTTGTACAATTGTATTTACCAAAAATCAAGTGTATACACTGAGCAAAAATAGGTAAGCTTCGGTTCCCGAGGTGATATTGGCGTAGAAATATCTTATTTTTGAAAGATCCTACTTTTTATACAAATAAATTCTACTACTTTAAGATACTTTTTCGATAGTTCTGAATAATAAAAAATAATAATAAAAGTATCTTTATAATTTTTAAACAACCATTTCAATCATCATTTTTCAAAATTTTAATATTAACATACTTATATAAAATGTAAATTTAATTTTTCCAATTTTCTAGACCCTTCAAAAACGTTAGTTTCAAAAATGTTTAAAAACAAAAGATAAAAATTACAATTTTTGTCTATGGCGCTTAAAAAAACAATTCCAATTTCTAAGCAACTTCAATTTTAAATTTGAATATTTCATATTTGCTCAAAGCGCTTTTTTATTTTAAGTTATATTCCCTACTTTGCCAATTTCTTCGTAGCTTTTGCGCAAGTTTATTAGTTTATAAGTAAAAATTGAAAAAAAAAATATATAATATTAAATATTACTTAACAAAATATTATAATATAGCCGAGGACTCGAACCTGGATTCTAGTTGTTTAGTTGTGCGAATACTTAGCCCAGCCACCAAAGAATGCATATTCTGAAAAAAAACTAAAATTCTTCACATTATTTGTAACATATATTTTATATATTATATATTTGTGTTTTTGTTACCTAAATTAATTTGACATTGTTTGACTTTTTTCAGTACCCGTATTTCTTTGAGCGCTGCCACAACGAGTTCATTGATGTGCGCGCGATTATCCTGAAGTGCGAGAGCGCTACGTACCAGCATATTTATCAGGCTATACACGATATGAGACGCATCATATATTTGGTGCGCAACGATCTGAAGGTATTACTTGATAACACACATAAACTGGTACACACACAAGCACACACACACAAATTTCTACTGTTATCTTTTGCTGCGTTTTAGCTGCCGGACTGCGTATCCATGTCAAGGTATTAGTATGAGTTTGCATTTATATGGACTAATGTACTAATCACTGGTCTCATTGTGCACCAATCTCATATATTTAAAACACGATTAATATGTCTTAACCAGCATCAACTAACTAACTATAATCACGCATCAAGTGGCCGATTCTTAACTATTTTTGGTCAGACCCTTGCAGAAGGTTAACTTTGATCCCATATCATTTATCCACTTATTCCTGGGACTGACCTGAGTCAATATAAACCTGTCCGCTTTCTGTCTGCTATTTTTAAGATATCTTAATGGAACTAGGCATATAAAGTCGGCTGGATAGGGCCACATAATATATAGCTTACATAGGATCCGTTTTTCGTTTTTGAAGATATTTTTAACAAGGCAAAAAATGACATTAATATGACAAATGGAACTACATAGCAATACTTTATAAATATAATATCGTTATTTCATCTGCAAGAGTCTTACAGTCTTTGGAAACCCAAAGACAAGTTATCTTTCTTTGTTATTTCAAAGAAGCAGTTAACTTATAATCATATTAATTCCAAGTTTTAATGCGCTTTAAACCCATTTCGATAGGATCATACCAACATGGATCTGCGCCTCTATACAGCTCTCTATGAACGCTCCATCAACGAGATGCTGGCCAAGCCGCCGTATCATCCACAGCAGTTTCAGCACATTACTGGCCAGCCAGGGGAGAAGCTTTTCAACTAGATATTTAAATTTAATTATTTAAATTCTTAATTTTTTTTTGTTATTATTTTACCAGTTTTGCGTCAATTGCAAAGATATTGTTAGTTAATTAACATTCAGAGCTTGTTTGTAACCAAAACATTGTTTAGACTAGACCAAATTGCAAATTGGTTTTAGTTTTTTTATTTGTTTATTTAAATATTATATTAAGCAAGCTAAAAGTTACATAATTAGCTTGCTTATTCGCAATACTATTCCTAGAATAATTAATTAAAGTCACATCATTTCATCGAAGAACTCGAGTTCTGAATGTAAATCTCAGCTGTAAGTTTGTGTGGATTAAATTCGTTATCCAGTTTCAATAATATATAAAATAGGATATATTTTTGTTTCTTCAATTTGTTAAACAAGCATTAAGTTTCATAAAAAAAAATTTTAAAAATCATCGCTAAAGTTGAAAAATGCTCAAACAATTTTTTAGAAAAAAGTATTCACAAAAAATCAAAAACTAAAAATAGCTTGAAATTTTGAAAATTACTTAGATATGTTTTTTAAGATTATTTAAAAGTAATTTTGCGCCAATGCCAAAACCAAAACCAATTATTATAACATTATTTAGAAAGTTGTGTCATTTAGACAAGTTTACTTTAACCATATTGCAATTATGAGATCTAGTATACACATACACATATAATTATATAAGGTCCACATTATAATGCACTCGATTAAACCGTTTAGCTAACAAAACATAGAAAATAATAGTTTTTGTAACTGATCTGTCGCATAAAATGTATTATATTTGGTATAAATATAACGACTAAATATACATTTAAATAATAAACTATTAAAAATAATAAATACACAGATCCAAACATGATTTACGTAAATCGAACACAAATCATTTTCAATATGTACAGCTAATCGATTTTAGCGAAGTCCGCCAGGCTAATGTCCTGCGCCTGCAGCATGCCATGGAACAGGGAGTTGCCATCAGCCGCCAACTCCTGCGGCTTGCCCTGCTCACAGATGCGTCCGTCGTCCAGCACAAGTATGCGATCCATGGCCTGCAGGCCACGCAAACGATGCGCTATGAAAATCAGTGTGCAGCTCTTGAAGGCATTGCGCAGCGCCTGCTGCATGCACAAGTCCGACTCGTCATCCAGCGAGGAGGTGCCCTCGTCAATGCAAACGACCTTGGCGTTCTTGAGCAGCGCCCGTGCCAGGCAGAGCAGCTGACGCTGTCCGGCCGATAAATTATTGCCGCCCCTATCGACACGCCCATCCAAGCCGCCCAGCTGCTGGACGAGCAGCGTGGCCGCCGCCGAATTCTTGATGGCATGCCAAATCTCAGAGTCGTAGTATTTGTGACTAGGATCCAGGTTTTCACGCACGGTGCCTGCAAAGGAAAATTGGATTAAAAATGACTAAATATGATAAAAAAAAAAATCCTTGAATCAACTTACCCTCAAAGAGAAAAGGCTCCTGTGTGATGACGCCGATGCGTTCGCGCAGCAGACTCAACGCCAAACTCTTCAGATTCATCTGGTCGAGATAAATCTCGCCCTGGCTAAGCGGCGCCACGCGCAGCAGGGCGGCCAGCACAGAGCTCTTGCCGGCGCCGGTGCGACCCACGATGCCAATCCGTTCGAATGCCTCCGTTTCGAAGCTGATGCCGCGCAACGCCGGCGACAAGTGCTCCCTGTAGCTGAGCTGCACATCCTTAAAGCTCAGCACACCCTGTGTGGGCCAGCCAAATGGTGGATCGGCGCTACCCTCCGCATTCTGTTCGGGCTCCAGCTGCAAATACTGATCCACACGTTCGACAGCGACCAGCTCCTGTTCAGTCTCGGCGACGGCGTGCAGCAGATCACCCAACTGACCGGTTATGGACAGGGCATACGATATGCACAGACCCACCAGGCCAGGATTTGTGGTATGCGAGGCCGTAATGGCGGCTAAGAGACCAGCGCCGCCCACCAGCACAGCGCCCAGCAATTGGAGACGCAGTGCGAGCCACTGCTGTGCCGCTGCCGCGGACAACTGCGCCTTGGTGCTCTCCTCCAGCTTGGCCTGAAAATCGCGCTGGAAACGGCCACTCGCACGCATGCTCCGTATCGTGGCCAGGCCCTGCAGCGTCTCCGTGAAGTGCGTGTAAAGTGGGGACATCGCATTGCTCGACAATCGCTTAATATCACGCGAGGCGTGGCGGTAGCGTTGCTGCAGATTCAAATAGATCGGCACCATGGGTATTATGATCAGCACCAGCCAGGGCATTGCATACAGGCTGACGCACAGGGCGCCCATCAAGCCCGCCAGTTGGGCCAGCAAAATGTTCAAGATGAAGGGCAGCGAGTCGTCCACGGTGTTTGTGTCCGAGGAGAAGCGATTGAGAATACGACCCACCGAGGTAACGTCAAAGAAATTAAACTTGGCCTGCAAGCATTGACAAGTAATTAGTTAGCTAGTGAACAGTACTCCAGTTGTGTGTGCTCGGCTAAATGATACCCTATAACCAGCGTAATTGCTCCCACATACATTATAAATTAATAGCACAATTTCATTCATATAAATATTCCTTTCATTCAGATAAATATTCCATTGATCAACTTTTTAGCAAATTTCAAGCTTAAAAATCGTTTACCCATAACTTTGTCAAAATTTAACTGATTTTGCTGGTGTTTACCATTTTAATAAAGGGTAGTCTTCTAGATTGTTTCTTCATTTAAATTTAATACGTATTTGAATTCATTTTTAATTTTTTTTTTTAAACATCATTTTCTTCCCAATTACTTATTTTGGAAATTTGAAATTTTGAATCGTTAAGTTTTATTTTTAATTGATGCAGATGCCAAAAACCAGTAGAAAACGCAACTTTAAAAATGATTCTGCGGGGGTTGAGTTTTCTGTCGAAAATCATGACAAAAATTGTAAACAATTTTGACATTCAAGTTTCCCGAATTCATAGTTGCTAAATTTTAGAGTCCCATAACTTTGCCAAAATTTAACCGATTTTTATGATGTTTACTATTTTAAATATACTCATGATCTCTAGATTAATTCAACCTTTAAATTTAATTTATATCTTTTTTTTTATATAACCCAAACAAAAAATGGATTCTGTAACCGATATAAATCGATTTTAGAGGAATAATATACTTAAAAAAAACAGATATATTTGTAAAAGCTGAATTGCCAATGCAAGAAACCTGAATAGTCTGCTAAGCTGACGTTTTCAAGCAGACAGATGGTCATGTCTAGATCTATGTTGATCAAGAGTCGATTATTGATCAAAAATAATATATAATTCCAGCTAATGGTATCGGGGCTATGTTTTACAGACTGTTAAAAAAATACATATATTATTATTATTATTTAAAGTATAGGATATAGTTATAAACTATCAACCTAACTATTTTAAATAGCACTGGCTGCTATGGCCTTCGGCTAAGACAAACACTACATCCATACACTAGCCTGGGATTCGAACCCGGATCAACGTTGTTCAGTTGCCTAGAAGCCTGAGCACTTAGACAACGTAACTACCAAGGACAAAAAAAAAAAAAAAAATTAATAAAAAAATATATATATATATAATATATATACATTTTGGTAATTTTAGCGGAGTTATATATTACAGACTTTAAAAATGATTTACCCCACTTTGATAAATTATTTTAAATGGTACAATATAATAATGAAATCGAGGAAAATACTCACAAACATGACGCGCTTGAGCAGCTGCTCGTGCATGAAGATCGCCGCCTTGATGCCCGCGAAGGCGAAGAGAAAGGCACGGGCGAGTGTGACCAGGGAATTGGTCACACCAATTGCCGCAAAGATGCCCAAATAGAAGCCGGTGGTATGCGCCGGAGCATTGTCATCGGCTGACACGCCGGGTCGAATGAGCTGATGCTGCAGCGTTGTGTCGTTCGTGTGGCCATCGAGCGTCGTCTCGGTGACCCAGTGCGCCAGCCAGGCGTCGCTCAGATTGCGTGTCAGCTGCATGAGCAGCACGGACAGCAGCACGGTGAGGGCCAGCGGTGCGGTGACGGCGCGCCAATAGCAGGCAAACACGTTGCCAGCCAGATGGCCGAATTCGCGCGACTCCTCCAGCAGGAGACTGTCAACGCTGCGCTTATCATCCTCATCCGCCGCATTGGGCAGCTCGACGGAACAGCGACGCAACGCAAGCGATTCGCTGGGCAACTCCTCGTCCAGACTCAGATCGATGCTCTCGGTCATGTAGTCGCTGGGCCGCAGCTGGCCATCTTTCACATGCAGAATCTGATTGGCGTGGAAGAACAACTGGGTGCTCCGTGTGACCACAATGCGCGTCTTCTGCTTCAGCAGGCCCAGCAGACAGTGGCGTATGATGTGCTTGGCCACGTGTGCGTCCAGTGCGGCGAGCACATCGTCCAGCAGGTAAACTACAAGTAAACCAAAAGTAATTTAATCAAAGGGGCCCGGCCAGGAAATATTCTGTACTGTATCCAGCAGATGAGTAAATTGTAAGTGCGCAAGCGAAATAATTTGTATCAAATATGGAACAATTTAACAAATGTATTCATGTCGAGGATGCTCAACTAAGCGGTACCCTGTTGTGAATCTAGCAGATCAGTATGTGGTAAGAAACCTGGCGGAAAGGTTTTTTTTTTGTTATCAAATATGAGACAATGTGTAATTAAACAAAAGATAGATACCCTTGGATACCCTTGGATGTGAGGTATTACAAAAATAATATACACTTTATCTTTGCATTTCTAGATATCTAGATCTCTGATTATAAACTCTGATTCCGATTGTAAACTCTGATATATGTTTAGAGAACTGCGGCAAAAAATTGACATTTACTAATAATATTTTTGATGAAATACGAGTTATCAAAAAAAAAATAGTTATATTGATCTGCGTATGATATAAGAGCACATTAATTTTAAATATTACGTGTTTAGCTCTTATCATCTCTGTGATCGACTCGTTTTAATTGACAAACAGACAGACAAATGTACGGACGGATAGGCAAAGAAGCGGACTGACAAAGCATTATTGACTCAGCTCTTCGTGCTGATCAAAAATTTGCTTTATGTGAAACAAACATTCGCTCAACTACAATATACCCTATTTGTACGCATTTCCAAGGGCTATTTATTCAACTCACCCTTCTTGTCCTGATAGACAGCACGCGCCAACGCAATCCGTGCACGCTGCCCGCCGGACAGAGTGCGTCCGTTTTCACCGACGCCAATGAGATCGCTGCCCAGTGTGCGTATGTCCTCGTTGAGAGCGCAGGCATGGAGAACCGTTTTGTACCACTGTTCGTCAAAGTGGCTGCCCCACACGATGTTGTCCCGAATGGTGGCGCGCTGCAGCCACGGCGATTGCGGCACATAGCCAAAGCCGGTGGTTAGCTCCTGGACGCACACCTCGCCATCGAGGCACTGCAGACCGGCTATGATGGCCGTGAGCAAGCTGCTCTTGCCGCCGCCAACGGGTCCTTCAATGCAGATTAGCTGACCCGCCTTGATGTCCACGCTGATGTCGCTCAAACGGAACTGGGCGACAGGTGTTTCGCTGTCGCTTCCATTGTGCTCGGCATCGTGCACAAAGTGGGCGCACTTCATCTGCAGCACACTGGGCGTGGCATCGGGACTAGCACTGCCACGCATAATGGGATTGTAGTAGCTGGAGTAATCCAAATTGGGCACATCCATCAGCTGCTGCACGCGTCGCAGCGATACCCACGCCTCGATCAGCCCGTTGAGCACCGGGAAACGCGTTCAGCGGCCCAATCAGCATATAAAGCAGGGCAACGCTGGTGTACGTCGTGGAGGCAATCAGCGGATTCCCCATCAGCACGGATACGCCAAACGTGAGCAGGCACATGAGCACTGGCGTCGTTGCCCAGAAATACACGCACATGGCGTCCAGATACTTGCGCTTGGACAGAAACTTGAGCTCCACAGCGCGCAGGGCGCGTATTTTGGTAATGAAGATGGGCTCCCAGGCATTGGTCTTGATCTGCTTGGCGCCCTGCATGGTCTCCGTGGTGGCAGAGAGACGCGCATCCTTGGCGGTCATCAGGCCAGTTGAGTAGATGCCAATATGCTTGGCCAGCCAGCGATTGATGGGTATCAGCAAGGCGGCAAAGATGACGCCCGCCAGAAAGGCCGCGCCCAGCTGCAGATAGAGCAGATACAGCGTGGTGAACAGCTTGAAGGGTATGCTCCAGAAGAAGTGAAAGCTAATGCACGAGTTGACAATGCGATCCGCATCGGTGGACATCAGGTTTAGCATATCCGGTCGCGATTCACGTACGCCGCGCGCCTCCAGCGCCTTGCGATAGATGCTATTGACAACGCCGACGCGCATCTTCATGCTGACCATGGCCATGCGCCAGTCGAAATGACAGCCGCACAGCGCGGACAGCAAAGTGCTGCCGAACAGGCCCAGCGCATAGTAATAGGCTCTGTTGTCCGTTGGGCTTCGCCCATCCTGGCTGAGCAGTCCGCCCAGCAGCAGCGGCCCAGCAAAGCTGGATATGTCCGCCACCAGGCGCAGCAGTCCAATCAAATAGAACTCAAAGCCAAAGCACTTGTGCAGCGCCCGGAAAACGCTCTGCGATTGCGAGAGTGCCAGATGCAATCGCTCGCTGAGTCGTGAAATGTTGAGCGCATCCGGTAAATCGAACAGATCCTCGATGCGACGTAATTTGCCGGCGACGCCTTTGCCGATGAGCGGCTGCACCCAATGGAAGACGAAGCGTGACGTCCAATTGGCCTCGTCCTGGGCATGGCCCAGCAGCGCCTCGTTAAGCTCAAAGTGAAAGTAGGTATAACGATTGGTCAGCAGCGCCTCCTGCTCCCGATCTCTATTGGCAGCCGTTGTGCTGGATAATACGGCCTGACCCTTGGGCAGCAGCGTGGCGGCATAGCACAGATCACACAACAGTGTGGCCAGGCTCCAGGGCCACCACTCAAAATGTCGACTGGTGCGCAGCCAGACGCCGTCGAGCACCACGACGGTCAGCCAAAAGACATTCAATAGCAGACCACCGCGATGGCTGAGCGTGCCATGGTGTCGCGCCTTCAGAAGGTAACCTGAAAGCATGAATTCCATTAATCATCTCTCGATGCCACCATCCACCTATCTACCATGGCACTTACCACAGTGCACTACCCACATGATGCACTCGGCGCTGACGACGAGCACATCGACCGCATACAAATCGATGCCCGCACGATGGAACACAAATATCTTGGATACGGGCAACAGTGCCAAAATAATGCTAAACACTGTGCGCAACGCCAGCATTTGCAATTGCAGTCCATTGCGAGCTATTTGCTGCGCGTGATCGCCAAAATTGTAGGCGGATATGGCAGCAAAAATCGTATAGACTGGCAGTTGGAGCAGCGTCTTCTGGAAGCAGGGCAACAGATCGTTGGTGTCGTTGGCAAACGGCTTCAGGCCCGTTGGACAGAAGTGCGTCCAGTTCCATGCGAAATTCCAATCAATGTCCGACATGGTCTTCTTTCCACTTTTCGGGTTTAGCGTCTGCAAATAAAGGCGAGTACGGAACTTTTTCTTTTTTTCACGCAGCTTTGTTTGTTAGTCATCATTTGCCGCACAGTAAGAAGGCGCGCGGGGCTCGGCCGCAAGCAGTGATAAATAATGCTGTGGTGTGAAACCCTTTATTATGCCAATTGCGCGATACTGATTATCTGGCGCCGCTCTTGTTTTTACTAAGCACAGCTGGCGCTAAAGGCAAAAAAAAAGCACAAACAGCAGGAACGCACACACTTGAATGGCAATGAGAGCTAGAGTTTTGTCGAATCGTACTGAACAAGTTCGATTGAGTTGCGAACCTAACTGAACGAGCGAACTACATCATCGATCGTTTACGTCCCATTATCGCTCGTTGCGCGTTTGATTGTGCTTTATATTTATTTATTTTTTTTTATTTGCCGTATATGGCGGCAGAACGTATATTCTACAGAACGATGATCCATTTGAAAGATATTGGAACTAAGAATTCGTTGCATCAATATAAATTGAACGGCTGAACTACGATGCACAGCACTAATGATTGTCGATATTGAATATATTATGTTAGCTATTCGCTGCGAATGCCTTGCACTCAAGAAGAAGCATTTGTTTACAAATATTTAATTTCTTAAAATGACGCAAACTGAAACCGCGGACGTAGAAAACAGCTCGCAAACAGCCGAATTGCCAGCCCAACTGGTAGACATATTCAAGGCACTCGCCGAGAATGCCAAAATCATCTTTAAATCGCAACAAATCGATGATCCCGAATTGAATTTATTGGAAAAGCAACAAATTGCGCAGGATGCGTTTCACAAAAATCGAGAGAACTTTTTAATACGTTTCGGCGGCTATCTAAACGAGCAACAATTGGGCGACTTTCAGTCACTGGGCATACAGGAGCCCATCAAGCCCGATGAGAATCTGGAGGAGATTTGCCTGCTGCTCGAGGATTTTAAGCACAAGCTCGACACACGCTCGGTCTGCGTCAAGAATAGACGTTACCAAGCCATGCAGCAGCTTCTCCAGAAGGGCGAGTACTTCAGCGAGCACGAAATGATGCAGCGGGCGCCGGAACTGTACCAGGAGCTGGTCGGACAATACCTGACGGAGGCGGAGAAGAAGCAGCGCGACAGCTATGATGTGCGCAATACGAGCTTCTCGGGCATACTGATGCACACGCTGGAGCAGAGGCAGCGCGACGAACTGCTGCAGCAGGTGGAGAGCAGCACCGAGGGACAATCGGAGCCGGAGCCGGCGGAAGCAGCAAACACAGATTGTGAAGTGCCCGATGCATGTCGCCAGCGATGGGGCGGCTTCGATGACGATGAGCCGGTGGCCTGCTCCACAAGTCGAATTACAGCGGCGCCAGCCACAGTCTGCAAAATAACCACGGCGGAGTATTACAATCCCGGTGAAAGGGCGCTGCTGCGCAATGAGTTTATGGGCTTGATGAAAGAGCGATTTCTCAGTGGTCAGGATCAGGATTTCGACTACACAGCCGTGGATGATAATGCCCAGCTTGATGACCTGAAGCAAATCGAACGAGATGAGGAGGATGCCTACTTTGAGTCTAGTGATGATGACGAGGTGGCTAATATTGCGCCAGCACGGAGCAGTTCCGACGAGGACGAGCTCGACGTTTATATGAGGCATCTGAACAAACATCCCAGTCTGCAGCATTAGTTTTTTTTATTATAGCTTTAGTCCTAGCATTACAAAGTGTCCAATGACATACGTATAAGTTGTACCCTAAACCTAAGAGTAATCCCGCGATGCAGAGTACAATAAGCTGTGTCCAAGTTCAATTGAATGTTTGTGTGCTAATTTGCTAGCACACATCAACCAGTGAACATTTATCGCACTTACAAACTATAAATACATGAATTGGGCGTATTTACTATCTGGGCCGGCCACGGCCACGTGGAAAACCGCGTCCACGACCACGCAAGACTTTGCTATTCGGTGGCGGGCTCTTTGGCCGCAGCATCTCGATGCGGCTGGTGCATCCGGTGGCGGTGGCCTCCGCAAAATAGGTCTGATATTGCTCAGCATTGAAGTTGGAATTGGTTAGCTCGGGTCCAACCGTTAGCCAGCCGGGCCGAATGCTAGAATCTCGTCCGAACAAATGCAAACGTCGTCGGCCCAGGCAAAAGTGTTCAATGATATGGAAGATTTCGATGGGCTTCTCGAAACTGCCAAACTCTTCCTCCTCGGATATGATCAAATCAATGTCCACATTGGCGTGTATGAAATCACCATCGCTGGAACGTCGTACCGTGCCCTTGATTCCCATCAGGCAGTGCTCCTTTGTGCGTTGGAAAACGGATTTCGGAACGGCCTGCTTGGAGTGGCCCGGCTTGTTGATGTTGGTGCGTATCCAGCAGATGTCCTCGCAGCGCCGAAAGCCCCACTTCTTAAGGCAGTTGCGACCCTGGTCCAATCCCTCCGACGAGCCGCACCACAGGAACACAAATGAACGATGTTCGGCTATCTCGCCGACGTCCAAATCTGCACTCAGAGCAACACATATTTATATAACAGATTATAATATACTTTAGCGAGCAACTTACTGAGTATGTCATCCCAGTTCCAGAATACACGCGGCGCTCCACCCACCGTAGCCACAGCGGGCGCTGCCCGAGCATATTCCTCAAGCGGTGGCTCAATGAGTATCACATCGAACTTGGTGCCCAGTGTTTTCACGTCCAACGTTTTCAGCTCAGCCTTCAGATACATCGGCGGCGAAGCGGTATCCTGAATAAGCTTATCCTTCAGCTTGATGAGCTCGCGCAGCTTGGGATATTCCTCGAAGCGATCGGCCAGACCGACATCGCGTATAAAGTTCTGCGGCCTTTGACCGGTGTCCACAAAGTGCTGGCAGTAATCATTGTGGGGATTGGAGGACTGTGTGCCCTTCAAAAATGTCGATGAGTCGCGGTAAATGATCTCGTTGGGTGTTTTCTTCGACGATGAGGCGCCGCCGCCGGCGCCATCCTCTTCGTCCCGTTGTCCAGGCGCGTTGAGCTGTCGGCTACCGCCAACACCGGCGTAGTTATTACCATCTTCTGCATTGCCCAGCACCTTTTTCAGTTCATCAACGCTGGACAAGCCGAGCTGCAAATTACAACAATTTTATTCAGCAAACTCAAAATCCGAAAAATGACGCCCACCAACCGTTTGGGCAAGCAACAGCCTGCGTTTACGCGAACGCTCCTGAGAGTTCTTTAATACATCGCTCATGGCTGCCGGCGCTACCTCTTCACAGTTAAATAAATTAGAGCTTAATTTAAAATAAAATAAAGACAAATAAAAAACAGTCGACCAAACGCGTCTCTGCAACGCGTTTAGTTGAGGATAGAGATGGAAATTACAGCAAAACACCCATTCCAAATACCATGAAATAGTGATGTTAATAAAAATCGAACTATCGATGTTTACAGATGCGATGTTTTCCATTGTAGATCCGATATCATTTTGTTGAATCAGCTGTTCATCTGTTCATGATAAACAAAAATATTATGAATTAAATTTATTATTATTTAATTGTGTATAATTTAAAATACTATTAACTTTCTTAAATTGAACATAACTGATTAAAATTCTGTATACCCATTTGTGTTTCTTTAATCATTGAACATGAACATTTAAACTCTGCCTTCTTTGTGAAGAGTAATCGGCAAATAAATAACATAAACTTCTAATTTATGATAACAATTCTATTGATAATTTCACCAGCATTGAGCTTGAAATGAAATAAATTGAAAAGGATAAGGGTGCACATTTGTGTAAATAAAACTCGAAAAAATGGCTAAGCGGATTGGGCCAATGGATAACTTCGGACCTTCTAAAAAGGTAAAACTGGACGTAAGCGTAAATCGCGGTCGGATTAGCGCAACCACTTCCAATATTGTGGAATTCTGGGCAAGTGACGATGACGACGACGTCCTGTTAGCCACCCAAAAAGCAGAGGAAAATCAACGCCAAACTAATGGAATGCGAAATGTTGAGACCGAATTTGCCTTTAGCGAATTTGCTGCTCAAGCTCATGGAACTACGAGTACACAGCAAATATTTACAAATTTCAATGTGGAAGAAATCTTTGGGACCGATGAAACATTTGTATTCCTACCTGATGCTGAACATGGTCAAAAAGCAGATAATGGAGAGGTTGAAACGAACACCACAAGTAAAAGAATTGGTGACGGTTCCTCTAGCCAGGCGACGGCGACACGACGTCAATTAGCACAGGAACGCCAGCTTCAGTTTCTAATGGAACGCGTGGATGCGCTTAAAAAGGAGAATGCCAAATTGCAGAGGGACCTGGCCGATAGCCACAGCCAAGCAGGCGCTAAAGACGGCGAAGTGAGTAGGTGCCATATAAGTTTAAATTATTACTGATTTATACGTTGAATATATTCAAAGGTCGGTCTGCTGCGCAACGAGCTCAAGCAGGCGCGAAAACTGCTTCAAGCTAGCAAAATGGATAAACTCACAATGGCTGAAGCAGGCGAAAAGGACTGCAATGAAAAGGTTGCTCAAGTATTTAAACAAGTAATGGCCAAAAACGCAGAATTGAGTTTTACAAATGTCGAATTCTCGGAGCATAAAATTCGGAACGCAACAAATAACGAACGGAACACAAGCAAAGAAATTCCAGTGACCGATGCTGATGAAAGTCGCAATTTGCTGCGAATGGAAAATCTGTCCATCAATAGATCTTTTGCGAAACAATGTTCCTTGCAACACGTCTTCGAGAGCGCCAAAGATGCACAGGGGCAAAAGAAGCAACGAAATTTCTTTGAAGTGGAGCTGGAACAACTGCTTCTTAATTATGCCCAAATGCAGTCTGAACACGGGACTGTTGACACTATCAAAGGCCGCATACACAAGTCTGTGTGCAGAGTCTTTAACGAGTTTTGGTCCTATACCCAAAGCCTAGACTTGCCACAAAACTGTACGATGTACCCCTATCGACACTTTGATCTACACTCGGATCAAAGTACATCTATGCGCTGTTCATTAATTCAGCCAGGCGCTTTGTATACTCTGGAACAAGCCATTCCACTCCGTCGCTATATTTGCACCTTGGCGCTGATTTGTCAAAGACACAGCACCATATCACAAACATTGCTGTGTGAAAAACCTGGCAAATACTGGGTAACACAAATGGTCAACGAGGCGATCACGAATTTGAGTTACTCCTCCGAGGTGGTTGAGCATTTTGGTGTCCTTGAGGCTACTGCGGCACTACTGCACAGTTTGTTGGGACACGTAAATCCAGAAGAGCCTATATACGGAACTCAGCTGGGATTACTCTTTGATATACTGAAACAGTTGGTGTTCACCCGACCAAGTCCGTGGGTGTTTCGTGAGCTCAGTTCATGCATGTTATTATGCGCACGAAACAGCCAACTTATGGACAAAATGTGTGTAAATAGTCCAAGCAATTGCTTTGTATCAGATCGCGTACGTTCGCTTTACCGTTTCGGGCCCAATTCCTGTTTAATACAGGTCTATGCAGGTCTGCTCGAGCTATGTTTTTGTAGCGATATACCTATCCAGCCGAGCCACTTTAAGCTTTTGCTATCGATATGCGAGAATCATGTTCGCTTTGTTTACCAATGCTTTACAGCCACACCTGAATTTATACTAAGAATGCTTTCGTTTCAATCCATTACTGATGACGAAAAGGAGGACAACGAGGATATGTTCACCAAAGTTGTTGGTTTGCACTCGGATGTAACGCTTAGTAATAATACTGCTGAAACTGTTCAGGTTTCAGCGCTTAATTCAACAAACATATCCAACTTCGCTTCAATCCCTGTGCAAGCCCAGAAGTCAAAAGAAACTCAATGCGAATGTTATGTAAAGCTTTGTCTAAGCGTTGTTACGATTGTTTTTCAAATGATGTACCAATGGACGATTCAAGACAAGAAATCCGGTTTGTTATTGGCGAAAAAGTTTAAAAAAAAAACAGGCACTATATTAATATGCTCTTTTTTATTTAGATATCTCACATGTTGGAGAAATCTCGCAGATTTCTGTACATTTACTAACACTCATCTTTCGTGAATATTATCTCACCTGCCTTTTTCGGGACTCCGAAGAAACAACAAAACATTATCTATCTCTATTATGCAACTGGTGGAAAAGGCACGCCGAGCTTTTAAATTTTAAAGATGAACATTGTAAGTATTATTTGGTACACAATCTTCTATTTTACTATTTACTTTGCCAAATGTTGTTATTTGACAGATTATGTATTTAAATCAAAATCTAAGTTTTTACGATTTTATAATATGGTATTGGATACTTAATTAAAATTTGTTTATTTATAGTGCGCTTTCTAAGACAATTGCAAGACTTGCAGTTTATGTTAAAGCCATTGCACCAAGAAACAAACCTTACCAATCCCAAAGATGACTTGGCTGAGTGGACACGTATTGTGAGCGATGCTGATGCAAACATACAAAAATTTGTTAAGACAGATGTTCCGTTCAATTCAGAAACTCTATTCTCGTATAATAAAAGTGACTTTTTCAATGGCTTGAAAAGGATTGCTTATAATTTCGAATAACTTAGATATCAGTGATACATATGGTAATAAAATACAATGAAAAAAATACAAAAATGTATGTACTTACATAATATTATTGTTTATAAAAATGATTTTTATTAAAAAATACATGAAAACATATATCCTTTGATAGATTTAATTTTGGGTGTGATAATTACTAACATTTTAATCTCATTTTGATTGGTATATGGAAGTTTTTTGAATAAGACTTAGTTTTAATTTATTAGTACTTCGTGACGCAAGGTGACTGATAATTATAATTATAAGAAACTTAAGCGTCGTCCATTTGACTTTTAATTAAACTGCATAGATATTTCGAAAAACTCAATATTACTGTTTATGCTAATCAAATATTAAAAATATATTATTCACTACAAAAGCATTATAAGTGTTAAACCAACACATTGAAAAAAGATATATATTTAATATGATAGATGTATATATTTGTATATATTATGTAATTGTTGTTGTAGAAACTTACTTAAAATAATCCGACACGCTAGGCATGTAAAAAATGTGTAAAAAGAACATTATTGAAGGATAAAAAATGTGTTCATTGTAAATAACAGTTAAAAATATGGATCTTAAAAGTTACCATTTTAACGGTGTGCTTTTATTTTGATAAGCATTGGCTCTGCAAATAGAAACTTATATTAAATTTTATTTTGTTTTGTAGTTTAGTTAAAACTTACTTTACAACACCTTGTGTTTGTACTGAAGTAAGTGTGATTAACGGCATAAGTCGTTCCACAAAGCGCTCATAGTTTCGTTCAAGCTCACGTTGATAATCTTTTTGGTCCGATAATATTAGATTCCTATTCTTTTTTAAAGCGTCAGCACATCGTTTCGAAAATTCGCGGAAACACAGTCGTAATTTATTTTGATGCTTCGTTGGTATAGTCGTGCCATCGGATAAGTTTGACAGAAATACACTAGCCATTTCCATTGGACCCTGGTTGACAGTAGTGCCAATGCAGCCCTGTAATACCATTTGCAATATTTTTGGGTCAGCTGGCTCTTGATTTATAGATGCAGCTAATTCCAATGTCTTCTTTTGGATGTCCTCTATTATAAAAAGTAATTAACATAAATAGTAGTTATATTAGTAATATTTTAAATGTATTTTATAAAGGTCCCTTTCTTATTCTCCTAAAGCTTTTTTGTGTCCCTATTTATAACTACTCGAACTCAATTTAATACATTAATATAAATTACTTACCAATTGCCACTTCAATCGGCTCCAGTTGAAATTGCGCTCTACTGATTACTTGAATACGAGTTTTAACGTACGGAAAGTGGTTCGCCGTTGTCAATATAGTTTTTCGTTTACATTGCTCATGTAAGTCTCCATGAGCTTTTCCGCTTTTGGTGAACGGTGTTGCAAATATAAAACGTTCTAATTATAAAAGAGATTAATGGTATGATTATAAGTTATCGCATTCCGGTCAGCCGGGCAATAAAATAAAATTTAAAAATCACTTACTTATATTAAAATTTCGCTCAAAGTAAGTTTCACGATGTCTCATTTCATAGGTTTCGAAGAAGGGTTCGACATAAGTGATTTGTATATACGCCTTTTCAGGATCTAATGTGTTTGTGTCAAAATTATTCGAGTCCTTAATAATATGCACAGAGTCAGGACCAAACCTATCTGCATAAAAGTTCTGAAAGCGATTTTGCAAAATTATAACATTTCATCATAAAAATATCAAATTACCTGAAGTCGACTAAATATTTCTGGCAACTTTGTTAATGTGGGCTCCTTGTAAATAAATTCTTGTTGATCCAGGTCTCCAAACTTAGCGCCATAAAATCCAACACGAAAATACGTTCCAAATACTCGTTTGCCCTTAAAAAAAATATATATATTAAGTAGCATTCTTCTTTCGTTTTCGATATTTTTTCTATTTTTACAAGCCAATATATATATTTTTTTTAATATTATACCTGACACAAAATTAATTCACATTCGAAAACCATGATTTTGGTTAAAATATTTAATAAAAGCTTCTCTTACCTGCAATTGTGCTATTCGATTAAATGCTTCTTGTAGCTTGCCGTGAATTTTGCCGAGCTTGTGAAACTCGCGGTTAGCCTCACAGATTGGAATTAATAACTTGTATACTTCGTTCATAGCTTCATACATGCCAGCGACTTGAAAAGAGTTAGAAGCCTCTTCGAGCAATGCCTTTAATCCCGTTTCAGTGAAGTGATTGCCCAAACAGATGCCATCTTCGCCTGGACTAAGTACATCGTCCGATACCGCAGACTCCATAAACGTATTTGGTGAAATGCGCTGAAAACTTACCGCTCCCACAGGCAAATGTGTTTGGGATTCGAGCATACTAATGTATTCTGAAACCAAAGCAGCAGCATGTATATAGCACATGGCCGCCTCGGTGTGGTTAGCGCGTTCGCGGTGTTTTTTAGCCATGTTTTCCAGCCATGTTAGCCGTAAATCTGGATTGTTTTGATAGCCCTTGGCGATGCGATTCATTAGGTCAAGCAACATTTCTGGATCCTCCTGGTATTCTTTCATTTTTACGGTGTCGGAGAGAATCATATGCAGATTAAACAATAAATCTTGGACTTGTTCTGGGAAGGAAGTATCCTGTAAATCTGCATCGGACTCGGCGTAGACTAAAATTGTTTTCAACGCGCGACGAAGTGACTGTTCACTAAAAGACGCACTAGTGCCAACCAGAGAGCTTAGCGACATAGTTACCTGCATTTTAACGCGAGCGAAATTCTAAAATGGTACAGATAGTAATGTTGAATGTAAATATAAGCAAGTATTTGTATTGAATTTTAAATAAATTGTAGGTATAGCTATTAAAGTTAAAATAAAAAAAAACAAACAAAATTTTAAAACACGACTTCAAACATTTTTTCGCCTATTTTAATTTGCAATTTGGTGAAACAAGTATTCCAACTTTTTTGTAAGTAGGGTTTTTAAGCTTAAAAACGATCGGATGTAAATTAAAATTGCCTTACTAACCCTTTTTTCATTCATTATAGCATATATGAGCTTTTGAAGTGGGTTTAAAATCGAACAGAAGAAAAACAAAAAGTTTTTACTTCAGTTTAGTAACGTCTTGATATTTACTTGCATTACAAAATGTAAGCAATATATAAAATGTGGCTTCTTAGTTTGCAATATATATATATATATATATATGCATATATTTAAATATTTTATTATATACTTACATTTCCAATTTCAAAGTTTTGCCTCATTAGCAAGTACAACGATGCAGCAGCCTGTGAACGGATTCCTGGTAATTGTGAAGCGCAATGCTTTAATAGCAAAAGGCACAAATCTGCACAGATATCGGTTTCTTCATCGAACAAAAGATTTGGAAATTTAAAGATCAAAGCACGCTGCGAAGCAAACAAATTTTGTAGCGCCAATGTCGACTGATTGCGGGATAAACTATGCAGCAGAACTTTTAGTACCGTCCCTAGAAGATTATGATGCAGATTGGTGGCCACGTGCACTATTATTTCTAAAGAATCGAGTATGATAAGCGCAATTTCCGTAGAAAGTGAACCCTCGATAAAATGACTTAATTCGAGCTCTGGCTCGTTTTTGGTAACTGTGTCACTATACTGCGAGCGGTATGGCATCTGATCTTTGCGCCAACGAAGCTTTTCGGTCGAGTTACGATCTTTGCGACGGTTAATCAGGTCATAACGTGCCGAATTGGTTCCTCTGATGCATTCTTCCAACTTTTCTTTAACATCTGTTGGCGCTGTCTTACGAAAACTATGAGTATTCGTACGCTTTAGAGTGGGCAACCGCTTTTGACCCGAATACTCAAAAGCTTTCAAGCATGTATTGAGTACTTGCAATATTTGGTGCACGCGGTGCGGACTTAAGCCAAGCAGCCAGCGGTAAAGGACAGTACGCTCCAAATTTTTCAAGACCCAAAGGAAACAAGCCAGCAAGTGACGCGTATTCTCTGCGTTTAACGGTACCTTGTTTTTCGATTGTTCCGTCATGTAGGAGTACACACGACTGCCAGAGATTGCAAATGCTACTTCAGGGCTAATAGTAGCCGTAGCTATGGTCTGGTGAGGTCCTTGATAATCTTCAAGTTGGCCCATCTGTTGCAAGCGATCGTGATCTTGAGCATCAGATAGATATTGATGTAATTGTGAAAAGGTATCCATGACTATCGAGAGTAGCGGTATATAAAGTGAAGCTACTCTTGCACGCACTTCCGTGTCGTACCGTGAGTCATGTGAAGATAAAAGGTTGCGTACACAGTTTATTGCTTTTCCGTGGAGTTGAGGATTGGGCACTTCCATTACAGTGGCCAAATCGCCTAACACAAGGCCGACAAGAAAGTGTTGTTGACGAAATTCAGTACTAAGATCGGCGTGCAAAGCTCGCTCAATGGATCCCTAAATGAGGAAAATTTAAATTGTAAAATGTTAAATGAAAATTATATAGATCTGATACATACATATGAATTCTGACTAGTGTTTGAGGTGGTGCTAGGAGTTGGACTGCACGGCGCTGAAATAGTCGTGTAAGAAGTGCCGAAGGGTAAATTTAACGCTACAAAATGTTCGTGACTGCACACAATGCGGTGAAAGTCAATTTTATAGTTCATCAAATCAGGTATGGAAGCATTTCTTGTTGTTATATGCTTTGAGTATATTTTGATTAATCCAAAGACAAATCCGCGATCCATAATGCTTAGTAGATCAAAGATTAAAAAGCCCAAACTTGCGTTCAGTGACTGAGCTAGTCTTGGGTCTGTGGAATGGTAGTCAATAACTTTGTTTGTTACAACCTTGACAAGCGTGGAAATGTCTTCATTAAATTGCTGGGGAAACCGGTCCTTGCGTGGGGCATTCAAAGTACCCGAATTGTCCAAGTGCTCTATCATAGATTTGACAATAAGCTCAAACAGAAACCAAGAGTTACTCATGGCAACATCTGCCACCTTGCTGCTAGACAATGTATACTGCAGGGCGAGCTCTTCGTGCAGCAAGCGTACATGACAGGCATTCATTTCCGATCCGGCAGTTGAATATGGCTCATTTTCATGTTCTAAAAAGAGGTAATCTTAGTGGATGTTTATAGAATAATTGTTGGCAACCTACCAGTGGTTCCAGTGCCTAAAACGTTATCATAAATGCTAAAGGTTTCTTTTGACTGAATTGCATTAGTTGTGTTGCGGCTAACGCTGCGTTTAGTTAGCAACGGGTGTGGAATTTTGCATTGGAACTGCACATAAGTAGAAAATAAACTCTGGCGTCCATATTGGTCCACATCGCTTAGTATGGACAAATGAGCTGAAACCAAGCCAAGCACCTCGAACACAGTCGAACCCAAACACATAGCATGTCCTCCCACTTTATGCGTAGTTACTAACAATTCGATTAGTTTGTCCAGTACTAGGGGCAGATGCCTAACTAACGATTCACGATTGGCATTCCCTATGTCCAGCATGCATCTTATTAGCTCGGCTTCTATATTACACTCGCCAATATGGGAGGGTATGTTGCGGGTGTCCAAATACTCGCAAATCAAAAAGAAACGATCAAGATTGGAATCCAAAGTGTGCACCGAAGTTACAGCAGCCACATTAATGGAAAATACGGCGCGATGGTTTTCCAGCCATTTGATCCCAGGTAGATGAACATTGGGTGGAATGAAAGAGTAGTTCTCCGGGGGTGTTTCTACCATAACAGGCAGGTTGAATTCACCAACTTTTAATTTGCCATCTTCTAGAAGTGGTAACCAGGTGTAGCCGATGGGTGTTTCAACCGAAGCCTGCACCTCGTGCGGTTTTTTTTGGCAGGATACGTGGTAGATAGTAAACAACAAATGATGGTGCTGTTTAATGGAAGCTGGCAGGGCAATCTTAATTTCGTCATAGAATGATGGACACTTGTTATGATAATTGACGCATGTAAACGCTTCTGTGGCATATTCTGGACACGACGATTTACCAAAAATGGCATTAACTGCATGACTAGGGGTCTCTCCTGTAAAATGATTTGTTAAAAGTTTATTTATTTTTGTTATGGAGATTGATATGCTTGTCTTACCTGCCATCAGCTGTACACGAATGGCAATGTTACGTGCTGAACCGGCGCGTGATGAGAAATTGAGCTCTTTGGGAGATACAAAAAGTAAATTTCGATAACTGTAGTGGGGATTATAAATGGGTGGCGGTGGAAATTCCAATATTTCTTTTACTGGACGCAATTCGTTTTCACTATGCGGCTCTATTCTTGCCAATTCTGGTGTTAACGCGTTCGTAACATCTTCAATACAGGGCGATATTTCTAATTTGATGGATCCCGGAATGCATTTATATTTTTTTATTACTGTACTCGGTCGCTTAAGTTCAGGCAACATTTTGTATAAGTCCTCATCTTTCATTTTATCCGCCTCTTGTTTAAAGAAGCTCGGCACAGTTAAAGTAATAGGACGAAAAGTTTCAACAACATTGGCGAAATCATCTGGTGACCAGGAGCGGCGCTTTTCCTTGCGTTCCAGCGAGCCTCGTCTTGTCAATGTACCACTCATATCATTCGCTTTTTTTCGCAGCTGATCAAAACTGCTGGTTGAAGACTTGCGATCCAAGCTATTTGAACTTGCGGCAGAGCCCAACGTGCCACTGCCAACACTGCTCGACGAATCTCTCTCCCCAGCGCTAGAGTCCTTATTCTCAAAGCTGTCCCCATTAAAGACATTTGTTAAATATATGGCAGTCCAGGCGAAAGGCATTCGATATTTGCCAAGACGACCACAATAGTCCATTGCATTTGACTTCACTTTCTCTCGGTACTTGTCTTTGTCTTCTTTGAGATATGGTTCCACGGAGTTATTAATGTCACCCTGCAGTACTTTTTCAAGTCGTATAACCAGAAACAAATCATTACTGGGATATGAGATTTCAAATATTCCGGAACGACTTTGCGTACTAGCATCGGCACAACGTACATGATTTGATAGCATATCTTTAAGACTCTCCGAATTCATGTCAAAGTAAAAATTCTCCGACACCTTTTGGCGCTCCTTTCCATCATAAATGGCCATTGATGCGAATATAGGTTCCACTTCCAACTCTAACTTCAGTTGCAGACATTTAACTTGTATGCGATGACCCATATGCTCTACCGGCAACTCAGCGGGCAACCTGCGCTCAATCATTTCTTCATTTTCGACTTCTGGATAAAGTGAAAATAGGGCTTCTTGACGATCTTCTTGACGCCGCGTATCATTTAATTGATCAATTTGTTCTGGCGGTACATTATCCAACAAATTGGGAATCAGCGGGTCATTAACAGAGCGCCGTAAATCAAAACTGGCCCAAGAACTTCGCGGCGTTAGCGTATCCGTACAGGAACTAACTGAGGCTAAGCTGGCTATTGACTGTCTAGAGCTAGGCGTGCAGCTTTCGCTCTTGTCGGTAAATGTCTCGTCAAACGAGGAGAAGTCTTTGTCGATCTCAAACTCCTGCTGGTAGGCCGATGGGCTAATAGTTTCGCGATCAATACGCTCCCGGGTACAGCACGAACTTGAGTAGTGGCGCTGGGCATATTCAACAACCTTCCAGGGACGCGTATAGCAGCGGATGCACTCCTGAACATGTTTTGGTAATTCAGCGCTGCAAAGAAGTTTGTGAGTGGATAAAATTCAACGGAAATGAGCATTGCTTACATATTCTCTTTAGGTCTGATGTGATCTACAGTGCGGATTTTTCTCGGTATTGTTTTGACTGAAACATCTCCATGCGGAAAGTCCAAGATGTGTTTTAGCGGATCACGGTTAATAACATTTATATTTTGAATAAGAAATTCTTCATAGTCCAGTGGTTCGGTGAGAGAGAGCTTAATGATATTTAACTGTGAGTAAACCAAATACTAGTTATTTAAAAACCACAAACTTACCGTAGATGAACACATTGACGAGCAGTTGGTGGGCTTCGGTTGCATATTCATTGTAATGTTTTTGCGCACATCAGCCGCCGGTTGCCTGTTGAAAAAAAAACATATAAATTGTTGGTATGCATTGTGTTAAAGGGGCGCGGTTGCTAAATATTATGATATATTATGCATAGCTATTTTCTGCAACTGTGAACTTACTTTGATACTTTTTGCACAAATGACCTTTGTGCGGTAGACATTTTGGCACATTAATATAAACGAGTGTTAATATATATTTCTTCAAAAACTGCAAATCAAACAATGGGCTGAACTCCATGAAAAACTATCGAGTTGAGAGTGAACTACCCGATAGTTGTTCGATAAATGGTGGCGGTTGGCTGACTGTAATCGTGATGGAAGTTTTTCTACTCGTTCACGAAGTGAATAGAGTATATTTGGTTTGTGTAATGTCCGTCTTGCTGTCCTTCCATCTGTCCATATGAACGCAATTTTTTCGCCGCTATTGAATAGATTTAAATTTTTGTGTTTTGGTTTGTATAAAAAAACTCAGGTCTGCGTTGTAATCGACATTAAAAAACAGCTATGTCAAAAAGATAAATACATTTTTTCCTGTAAAAATTTAAATCTATAAATTTATTTATTGTGCTTTCAGCTTATTATAATTTAAAATTTTGAAGTAGTTTCATTAAAAAATAATACAAATTGAACAAAAGTATTTTGGTGTACTGGCAGCCTAATTAAGGTGGCATATTGCTGAGTTAATAGGCGATGGACAGGGTCATAACTTTATAACGGTTTTTGTGTATCCTCTAACTTTTATAACCTTAAATAGAAAAATCCAAATAGTTTATAATAATCACAGCCTGTTCTACAAAAAAAAAAAAGAAAAGCAGATTGCGTTGCCTCTGGATGTGAGAATTTATGGGTGCAGTCCAAACGCCCCTGCGTTAACGGTCAATAAGGCGTAACCCTGGGTTAAAAAGCACATAAACAAATGTGGGGTGACACTGCTGCCTGTCTGCATGGCAGTGTATACATATGTGTGTATATATGAGTGAAATTATTGCTCACAGTTTGTCATAATTTGTCGTCGAACTCATCAGCAGGCACAAAAAGGCAGAAAAATGCCGCACAGCTAGCTGGCCGCGGCCAAGGCGCAACGGGCATACATTTTAACACCACATAAAAGCAGATTAAGACAAAATTAATTTGTAATATTAATTGTTTACGAACCCATTAAAGTTAACGAAATTTTTATACTTGGGAGCTTGCTACATAATTAAGAATAAATTATATAAGAACCATCAAACAATTTAAAAGCCATATGCACCTTATAAAATATATATTTTTGTTTTTTAAATATTTTGCAGCGTGAAAATCTTTATTTATTATAATTATTATAAAATGCTGGAAGCAAAAGAAGCGATATAAACTTCTACAAATTTGCTTATAAATATGTGTGCACTTACTTAAGAGATGGCTTGCGCACAAATCGGGAACGTCTGTTTTCCGCTAGGTACATTTCAACATATGCATATACATATACATATACAAATATATATTTACCCACCCCGTCATGTTCTCAACACCCACAAACAAAAAACACAACTGTCTCCCTGACACTCAAGCTCCTAATGTGGTGATCAGAGCATGTTGAAGCTTGTAGGAAGTTGGAATGCGTACAGTGTGTTCTATATCTATAAAAATCTTTGCAGCAGCTGCCAGCTGTGGGTGAAAGTGAAAACTTATGGGCCAGCCACAGCCGTTTTGCCGGAAACGCATGCAAATTAAAATAAACTGCCATGTGGCTTACTTTTTGATGAGTTCATATCACTTGTGCCTCTCGGTGGGCAAACGATCCCATCGCTGCCAGAGGGAAAATTAAAATTGGGAATTGTATCTTAAGCATGTAACAGAATTAATGCGCTCCTACACCAGCAACTTAATACACTAAGTGATGCTAACGCCAGCGTTTTCTAATTCAAAATCATTGGTAAATTTGGGAAAACATTTTTGAAAAAAAAAAAATTGTATAATTGAACAACTACTCGGATATTCGATGACAACAAGCCGGCAGTGCATCTAACCAACTATGTAGAATATGGAGTTAAAGACGACTATTTTTTTTATCTTTTTAATAATGGCTTCAAATTTGATTCAAATCCGTTCAAAACGGATTTCATTCGAACCCGGGTACAAATATTTTTTAAGTCATAATTTGAACCTTGAACTAAGCAAGTTGACCAAAAAATCAGCTTTACTTGATTCCGAAATGAACAACTTATTTGTTTGTTAAATGTGGCTTTTATACTAGTTACCTAATATTCTTTTAAATACACTTTTTCAACAAATGTATATTGGATTTGTAAATAATCCGCATTGTATTTGTTTTAATGGCATCGATATAATTATTTTGCATTGGCGCCTCTGCTTTTCGATGGCCTGCACCTGTATTGCCCTCTGTGGTTGTGTAATTGAACTTTTGTGCCAGATATTACAGACTCTATTGGCCACTGGTTTCGTTTTCATCTGACGCCAACACTTGAACGACAGATGTGACTGCATTAAAAGACAACTAAGCCGCGTAGCTAGTTGCCAGCAGCACATTGGCAATTAAATAGGCTGCGAACAAAGTCCATTTAGTGACATTCTGATCTGAAATCTGTTGCTCGGATCCTCGTGCATTGTTGGTTACACAAACTACTGTTGGTACATGCGCTCTTGTGTATGTATATATAAATATATATATATATATATACACATATATTTACGAAAAAGACAAAGTGCAAAAGTTTTTTTTTAGCGCATATTTCTGCTTATCTGGCGCCAATTATTTTTTGAAGGAGCGTATGTTTGTTCAAGTACAATATATTTGATCAACGTCAATGGTTCAACGGTGGGGTACGCTGATCAACACCGTTTATTGGTCGATAATTATGAATTTTTTATTTCATATATACATATATTCATACGTATATTCATGTACTAAAAAGTGGCCAATATTATTATTGTTTCGTAAACGTGAGTACAATACAAAAGTATGCATTGCTGTATAAATTATTGCAGGTGGTTTTTAAAATAAATAAAAATTTGTAAATGCTAGGTATTATGAAAATCGTTTCAATTTGTCAAAGTTTTTTTTTTTGCCAATTTTTGCATGTTATTAGCAGAAATTTCGATCCCCTCAGAATGACTTTTAAAGTTGCCTTTTATATAAATTTTGGTACCCGCAATCGAATAAGATTAAAATTCGTGATTCAAAATTTCAAAAAGAGTTTTATTTTCAAATAAGGAAGGAGGAAGGAGTAACTGCGGGATGACCAATTTTTTTCTAATTTTTCATATACATATTAAATTTATCATCATTCGACACAAAATTTGATATCATTTTTTTTAGGGCTTCGTCACTAGATTATATTTAAAACAACCGCTCTTAAGTTTTTGAATAGATGTTGGGTTAAATCAGATCACAAATTGTAATTCTCATAAAATTGAATGAATTTTACTTACGTAGACACCGTTCTATCGTCTGTGAAGTTGGGAAATCAACAAATGTACTAGTATAATATCGGAAATAGTGTTAAACTAATATTGTTTCACAGAATGTAATGGTTAAAATTATTTGCACAGCCGTTGTCTTTAGGAATTGCGTTTTCTTATCATTTAACATTTTTTTTGTGTTTCCAGATGTGGGTTCCGTTTTCAGTTGGAACGACTACTCTGAAACCTAAGTCAACAGATTGTTGTTAAGAATAAATACCAGCTGTGCTGTACAAGAAGTTAGGCTTGGCAAATGTTAAGCATACAAAAAACCGATAAGGTATATGGGTAATACGGCAAGCTCACAAGCCGCGGAAATCGAGGAACTCAAATATTTGAAAAATCGTCCAAAATATATTCCGAATCAAACCGTTTCTTTTTTTAATATGGTTTGTTTTATATTCCCTACTATGGAAAACATAAACAAAACAAAAATGTATACACATAGATTTCCTCATAGATTTTTTACAATTTTTTAGCATTTTTTTTTTAAATCTTGGCTCAGAAGACTTTACGTTTGTCTATAGTATTAAATAAATAAATAAACCATTTATTATTTGCAAACATCAAAACTACAAACATTACAAGCATAAAAAACAAAATACTCACTATTGCACCCACAAATAATATAGCTAAAGGTATTATCAAAGACTATTTATATTGTCTTTGGCAATATCCATAGCACATACTAGATTGTTTACAGTTTTCGGCAAACATAGGATCCGTTTTTACATAAAACAAGTAAAAGTGGTCTAGTCGGGAGTGCCTGACTAGGAAAAATCCTATATCCAGCTGCGAGTTGCCGTAAAATTCATTCGAACTCTGCGTCTTCTTCCTTCAGCCACTATCCAGAATTTATTCTTATATAACTTGTAAGTTTATTGTGCGATCTTTATGATATTTTCAGGACCTCTGTACCTCTTAAATTTATTAAAATTAAAAGGTTAAAATGAAAAATGTATATATATATATATATAATATGTATAATAAAATGTATTTATTCGATATTTATTGATTTGTATTAAATAAATGGAGTGAGAGATAAACTTGTTCTGCGCATAGTAAAAGTTAAAAAAGCTATGTGTAGTAAGGAAAGGAATGTTGCATTTATTTTTAAAGGAAACAAGGTAGCCGCCTTTACTGCAGTTTAATCCGTCTTTGAGCTATGGCAGGCCAAATTTACCTACTGTTGGTGCATTGTTCAGCGAACGACCTATGCGAAAGCACCTGACAAGACTAACCGCATTCAGCAATTAGTTTAGGCAAGACGACGTCGAATGCCCGTCGGCATATCAACAGTTGCAGTCGTTGTGCACCTTTCGATTGACACGATCCGAAAGGGACACAGGCCAGCTGAGCACATATTATATTGTAGTGCCAACACAACACAAGGCGTATCCAGAAGGTATATGCGCAAATGCCAGAGTATATATGTATATGTGTATATATGTGTGTGTGGGTATCGGATCGACCAGCACGCAAATTAAGAATTCAAACCAGTTGTAGCCCCGACGACAAGTGACTAAAAACTGGCCAATGGACCGCCATACACGTTCTGTGGCATGTGTCAACATCAAGGCGCATCTGGCTCAAGCTGGCAAAATTTTTTTTTTTTTGGATGGCACTTCTGCATGGTGGTTGCTTAACTTGACAATCTGCCGTCTGCTGCGCTTGGCATGCACCTCATTTGGCGCCAGAATTTGGTGTCAAGATGATGCCTTCGACCCCTACAGTAATAATATAGAGTAATATACTCGATTGCACCTATGACCTAGCAGTCTGGTACTTCATATCTGGCTGAAGTTACCTACTGTGCGCATGGCGCCAGTCAAAAAGTCCGGCGACTAATCACTGCGAAAAACAAAGAGGACTACTTAACAAAAGGCATATGAACAAATGCCATTTTATGGCAAGGACAACAGACAATGGCCATAGGTCTGAAAATGAGGAAGTAAAACGAACAGGCTAGAAATTCAACAGGTACCACAATTGTCCCGACAGCAGGTATTTTTTTTGTTTGTCAGGTCCTGTTAGTAAATTTGCTGATAATTTATTTCAGGGCATATGCTTATAATTGAACGACCATCCATAAGGTGATATTTGACAAAAAGGATATGTATATGTGAAAGTGCTTTCCGGGAAACTGAAAAATATATGATTTTAACCAGAACGCTGATATCGAAATTCTTCAAAGCTAACACGGGTTTTAACTTGTAAGCGTTACATGCCCATTTAACTGTTTTTAATATTATCATATTTTTTTCATATTTTTCTTCTCTTGCAGAGAGATTTTTAAATTTCACCAAGAAGGTTGCAAACTTCGACCTAATAAAGTACATATGTATATGTGTATATTCTTGATCACTATCAATAGCCGAGTCAATTTAGCTCTGTTCGTCTGTCTGCCTGTCTATGAATTATTAAATGTTTAAAATTAAAACCGCATATGGATAATGCCCTTAAACTATAACCGACTTTAGATAATATGGATTTTTTCCGAGTTGAGGGCGTGTCAAAATTATATTGTCTTCAGCTTAAGAGGCCGCTCGTAATTTACCTACGAACTCTTGCATAAAGCAGTGTGAAATATAGATTTTCGTGATGTGCAAAGGGAGCAATGGACAATCCTTTTATGAGAAAGCATTGCCACATACTGCCAAGGAATGAACGAGCATCACGTCACCATTAACATTTGCAACATTCTGGGACTAAACTTGTTTAGTGGCAGTTTTGGCCCAAAGCGATCTCGTTTTTCGTATAAACAATTTGCTGCTGTGTTGCTTCTGTTCAATTTAAAGGTGACTTTAAAGCACACAGTAGCCGTTAAGCAAGGAGTATGCTTAGTCGGCAGGTCGTTTATGAAAAGTGCAAGCTATTTGCTTCGGTTTTTGTTTTCTTCTGCTAGTAAGCTTGAGGGCGTTTTCCGTACTAAAAGCGTGGGAAATCATTTTTTTTTTCTTTTTGACTTTTGAAAAATGTGTGTTCGTCTCCACCACATTGCGTGCTAAGCTTCTACGAAGTCGGCTTGTGCGATACCACCTATTGGTTGAAAACTTTAGGCATTAATATCGTAAGTATCTATATGTGCATCGAGGGGCTCGCATGTATTTGATTGCCGTGCTGCTCTTGAACTTCGCTTGGGGCTGTCACGTTGTTCCAGGGAGCTTCTGCTTGTCCCTAATTTTTGAATTCGCACTTAAGTTCCAAATGAGCGTCTGATATATTTAATTATTTGATTGAAGCATGCTACATATGCCCGTCAGACATTGGCCATTTGGTGGCATGTTGCAACTGCGGCTCAAGGACATGCGCCTTATTTCATTACAAAACTCACCGCCTTAACTTATTTGCCTGTATTTTGAAACACATGTGCCTATCCCGTTTCCCAAGCAAATATGTACATTAAAAGCCAAATTTCCCAACAATATTCTCACGCAATCAGACCAACAGCAAAAGAAAAACTCTGAGACATTGCCCCTTGCTTGAGTGTGCCTGTGGCAAAATTTACACATTCTGCATGCATTCTGTAGGGTCGTAGGTATGAGTGTACTTTCTCTTCTGGTTCTGGTCACCATATGTGCCATCAGATGCCGACTGTGCCATTTCCATGAAAAATCGCAAGAGTCAAGCTGACGCCGCTCGAAGGTCTGAAGGCCCAGACATGTGTTGTTTGTAGTTCCCGTCTCCGCTCATGAAAATACATACATATGCATATACATAGGAAGCAGGGAATATACATACATATATTATAATTGTTGTCGCCATCCTGTCTCAACACAAGTTAGCTGCTTCACACTGTCATACCTTTAAAGAATATATGACAGATTTGTCATAAAATGCTAATAAAGAAACATATACTCATATTTTGTTGTGTGATTAGGACGGCGACCTAATTTGACTTAATGCTAATATTTAAGGTCGTCGCATAATTTTAAAGCTATATCGTATCAAGATCAAGGTAATTTCATTTTTTGATAACCCACTACGACTTTTGTTATGCCTTTAATTTTTTCCGACATTGGAGTACTGAAGCATTAAGCTTCAAAAAAGCCAATCGGCAATTGACTGGCTGTACTCGTGTGCTCCCCAACCGTCTTCATACAAGCTGCAAGAGGTTGCTACAACATGGTCCAACTGGCAATGTGGCTAGAGCCGTGTGCAACATGTTTGACCAAGTTGCATTAAGTTGTGTGCCAGCTGTTCGAAAACCAACTTAATATTTTCTTAAGTGGTGTTCGATGATTTTCTTTGCAAGACATTTTTATACTCTGTTGAAAAGTTGAAAAAGTTGGAAATTGGATTTGTGCTAGCCCGTTTTACTGTACAAGTAAACTTAATTTTTGAGACGTTTTTTATACACGTCCTTGCTGTCTGTCCGTCTAATGATAAGAGCGCCGGGAAAACATGTTCAATTTGGTAACTCTAGCTCTTATAGTTTCGAAAAAATGCTTAAAACACCGGGTAAAAAAATCGGTGGTGACAAATCACAATTATATATATTTCTCACAGTTAAAAAGGTTTAGCCACAAATTTCGCATTTAGACTTAATTATGGCATTTTTATGAACAATTAATTAAAATAATGATATTTATTAAATTTACAGTTTGTGATTTTTTTGTGATATGGGAATCTTTGAAGTATCGAATATAGCATTACTTATTATTTATTTGTATATAGACGTAGCATACTGTCGTCAAACATATAAACATATTACAGATAAAATGGGTAAAAATTATATGTAAGTATATTAAAAAATTTCTTAAAGTGGAAGTCCAAACATCAACAAAGCAAACGCTGATGTTCATCAACCATTAATGGAAGCTTATCAATTCACTATACGCGATGTGTGTAAAAACTCATGCAATTGGTGTGTATCTAAGTGAGGGATGATGCTGAAATGACACGTGAGGTCGTCGGTTGCCAGGCTGAGTTCCAGAGTTCGCAGACGCACGTAACACATTTTCCACCTATTGACGTCACATGCGTAAACATGTGCACATTACGATAACTGTTTTAGGTATATGCATACGTATTTATAAATATATATGTACATATATATGCTTGTGTGAGTGTACATATTACACACCTGGGATTCCTGGTTGTATACGTTACCGTAATACCATCGAAGCCAGACATGTGACCATCTCACGCCTCCCCGTCTACCATGGGCATCACAACGACTCGTGTGTGTATTAATAAGAATCTCTGTTAGGCGCAACGTGGTTTTAATAACCAAACATACAGCTCCAAAATTATAGGGTCCGGTCGCTTTCTTCTCTGGTTTCATATGCTTTTTTTTATACTCGGTCAGTAAGTGAAATGAGTATATTGGATTTGTGCAATGTCGTCTGTTCATATGAACGCAATTTTTTGTGTCGCTATCGAAGCTAGAAAGTTAAAATTTTAATATATAGTCGTGTATATCCGATTCAGATAAAGTGTTAAGATTTTTTGAGGCTTGGCAATTCGATAAATCTATTTATCTTCCTCATTTTTAAAGCTAGATGAATACAAATTTTCCAGAAAGAATATAAATATTTTTTGGCTACGTCCACGGGGGCGAGGAAAATCGATAACATGCCTTGGAGTCGGTTAAATCGGGAAAATCAAGAAAATCCATATCTCCCATAATTTTAGAGCTAGAGAACTAGAGATCGTGCCAAAAATTTTGGACACGTCTTTTCAAAACTCATTTTTTTCCAAAATAACCAAAGTAATTTAGACCGATATCGACTGTTTTAAACTGTTATTGTATTATATTATATATATATATATATATTATACTGGATGTGACGTTACTTTTTGCAACGCTCATATTTCATTGAATACAACTTTAGAATATTATCCAAACCAATTTGTCAAAACAAAACGAAAGAAGTGGACGAGGGTAGTTTGCATCAGAATAGCAGTATTATAATATGCACTATTGAAGTCCCAAACTAAAAGCTATAAACATTTCGCAATAAGGTGCGCAAAAGTCATTAGAGGTGCACAATAATGAAAAGCAAAAGGAAAACAAGTGCAAATTGATTATGGAAATTCTAAGAAGTCACTTCTACCTGGTTTCTTGGTTGCATGACCGGGTAAAACCCGGAAAATATCAATCGGTCGGCTCGCTTGACTTGAAAACAGTCGTCGGTAATTATATTAAGCAGACTAAAAGCAATTAGCGTTTGAGACTTGGACGGAACAATAAAAGTGACGACCGCGTCTGGCACAGGTCTGCTGCGAACCAGGTAGTCGGCTGTTTATAGATTAAATGTTTCGATGCTGAATATAAAATATATAAAACATGAAAATTGCATGTACTTGTTGGCGGGACAAGTCACAAATTAGCTTATCACGAGTATCAATTTTTAGGCATAACAATACTTGTATTATATGTATGTAAAAGAAAATTAAACAGAAAAAATATTCCAACAATACCCAGCTCTGAAATTTTGGTTAGTCCAGGCGAAGGATAAAAAAATGATATTGGTAATTCTAGCTGGGCTTAAAAACAGTTGTTTTTATGAAGAGACGATTAAGTTACGTTGATACGCACACAAACAATTTTTGGAAGACATGCATGCCATATCCTTGAACTTGCAGCTTGACAAAAGAAATAAGTTGAAAAGATTCGCCGCGCCCACATTTTTAATGGCTGTGCGGGTTGCGTCTGCTGTGGCGTCTGGTCAAGGCAACAGGTAAACAGGTTAGCCTGCAGTTATTAGCATACTTTTACAAAAAGCTGTAGGAATTAACAAAAATAAATAAAAGCAAGTAAGAATGCAAGTCTGGAGTGGTCGACTACGAGTTGACCTATAGATGGGGTTAAAGTACCTAGGTCATATAATATGATACGTCCGGCATATAAATCGACGTAAAAATTCATATTCAATCCGTATCTATGTCATTCACGATTTATTAAGTTGTATACTCAATTTGCAGCTAATTTGTGTACAGGGTATAAGTACGAGTCATAAATTAAAGGGTCTTTATTGCGACAATGTGCCAAATGTACATCTGCTATGAACTGATTGGGAAGAACGGTTATGAGGCACTGCTCAGATGTTGAATGAAGACCAGAAGGAGCCCTAACGAAATTAGTAACTCGTTTCTGAAGTTTTGTTTCACGACGGTTGGTTGGGTTTCGGCTCCTTTAGGCATAATCATGCGAGAAATAAACATTTTCCTAGAAATTTCTGTTGGCCTTCTTCTGTTCTGCCATTTATTGGTATCTTTTCTGCACCATAAGTTGCCCTTTAAGATGGGTGAACTGAAGTTTAATTAAATTAAAACAAAAACGCATCTCAGCTTCAACAGTTGAGTTCGTTTACCGATATCCTAGGTCCTCCTAAGTTCTTGTATTTAACAAATCGCATCGAAAAGTTAATTTGAACTTTTCCTTGCTGCTTCTTTTGTATTGCTTTTGTATTGCCTATTCTATACAGACATACATATACAAATACATATTTAAATTAATTATTCCATAATTTCATACAAAATACAAAAAAAAAAATCGCATTACTTCGAAAACTTGTAAAAAAAAATTATCATAAAAATATAATGGAAAAACCGCCTAACTTCAAAACCACGTAAAAAAATTGAGAATTGTGTGTACTTGTATTATGTATTACAAATCAAATATGTATGTATGCATGTATTACATATTTGTTGTTCTTTCGCAAAACTTAAGCAATTTTTTAAGGTATACGATTTTATCACTGTTTTAAAGACTAGTATACAACTTATTAAAAAGAGAGAAAGTAAATCTGGTGTAAAAATTTAAAAAATAAATATTTTCTTTTGCAAATCTTGGGTATAAAATCTGCAAATAAGCACCGATATCGCTTAAGAAGTGCATTTATATGTGAAATCTTATATACACGATTTCCTGACTGCGCACTAATAGGTTGTGCAGAATATTTTGTATTTCATCCCTCTCGATTTGACGTACTTACTCTTTTATCGAAGTAAGAACATGCCACACTCCAATAGTCTAGGTTGATGACGCCATGCCCACCGCGTAGTTTTCGTCACTACCACACGAACGTTCTATCAATATAACGCATGACGCATATGCCACCAACTGCGAGTGTGTGTAGATGTAAAACAAAAACAAAAAAAAACAACAAAAAAATGAAACAGATTCCCGGGCTCGCTGGGAGTGACAACACGAAACTCACACCCCGTCAAATAGCTGCCGCGTGGGCAGTCCGTGTGGCAGAGCTCCATGTAACAGTGTTGGCTCCACACCGCCAACGCTTTGGGCTATCATAGACATTGGCCGCGGCGACTGCGGAGCATCCTCAACTTCGCGACTAAACGCAAACGCTTTTACATGAATCTTGATAAAAATTAAGAGTCGAGCTGCCATTGCCAGCGCCTGAGATTTATGTAAACAGCGCACGGCTGTCCAAGCTGCCGTTGTTACGGACTTTAGCTGTGCAGAGATGTGCTGGAAGCGTTGCAAAAAAAAAAAAAAAAAAAAAAAAAACTGCTGCAACGAAGTGGGGAAATGACCAATTGTGTGGAATTCCACATGGCGGCGTTAAAACTGACTGGCTATTCAAGAGGGCAGCATCCACAATCCACAGTCGCAGCATCCGCACCACTAACTCATTATAATTCACTTCACACTAAGCACACAATGTGCCCGCATTATTGCAACGGTCGGCCGGCCGATCGAGTTAACTTTTTGGGGTCGGACTCTAGGGCCGTGGAGCTAAGGACGCAGAAATCCGCACAATTCAATCTGTTTAAAGAATGCCGCCTATTGCATATAGAATTCACTTTACTTGCGTAGTACCACCAGAAAACAACAACGGCGGCCGGCCACGATGACAACCCGACAACTGACACAAAAGTTGCTTCAGTAACAACTCGTTTGCATGTGGCATCATCATCATCAGCAGCCGACCAAAGCAAGCCCAGAGGCCAGACGTTATGCCAGTTGTGCCTTAATATATCTACCATTCCCATTCGCGAAGTCCCATCGTTATATGTACATACATATGTATGTATGTATATGGAACTGCAGATGCTGCAACTACAAAAGTCAGTTGAAAATATGACACAACTGGCGCCAACGCAGCCACAGACAAAGCGTACAATTTTACCCCATCTCTACTTGAACAGCCGGAGACTTAAAAGCAACGTACTTATACACAGATGTTTTTATTCTGCAGGGCGCTACGAGAGCGATATCAACATTCGAGTTAGAGTCGGACATATGTGATTTTGGTATAATGCGTATTATTAACTTTGTATTGAGTTTCTACCGAATGCAATATTTTAGTTTCTATGTTAAAATATATGACTGGAAACGGCGAATTGCAATATTGATAATAAATTAACAATTTTACTTTTGATTTAGTTGTGACATAGACATACTCTATTAATTAACTCATTTATTTACACCAAATTTTAGTTTTTATTTTATTTATTTATTGTTTTTATATTTTATTATTGTTAACTTATATTTATTTGAATAATAAATATCGACCAGCTTCGAGTATTTTTAAAATGTTGTACATGTATCTTAGTTAAAACACTTTAAAAATACTTTATTAAAATCAATTTGTACATTTAAAAAAAAAACAATTTTGTTGTGTTATTGTTCTTTCTCTGCGTATGTATTGCCAACATAGAAATCCATCCGAGCATTGCAAATCTGCAAATCGTTTTGCTTCATTCATAAAAAAATCAACAAGGCGTCGTATCGAACATGTTTGACGGCTCGATGGGCATATGGAAATTATTTGTGAGATACGTATACGTTAATTAGAGAATGGCGCGTGACGCTATTAATAGCACAACAAATTGAATTCAAAGGTATTTCTTATAACTATAAAACACACAAATAGGCAGCCCAAATTAAGGCGGCGGTTGATCTTTCGTCCTGCGTAAGCCAAGGCCGTGCCACCAAGTTTTTCGCACGATGGGGAACAGTCGAAAAAGTAAAAAAGTAAATAAGTAAAATAAGTAATACACGAGCAGCCAACGTTCGGATATTTAAGCTCGTAAATTAATCATCAGAAATTTATAATTTAAAATCTTCTGTTGGTTTAAACACTTTTGTTTACATTTATGTTTGAAAAACATTTGTAATGCTTGTTTAATTTAAAATTCTGATAGCATAAATATTTCTCCATAATATGTTGTACTCAAAATTGTGAACAATAAAAAATCATTGAATATTTCATGGAAAACTTTAAGGCTTAACAATTTTTTTTAATCGCTTAGGCTAGCCCTATCTCAAGAATAAAATCATAAGGAAAACTATGCAAACATATCTTGTGCATATGAAACGTATCGTATTAAATTGCTTAGCAGCGCTCACCTCTAATTGCAACACAACCGGTTCGACCGCGTGTTGTTTTTAGCATGAAGCGAGCGTGTTTGGTCCTCTCAAAACGAAAGATACTCCCGTGGTTAATAGACGTGTTGTGGTGCTGACTGTCGGACGTGTTCTGAAAGAATGCGGTATAAAGTGCGAACAATTTAAAGTGCACAATTCTAAAACTTATCAAAATATTGAAAAGATCTTTCAACGGCTACGAAAATTGGAAAGTGTGATATAGCTTATATTTAAGTGTGCCCACAACCAATCGCTACATTCAAAAATATTAAATATCTTTTCGGTGGAATTGATATCTTATCAATTTAAGTGAAGTTACTATTACCACCACAAAGAGAAACAAAAAAGTTTACAAAAATCAAACATTCTAACCCGTTCTGTGGATTACGCGTTTCCCTTAAATAGATATTGAGGCATTTTTAAATATGGAAGTCGTCAAGACAGACAAGCTATACATGCAATTGAATTCAGCGGAGCTTGAAGCCATCATTAAAAAAGGTGAGAAATATCATCTTTGTAAACTGTCATATAATCTCAGAGAAAATTTTAGCCAATGCCACCTGTTGTTAAAACTGAATATAAACAAAGTACATATTTTAAGTTATTTCCTTAAATTTAAACTAATTGACCGATCCTGATCCTCAAAAAATGTTTTCAAAATATCAAAATAGTACATATTATTTATGTCATGTAATTGAAATTATCCCTGCAGCTAATGCTATTCAAAAAGTTAGGTTGATGGTTTATGTAACTCTATCCTATTCTACAAGAATAAATAATAACAAGAATAACAAAAATCTGGGTCTAACGACATTCCAGTTCTTTGGAGTATATTTTCAATCTATATACTATTTTCTAATTTTCTATATGCTCAAATCTGACTTATTATAATATACTATATGGTATTCTAAGAAAATCATGCATCCCTTCTCGCTTTCTGAACAGAAAATCAAAGCATATACTTACTGTAAACAACTTTACAGAAATAGCTCGAGCAACTTGTGGTTTCATTTACAAGGTTAATGGCAGAACTTCGTAAATAAACCCCAAAACAGCTGCTTATTGGATTAAGCGGGGGCTGTAGTAGTCTACTGGCCATGTTTCGACTTATGGCCAACTAATGAGCCTCTGAAAAATAAAACAATTTACAACGAAAAAAATAAAAAGTAGAAGGATTTCATACAGCAAGCAAAAGTTGTAACTGAAAATTATAAAAATCTACTTAACCAATGATCAGATATTTTTTGACATGCAAGCTAATGTAGAACTGAACGAACTGGTGCTTTCTTCATTTCCAATAAATTATTATTAACTTATTAATAAGTTTGAAACAAAAAAACACATTTGTCACCAAATTTTTCGACCGGCGGGCAATTTTTTTTTAAATTGGTAAGACTCGTTAGGTTTCAGTAACAATAAGGTTTTAGTAACTGTTTTCCACGAATTTTTTACACATACAGAAAAAACGGTTACCACGATAAACAATTTAGCTGTCTAGCTCTCGTAAAAGTGGTTTACACAATTCGGTCTGCCAGTCAGTATGTTATTCAATGAATGATGATTATCTAAAATTTTGAACAGTTGAAAATTTTAGTAGACTAATTTTTACGAATATTTGTAATAATGATAGCGCTTGGTGCTTCACTTTTTATTTTGGCTAAAGCACTTGCAAAATTCATTTAGTGATCCACATATAAAAAAGGTATTTATTTGGCTACTTGTGTGTTTTGAAGAGGACCTTGTCTATTTACATTTTAAGGTCCTGAAGGAGGAAGGTCTATTTGAATATTATCTAAGACTATTTCATAATAGGGCCAATATTTTTAATTTCTAAATGAAAAAGAAGCATTTATTTAAAGCAATTATATTATTGTACCGTCAGACTGACTGTTTGGCCCTTTCTACTAGCATCGCTTTAATTCAACGTATATATTTTTTTACAATTTCTTATAAGGGGAATAATTGCGCTCACTTTGCTGTTTTCATATTTTTGCGTTACATTGTTTACCAGTATTCAGTCGGACGGGCATCACTGTAACCGGCGGCGCCAGCCAAAAGGGGCGCCGTTTGGCAATCACATTTAGTTTTTGGGGTTCAGTGTTCTGGGTGCCCGCCAAATACCCCTTGGGTCACCCAGTCTTTGATTGCGAAGCATCAGAGTGGGGAAGACCGACGCGTCGGCTGCCAACGTCGTGCCGTGTCGCGACAATGCAGCTATGGCAGCCTCTCAGATACATTTCAACGATTTTTCGCAATTAATCCGACATTGGTCAAATATTTCTTTTAGATTGCAAGGAGTCACTGTGAAACCAGTACTGTTGCTTTATTCGTGTGTTTCAGCTTGTATTGTTGAAACTGAAAACTCTTAATATAAAACATAACATAAAACAAATTTCTTTTTGGATTAGCCTGCACATTTCTAATGAATTTTTATATGAGCTAGTATGTAAATAGGCACAGGTTAAATAGCGTACTTGAATATCCCGTTAATATTCATATTTTTTTGTTGGTTCATTCATAAAAATGACGCGTCATGTTACTATAGCAAACACAAGATCAACGTCAAATGCGCTTATACTTTGCGCGTAAAGCTCTGATGATAAGCACACGCTTCCCACACACGGAACCCTGACAGCAATCAAATAAGCGGTCAGTGTAAAGCAGACACTGCCTGATAACCTCTGCTTGACTTTTACTATGAGTACACAGTTTTTTTAGCAGCCTCGTATACTTTAAATGTGTCTTTAAATTCGGTTGCACTCGCAGTCATTCATTCTTGGAGAAAAAGCCCAATTATATCTGAACGGTTGAAATTTTTTCGCAAAATTCGCATGGTTGGATTTGTAATTTAAAGGCGCAACGGATTCATGCAAAACAATTCTATAACTTTACTAACTAACTCAAGATAGCCGCTAAAGGAACAAGTATAAGTACAATTATAAGTACACGGGCATTTTAGAAATCAGACTTCGTAAGGTATATAGAATATCCAATTTGGCCATTACGACAATTTGATCTGATATTAATTTATAGATACAAATGTATGTGTATGGGCATCTCATCAAGTCTTCAGTAAATAGAGTGTGAAAGTAGATATTTAACTCTTTTTTTTTCTAAAAGCGATAACTAAGATTTTATTTAGTATGTGCCTTAACTTAGACGTCGTCGTTAGGCTTAACATTTGTTTATCCAAGCAAGTGCAAATTTATAGAAGCGAATAGCGAACACTCGTACGTGTTTGTATCTATATGTGTACCATATTTAGTTAGATACTTTTATTTGTACAGCCTGCCTCTGCAGTTGCTTGATATTCGCTCTACCGTTTTCTGGTCTAAAATTAGCAAAGATAGCAAAATAATGTAGTTATAAATAGTTGTGTCAACATGCAAAAAAAAATAGTCACATGTATCTGTGCGTCTGCTTTATCTAAGACGTACAAGCTAGTACGTAGTATATGTAACTTAATGAACAAAATAAAGTATAATAAATAAAAGTGGTTGCCTTTAAACTTGAACTGCGTTTTCTTCCAGACTCCAAAGAACTGCAGTAAACTGTGCTTAAACTTTTTTTTTTGAATAAATTGTGGAGGTCAATGGTAGACACACCGAACGATCTGCTGAAAACTGGTTTTATTTTCGTTTGCGATGTATAACTTGAATTTACATTTTTTGAAGCTTTAGTATTTATTTTTACTTCGCTGCCTGACCGACTGAAATATGACACAGTTGCTTGCGTTTTCGGAATTTAACAATGGAGCCTAACTGCAGACAGGCAAGCATTTAAGTAAGAAATTGCACGCAAATATGTAAGTGCGAAAAATAGAACACATAAACAGTTATACTCAAGCACCTAGCAAGTGCTACAAAATTAGCGGCTAACATGATTTTTTTCATAGATAACTTAATTTATTTTGAACATAAAAAAGCAAGTGGAACTTTGATGTCAATGGAACTCATATTAAGTTCACAGATTGATAAGAGCTAAAAACAGGTGAAATTTAAGTTTTGAGAGGAGCAAGAGGATATAGATACATAGCTAGATAGATACAAGATAGATAGATACATAGATAGATAGATACTAGATAGATAGATACTAGATAGATAGATAGAGATATAGATTTTATGATTTACGGCAATGGGAGTGAATATTTTTGACTCTTAAATTAAAGGCCTTATCAGTCATATAATCTTTAGGCTCCTCTTGAAATAGCCGAATAAAATTTTTTTTTTTATGAAAACTTTTTATTCATATTTTTATGTTAACCCAACTTACGCGAAATCATTTTAGGACTTAGAGTTATTTATATGAGTGTCTACTGTGACTAAGCTTGAAAATTTCGTTGTCTTGACTACTTTTAGACTCGCCCAGCTCGAACGACCGAGACGCCGGCTTTTGCTCCGCCAGCTCAGAAAGCGAGGGCGGCGATGACTTAGCGCTAGAACATGCTCCGCTACGTGCCCGGCCATTTATCGGACCGACGGAAGACTATGGCGCCGTCAAAGACGGGTCTGTTGCGTTGGTCCGCAACAAGCGCAAGAGCATGGAGCCTTCGAAGGTCGTGGAGCCGACATCGTCGTCACAGCATTGCACCTCATCTTTGGCAGCTAGCTCATGCATGGGAGGGTCCGGTCCGCTTAAAAAACGAATACGCTATACGTCGTCAGCGGACTCGGCGGTTATGTTGACGCCACCAGCGCTGCAGTCCCCGCCACACAACAGCAACAACAATTTACCATCTGCGCACGTGTGGGATCCTAGTCAAGTGCTGCCACGTGAAACAATACCAAATCCTGCGCACATATTTGTGCGTCATCCCGGTGTCACAACGTTACATCGCGCCTTCGCCTTCACAGCGCAGCCAGAACAACAAGAACCGTTGGCACTGGTGGCAAGGAAGCCGCCAGCTAATGACGCTGAAACCAGTGCACCGGAACTGTATCCCAACCTCCAGGGCGTTCAGAAAAATGCAAACCACACAAATTCAGCCGATGCTTACAGCGAAACGGCCGCGGAACAAAGCATCGAGGATATATGTAAAGATCATCACAATGCTTCCCTATCGCGACCGCAGCAGCGAAACTATAAAAATATGACACGCGAGCGCCGGATCGAGGCAAATGCCCGCGAACGCACCCGCGTTCACACAATTTCCGCCGCCTATGAGACACTACGCCACGCTGTGCCCGCCTATGCGAGCTCCCAGAAATTGTCGAAGCTATCGGTTTTGCGCGTAGCCTGCTCCTACATACTAACGTTGAGTCGCATGGCTGGCAAGGACTACAGTTCGGATCAGTCAGAGCCGACAATTGCTGATTGTATCGAGGCTATAACGGCAACAATTCAAACTGAAGGCAAGGTTAAACGAAAGAAAGACGAGTGAGCTGAACGGCTCATGAAATTGGCTAAATAATTTTATTTTGGAAAGACTTCAATGTGACTGAGTTACTACTTATTAACGTTAATTGAGTTTTTTAAGTGTCGTCCTAATAGTTCCTGTGCCGGCAATTATGTCCAAACAGGACAAAGCACAATTTAAGCCTAGTTGAAGTCATATTTAACCAAACAGCTTTACAAGATAGACTAAATTTATATATAATAAAAAAGGAAAAGTAAGAAAAAACTAAACGCACTGGGAGTGATTTTCATATTTGTACATACATATTACAATATAATAAAATGATATTTCTAGGATGTAAAACCTGCTATGTGATCTTATTTTAAACTTGCTTCTTATGTAAACATCTAAAATATTTAAGGCTAAAACATGTTCCGTAGTACAAACAGTAAAAAAAAAGAACAATATATTAAAGACTTTTTAAAAGACAATAAATGCAAACATACGAAAAACAAAACCTATGACAATAATTGTTCACACGACAAATACCTATTGGCGTCTTATACGTTTGTACAACAAGATTTTAGATTTCGAAAATGCAAGCACACAAAAAGAACCCAAAAAAAAAAATTGTTTAAGTTTGTTAATTTGACTTGTAAGAAAATTAGATATGTCTGGTGAATTATGAAGAGTTATGAAAATATAAAACGAAAAATTGGGCAAATTTATCCCTATGTAAAAAAAAACACTATGCATTACCGATAATCTCATTTTATATATGTATTAAGTGCCATAAAAGCAGAAAGCTGAAATACAAATTGACTATCATATGAAATATGTGTTTGAATTCGGTTGGGGCTGAACCAATACTCGGCTTGGTGCGAGCGCACCCAAAAAAAATGGCATTCAAACGTGAAGTCTTCAACATGTAGAGTGACATATAAGGGTTATATATTTGTATATATTAAATAATCTTATCAGACCACAACATGATGGAATAATAGAAGAAGTGAGCAACATTTAGAGCGAGAGATGAGAGAGAGAGAGAGAGAGAGAGTGTGTGTGTTAAGGCAACAGGTGCGCAGAACGGCAGACGGCCGGTTCAACTGCACCTGGTTCTCATGAGCTGTTTTGGGACAACAGAACTAGCCAGCGACCCCTTATCAGTCACATAAGTACTACACACAAATGTTGTTACCTTATCTCATAGCCAAGCGCAAGGTGTTACGATACCGAACTTGCGTAGTGGGTGCAGACGCACTTACAATGAAACATCAATTATTAAATATGTGCAGTTTACCTTTCTTAATCAAGTATCTACTTGACCTAATGTGCAATAGCAGGTTTCAATTACATCAGCTTGTAGCGTGTATAAAAACTGGTTTATTAGATCAGGCTGTTTAGCTTTAAAGTATTGCAGTACAGGCGTTTGAAGCTATGCAAGTTATTTCCGTGAACGTTTTTATTTAGGAATATAATGTATATTATCATAATGTGTTACAGACAAATATTTTGTGTGCAAGCTATATGGTAAGATTGGGGTTTTCATCACCTGTTCAGCACCTCATAAATTAATTTTCAAAAAGATTCTGAAAAAGTAGATTAATACTGATCTGATTTAAAATAAATGGAGCATTTCTCAAAATCTGATCATTTTTTCTATTTTCCTATAAAGGTTTCGAATGTGAAAAGAACAGATTTTATGATTTTACGGTTTGTGCTCTGATCACCAATCTTTCAGTCAGTCAGTACAAACAGTTTAGTATATACATAAAGATAACACAAGTGATGTTATCTGTCTTATAGAACTTGAACCATCATGACAAACAAATTAATTTATTTGCAAAACAGACTTGAATGATGCAGCTTTTTGAATATTTGGATAGAAAGCTTGAGCTGTCGTTTTAATTAGGGAACTTACATTGTTTGTTTATATTTATAGTAATTAAACACACAAAAGTGCTTATCTTTGAAAAATGTTTTTTGCATAATACTATTAATGAATGGTTATGGATAATAGTGCGCATTTGTTGATCAGCTTTTGCTTTAATTTAAATAAAGTGTAGTTTAATTTCAAGCCAACTTTAGCTGATGTAATTGCAACATTCAATTGCAGTAGTATTAAAAAGTTCTCGAAATGGAAACGTTTAAAATTTTCTGATAATTACTTTTAACTTCAATAATAAAGGCATATACTAGTAGTGTAAGTGTTATTGAAAACAATTAAACTTTTTCATAAAACATAAAAAATACATGTTCAGTTTTTTGTAATATATTTACATAAGTAAGAAACTGCGCAATACTTGTTCACAGTATAATATTATCTTAAAACAGTCGAAAACTATTTTAAGTATTATTATTATATTGGAAGAATATCGATTTTTTTAAATTGTGGGTGCCGAAAAATTTAAGGTAGATTTTTGAAAAAAGTTCATCCGAAAACTTGTCAAATTTGGTGACTCTAATTCTAAAATTGTGGAAGATTTATACCCAGCAAATGATTTGCGTGATCTTTAGAGGAGGTCTTCAGTAATCAGTAATCTGTCTGAAGCTTCAAAACAGAGGGAGATTGATAGATTTGATCGAATTGCCACGCTGGCAGCGGGTGTAGCCAAAAAACTTTATCTGACGCTGATATTCTCGGGTGTATATCCCTTATTTTAATTCTTGGACATTGCAGATACTTAATCTACTCTTTTCACTTCGTGAACGAGTTTAAATATCCAGTAAGAGTGCTCAACTCGAAGATGCCCGACTGCGATATATCCTGGAACAAGCTCTGATTTGCCGTAACATTTATTCGTACTGACATCATTACCCACATACTGAAATACACACTCACTAACAGTTGCGGCAAACGGACAGGCAGAAATGATAAGACGGCTTGGCTGATAACGGCAATGAAGAAATTAATGTATACTTTATGGGATCAGAGATCTCCTATTCAATGCGTACCAATATTCTTGACAGAATTATAATATTCTTCGCTAGGGTATACAAATAAGTAATATAGTTAATTTTTCGAAGCAAACCATTTTATGCAATCTATGCAAAAAAAAAGAAGTTCGTTGAACTGAAGCGCGTAAATCGTTGGTTGATCGCCATAAGGTGTGTTTTTTAGCCTTATATAAATAACAAGAATGCCATTGATGGGCCCGTACTATGAGATACCCTGTACCCAGCTTCGCAATGTGTATACATGCTCAAACGAAAAAATAAACAAAATACTTTACGTATTTCTTCGTAGTGATTCTTACTTTCTTAAAAGTATTATATTTATTTGAGAGATTCCAAATAAAGTAAAACTTTAAATGTTTTACTGGACTGTACTGTCGGATCACGCTTCAATTTTCTGGAAATCAAAATAATTGTTGCAACTTGCAATCATCAGAAGTCATCAAAAATTAATGAAATAAATCTTGACTTCAAAATGCTTCAACACTAATTTATATTCTGTCAGCGTCACAAATGAAGAGAACGCACGGTCGGAGTGCAGAAAATGAAATAAAAAGTGGCATAACACAAATGCACCGAAAGGCCGCTTCTTACTTGTATTAATAAGATTTCATGCTACAGTAAAAGCTCCTGCGAACTCGCATAAACTGTTGTCTGCCAGACATTGAAGATCATAAAACTTCAAAAATTTGATCGGCGCTCCAATGTCAACGCAAACAATTAGCATTTGTGTAAACAGCCAAAACAAAAACTAAGACAAGCCACTAGATCACATGTTGCGGTCGCCATGCGAAGTCGATTTGGCGCAGTAGCGAACCGAGAAAATGTTGCACAAATATTGGGCGAAATATTGCCTAAAAATAGCTCCACCAACGATTGTGTTATTTTGAAGCTATTAATGGGAGCAGCGTGTGTCGCGCTTGTCGCAGGTGCTGCTGTCGATTTCGGGGGTTAACGTGTTTATTTTATTGCCATCGGTAGCTGGGGGGTAATATCATCATGATTTCACATGTTCGCAGACAACGCAACGTGAGCTTACAGTTAACGCAAATTTTAGTGACTTATTTTTGGTTTGGTATGCCATAAACTAATGCGGTGACTCTGATTCATATTTGTTTTCAGATTAAACTGTGAGCCAAACTTTCTAATTATTTGTGTTCTTAGCAAATTTAGTTTAAAGTGGCATATCTTCAATACTTTAGAAAAGTCGAGATGATCCTAATTCGTATCCCTGAAAGCGAAATCAAGTTACAGCGAAATGTAAACGCCTAAAACATACATAAACGAGTACTTACGTATCCACAAACATGCTTGAATGGAGGCCCAACAGCTGGTGTCGCTTAGTTAAAAACAACGCAAATGCAAATTATTTGCATACTGACGCTAAATTGCACGCCAAGTCGAAACAGCCTGGGCAGGGGCTAGACAGCAGTGGGGACGGAGTCGGCCGTGTGCATCGGAACGCATGAACCATTGGCGCCCAGCGAGCAATGCACAAGTGACATTCTTAAAATAAAACAAATGGGAATGCTCGCGTCGTGCGTTTCCGACTGAAAGCTAGCTACCCTATACCCTTAGGGCATAAGACATCGGGTACATTGTGGAAATAATCAGTTTTTGGAATATTACTATTATTACTATTATTATTATTATTATTATTATTATTATTATTATTATTATTATTATTATTATTATTATTATTATTATTATTATTATTATTATTATTATTATTATTATTATTATTATGATTATCATTATTTTTATTATTATTATTATTAATATTATTTTAAATATAGGATATAGTTATAAACTATCAACCTAACTATTTTTTAATGGCACTGGTTAAGGCCTTCGGCTAAGACAAATACTACATCCATACACTAACCTGCGATTCGAACCCGGATTCTCGCTGTTTAGCTGCCTTATTGCCTAAACACTTGGACAATGCCTAAACACAGGACTGCAGTTGTGAGAATAAAAAGCCTCTACTTTTGAATTAATTCTTACGATAATTGAATGAGGTAATTAATTGTTATTGTAATTAATAATCACTGTGTGTATCCAATATATTTTGCATATTTTCATACCACTTTAACTATATAATACAGGTCAAATTTAGTATTTTTGAACTGCTCTTGTATAACAAAATTTACCATGTTAAATTACCAAATTAATTCACATAAAATATGAGCAAATGACCTAAAATGGTGTTTTTTTGTTTAATTAAAAAAACCATCATTGTTTAAATGTGCCATAAATATTAAGAAATAAAAATGTATTTATTATGACTAGACCTTGCTGTTGTCAATCCATGAGAAGCCACCTATATTAAATTATTTGTATCCTAAGTCTGAAATAAAATGTATACATAAATACATATACCTTTTTCTAATAGGTGTGACTAAATCCACCAGTAACTTCAACTTCAACAGACTCAAGCGACAAATGAAACCCAATTGCGACTAGCTGATGGGCATTGTGCCCAATTAGCACGTAATTATAATTTACAAACACCGTCGGCCTGCGCTTTTTGTTACTTTGCTTATGTAATTGACGTGGCTGGCAGGAATTTAATCTGAGATTTGCGAATACAGATGCGCATGCGCAGACACAAACGCAGACATAAACTAATCATTAGCTTAATAGTGCTATGTGCCGGTAATTGTAATAAACTCTTCTCCCATATAAATGAGTTTTTTCTTTAATATTTCCTATTAACATAATTGCAATTAAAATGCAAAAAAAAAAATGACTGAGAGGTAGAAGATGTTTACAACAGAGGTTGTATTTTTATTGTACTTTTATTTTTATTGTAAGATGCAGTTGTTGTTGTTGCCATTTGTAGCATTAAGCATTATAAAATTTGACAAGTAGCTATCAAGTAGTTAAGCTATTGTTTATTGTTGGGTATGCGCACTAATCGTCAACATCGACTTGAGTTATATATAATGAATTCATAGCCATAAGTCAAACGATGGCAGCACCTACATAGGTACTGGCGCCACTCCAGCAACAACAACAACAACAATCAAATCGTGGCAATAGCGTTTGCGAATTACCGGCCATCAATTTGGCATAAGAGCCAACACCAGACCAAGGCGCTGCTGGGACTGCTAATTGTGCTGGAGCAACACCTGGTGGCCTCGTCAACCAGAACATATATGTACCTGTGCTAGGCAGGCGAATGCACAACAACGGAGAATTCAGTCGCGGCGTGGATTAAGCGTCCACCCACACAGTGGGCACTTTGCCCTTATTGTATCACCAGCGCGCATTGTCGAGGCGAGTCACGAGATCCTTATCAGCGCCCCATAATTTACACGTCTGCGCCGGTGCCAGCTGTGGCCAGTTGCTATTACCCGTACCTCGCAGCGTGCTTCAAACAGAATCCTAGACGCAGCGCTAAAAGATATACACCGTCAATTGGCGCCTGGTTTTAGTGTGTCCACGCAGCGTTCCCGCTCATGCCCCACCTCCTGTGCTTTCCAACTGCAAGTGGCACTTGGCAAATGAATTATAGTTTGCGTGGCTTGGCCGAGCTAAGGTTCCAGATTTCTTCCCTTGCTTGTTGGCGTTTTTAGTCTGCGATTTTTGCTTCATTTGGTAGGTAAGTTTCTAATTTTTTTCATGCACGTTTTATGTTTTTCAATCATTTTAGTTAAATATATTAATTGATAGAGAATCAAAAACACTTTAATATAACAATTACTTTCTAGTAATTGAAATTGGTTGCTGGTTGATATAGTTCTACACAGCCGTAAGAATTTTATTTTATTCTATTAGTTGTTATACTAAGTCATTATTGTTTTTTTTTTTTTGGTATAGTTTATTTATTGAGCACAAATTATTTTCTTTTGTATTACCAACTTTTTTATACATAGTATCATAGTATAATTTATTTATTGAGCAATTATTATAATTTTTGTAGTATCATCTTTTTTATGTTTAGTATGAAAGTGAGCCAAAATAAAAATCTACACCTCAAAATAAATACGTTAACTAAAATATAAAATACAAATACGCTTGAAAGTGGCTTTTTTATGCATTTCTTGGATAAATTTCAAATCTTATAGATATACAAATTAATTCAAATATCCAACTCGAATAAGACCATTGCAAGAACTACAAATGTGTTAAGAACTCACATTATATTTATATGAAATCAAAGCAAACAAAATCAATAAAACAATGTTGTCGTGTGGAATTGAATTTTTTTCATCGTGTACCCAAAATTTAAGGCATAACAAGCAACAACGCTCTAATCTAATGTATTCGACTTGAAGATACTCAATAAACTCAGCCCTTAAATAGTTAAAAGGAAATGTTTGTAATCTCTTGATTCATGCAAATTAACATGCTTTTATTAACTTATTCGCATTTATTTATTTATTTACTTATAGCTGTTCAAGAACACATAAGTACATATGTGTATACATTTCATATTATTAGAGATTATTTTATTTGCCTCTTTAGCACACATATACCTTAAATATTTTATAAGTATAGGGAATTTAAAAAAAAGGAGCACGTGGTAAAATAAACCGAAGAAACAGCAACTAGTCACTGGCGGGCTAAAATGCCGAAAAAGGATGTGAACGATGTGCCCAACTACCATATAAAAATATGCAATCAGACGAGCGAAAGATTGATCTCGAGCGATATTCCAAGAAACCGGGAGCTCGAACAGCCGTCGACGCTGTCGGTCCCTTAGACCCACACACTAACGCAATGTGGTTTGAAACGTTGCAGGATCGAACTCAAAAGTTTGCAGCGTGGAACAAGTTTCAGACTATATTGTGAATTTATCGCTTACACGAAAAGGCAACTTCGGCAGTGGCCTACGTTAGGCTTCAGAGGCGGCACAATTCAACTCTGATTTAATGTTGCAAAATCGAAGCAACAGAAAACAAGTAACAAGTCGTATGCTCCCAGCTGTTAAATACTCTGTCTCCACTGTAACAAACTTGAACAGTTTGAAATAACTTTTGTTGGCGCTGGCAAAAGAATTTCTGTTTAATTTCTGGAATGTAGGTGTTGAAGAGAAACAAAATGAAAACTTTTGTATATAAAACATTAGCTCAATTAATTTAAATTCGTGTTCAAAATTGCATTCATTAAATGTGACAAGAACCAAATATATTATACAACATAGTATTATAAATAGTGGCAATTTATGTTTAGAATCGTGGTAGGTGAAAAGAGTTGGTTAAAAATTCAGCCAAAAGCTTACCAAAATTTCACATCTAATTTATAGTTTAATTAAATACCTTATATTATAATAAAAAAAAACATATATATATATTTTTTTGCAATGTCTGTCGAGCTGTCCGCTGGATATTGGAATTAGTGATCTATTTATCTCAGACTGAATCAGAATCAAATTTAAAATGTTGTATTTTACCAATATGTTTAGTTTTTATACTCTTGAAGAGGGTAATTTAATTTAGTCGCAAAATTTTTAACATATAAAAGAAGACGTCTCTAAAGTATTTATATATAATCTTGATCATTATCAACAGTCTAGTCGATATAGCCAAAGACAATATAAATATTATTAATATAATTTATATAAATATTATTTATATTGTTTTTAAATAGCCATGTCCGTCTGTCTGTCTGCTTCTCTCAGTTTTGAATAAATCGTAATGAAATCTTTCATAGGCCCGTTTTTTTGTTTCAGTCTGCTGGCACAATTTGTTTCACTCGGATGGATCGGACCACTAACATATAGCTGCCATCAAAACAATCGGTCAATAAATGAGTTTTGATAAGAAAACATTTCTTTGTTTTTTGTTTTTAAATATTTGGATATCGGTAATAAAGGTTTTGTGGGAAAACACACTTAACCATAGATACAGATATTGCGCACCTTCTCTATATTTTGGAAAAGATATTTAATCGGCAGAACTCCTTCTTTTTGATGCTGCAAATTAAACTTGTAAATGCACAGGCTCACATCTTTTATTAATCCGAAATCTCCGTAATCTCTCTTATTTTCAAAAATAGAGTCAAAATCTGTTAAGGCATTTGGGATGAACTATTAATGATACGAAAAGGATATTTAGCACAAACTACATTTTTCTTGAGATATATACATATAACTCCAATTGACATAGATAACAGGCAGAATAGTTTGAGGTTTAAAAAAATACCTTATAGCACAGAAGAGGAGCACCGAATTAAGCTCTTTGGATAATTTTGAGGACAAAGCTCCTTTGAGGTCTTGTCAAACGTGTCTTTGGACATTCCACAAATAGAAATAAATGTATTTTAAAAGTGCGTAATTGGTTCTGACAGTGCCTTATTTCAACTTCCCATGATTAAAGCAGCAGTCAGCGTCGAATCCAGGGGATTAGCAAACGCCTGCAAGGCACACAACATAAAAAGTGATTGATTTCATGGGCTTTTGTTCAATATATATCAGGTATGGCTATAGCTGCCACTTCTCTTAAATATCTGCGCACCTATGCCGGACAATTTTTGTTGACTTGTTTTTTTGGACGACCTGTAATTTGATCGGCAAGCGGCTATTATTTAAGACGTTGTGTGAGAAACAAGTTGCATTCCGTTGACCATTTCAAACAATTGACAGAAGCAGCTGCTGGCGCAGTAGCCGAGAGCGAGACCTAAATTGAGGTTTAATTTAGAATGTTGTCAGCACTGCCGCACTACGGAGGCATTGATTGTACCGTGCTCTGTGAGACACTGCTACACAGATGGAATATTGATAAGCCACTTTACGAAGCAAATAATGGTAACACCGACTAACTTTTGCGTCTGGCTGGCTAATCGTCGGTCATTGACCAGAATGCCGTCTGCAACACGTATTCGGTTAGTGCGATTTTATTGCCGTATATACATATGTATATATATTTGTATACCATTTAAAATCGAGTCGTGAAAATAAGAAGTAAAAATTTTTTAAATCTAAATCAAGCTCTATCAAATATTCTTTTAGCCAAGATTTCAAATCGGGCTCGGGTTTCGAACACAAAATTTAAATATTTAAAAAATTGTGAAAATAATACCAAAAAATTAGCTGAACCTAAACCAGCAACGAACATTAAAACAGAAATGTTTTTTTAATAGAACAGAAGAGTGTAAAATTTCATCGTTAAAATCTTATAACAAAAAATGAAACAAATGATACAGATTTTTTATTCTTGATTCTTATCAAATATAGAGCTACTCAATGATACTCAATATCTTTCACTTTCCCGCTCACTTTCAGAAATTGCGTAATAGGATTCATCGAAGTAAGTCATCAAAACAACACCAGCCTTCAATTAATGCAGCTAATAACGTCATCAATGGTGACAAATTACAGCGAAGAACGAGTTATGCGCGAAATGCGAAAACGGATCAAGAAAACTTATCAGACGTCGTCTCGGATCGTTCTGTCCAGTATCATCATGAACAAACAGCATAAAAAATATGAAATTAATAAATAATAAAATCACATACAACAAGAAAGCCCCCTCAGACGCCGCACCGCCAATACTTGGCAAGCGATACCTGCAGTAATTGCCACAAGCTCGGCTCGAGCAGCGAAGGACAGTTGTTTCGAACTGTTTGGGGCCGGGGCAGCTTCAAATTGCGGAGAATAGTGGACGCTTTTGGCATTTAATTTTTTCGGTGCGACGACATTTTAATTGCAGTGGCAGCGGCAAAGCGAACAGCATTTTTTAAGGTAGCAGCGGGCGCGTTTTTTGTTCGCTGCTTACCATGAGCGCATAATTAATTCTGATTTTGATTAATTACAAAAAATGGGAGCCGTCAGCAGACCTTACCTACCTGTCGACCCCAATTCCATTGGCTGTAGTCGAAACTTTTGCACATTGTTTGCCAGTAAGGATGCAATCGATTTTGAGGATACTTATGCAAAAAGGGGGAAGAGTCCAAAAATCTGAAGAAGCCCAAGCTATTTAAAGTCGATAAAGAACCATTATCTTCGGCGTGCCGAAGACTAAATACCCTTACAGACAAATAGAAGATGTGCGCCAAATATTTAAAGTTATTTATGTTTTCACACAAAAACTAAATTTTTGACCGACTGTTCATATAGATTATAATCTTTAGAATCAAGTCGTTCGATGCTGATATCTTTAAAAATAACTAAAATAATTTTTCATTAAATAATCATTTTGCGTTTGATTGTTCCAACGGAAGCTAAATGCTATAGTCGTTCGTTGTTAGAAGTATTTTGCAGTTTGACGCGGAACAGAAAAATCGCAACTTTTCGTTGCTGCTTCTTTTTTCCATAGTAAAAAAAATTTTATTTTAAAACTGAAATAAATACTTTTCCTAATCAGCCAAGCTCTTGTCCTTACACAACGAAAGCATAAGCTCCAATGATAATTTATTCTTACAAAAATATTGAGCATACCTAAGTAACGCATTTGTATAGCATATTCTGTATAAAACAAATGTTTAAAAAGGGTAATCGCATAAAAAATACAAAAGCAAAAAATCGCAAAGCTTCGAAATCTTTAAAAAAAAAAAAACCTGCATACAAATCGTATGGAAAACCTGATTTAAAAAATATATATACCAGACCAAATTATAATTCCCTCTGCAAGGGTATAAAAATACATCTTGCCAAAGTCATAATACTTTTCTTGAACGTCTTCTAAGGTCCTTCCAATTATTTAGCTGCAGAGTACAAAAATCAATTATTGTTTTGAAGAAATCATCTAACCAGCCCAAAGATATATACATACATAACATTAAGATCCCATCGCATTTCCTTGTGTCCGAGTTAGAAGAGCTTTCGCTTCGATTGCTTTAATTTTGCACTTTATATATTAAATGAGCCGATAAAAGAAGAATGTATTACCTGGAACGCGAACTTATCAAATACTAAAGTACGGCCAACGGCAACCGCTGTCGAGTGCATTTAGTTGGCTGGCAATGATCCACTTCATTGCCAAAACAGACGAAAAATGCGTAGCACGTTCGAACTTGAACCATAAATAATATAAATTTTATTTTTTTCATTTTTTTTCTTCTTGCTGACAGAAGCGACTTCCTTTGGTAACCTTGGGAAATATTTGCCGTCCGCTTGACGTTTTCGGCTTTGCCCATTTTGATACCACGTTTTTTTTGTTGAACACGGCAAAACAATGTCAACTGTCTTGCTCAACACATGCAGACATAAACGTCAGTTAAACGCAGCGGGCCCACAGACAAAGCATCGCAACTGGCAGGAGGCGTCTTTAATCGATTATCATTTTTAATAATCAATTGAAGAAGACCTCTGCAGTCCACCTGCGTTCTTATTATGGGCCTCGGTCGAGTTGACAGCACGTTGACATTTATGAGTAAAGCGTCCTGCAGTTGGCCCAGGTCTGTTTAAAGTGCTCCGGGGCTATTTGCTATTTTAATTGCAGAAAAATATGTGGCAAGAAATGTTAGGTAAAGATGAAAATATAAATCTGCTCGCTTCTGGCGCGTCTGGTGTGTTTATTCGTTAAATATGGTTAGCCAAGAAATGGCAATAAACAGAATTTTTTTTTAAATACATTTTTACAACATATAGCAAATACTTAAACTGCACACAAGTCAAAGGAGACTGAAAAATGAACATAAATTTTAATTTAACCAAAACGTGTGGGACTGATAAAAGAACGACCTGTTAGAAAAACAAACTGGCTATAATAATTTTCAAAAATATTATATTATCATAACTCGTGCCACTTACTGCGCTGTCTCAACGGTAATTTGATCTTCTCGAGGACAACATTGCAGAGCTTAACGTCACCCCAAATGTTAACTACATCGATGTCTGCGGGATTCATCTGATGTTTAAACGTCAGCAGTAAATTGCTATTTACAAATAACTCATAGAACTGCTTCCGACAGGCGATAATAAGTACAAATGCTTTTCCTGGCCCTAAATGTGTGTGCAGTCGTGATACTTCTCGACTTACCCACTTACCTTTTATGTAAGCACTTCTCGTTATGATAGCTTTCCCTACCCTAGCCCGGCTATTCCGCAGAAAACTGGGGCTAAACAATAACGATACCTTCGGCTGTGGCCAGATATTTTGGCCATGCTGTAAGGCCACGCTAAAGTTTTGTGGCATCAGACGGACGCGGCCTTCAATACGCAATGCACGGCCATCGATCAGTTTTTCGTACTGCGGCAAACGGCCGTAGAACGGCATGGTCAATTGGGCTTGGGGCAGGGTTCCATCTTTGAGGCCATCAATGTAAAGCCATGAGAGCGGTATTGTGCGACCTGGGTGGAAAAAGTCCCCATAGGACTCGCTGATGTACGGTATAATGCTGGCCTTAGAATTGCTGACACGAACTGGATAATCCGTGCCGTGGAAGATGTCTATGACGACGTCGGCGACATCACCGCGCACATCTACGCCGGTTATCCACCGATATGGCATACGGTAATTATATTGTGCAAAGTGAAAGCCATTTACCGAAATATAAAACGAATTATCTGTGAGCAGGACCTGCATCCAAAAGGTTTTGCCACGTCTTAACATAAATGGTGAATTGGATGAATTCTCCTCTGGGCCCCACTTGCCCATCAGTCGCGAGTTCCGTACAATATAGTTTTGTGGAAGGCGCGCCCCGATCTGCAAGGCAACTTCGCACAGATCGCATCGATGGTTTTTCATTTTAGTCACAAAATCGATCACAAAATGCTCGCAGTCGCTGAGAACTAGTCCATGGAAGAAAAAACTTAGCCCGGGCTTTGGCGGCGCAATCAGCTGGAACTGTTTACTTCGACTGGCGGCGCTGCGTTCTTCGTAGAATATGGACATGGCATCCAAGTCGCGCCGCAGGGCAATGCTGCGAGCGCCCTCGTAAATATTCATGGCCTTGGAGTCGCCTCCAACTGTTAGGCATGCTCAGACAACGGCCTTTTCTGAAAGGCGTAGCGTGGGGCCGATTTAGATGTTTGACCGAAATAATTTTGACAACTGTCATCAACAACTCAAAGGAATATTTGTTTTTCGATTTGCACATTGCAATAAGTTTTTCTATATTTCATTCAATGCTTCTTGTGTAGCTTTTTTTGGGGCGTGTGTTCTGTTACATTAAACCGAAATCAAAGAAAAAACATAGTTTTTAAACTCGTTCAAAAAGTGGCAATTCAATAAAAACGATATATCTTCCTCAGTTTTAAATCTAGATGGATACATTTTTTAAGACAGATTACTTATGAGATCCTTTAAAAATCGCACAAACATTTTTTTTGGATAAGCGCATTGTAAGCGTGAAAAATCGATAAAATTGCAATATGTATCTTGGGGCGGGTAACCTGAGAAATTCCATATCTTTCACAATTTTAGAGGTAGAGTCACCAAATTTGCCAGGCCGTTGTCTGATTACCTCCACAAATTACAAAAATCGATATTTTTTTCGAAATAACAAGGATCTACTTACACCAGTCATTTAAAATTATCGATAGTAATGATGATGTCCATACTTGAAAGATTCATTCTTATAATTTGCAAAACTCAGTGCGTTCGTTCATACGAACAGACAGACAGATATACAGGGCTTTATCAACGTGGATATATATAAATGGGGTGGGGCTGCTTCCTTCAATGTGTTTTATACATTTGCAGATAACCATTATACAGTCTGGTTCGAATCGAAACATGAGTTAGCGTATGTTCTTAGTGTAAGTCGAACAATAGAGTTTGTTTTAAATAATAAAATGTATGCAGATACTAGGCCCATACTTATATGTTTATATGTGCCAGAATTTTATCTATAGCTCTTATAATCTACGATATATGCTTGAAAACCGAAGTTTATTGTCGATTCTTATTGATTTCAGGAAAACCAAACAGATTCTCGATGATATCGACAATAAATATGATTTGTATTGGTACACATGATCGTATATAACAATCTTATGAAGAATAGATATATACATTATGGGGTCGCACGTGCCTCCTTATGCCTGTTACAATTTACTTGTACAAAGAACTAAATATTTGGATGCTTCAAGTCAAGCTCTCTTAAGTTAAGGTAATTATATTTTGTTTATTTCTTAAAACTAGATTTGGTGTACTTGTAAAAGAAATTTATTACACAGATATTAACAAGCAATAGCGAAAGCTTAAATGTTTATACTCAATTAACAATATTAGTAACATTAAAAAATAAGCGAATACCAGTTTTACATTGTTTTTCTGGACCGATTTTAATCGAATTTTATGAACTTAATTATATATATTTTTATTTGGACATACTCTTTGCCTTACCCAGGATACATTTATTTAGAAGATAACACACTTAAGTCCAAAAGTTTATTATTGTCTCTAAAGGCAACTGGTACAAACTAATAATCAGATAACGAAGATGAATTCGATGTGCCACCGATTTGATAAACTAATATTCATCTGAATACATAGGATTGTGATAGATGCGCAAATTTTTGCCCTTAATCATTGGATTGGGTTCCAGTGACACATTCCAGAGCTTGACGTCGCCCTGGATGTAAACTGTGTCCACAATATCTGGCTCAAAATGGTATTTAAACTCGGTTATAAACTGTCGGTTAACATAAACCTCAAAGGCATCCTTAGCGCAAACAATTGCCAAGCAAAATGTGCGGCCGGGTCGAAAGTTTGTGTCCAGCTCAGAGCGTTCCTCTTGAGCCCATTTACCGTTATACCAAGCGTTACGGCAGACGACCGCTTTACCTATGGCACCACTGCTCGTTTGCGAAAAGCGGGGATTCAAATGGAATGCAATAACAGGATGTGGCCAAATGTTCTGACCCTGCTGCAAGTTGATGTAGAACGAGTGTGGCAACAGGCGAACACGGCCTTCAATCTTTATGCAGCGACCTTCTCTCAACGATTTCGGCATAAATGTGCCATAGTACGGAAGCGTGAGACCCTGATCTGTGACACTGTGATTGCTGTTCGTTAAAATCTCAGACAGTTTGGCGGGCGCGCTGATCAGACACCATTCATGGGGAATACTAATAGTCTCCTTGGCGGTGGCATCCACCTCGTCCGATTCGCCAGATAAGTGCGCCTCTATAGTTCGCGGAGCAGATGCTTTCAGGCGTTGTGGATAGGCCTGAACCATGGTGCGCTGCATCTCCACATCCTCCACGTCACCTTTGACAGTAACACTGTGAACTCCGCTGTAGGGCAGGCGGTGCGCGTACTCGGCGAAGTGATGGCCATTTATCGATATCATGTAGCAAGCGTCTGTAACCAGGACTTGTATGGCAAATGTATCACCGCGTCGGAGTAAAAATGGCAGTGCCGAGGAAACTTCCTCCCGGCCCCAAACATCATGTACTTTGGTGTTGCGCACAATGTAGTTCTGAGGCAGGCGGGGATTAATGTGCAAGGCGACATCGCGTGTTTCATTGTTGTACACAAAATTTATGGAAAATCTTCGGGTATATTTCAATTTAGTAAATAGCAGATATGTGATTTTCACTGAATAACTCACCTCTCGCAGTTAATGTCAATTTTTCCGCTGAACGTAAAGCTAACGCCTTCGCAAAGTTGGCCAATTTGATCAGAGTGGTACTTCAGCACTGTATCCGCGTACTCATAAAAGGAAGCCTAAGGTGAATATAATATTATATTTAGTCAGTTTTTGAATTCTGTACATTACAAGTATGCTCAGCTGTTCAGTTTTTCGCGCCTGTTCATGGAATATATCAAAAATAGATAACATTGACATTTCGACAAATCTAATGTTCAGAACAATCAACAAATACAGGCTTACTGTGGTCCCCTTGATTTAAATAACACCAAGTACTTGATATTATTGAGTAACCATTCAAATGGTGGGGTTGGGTATTTAAATCTTAACTTAAACCTTAATTTAAACTTATTAAATCGGCGTAATTTGTTTTTATTATACCCTTGCAAAGGGTATTAAAATTTTGTCAATGTGTAACGCATACAAGGGAAGGTCTCCGACTCTACAAAGTATATATATTCTTGATCAGTTTTGCCAGCGTTTGTTTTTATTTCATTTCTAGTCGCTCAGTTTGAAAGCTATCGCGATGAAATTTTGCATAGGTCCGACCTTTCGGATTCGGCCAGATCGGATCACTATCTCACATAGCTGCCACAGACGTGATTGGTCGAACAATTTGTTGTATAAACTATTTTATTTTTCAAGGTATTCTAACTAAACTTGGCAATAAGCAAAATATTTCAAACATCGAACTACTTTATAATATAGCCTTTTATAGGTAAATTTGATACAAAAGTGAGTAATTGTATAAAAAATACATATGTATGCCTTAAATAACATATATATGTACATTCTTTTTTTGGCACGCGACATACATATAAATACTTTTTGAATGTAAGCAAATTTATCTAAAGATGGACATATTTACCTATAAAATATATACATCATTTTTATATTTACATTTTATATTTACATAAAAATAGGTAGGTGTGTATATACATATATTTGTATTGCACATACATATATGTTTTTAAATTGTTAATTGTTAGTGCTTTTAAGTTTGGTAAACAAAGCACAAAGTAAGTTTTCTTTCGCGAAAGTTTCACATGATGTCATTGAATTACAGCTCATTAAACACAACGGTAAACGTGTCGCATTAAATAATATCACATATATGTATTTTATTATTGGCTATCCAAACACTATCCAGTCCTTGACTCGAATCTTACCTCATTCAAACCATTTTTTCTTGCTTGATAACAACAACAGAACAGTTTTCGGCACAAAGATTTGAGGCACATTTCTTAAAATTGTATTTCGAAGTACGTATAAAGTTGAGTCACAGCCAGAACAAATGCAATTGCTGTATTTTAATACGCTTTGTTGACCTCCATATACATATATATACGGCTATATATTTATATACTTATGTACATGTACGCCTTATACAGGAGAGGTTTTGCGGGTTTCAGTCATAAACGCGACTAGCAAAAGCTAGAGTACGTTTATTGATTCATCCTAAAATACATATTATCACAGTTGTTGTTCTGTTGCCCATATCCTATTCCAATTCCGATAGCAGGATTTGTGATTTTATTTTTGGATTGCCCACTGAAGTCTACTTATTTCAAAGCCTCACATTTCGCATGTGTCTCGCCCAACGAGAGAAACTCAAATCAAAAGCGCAGTGTTGAAAAGCTTAAACATATGTATGTATGTACATATTTAAGTTAAATATGTATGAAAACGTGAGCATAATACATATAGGGTATTTTGTGGAAAAACCAAAAACAATTTGTCGATTTTGGGGATGCGTGACATAATAAAATATTGACATCATAAATTTATATATGTATGTTATAAATTTAAATAAAAATGTCTGTAAGTCTAGTCGCCTAATGACAACAAATAGGGTAAGACAATTGTTTACACCACGACTGTGTTCAACAGCTGATGTTAAAACAGCAAAGCTGCGACTTATGTGTATGCCACGACTGTGTACAACAGCTGAGCAAAAGCTCGCAAGTTTCTCTCCGCATAAATAAGAAAGAGAATAATTGATGGAAAGCCCGCTAAATGTCAAAGAAAGACGTAATCATTGAAAGTTGCTCTCATTTGAACTCAAAAATATTAAATTTTATCAAAGTTGAAATAATACGTAGTTGAACGAGATAAACAGCACAAAACCATGAACACGTGCTTATGCATGTATGTTATGCATACATGCACACATATGAATATTTGCTTACAAAATAATACAATATAAGATAGGCTTGCCTTTTACGTACATCAAAATCCATGCCATTAATTATTTCGATGTTATTCAAGTTATCCGCCTGCTGATGGTCAAAGTTTGCGAAAGCTTCGCAAGACGCGCTTGCCTCAATAGCCGCAAAATCGATGTCCATTCCCGCAGCATGTTGCATGTTTTCAATTTCGTGATATCCCGATGTGTTTTGCCTATACCTACGCAACCAGTGTTGTCGACAGTGAAACCAAAACAACTGCAGCCGCCGCTTTGTGTGGTAATAATGTAAACTTCGGACGAAATTAAACCCGTTGTGCCAAAATGCATCCGAGAGATCGCAGAGTTCGCGTATTACCAGCGTTATTGCAGTCATACTAACCGGTTGACGGCAACGCCACAAAACTTCTTGCTATTGAGATGCTATGAAGCTTACACTCAATGTGCTCTCTCCGCCACTCTTTTGCTCTTCTCTCTATTCGCAGTTTTGTTTTGTGTGAACGTCTCTGTATGCAATATATGCACATCTATGTACCATGCGTATGTGTTCTGTGTGTATCTCTCTCTGGATTTTTATTAGGCGACAACGAGATGCGCGAGACACTCTCTTGATTATTCTTTTAGTAAGAGCTTGGCTATCTAACAAGGTGTTGTCACTTTGTGCTAAAGTTATCGACTGTTTCGTATGTTTGGTTTGATATACATACGCTGCTGGTTTGTCTTTGATAACGCCTATACATAGCTTTATATACATAAATGATATGTGTATAATTAAACTTTTAAGCGAGCCTCACAACTATTTGATATTTTGTTGGGGGAAATTGTGTGAAAATACTCACGTCATCAGGTCTGACATCTAAATGGTTTTCCTCATCACTACTCCAACAATCAGCTTCACGTTTGCGTTTTCCACAGCAGCAGCTCATTGTTTCAGCCTTAAGCGACCACTCTTACCAAAAAATATATATCGAATGCGTTAAATAGTCACCGCTCTTATCTATGGCCAACATGTAGTAATATGACAAATTATAGATAAACTAATTGTATGTGTGCATGTGAATGAGAATAAGTTTTGTATATTTTGTGCATGTGCAGACATATATACAACGAAAGGTTAAAATTGTCTATTTCAGCTCCCCCTTCTTTTTAGACAATCCTTACCAAAATAGCTTTAGCTGATAGCTGTATAGCATAAGTAATAAATGCTAAAATAGGTTCACTTGGCAGTCACAATAAATTTGAGCTATTCTCACTACGTACACCCGTCGCTAGGCGCGAATAATGTTCGACTGATGTTTGGCTTTTCATTCATTTTCAAATATATCTACTCAGTTGCTCTTGTGAGATCGTGACATCATATACAGACAGCCGTATTGCTTGCACTTTTTTTTTTAATTTTTATACCTATTGAAATGATAGCGGATAACGTGTCTAGTGCCAGAAAATTGTATTTAGAATGGATGTTATTTTGCATATCCCACAGTGTGGGGCTGATATGAAAAAACGCAATTGGGCTTTGGTTTTTACATAGAAGTTATATAATTATTTAGTATCCATAGTGGGGACCAGGCGCAGCCGCTGAGTAAAGTGCGCTGAGTAAGTGCGTACGTTTTTACTATTTGTATATGTGCAAGGGAGTTGAAATGTATATAACGACAGCTCGCTGCTGGGTGCAGGGTATCTCTCAGTCGTGCCGTTCCTACTGGAGCAACCTTAATGGTTTTCTTTTTTTAAAGCTCAGAATAGCTTAGGCATTTATTTTACCGCTCCTTTAATTTAAATGCTCGGCGGAAAACGACTGTATAATACAAATATTTAATATTTTGAGAAACATGCTTACCTTTAAGGGCGCTAAACAGATGATAAATATAAGTTTACAGTGATAAATATAAGTTTAACACGGCACGAGATTAGCCGATTAGCCCAGTCGGCACTTGCAGGAATGCAATATCAACTTGGAGCATACAATTAATTTAACTCCCGTACTCACAATATCCACAATGTCCGCTTTTTGCATGTTCTCTCGGCAATAATAAATATGAAACGAGGGAGGCTCTCGCTAATACCATCAACACATTTTGCTCTTATGATTTTTAGTTAATAATAATATATGATGGAGCTGAGCGTACTAAATTTTAGGTTTAACCAACTGAAACTTGAACCCCATATTCCTAAATAACTTCACTTATAAGTGTAAATAACTATATCGCGTCAAAAGTGTCTTAACTGATGAATCAAACTTAACAAATTTAACTTTGTAATAATATAAGATGATCGTCTTTAATAATCTTTATATTAAAAAGGCTCAAAGTTACATATTTATAACATGGTGAATAAACAAATAAGCAACAGGATTTGCAATATTTTCTCCAATTATAGTTAAACGATATTCATATATATTAAAACAGCTAATTTAACTGGTAGTTATCAAATATTGATGGTATTGCCCATATCAATTGAAGCCAAGTTTTCTTTATAAAAGAGCGTCAAATATGATCGATAAATGATAACTGTATTACATGCACCCACGACTCCAAATGGATGTTGTTAGAAAATTAATAATGCCAAAGAAAACTAAAATGTTCAAGATTTGTATATAATATGATTATCTTAGAGGACAATTCATATATTCAATTCTGGTTGAGTAATAGTTAAACTATTTACGAATAAAGTATGTATATACTGTGTACACTGCATCTTAAAGTTAAATGAGAAATGTTAACAATATCTGCGCATATTTTATATGTCAGACGTAAGCGCGATAAATATATTGTTCAAACTGATGGGCCGCAACAATTTAACGCTGCCTGGCTGAACGCCTGCCCATCGCATGTTGTAGCTTTTGAGGCGACAAAGCCTTGTCGCTTGCAGGACACTTATAATACTTGGACATCGTTTTGCTTGTGCGCGTAGGACGATTAATTTGTTCCCCGTTTTTTTCAAGCTCTGATTTTAGAGGCAAATCATCATCTTCATCCCAACGCTCCGTTTTCCTCTCTTCGACACCGGAGTCATCCTCGTGAACATCAGTTTTCGATTTATTACGACTTCTACGGTTCCGTGACGACGAAGAAGTCACATCCGATTTTTCACTAAAATTATATTCACATTAATAAAACTGACAATGGGAGTTTATGATATTTACTTACTCTTTGATTGCCAAACTGTTTTTTTCTGCACTTTTTGTTTTGCGCTTAAGTAATTCCAATTCCCGCTCAGCGATGGCTTTTTTGTGTTCCTCCGAAGATTCTCCTGCCACAGGCCTCGTTGTCGAATCCGCCAACTGTTTTACTGGCTCCTCGTGCTTAACGCGTTTTAGCTGTTGTTGCTGCTCTTGGGCCTGCTTCAGCGAGCGTTTTAATGCGCTGCGCAATGTGTCGCGGGAACTTTCCGTTGGAACGTCTTTGCCAGGCTGTGGCAAGCCTATAGCTTCCAAAAGTTTTTGGCCCAGCGCAGATTTAACATTCGTCTTACGTACACTAGCCATATTTGGTTTGTTGGGGCTGCCTTTTGCGGCGTTTCTGGCTGGCGTTTCATCGCAGCCAACAGGTTCTGGATTATGGCTGCCACTGGGCACAATTTCCGGAACTGTGCTGGTAGGGGCTTGTGGCACTTCGACTCCTTGCTGGTCAGCCGCATTTTCGATGGTTTGAGAAAGATCAGCCGTGCAGGCAGCATCCTCTGTGACCTTACATTGTTCGGGCTCCGTTTCGGAAGTATCTTTATCTGGTTTGGGCATGGAAATCTCTTCTCTGCTTGTGGTTTTGGCACAACTCTGTCTCGACGCTGGCACAACTTTGCGTCGCTTGATAATGGGCCGCGTTATGGGGGGCGGTTCAGATAACTCTTGCTGCGGCATCGTGAACGTGGACACATCGCTATCTGGTGCTGGGTGGCTCTCGAGCAACGGCTGTGGCTCAACAAGAATGATGTCCTCCAGGTTGAGGGGCGTGCTAGTTGCTGAAGCACTGCGGCGTCGGCGAGGCTGGCGCTGACTCTTCGATTCCCGCTGTTGTTTTAGCATTGAGGTCAGCGCCTCGTTGAGCGCATCAGCTGGATTGGCACCGAACTGTGAGATCAACATGTTGTTGAGCAGTTCGTTGGTGACAAGTGCGGCGTTCGATGTAGTTGCCACGTCTGCGTTGCTCAACTGTCCATTACCGCCCAATTCACGCACACGCGACTTTCGCTGCGGGCGCTTAGAGATCGGGTCCATGGGTTTATTCGTTAGTTGCTGTGGATGATCCTGATCTGTCGGACTGGACGGCACCAGTTGCACCGATGTCTCTGGCGGTAATTTATATGGCATCGTGCATTCCTCTATCGTTTGCTGTTCAGCTGTGGCTTGTGACGGACTCGCGGGTGGAGAAGGTGTTTTATTAGTATTAGTGGACGGTTGCTTCGACTGCTGCTGCTGAACAATGGCCATCATTGGGCCTAGATACGGACCGAGTAGCTGGGTCAGATCGTTATCCTGCAACAGATTGCTATCCGACATGATCACCGCAAATTTGGAGTTCTTCAGTCTCGCCATTTGCTCTTCACAATTTCCATTTGTGACTGGCCATTTGAGGGCCTTAAGTATTAGCTTCAATAGGTCTGGATCGCGTATAACATTGCCCAGGGAAATAGCTTCGGTAAGGCTGCTCATGCTGGGTATTGTCTTAGATTTGGCCGTTGGCAAAGCTTCTGCGATTGGACTTACGTCGTATTCTGATCGCACAGGTTTAGTAATTTTTTGTAGCTTTGGTGGACTTGGACTTGGGAGGGGCAGCGTGGCCGAATCTTCCTTTTTTTTTTAGGTGCTGCTATAATAATATGCTCTGGCAGCGCCTCCTCCACAGACGGTTCTACTCCGTACAGCGATTGGTGGGGCACCACCGTGGTAGTGACATGGGGTCTAATATCAATATCGTCTACAATCTGGCGTTGGTGAGCCGACTTTAATAGGGATACCTGTCCGTCACGTATGGCACTGATATTGCTTAGGGCGTTTTTAAGATTACGTCGCTTTTGTTGCAGCACACTATTCGGCAAATTGGGAAAGCCAGCGCTGCTCACAGTCTGAGGGGCAGAAGTAGAGGCAGCCGTAGCCTGTGGCTTTGCTATATGGATGGAGCTGCTAGTGCCGGCATTGTATCCCTTATTAATTCCACCCGTGGTGATTGTTGGTGCACATCCCGTAATGCGTCCATGAGTCTGGATAAAGTTAATCACACCTGCTGGTGAATTTCGTTTTTCTGGGCTCTTATGCGCGGCTTTGGATAGTGATACTTCCGGATGTAGAGGCGCTAGAGAAGGCGGCAGTTGCATTGAACGCTGTGCTATCGACATGGGCGCTGAGCTGTACCGCGTGTCCACAAAGACGCTGTTCCGGCGCGTCGGCAGCATTAGGTTATTCATTTTAACATTGCTTCGATTGTTGATGTATTCAGCGGCTGTTTCCCTTTCTTTGTTGGCCAAACTGATGACAAGGTCGTCATGCATTTGCTTGCCAACTGGTTGTTGTGAACTAGGTGCAAAGCTCATTACCGAAGGACGTGTTAGTAAGATGGGTTGAAATCCATCGTTGTCCAAATTGCTGCGATTGCGCCTAATATTATTGCTGTTCTGGCTGGAGTCGTTAATATCCTGAGTTGGGACCAACGGCACTGGTGTTTCATTATGGTGGGTTGGTGTCGCTTGGCGCGTATGTTTGGGCTGTGAACAAAACATGTTATTATTGTTTTAATTAAATACGAATAAATACAAAAATAATATATATATATATGTATATATATAATTTGATTCGTACCACTGCGCTAAGCAAAAAGTCTTGAAAGACACGCTGGGTGTGCTTGGCTATGTTCGAAAGCGAGGCGGTCGCTTCCACCTGTCGATAACAGGATTTGCAAAGCACTTTCGGCAGAGGGTCATCTTCGGCAACCTGTAAGCGAGAAGTAAGAACAATTAACATTAAAGATTCTTGTTTGTACCTATGACACATACATGTGCATATCACACGCTATATTATACTATATATTTATTTATTATTTCAAGAAGCACTCAACGAAAACTTTAACCAGCTTTAATAACTAAACAAGTAAATAGATTGAAATTATTTAAATACACGATGTTAGTCTAATGTTTTAACTTATTAAATATGACTTCATTTAATTTTGATAAGTTAATTTTTTCTTTTATATTTTACAGTAATTAAAGCCAAATAATTATGTACATATGTTCCTACTGTGTGCTTAAATACAATCTGAGAAGAAGGCCGTCCGATGCATGCAGGAGGTAAACTCACGCAGCTTGTTTTTTTCTCTTTGAGCGTTTTCTTAATTTTACCATTGCACGCATTCACGAACGCACACTGACACGAGCTCAGTGTGCTTGTATTGGTATGGCTAAACGAGATTTTTTTGCTACTAGCCGTTTCTCGCTATTTGCCAGAAAAATTTTCTTTGCCTACTTTGTTCAACCGTCATTTGCGCCCACACGCAAATACAAGCAAACAGCACAATGGTATGTACATACATACATATATACACATACATATGTGTGTGTGCATATGAATGCACATTTTTAGTTGTGCTTTTTTTAATCAGATTTGATTTACGTTCACAAACATACAGACAGTAGTATGTAAATACATGTATGTATGCGAATTTTTAACATTACGTTTTTTTAAACATTACGTTGAAAATATTTGAGACTTTACGTAATTATCATATTGAAGATCAGGCGATTAATTTGTTTTTTTATTTTTATTTTAAGTACGTTTATGTTAAGCTTCTTACTTACATTTAGAAAGAGATGGCGAGATATTTTATCCTTTAAGCCAGCTGTTTTGAAAATAAAAACACTTTCTACCACTGAATTTTTCTTGCATTTCGTGTTCGCCGCACAAATGCGACATAAATGCTCGAACTGTGCATCCATTATGCGAAGCGACAAAAGCTTGCGTTGGAGGCTTGAGAGTATGTACGTATGTATGCGAGAAACTTTAACTTAAGTCCGTTGTTCCTGACATGCTGAAAGAAAAATACTTAAACAAATTATTTACATATATTAATTTATATATTTAATCAGCTCACCTGAACTTTGGGATTGCATTTAGAAATTTGATTCAGAGTTTGTTATTTTGTACATATGTTTATATGTACATATTTATTTTTAACTGCACTTTTTACGAAAACGCTGCAAATTCGTCAAACTTATTCCATTGCACCCGATTTACGCACTGCTCGCTTCACACACGCTTCGTTGTCATCAATTTGCGCACACACACACACCTATGCACACTTATACACGGCCACTACACAATGTGGCTTGCCTTGTTTACTATGTTTTTATTTTTATTTTTGTGGTACTATTACAGTTTCGTGAAAGTCGCGAGCGCGTGAGAGAGAGCGAGCGCAAAATGGCAAAATACAACACTAATCATAACAATTTCAATGAGCGTGTGAAGTGGCCGTTGATCGGAAGAAAGGGAGAGCGAGAGAGTATTGTGATTCTTTTTTTTATGCTATCATATGTAGGACTAACAACATTTGCATAGTTTTGCGCCTTCTGGTGTATAAAATGCAATTAACAGGCTTAAAAATTATATTTTTAATAAGACACGAGCAGGTTGTAATCGTGCCTTCAGTCCTTTCTAAACACAACGCGTAGCAACCTCACCAACACTTGCGTTTCGACGAACGAACGAAAAGAAACTGAAAGAAAAATGAAAAAAACATATACATATACTCTACGACGGCTTGCCACACATACACTCTTGCACTGCAATTCCACGTTGTTTTTGTTGTGCACGTTTTGAGTTGGGTCGCTGACTGTGTGCGTGCGTGTCTCGCTGTTGTTTTTATGACACACATACATACACATTTTATTTTGTACTGTACGTCGCATTCATGATATTTTGCTTTTGTACGCGTATGGGTGAGTGTCTGTGTTGCAGACATTTTGATGGCGTACAGCCAGTTTTCCGCTGTGCTTATACTTGTATGCATATACATACATATATATTTACATTTATATATATAAATATATATATGGATATACAAATATATATATGTATGTATGTATGTATGTATGTATTCAATATCTATCTATGTATGCGCGCCATTCTAAGTTAGAATTCCGCGCTATTGTAGTATTTTAGTGGGGTTTTTAATTTTATAATAAAACTTGTTCTCGTAACGTACATTTTATTTCGTTTTACATTCTCTTGCGCACACTGTCCGCTATCACTTCGTGTGTGTGTGTGACAGTTTGTATGTGTGATCTTTAATTTCTTTTTTGCTTCTCTTCGCTGTTTTTTCTTCTTCTTGTATTACCGACGCACACAAACACTGCTGAACTAACTCACACAAACACAAAATTATACATTATTTTGTGTAGCATTCCTTTCGTGGTTTTTTCTCAAACAGCGTTCTAAATAGTTTCATTTTGGCTTTCAATTTAAAAAAGGAACACACATTTAATATATTTGTCTGCTCTAGCCATTAACATTTTAGGCATTTTTAAACCACACATGCATGCAAACATTCATATGTATGTGTGTGCGTTTGCTCGCATGGAGATGTGCAGTATACACATTTACATGTGTATTTATGACCATGTAAAGCTGGATTTCTCTGCATGAACATACATACATACTTGTATACAAGTGGGTGTTTAGCTTAGCGAAATACATACACTCACATATACATATGTATATACAAAATATACATGCATATAAATCAAAGTACAAAAACTAATAAATATTTGTACAAATTTTAAGCTTGATTTTTAACCGTTAGTCAGCATTGTATAGTGAAATTTTAGGGATCAATCAGACATTTAGTGAATGTATGTATTTATGTGTATATGTATGTGTGTTTATGTACATGTGTACATAGAGCAAACTATGTATTTAAAATGACACATAAATATGTATATACAAATGTATATGGGTTTGCATTCAGACTAAGTTTATCTAACCGTTGTGAGTATTTGAAGAGTATTTTGCCAAAGGGGTCATCTTATTGGAACATATGTATGTATGTATATGTAGTTTGCGGATATATAATTTCCAAAGTATGCAATGAGAAACTTTTTTAGAGGAATGAATGAACTATAAAGGCAATTGTGAAATAAGAGGACACATAAGGAGAAGTTGCTTGTGTTTTGTTTTATTTTTAGTTTAAATTTTTTTTATTTGCCAGCAAGTAAAATAAATTTCTAAATTTGCTTGCATCTCTTTCAGTCCCCAGAAGCCGACAAATAAACTTTCTATGCAGATTTAAATAGTGTCGCATGAAAGTATGCAATACTGTAGGCGTACAAATTCCTGGAAAATGTTTAACTTTTTTTATTTCTTGTAATTGATGCATAATGTAAGCCTATAGTCTTGCAAAAAATCCAAGTCGCATCCTGATATCTCTATTAATATTAAGTGTGTCGACATTAGGAGAATATATAATTATCGGCATTCGAACAATTGAAGATATAACTCAATAAATAAGGATACCGATAAAACAAAAAACATAAATTTAGAAAAAAGAAAATGTGTATGCATATGTCATGCAGTCCGGGGAATAGGTATAGATAATTTATTTTACTTTTATCTCTGTAGATCGTTGGCATCAATTACCCTTATGTTGTACCCCCAGAAATATTTCCCTCATCCTTTTGTTGATATATATTATTATTAAAATATTATTATTCAATATATGATATTTCAAAGTTAATAAATAAATCAAATAGAAAGGCCAGTAAGTTTTTAATTTTCTCGGCTATCAGAAGCTCTGGCATCTAAGTTAGATCAAAAATATGTAGCATACTTTCTGGCTTTTATTTTAAAGAAAATTACAAGTAAGTTATAAAGACTGTGAGAAAGTTTCGGAAGAGATTCGCATTCAACCAAATCTAAAAAATTAATAAAAAGAAATTTAATATCATTTTCAATATATAAGTAAGATTAATTAAATCAATTACTCTGATAACAGTTAAATTTCTACGCAACACTTTTTTTTTATTATCCCCCCATCTGTACATCTATCCAAAAGTTATTGTTAATTTTATTATTCCTTTTTATATATTATATTTTTATAATAATTATTTTTATTTATGTTATTTTTATCCGGTTGAGGTGGAGTAATCTATCAATGTTCCTTTTTTTTAATAGCACACTTTTATTATACCTTTTGTATTTTTTGCGAGATAAGCGCCATTATTTATATTTATTTATATACATTAAACCTTATGCCATTTCCTCAATAAGAAAATATTTAAGTTTATCATAAAATGTGTAACGCAAGCCATTTCCGACACCATGAAAGATAAATAATATTAATCAGTATTATTTATTGTAATGTAACATGGGTATTACATCTGACGTATATATGCCAGCTTCTTTTTTTATATTCGTTACATCAGAGATGTAAATTTCTACACATGTATTTATTTAGATTTATGCGACTTTTTAAAGTGAAAGGACATATGTATATTTCACAATTAAACTGCAATTCTTTCAAAACAATAATAATCTATTGCATACTTTCACGCAATCTAATGTATATATTTTTTTCCGCAACACGAAAGTAGTCAAATTCTGCTGTTCACGAGCTGTGACAGCCGGAATCGACAAAACTATAATTTTAAATGATAGAAATGCTTAAATTAAATTTATTAAAATGTATGAAAAGTCCCAAAAATGTCTTGTATTTATCTCTGTATTAGAAATATTAAGTTTACTCTCCCACAATTTGATGTATTATACTCACGCGTAGAAAAAATGCAACAAACCGGTATATGAATTAAACTAGTTACTTATTTAGGCAAGTGACACGAGTTACAGCGAAAGCCGCCTTGTTATATTATATTTACATAAATTGGTATAAATGGGTTTATGTATGTCTAAGCAGTTATTTAAATATTTATGTATATACTGGGGTACAATTAAATAATCAATTATTTATAAGTATTTATTACATACGTTTGTCCGATAGAACAACATCACTTTAGATATTCTCTTAGGGTACCTCCAAGTCGAGCACTCTTATTATTGAAATTTTTGCTTAATTTGTTTAAAATGTAATTTAAGCGCTATGAAATTTTTTGTGGTAATGCAATTTTATTGTTAATTGATTCAAAGGCAAAACTACTTAAAACATAATCTATATAGACGCGTATGGACATTTGAGACAAGTGACAAATTCTTCCTTCTCAACTTGTATACAAATAGTAGAGGAAACCAACACCATGAAGAAAGCAATGTTTAGTTCGTGTGCCGATTGTTACTGGCTGACAACTTTTCAACTCAGATACTTTTACTTTTTGGCAATTAAGCAAAAGTAATGCAAATTAAAACATGTGGACTTGGAAATACCGTCTACTCCTGAAAACATATTCAAAGAAGTGGGTATGAAAAAAGTAAAGTTTTGAAGCTGATGGGGATTTTTCGGATATCTTACATGCAGATAATAATTTGTGTCTTAAATTCGCGTCTCATTCATTCCAATTCGTTAACTCGTTTAAAAGTGGCTTGTACTTTCGTCACTAGATTGTTACCTTGTGTACGATTACCATTACCATTACCATTACCATTTCATATATACCATTTTCACTCATTCTTTACTTACAGGGTATAACAAGTAATTAAGTGAGTTTTACAAGCATTCGTTAATAGTAAAACAGCAAATTGCCTTGAGTGGTGGCACAAAGAAAAAACAATTGCGAATGTTGCCTTGTATATATTTTATTGGACTTGGAATAAAAGATTTACTTAACAAAATGACCAATATTATTTAACTCCAAAAGCAAATAAACCTTTTAAACATAACAATTCAATTGTGGACAGAATTATTTTTAAATTATACTTAGAGCTATTATGGTACTTATTGTGGAGACTAAGGCATTTAGTTATTTTTAAAAATCTTTTATAAAGTTTGAAAAGCAAAAAATCGATGTGCTTAAACAACAGCTCATATGGTTTTATTTTGTACCAATTTTTATATTATTGGGTGTGATAACATGCCGTAATTAATCACAATAAATATTTAAATTAAATACAATTAAGCTTTTGCAAAAAAAGCTATTTACTTCCGTATATTGCAAGCTAATTGTCGGAACTAATTCCAGTTTTTTTGTTCTTTCGTTTGGGTTTTAATTTAAAGGGTTAGTGCTGCTTTACTTTACCTACATACATCTAAGTGATAGTCGACATTCTACCAGCAACCTTGAGGAATTATTCATTAAACTTATTGAAATTGTAGCGGTTGTCGCAAACTACAGTTTTACCACAGTTTTGTTTTTAATCCGGTTTTAACTTATGGCGTTGGTCACTTAGTATTTGTACATTGTGCGACAATAATCTAAATGTTGCTATGTACTTTTGCACTCGGTGTTAAGTTCATGAAAACTGATATATACATATATATTACATATATATACATACATATATACCTCAGGGATAGAAGAATATGTGCATAGATGTTTTAATTAAAAAGGGTGTTAAACAAAACGAATGAGTCAAACTTTATTTCTTTATTTATAGTACTAATGAATAGAAACAAAAAAATATAACTCCAAATTTATAATTTGTTTTAACTTATAAAAATAAAAATATATAGTTCTTTCGAAATGGGTATATGTGAATTTTACATTTTTAATTTTTTCTGTAAACTTTTTAGCTTTGATTGTTTTAATGGTTTATATATTTTCCATTTGCAGTAATAGCCTTATTAAGGCGATTTGCTATGGAGTCCACCAAATATTTAAAAGTTTTATCGGTTATTAGGTTTCACTCTGCCAGTATATATATATAATTTACCTAAGTCTAAGTAAGGAAGAAAATTGTAAATCCTTGCACTAAATATAATGCACATTGTTTCCATTTTAGCTTTTCAAAATTTTTTCATATTTTTAAAGCTACTTCGTTTTCACATATGCATTTTAAAATACATTGTAGATGAACAATTTTCGTTCAACTAATATTCGATAGAAGAATATTGCAGAGAAAAGTATTTTAATTAGGCAAATTTTAATTTGGATCTGCATTCATAACCAGTATCTATTCATCAATCTAATTAAACCACACAGATACCAGTGAGTAAAGCTCGGACATAGCTATAAGCAATCAAATCAAACTATCTTTAGTCATATTAAGAGCAAGTAACCAGCAAGGCGTGGTTGGTCAGCTGGCTATGGCGTGCAGCTGCCGTAATATTTTATTATGGAGTATCTGTTTTAAGTATGAGCCGGTTGTCGTAAATTCTAGTTTCTAGGTGCCACAATTTAAATGGCGCGGTCGTGCTCGTTCGCTTCCATATGCATTAAAAATTTGCAGTACCCGCTCAAATACTCGGCTTCTATAGACCCCAATACAGCAATTGTATCGCTGAAAAGCCGCCCAGTCGCTGATTGCGAAACAGTCACTCCAAGGCGTGGAGAAGGTCAGCAAGTCGGTTGCTGCTACCTTTGTTGTCGTTGCATTCACATTGTTGCCGTTGTTTCGGTTTCTGTTTCTGTTTCTGTCACTGTTCTGTTTTCAAATTTTTTTTTTTTTGTAACTGTGGCCGCAAAGTTTGCTTTGCTGCCTTGGAGTGTGGGTGCGTCTAATTTTAAGCGGAAATTTTAGGCAAGCTTTTTGTACATTATTCATACGAAAAGTTTGTCTTGGTCATTAATGCTGTTTAGCTCTTTTATAGAATATATCTTAAGCTAATGCGAATAACTTGCATATTTTTTTTTATTTTCCCACGGTGTCGAGCAGCTTGTTCAGTTCTGCTAATAACTTAAACAATATTTTAATTAATTTAAGTTGAAATTATAAATGAATTTAATTATGTAGATAAGTACCAATAAATTAAAAAAATATATATTAGTTTTTAAACATGTGAAGTTTTATCAATTACGTTTTTTATACAAGAGCTTTTTAAATTCTCAGGGCCATTAGATCGTGAGCTTTTCTAAAATGCAGCACTCCCATTTTTGCCCGAACTTCGAGTACAATGGAACAGTATTTTGACCACAGTAAGTAGATACTACAATGTATTTCTGCCATGAAGGCCGTTACAAATGTAGATTCGTGTATGTATGTATGTATGTGTGTTGGTTTTTGGGTTTACAATGGACTGTTAAGTATACGCATTAATAGGGAAGTTATCAAGGTTGAATACTTAACGGTTTAATGTACACACACATACTTTCGGTATGTTTGTCAATGCCCAATATGTAGTTAAATTGAATGTCTATAATTATAAGTAAGTTATCAGGGACTGCAATAGTAACAGTTCACAAGCGCTGGCCAATCAGCTTATTGCGCGCTCCTTTTAAAAACAACTTCTATTTAATAATTCGAACATTAACCAACAAGTAATACGACGAGACACCCTGTATGTTTAAATTAATATATATTATATATTTAAAAAAATAGTAATTAGTTCTTAAAAAGATTACATAGGCGTCTAATCGTATACCTATTTGAGACAAAATAATACTAAAAATATGATGATAAATTAAATTTATTGTTATTATTTATTATTATTATTATTTGTGAAGGAGTCTCATAAAGCATTCTGCATGTTAAACACCTTTGCACAACTTTATTACACCTTCTTAACTGCTTAAAATGGGGCAGGGTATATTAAAAGTTTGGCACGGCAACAAGATTGTTATATCTTGGTATATTATCGCCGCCTATTTGCGAAGTGAATGGCAAACATTTTAGGGGCGCTGTCTGCATCTTTTTGCAATGGCATATAAATCCGAAAATGACAAAAAACATTTGTTGGCATTCACAACGATTTGGAACGTCAACCGTTAGTTGGATTTTGTAATTAAGACATTGGGGGGCACAATATAATAATTTGTTTATGAAATTATGCATTAACTTAATAACTTTCTGGCGAAACTGTGACATAATTGTTAATTTAAACCGTTGGACTAACTGACAAAAGTCATTTTTATTTTACACACATTGTAATGTGCTATGTGTAGCAGGCAATTTAAATATACATGTACATATATATATATGTATAAATATATAACCCGTTTTCGTCTAATTTGCCTTGAGAGGGTATACAAATAATTCGTGTTTGCATTCAATTGTGTATATGCAAATGTACTTAGTCTATTTGAGTTTTTTTTAATTTAGGTTTAGTCTAACTAATTCGGCTCAGTTCTTATTCGTTGCCTTTGCTTTTTGACGGTTTAACATATTATTTTTGTGCTTCGGAATGGCTTCTATTACTAAGCTAAGCGTTAACATAACTTATTTCACGCATTGTTTTCCGAGATGGTCTTCAAGACAATTGGTGGAATTTTCGTTTACTGGTATAACAAATTACAAAAAAAGTTTGAAGGTTAACATAAAACGATCAAAATATATTTTATTTATGTAGCTACTATTTAACAAAATAAAGTTATCACTTTCGTTATGCCAACTCAATTATCGTCAACTGGCAAATATTGACAATCAAAGAGTAGCATAAACGATCCGCCGCGGCAAAGGAAAGCTTTTGTGAGTGCGACAAATTGTACTCTTACTTTCAAAAGCTTAAGAGATACCGCATAAGCAAACGGAATCACACGTCGCGGACGATGGCAACAGCAACAGTAACAGTGGTACTGTAAACTAACAGCCAAACCACAGCTCAAGCCAAGCTTGGCGTCGAAATCTGGCTTGGTACGGCCCAGCTGACTGACTTGAAGCACTTGCTGCGCACAGTCGCGTTGGTTAGTTGTTCCGATTAGGACGTGTTGTTCCCTTGAGCGCACGGTAAGCAGTGTTTTGTCTAACAGAATCCAAGTACTGCAATACGCTGATTGCCTAAGAACAACGTTAGTAAAGCATTTAATAAAGTTTAAAAAATTCCGAAAATTTTCCAAATTTTCATGTGTTTTAACGCTGTAAGCGGCGACCCGTTAAATTCGTGACTATTGCATTTAACTAACCCACGTATAGAAAGCAGCCACAACTGCATTTTATAGTTCAAGAAACGCGCGTGTGTGCGCGAAAAAGCTACAATAAACGTATTCGGACTGGCTTTACGTCAAAAAGAAAGTTTTGCCAAGAAAAACATCAACAAAAACAAAAACTCTCGAGTTTTGCTGTTTGTTTATTTTGTTTCGCATCACATTTTCTTCGCCAAACATTGTTTTATTCGCACATTCTCCGGTTTTCTTGTATGCCAGCAAAAAGCCCATGCAAATTTAAATCTGACTACTAAGTTTGTTTCTTTAGTTTTAATAAAACATACATAACTAATGTCCCTAGTAAATTAGTGCTCTGCGATAATACACATAATACATTATTGTTTGAACTGTGGGTGACTGCAGCACGTCAAAAAAAAATCTGGAATCATTCTCCAAAAAAAAACAACCAAAAAAATTGCTTGTGTGGAAATTAATTTGTGTGCGTGTGTGTGTGTGTGAACAAAGTTGTTACTTAAACTCTAACAAATGTGTGAATAACAGGGGGCCCGCTACGGCAACGGCAACTGCACCCGTACATAGAGAATAGAAGCAAAACTGAATTAAAGTGCAACCGCAGTCAAAAAAAAAAAAACAAAAAACAAAAAAAAAGCCAACAGTTCAAGAAAACGGTAACACAAAAGCTTAAAAACGAAAAAATCTAAATTGAAAGATTACAACATTGTCTTTTACAAACTTACGTGTCTACATACTTATATACATACGTAAATACAAATAGCCTTTGTTTGCAGTAGAGACTGGCATTTTTTTGGCTGCTGTTGCCGTGCCGTTTGACTGTTGGCCTGTGCTTGCATTTTGGTATTTCAAATTCTGTGAATTAACCTAAAAAACGCAACTTCAACAACAACAAAATTTACAGTTACAGTTACAGTGATGCGCAATAACAACAGCAACATGCAGTTTTCAACACATCGAAGTAGTTTATACTGGCTTCTGGGATTATGTCTATTGTTATTCGAAACAGGTGAGTTGGTATTTGATATCATGTTAAAAAAAAAAAACAAATGACTTAAGACACAAACTTTTTGCTCAGCAGTCTTGTGCATTGTCGACTCGAAAGTGAGTCTCAGCTTAAATGCCTTAACGTCACGTTAAATCTCAAAAAAATATATATATGTTCTTACTGATCTTTAGCTGAACACGAAGCTGGATTTAACGTAAGTCATAGGCAAACACTTAACGACTGTTATATATATTATGAAACTGGCTTTAACCATTGGATAATACCATTCACTTAGAACTATAAACTGTGCTGAAAAGTTACGTCGTTTTCGCACTTGAGATTTTAGATTAAGATGATTAGGATTTTGGGCACATAATCAAATAAAATAAAAATGTTATTTAGTACATATAAAACATGTATTTTTCGAGAATACGACTTACACTGAAAAGTCGTTATCGAAATGCACAGTCTGCATGAAAGTCACAGCTCATATTTTTTCAGTTAGCTCATCAGAAGTCTGTTGTTGTATCTTAGATGCGTCAAATGACGCCAAAAAAAACTTTAAACATTTTGTTATGGAAATGTACTATAATTAGAGAAAAAATGGTGATGATCAAAACTGGTTTTGATTCAAGTAATATTGACAATATACAAAATCGTTAAAAAGTCTGATATCAATTCGAATATTTGGTTAAAACCGACCTTTTGTTTTATTTTGATTATACTGGATTTCTTTTTAACACTGAATTTCTAAATGCATCCATAAGACATTTTTGGGCTAGAACAGTATATATTTTTTTGATCAGGGCTTAACTTCGCAAACTAGTTTTTCAGCTTTCAAGCAATGTAAGCTACGTGAGTTTATCTATACAGCATAAAGAACATGAAAAAGTCTATGTACATGTATGTATGTCAAAAACGAACGGATTAAATTACTGTTCATTTATTTTCGAAGTGTATTCAAGTTAATTATTCTTATTTTATTGTTATTTGATTTTAATTAAAGATAATTAAATCTTATATCCCGAACCAAAAGACGTTTATTCTAGAAGTACTCGCACATTCGGGTGCTTGCCTTAGTACAGGGTATTGCCTATTCGAGAACTCTTGATGAAAGCGTTCTTACTTTTTTTTTGTTTTTTTAAGCTATTCATGAGTAATTCTATTCAGCAATTGGAAAACGTGTTGGCTTTATGTCATGCATATATTTATGAACAGGATAGCAATATTTCGGTTGTGCAAAGCGATAACATGTTCTGGACACCGAAAGGTCTCTATCTCTATTATATGTTGGTAAATTATAAAATATTTAAAAAATTATGGAGTGAATATTGAAATTGCATTCACATATATATAGCTTTCTTACTTAATATATTAGCACAGGGTATAATAAAATCTGATATGAATTTAAAACGAACTAAATACTATAAAAGTGGTATATGTTTCATCAATCAATTGACTTCTTATATGTTAATTTTGCGCAAAGTATTGTTTGAATTGAGCTTATATGTGTCTGCTTTTTTTTTTTATAACTTTCATAAAAAACTGGTTTATTTTTGCGTGCACGAATACAGTTACTAAAAACTCGTACACATTAATAAAAGCGAATTACACATATGGCTTAATACATTGTGCATATATAAATGCTTTTGCCTTTTTTGTGCTTATACAAAAATTAATATTCTTAGTCTTAAACATTAAAAATTAGTTGCAATAGCAGTACGCTGTTTACAATATTCAAAAATCGTTTGTCACATAAGGCCGTTCACTTGATCTATTTAACCAACTTACATACATAGCTTCATATGAATAATATGTAACATAATAGTTTTGAAGCATAACAACGAAACAGGGCGATTGGTCAGCTCACGTTGTCCACTGAACGAGACGCAAGATATCGGGCTTATGTAAGTTATGCCAATCAGCTAGCCAGCTTATGGCACAGATATTAATTACATACAACATAGTGACTTGAGTGCCATGAACGAATTGAAAGAGTGTTTTTTTATGAGTAAGAGTGTGTATATATTACCAAACAAATTGCGGTTATAATAACTGTTAATAATTTGCAAACACAACTCACTTAAATGTTTTCTAAACTTACAAATCGGCAAAATATGCAAAAAAAAAAAAATAAAAATAAATTATTTAAATAAACAAAAAAAGAAGAAAGAAAACCGCATTTGTATTGATCTGCATACACATATACTAAATACCACTTGAGTACCGGAGCAAGCAAACGCATATGCATATATGTGTCCATTTATATCTTTGAAAATAAGGGATAAAAGGCTGTCTGTTATTTATCCTATAACATAAATATATTTTATATTTTTCAAAAAGAAATTATTGTCGGCAATATAAAAATACATGAGCAATCTAAAATAACGTGCACGTATTATTTTTCTTGCCGTATTGCCTTCATTGAACTATGTGCGGTGGCGCGCTGCATATTTCACTTTCATTTTCCGAAAACAGTTAAGGTGTTACGCTTGTTATTATGCACACATACGTACGAAGTAAAAGAAACTGTGGACTGATTGGTAGTACGTAGTTTATATTTGGGCGTTGATTATTGTCAATTGTTTTGTGTGTATTGAAAAAGCTTTGTTAATTGATAAATTTTTATTGACGCTGGATTCGAAATGCAGTGGCCGAAGAAAGAAATCAACCCAATCCGGCTTTCGGTCTGTGGGGTCAGGTGTTGTTATATACAATTACAACATAACGGTGGCATACAAAATACAAAACCATGCCTAGATATAATAAATTAAAAATGGAAACACTTCAAATCGGTTGTCAGACCTTCAAGTACGTTTGTTTTGATTATGCAAGTTAGATATTTGTATTCAAATGTTAATGAAAAATTGTTGAAAAAATTTCTTCAAATTGCAAAGCTTTCGTTTATCATTAAATATATGTCAAATATATAAAAAAAAAGATATATATATATATGTAATGATATTGGTGTCCGCATAACAAATGTTGGTAATGTAAGCAATTAATTTCGATAGCTTGATTTCATTAAATTATTCAGAAAACCTAACATGCGTTAAGACTTCGCGCAAACGAAATAACAAAACTAGTATATTTAAAAGTTTATTAGACGCACATCTCTGCACCTTTTGCAAAAAATTTGAAGCAAAAGAATCTGGCTTAAACTAATAGGAGATTCAATATTTTTCAATAATTAATTTACCAGTCAGCAAACAATAAAAAACAGCTGTGTACGGTCGGTCGCTATATTTATTTAATATTATGAATGTGATCATGCATAATATTTATTTGCATATTTGCATGTAGTTATATTGCAAGGATAAAACCATTAAATATAACAAAGATAACTTGTATTATGTATTGTTTATGAACAAATGTCAATGTCAAATTGAATGTCGCGAAAACATTATGAACGATAAGTATTTTGCATTTGTTCAACTGAAGATGGTGTCAATGCACACCGTGTGAAACTGCGGGCCCACGCGGAAGGGCGTCATTAAATTATTAGACTAGTTTGTTGCTTTTACTCGCAAACTAATGTAAACTGAGACCGCTGCATACATATGGCATAACACAACTTACAGTAGACGCTGTGCACTTTCGTTTTTCCCACTGACAGCTGAGCGCCACAAAAGCTTCGACCACAAACGCCCAACGAGCATTTATAAATATGAGCAATGTATAAGCCACATATGAATTTATGCATATGTAGTGCAAATATTGGGATGACTGAGGGTCTATGACTTCTAACTTTTGAACAATGATGAAAATTTTGATTCAAATTTTATTAATTTAAAATTTGGAAAACAGTATCAAGTAGCAAGGAGATTTTAGCACGCATATACTATATGCGGCACTGAGCTTAACCGAAATTCCCAATCCGATTAAGTTTATATTTTCACCTTGAATTAATTTCATTTTCTTACCATTGTGTCCACACATAACAAGTACACAATAACGTCGGCAGACAACATTATATTCAATGTGCAATGAGCATGGCTGCACTCTTACAACAACCAAATATAAATATATATATATATATATAAAAAAAAAAAAACTTTTGACATCTCTATAAATTGTATCGTTAAATAGTAGCAAGTTGCCTTGACTGGCACGTCTGCTCTACTTAACACTCTAACACTTGCCTTTTCCCCAGACTCTGCATCCAGAGAGATCTTTTTTTTTTCACTCACGGTCTGTGGCTAATGGTTGAATGCCCAGTTAGGATTGCGTAAGACTCTTAATTTTGATGATTATTTTATGCATGTTTCACATTTACGGCTCGTTGCTCAGAGCATACACTCGCTGACACCGTCGAGCACCCGTAACACTAGCATATGAACTTAGGCGACTCCACAGCGTGGCTTTGTAATTGATTGAAAAGACTGTGGACCCGACATTCTATTCGCTTACTTATTACCAAATTACCAAATCCATACGTATGATAGATACAATTATGTAAGGTAAACGCGCAAGAGCGTGTGGCAATTATAATTTATTAGGCACTCACATATCCATACATCATTGTCATGGAATAATATACATGCCTATCTAGGTTATTAGACCTTATTATTCACTTTCTTTTAACTGTCAGTATTGGCCTATCTTACAGTGAGGGTAATTGGTGTTTTGTGTGCTTAATTTAATCATAGCTGCCGTCTGCGATTGTTTCGAAACTGAATTTGTAGTTGAGATACTAAATTAATTGGTGTTGATAGATCATCACTTGTTAATCATTATTATAATGAATTAAAATACAACACTCATCGAGAATATTTAAATGGGACACTATAAGAATTTTTCCAATTTCTTGTTTATTAATAAATCAACGGTAAATTTAACGAAATACGCTGGGAGTGTTTCGAATTTTTTTAGAATTATTAATACAGTCCGTAGATTTTTAGTGATCCCTACATTTAGCTTACAACACCTTATAATTAGTGACCGCATAAAAAACAAACTCCTTGACTTTAAATGTAAAATTTTGACTAGTTATTTACGAGTTATGTACGAGCTCACTATAAAAAAAATTTCAAATTTCTTGTTTATTAATAAATTACAGGTAAATTTACCGAAATACGCTGACATTGTTAAACATTCCTTAGAATTATTATTACACACATTATTACCCACACTGTGTGCACATCTACCTACTACACTATATGTGCTGCAATTACTTGAACACTGTGGCAGTTGCAGCCACAACAAGAAGTACACAGCAAACAATTCAAGGCTTTAACTGCACACAAGTGCACAACAATTTAGAAAGGCAGTCATGCTAAATGATTTTGACATCGTCATGGGTCTTGGGCGTGCAATTGCTGCAAGGACACAGTCCAATATAAACGGCGTACCATTCCTGGCCCCGCAATGCTAATTGATGTATACATATATATATATATATCAGTAAGTGTCGAAAATTTTCAATTGTAATTCATGCAAATATCAATATTAGTCCACTGTAACCTTATGCATGAGTAAGATTCGGCTTTGTAGAAGTTTGGATTTTGAAAGTCTACATCCAGCTACCAATCCGCATCCACAAGGCTCGTTGGCCTTAAAGCCACGAAATGTATTTCATTGTCGCCTCCGTATGCTGGCAAATTGATAAACTGGATTCCTGCAGATGAACAACGACCTTGTTGCTTATATTTGTTGTTGTTTTTACTTATGCGACATGAAGTCAGCCGCATCGCTCAAGGCCAACGAGGGTAACCTTTCGGATGCATACAGTAACTGCATCTTCACAGGCTACGCACTAACAGATTATCATCTTGCGCATAATTTTTCAAATATTTTTTATGCAGCTGGTAACATGGTGTTAACCTTTTACTTTCACTAGCCGGCAAAAGCACTCGTTTACATCTGTTACAGTGACAGCGTATTTATCGAGTAATGATGCTAGAGCCGATTGCATAACGTACTCTGACTGTCGTCAGTTTGTCAGTTGGGTGCTCCATTAAATGAAGTAAATATAATGATTTGTAGACTGAACTGATTATGCGTAAATGCCTTTCGGTTTTCAACATGTATCGATCGATTTATCATCGAAAGAGGTTAACCAATCGAACCTATCTATGCAATTATTCATCGAAATTGTGTCAGATGCTGGATCATCAAAAGTTTATTCACACTAAATATTTGAACTCTAGGTCTTTATCAGCACACAGCCGGTCGAAGTTGGGGGGTTTTCTTGTAGTAATTGCCATATAAGTCAATTACCTGATGCAGCCATTCATGTTTTCGGTTAGTGGTTTGGCTTATTGCAGCAACGGCGTCAATTTGGTTAATCACAGCGGGAACCTGATGTGGCCCGCCACATTTTCAATACCACCAATTGAGGGAGAGGAACAACAAAAAACACTTAGCAACTGGTTTCAATTACCGACTGCAGTTGGATGACATTATGTTTAGACGTATGCGCCTCTTTATTTGTTATAAAATTTATTTATTGATGCGGGTTTTACTGCTGCGAACAGTGGCTCGACGAGCTTCAACTCGCCTACCAAATGCTACTTGGCAATAAAAAGCTGTAGGTGAATGTTGCTGTGCAGTTCATACAGCCTATACATTATCAAGTTTAGCCGAAGTCATTGAACTCTGTTAGCATCTATAATAATTATTTCAATGAATTTTTTTTTTTTTTTTTAAATATATAACCTATAATGTCACATGTTGTAAAATATTTAATGGTCCCAGCACATTTCAAACAAATTTGGAATAGAAATTACAAAGAGTTAGCAGGGTATAGATAATTCTGTAGTTAACACTGTGCAAATTCTATATTGTTGCTCTCGTTTGCCTTCGTGCATTTGTTTATTATTGCTGTTTAATATCGTGTCGAATTTATTGTTTATTTATTGTTATTGTAAGGCTTAAAGAATCAAGTTTATATAACGGTATTTAACACTCGATTTTTATTTATTTTTAATTTTTTTTATTCTATTGCAAAGTAAGATGCTTGACTCGTTTGAACGCATGCAAATTAACTTTGGTAACCAATTAATTTAACTAATATATTAGATCTAATTGAAGAACCTTATAAGTTTCTATAAAATATATTATAAATGTAATATAATAATATGTAGTAAATGTTTCTTATATAATAAATTATCTTCGTTATACCTAGGATTAAATATTCTATATTTCCATTATACATATATATATGTATATATATATATATATAATATATGTGGTTGGATGTATAATACACAGAAAATAGAATACCCTCTGTAGGGGTATAAAAAGCAGTAGACAGTTCTCCAATTGCTTAATGCTTGATCTGAAGGTTATTCACGCCTACTTACAAGAATCAGCGCGAATAACCTTCAAATCAAGCAACTTGTTTTTATACAATAAAAAAAAAATATATATAATTTACCGAACAAGATATTTATATGTAGTAAAAAGTAAATTACATTAGAACAGGACGTAAGAAGTAATTTGCCAGCACAGCCAGCAATAAATTGGAAAGAATGTCTGCCGCACCTAAATCAATTTACTTCCATAAAGGTTATCGCAAAGATGATTTACAATTGCAAATATAGTAGACCACATAGATCATAAAGTGGACACACGGCACGATGTACAATGGGTGAACAAAAAAACATAGTAATCAATTGCATTTTAAAAATGCTATAAATTTGTATTGTCTTGGCGGAGAACGTTGGACATTCCACAGGTATCCAACGCGTCGTCAACACTGCGTAGGATTTGCTGGTAATGTACTACATCACTTTTATACTGGCAGACGCAAACAAGGCTTACCACTTAGCCACGGCACCTCTATATATCCAGCTGCTGCTGTCTTCAGCACGCCTTCTTGCACTTAAGGAGATGCTTTTGCGCTGATTACACGCCAACAATAATTTTTACATATTCATTGTTCTCTTTCCCCTGCCGGCTGAGCTGTCATGCTTATGTCCTGAGATTGTAGCAAAAGCTGTGTATAACATAGTTCAAAATTGTAGATGTGACACCGATAAGTCGCTTCAGCATTTTGCGTGGACACTGACTTGCAAAAAAGTATGTAGGTTTTTTTTTTTTATATATGTATATGTATATATATATATTTTAAGGTTGGATGGTATAAACAGACATATGATTTTCAGGTGTACACATATTCATATTTTGGCTATTGAATTAGTAAAGTGGCATTAACCAAAAACAAAGGTCTAACGTTGCCTAAGGTGTAAATTCATATTATGGGTATTTCAAGCTTGTCTTTGATTGACCCATGATCAGACAATGGCCTTCAATTTTTTGTCAGAAGCTGTTTATAATCAAAATATCAGTTAACGCCACTATTTCTTAACTCATATTTCTTAGCCAAAAACGCACAAGATTGTTAGATTTACGCACACAATCAAGAAAACCGGATAAAAATTCAAAGGCGAACAATTTTGAACAAATGATATCCGCTTAGCGGTCGCACTGCAAAACATGTTATTAGTCATCGCATTATTAACAGAAATAATAAAATAAAAACCCAAAAAAAAAAAAAATAAACATTTTCTCAGGGAGACAAACATTTACTCGGTTAAACAGGTGATATAACTTAAAAGACAACTATCGGAAGTATTTGGTCTAAGTATTTCACGTCTTCAAGTGCGGTTTCGCATTTTAAAGAATACTAGTCAAAGTCACCGATTCAAGTTTGCAAACTCAAATTTACCGTACTTCAGTTTAAGGCAACCACCTTGACGTTGTCTGATAAGCCTTTTAATCAACTTACCAATGGGTTTTTGTACATTATATGTTTTGAACTTGTCTGTATTACCAATTGGTCTTATATGAAAAATTTGAGTTGTTTGTTTGCTTAGTTGGGTCGCCATTCACATTAAGTTAGGTACCACTTTATGTCGCTTAATTTATCCTTGAAGAGGGTATTATAATTTTGTCATTCAATGTCTAACGCATTGATATCTTCTTTTCGACACAAATATTTATCTATCAGCTTCTATGCAAACTAGTTTCTCACTTATAACGCTATGTTACTAACCTATGCAAAAATACTTTTTAAAAAAAATTGGCTTTATAGGGATTCGGCCAGTTATGAAGTAGATTTTTTTTTTGATAAAATACGTTATATGGATAGGTCAGAAAATAGTTAGTCAAAACTAACACATGTCTGCAAAAGTATTATTTTCGCCAACCCGATGATAGCTGTTATTTTATTTTTTATTTTTTAATAATTTTATATATGTATTCATTTTCTCTTTTTTTTGCAAGTGGTTTTTTTTGTTAATTTGTTGTTTAGTTTAGCTGTGACTGCACAGTTGTGGCCTTTAGTATATTTGCTTTACCTATTAGACAGTTTTATTAAATGCTGTTTATGAAGAGTGTTCGTATGCGAACACGGACCGACCCAAAACTCGCTTGAAAACATACAAGTGTGACAACTTGAATTTTATCAGGTTAATGATTAATTTGTTGAAATGTTTCTTAATAATTTAGCAGTAATCGTGACCAAGCTGCCAACACTGCTACGACCATAATGTAGTAATTTTGTATTTGTTAAATTGTGACATTTTAATAAAAATATATTTTATAAAGTATTATATAAATATAAATAGAAGAAGCTTAAAATTGTAACAAAAGATTCCATATACACGTCATATGCTAGTAATCTTGTTCGTTTTTCTTTATAACTTAATTTATTGTAAACTGTCTTTACAGAAAACAAACACAATTCTTAGGATAGTAAAGATACGCATTATCTTCATTTAAATTTATACAACATCGAAACTTTCATCTTGGTAAAAATTGCACGGTTGACATTAAAGGATAGTTAAAATTGAAGAATAGTTTTTATGAGGCATAGCCTAACAATAAATTATCTATAGTAATTATCGATGATCGTACCAGGTTAGCTTAAACCTTATCCGCATCGAATCCAGACTCCATTGGCAATATTTAACGATATTTTCGCTTTCGAATAAATGTTGTGTGTTTTTTGTCTAATTTATGTATGTTGGTTTTGCTTTTACTTGCCATGTGCGTTGCGTCTGTTCAAGTTCAACGGCAGAGCTGAAAAACTTGCGCAGCTTGTTTCAGACCAGGGTAAGTTTTGCATTTCGACTCAACCTGTAAGTAACCACTTTCCTTGTTTTCAGATATTCCTATTATGCAGATTTGTTAGTCGAAAAATCTTGTTGAAACTTTGAAATGGCAAGATACCATGATTGAGGATTAAAGATTGATTCATCTACTTGCGGTTGTTTCGTGTGACCCAGATGGTTTCTGCTGTTGATTGTTTTGACTACATATGTGATACCAGCTCATCGTTTCCATCTGTTGTCTCAGTGACTAACGAAAAGGTGAAGGCTATATGTCAATTTAAGCTTGGTATTTTAGTTTGAAAATTTACCAATTGCTGCCTGGACTGGGTTTAAATTTTTAGTTAATTATCAAGTTTGTCGCTTAAGTCTTTCGTTTTTCAAGGTTGGAGGATATAAGTATGTGCAATTTAAGTGTAGGAAATGTACAAACTAGTTAGTCTTGTTAGCTTTACATTTAGATTCCGTTAGGAAAGCCTAATTACAAAGTAATAAAATTAATAAAAATGCCTTCTAAGCCTAATTGTGTTTATTAACTTGGTATTTATTGATTGCTGAAAATTAACCGTATTACTGAAATTTAATTGAACAGAGCGTTTTAATTGTTGGGCTCGGCTTTAATGTGAATTGCCTATTAGTCATACCCGCCATGATTTCAATATTTTTTCTACTACTACAACTTCCGAATTCGTTTTTTTTTAAAGTTGTTTGCAGTGCACACAAATATCGAGCAGGGTGGTACTTTTTATAATTTTTTTCAAAATTCACTACGGCTGTTAAGAGGTTTTTCAAATTAAATTTTCCATTATGTTGCATTTCCTGCAGTCGTTTTTAAATATGTTTTGATTGCAAGTGCTCCAAAAGCAACTACAATATAAGAAGTAACAATTATAGTTAGCTTTAAAAAATTTCCCTTGATAACTTTGTTGTAGTTGTTATTATTGTATTTCTTTTGATTCAAACTGTCATAGCTTAGGTCTTTTATAACGTCTAACTGAGCTTTTTTACTGCCGACCGACTTGACAACAATAATTGTTTTTTTTTTTTTTGTATTTATTCTACTTATTGGCGTCAAACATTTGCGCAATAGCAGCAACGGTCGCGCCAGGTCGCCTTTTATAGGCGGCAGCTGTCTTGCATAGGCGTCTAATGACCCTGAATTGGTTTCTTGCTCGGGCTTTGAGAACGCAAAACCAAATTAAATGTACATAATTAAAATGTCAATTCATTCACTGGCTCTGGAAGCAGTAAAGGCATTTGTGACTATGCAGTTGGCTTGCGCGTTTTTTGCCTTTTGATACTGATTATTGCATCGGCGAATATAAGCGTTTTATACGCAAAGCAACGAGTTAAGTCCAAACTAATAATATATATATCTTCAAAAAACCTGGCACAAATTCATCTTTTTCTTTTGTTACTAACTCATAATATTGAATATCAGAGTCAGATGGCGTAGGGATTACGAAGATATTTTACCGCGAACAACTTAAGTCAGTACGCCGTAAATGATTATTAACGTGTTTGCATATGGTACGGATTTAACTTGTAATCGTTTCTCAACGGCACACCCAAAATCTCGGTACCATAACAGTCCACACTGCGTCAGCAGCAGACCGGACACAGTCGAGCGAACGACAAATACTCCGTTCACTTTTCAATTCTAATGCCAAGTCAGCAAGTTTTTTTTGTTGAATTTTAGGTACATAAAAAACTAAGATCGTTGCAATCGGTTGCAACCGTTTATACAATACTCTTTTAACAGTGTAATGAGAGCTAAAATAGGTCAAACATAGTGTTTTTGATTAAAAATTTGGTGACTATTACTCGAAGCTTGAAACTGTGAGTTCGAACATATTGAATTGGGAATTTGAAAATATTTTTGGTTCGATCTTTACAAGGTTCTTCACAACGTTAACAATGCAAATTTGACAGTTATTGAAATGCGCGATTTTTTTGACAATTCTAATTTTCTAGCCAGGCGAAAGATATATGGGTATATGGGACTACTTTAAAGGAGTTAATAAAAACTTTAAAAGATCCTTAAACTAAATATATTCACGGCATTCTACATTTTTCTACCTACTTAGGAGTTAATAAAAACTTTTAATGATCCTTAAACTATATATATTCACAGCATTCGAAATTTTTGTAATATTATGTTTCCATTTCTTCATTTAAACAAAGTGCAGTGTACAACCACAAAGGGAAACAGACTCACTAAATCCATTGCCACATACAACTAATTGAAGTTTTACAAACAAAAATCGCAGTATTTACTTCTACATCTTGCAGATATCGGATGGGCGTGGGCTGGGCGGGTTGGTCGTTCTCTCGGTTTTTGGGGGTGCTGTACCGGTGGGTGCCGCCTTTGTTTGACTTTTGGTATTTGGAGTAAGGAGTGGATTAACCTGTTGTCAATGGTTGCATTGTAGGTAAAGTACACAGCGCGATGTGAACCAAACATGGGGCAAAAATCTTACAATGCATCTTATGCAGTTCCGCTTTAAAAACGGAAAAATATATATAAAATCGTAACTATAAGCTTATTAAATGTAGTGTTCGAATAGTGCACTTTTGATGAGGACAACGGAAAGTGAAGGCAAGCTAGTTATATTTTCTGCATGCATACCATGAGAAACGCAGACAAACATATGTACATATATACAATGCCATGCGACTCTTTGTGCATTTTGCGTGAAATGTGAAAAAATTTGAATTTCAAATATGTTTTCCTCAGCGAATACCCAGCAACTGCAAAATCCACTGGGGAATGTTAATTATAAGCAACATTTTAATATCGCGTAATATGAGTGAGTGCAATTTCTGATGATCGTCTCTTATATAACTTTAATCGATTTATGCCTAGGTCTACCAAACGTTTTTATGATAAAACATGCAGCAATCTAATCTAAGCATATACAACTATTTTAAGCATCAGTTATTATTATATTGTATAAAACATCAGTACTGCAATGAAGCTAAAAAAAAAGTTGCAATTAAATCTCCCAAATTCGTATTTGTATGTGGCTACAATCCCACAGTACTACAGTTTCTAATACACTTTTGTCTCGCAGTCAAGCACACAAAAAGTTATATGAAATTGTTACGCTGGCTTTTCATCTCCTTTGTAGATGAACTATTTGTTTTATATGCCATTAAGACGAACAGCGACAATCGATCGCCATTTCTATTCAATGCGGAAGATTTTAATTTGTTGGCTTCAGTGCGCATGTTTATTGTGTTGGGTTCAAGTACGCTCGTATTTTTGGTCCAAATGAAATACGTAATCGTGCGTGGTATAGACGCACATAAGTGACTTTGGTTTGATGATGAGTTCAAAATCGGTGTCAATCAGACCTTGCCAGCACACAAAACATTTTGTTGTCCATATGTACATAGTGAAAGTACAAACATACATATGTATATACAAGTATATATATTTCATATGTTAACCATTTTAATGAAATATAATTGTGGATGTGTGATGTTTGGTAAACAGGAATATAATATTACGAAAATCAACAAGATTATGTCTCAATAATTTTCTCTCGTTAAATATACGTTATTCGACAAACAGATTTGATACCCTGCAGTCATTGAAAATTAAATTAAATTTGGATTTGCAAATTTTCTTTACATCGAACAGCAGGCTTGAAAAACAAAACTTAAGTGATAATAAGTTTGTCTTTAACCACATACCTGGTCAACAGGTTAAGGTAAAGATAATCTTTATTAAAAAAACATGTTATGCAGATTGCAGTAAATTGAACAACGCACATACAAAATGTATTATTTAAGGTGAACTCAGTTCTGTAACAAATTTGTTGTTCATTGTCTTTGTTGCAAATTTTGACGCAACTTGTAAAGTAGCATAAGCATAAGCAGATATGTAAATAACTGCTATCTGGCAGCAAATAAAAATCAGCAGTGCCCAACTACCAAATACCCTGTAGCCAGCTCCCAAACACATATAGACAACCTCAAGCCCCTATGTGTCCTGTCAATTATATTTATAACTATGGCAACATTTGGCTAAGACATGCCAACTATGTATGTGCATGCCAATGTTTGATTATTTGGTACCCCAATTGGTTGGATGTTACTTTCCACTCAGTTTGACTTCCGCGCACCTGCAAAATGGGAAAAACTCAAAAGTGCAAACGCATGGTTTTTATCTTGGTACTGTTTCACCGACTACATCGTCACCCACATGCTTTGGGATATGTAAATGAGAGTAACGGTTTTTGAAGACAATAATCGCGCCTTGCAGCTGTGCTAATTCAGACGCTTTAGTGTTACGCTGTCTTGAAGTGACATTTTTTGGGTGTGCTTTTATTTTAAATATAAATGTTTATTTAAAAATCTACTGCAATGAAATTCACTTATTAAACTTAAAGCGGGCCAAATAAAATTTGTAATTTTATTTTCAAATGTATGAACATAAGAAAATACATATATGCTTGATTCATGTCCGTATGAAGATGTAAATATACAATTATGAATTTTTAACACAGGATTTTATTCACACAACGTTTGTCTGTATGTATCTACATCCAGCAGCATCCGCCAATAATAAATGCTTCGCTAAATAAGTACAGCAGCATATCGTACGAATAGCTGGAACTGCCATTGGCAACATCAACCATGTCAGTAGCAACGAAGAGGCCACAAATACCACAGACAGATATGGGCACCTTGACCTCTCTGCCGCTGGAGTCAATGGGGCGTTTTTCTTTCAAATTTAATTGAACTGAGAAATGAGCGTCATGGCCGTGGAACAACAGCTGTGGTAAATGCAGTCCACCGATGCTGAAATTGTTTTCTGCATGGAAATGCTAAATTGTTGTCTGTATGTAAATTTTTGGCTGTCGCACTCTGCCAACTTATAAGTGTTTTCTTCTTCATGTTTGCTTCATCTTTTTGTATCGTATGTCAAATTTATGGTTTACTGGTTTTCTAAAAATTTTTGTACCTGTATCTTAATGTACATACATTGACCTCTATGGTATTTATAGTCTCCGAATATTGCATTAGGTTTTAATTCGTAAATTGTATCTTAAAGTGCTAAAAATACACTCAATTATTTGAAGTTATGTGCATTTTTTTTGTTCTTTATTTTTGTAAGAATAATTTATCATTGGAGCTAATGCTTTCGTTGTATAAAGACAAGTATTTGGTTGATTAAAAAGATTAATGTTTCCAGTTTTTGAATAAAAAATTGTTTTTTTTACGAAAAGCATTTTTTTTTATTAGCAAAAGGAGAAATATCTTTATTTGAATTTAATGAAATTCGTTTACTCCTCGTTTCTTAAAAAAAGTTTAGATATCCGCTGCTTTAATTTTTTCTTAGTTGATATTGACTTACCTATGCAATTTATTGATCTTAGAGGTTTTTCGAAAATTTCCAAAACTGACAAATTCAAAACGAAGGCAGTACCAGAAGCCAATTTACAACATCATCAAATCAAGCGCAGTCTGATCAAATTCCGTAATACCCTTTCGAAATGGCGACATCTGTACGGACCATGCAGACTAAAAAAAAAAACTAATTCGAAGCAGGCATTTCTGCTCACTCATTGCGAATGCGGCTTTCGAACTCAAATCATCAGACATTGCAACGTATACGGTTGCAGGCCACATTGGAGCAGCTGGCTGAGTTCGATTTACAAGTATGCGAAAGTGATCGATTTTGAAGCAGGCGTGGCTCGCCGCATTTTAAATGCGCTCTGCAAGCCTTGCGCCACACCAAGCCGTCGTTGTTGTTGCTGTTGTTGTCGCATTGGTTGTCGTTGGCAGAAATGTCGACGTCGCGTGGTCTAGTTGCTGCAACTAGCAGCTAGCAGCAAGATTTGAAATAGCTTGTCTCTGTATGCATGTTGGTGAGTGTTGTGTCTACATCTTATGCAATATTCTCAGTTTGACCCACTTTTCGTACTAGCAGTGTTTTACTTTTTGTTGTGGTCGTAGTTGGCGTTGCTCGGCAACATTCACTGTGACCAAAAACAATTTAATCGAATCATGTTAAAATATATATATATGTACAAATATATACGTATATATCCTATCTAATCTCAGTTATACATAAATTTTGTTTATAAAAATAAATTTAGCTTAGATTCTCTATGAATTAAGAATGCAAAACTTTTATCAATATTGTGCCGTGTGTGCACTTTTTGAAACAACAATAGCAAAAAAATTTTTGTGAGTGTATTTGAAAGTTGGCTGCCAATTAACATTTTTTAAAAGCTGCAAATTTGATAAAAATCAAGTGCCACAAGTGTCATATTGCCAGTCACAGTCAAGCGAACACTAAAAGACGGCCCGTCATAGTCACCGTCGCCGTTGCGTGCCACAAATTAAAGCTGTTTGGCCAAACGTTTGATGACATGGTACAGGTGGCTGTCCCATTTAACTGAAGCAATATAATAGAGCAGCAGCATCAGATATAACGACAAAGCCAAAAGGAAATTCAGCCAAAGTTTTTCGGCTAAAATTACAATTTTTGACAATGTATTTTTTTTTCATTTTCCAAATTGAACATTCTTCTGGAAGAGTTCAAACCAAAAAGTTGTTTTAGAATTCTTGGCCACACAATTGAAAAAGCCTAACATAGACAACACGAATATTTATATATATGGCAATTCAATAGTAGCCAAGAGCCTTGTTACGTAACACCCAAAAAAAAAAAAAAAACGTGTACCCAGATCCAGTGTAGCCAATGTTTTTTGGTTGAGAGGGACTCACATCTGACCGTAGTAACCGTAGCAACTGTAGCAATAAGTCGAAAACCAGGCGAGTGTTGCATAGTTGTATATTTCCTGTTTGTGGTGCATAAAATAGTGGGTTCCAATATAGCTCTCACTTTTGCGCTTGGCACACACCATTGCATATTGCATATCAGCGGCTATTTCAGGTATCAAAACGAAAGGCGAATTTGCTATACTGTTAGTTGAAGGCATGGTCTGTCGATTTTGGTACTTTTACGATAATTCTTGTGACAATTGTCTTACAGTTAGTAATACCAATAATGGACTTGTCAGCTTTTAGTAATTTATTGAACCTCCTAATAAAAATAAAGTTCGCAACGAATTATGCAAGTCAACTATAACTGATGGCTGCAATTTGCAGCACATAAATCTTTAATTATAACAAAACCGGCCGCGAGATGCAAATCAATAACGTAATTTATTGGGTATCACAAGATAGCTCAGAAATTTATTGCGTGTACATATATTAAAACTCAATTTTTATTGCGTTTAATTTAAATGGGGGGGCGGTTTTTTTTTTACAATCATAATATAATTGAATTTGCTATCGAAATACAAGCACACATACACATATAACCCTTTTATTAGAGCTTCTTAAGTTAATAAAATTATGTGTAAAGGCATTTGCCTTAACGTTGCTCCCAGGAAGTGACTGTAACGGCGGTTTATTAGAAAGGAAAATCCCAACCGACGATCGCAAGCTTCCTGCGCATATGCAAAGCGATTGCAAGGTAATTGTTGGTCAGCTCTGCAATGTTGGTAACAAAAGAAATAGTAACAGCGCGAAGTGTAGCAAAACTTGGATTACTCGCCAAAATTGTGCCTTGAGGTCTTCGATTCGCCTTCTTGTGCAATCGATTAATAACTAAGATCTGATCAATGGCTGTTTTTCTTTCATCTACGAAACGTACGTTTAATTGTGAACCGCACCTCAAAAACTTGTTGTTTTGGCGATATTATAATTAATTTGTAATTGAAAGTGCGCAAATTCAACTGAGACAAATTAATTTAAATATAAAATAAGACAAAGCAATGACAAATTTACAAATAGCTTTTAATAAAGAGCATTCAAAACATGATCTCCGTAAATTTTTAAATTTTAAAAAAATTTTCGTTTTATGATTATAATATTTTTTATAAGCATTATAAACAGCTTGTCAGAATATATAGTGTTTCATTCATAAGGATAATTTCTTATTTAAGGTGCGTAAAAAAATAAATAAAATAAATGGCCCCAATAGCAAACTTACTGCCCGGAAGTAGTAAGTTCAATGCATTAAAGCCACATAAATAAATTCCCGTCAATTGACAGAAAACCGTATCAATAGATATTATGTACAATTCAAATTGTCTAAGTATTTGTCGGGCTGCCTTTTTATCTGCTCTATAGTACTTCACTTTCAATAAAAGTCGCGTAATGTGTTGCTCTTATTTTCAAACAAGTAGAGCAGCAAAAATAAAAATAAAAAAATAAAGCGAAGCAATCGACAAGCGACGAACAAACCCACAAAAAAAAAAATAAAGCCAATCAGGCTTATGGCCGAATTACTGTGCATTGCATAACGACCCAGCCACGCTCTAACTCGGGCTAAGCAAATCCACGTACACATTTTGTTTAGTGGAGCAGAAAGTACAAACGGCCACAATGAATCGGCCGTTGTGTTGCCAAGTGTGCGCTGGCATTGCTAAGACAAATGTCATCCTAGGCGGTGGCGGGCTTTAGACTTTTGCATGACCGATTGCCATCGGCACGTGATTAGCTTACTTTTTTTTATGTTTTGCGCCACTGCCAGCCGCCATCGTATATCACTCACACTTGTAGACGGTCATTGCTGCGCTTTTTGAGACGGGACTGAAAGCTGCGACGATAATTACACAATTTGCGGTGCGTGCTGCATGCTAAATAGATCTTATCCAGCAGCCTTGACATGAATGCTCATATGTGACGTCCATTAGAAAAATAGATACGCATATAAATTTACATATGCGTGCACAAGAATGCTCAGCTCGTGATTGCTCTCTTAAGACATACCAAGTACCCGAGAATGAATGTGCTCTAAATTATTTAAGATTTATTTTAATGCATTTTTTTAAAATATGCCTCTAAAGAAATCAGGACTAATTTGAATTGAAAATTGAGATTATCAAAAATATCATAAAAATACAAAATAAAACATACCAATAACCCAGCATGAAAGTTCTCTGAATTGTTTAGATTTATTTAAATGCAATTTTTAGCCGTGATTATCAAAAATACAAATATAAATTAAAATATATAAATTATATACGAGAGAGACCACCTACGGAATTTTGTTACAATTTTGATTTATACTAGTAGAAGAAATTTCTCAATTCGCGTACTTTCCCAACTCTCAGCTAGTGATTCTATATATGCATTTAGAAGGGCTCAACTTGTTGCTGGTTCATAAAAAATTAACGATTTGACTACGCCCAATTATTATAATAATAAAAAGCGAATAGCGGCAGTCGAGGCCTGGCTTAGAAACGGTTTATAGCTACAGTAAAAAAGTGAATGTAAATATTTATTTTTTTTTTTTGGAAAAAGGTGTCTCTATTAAGCCAAATATATTATGTTACTCGAAAAATATAAAGTACCTCTCGTGCCGTTTCATGGCTGGTCAAAAGTGCAACTTAACGGCGCGTTACAATAACTTGTTTTTGTTTGTAAAATGCTCACGTTACAATTAAAGCATAGCATTATAATACTGCGCTGCAGTCCGATGCTTGTGTGTGTGTATGTGTGTGTAAGGCAGTGTAGGTGGGTCATAAAGCGAATACGTAGAGGCTTTAAGGCACCACGTCCCCAGAAACTTCAAGATATCTACAAAAACCGCTTTGTCGATCATAAAACTATAGCGCACATTCTAAGCTTAAGGTCTTAAAGCTAGAAACCAAATGGAAATCGAAGGTTGACTAATATCGTGCCTGAGCGGACTCCTTGCATAATTTTAATGTCTCGCAAGTCGGTTAATTTATTAGCTGTGGTTTTACTTGTCAGTACAGAAATATCGTTGGCCAGATAGTATATAGTCAAACGGTTAAGCAATAAGAAGAAAAACAACTTCCGCCCCAATTATTTCATTGTGCCCATAGTTTGGGCGAGCCATTTAAATTGGTCGCGCCATTGGCTTCAGGCTCTTTGAAATATGCTAGCTTTGTTTAATAGTTGCAATAACTTCGACTGCAGCGAATTGGTTTCAATTCAAATTCAGCCTCAATTGTTTGAATTACTAATCAGTTTCAGTATTTCGTTACAATTTTCTTAACTTTAAATGGCATTGTTTGGGCTTTGGACTGGCTTTCAGTGCCAGGGTACGTGCATGGGTCAGCTTTTATACTCTGTTTCCAAAGAAGAAAGAAGTATATAAGTATATACATTTCTTTTTTATCCATAAATATTGAGTGGTAACTTAGGCTCTTAAATTGGGGACATAAAGATTTTCCCAATTTGACTGTAGCCTAGAAATCTTAAAAAAAAAGTGTGTCTCAGAAAAATATATATATGAAAGAAAATAAAACTTTGTCCAAACTGCACCTATTCTAATTCTGCATTTAAATCTGGAATTTCTGTTAGAATTGTATCCTTAACAATCCTATGTAGGCACGGGTCTAAAATTAAAAGTACAACAAGCTGTACCTATTTTGAAAAGAAATGACTTTTGTTTATGTTAATTCTAAATTTAAATATAGAAACACATTTTCTAGTCCCATTTCATGCTGTAATTGAAATACTCCTATACAGGCCCAGGAGAAACTTATACAATAAATAATAATAATTTATAAAAATATAAAAAACCACCATAACTTTGTCCATTCTGTAATAATTCTGCATTTATCTGGATAAAATCTTGAAAAACAATTTCTGGTCCCATTGAGATTGTACCCATAATTGTCTCATACAAGCACATATCAAAAACATAAAGTACGGTAAAAAATTAAAATATTTTGATTTGGATTGTATTTTTGTTAAAGGTACGAGGCCAAACCTTTAACAAAAATACATTCCATATCAAAATATTTTGATTTTTGACTGTACTGTATATTTTTGATACGTTTTGCATTCAAATATGGAAACATAATTTCTAGCAACTGTACCTTTAATTGTGTCTTTATTTTATTTGATTGCTTGCAGGATCGGCCGATGCACAAAGCAAACGGGCACCACGCGTCACCAACTCACGCAGCTTCGGTACCAATGTAAAGTCAACCAGCTCAAATGGTGTCAACTTTGACTGTCCCGAAGAGTTCGGATATTACCCACATCCCACGGATTGTACACAGTATTACGTATGCGTATTTGGTGGTGCGCTACTCGAGAGCTGCACTGGTGGCCTGATGTACTCGCATGAACTGCAGACCTGCGATTGGCCACGAAACGTGGGCTGTGAACTGGTGGACAGTGGCACGTCGGCCACCTCTACTGAAGTAGGTGGCGCCTCACGTAACAAGCCACAGCAGCATGTTCCCAGCCGCATTCGCTTTGGCGCTGCTTTTACTAGCCCAGCAGCTACACAAAAGACAATCACAGTGCCGCCGCAATATCATCGCTCACCGCCGCAAATTATACAGGCTCAGGTACAGCATATACCACCGCCACCAGAGCTGGCGGCACCACCGAATCCGGTGATCACGTCGCGCGGCCAACCCAAGTCCCTACTGGACTCGCAAGAAGAAATCGCCAAGGTGAACGAAGGCCAGCCTAGAAGAGGCTGACCACAAATGCTGATTTTGAGTACCGTTTTTTTTTTTTTTCATATTCACAGCTCTATGCCGAGGCGCAGGAAACATTGCCGCCCGTCGAGGAGGAGGAAAGCGATCGCCAGCAGCGTGTTTATCGTGGTCAGCCAAGTACAGTTAGCCAAGTGCAGCGGGACCGCGATGGCATCCTGCACCAGGCCAGCATTAATGCGATACCCAATCATGGAAAAATTGGGTCTTACACGTTCGGAACCGCTTACAGGTGAGTTAGCCATTAAGTTTTTTTTGAGTGCTTTATCTGCCATCGCTTTCAAAATTCAATATTTTTTTTTCCATTGATGGTAAACTTATTTTTTTGCTTTATTTTCCAAAACGCAAGTCTGATCGAAAAAAAAAACAAAATTCTTTTCAACTCATTTTACTACTCTTTTTTTCCTCATATAATGCATACTGCACTATCTCTATATATAATTACTTCAAACGACGACACAACAACCGACTGAAAATGCTTTTTGGCTAAACTCTGTACGTAAACAGCGATAGCTTGGACGACGACGTGACAATTGGACACGAACTGTCGCATAATCGACTCGATGTTGACAGGGTACGCAAACGACGCGATGTTAGTGCCTTAAATACGACAACGCCAGCGGAAACAGCAGCTGCTGTTGCTTCTTCTTCTTCGTCTCCTTCTTCTACTGAAGTGTCCATCGATTCAAATACGTCTAGTGAGGTCATGGAGCCAGATAGCGCCAGCAGCACCAAACTGGGCAGTGGCGAAGCCACAAATAGTTCCAATAACTCGAACAACTCGCAAGAACAGTTCGACGAGGCAGCGCCATCTCTTGCCCAGCCGCAGAAGTACTCTTCCAAAATCAGCGACACTAAAATTGAGTTCTCAAATGCGGACGCAGACTACGGCGAACTGGCTGAAGACGGCAACGATACGGCAACGAGCGAATCCAGGCGACTTGCTCGCCAATTGCGGCCATATTTGCAACCAAATCCAAAATGGCCGGCGCACAATTACCGTTCCATCGATGGACCCGCTCATCAGGCATACGTACCGAAAAATGGTTACAGCTTTGGCAGCTACAATCCTTATCTGACACCGCCCAGTCAGCCAGCGCACACGAATCCCAACTATAATCAACTTAGCCCAGGTCTGACTGGCTTTAAGGGTTATCTACAGCCGCATGAGCCCGTTTCGACTAATGAACATAATAACAAGCCCACGTTGGTCTATACGGGTTACAATTTGTCGCTGCCGCCGCCTCCGTTGGAGGATGACTTTCGACCCATTGCCGGCAACTATTTTGGTGCGGCCAGCTCGACGAGCTTACGGCCGCCGGGCGGATACCCGGAACAAAACGGACACGGCGATTTACTGCCCTATCTTATACAGCAGCTAAAGCAGCTTAAAGAACGGCGCAAACAAATCCAAGCCGAAAACTTTGCCTACTTTCATTTGGACAATCAGCCCATTGCGCCCACGACCCCACGGCCCAACTTTGACTACTATTCGACGTCGAAGCCGACGCATCAAGTTACCCCAAATGTCCAGCACAGCACAATGGGTGGATTTTACAATAACCAACCGGGCTATGCGCCGAGCACATCAAACAATCCTGGCAAACTTATATCTCAATATAGTATTACGCAAGGCCCGGAGCCGCAGAGTACGACGGAGAGCAATTACTTTCAATACAATATTATTGCAAATCAGAAAATGAAGGGCGTTTACAATAATGCCAAATTAAATCAAATCGATCAAGTTGCAGTCAAGGTGCGTCCTCCAGTCACCCCACTGCACGTGACGCCCAATTTCAATATCGTTTCGGCGCCCAATTTGGCCTACAATAAGCCCAACAATTTGCAGAGTATACCATTTCGGGATTTTTCGCAACTGCCCGTGGGCATCAGCTACGCATCGAATACCACCATGCCCGAATCCTATCAGACTTTTACGAAACCGATCAGCTCCACAGTTGTGCCTAAGCCGGCGACAACCAAAGCGCCGTCAACAGCAAAGCCACAGACAACCAATTTTCAATTTAACATCAATGAGTTTATGGCCAACCTAAAGGCCAGCGATTTGGCCAGTTTCAATCCGGCTGTCAATCCATTAATAAAGTACTTCAAACAGGTAAGCAACGATGGCAGTGGAAATGTCCGCAATGCTTTGGTTCTACGGCGACCCGTCGTCAGTTCGACGCCATCGAGCACAGTTAAGGCCCATCCGACAGCGACCAAAGTGCTAATAAGCTCAACCACCCAACCATCGACTACAACCGCCGACAAGGGCTATGCAACTTTTGTAAAAAATATACCCAGTAAAACAACAACAACAACGACAACCAGCACACCACGGCCAAGAAGCAATGGTCTGAGAACTACAACCACCGAAAGGACAATTGAATACTACGATGAGGATTACGATGATGGCGTCGACGAGGATATGCTGCCACCGTCACGCATGCCACCCTATATGCCCATGTCGGAGACAATGGCACCACCGCGTCCGCAAGTCACAACCGAAGTGCCAGCCACAACGACGCCGGGCAAAAAACTGCCCAACCAGCAAACCGGTTTTATGGAGGCGACAACAGTTCGACGACCCTTTCCAAATTTTGCCCAACTTCAGCAGCCCGGCGCCGGGAATGGAGTACCCGCATTCATTCGCTTTCCCAGCGACATCTTTCAGGAACTAAAGCAACGGCTGCCACAGTTGCCCGGCACAACTGCAGCCGTCCCAGCCGCAAATACGACAAGCACCACAATGGCCACAATTCCGACCAGAATCCGATATACCGTGCGACCGCAGCGCATGCGCGGACAGCAGAAATGGCAGACCCAAACAGCGGACAATTCCGGCGGATTAGATCGTCCGTCCAATGAAACCAGCCGTGGTGCCGCCAAGTCCGTTGGCAACACGGTTGGTTTGGGCGGCTCGCACCTAAACTCGATACAGATCGGCGTGAATATGGATAGACAAAGGTAGTTATAAAAGTCGCCGACAAAATGTGCTGTTCAATTATTTGGTGCCGCTACACAAATACACAAAATAAACAACAAAAAAAACAATAAACAAAAAAAAACGGCAGTTACATGTACATAATTATAAATATATAAAAAACAAAAAAAGGCCACTGCCCGCAGGCGCTACTGTTTATACGTTTTACGTTCAGACCTTACCCATAACTAAAGAAATCTAAACAGATGAAACTTACCAAAGCTGTACAGTTGACTAAACAAATTTTGTTTTGTATGGACTGGGCTGATCTAACCACGAATTTCAAACGCTACTCATAACTCATATCCTTTATAACTCATCACTCAAAACTACTAAACGGTTTCATAATACTTATTTACACTTGTGTATTCTAATTCTAAGTTTTAATTACGTTTTGATTATGTTCTGCATTTCTCTCCCCTTGTAATATATTGCATCTACACGCACACACACACACACACACACACACTCACACACACACACACACACACACATATGTATTATAAATTGACATCAATAATATCAATTATTGTGCATAATTGTTACTGTAAATAACTGTGCGTCGCCAACTCTACCCACGAAATTGTCCTTAAAGAGTTGAGTCATCTTCACCGTCATCGCTGGGGGCGCAGACTTCCGATAACATATTTGTACAGCCAGGCTCACAAGCTTCACCGGCACAGTTTGCATCCAATCGTAACTACTACAATACATCCATATTCAATCATGGGGTTGGCTACCAAACACCACAGCAGGCCCAACAACAACAACAACATCAACAACAACAACAACAACCGTCACCATTCCAACAACCGCAAGAACAGCAACAACAGGCACCTGCCTTACCAAATCCCTATGATTCATCATACTATTCTGTTTACGACGACGATATTGATTTGTATAGGGATATTGAGTATCAACAGCAGCAAGAACAGAATCAGAATCAGAATCAGAATCAGCAGAAGCCCCAGCAATACCAGTCCACAGTGCGTCAACAACAGCAATCGACATATAGACCCTTGGAAATATTGACCACGCCGACACCACCACAAAGGCCCAGCTACAACAGCCAACCCACATTAAGCTACAACACGGACTACGACGAGGATCTCAATGCACAGGTAAAAAGATACTAAGAACCGCAGCACATACATTTGCACTCAATTTTCTTTTTATGCGTTGGATACAATCCACAAAAATTAAATCGTAAAAATTGGAATGTGTTCATTGAATTTGAGAAAACACATAAAACCAAAAAATCGACAAAAAAAAATGATTTTACTAGTATAGTTAGGATAACGTTTGAAAATTTTCAAAAAGCTCACAAGACCAAAAAATCGCATAGAAAAGTCAATATCAACTCAGAAAAAAATTATAGCAGTACATATCTAATTTTTTTTTTGGAAGAAACGAGGAGTAATAAATTTATAACTTAGTTTGTACCGAACAATTTTCTTATTATTTTAATTATTTATTGTTCATTCACCGAAGCCAAAATGCTTAACTTTCTGCTTTTTCTCAGCAATATAAAATTGATACTTTTATTTCTTAAAACAATTCTTTTTTGTTGCTTTTTTATCGTAAAAAATAAATTTTTGTATTTAGAAAATGAAAAAATTAATCTTCTTAACCAACCAAACATTTTTCGGTACACAACGAAAGCATTATCTAAACATATTATTTATACTTACAAAAATATTGAGCATACCTAAGTTGCGCTTTTGTATTCTATAATTCTACGTTTTGCTTAAATGCAGCAGCAAAAAAAAAAAATACGCACAGCATCGGAATCTTGTTAAAAAAATTCGCATAAAAATCTTATGGAAAAAACCGCAGAAAAAGATTATTGAATGTAATCATAAAAATGATGCACACGATTTGAATCATGTCATGTTTAATTATTAATTTTTTCAACAGATCGAACAGGATAATGTGTACGATCAGCCCACGCGGACTCCGCAACGGTAAGTTATATTTTCTGCTTTGCAATCTGAATGCGAATGCAAATTCTGTAGCATCTTGTTGAACACAAATTAATTCATGCCTCACAAGCTAACTAGTTCGCAGACAAATCTAACTTGCAAGAATCTAAGTATGTGCCCCAAATTGTCAGTTTTTGTCAGGAATTAAGCTAAACAGCTTTAAGAAAATTAAAAAAAAAACAAAAAAAAACTCCAATTCCAGTTAGCTAGCATTTTCTAGTAAAGTTCAAAAAACAAAATCACACTTGTATACAAGTACAAACACCAACTGCATCAAAATTGACATTAATTTTCATCTCGACACCCACAAACACCCAACCTACAACAAATCTCTATACCAGGGCCGAAGAGGTGACCATACGAACCCTGGATCCGAGAGTCAGGGCCTCCACGACTGCAGGCCCAGCTTTAAAGCCCGATGTGCGCAACTACTACGACACGTTTACCACGCCTAATATCAACTATGAGGAGCCCGATTACAGCTATTCCAGCTCGGCAGAATATGTCCAGAATTCAGCCGTGAACTACTATCAAAGCGAGCGAACTCCGGCGAAGAAGATTAGTGCCAGCACTCAGCGGCCCAAATCAATAGATACGGACGATTATTATCTAATCGCTAATGATGTCGCACAGACGACTTCAGCTTTTAAGCCAGATCAAAGCAAGAAGTACACGACGATGTCACCCACACGCTTTCCGATCGCAAAGTCATCTGCAGTAACTAGCAGGAATACAAACAAGTTTACCACAACTACCACACAAATCGTCACAAAGCCCTTCGCAACAACAACAACACCAACAACACCAACAACAACAACAACATTGCAACCTTCAAGGTACTTTCTTTATCTAAATTGGTCAAAAATGCAATATTGCATTTTAAATTACGTAGACTGCTTTTCCAGCTCTTTATATTTTGTCTCTCTAATTGGCCCTTTTTTGTTGGCTAATGCTTCAATTTTTAATCAGACTACAATTTGATACAACAAAAACAACATGATTTTCGATATTACACTGATCACACATTTATACTAGTTTTGATTGTAAATTATTGAAAATCAATTCAAGTTAGCTGAACTACGTATGTATGAGAAAAATCTAGGCACATTTGATTAGTTAAAATAAATACGTTTTTTTAGGAGCTAAAATTGGGCTATTTTTGACTATTCAGTCTGACTTTAACTACATATCTTTTCCACTAATTCTCTTTTGTGTTTTCTGTTAGTGTTGTGCGAAATTTTCAAATACGTTACGTATTCTCAAATTCATTGCATGATCTGTCATACACACATACATATATGTATACATAGCTATTAGGTACATACATATTTCGCGAAGTTCGCATGGCATGTGCTTTAAATTAAGATCAACCAAAGTTAAGGTATCATATCATAGTCGAATAATGAGAGCCAAAGGAATAAATTTTATTTTATTTATTTCATCACACACACACACACACACAAAACCAAATGGATATGCTACTAACACTAATGTGATTGTTTATTAAAAAAAAATACACATTTCTTCAACAGCTCAAGAGCGCATGCAAATAAAAACTTTAAGCAAAATGTTATAATCAAATTAAAGACAACCACAACACCACGTACCACACACGCACCCACAACAACAGCCCCAACGATCAGCACAGTGAAGCCAACCCACCCACAACCACACCCACACCCACACCCCACATACAATTCCAATCCCTTTCTCAAATCCAAGCTACAATTTCTGGCCAAGTCCCTAATTACCGCTGTCGCTGGCAGTCAAATCCAAAATCCGACAATCAACAACACAAAAATTCTGACCCACGTCCCAACGACAGTCCCACCACCAATCACCGACTCGTGGGCGTTGGCAAATGACAGTGCAAATAGTAGTACTCAAAAGTATGTGGAGACAATTTACGATGCAAGCCAGAATGTTCAAGTCCAAACAGCCGAGATACCAACTGGTCGCACTTTTGAGACAAGCACTTCGGCCAAGTTTCTCGATTTTATCAATGCCGCCGCGTATGGGGCAAGTGGCAACTTGGTGCCGACGCCCACAGCGAAATCGTTAAAGACCGCCTATTTAAGGGACAATCTGTACAATGGCATTGGCAAAGGCAAAACAATAGCCACGGAGCAAAATCAAAGCAAACGCATTCAAAGCTTCGTTCAGTCCGATGTGAAGCCCCAGAGTTTTAGGGCGACCACAAACAACGTAGCAGGCACTGTAGATAGCTCGAGCACAACACGACCCAGCAAAGCCTACGAATATAGTCTGGAGAGTGGCTCACATGGTTTTACCTTGCGGGCCAAGGAGTCCTTGAATGAGGATAATGTGTCTCAACCACTTTTTGAGCGTCCTGAAAACGAGCAGCGTCTAAAGCCCAGCACAACGACAACAACAACGACAACAACAACCCATTTACCACCTGCATTTTTAAATCACAATAGCGCAGAATATGAGGATATAGTACCCACAACTTATGCTCCCTTACGTATCTGGCGCAATGGGCGTCCAACCATAAAGCAGGCAACTAGCAAACCGTCTTTAAACCTCTCCGAGCTGCCCAGCACCAAAGCCACTACGACAACAACAAAAGCAACAACAACAACAAGCACTACAAGTACTACTTCTACCGAACGTTCCAGTTCGGGTCAAAGCTTCACAGCACGCGCCAATCTCTTTAAGGACAATCTTAACCGTGTTACGAGCAATCCAACAATGCGATTTGTTTCCCCCTACAAGAGTCTCGAAAGCTTGTTGCAGGACGAACGCCTGCCTTACAATAGCCTGAGGACCACGACTAGATCGCGCTATGCCAATGGGCCAGTCGCGGTGCCATTTTTGCAAACAACACCAAAATCGATGAAAAACTACTTTCTGATTAGCACGCCCCCAAAGAATGCCACCCAATTGGCAATTGAAAATATGGCAACGGGCAATGCACGAAATTTCAGCATAAGTGATGCGATTTTAAGCACCTTCAGTCCACAAAGACCGGCTCCAAGCGTGTCGCGTGCAACAACAACAACAACATCATCATCAACAACAACAACAACAACAACAAGCAGATCAACTACGGAGGCAGCAGTTGCCACGACGGCAGCGGAACCGACCGTATCGACTGTGGTGACCTCGCCCCCCATACAGGTGTCTGAGCCGGCAATGCGTGCACGTGGCCGTTCACGTTATACGGCGGCTACGGTTAACTACAATTTGGACGGCAACGACGAGCCGACCACCTATGCGCCCAAGTTTAAGTTGGCCAACAGCCACGAACTGAGAGGCTCCACATCAATTCCATATTCAAGACGCAAGACAAATCGGGCTCGAGTTGCGAGCGGGCTGCGACAAACGTTATCGGAGCCCACAGCAAAGTCACGGGAAAAATACGAAACGTACAAAGCAGCTCAGCTGGCCAAGGAGACTGTTCAGAGACATCAACTGGACTCGTCCGCTTCGAGGCCTTCAATTATCACAGCGACAAATTCACCCAAACATAATCCCATTGAGAACGAAGCTGCCATTCCAGATTCACCGCGGGCAGAGGCTTTAATAGCACATCAACCACTGGACGCCAAACAGGACAACAGCATAGAGCATACAGAGAGAGAGACCTTGCCTAGTTCCACAGAACATGTTCTTTTTACAACTGAACGTCCGCCTGTTAAGTTTCTGTACTCCAATAAATATCGACAGCAAACTGCAGAGCGAACGCTGGCGGAGAGTCTGCAGAATGCCGGCTATATAACGACGGCCAATGGTCGCACCAAGTTCCGTAGTAACAATGTGTTGGAGCAACTGCAACATTTTCTCTCCGCCAGCGACAGCGATGAGAGCGGATCGCCCCAGTTCGTTGATGAAATTTCCGGCTCTGAGGTAAAAGCGGCTGTTAATGAAATCAAGCCGGGCTTTCCACCGAGCCGTAATGTGACGCCGGCGACACTTCGACAATCGACTATTGCTATGTCAGCCACACAGCCAACCACACGAGCCCCGCCCTTAGCATTCAGGCCGTTAGGCAACACATCCAAAACTCCCTCAATTAGCAACTTAGACACAAATGCGACAATAGTTAACGTTAGTAGCCCAGATATTAGCATCGCTCCAGCGACTTCGACAACGACTGCCAGCCCCTCAGTAACGGTATTTTCTCCACCACCAACGACACGAGTTTCGAGGGTGAACAATGCCTTAAAGTCGTCAATTGCCGCTGCTGCCGCCCAATCGTCTAGCCCGGCCTCAACCTCTTCCACCTATCAAATGCCGGGGGGTAGAGCTAACAAATTCCAATATGGTCTTACACCCAACAGTAACAACAACAACAACAACAACCAACACCAATATAATAATAACAACAACAACAACAACAATGCTGGTGTCGCTGCTGTCTCGGTGAAGTGCTCCGATAGCACACTCAGCCCCAAGTGCAACGAAATCCCCTCAAGGTATAAATAGCGATTTCTATTTAACGCTCCTTTAGTAGCTGTTACCTCTGCATTATCACTCTCCTCTCTTTTTTTATTATATACAAATTCACCGTAATTTTGTTTTTACAACACAGTTATAGTCTCCTAAAACAAAAACCCAACAAACTGTACTTTTATGTAGATTTTTCTCATTACCCACAATCACCCACTTTTTTTGTAGAACTCTGGTTGTTTGTTGGCTTTCTAGTATGCCTATAGTACAATATATTGAATATAAAAAAATAAAAATAAAATAAACAAAAAAAAAACATTACCAATAGGCAAAACAGTCTAAAACTATTTCTGACCACAGTAATGCCCAGATCACTTATAAACTAGTTTTGTTTTCGCCTATTACGTTTTTTAGTTAATTTTTAGTGCAAAGATACATAAATACTAAATATTAGCTGCTCTGTAAAATGTTGCAACAATGTACAGAACGGAGAGCATAAGTACGTAAACAAATCGTAACCGTTAGGTGGTGGCCCGTTTAACTTTTCATATTTCTTTGTCTATTATTTGATGATTTTTATAATTTTTCATTTTATTATGATTTTAATTTTTTGTATTTTTATATAATCGAATTTGATTAATACATACCGAACATATGTATGTATGTACAAGTCACAATCCTGTGAGAGCTGAAAGATAAAAATTGTAATTTTTCCAAATTTTTCATTTCACATTTTTGTAATTTTCTCCAGTCTTATGCGATGAATGTAAGTAATGTGGCTCGTAATTGAATATCTAGATGGTTAAATTCAAATTCAAATCGACTATAAAAGATTGCGTTTGATTGCACATTTTACTGAGCCTAGATTTAGTATTACTGTTTACAGTCAGTGTAGAAATGTAAACAGGCTTTATGTTTATCTGCACTAAAATTTAAAATGTCTTCCGCATTCGTCAAGTTGAATATTTGCCTGAGCTCAGCCAAGCAGTTTCGCCCCCAAATATGCTACAAAAAATTTGTTATTCCTGTTTTCAGGAGGTCATACAATATTTATAATTAATATTTTACAGCGGTCTACCAAGCGAAACAACGTCAAGTGTAATTATTCTATTTATTATTCTCAGCTTAGGTTTTTTTGCCCAATCCCCAACACCAACACATAAGTATACTATACATTTTTGGTAAATTTTATTTAAACGAATTGGCTGCTGATTTGAAACGCTATTTTACTCACGTGTACATACATATATTTATATTTATATATATACATACTTTTCGTATACATGGTTTGTGTGAGGTTTTCATTGAATAACACTAACAACTTTTTCAAGCACATATATATAAACATACTGTATAATATTTGACCTATTTGTGTAGCAAAAGTCCATAAAATAATTGGTTGGCATTTCACACGAGCAAATCTCTTCACTAATGAATAAAAATAAAAAAAACCATCTAATTTTTCAATAAATTCAATTTAGAAACAACAATAGAAACCGTGGCAGTGCCATATACACTAATCAGGAGCGTGATGCTGTGGCTGCGCCTAACAGAGGAACACATCCGCCGTAAGTAATTTGAATCTCTAAAAGAATTAAAATTTTTACAAATAATGTACAATTCACAGACGGACACGGCCAACGCTTAAACCTTCTGGCACAATAGTCTCCAAGGCACAAGAATTTGTGGACATTTACAGATATCCGCCAAGTCGACCGGATCCAATATACCCGCAGCCTACGCCGGACAAGACGGCTGCCAAGTGCCGGAAAGATGTATGTTTGCTGCCCGATTGCTACTGCGGTGGCAAGGACATACCCGGTGAGTAGTAAATAATTAATTATCTAGACGGATGGCTATAACTACTTCTATTGTGCAAGTTAAAAAAAACTTTTTTGTCAGTATGAGAAATATGTTAAAAATAAATTCATTGCCCCACTAAACATAGGAGGTTTGAATGTTTCGGACATCCCACAAATTGTATTAATTACTTTTGATGATGCGATCAATCCAATCAATATTGATCTCTATGGTGAGCTATTCAATAACAAGTCGCGTCAAAATCCGAACGGCTGTCCTTGGCGTGCCACCTTCTACCTATCCCACGAATGGACGGACTATGGCATGGTCCAGAGCATGTACTCTGATGGGCATGAAATGGCTTCGCATACGGTTTCGTAAGTTGCGATCAGCATTCGCTTCTGTGCGGCCATCTTTACGTATGAAACATCAACCACATGTTGCAGTCATAATCGTTTTATCTATTTGCCTCTATATGCCTCCTCTGTGTGTGCTTAATTTATGTTCACATCATGAAACTTCTATTTTTTCTGTACATTTCATCATCCACTATATCATCAATACCGTTGTCATGATTGCTAGCCGAACTGCCGGTTGAAAGCATACCTCAAATTGTCCTCCTGACCTTCGATGATTCCGTAAATGATTTGAATAAGCAATTGTACACGGACCTGTTTGAGAAGGGACGCGTCAATCCCAATGGCTGCCCCATAACAGCGACCTTCTACGTCTCTCACGAATGGACTGATTACAGTCAAGTGCAGAATCTATACGCCGATGGACACGAAATGGCATCGCATACAGTTTCGTAAGTAGCCGACTGAGAGAAAAAAACAGACACACACACACACACACGAGGCGACGCAATGCGAACAACGACACTAAGATAAAGTGATGTTAATCCGAGATGAAAAACGATTTTTTACATCAATCAACGATGCGTCGATACATATATCGAAAAAAGATTATCGATTTAAAAAAAATAAAGCAAAACAAAAATAATCGAGTTCGATTTGGAAAAAATGGTGCTGTGAACATCGATACATCGATGTTTCGATTTTTTTTAACATCACTAATATACAAGAGCACACAACTTATAATTAAAATTGAACACCAGCTTACAACACCTATTGGGTCCACATTACATACTCACAGATACATTGTTCTAACATTCGCGGTGCTTTTTTAAAACTAACCAACTCACACTTAAAAAAAAAAAAAAAAACAAAATGCCTAAAATCATTTTCAACTTTTTTTGTTCTACAGTCACAGTTTTGGCGAGCAGTTCTCGCAAAAGAAATGGACTCGGGAAATAGCTGGCCAACGCGAAATACTCGCTGCCTATGGCGGCGTTAAGCTCTCCGATGTGCGCGGCATGCGTGCACCTTTCCTTTCAGTTGGTGGCAACAAAATGTATAAAATGCTGTACGACTCCAACTTCACGTACGACTCATCGATGCCGGTCTATGAGAACCGGCCGCCGTCATGGCCATACACGTTGGACTATAAGATCTTTCACGATTGTATGATTCCGCCGTGTCCGACCCGCAGCTATCCGGGAGTTTGGCAAGTGCCAATGGTTATGTGGCAGGATCTGAACGGCGGACGTTGCTCTATGGGTGATGCCTGTTCGAATCCCAGCGATGCGGAGGGTGTTACCAAAATGATCATGAAGAATTTTGAACGTCATTATACCACCAATAGGTAAACAGATAAGATTTTCATAAATTTTATATGTAAAACAGACATTTATGATCGTATTTTTAAGGGCGCCTTTTGGCTTGTTTTATCACGCCGCTTGGTTTACCCAACCGCACCACAAGGAAGGGTTTATCAAGTTCCTCGATGCCATAAACGCAATGCCAGATGTTTGGATCATAACAAATTGGCAGGCACTGCAGTGGGTGCGCGATCCAACACCAACATCGCGCATCAATTCGTTCCAGCCATTCCAGTGTGATTATTCGGTATGTGAGATATGCATAGATAAGACGTCATTTAACTAAAATTTATAACTTAACTTAGGACCGACCAAAGCGTTGCAATAATCCAAAAGTGTGCAATCTGTGGCACAAATCCGGCGTTCGCTATATGAAAACGTGTCAGCCCTGCCCCGATATTTACCCATGGACTGGAAAGTCTGGCATACGCTCATCACGCATCGACAACGAGGTTGAAGAACCTTCGGCGTAAAGCTGAAGACTTGCAACCGTAATGATATTAAAAACCACGCTTAAGTTATAAGTAAATTCACGGTTTGTCTGAATGCAAGGTCTATGCAGAGAGGAACAATATAGCAGATATTGACATAGATAAAAGCCCAAAATACGGTATTCACTCGTTTAAATGTTCTTCATCTTCTTATATTTATACTATAGCTAATTTGTTGAAGGGCATCGATAAATTAATTTAATTTTTTTGGAGCATGTTACTTAAAATTATTTATTCCCTTATGATAGACTTATGTATGTGTACTGTATATTCCTATAGTTTGCTACTTATATGGAAATTCTTATAAGTACTTTCAGAATGCAATATTAGAATAAGTCCTTGTATATGTAAAAGTTACCCACGTAATTGTAGATTGACCTAAAATTAAAAACAACGAAAAGCGCGTGTTTCAGTTAACTGTAAAACTGATGGATAATACTCTTTTTTTATGTTTTGTTTAATTTGTGATAAATATATTCAACTAAATATGTATCTATTTAGAAGTCTCTAATTATCAGAACCCTGGCACTAAAATACTACATTTTATGAACATATGAATTCAACTAAGCCTAACGTTCTGTTTTATTTCCTACCTTGTATATAATTACAATTCAATTGGAATCTGGTGAAGGGGGTTTAAGCCTAATACTCTTGAGTATATTTAGCACTCTATATTTCCTAAATATGATTTAATTTTAATAACATTCTGTTTCGCAATATAATAAATGTAATATTTTTATGTACTCTCCTGAAAATGATACAATAATAATAATAAAAGTTCACAAAAATAGACAAACATATAACTAATTTAAGAATTCATTACATTGCTGATCACTCTTACCATTGTATATCGAAGCATGATTTATAGCATTTTAACATAACGGTACAAGATAAAAATATTAAAGCTATATAAATTTACGTCATGAACATACTTATCATCATGAATTTACATAAGTATACAAATTATATAATGACAAATTTGTAATAAGAACACCAGCAAAGAATATAACATCCGATCATTGTGCGTGCCTAGCAAATGTTTTAACATGTAAGCTATTAGTACTTATGCGAAAGTATTAACTGGATTTATAATGCTGCAAACTCAAAGATGAGAAATGATAATTGATAAAGTGGAATTATTATAACTTACAATTACTTAAATATATATGTATATGTTTGTTTGTACAAACAAGAATCTTGCATTGCTGAACGCAGCGCAAAAGTTTGCATTGCACCAACGAGTGAATTATGTATTTTGTGCTAATAATTGTAAAAAAATCAAATAAAACAAACAATGTAAGTCATAAAAATGAGCAAATAATATATATACTTACTTGTGTGTTCAATATAAGCGCACTGCAGGTGGGAAATTGTATTTTGTGTGTTTATTTAAGCACAGGTTGCTGGTGGTTTTCTGCATTCAGGTAAGGTCACAAGAATATAGTCGATAAAATTGTCAGTTAAAATTGGATTGCTTGCATTGCCATCAAACAGATGGAATAACAGGGTATCGAATTCACATGCCATTTAAGCAGACTCATGTATGGTAATGTATGGGACCACATTTTTATTCCAATCAGAAAACCAAACAATAATTTCTACCATATTTACATCTTAAGAAATAAATGATTGGCACCGCAAGTAAATCATAACAAGTCCAACTGTTTATATTTCGAAATTTTATATATATATGTTCTGATTGGATATGGAACAGCTGGTTTTTAATCTATACACCGATTGGCACCTGTCATATAAACGTGATCTAGACCATTTGAAATTTTAAAGTTTTCTACAAACATTTTCATTTTTACATTTCACATTTTCAACAGAATCCAGAATAAATTTGTTTGTTAATTAATAATAATAGAAAATTTGTCATATTAACAAATATTAAAAACGAAATCCAGTTGAATTTATTATATCACAATTTATTTCGTATGAAATGCAAATATTTTTGCATTTAATATTCATTTTTACACAACATAAGTATACAACAATATTACACGTAATAAAACAAAACTTCCTGATTTTTATAAAGCTTTAACTGTCATTCTTGTTTAAGCCGTTTTGTGATTTAAAAAAAAAAAACGGCAGAATAGTAATATACTGCTTTAAAGCGCAACAATAAAAAGATAAAACAGGAATTCCTTCGGTATATTTTCTTAGGTAATTACCTTACAAGCTCGTTTATAAATAACTACGACGAGATGCCACCACCATCACACACAGAATTGTACATATTTTAATAAATAAGTTTACTATACAGGTGACAATAAATGAATAAGTTGCCCCGTTTTTAAGTAAATCACACTAAAGGACATATTTTGCGGCCTTCCATTCTTTTGCCTAGACTAAATACTTTGGACACTTAGATGTTTTTACACAGCCAGCTAGTAAGCTGTCAAGCAGCTAAGCTTAAGATCGCGTCAGATTACTTTGGCTTGTGCTGGATAGCCCGATGTCGTCATCCGACTCGTCCGAATCTAGCGGACTAATGCGTATGGCCTGATACCATTTGTTAGTTAAATCGGCCATTTGAGACTTGCACTCATGAAGTTCCTGGCTGTTAAAGCGACGCGTGAAAAATGGTATAAAATACTTGCGGTCCAAACGTCCAAAACGATCGCGTGCCTGTGTAAACGAAACATCCTCCTCTTCCGTCAGCTCAGACAAGTGCTCCGAATCGATGGCTTGGCCCCATTCTCGTGTCTTCGACAGGGATATGGACTTGCTCCGCTTGCGGTGTGTATTGTGCGTAGTGCCGTCGGTGGAGCGTACAGATCCACGGGTTCGTCGTTTTTTGCCGGGCTTCAGATATTTTAGCAGCGGCATGGTTGAGCCGCCCAAAACGAGCGTTGTGAATAGGACTATAATCAGCGTGGTTGTAATAATAACGTGTCGTTTCTCCTGGCTATCCAGATGCAAGTGCAAAGATAATGCATAGGAAATGGCACCGCGCAAGCCCGAGAACCACATGATAAACTGCATCTTATTGTTAATTTTGTGTTCACGGAACTTATTTACCAAATAGGCAAGCGGAAAAATATTGCACGCGCGTCCAATCAGGCAGAGCACGATAGACCATATGACGAAAGACAATTCAACCTGGTGTTTAAACGAAAAAATTGCCAGTCCCAGGTAGGCAAACACACAAGTCTCGGCTATAAACGCCAACGTACGCATTGTCTGTTGCATTGTAATCTGTGTCACAGTCGACAAATTGAAATGCGTGTAATGCGACATAACGATGCCACAGAACAGTATAGCCATAATTCCGCTCAGGTGTATGCCCTCGGCCAACACGTACGGGGCATAGGTGAACATCAGCATGATGGCGAACTCCAGCGAAGGATGTTTGCGCAGATCGATGTGCTTGAGCAGCAATGCCGATATTAGGGCAAATATGACACCTATGCCAGCCGAGGCGAAAAACATCTCGCAAAATGTTTTCAAAGCGCCCATTACGGCCTCGCTGGTGCTTGCGTCGGCATTGGCGTTGATGGTAATCGAAGCTGTCAGCACAATGGATATGGCATCATTGAGTATGCTCTCACCGAAAACCAACATGTTCAAAATTGGATCGACGTCGAGTGCATGGAAAATAGCCACAGTGGCCACGGGATCGACAGCCGAAATGAGCGAGCCAAATGCAAACGATTCGGAAAAGTTGAGCCTACAAAAAAACAAATAGAATATTGAGAACATATTGTCGGCATCTTAAACGAAATACATACGCACCGATACGCCACCTCAGCCATGCCCAACAGATATATGCCCGCACCGATCACCAGGGCAGATATGGTCGTCCCGAAAATGGCAAATACCAGAATGGAGCCAATGTTTTGAAAAAAGTTGCCCTTGTGCAGATTGTAGCCGGACTCAAATATGATGGGCGGCAATAGAACGAGAAAGAAGCCCATCGGTGAGAAGACCTCCTCTCGTTTCCAGCTGTTATTTTCGCCAGACATTACGTTCAGCGAGAGTCCAATGAATGCGCCCAGAAAGACCACCACAATGGACTCGGGCAGATATTGAAAGCCCGTTTGAAGCATCAGATGTATCAAGAGTATGCCCAGCATAATCACACAGATGACAAAGAAGAGCGACAGCGACGAATTGTGCTCCTGTTCGACGGCATGTGGATCAATCAACGACGGCTCCGTGACGGTCGTGGTTGCGTTCTTTGCAGCGCCCGAAAATTGTTGGACGACTGAAGATGAGCTGGGATCCACTGTCGTGACATTGGCGCCAATACTAATATTTACACTGGGCGCATTAGCTAACGTTGTTTTGTTTGTCGAGGTGTCCACTGGATTTACGATGCTGTCCTTCGCAGCTGTGTTGCCGTTGGGTGAATCCAACGCTGCTGTTGTTTGTATTAGGACAATTAATATGGTTACCGCCCACAGGGGCACCAGAATTCGCTTCATTTTTAGCTGAAAGAACACAGTTTAAACAAATCGTTGCCTTTTTTAATTAATTGTGTGAACGAACCACAAACACGTCATGAGCAGCTGTTTTATCGCTGGCCTGCGCCTGTTGTTGTTTTACCACACTGGTTTTTGGCAACTCATCAAGGGTATGCCTGCCATAACGCCAATTGGAAATCACGTCATATAATTTTGCAGTTTGAAAGGTTTCGATTAAGCCAAATGTCAAATAACATGATCATCAAGGGTCAAGAACTGATAACAATTGCAACGGTTTTTTTTAAATCTCATCTAAAGAACAGGAGGGTAACAATTTTCTCTAATATTCATATATACAAATGCTTCCTCACAAACAAAATTCTAATTTTTTTACGCTGAGCAAATCTGTCCTGGGGGTCAACATCACATGAAAGATAATGAAGCTTGTTATTTAGCTATTTTCAAAAGATTTTGTGTTTATTATGCAGAAAGCAGATTACCGACCGCCTTGATCTTGGACGACCTTGTTTATGATTAGCATGACACGATCTTTCTATGGTTCTTTGTTATTTTCAAATACCAAAATTGTTGTCGAGCGGTCACTTGTGACGCATCTTTTTTTTAAAAATATGTTAAGCTATGGGTTGGTATAGTTTTCGAAATATTGAGTTTTTAAATAATCAAAAATTTACCTATATAATAATTTTTAAACTTGCTATGCTTTTCAGTACACATATATATACATATTTGATATTATCTTAACACCTGTGCGTTTAAAATGTAATTCAAATATCCAGGGTGTTTAAATGTTTCATTAACCTATTCACACGGTATTGCAATGATAAGCCCTTAATTTGTGCATTATCATCTTTCCGGATTGGGCTGCAAATATTTATAAATAAAAATAATTTTTTAAAAACGCTCACAGTAAGACGCTGTTCGAGCGATTGTCAACAGCAGTCAAAAAATTAACGCTTTAACAAATTAACGCAATTTTCAACAGTTCCTATTACGATGTAAGTTGTGCCCCGTAAAATTAGTTTGTAAAAATTGTAAATCAGAGTGGCAACGCCAAAACCACCCACAACTCTGTAAGTCAGCTGATTTCAGACAGGAGTGAAAAACGTGGAGATGCTGTTTCAGTTAGCTCAAGAACGGTAGATAAGTTGAGTGGCAGCAGCTTCAAATAGGAGCGCCAAAACAAGCTGCTTACATATGCACATACATAAATACATCTAACCACTGCGAGCAAAAGAGAGAAAATCTTCGCTCTTACTCGGCGTCGCCATCGTTATCCGCTCCCGCTTCACGGCTATAAATTCTGTAGCTTGCAAATCGTGTGCGCTCTTTACTACCAACCGTCACGGAGAGAGGACGTGCGTGTTAGCTGCGCTATTTTCATTGCCCGTCGGCTAAAATATAAAGAAAATCAGTGCGTTCTGTCCGCAGAGGGTGTATCATTTGTTCAATCACAAATATTAAGTCAGCTAAATACACTTTTACTAAATATTTCTTGGCGTCTCCTCACGCGCGTGTTTGACGGTTTGTATGTTTATTCATACATGTTTGTACATAAGTATGTATCGCTGCTCTCGTGTGCGTGTGTGTGTTCGTGTTAGGATTTGCCATCAAACATAGCATAAAATGTACAATGCGTTTGCTGATTATATAAAAATAACATAAATATTAGTAAAAAGAAAAAGACAAGTTGTGGCAAATACGTTCACACGAGGCAACGATACTTGACTTGATAGTTTTAGAAAAATCAATGTCCCTATCTACATACATATATCATTAAATACATACTGTCTAATTTGTTTTATGCAGAATAAACGTAAACTACTTGAACAAAGTCACAACCAAATAGGCAACAACAAACAACATCAGAAATGCCGCAAAAGACCAATGGACACTCCACAGCCGCCAACGGCTTCAATGGCAGCAATGGCAACGGCAATTCATACGATATGGAGGATGGACAAACATTCCTATTTACTTCCGAGTCCGTGGGCGAGGGGCATCCGGGTAAGTACATACACATGTGTAGATACACTCATACATGTTCAGGCTTAAATTAGCTGCATCGCATTGAATTCGCCGACCGACCTCCTTATTGCATCATACAGAGCGGACATACTTCAAATATGTCCACATACATAAATATGCATGTAGAACATATTCTCATTTACAGTATAATTCAAGGTATCAATATGCATACATATTTTCATATGTGTATATAAAGCTCTCTCAAAATGGCGCCAGTGTTGTTACAATTGTTCTACCATTGTCACCAGTCTACTAGCTATTACGTTTGATGCTGACAATAATAATTATTTTTCAATATAATTGGCTTTAGTAAATAGAAAATTCCTCCGAAAAACGTGCTGTTTACTCAGCGGACTACCAAAAGCGATGTTTAGTGTGACCAGCTCCATGTGTTATACTCTTACCAAATGAAAGACTTTATACTAACGTTCCAAGTTTTCAGTGCTAGGATATCCATCTACATAGATATGTAGTATATATAAATAATGTATATCTTTAACATATTCATATATGCACACACTGGTGTCAGGCATATCAGCTGCCATCTATTGCCACCGACTAACAGCTGGTCCCTCTTTCTTGGCTAAAGAGGCTGCCCCGGCAACGTGTTATATTTACATTCGTACATGCATATGTATGTACGCACGTCTATTAGAACATATCTACATACATATGTATGTATGTATAGACTGCTTTGCTTGTGCACAACACACACTGCGCCATGCGCACCATGTGCTTTTTTACTGATTAGCAGTCTTCCGAGTTACCGGTTCTCTTTGGTATTTCTCTCGCAAATGACACGATTGAGCGAGCCACAGGTTATGCAAAGGCTTCTGAGCTCTTAAAATTGTGGCGTCACAATATTGAAATTTTGAATGCGCGCGGTCCGTTTGTATGAAAACTGCGATCATTTCGCTCTTAAAGCAGTAAAACGACTAAAGTTGGCTTGCTATCATAATGAAACTTTTTGCGTAGATCCGTAGTAATATTGTACACAGCACATGCATATTTGAAAATTGTCCCAATCGGAAGACTGCATCATACAGCTGCCATCAGATTCGGATAAAAACTCTACTTTTTTTGCTTTTAAAGATGTTTTGATCTTTATTAAGCCCCCCCAGTGTTGTCCAAAAACATAAAAGGATCGGACTATAGCTTCATATGGATTCTATAAAAGCTAATATCTAACGCTTGCCAATGTAAACAAAGCGCAAACTGATATTGTGACGATATTGAATAACGGAACTGATCTTCGCACAACCTTTAAAGCTCTCAGTTGTGGCAAATGGCGATCAAAACAAGAGCGACCATGCATCGTACAATTGTAGCATGCGAACATTCAACATTTCAGGCAAATATGTACGTACATCTGTGCATGTCTCTATACATTTATTTTCCTGCTAGGTTTCGTAGTTTGAGATATTTTTGAGCTACATACGTATAACTTTGCCCCAGCTTATCAAGTTTGCAAACTTGGTGACCACGTGGTTTCTTCGTATAAAACTATTTATTGATTGCTACAAATTTGAACAATCAAATATATTTACTGATTCATTGCGCACAATTTTCGTTTGTATTTCCATTTAACATACTCGGCACAGACTATTGGAAGTATGTATCTACATAGCATATATCATATATACATACATATATATATATAGTACCTACATATATATGTTATTTAGTATTATTACAGCCTAGCGAGATAAGGGCGAGTGACCTTTTTTATGCGTCACATTGATTGGTCTTACCACTTTCAGAACTAATTAAGTCGGCTTGAATAGGAAGTTCGTATTAACTATGTTGGCGATAAGCAAAAATTATGTCAAATAATTCGATGTGTCTTAAAACATAGTCTGATTGATCGATCACGTTATGCACAAATTTTCATTTATTTTTGGTAACAATCTGTTGAACCAATTTCCCTATTGTCAAACTGTAACCCCAGATTGAAGGGCAAATTGAGTAAGGCATTGGGGAAATTTTAGGCATTCTGATCAGTCAACAGCCACCGGACATGATGTAGCACTTTCATTTGCGCTTTTTTCAATCGTCATTCTGGTAAACAGTCGATGATCTGAGACGGGGTTATCAGCAACACCGGGGCTTAAAAGCCAAGGGGCACCTATTGCTTTCAACAAAAAAAATTTTTTTTTATACAGATTATTATTTAAATAATATATGTTGAAGGAATCCAAAACGATGCGCCATTCAAATGATTAATCGCTTTTTCTTTAGCGTTTTATCAATTTTGGCTTGAATCGTCTTCCAGTTCAATACGGCATTCTGTAAAATGACCCTAAACTCGTTTTATAAGCAAATGTCATCTCTTTTTTTGCCTGCCGATCCCGACCCGGATCATATGTGACGCCAAAAATTTACGTCTCGTGTTAAAATTTTAAAGTGGCATTGAATTTCGCTGTCAATCGCAAAATGAATATGAAATTGCAAATAAACTGCATTGCCCCGCAATTTTAGCTGGCCAGTCTACGCGGCGTCGGGCAGCTTATCTCACTTTTCACATACACTTCTATCATTTGCCACACTCCTTGCAACCTCTTCACATACGTACATATAATATCTTATTTCTAACACCTTTTCTAGACAAAATGTGCGATCAGATCAGTGATGCTATCTTGGATGCCCATCTACGACAAGATCCTAACGCTAAGGTAGCATGTGGTAAGTATATATTTAAAAAACATTTAAAAATAAAAGAAAATGCAGCTCAGTGTGGCATTTAGTTACTTAAGTCTAATTATTTAAATACTTGTCAAAGCTATAAATATAACAGATGTTCAGATTTGGCATACGTAACTGATATGCCCGCAGCATTCGTATATTCGGCAGACGATTGATAAATAAACATATTTGTAAAGAAAACACTGGCCGAAAATCGACGCGTGTGTTATGCTTTTTTTTTGAACCGCCTTCAGCGCCAGCTTAGCCAATAAACAACAACAGTAATAATAATTAAGCAAACTACTTTAAAACAACAATGATTTATTCAGGTTTAATGAGCTTTGAGCCCACTGACGTTGCACATTTTGAAATCACAAAATTTGATTTAAAATCGTTCGTTTCATATAGAAACGGTGGCAAAAACTGGCATGATTCTGCTTTGCGGCGAAATCACATCAAAGGCGGTGGTCGACTATCAGAAGGTAGTCCGCGAGACGGTTCAACACATTGGCTACGACGACTCCTCGAAGGGTAAGTGTTTATAGGCTAAGCATAAAAGTTGAGAAAGGTTTTTTTTTTCCGGGTGGGTGTCAGGATTAAGTCAATACATTGTTTTCGTAGTTACGTACACATATGTAAACTCAATATTTAACAAGATACCATACAAATCAACCCAAAATCACAAAGGTTTCGATTGGAAGACGTTAAATCTGCTCGTTGCCATTGAACAACAATCTCCTGATATTGCGAACGGTGTCCACGTTAATCGCGAAGAAGACGATGTCGGCGCTGGTGACCAGGTATAACAATGCATATCCGTACTCCTATTTTCGACTAAATGAAGCCGAAGAGTGTGTGCGTTCGTTCGTTATGTTCACATTACGTTTAATGTTAATTTAAATCGTATGTTTCTCATATTCACTTTGCTCGCTTAATGGCCAACCCGAAACTCATAATCTTGTTATCGTTGTCTATTATAGGTGGTTCAATTTGTGATTGTGGTTTTTTTTTTTTTAAATCCCTGACATTGGTATATGTTTATCAAATTTCAAAATATTTAATATAGTCCTCAAAGTTTCATTTGTTTCAAGCATAAATACAGATAAAAGAACATTTGGAAGGACACAGATAACATTAAGTCTTAAACCAATATGCATACATATATTTAATATTCCTTTTTATCCTACAAAGATGAATGAGTTCGAAGATGCTAACTGGGAGACCTCGACAAATTATATTTTGATTGCGCCAAAATCATATGTCTATTAAGAATAAATTCCGGGTTTCTAACTACATAACTTCTCATTTTAACAAACCCATTTATTACATAACGTAAAGACGGTATTTGAAAAACTACCAAGAAAAAAAACACATTTAATAAAACTGCATGCTGCAATCCACAAAAAAAAAGTCTTCAACTGCTAAGAGGAAAGTTTAAAACGTGGTCATATTCAAACGATTTTTTTTGACTAGTATCCAAGAGTAAAAAACTTAAGCAAAATGAATTTTTTTGCTGAAATTGTTCACATATATTCTACACTGCAAACAATTTATAGTATTAATGGGGCTATAACATAACTAAAACATTACATACCATTACTTATGTATTTTCTATTGTGCTGCGCTCTCTACTTTTTATCTCTTTCGTTTCATATAAAACAAAAAACACGATACATTAACCATTTACGATACCTTAATACCTTATTCGCAAACGGTTTTCAAAACGTACAAAAAGGTTTCGATTATAAAACTTGCAACGTTCTCTTGGCGTTGGACCAACAATCGCCTGAAATTGCTGCCGGTGTGCATGAAAATCGCGCTGAGGAAGAAATCGGTGCCGGAGACCAGGTGTGAATCAAAAACAAGTACAATCTTTGTAAACCTCGGCTGGCCGAGTTTATTTGCCCTTTCCAAAAAGCCGCGTAATCGTTTCAGTATAAAGGTTTTGGATTTTGTCGCCGTTCTTTTTATCAAAGTTTTTGGAAAGAGTATAATATTCACATGTACAATTTGTGTTGCATATATAATATCCTTAACTAATCTAATGATTATATATGTAAAGTATTTAATATGCATTGCTAAAACTGCCTTTAAAATTATACTAAAATTAAATATGTTGCATAGTAGAAAATTGCAATATTCAAAACCGCGCACATAATATGAAACATTTACCATACAGCATAATGCTTAAAAAAAATTCGAATCATGCATGACATCATTTTGAATTTTTACAATTCACTTTTCATTAGCCATCATCAACAAGCGCATATTTTGTGCACTGCAAATGATTTAGTTTGGTAATTGGTATTTTAAGTGTTAGCCTAATCGGAACTTCAGTCACAGTCAAATCACCGCTTCTTAAGCTATAATGCCATGTTTGATTTGCTTTATAACCCGTTACTAAAATTTCCAATATTTTAGTTAGTTGTAATTAATGTACTAACTTTAAGTTTGGCCATTTTGTTGGTTTTGTTTGTAGTGTAAGCATTGACTTTACTTAACCGATTTTAAACGTTTACAGGGTATTATGTTTGGCTATGCTACCGATGAGACAGAGGAGTGCATGCCTCTAACGGTCGTGCTGGCCCATAAGCTGAACGAAAAGATTGCAGAGCTCCGTCGTTCGGATGTCTTCTGGTGGGCTCGTCCAGATTCCAAGACCCAAGTCACCTGCGAGTATCTGTTTAATCAGGGCTCGGCTGTGCCCAAGCGCGTGCACACTATTGTTGTATCCATGCAGCATTCGGACAAAATAACGCTGGACACTCTTCGCTCGGAAGTTATGGAAAAAGTTGTGAAAGTTGTCATTCCCGCCAAATACTTTGATGCCAATACCATTGTGCATATAAATCCCTGTGGACTGTTTGTCATTGGCGGTCCAATGGGTGATGCTGGTTTGACCGGTCGTAAAATCATTGTTGATACATATGGCGGCTGGGGGGCACATGGCGGTGGCGCCTTCTCTGGTAAGGATTTCACCAAGGTCGATAGGTCAGCGGCTTATGCAGCGCGCTGGGTCGCAAAATCGCTGGTCAAAGCCGGCCTCTGCAAGCGTTGCTTGGTGCAAGTATCGTATGCTATTGGCCTGGCAGAACCGCTTTCCATCACCGTCTTTGACTACGGCACCTCCCACAAGTCACAAAAGGAACTTCTCAACATTATCAAGCACAACTTTGACCTACGACCTGGAAAGATTGTAAAGTAAGTGCATGGATAAACACTACGATCTGAAGTTTTCGTTTACTCATTATTATGTTTTCAATCACACAGAGATCTAAATCTGCGCCAGCCAATTTACCAGCGTACCAGCACATACGGCCACTTTGGTCGCGATGGTTTCTCATGGGAGCAGGCAAAGCATTTGGAAATCAATTGACTAGATGCCGAAACGCCGTTGCCGCAGTCGCCGTGTGCTAAAAAACTAAGGACATTAAATGAAAAAACAAGAGAAACGTAATTTTTAGTTTTTAGTTTAAAATGTAAGGGACGCCAGCAATAGGCTTGGCAGCTTGTTAGGCTTTCATTTCTAAGCTATAATAACCTCCCCCTCTGTAGTTCATACACGTTGTGTGTATGCAGAAATTTATACAATTTAGTTTGTATTGGTAATATTTGCATATACATATAAGCAAGCTAAAATACCAGTTCAAGAGCTTGTGTTTTAATTGATAAGATTTAAAACCTACCACATCAGAGCTGTTTCACTTATCTGTTCTTAAAAATTGTATAAAAAAAATTGATTAATATTGACTGCTCATGTTTTTAATTTTTTAATTGCCTATGCCCATTAAAAGTAACAGACCAAATATATGTATTGCAATCTTATGTAACAGGCAAGAAGAATCTCCAATGATTGAAAATAAAAACATTTTTTATTCGCATCAACAATGGAGTCGATCCTGCCAAGTCTGTTTGATTATTGACATACATATATAGGTTGGTCAGACCTGGGCTTGACCATTCTTGTTTATCAATTGCTATGTTGTCTTTTGTCAAAGTTGGTATTTAATCAAACTTTTAAACAACCTTATTGTACATTACTTAGACTTACCAAGTTTTGTATTTGCTGTATTTTCCTTTACAAAAATATATTTTTTAAAATACAAGTAAACAATTTTTGTGTTTTAAATTCTTTAAACATATCTATGGCATATAACTTGCCCAACTTTAAGGCTATATCTTCGTTGTGATCGACAAAGTTGTTTGAAAAAACGTTTATTATATCTAGTGTTTTATATATGTAGCACACTTTGTTGCGCTTTGTCACTAGCGCATACTGGCGTACGCAGTGATATTTATATATACGTCTATATGTATGTAAGTACGTTGAGCAATTTGTTTCCGAGTATAGCTGACAAATGTCTGGCCGACACGAAACCTGTTATGCCAATGATGTGAGAAACTCAAACAGTTGACGATGGCTGAGTTTCATAGCAATAAGATTGTCGACCAGCTGCGATTAGTGTTGCAAGTGGAGAGTTTGGAATAAAGTGTTTTAAAACGAGAAGTGTCGCAAAAAAGCGGGCAAAGAAAAAGTTTATTATTTTTATTTAAAGTATAAGATATAGTTATAAACGATCAAACAAACTACTTTTTAAATAACACTGGCTAGCTGTGGCCTTCGGGTAAGACAAGCACTACATCCATACGCTAGGCTGGGATTCGAACGCGGATCTACCGTTGGTTCAGTTGCGCAGTTAGACAACTCATTTACCGAGGACTGCCACAAGACGTTTAATAATGTATGTAAGTGAAAAAGCGAAATTATTCAATATTACCACGAAAACAAGACAATCTATTAGTGTCCGATATGTTTATTTTAAGTAATTTATTAAAATATCACTCAACTTATTTATGTGCATATCAAAGAAACACATCCCAATTGTTGTATTAACACTTCAAACAGTATTGTTCAAATATGTGTGTACGGTTATTTGCGACGCGTGTGCATGCACACACTTAAAGACAAATATTATTGAACAATCTACGGGCCGCTTAAAACTAATCACAAGCTGCTATTTGAAATGTTTATGATTATTTTAATTTTATCTAAATGAAATGGCTTAAACATAAATATGGTAATTTTTTTTTTTTTTTTTTTGAATTTTTGTGTTCATAAATTGACAATGTAATATACTCTTAATTTTGTATGGATACTTGCTTTGAAAATCATTATCTAGTAATTGTACGAAGTGAAATTAAAGTGTTTCGTCAGCAGCTGAAAGACATAAGCAACAATCGGATTTGCTACCGATTTGTTCAGTCTCTGACGTATCATCATATATGCAGCTACAGAGAAGATAACGTAGAATCCAAGTAAACAGCACACAGACCACACATAGTTGATATTCTCAAAGCCAAGAAACATCAATAAAAACTGTGATTTTTTAAACATACAAAAAATTTCAGCATCACAAATTGTATCGCCCCGACCATAGTCGTATAATGCAGCCACTAGACCCTCCAAACCGTGCCGCAAAAAGCTGAGTGACATCAGAAAGCGCATAATGGGCGAGATATAGGTGTCTCTGCCGTAGCCCATGCCGTAAATCGAAAGTAAAATCAGGGGAACAGCCAGCACCGGGCCCATAAACATACCGTTCTACATGTTGGAGAAATATGTAAATAATACAATATTTATTTAAAAGATTTGTGGTACTTACCACCAAGCTTAGCCTACTGGATATCAGTAAGCCAAAACTGTCTGACGTTAGGGCCGTTAGAAACGCGATGGTAAACAACATAACAAAACGAAACCATTCGAGCGGCTGGCTAGACATTAAGTACACAATTGATAAATAAATGACAGCCAGGATGAACATTAAAGGCAATTTAGCGGAGATCATAGCGGCATAATATGAGCTTAATCGATACCATTGATTAAAATATTCGCGCTTCAAAAGTCTCATTTCCGTGGGAACTGCAAGTATAAAAGTGATTTGTAAATCCTATCGAACGAAGAATCTAATTATGAACATTTACATTGCAACAAGACCGGCATCATGGGCAGATACAAATAAGCGATGACAATGGTGAACATAAAGCCAAAATTAAATAGAGCTTTTGAGGCGTGTCGTCCAACTCCCGTATAAATGCCGCCCACAATCAGTGCCAGAATTATGTTCATGTAAACTTTCAGCTTGATGTACGACTGAAAGATATAATATTCCCCTAAGATGGTTTCTTTAGGTACGCACCTTGTGCACTCACTTTGTCCCGCCACATTTGCAGCATCATTCGCATGAGCAGCAATTTATATTGCATCCACCAGGTGGACTTGGATGTTAATAACTTTGGGTTAATTTCCTCCTCAAACTGCTCAACTTCATAGTATGAGGAGGCACCCGATGTTGTATCCGATTTTGTTGGTGTTTCTTTGCCATTCTCGTCAGGTGGAGTCCAACGCACTATCCTTCCATTGTTCACAGCCGCCACCATATTCTCGTGGTAATTGTTACCGTACTCGTTGCACGCCACTTCAATTATAAAGTCAGCTGGATTATATGTGAGCGGGCAGAATAAACCTAGATGCTTCATATATGGAACGATATTGGCCCCACTTCCTTGGTAGATGCACTGTCCCTCGGATAGTACATATATTTTGTCAATCATTTCGAAAATCTTCGCCGACGGTGTGTGTATAGAGCAGATGACGGTGCGTCCGCCGGATGCCAACATTTTCAGCAGCGCAATACATTGTGAGCTGGATAGATCGTCCAGGCCACTGCAAGGAAAAGAATAAATTGGTAACGCCACCTAAACGAACACACTTTGAGCTTACGTTGTCGGCTCGTCCAAAAATATAATGGGTGGATTGTTCACTAGTTCCAGTGCAATTGAGAGCCGTTTGCGCTCTCCACCAGAAATCTTTTCAGTCTTTGTGTTCTGAGCACTTGTTAAACGCAACATGCCCAAGATTTCATCAATCTTTGAGCGAATGAAAATTGGGAAATGTGATCAGAACTACTAATAGTTTTATTAAGCTGCTTACCACTTCAAGTTTTTGTGCCAATTTCAGCTCATTGCCCAGTTTTAAGTTAGCCGCCAGCAGCATCATCTCTCTCACGGTAAATTGATGGTCAAGAACATCTGTCTGTGCGTTATTATTATTTTTTTTTATCGAATATTTGACACTCATAACAAGAACTTTAGTTAGGAACCATACCTGCATAATGTACCGGGACATTTTGCGAAAGATTCGCATGTCACGCGGACTGTTGTTGACCAGAATCTCGCCAGATGATGGAACGCCTCTGTCGATATTTAGATACTTAAGTGTTCTCGTCGATTTGATGGAATTCCAATAATGTCTTACCCAAATCCTGCGAGTACATTTAAAAGCGTTGTTTTGCCTGATCCGGAAGGTCCAATAATCGCCGTTAGCTCATGAGAGCGAAACTCGCCATTAATGTCGCGTAAAATTTGCTTGGTCTTTTGGACTATGTGAAAAAAAATGAATTAAATAAAGGTCAAAGTTATAAAAAAAATGTTGACCACTATCAGAACGAAACATTTTATGTTTTTTGAAACCGATAAGTGTTTTTGATATGTGTGCGATTAAAAAGCATTTGCCTTAGTAATAAGGTGACGAAAGAAAGACTTACCATTGTTCTGATCAGGCACTTCGTAGGTTAGTCCTGAGAATTCCAAGTTAACCGCTGGCCAAATGGGCAGATACTTTAATCCGTTCACCGATTGATAATCATCCGGATCTGGCAGCTCAACGCTAATCGCATTTATATCGCTGCTGTAGTTTGATGAACTTCCACTTTGTGAGCTTGTGGGGCCCTTTACATTATGATTCAACTGCATTCTGATTTCTCAGAGATCCGATTTACTGGACGCCGAAAAAAATCATTCTCAGTTAGGTTTGCTTTGCTAACTATGTGAAAGAAATACGAAAATATATTTTAATAAAATTAGTTAATGTTTCTACAACAGGCACTGTCCCATTTAAATGAATGTTGGGTCTAATATTTAGTATAATGCTTTGATTCTTAAACGATCGGCTTTCGTTATGTATATGTATATATATATGTTAATTAACCAATTACAAAAATGTTATATATATAATTGTTATATAGACAGATTGCAAACGTTTATAAAAATCAGTACGATTGCTTTGTGTGTCTTCAATGTAATTATAAAAGCTACTAAAAACAAGTATATTTAAATATTATTTTTGAAATGTTTATCTAGTTTTTAAAAACGTTTTCCGTAATAGCAGCAGATTTAAAATTTTCTTAAGATAGTGAACTGTGTAATGAATAATTTATTACTTAAGCTGTCAAAACTCTATAATTATTGTGAATAATTATATAATTAAATAATTGGCTAATAGATTTTAAAATCCTGTTCCTAATTGGTTTATATGAATATTTATTATACATACATACATTCTTATTTTATGCCTTTACGTAATTTACGTGCAGGTTTTTTTAAAAAATGTTTTTGCAATTAATATTAATGAAATAATTAGCTGTATAATTGCTGGTTTAACAAGAATTGTTTAAGACACATATGTCTTTCTATAGACTAAGCACAGATAATGTTTACTAATATTAAAAATGTACGTGCTTAAAGCTTACACACAAATACTGCACATTAAATATAAATTATGTGATAAATATACATTTGATACGGTTCAGATGTATTATATGTGTAACACTCACTGGCGACCCCAAAAAAAAACAAATGTATGGAAATTAAATTGCTCTCATGTTTCGCTTCAATTAAACAGAAGCATATATTATCATTTTTCTCGCGTAGCAGACCAGACACAACTTTCTGAAAACAAATTTTGCACTGAACTGAGCTGATTAAATAAATTCGTTTCTCTTGATTGGCCCGTACATTCGAGTGTTCTGTCGCTTTTCAGTTCGTTTTGAAAAATGAATTCTGATTTCCAATTGATTTGAACACAGCAAGCTGACCAGCTGACGGTCCGACCGCAACTGTCTATCTGATTATTTCTGAACGCTTGTCGGAACTTTTACTGAGTAACCCAAAACAAAAACAAAAAAAAAACAAAATATTCTTGCCCAGAGAGCTTTAATCACGTTGCGCTGTGCGAGCTTCAGATAAGCTGTGGGCCATGTAGGAGTAGCCTCAGTTATCAGAAAGTATTTAGCTGCAGCGGAAACTGCAATCAGATTTGTGGCACCAAATGGTACTATTTAGTTGCTGCGTATTTGTCGGGTGCACATTGCTGATGTATGTCACAGTGGGTCAACTTATTTAACTGGTTTATCTGTGCACTCAAAGTTGTGCTTCTTGATAACAAAATGAAGATTTTGTTTTTATGTACATAACCCAAATTAAATAATGTACATATTTAAATAAAGCTATTTAATTTTTCCTATAGGTATTTGTGTGCTCAAGTAAATCAATCCAAAGTCGGTGAGCATTAAGTGTGTGACCTTTACACCTTTCTGGCATATACATATTCATATTATTTAAAATTGTATATATATATGCACTCTAGCTAAAATGGAAATCGGAAATGGTTTTGTTATAATTATAATTAATTTTCTTCATTTATCGCAGTGTGACTAATCGTGCATGCAAATTCATTGAACCGGCGAATGTTGAACTTTGTATCATTCACATACATACTTTGTATGCTTTCAAATGATATCAGTCCATGGCTTGACACCCAACTTGAATGTTCACTAATTTATGGCTCATACATGTGTCTAGGAAATGGGTTGAATAACCCATATGCATTTCTAACGCATATTCCTGATGGTACATTGATTACCTACTTACAGGTGTGCATTAAAAATAATCAAATAAATTGTTAATAAATTTTATAAATGCATTTAACTGCATATATAAAAATATATATACAATTAATATTTAAAAATGTATATTATATACTTTAATGTAGTATAATATGCTCTTATATACAATTGTATACACATACTGTCGTCAGGTTCATTGAACGGATTCAAAATACTGTGAACCCCTGAGTACTATTTTACTTAGATATTGCTAAGTTCGCCGGCACAGGCTTAAAGCTGCACTGCACTTACTCTACTTTCTATTTGGGCGTGTATTTGTTATTGCCGTCGATTTCCACTCTCTTTACGAACAATGTTGCGGGCGTGATGTACATATGCATACGTGCAACAAACTGCGACAGTGGTGGCGACAACGACGACTTGTTGCACCGAGAAACGAAAATGTACTGAAAACAAATGAAGGAAGAATGATAGAGTGGCGGGCTGACAAGCACAAGCACACAGATACACACACACACACATTGAAGTTCACAGCGATATGTGTGTGTGTGTGTGTGTGTGTGCACACGAAAGCGTGTTGCGCACTCAAGGCGAGAGAAAAGCACGCAAGCATCGAAATGCACAGCAAACAAAGAAAATACTAAAAGAATTCTTCTAGGAGAACAGAAGTATCTTGAATGTGTATGTCGTTGAAGCTCCAGTCTATTTTTAGCTGGACTTGCATGGGCACTTTTTAGGATCTCGCTTTTAAAACTATGCAGCGGAATGGAAACTTATCCCCGAAGAATTGTAATTTTAAGCAAAGAAACTTCAGATGCTGCTCAAAAGTGCGCAAAAAAAGAAAAGAAAAACAAACTATGATCTTTTAGCAACACATTCAAGCCACCTTTACTATCCTTAACATTATTTTTAAGATTGGCTATTCTCTGGTGCAAAATTTAGTTCAAATGTTACCAACATTTTTCTGACTTTTTTCGTCGACCTGCGATCCTTAAGGTTTGACCTACCGCAATATGTTTCGACGCCACCGACTGTCAATAGTTGTTGTTGCTTGAAATCTTAATGTGTTCCCGGCCAGTATACCCTTTACCCCAAAGCGGCTAAAAAGGGGAGTAATAAAGTTTCGAAAATGCAAAAATTAACAGAAAATGATTGTATACTTTTTTGTTTACTATGGAATAGTTTTCTGATTATAGTATATCCAATTTGAGTCATCAGCCAGACTAACTAATTGCTTCGTAATTCACACTAGAATTTTCTTATTAGCAAAATCGATATTTAAGACATACAAAACATCGAGTATCTTCTAGTTAGTTACTTTGAGTTGCCCATTCTGCTAAAAATTATAGTTTTGTATATGCAAAAATTGTAAATTTTTTTTATTTTTTACTGACTAGTATTTTCAATCTGAATCATCAGTCGGACTAACTAGGTGTTTCCTACTTCACACTAGACTTTACTTATTAACAAATTCAATATTTTAAACATATTTTTGGTTAAACAGAGTATCTTCTAGTTGATTACTGCCTGCTTGTCTTGCTCTTATTGTGGACTCATCGTGTTTTCTGCTTTGTTTGGCAACACTCGTAAAGCGGTTGCCAAGCAACTTGGAAACGGCGGCAAAATTAAACGGGAATATGTACATATGTATGTATGTGGAAGTATAAAATGGCAATATTGATGTCTGCAGTGGACAGCCGCTGTTTTGCCTAATTGGATCTTAAAACAATCGTCTAAATTTAAGCTGCACACTTACTTTTCGTAGTATATTCTTGAAATAATTAAATTTTTTTTACTTATTTCATCAACTTTGCAAATGTATTGTAAAAACGATATCCAACTGCGGATCACATGTGTAGTAGTTTACAGTGCCGACCAATAGACAACCAGTCACAACAATGCAGCATATTGCCGTTTCTATACATTTATATGTACTTACATTTGTAAATGCGAATGGACACAATTGTAACTGTCCCGCACACACATGTTGCTTGCCACTTTGAGTGCCACATTGCCCACTTGACCAAACCAAGCCCGCCATAGCTGTTTCTAGAGAACCTAACAGTATAACTACCTCCATTGCATATGCCATTGGCTTAGTGTCAGCTACGCTTATAATGCATTTTCTGTGATTTTGTAAAGCTGTTATCACAAAAACCAAAACAAGGCAGCTTTTAAAAGTAACAAGCATTCAAAATGCAATGTGAAATTTACGTCTCCGCTGTCAAAAACTTTTACTTAAAATTAATTCGAATTTAAAAATATATTTTGTTTTTTCAAAAAAAAAAATCTTTTACTTCCCTACTTATTTTGGAAATTATTCTTTTTTTTTATATATAATCGATTTGAAAATGAATATAAAATCCAACTTAAAATGTGATTCTGATATCATAACAAAATTGACAAATATTTATACATGTAAAGTTCCCGACCATAACTGAACCGATTTTCATGGTACATACTTACCATTTTGATTAATATTTATTTAAATTTAATTTGTATTTGAAAATATATAAATATATTTATCTATAAAATCCTTTCCTCCCCCTTACTTTTCTTTTTTCATTTTTTCTTTTATTTATAATTGCGAAATTTTGTTTTTATTGGAGTTACAAAAACTAGTGTAAAATGCATCTTTAAAAGTGATACTCTCATTTAAAAATTGACAAAAATGTCGACATGTAAATTCCCGAATACATATTTGCTAGATTTCAAAGTCCCATGACTTTCTCAGAACTGAACTTATTTTCATCATATTTACCATTTTCATAGTTTGAGAAACAGCGGTTCGCACTAAATTGTTCGTGCTGCTTTATTTTTAATCATTAATCTTTCCCCGCAAAATTAGCGGTTTTTTCAAAACGTAGAACAAATGCTTCTCGACTCATGATAGGGAATAAGTTCACAACGTTTTAGAAAGCTGTCTCAACGCTTTCATAAGCGTCTACAAAAAAAACCCACAAACAAGATTTTCATCTCATTTTGGGAAAGCCAATATGTAAATATAATATCTTAATAGCTTATGAACGATTTATCGGATTGGAATGAATGAAGTACCATTCGACGAGAATTTGGGACACAAATTATTACATGTTAAATGTAAGATATCCTGAAATGGCCCAACGGCTCGATCGATATATAACTCGATCTGATCGGGCTATCATACCAGATTTTCTTCCTGTATATTTTGCTAGTCCCCATTTGCACACTTTGTGATCCATCGTTACTATCGTGGACAGCCGTCCACAGTGATTTGGCACACATTTCACCGTCTTACAAATATCAAATCTCAAAAATATTTTCTCTCAAAAAGATATTGAACTTTATTACAAAAAATATTCAATATAAAATTTTCAAAAGGCATTTTTAACATTAATATATAACATTTGTTCATGTAAACACAGTTACTAAAATTTTAAAAAAATGGCATTACAATTTTGATTTTCGTTAGGATTCTTAAAACGATTATCATTTTAATTTCTGTATTTGATATTAAAAATAACACATTGTCGTGTATTACAATTTTTATTCAGAATTCACATTACCGAAACCCATTTTTGTTTCTTTGTTGGGTATTTTATTATAAGTATAATTGTTCAGTTTTTTTTTCTTCTAAAATGTTATACAAATTTTGTAATATCTGGAGCTGAACTGCAGATCACAGTGAAACTGTTATTGGTGGTCCTATCACACTTAATCTAAAATTGTTCGACATACAACTATAAATGAAACTATTATACAAAAACTAAAAGTTTCAAAACTAAAAAAGTGAAATATTAATAGATACATTACATGGGAGTACATATACATACAGAAAGCTTTCAAAACCAAAAACAATATTATGTTAAATTAATTAGCGAGCGGTCTTAAGCTTCCAACGTAAGAAGAGGTAGGCCGAAACCCGCAGCACTACAAAAATGACAACAAGCGCAACAATATCAAGTGTAAAGTTCGCCTTGACCATGTCCAGTTCCTCCAACGTTGTTACGGGCGATTTAAAATGACAGTACGTTTGGAAGCACTTGAGTTTCTCACGTCCATAACCATAGGTGGCCAGAGCCGTACCCTCGAAACCGTATCGTATATACGAAAGATACGTGATCCAGCGTAAATAAACTGGAATTGCGTCGAACGAAACAAAGAATCCAGAAAAGAGCAGGAACGGCACCGACATGACAGGCGCTAGGAAAACACCGTTCTGAACATTCATAGCAGCGCCGACGACAAGGCCCACAGACTGAGCAACAAAAGAAATTAAAAGGCAAGCTGATAAGAACATGATGAAACGGAAAAGTTCCCAGGGCTGCGAGGTATAGAAGTACACTATAGATACGTAGATGACACAGAAAATTGCCTGAAAAAAATTTGTTTAAAATAAAGTAAATAAGTATGCAAATTAATAAAAAAAAATATAAAAAAAAACGCACCTGGAATGGAAGATCAGCAACCGATATTGCTAAATAATAAGACTTTAAAGAATACCAGCGATTAAAATTTTCCTTTAGCAAGACCGGCATTTCAAGTGGGACTGTAAATATTAAATATTGTATGTCAATTATATTTTTTTGAAATTTATTTTAAAGGCAGATTGAAGACTTACATGACAAAATTGTTATGGTCATAGAAGTGTACATCAAGAACAACATGTTGAAGAACAGAAAGCCCAAATTACTAAGTACCTTAGCGCCATCATTGCCTATATCGTAATAAAGAGCTCCAATGAGAAAGCCAACCAAAAGGTGGGCAAATAAACGCAAGTACATTAAAGTCTAAAAATAAAAATAAATAAATAAGTTAATTTTGACATAGAATAGTATTTTATAAATTACCCAATCACGGTAGCTGAAAAGCAAGGTTCTTTTCAGAACTATCCAAAACTGGTGAAATTGTGATGTTGGATAGCGTTCGGGCGACATTATCTCCTCCGAAAGCAGAGCTGTTGTGCAATTGTCTGTCTTCTCCACGTCAATCATAGCATCGCCCTTCTCATTGGTGGTCACCACAGCCTGTGTGCCTAAGCCGTTTGTTTCCTTCACAATGTCGTTAACCATTCCATTCAATAAGCCATTGTTCAGAGTTAGATTATCCTCGTACTTGCTGCCACTAACGTTTGATGCATCGTTTTTATCCAAGATCGCTTTCAAATTTTGTACTTTCGCTAGATCGTTACGTGCTTTTAGACCAGCATAATCGGCCGATGACCGAATGTCCCGTTTACCATTATCAATGGCCTCAACCAGCTTGCGAGTGTGATCACCATGCTCTCCGCACGACACCTCAATTACATAGCTAGCCGGATTATGGTAGCTGGGACACTCCAAGTTCAGCGTGGATAGAAAAGGCACTAGCTGTTTGGTGCTACCTTGGTACACGCACTGACCATCGGCAAGGGTGTAAAGCTGATCGAACATTTCAAAAAGTCGAGCGGACGGCTGATGTATAGTACAGATGACAGTTCGTCCGCCGGCGGCCAACATTTTCAGCAGATGAATGCATTGGAAACAGGTCGAGCTGTCCAGTCCAGAAGTGGGCTCGTCGAAGAACATAATTGGCGGATTGCTGACAAGCTCCAATGCGATCGATAAACGTTTTTTTTGGCCTCCCGATAAGTTGCGTGTCATTGTGTTACGATGTTCACTCAGACTAAGCGTCAAAAGAATGTCATCAATCTGTAAATAAATCGTAAATTGATTATTCTGTTTCGACCAGTACTTTTGTTAAGCCTTAAGTACAGCGTATAAAAGCATGTCATTCCATCGCCAATTCATTTTTTTTTTTTAGCTCATTGAATGTTATAAATAAATATCAAAGTATTCGCTAAGCTACTTTAAATAGACTATTTTGAGTTTCGGCTTGAACGTAGGGTAACCAATTAATAATTTTTGTGTCTAGACATGTTGCTTTAATCCGTACAATGCACTTGTTGTTAATTTACCATTGAATTCTTTTCCGGTTTTGTAAACTTTTTGCTCAGTTTTAAGTTTGTTGCCACTGTCATCGCTTCCTGAACGGTCAAGTTTCCGTGCAGTTGATTGTCCTGCATTATGTATGCAGACAGTTTACGGAAAGTGCTCAGATTTCTTTCTGATCCATTCATGGTGACGCTGCCTTCGATGCTTGACGTTCTAAAATTAGACGGGAAGAATAAGTTAGAACGTTACATATAACATATATAATATAAACAATTAAGAGAGCTCTAGATGGAAGCGGCCGACTGGGAGGTACCCTGAACCCAGATGCGAGCTGTCCTTACACAATACTGTAGTACTTTAATTGCGTTTTTATAAAACCAAATTTGGTGGCTCAAGCTCTTATAGCTTCTGAGATATGCTACAAAACACTGGTCAAAAATCGATTAATATCGAAATCGATAAATATCGAGTTCGATAAATATCGAAATCGAGAAATATCGAAACTTAAACTTAATAAACTTAATTTGCGTATGGTATACCCGAACTTCAAAAACCAAACTTCAACTCTCTAGCTCTGATTCAGTGCTTGCTGTTAATAGGCTTGTCAAATTTGTCAAATAATTATTTTTAATAACTTCTCTGTTTCTTAACCGATTTTGATTAAACATTTGCAACAGATTCTTTAAATGCTATATTCTATATTATAATATTCATGTCAACTAGCTCTCATAATCTACGAAATAAGCTTAAAGATTTTGATCGATTTTTAATCGATCATTTGAAATAAATTTGATCTGCGTGCCATGGATGAGTCTATATTCGAACAGTTGAAGTTTCTAGCTCTTATAGTTAGTATTATACCCTTTTTATCAATTTTCAACGGGTTCGGGGTATAAAAAGTATAAAATAAACATGAAACGTATTGAAATCAGAATATGTTTATAAGCAGAATTGACATAGTGACCAGTTATGTATATTAACTAAATTAAAGAAAGTAATCGTATATACATATGTATATACATGCAAGGTTGTTCCAAAGTTCAGTCACGTGTTAGAATATACATATGTACCTACATAAGCGCTTAGATCAATAAATACATAAACATGGTATATGTGTGCGTGTGTGTGTGTGTCTTTAAAATGATGATATAAGAAACCGCCGATTACAAGGCGGAAGCATAGGTTTATCGCGTTCGAGCGCGCCGGTTATATCGTTTCATGGTTATCAGTCAAACACCTAATAGTCGTCGTAAATTATTACTTCCAAAAAAAAAAAAAAACTTTAAACTAGGAAACTTACTTGTAGCCCGACAATATATTGAGCAATGTACTTTTTCCAGCGCCCGATGGTCCCATGATGGCAGTCAGCTCGCCTGAGCGCAAACGCCCGCTGACACCTTTTAATATAGTTTTGGCATCTATAACGAGAATTTTCAATTGATTAGGTGGTTATCAGTTAAAATAAAAGCAAACTAGTATCATAATAATAATCAGGTTACAATGAACCACAATTATCACTTAACATTATAATAGAGCTAAGTGTTGCATAGCTAGACATACAGCAATAAGTCAAGTTTAAAATAAATAAAATTCAAATCTTTAATAAATAATAAACGTGCGGTCATTGGCCTTTGTCTGTTTTTTGCCCTCCATAACTAAGACGTATAAATACCGATGACAACGTGCCTATCTGTTTGTAGTTAAATGCGAAGGTAATATATATGTATATATTGCAAGATTGACATTACGGTGCATACTATATGCTGAACATATTCAAATATACTAGTCGAATAAAGTGGTTTCAATTTAAGACAAGTTTAGAAATTAATTAAATGATTCTCTCTTTCTAAACTTTTTTTGTAAATGCGCATCTGTAAGGTTCTAGAACGTAAACACATATGTATCTATGCATATTTACACTCTGTGTGTGTGTGTGTGTGTGAATACATTTTTTTGCAGATACATCAAGCATCGTTTTGCGTTGTTTCAGAAATGTTACCAAACGTGTTTTGTGCCAAAAGTTCATAATCAGACGCAACTCACTTCAGTTGAGCAGTTCTCAATCGCATTGACAGCATTCAGCTGATTGGGTTGATTAGCTGATTGATTGACTGTTAATTGTGTGTAATTGTGGAACACGAGAATCTATTTTCTTTAATATTATTACATTTAAACTTTTTTTTTTTTTTAGTAATATTTTTTGTTAAGGTTTCAATAGATGTTAGGGTTTAATTTCATAGTAACCGCTAAGTATATAATTATTTTATTGCACAAGCAATGCAAGATAAGCTAATAAAATAATTGTATAATGAAAGTTTACTGCTATGACCTGAACCTCTCAGTCGTAATACACACATTAGTTTTGGAAGCTTACTTAATATGTTTCACAGTTCAGTTGGCTCTTAGTATACGGCCCTCGTCAGTGAACCTGGACAGTAAACGGTTAGAAGGCCTCATAACATAACGACGATTACGCAATGTTTTTGCAGTGGACTCTTTTAAATTACAAAAAATATATATATATATATGTCGGGCAGTTGGCTAGAGCTGCGCACAAACTGGCACTACACACATATAGATATATATATATATATATATACATATACATATACAAAAGCGATACGCTTGACGAATGCCAAACATTAAGGTTAGTTAATTAATAAATAATTTGGGTCGTTGTCTGATGGGCAGGCTTTTGAATTACGCTGTCATAAAGTTCCTCTTAATGAAATAACTCAGAGAAAAGCAAGGCAACGATAAAGGATACTTTCAGTTATATTTCAATTCGTTTGCAGATATATTTGTATGATACAATAAATAGTTTTTGTGCGAACTGTATGCAAATATCTGGTACGTAAAGAACATGCTTAGCAGAGATGTTGAATGTTTATTTTGAAATCATATAATTTGCATGCGGTTGCCTCATCAGCCGCCATGTTTGGCATTTTATTGTTTTCATTTGGCTAAGCATTTTGCAAGTATCTTCAGCTTATTTGCACTTTAAATACGCAGTGTGTGAGTTTTGTTAGTGTGTCAAGAATTTATAAATACCAGACAAAAATTACTCGCCCAGTGTGTACGGACACAACCTTCAATGAGCTGCTTTCTTGACCTTTGCATTAAATGCCTGTTAAATCTGTTAAGTGCTACCTGCTAAAAACAAGTATTTTTTTCGAAACATTCGTTGAGCCGTAATTTAGTATGACAGTACAAAGTTCGCAATCTTAAATATATATATATAATGCTGACTGACATCTCGTTGCGAAGCTTACATCAATAAACCTGAAAAGGTCGCAGTCCATAGAAATCTCTGGGGCCAATCAATACAAATTATCATCCTTAAGTAGAGCAAACTGCGCTTTCAATCTGTAGGCAAATGTAATACCCATTTTGGGTCCGGTACTTCCTATAGAAAAATGCACTTCAAGCGAATCAATAATATGTGTATTTACTATGCATATGGCACAATTGATTTCCGATTACCTGAGAACAAAGCAGCTGTGCCCAAACACCCCCTATTTGTGGTATTTCCCTTTATCGGGTGAGCTGATAAATATTTCTGAATTTACATGCGAATGTTCCGATTGATTATATATTTGTATACTGACGTCTAGAACTAATATCTAATTAGCTGAGTTGACGTAAAATAAAACAACTAGCCATTAACAAAAGGCGCGTTCTCATTAGCCTTTGTACACATGGACGCTCTACACAAACTCAAATCCAGGCACATAGTACATTATGTATTTCTGGCACAGGCAGGCCAGACATGATTCGCATTGTTAGCTACTTGTAGACTGTGCCCAACTCAACAGTTAGCTTGTTATTGTTGTTGTTATTGGATTTGTATGCGAGACTTATAATGAGGCAAAGGGCACTTTATCTCTACGCTAAATGGAAGGTGATTATAATTACACATCGCTGCGACTAACCAAGTCCAAAGTTTCATTAAGCTTCGCCCAACTGTGTCCGATGTGGCAACGCTGCCGGACAACTGCTGATATAGATGAGAACAAAGAAACCAGAAACAAGCACAGAGCGCAGCGCCGACAAGCAAACGCAAAAACTGGATTGATGTGCTGAGAGAGAGCGCATAATAAAATTCAAAAGCGAGCTACAGCCATTGAATAAACGTGGACTGCAATTCTCGAGCATTACGGGCGCAACAAGCAAAGTGCAGCTCATTATTCGCTCTTGTTTTTGAGGTTTTCCTTATTGTGACTAACACGTTGACACAACGTTGTTGAATGTCAATGGGTAATCTTAGCTCTGAAATGCAACGAGTCTGATTGGGAATGCATAGGTACTTACTGCTTCGGTTGCCCTCCTTGACGCGATATGTCAAATTATGAAATGCTAGGTCCACCGCTGGGCGTTTGGGTAAATGCTGGAGTGTCTTGGGCTGTGCGGGAACAATTTGGGCTTTGGGTTGTCCAGCGCCTCCATTTCCGCTAACTCCCAATCTGTTATCATTTAATAGATTTTTATTTTCTTTCGTTACCATTTTGACGATTAGTTGTTAAACAAGAACTTTGTTTTTATATATATATCTTATTGAAATTGCAAATTGCAATCTCATGTAGCACTCAAAACACGTCAAACCGAAAATAATTCGAAATATTTTTTCAATATTTATATTATATTTGTAGTCTTTGGTGCTTTGTTTTTGTATTCTGGAACCACTATTGCAAAGGGTGTTATTAACCGCCCCTTCTGCTATTTTGCGTTTCAACCACCGTCAGCATGGGGGTCGTTATAGAAAATTTTCCACCCGTTTGTAAAAAATTTACTCTTCTGCTTCTCGAGTTTCTAGTACTTAACGTGCTCGCGCCGCGATCACAACTGAATGTTTCGCAGTCGACATAATGGAACAAAGCCAAAAATGCGAGCGACTGAACTCTCACCACCACTAACACAACTGAGACGCAACGTCAGGCAGCTCCACTGCTTACGCCAATGCTTTAGTTGGGGTAGAAGCGCGACGGCAATAGTCAGCCAGAGTTCTTACTCTCAATTTTTGGGAGAGGCGCTGCGCGTGAGGGAAATTCTCATCGCTGAATAGATCGGTTCTCAGAGAATTGGTATTCACAGCTTTATTGTTTCCATACCATAAATATAAAACACTAGCATACAAACAGACATAAACATGACCATATGTTTTTACATACATATGTATTTTTGAGTGTTTTACCTTTTTGGCTATATTATTTAACTTATTGAATTTTGTTTTGAAATCTTTTAGCAAGGTATTGATTTATGTATACATGTATATAAGGTACGCTTCTAAAAACATATGTTTGCATGTATATGTGTATACATATGCCATAATTATTCATTAAATTTTACTACTGAAAAATGTACGCGAAAAATTTCCGGACTTTTTCAATTTTTATATACATTATGATATATATATATATAATATATAATTGTTTTATAGCGTTTCTCTGTGTTTGGTGTGGCGGTGAGTTAATTGTAGATTATTCATGTCGCTTATCAGCTAAAATTTATAAAAATTTATTACACGTTCCATACACATAAAAGTGTGCAGACAAATATATATAAATATACATAGCGTGATAATAGCTACACATGCTTAGAAACTGATAATAACTTTCAATTTGATACAATTTGAACTCAAAGTTCTTTTTACGTAGAATTTAGTGTTTTATGCATTCAAGACACTTTCATATGTATTTCCTGTGCTGAATGCTTATCGCTTACGAGCAAAGTTCGTGTCTTTCAATTAATGCTAGTTTGCCTCTTCAATAAAATCACTATGGTGACTTAATTATTACACGGCCTTGGCAGTGTGAGAATGTTAATATAATAACCAAGATCAAATAACTAGATGCTTATCAATCATAACAGCAATTTAATTAACATGTCTGCAAAGGTATCAAATCTTCGGCACACCAAATATAGCGGAACCTTCTTGTTCTAATCGCAAAAGCTTTATGTACGTACAAATTGTCATTTTAGCAAATGGACTTTGTTTCTTTTTATCATCTGTTCGGTTACCAACGTACAAAAATGCCGTTTTTTTTCTGTCCAGTTTGATAATTGGATACTGCAGATAAGGTATACAGTTAGCTATTTATGGGATCATTATTTTATGACTGTTTGATGATAACAATTATTAATTGAGTTGATTATAGGGTACCTTCTTATTGCTACTAACTTACTACTAAACATGTTTTCTTAAAGTTTGGTGAAAATCAGTCGTATAAATATATTTTTTTAAGACGTTTATTGACGGTTTGGCAATGTATGTTGACATTTGTTCTCCAAATACAGGCTAAATACTGGGAATTGAACTTGATTAAATTGAAAACTGAAATGTGCACATTTTATGTGAATTCCACTAAGTGGAGTTTTTGCCAGATAAATTAAATGGTTTTGGCCTGCAGCACCATTATTGCAAAATGTACACAAAAAAAAAACTGGTTTTGTCTTAAAGTTTTCCATGTCAACCATTTTCCAAGCTCAACCGAACGTATTCGACGCTAGATTTCAATCTTGCGCTATTCGCACAGAGTTTATTAAAATGAAATGGTGAATAATTGTTATTTTCCAGTTATGCAAAGCAATTAGTTTTCCACATACTGAGGTCGTTCCCCATTGACATTGCGGTCGTTTCCCAATCAGACTGTTTGCCGATTTCAAGCTTTCAAAAGCTTATAAGTATACCTGTATTTTTTTAGTTTATTTAAATGGGGAAACATTTTGTTTTCACTGTCTTCAAGGCAACATAAATTTGTGTACATGTGTATGTTAACATAAATAATTCGTCATATTATATACAACAAATGTGTGTGTTTACTACTCACAGGTTATTATTTTCCAAGAACTGTTCCCAACTAAAATTATCCATCGTTAGATTGGGGATGATTTCTTTGAATGGAAACTCTGATTAGAATACATTGAGCAAATTATTGTAGTAAAAAACAATGTGGCCTTCCCATTGTTGCCTTAAAGCAACAAGTGGCGATTTCAACAAAACAAAAAGAACAGTCGAATCTGCGCACTGTTTTTTTTTTTTTTTTTTTTTGGCACGCGTTTGTATTTGGTTGTAGGATTAGCAAGTAGAGTAAGACGCAGTTGATATACAAATTTCTTCACTCCAAAACAGCCCTAACATATTTTGTTTCTTGCGAAAGAAAAACTCAAACCGACAGCCACTGGAAACGATGCCCACACAACTGGAAACGCATTGTGCGAGTGACTACAAACTGTGCAGCGATTGCAAATACTCACACTCTCACAAAGTATGGTGGAAAACCGCACTAAGCCATACCTAGATACAAACATACATACATACATACATAGTTACAGTGGCAGGCACCTTAGTATGCGCGCAAAACGAACTCAAAGCTTGGCCAAAATTACGTCAGTCGGACTGTGTAACGAATATACAAGGAAAGTTAAAAAGAAAAGCATGCTCGTGCATATAGTATATATATATACATATATATATTTTTTTATGTTTGTATGCAATGTTTTTATGTGCAACAGTTTTTCTTTCAGCGTCAAGAAAGCATGTTAGGTACTTTCAGTGTACACCCTTGGCGTAATTTCGGGTCGCTAAAGTGTTAGAAAAGGCGAAAGAAAATTCCTATTCATAGTATGAATATTTATTTGTGCTAACCAAATATCTTAAATGCAAATATACAAAAAAAAATTTTTAAACTTGGCTTATCATGTGGCATACTTTTGGGCGCGCATTTAAAATTGTGTGGGGAAAACTGATCGCAACAAATAGAAAAGAAGACTGTTAATTAATTTGCAATTTTGAAATAAATCTACCAGCTTTCATTAAGGTTTAATTTTTCTGAAATTCGGAATTGATTAAGAAGAGTTAGAATACTAGAATAATAAAATAATAAAACAGAAGCCTTACAAAAGCAGAATAATGATTCAGAATTTTATCATATGTGGTTTCCATTTGCGGATGTTGACTGTGTTGTATTGCGAATATCATGCGTACATCACAGAAAGCACAACAAAAGCTGCCGGTATGTACGTAGTTTTTAAAACAAACATACAAACACGCACGATTAAAATTTTGTGTGTTAGCACAGCATTAAAAACATATATCAGGGAAAAAAAAAACAAACAGTGGACTTTGTACCAGTCATTTCAAGAGAAAGAGCGGGCTCTTTCTGTATACATAAGAGCGCATGTGCCATACAAGAAATATCAGCAGGCAATTATTGCCCTGTTGCAGTTGTCTGACCCAAAACATTGTTTACAGCTTGGTAGAGGTCAGACAACATGATAGCGACGCTGCACTGATAAAAATAAGAGAATGCGGCTGCCGAAGTTGCTTTTTGGCTGTTCAAGTACAGCGCAAAGAGCGGGAGTGTGCGCATTGGGCGTACAAAGTATGTTATGCTCTCGTGTTGTTTACTTTTTTGGTTTCTCCCGACTAGTTTTTACAGTGCTCACTGTTCATTATCACCAAACAAAAAAATCATGCAAAACAAAAATATGTTATAATAATTTGAATAATTGTTGCATTTATTGTTGAATTTATCACAGTATTTCAATAAATATATTACGCTCTCGATTTATTTACTTTTTTGGTTTCTCACGACTAGTTTTTACAGTGGGGCTCACTGTACACCATCACCAAACAAAAAAATCATGCAAAACAAAAATATGTATATCTTATAATAATTTGAATAAATGTTGCATTTATTGTTGAATTTATCGCAGTATTTAAATAAATCCAAATTCTTTTTTTTATCGTTTATTTTGTTTGTATTTGTAAAGAACGTGTGGCTTCATAAACAAAAGATTTTATAAAGAATTGAAAAAGTATCGTGTTTTAGTTTAGCGTGTTAAATTTTTTATGTTTACAATATAAAGAAAATTTAGTTAAAAAAACTTTATGTGTGCATTAAGTTTTGTGGCTAAGATAAAATAAAATATGCAAATCAAAATGCGTTGTGTGTGCAAACACACTAAACTTAGTACACACTTTAGTGAACCACTACAAAAAAGGTATGCGATATTATCGTATCCGTTAAAGAAACGGTAAAATGTCAGCCTTAATGCATTATTACTGTCACTCACTGGCTCTCAAAAACAGCGATAGCGGCGCGTGTGTGTGGGCGCACGTCTCTCTCTCGTTCTCTATCTCTCCCTCTCACTCTCTGTATTTCTCGCTCTCTCTCGCTCTTCCTGTCTCTATCCCTCTTTGCCTATATGTGTATATGGGCTGTGCATGTTTTGGACGTGCTCTCGTTGGTATCACTGTAGGACGCGTTGTCACAGCCGATGCCGCTGCGCCGTTGCCTTCGTCTCCATCGCCATCGGCTGAAAATGCGATAAAGAAAAATCGAGACTGGCAAGCCAAACGAGAAAAGTGAATGTTGTGCCGCGAATTGTATTCACAAACCTTCCTAACTTCGCATAGGTTGGGCGTCCCAAACAGTCGCTCCGCAACTGATTAAACAGCGCGCCAGTTTCGCGAAAGCCACCAAGAAGAGAACAAAAAAATAATAAAAAAAAATTATTATACATTTTACCGTATAGTGGAATTAGTGTAAATGTAAGTTGAGCGAAACAAAACTTATATATATATACATATATGTTAGTATATATGCGTATATAAAAACAAAAACTTGTGTAAATCCAAAGTAGCTCAAAGAAAAGGAAAAAAAATATATATATACCAAGTGCATGAAAATCAAAAGTGAAATGTGACATTGAGATGACATCTCTTGCGCAAGTACTTCACATCCTTTATCCTTGAACTTTATATGTATACACATATACATACACACAGTGTACACACACATACACACACACACACTCCTTGCCCGACTACCTCAATACAAAAGTAAATGAATCCTTTTCTTCACTTATACAAGCACCGTTATGGCATTCCGTGTCGCTGGACTCTTCCTGAAAAAGGAGCTGGCCGCTCCGGCCGCACAGCAATTGCGCCTGCTGCGCACTTCTCCCGTTGCCAAGACTCAGTTTCTGGCCAACTCACCGAACGCAGCGCTGGACAAGAGTATTCTCCAGCGCTATCGCAATCTTGAGACCCCAGCGAACCGTGTTCAAGCGACATATCTCTGGATCGATGGCACCGGCGAAAATATTCGTCTTAAAGATCGTGTTCTTGACAAAGTGCCCAGCTCGGTGGAGGACCTGCCCGACTGGCAGTACGACGGCAGCTCCACGTATCAGGCACAGGGCGAGAATTCCGATACGACGCTTAAGCCCAGAGCCATCTATCGGGATCCGTTCAAGCCCGGCAAAAGCGATGTAATTGTCATGTGTGACACCTACAGTGCCGATGGAAAGCCAACGCCCTCGAATAAGCGTGCTGCCTTTCAGGAGGCGGTCAATCAAATTGGCGACCAGGAGCCCTGGTTTGGCATTGAACAGGAATATACGTTGCTCGACGTGGATGGGCGTCCATTTGGCTGGCCCGACAATGGGTTTCCGGCACCACAGGGACCCTACTATTGCGGCGTAGGTGCCGATCGTGTCTATGCCCGCGATCTTGTCGAAGCTCATGCTATTGCCTGCCTCTATGCTGGAATTGATTTTGCCGGCACCAATGCCGAGGTGATGCCAGCTCAGTGGGAATACCAGGTGGGCCCCAGCACCGGCATGAAGGCCAGCGATGATCTCTGGGTATCGCGCTATATCCTGCAGCGCATAGCTGAGGAATACGGCGTAGTCGTAACATTCGATCCGAAGCCCATGGAGGGTCAGTGGAACGGTGCCGGAGCGCACACAAATTTCTCCACAAGTGCTATGCGTGCCGATGGCGGCATGAAGGCCATAGAGGAGGCCATCGTCAAGCTGAGCAAGCAGCATGCGCGCCACATCAAGGCCTACGATCCCAAGGAGGGTAAGGATAATGAGCGTCGTCTGGTTGGCCGTCTGGAGACCTCCAGCATCGACAAGTTCTCGTGGGGCATCGCTAATCGTGGCGTCAGCGTTCGGGTGCCGCGTGGCGTCGCGACAGCTGGCAAAGGTTACTTCGAGGATCGACGACCCAGCTCCAATTGTGACCCATACGCTGTGTGTGGGGCCCTAGTTCGTACGTGCCTGCTAAACGAATAGAACATTGGCAACAAATTGGTTCTCTTTCGTGCTGCTAGTGGGCGTTAAATTTTAAATGATGTATATACATATGGTTGAATTTGCTACAGATGGGCGCTTCTATCTGTACAAGTTGGCTATTTTTCGATTTGGGTAAAATATAAAGAATTATTTTGCTTGTGTGTAAAAAGACAGAAAGGGTGTGAGAATTGTGTAGCTAGCATTTAAGTGAAACAAGCAAGAGATAATGAAACATAGAATTGAAAATGAAATGCTGTTCTGCCATAAATATCTTTAAAATGTTTGTATAAATAAATAATGATTTCTTTAATTTTGTAATTTATATAATTTGTATATTACTTTATGATTTGCACTGATATTTTGCAGACAATGGTTTTTTTTTGTGCGTGTTTAAATAAATATATAAATACACATATATGTATATATGTATATGTATTTGTCTATTTTAATGCGCTTGATATTTACGCCTGTTAAAAACGATGACCTAAATAACGCATTTTTAATGGCATTTCCAACCAACAACAATTTCCATTAAGTTAATTCTTGATTTGTTGGCTTGAAACGAAAATATATTTATAAAATGGTACATTACTGGCATATTTAAAGTCATTTAGGTCATTATGAATACACCCATGGGTACCGTATATGCTACGCTCGGTTACATACTCTTATCAGATGTTATCACTTACAATTTGTAAGCAAAATAAATTTAAAATAATGTTAATCTATATCAACTGTTGAATTTTAATGCGCATATATCAATTGTAATATCAAAAATCTAAAATAACTAAATAAGATATTAAATTTTGTCGAAATTAATGTATTCGATATTCATCTATACAAAACACATAACCTTTAGACTTTTCTTTTTTTGGCATAAAAAAAAATGTTTAGCTTGCCGGTATTTGTTTTGCTTTGCACTTTCCATTGTTTTTCGTTAACTGGCGCCGGGCATAAGAGAAGACGAACAAAAAAATATGTATTTGACGCGCGGTTTTTATTCTCACTGTGAATAAAAGAAAAAAAGATGCGGGATTTTAATCAAATAAAAATATATATACTTTTAAAAGCTGTCCCATATACGAATGATAATATTGTCATAATGGAAATTTTCCGATGGTAAAAGTTGTGCATATATATTTATGTATATATGTACATATATATTGTATTGTATTTATTGTATTTACATAGGTATTTTTCCGCATGTTTGCATATATTCTGACGGCCATACAAATAAGTGAACATATTTACATAAGTATGTACATGAGACGAAACGATTTAATGGAATTGAGAATTTTACTATCTCAATGGTTGTGCTTGATAATTTACACTCAAATATTGATTATTGCTTTCGCAATGAAAAGTCGGCAGCGTAGCAACCTTAATCGCGACTAAAAGGGTATTCGCCCCTGTAGACAGTCCAGGCAAACAAGTGTGCAAACTGCAAAACGCTTGAGTGATGCACTTCACCTTGAGCTGGCGACACTTGTGACACTTGCGTCGGCGATTAATGCGTTAGCACAGCTTGTTGTTGCTATTGCGCCAGTCCACAAATGGGTTGGTTTGGCATTCTCAGAATCTAAATACATATGTATGCATGTATGTATGTGTATGTGCATTACCTACATAGCTTAACTGCACAAATATTTGTTCACGTGTTGTCCGCTTTGGATTTGTCTTTTTTCAATTGCTACTTTCATATGTATAAATACAAGTAATAAGTATTATTGTTAAGCTGACAGATTGTGTAAGTGTAATTAGGTCACTAGCCTGCAATCGATATAATAATTTATTATTATTATAATCAGTGAATACACGTGCTGTAATATTACTATATATATACATACATATATGTGCATGCATTGGGGCATAAACTATTTTGTTTACGATCTTAGAACTGATTTTTAATGTTGTTTTTACTTTTTCAACTGCATATTTTTATATTTGATTATCTGTAGTTTTTCTATTCCCGAAGTACATTTACAAAAGTATATACAAATGTGTACGTATGTATAAAAAATATATATACATTCGACACATTTGATTTCTCTATGCCTTATAGTGAATTTGTTGGCTGCGGAATATTTACGTGACTTAAGCAACAAAAAAACCAGTCAGTTTTAAAAAATCCATAAGCCTTCGTACGTCGATGTTTAATTATGAACGCAATACGCTTGAGTTCCGCACCAAACGCTATTTAAATAAATGAAGTTTATTTATATACGGAAAACTAGTTTATCAGTATATGTTGACATCTTACAGTGCAGGTCTTTCGAGATCAGGCTTAGCTCAAGCTGGTCCAATTAAGTTTTTCTTTAGAAGATTTGCATAAAAATAAAACAAGCTAAAGTTATGTAGTTATGCTCACACACATACTGTTGTTGTTTTTATCAAAAACAACATTCATTATTTTATTAGTTATTTATTTTCATTAAAAACATTTGAAAAAGAATGACATTTTTTTCTTAAGTTTTTAACGCATGCGAGTAACAGGTTTTGAAACCAAGTGGTTCAAACCCGAAATTCAAATTTTTTCCTTTAAATTTTGAACGGAACCTTGAACCGAACCTTTTGCCCAAAAAATCAGCGGAACCTAAACCCGAACCGAAGCAATTTTAGAATCAAAAGAAAATAACATTGGTTCGAATAGTGAACCAAAACACCGACAATTTATTTTCTTTTCATATAGGAAAATAAATAAAGCAAGAGTATTCAATCCGTCTAAGTGAACAATTAACAAGAAATTCCCTGAAAAAAGTACTTACTGTTGACTTTAAATTAAAAAGAAACATGAAAAAAAGCTGAACTATTGACCAATAAGTCAGTTGGCTTGCAAGTAAATAAAAAAAAAAGAACGATTCTCATTTGGTCAAACGGCATTAACGCTCCATCCATAAAGTCAATTAAGCAATCGATCAAGTTAGCATTAGGCGAAGTCGTTGGCGCATGCAAACCACACACGTATATATAAATATATTTATATATATATTGTTTATAAATTTAAAATAGTCTTTTAAGCTAAATGCGTGCGTGTTGAGTCCAAAGGCGTTTGATAACCCGGCAATCAAATGTTTTGCTCCGCAAGGCGAATGAGATCTATGAAAAAAGAACGTTTTGGTTTAGCTTCTTGTGGTGTTGCTTAACTCGGTTAGTGGATGAAAGGCGTTATCATACTGTCATAAACCATTTTATAATTTCGTATACCGCCTGCAAAAGAATGTCAGAAATTAGATTGATCTAATCCGCAAAAAAAAAATCAATTTGTTTATATAAATACATTGTTTTTTAACGTACTGGCGCACGATCATGGTGCGTGATATATATGTATATCTGCTTGACCGTACAGTGCTTTGCAGATAAAATGAAGGCGATGACTCACAAAAAATAAGTAAAAATTGTAGTCGCTGTTGGCTATCTATATAAATTGACATAAATCGTTATCAGAAAATTGAAATGCGGCAGGCCCTTACAGTAAAAACCAATAGTACACATAAGCAATTGATTACAATCACTGATTCTCCGTGAAGTTACGTCAAACACTTGGGTACGTTAAGCAAAATAAAAAATAATTGTACAAATCGCAACAAGGCTAATTATGTTTATGTCGCACACTTTGCTGGTGGCCAACTTTTTATTATGTCAATTGGTTTTATTAAGTGCTAAATCAGCTGATAATTACGATTATGGCATTACCTATAAACACACCTGCTTGAGTGCCTGAGAAATAATAACCTGTGTTCGCATTCAAGTGGTTTTTGAAATATAATCGCAAGCAGCGACTTAAGCAACAAGATAAGTATACAGAAATAGAAATATATAACATGTATATCAAACAATTAATTGGTTAACAATTAATATAACATGTTTCCACGATTATTGTCCTAATTTTCTGTCCTTAACAACTGTTTTAAATTATTATCGCATCCAACAAGGTGAGTGTGCTCGATTAGGAGATACCCACTGATGATTTGATCAAGGCTAATATTTGTTCATATGCACATAAGTAGTTAAATTGACATATACATATATAACGCTTTAGATTTTGACGTATCTTTTGTATTTATTATTCAATTGTTGTTCTGGTAAGAAATTAAAACTAGCATTTGTCGGTCTTAAAGTAACTTAGTTAAATTTTTTTAACAGTTTTTATCAGGTTGGGGTTGAGAATACAAAAATTGTATATTTGTTGCAATTCAATATTTATATACATATTTATATATTATGGTATATAGATATATGTTCCAGTGCACAACAAATACTACCTTCTGATATTTCTCACTCTTCACAAATTTTTGCATTCTTTTTTAGACGTTGGCGTTTTCGCAGTCTACGCCGTAGACACGAGCCGATTCTTTACGTCATTGGCTTCGCACGCGTCTGCCAAGTGATCTTTTTGTTCTTTGGCTGATTGGCACATTGAACCAAACACACAGAGTGCCATCATCAGAAACCGACGAATTGGGCGTAACTGTAGTTCATCATCTGTTCTGTGTTTTGCCAGTGACTATTCAATTTTTAATTGACCATTTTTTAGATTAATAATTTTATTTGTATTTAATTATTCATTCTCACTAATTAACACTGCGTATAAAAATGGAACATTGCTTAATATTGAATATACCATTGCATTACATACACACAGCTAGTTCATATGTATGTGTGTTTTGGCACGTATCAGACAAATATAATTTTGTCTTTTACTGGGCGCACAATTACTGACACAATGTTGCTTTTGACTCTAGCAGATTAAAAGCCAAAATGGCAGTGCATTGTTATTGTTCCTCTCAACTGATTATGAGTCGCCGATAAGCGTACTGTGTTGGTTAGCTGTGTGTGTTGCTTTTGTGGTTGATAAACGACTCAATATACTCTTTCTTAAATGTGTGTTGTATACTAAATATAGGGGTATATACATATACATACATATGAGTGTCTTCAAGTTGAGTCAACCACCCGATCTCAGATCGTTGAATTTCAAGTCTTTGTACTTTTGAAAAGAAGAATATCTAGATACATTAATAACAATATACAATGTATATTTATCTTGTGCTCAAATGCTCATGAATGTCCAAGTTCAATTAAATAAAGTTCATTCACTGCTGAGCCAAAAGCTTTCAACGTAATGCCTATTCACACTGGGGGAATAGCGATTGAATTCAATCGATATGTACTAGTACATACCAATTTAGCCATGTGCGTGTGTGTGTGTGTGTATCTCGTTATGCAGCCAAACATAAAATAGGAAGACTTAAAAAGGCGACAAAAGCTGTTCGACCCATATAGGCAAGGTTCACACTTTGCGGCTTGAGCGTGTATGAGTGCTTATTACTTTCTTGATATAAGGATTCATTAACCGAGTCCTTTCGGGGTAAAACTATTTTTGATCCAAATCAATAGCGGCAAACAAAAAGAAATTATTTTGAAATTCTTGATAGCTCTTATTATTCCAAGAATTAATTAAATTTAACAAAAAAAAATAGTTTTGTCTTTTTTAAGATAAACGAAACTCTAATCTGCACACTCCTAAGATATAAGCAACATCAAACTACTATATAAAATTGGCTCCAATGGGCTGATGATTTTTTTTTAATATAAAAGCACAATTTAATGTAGATATATAGCGTACATTTTCTATATGTCTGTAGGGGTATTTAATCTTTTGCACCGCAAAGATAACTCTTCTTTGTCGAATGCATGTCATGCGCTTCGAACGTGGTTGCTCTTCTCGTCGCAAAGTCTGCGGCCTTTATACATTTTTTTATTTCTCGATTTTATTATGTATGTATCTACATGATTTTTTGCAACAGCCTTAAAGTATTCTAGTATTTTCCGTTTGTTCACCGCATATGAATGAGGAACAGTCGCTTATTTTGCGCCAAAAATATATTTCCAATTTATAAAGAAAAATCGTATAAGATGTTCTTCCGAGGTGTTTAATTGGTTTTCCACGATTGATTATCAAAATTGAAACAAATAATAAAAAGTCGCTCATATTTGTGTATTTTATTTAATTATTATTTTATTTATTTTAACTGAAATTCACTCGTTTCTACCGCAATGCCTTTTGACGATCTTACCAGATATGTTATAAGTAGTTAGTGGATGCATTCGTGAATTTGGCAGTTCCTCAAATAAACCACCGATTACCGTTAATATACCTTTGGCCTGGTGCATCAAATTAAGCAGATGATTTCTTGGATTAACGCGCATGTTATTCATAGCATAAACCCCTCTTTTAAGGGGGCAGCTGAATGTATAGTTGCTTTGTTTCAAAAGGCTCTCCTTGACCGGCTTAAAAAGTGGTACTGCGTTGATAATACCTTGGAAAGCGCATAATTTGGTGGTTACATTGTAAATGATACGCTTCTTTTCTTTGGGACTCTGTTGTACAATTAACAGGCTCGCGACAGGTGACCGAATTTCCTCATTGATAGTAGTAATCGATCCAACGCCATATTGGTTGGAAAATGTCATGTTAACCACGAACCTTGGGCGATCGTCTGTCCAGTTGGTGTAAATAAAATCCACATAGTAACAGCTCTAAATGGCCAAAGACGTAATATATGTTTTTTTTACAGCAATAGGAACTTGGATAGATACCTCTTTGCACTCGATTTCCACATGGATGGATAGTACAAGTAATATCCATATTTTTAGAAACACAAAAGTATCGGTAAAAACATGCATAGCCTTCGGGTCTATTGACTGGCAACTAAATAAGCAATGGCATCATATGAGGCCTATATAAAACCAAAACAATTAACGGACATCATTAAGAGTAAATTAGACATTATTTCTGTTGAAAACAAACCAATTAGACTAAAATAATATATCAAATTTCCGCGCTAGCCGCAAAATTTCAATTAGCTTGTGATGCACCCGCCTCGAATTCGTGTTCCTCAGCACCTGAGATAGGTCGCGATCATTCTTAGTGGGCGTGAATTCATCCGCCAAAATAAATCGGGTCATGAATATAGCATGTGGCACCTGAATGTATGCGATGCGTTTTAACTCAGCACGAAATCTGTCAAAATGATACAAAAGTTAGTGTTTTTTAATATATAAGATAAAATTAAACTTACGCTTCGTAACTATATTCAAAGGTATTCACACCAATCCCATTCAGGCTGTCAATAAAAGCATCATAGTAGAATTTGAGTAAATTTTGATAATTATCCTCTAGTATACTCGTTGATACGCTGGTAAACAAAAATGATATTAGGTCATGTATAACTGAATCAAACTGCGCGGTTTGAAAGTCGATTATTTTTAATTGCGTTGGTTTGCCAGACGGGTCTGTAAAAATTATAATTATATTTATAAATCATTATCTTTACATATTTACTTATATACGCGCACTTACCATACTTGAACATTAGGTTCATTGTCCAGAAATCTGAGTGAATGATGCTATTAAATGGATTATTTTCATTTGGCGGCGCTGCGAGAAAGCTAAAGAATTCATTTGACATTTTCTTCACATGCGCCACCATCGTCTCATCGTTGCCGGTTGCTTCTCTTATATCCTCCAATGTTTCCAATATCATCGTTGCTTTCGACTCGGGTGCCGCCGCATGCCAATCGAATTTGTCAAAGAACGGCCTAATCTTCGTCTTAAAGATACTTGGTCTTTTTAAGCGGAGAGCAATGGGGAGCGCATGGAATTGCGCCATATACTTGAGCGCCAGATGAGTGTGGGCCAAGTCAAAGGGCTGCAATCTTTTTCCGGGCACGTAGCTGCCATTCCGCAAGTCGTCCAACACTAAAACTGCATCGTTGTCTACAATGTTCGTCCTGGGATCTAGGGATATCCGTGAGCCAAAATACTGCGCAAAGCCGTCGAACTGTAGCTGCCGCTGTATGCCAGCTTCATCTTGTAAAGCGGTCAACGCGGGCGCCAATCTCTCGTAAATTGCATTCTCAGCCAAACAGGTTCGTTCCGGCTGTATGAATTGCCAATATTTTTGGTCAGTCGGCGGCACTTTAGCCACAAGGCACTTAGCCAACTTCTTGCCATCCGGACGCAGCACTTGGGCTCGTATGGATATTAAAACACTACCGTAATTATCACCCGGCTGCGTTAAGTTTTCCACTTCGTAGGAATGTAGACTTCCGCCATTAAGTGCCGGCTCAATAACCTGACCCAGCTCTTGGATTACTGGCAGCTTATTCATGTTAATGAGCGCCGTGCGGTGATGTGCGATGCGTATATAGCTAACGAGCAATTGAAGCCAACATACAACGGAGCGTTTGGTCTTACGCACAAACAAAATCGTGTTTGGATTTGCTTGGTTATCGCGCAGATAACGCGTTCATGTGCTAAATTTCTTTAACTGATTGCGCGCGCTCTCCTTCTCTCTTTCTATATTTTTTTCTAAATCTCTCCCCTTTATCTCTCTATACCCTGTATTCATTGCAAATGGGTATAATGGTTTTGGTCAAATGTATGTAAGAGCGAGGCATCTTCGACCCCATATAGTAAAAACTTTTATATATGTATACTTTTATATTTTTTAACAGAACGGATAGCCGTATGAGCGCACGGATCTAGAAAACTTTGAGAGCTAGAGACTAAAAATCTAAATAATTCTGCATTTAATTCTGGAAACTGAACTTTTAGTCGAAGTAGTATATGAGCAAATTGTACCCAAAAATACTATATTTTAAACTACCATAACTTTGCCAAAATTCAACAGATTTTCAAAAGAATTTGGTTTTTGTCAATGGTTTTGATTAAAGATTTATTCTGCATTTAATTCAGAAAACTGAAGTTAATGTAAAATTGTTATCCCATACATTTCCATATAGGCAGTAAGCAAAATTTCAAATCACCATATCTTTGCCAAAACTCACCCGACGTTGAAAAGAAAAATATTTTTGTCAATCGATTTAATTCAGGACTGTTTCTGCATTTAAATATGGAAAATGAATTTTTTGTCGAAGTCCGTGTAAAAATGTTGCCACATAAATTCCCATTGGGCAGTGGGACAAAATTTCAAGGTTGCACAACTTTGCAAAAAATGCAACCAATATTTTTAAGTAATACATGTTTGTCAATGGTTTTTATCTAAGATCAATTCTGCATTTAAATCAGGAAAGCGTATTTTAAGTGCAAGCTCCTGTACAAATTGTATCACATAAATTCCCATTAGGGCATTTGTTAAAATTTCAGACTAACATAACTTTGCCAAAAAATATAAAGATTCAAAACAGATGTTCATGTGTGGTTTTGAGACTTTGAGGCAATTAAAATAAAGTTTATTTACGACTACATACATAGTTGGTAACTAGTCAAATATGTTAAAAGTTTTAGCCAACCTTAAAATGCTACTAATCTTAACCATAATTTTTTCTCCTCCTCTATTTTTAGTTAATACTGTTAAATCAACATCCTTATAGTCGCTGGGAAGCGTATTGTTGTCGGCCAGGACTACCTTCGTCATAAAAAGTGCATGTGGCACCTGGATATACGCCACACGTTGAACTTCATCGAGGAAACTGTAAGTAGACACACTTATCAAATGTAAACAATTTTTATAACAGTGCTAATTTTATTCTTAAGATACTCTCTTTGATTAACAAAAAAACTGTGCAAATTAAAAATTGCATTGTTGTTGTTGGTAACCGTGTTATCAATTTAAGCACTCTACACAAATAAATGTGTGTTGAATGTCTTATCGCCGGTTGCATAACTGTCGAAATTCTATTTTATGACTGAGCACAAACAAAAAAAATTGGCTATAATGCACTTAGTGTGATGAAAGAAATTTAGTTTATATGAAATATATATATTTATATTGTACTTACGCTTTGTAGTTATATCTACTTGTATCCACATTCACTGCACGTAAGGACTGTATGAATGCCTCGTAATATATCCGTAGAAAATTATGATAGTGTTCCTCCAATATTGATGTATCTATAACATACAAGTTATTATATGAATTGTAGGTATTACACTGACATTCTTGGCTTTCTTTGCACTGACCTACACTTGACAGCAAAAAAAAGATTAGGTCGTGAACAACCGACTCGTATTGAGTAATTTGAAAGTCCACGAGCTTAAGCTTGTCGGGAAGACCAACATCATCTAAATTTAAATAAAAACAAATTTCAGGTCTTGCGTCAAGTATATATATAATATAGGCTACTTACCATATTTAACCATCATGTTATTTATCCACAAGTCCATATGAACTAAATAAAAATGGAAATATTTTTAAACATTAATATATCTTTCACTTTAAACTTTAAACGTATAAGCAGACAGAAAAATACGGCAATACGCCCTACCTATGGAAGTCCAAGGTCCATCCTCGACATCTTTAGTTGCTTGAAAGGCATCAAATATATCCAATAATTCCTTTACGCGTCTGACGACGGTTTCATCGCCCTGACAGACATCCTTTACATCGTTTAAAGTTTCATCATTTAAGATATTTTTAGTATCAGGTCCCATATTATCATTCATATTAAATTTTTTAAAATACGGTCGCACTTTTTCATTAAAAACTTTCGGTTTTTTTAGACGCAGGGCAAGGGGCAAGGCATGAAACTCTGCCATGTAGTGCAAAATGAGGACGGTATGTTGCAAATCATACGGCTTATGCCTGTTGCCAGGTAGATAGCCGCGTGCCGTTAGGTTTTCCTGCACTAGAACTGCGTCACGATCAACTTTAGCGGCATCCGTACGGAGTGAGATCCGTGAACCAAAATACCGCGGAAAGCCATCAAAGACTTTGGTCGGGCGTATACCAGATTCGAGCTGTAATTTTTCCAGCTCTGGTGCCAAATACTTGTAGACGGCATTTTCCGTAATGCAAGTACGTTCCGGTTGAAAGATTTGCCAGTACAAGTCGTTGGTAAGTGGCGGCAATTTTGCAATCAATGGCAAATCCTCAACGATATCATTCGGCTGCTTAACTTTCGCACTAATAGCTAGCATAATACTTCCATAATTATCACCGGGCTTAGTCAGATATCGGCTCTCATAATTTTCAAGTGTGGCGCCCTGTAAATGCGGCTCAATGATTTTGTTTAAATCTATAATTTCGGGTACTTCTCCCATTATTAAGGCGTGCTGTGTGGTTACACTAACTGGAAGTGACTGAATGGAATCGAAAAGTAGAGCCCACACTGCTTTTCATGCATCGGTTTAATTCGGTTCGTGTACTCACACACACACACACACACACACACATGTTAATGTAGATAATAACAAGTAATTGTTCAATTGTATGTACATAGTATGTACAATATTTGCATGTGTTGGTTATACTAGACGAAAAAAACAAAAACAACATAAAATAAAAATAAAAACAATAAAAAAATTTACTCAAGTGGTACAGATAACATGAATTGAAGATGTACTATTTTCATTTGCGGCTGTGTTCGTTTTCAACAAACGTTCCCTGACTAAACACTACGTTGATTTGCGTCGTCTCATCATGATTAACTGTAATGTGTATGATTGGTATCAGTTGAATAACTCAATCAACTTCAACAGTGGCTGCAAGAACAACAATCAGTACTATCAATAATTGAATGTCAGCTTTCAAACGTTATATCTTACAGTTACAAGCAAAATGGAGCATTTGTCATTGGCCAATTACAGGCATACATGTAATCAGCTATGTGCTGGTTGCAGGAAAAAGTGCAACGTTTTTTTTTTGCCGGCTATATTTGTGAAATTTTTAAATTTGTGCTGTATTCGTTTTAATTGCAATATACGGTCACACTTTTTTGGTGCGCGGCTTGTCAGGCGCACACGCAGCTATGCATGCATGCTTATCGATATATCGAATGCAAATGAAAACAATTTCATATTCTTTTTGTGTTCGCATGGAAGTACAAATTTTATTTTCATACAAATAATTGAAATGGATCAAATAGTGGCCGCCATTCAACAGGCCGCGCTGCAGCAACAAATTTGCAATGCAGCGAACATGATGGGCGTTCCGTTGCCATTCCCACTTGGCCAGCCAATGAATTACATTGGCGGTGGCTATGGCTATGGGCGAGCAGAGGGAGGGGCGCCAGTTCAGCCGGTAAACGATACAGTGGACCTGGATGATGAAGATGATGAGGACGAGGAGCAGATTCGGACTTTATTCTGCAATAACATTGACGAGCGCGTTACCGAAGAGATACTCTATGAGGTGTTTCTGCAAGCTGGTCCCATAGAAAGCGCACGCATACCGCTGGATAATACCGGACGTCAACGTAATTTTGGATTTATTACATACCAGCACAAAAGTGCGGTGCCCTTTGCACTGGAGCTCTACCAGGGCTTGGAACTGTTTCAAAAAAAGATAACCATCAGACAGCAATGCCCGGAGAAACCAAAATCGTCTGCGATTGGGCAAGGAAGGACACGGAATCCGTTTTCACAAGAGTTTGCCTCCCCGGCACCGCCAATGAGTGAACACGCGGGGCCACGGCATGCTGCACGGCACAGTCTGCACGATGGCAATCAATATGATCGCACCGCCGGCGGCCAAAACAAATACAACAGCGATCAGCGGCGCCGCAGCGATAGTGCCGTCATAGACCGCAACCGGCCGCGACCACATCAACAGCAACAGCACAACAACAGTGGCGGCAATCGAAGGTCTGATCAGCGCTATAATCGCGGCAGAAGACTGTTGTAATTGGTTGCTTCATTATTATTTGCTAAGTAAACGTATTGTATATTAAATTCGTGGTAACATTTATTTAATTAGTCTCGAATACACATAAGCGTAGATACAACTATTTGTGGGTCTATTGCTTATTGAAGCGGTGACCAAATGATGCATTTGCATTGTACATCTACATTGTTTAAAATATATTAATATTTATGTACATAGATTGGTATAAATTTAGAGATTAGCGCGTAATGCTTCTTAATGTTTTTTCCACATTTCGATATGTTCGCTGTGGTATGACCTCCAATAGCAGACGCTGATAGCTGCCATGCTCGGACAGAGCTCGGAATAAGGACTTCGCATAGCTGCGTGTCTCGAGGCTGCCCTCAAGCAACAGATTCGCACCAACCATAAAGAATTTGTCGCGACTTTCTCGACCCATGGCGTAAATGCGATCGCAGCCCAAACGCTCCACCAGTCTAAAGAGCAGCTTTGCGGTCGTCGTTCGAACTATGGCGTTCTGGTGCTGAGCCCCTTTGCTTGTCAGGATGTTGAGCACTTTCGCCGGTTGCACGTAATCCACCATTGATTCCAGTGCACGCGTTGCATCGGCGCGCAGGAAACGATTTGTGTCCGCTGTGCGGTGCAGCAAGGCGCAGACCAGATCATCGCATTCCAGCTCCAAGGACTTGCACTTTAGGGTAAATAGCTCTGTGGCCGCCTGGCAGGCGGCACGGGCAACTTGCGAACGCAAATTGCGAACAGAACGGGTAAGCTGGATGCATGTCATATGCATATGGCTATCCAAGAAATCGGCATGGTAGCGAATCAGACGCACCATACACTTGAGACCTGTCACGTTCACCTCCCAGTTATTTGAGTCCAGCTGATCGAACGTCTTAATTAGAGCCTCTCGTGGCTTTTCAAAGCGTAACATATTTGGCGGAAACAATTCCGTCTGGGACATCTTTATGGCCTGCTTAACGGGCGAAACACGTCGCTGACCGCGCAGAAAATATGAAGTCTTCGACTTTTGTTTCAGTGGAGTGTGTTGAGTCTTAGCAGTCAATCGGGTATTTTCTGCCTGGGAGCTGGCATCGGTTGTACTGCTGCTGATGTCCACTGAACCTTGCTTCGATGCGGGCCGTCGGCCGTAGAGCGAGTCCAGCGAGATGCTACGAGAGTGTATGGTCCTGTCGTCCTGTACTAGATCAGACTTTTTGCTAGATGAGATTCGCGATCCAGCTGCGAGAACTGTTTCGTTGTTGGCTGTTAATTCCGGCGTTTGTCTTAGCGGCGATGATTCTACGGCTGCTGATTTCAGCTCGTGCTGCAGATCCTCGACGACCACAAAGCTATTGCTGCTTTCGATCTCCTCTTCAATGGCCAGTGATTTAATCGATTGCGCACGTGACATTTGTGGTGTCGCGTCCTCCAGCTGTGTCTTGATGCTCTCCGTTTTGCTCTGAAGGCTATTTACGCTTTCGTTGCGCTTCAAGATTGGCTCCTGCATGGGTGATTCCGTCTCTTCCTCTATGTCGTCGACGACAAGCTCTTCGAACTGTTGCTCCAAGCTAAGCGATTCCATGACATCCGCGGCATGCGAGTGATTAACCGGCTGTTTACCCACCACGTTGGAGGCGCTGTTTGATTTAGCCGACGCCGTTGATTTCTGGGAGTAGCTAGTTGATTTGACGGATAGCGGAGAGCCTTCTCCACCGTTGTTGGTGATTTGCAGCTCGGATGGTACGGCGAATGATTCGATACCGGTAGTTGTTGTTGTTGTTGTTGTTGGTGCGTTTACCGGCTCGCCCTTAGCCCTGTGTATAATGAATGAAATTGGTTAATTTAAATTCTATGTAGTTCACCGCCTGCCAATGACGACCATAAAAACTTACAGCTCAATTTGCGAGAACATCTCGTTCACCAAAGTTTTATCAATTGCCTTATCGGGCACGTTTGTGGCACTTTTATCAATTTGCATCGATTTTCTGCGCTTGCGACGACAACTGCAACACGGACACGGACACAGACAGAGATCTGGAGGTATCAACATTTCGTGCGCCGCTATTGCCCTCGCCCATACATATTCCTTAACTGTGCAACATGAAGCGCGTATTTGCCAAAACAGATTTGCGGGTTGGCCGCTGCCGTAAGACCCATTTTGCATTTTACAATGTTGATTCCTCTTTGCTAATCTCACAAAAAGAAGAAAAAAAAAACCGCCCCTCTCTAGTCAGCGAAATACATTTTGCCGATGAACTTGGTTAGAATGTATTAATTGTAGTACACGCCGCAGGACGGTTTTTGACCACTTCAGGCAACAACGCCACTTGACAAACTGTTTGCAACGTTCGTCGAACGTCGGCTTGACCACTTAGCCAGTACCGCCAGTTGGGCCGAAATGCCGAGTCGCCAGTCCTTTATTTCCATTTCAGGAAAATACGACACAACCAAAGTTGCAAATGTAAAACAGGACATTGCGTTTTCCACTGTAACCCAAGCGCACACATACTCACAGACAGCCCTTATCAAGGTGGCAAGGGGCAAGGGGCAAGGGGCAAGGGGGCAAGGGACAAGGGGCAAAGGGCACCCCTCAACGTTAGCCAATACTAACGTTAACTAGCGTCGACGACGAGAAGTTAGCCATTGGTCTGGTGGTATTTTTCAGTTGAACTTTCGGCGCCTTCTTAGTCATGTTCGGGTTTTCTTCGTGTGATTGCCGACGAAGACGGCAAATGTAAAGCAGTCGAAGTTTGGCCAATGCGACATGTGGGTGCGCTAACATTTGAATACTTTGTATGTAATAAGAAGAACATGGCCATATTTTGATGGTTTTTAAAAATATGTGCAACAAGTATTAAACCCATTGGCCACATGATGGGCAGTAAAATGTACCACGTTCGCTTTAAATTTTCTTTTCAAAAATTAGAATAATGCCAAAGCGATTGTCTTCATTTAAATACTAAAATTTCGGTAATTGTTTAAAAACAGAAAATAATTGATTTTCTGAGAAAGGATAGTACACAAGCACCCGCCAATGGATGACACACACTAACTGGAATATTACGCAGAACATAACGGTTGCTCACAAAGGTTGTGGGCCACAGTTACCTGTAGTGGTCATTTGAAGGTTCGTCCACAGGCCATCCTGTGGCTATATATATACCATAAAGGTGCCCCGATGAATGTTTCACCGCGCATTTAAATTATTTAGGTTAAATAACGAAATTGCTGAGCTTTTATGTGGCACCTTTAAGGCGCCAACGTTGTTTGGCGTTGGTTGCCCAATTTTGGGGTCATAAGCACAGGAACTATGCTCGTTGTTATTGCTTTGATTTTTGCTTAAGGAGTGCCGTCAGGTAGTACAAATATATTAACATACGTGGGCATTTTATAAAGCAAAATTAATTTCAGGGTGGGGTCTTGCGACTAAACTCAGTGTTCTATTGAGGTAAGTTTTTGTTGTCCGGCTTCGAGAATTGTCTTTTAAGCTGTGACATATGCTGTTTTGTTAACTTACTTGCATTTGGCCACGTTCGAGCCATCTTTGTTCTGCGCCATTTCGCATTGGTTATTTATATCTGGCTTTTTCGTTTCCTTTAGTTTCGAGTTAACTTTTGGATACAAAAATAGGGTAATATGATTTATTGTCAGATATGTAAACAAAATTATTGTTATTCACCTTGAGATGGACTCAGATTATCTATCCAGTTTTGCTGTACAAGATTGTTTTGCGAGGGTTGCTTCTTAAGTACCTGCTGCCTTTGAGTTTTTAGTGATTCATCGTTCACTTTTTGGTGTTTCGAATCTTCAAAACTATATGGATACGGAGTTCGCTGTATATTGCGCATAAAATTACCAATAACATCTGTGTGCTGCCTCATAACCGGAAATCTTATGAGTAAATGCGTTAGTTAATTACCATTTGTGTTAATTTGGTGTCATTTATTGGGCTTACCTAGAATTTTGTCTAACTAGACGTCTGTTAATGCCCACATTACAGGGTGTCAGCTGTATAAAACTGCCACTTCCACTGCCACTTCCACTACTGCAGGATGTTGTTGTGCTGTCAGTGCTTCTGCCGTCCATTGAAGATTCGGAGCATGCCTTGGCTACCAGACGACGGTCCAAATAGTTTGCTTGAATAATAGTTGAATAAGCTTTATATTTAATATGTGCTAGATATATACCCTAAGAATTCTTACCAGTTGTACCGTAGATTTTTTTTTGTAGAAAGTCCTGTTAGTAAATAAAGGGAAAAGCACGTATTTATGTGAAATAAATATTTTTGTCAGGCGTAACCGACTGCGCAATACTCGTTCACAGTATAATAACAACTTTGAACAGTCGAAGAAAGGTCATAATTATTATTGTTATTTTGGAAAAATACAGATTTAATCGAATTGTCACGCCTCCGCTGGGCGTATCCAAATATTTTTGTATGTATCTAGCTTTAAAACTGAGGAAGATATAGCGATTTTATCAAATGGCCTAACACTTAATTTTTCGTGGGTATACACGAATAAATAATACTAATTTTAAATCTCTATCTTTAGAAAAATTGCGTTTATACGGACGAACGCACAGACGGTCGGACAGCAAGACGGACATTGCACAAACCCAATATACTCTTTTAACTTCGTGAACGAGTATAAAAATACAAAGTTAAAAAAAACAGCTGTGTGCTTGGCTACAGGGTATCTCCGTATTTGGGTTTATGTGAAGTGTTTGTTTACTTACATTTGAGGCCCTAGATATGTCCAAAGCTTCGGGTGGGGAGTGAAATGAATGTCGATGCAAGTTGTCATCCGTGTGATAGCTAAAGGATTAAAAATATAATTTTTGAAAATTTTGTATGCATTTTCAAGAGCTTGAAAATGATTAATTTACCTTTGGCTTATTCCGGCTGCGACTTCCGCTTCTAAGTTTTCCTGAAGCATACGTTTTTTGTGCGCCATATGCAGACGACGTCTTTTTATCGCATTCGGGGAGGCGGAGCCTTCACCTTGCGTAATCCAATCCACATCGGCGCCAAAACGTAAGGTGCTCGTCTGGTCTGCTTTATGAAAGATATACAAAACGGATCCATCTGGTGTAATAATGGGCAACTGAAGGCGGGACAGACGCGCTTTGACAGCCGCGAGGAGATCAGGTCCCGATTCAATACCATCTGCTATTTCAGCAACAATTTGCAATATCTGATCCACTGAAGATATATCTGCGAGCACAGCGAACACCTCCAAAGCCGCCTGACGTACGCGACGCTTTCGATTGAGAGCGGCGTACGTAACTTGTGCCGCCAGGATGTTAATATCAAAGCAGGTGCCGGGAAAGGACATCAACGAGTATATGGACATTTGTAGGGCATGATCACGAAACTGCCAAAAAAAACACATTAAAAATAGGTTGCAAAATTAGAATTCGTTTTTGAAAACTCAACTGACAATGGAAGCTAACCTTGGAGCTCTTGGCATGTAGATAATCGGGCGCCGTTAACTTGGCGACAATTGAGCCAGCGGGCAGGCGCTGCATTAGAGCCTTGCACACCCGGTTCGCTCCCGCGTTGCCCTGACGGCACAGTCCGGACAGTATCTGCAGCGTGCGCTCCTCCAAGTTGTCCAGCGGCAGGCGTGATATCAGATTGACTAAGACTTCGCGCTTCAGCTCGGCTACCTCGAAGTTTCGCTCCGAGGACAGTAAGGTGCGCAGCAGACTATCTAAATAAGGCTGCACCAGCACCAGGTTGGCCGATGAGCTCAAAGCTATTTCCAGTTCGGCTATACCCTGTAAGCGATTACGCCAGTCCTGTGCGCGAGATTAAATAAATAGTTCCGTTTACTAGGGTAAATATTTTTTATGGCCAAGTAGCTGGTGTTGGGTCATTTGTGAGTCATTTCAATAATTGCAGATACGGTCCATTGTTTCAACTAAATACAATTGGAGCAAGCGAACCGACCAACGATAACGTCACTTAAAATAATTTCCTGACTGCCCCATGCTCTACAAAATGTTTTATATTCGCGCCTTTTTTGTTGTTGTTGTTGTTGTTGTTGTATTCTGTACGCGCCATAATTTTTGTTAATGTTTTATTATTTTTGTGCTTGTGCTGACCCAGTTCTTGGCACGCTCTATGCCCCACTCTATCCCACTCCAAGTTAGGCTGCGTCTCCATCAGCCGGGGGGCCCCTATGTATTTCTTGTTATTTTATCGGCCCTTATGCATGCTGCTGCTGAGCTATTGTTATTTTCCAAGCTGCTCGAAATATCGCGTGCATTTAAATGATTGGTCGGCTAGCTCAAATGCTGGCGCAGGACTCATTGGCACTTTGCAGCAGCTACCAATAACAGTACATATGGCATGCAACTGGAACTAAAGTTCTCAAGTTTTTTACGGTGCCACCAGAGGTACTACACATACGTAAATTTATATAATTATTTTAAGTTTAAAGTTTATATTTTAAATTTATTTATATTTTTTCTTATTTTCCTGAACTTATTTAAAAACATACCAGAGCTAAAAGGGTAACAAAAAGCACATTTCATACCAGGAAATGAAAAGCTGTCACATTCATATTTCAGAAACTCATTCAAAAAGTTTTACGAAGTAACGTACTCATACTATAAACCATAAAAAAAAAAACTAAAAAAAACCCAGTCATAAGTTCGACGTAAAAATTTAGGGCTTTTGAATTGTATACGTCTAAAATTAATAGGTCATAGGTACGGGGAGGTGCCGCAAGACTTCTGTCAATGACCAGAATGGTTCTGCCATTGATATGTGTGTGTGTGTGTATGTGGACCCCGCCGTTTTCATTATTAAAGCCACCGGCTTGCCGGTATTATAATGGCAACGTACACGTTGTAGTTGAGGCAATGCGTGTCGTGTACATAATACATTTTGGGTGGCTGCCGTTATGAAGGAAAAAACTGTGAACGCATATGAAACTGTATATATATCCTAGTAACCCAGTTAGCTAACATAACGGCCACCAGTAATAAGAATAGCGTGCGTGAAATTTTATTTTTTTAATTTCAATGGGAAAACAGGGTGGCCCAGTGCAATAGATTTGAAAGGATCTAATTACATGAGGCTGGCGCTAACTGGAAACTCTTGCAAATTTTTCTTAAGTTAACCAAACTTGCAACTTGCAAAACAGTAGTCATATTAAAAAAAAAAAAGGCTTGCGAAAACTGAGAACTTTTGTCAAGTTTTTCTAAAGTTAACCTTAAGCGAAACCCGGCGAATAATCCCAAATTATTGTTCATAAGGCATTGCAGCCATGCAAAACAATATGATACAATTAAAAAAGGTCTTCTACTTACTCCCGAGCGCAGGTCCATTATAGTTTTATAGCTGACAATATACAGGTCCTCCCAGCTGCTTGGCGTAACTGGTTCTTCCGCTGGCGGCACGGAGGCAGCTGTAGACGGATTAACTGACTCCGTTGTGAGGCTATCACTTCGTCGCAAAGAACGCGGCGAAGGATCTGATTCACGCTGAAGATTGTGTAAAACTTCGATTTGCTTGTGCGGCACCCTCGGACTGACGCTGCTGCTGCCAGCCGGACTAATGCTGCAGCTGCGATAAACAGGCGAGTGTGAGATCTCTCGCTTTGGTGATGGATAAGAACTCGTTGTGTTAGGCGTTGACTTCGCCTGCTCCTTTTGATAGTTGTTGTTACTGCGCTGCGGCGACTGTGCACTTCGAGCGCGCGGCAGAGGCTTTGTATTATCACTGGGTATCTCTAGGGTCAAAACTGTCATTTGGTTATTGCTTGTCGGACTTGAAATATTATCTGCGGACTGTTCCTGCAACGGCGAAGCTGATGATTGTGTCTCTTTGGGTGGCAATCTGCTGGCATCGGGCAGCTTTTTCTCCGCGTTGTTCGTAGAGGAAGCTGCATCGCTGTCGGGTGTGCGCATTTTGACCACCTCTCCGCCAAAAGTCACACGTTTCAAGCCGCGAAAGGGCGTGCCCAAAACACTTTCATTCTGCACCATTTCGTCCACTTCTGAATCGCTGATAATTTGCAGTATGCCCGCATCCATTTCTCTTTGAGACTGGACGCCAACAAGGGGGCGACACACCAGCTCCGCGGCATCTATAACGGGACTATCGGTCTCCTCGGTTTCGGTTTCCGCCTCCAGTATACGCATGGTGAGCGTATCATCGTTGATTTGAATTTCCGTTTCCATAATTACCTTACCTTTCTCCGGCATTGAAATTGACTTTTGCTCTTGCGAAATATTGCTGCCACGCCACGAATGCTCACGCGGCAGAGCCCTCCAAGCGCCAGCATTGACACTGGTCATCGGGTCTTCAGTACGATAGGCCTTATTGAATATGCCATAAACTGTGCACAATTGATTGTAAAGCTCTAAGCCATCCACTTCGTCCAAATAGCTTTCAAACTCTTTCAGGCCCAACAGTTCACTGATTTTGGCCAGCACCTTCAGTGTAATCTCCTGCTGTGTTTGCTGCCGTTGCAGGCGCTGCACCAGCCGCTCCACGGTGTGCTTAACAATAAAGTGTCGTTGTGGCGTGTGCAAAATCGATTGCAATAATGGCGGCAGCGACAGCAGGACCCCACAGCTCAGCCGGTCGTCATAGGTTGGCTGCTGATTTAGGCCCGTGTCCAGAATTTGCAGCATAACCATTTCGGGTATGCCCGTCTCCGAGAGATAGACCCGCAGGCAGTCTAGAGCACCTTTGCGCACCGTGGGCGCCTGATGTCCCAGATTGTTGATTAGATCAATTAAAAAATGCATACTATGCTTGTCGGCTTTTGAACGCATTACAACCAGGACGTCCACGAGGACGCGTAGTGCATGTTGCCGCACCTGCCACTCTGGATCCTGTAAGCGTTCGTGAAATTCGGCGAACATGGCGGCCGGGCAAATTGTGTCCGGTAATCGACGCGTACGTAAAACATGCTCCCACAGTGGTGTTAGCTGTACGGCAGACACTGTTAGCTCGCTGCGCCTTTGCATTTTATTACTCGACTGATTGTTATTATTATCCTTGTCATCGGCACTGACATTACTCATGTGATAAGTCACATTCGCACTGTCGTCGCTGTGGCCATTAACGGGCGGCGTTGTATTATCCGAAATAACCTTTCGCTCCAAAAAGCGCTGAAAGAACATAACGAACAGCTCTTCGACGTTCTTTTGCTGCAATTATCTAACTGCTTGTCAAAGCGTCTCGTATAGAATACTTTACTTCACTTGATTTTAATTTATAACTGTCACGCACGCTTGCATCCGGTCGAAAGCTTCCTCTGAATCGCATTCAATTTATTCCAATTTTTTCTCTTTTTTTGTGATTTTTGTTTATTTTCTTTGTTTTGGTCTTTATTCGACTTCTGGTGTTGTCCAGTTGCTAGCAACGACTACAGCCTTTAGCTGTTTGGTATTTCGTTTTAAGCAGCTAAGTTGGTTCGGGAAAATACGCTAGTATTTGTATACTCTAGCTGATGGTATTATAATTTTATCACAAAATGTGTAACGAAGAGTAAGTGACGTATTTAACCCAATAAATTATATAGACTTAATTCTCATTTTATGCGTTAGATACGTTCCACAGAAAACCACACAAAAAAATCTAAAAAAAAAAGACACTATCGTATGCTGTATAATAATAGGAATAATTTTCAAAAAGCGCAAAAAACTATTACATTGTATAATTAGGAATACGTTCCAAAATTTTCAAAAAATCATAAGACCAAAAAATCGCATAGCAAAGTAAAAATGAAAGTAAAGTTATTTCAAAAGGGGAATCCCATTCAAAATACAGAAGCAAAAACAAAAAAACCCATAAAAATCTTATGAAACAAGTCGTATATAAAAAACCACCACAAACAAATTCGAATAAAAAGAAAATGCAGTGTAAATTCTCTTGATAAATATCAACAGCCGAGATATGCAAACTAGTCTTTCAGTTTTTAAACTTTCTTCATAAAACTTTACGTCTTCTCTTTTACATATGTTGGTCGGATCGAACCAAATAGCTTTCATAAGTGTTCTTATCTCAGTTGAAAAATGTGTTTTTGAAAAACTGTTTGTTTTAAAGATATCCCACAAAAACTTGGCTATTGTCACCTTGCCTATACTCTCAACATGTAAACAAAATATCAACAAAATCGAACTTCTATATTATATAGCTTTCTATAGGAGCAATCAAGTAAATATTTGATTATTTGACACACAGTGAATTATAGATAGCGCAGAACTTCTATGTGCTTAGAAGGGTATTTAATTTTCGGCACTCCATAGATAACTGTTCTTTCGCGTTTTGATAGTCTCAGTGCGCAGGTCAAAATTCCCTTCGTGGTATCAAGAAGCAAACTTTCTAAGCGACAATTTAGACTTTTGTTTGGCATTAAAAACTAGCCTTTTAGAATACATTTTAAACTCTTAAAATGCTTTTAGCTATTTAGTTTCAGAAACAAATACGAAAACTATATTTCAGCAAATTGTTTATTCGAAAATTAAAATGTGTAACTAAATCGATATGTATATTAGTAGTGTGTAAGTAAACATGTAAATGTCAGATACTAGCGAGAGTTAGAACAAATTTTACAATGTACTTAAATGGCAATAAATAGTGTAGCTGAAACTATTTTAATATAGCACACATACATACATTTACAAAAGTAATTGGATTATTTTAAACTAATAGATGTGTTAATTACTTAAACTACAAACTGTCTAACAAGCCTGTGTAGGACATTGCTTTACTATTGGCAAATGCATATCAGTCAGTACATTTTCGTTAGATGCCTATTATGGAAATGCACTTAGGATGTTTAACCTTGATACAAGGTGTTAAATCGTTTTAAAGTACAATTTTTATAAATATCAATGCAATAGTTATTGGAAACTTAATTAAAACTCTAAACGATACGGTTTCGTTGTACATTACATATTGAAATGGCGAAGCTAAACACTAGCAGAGGGTAAAAAGCCTTATACTTAATCTAGATACTCGTCCATCGAGTAATTCACACATATTCCTCTGGTGCTTTTTGTACATTGGGCAGACGTAAAGTCGACACTGGCTGGGAGGGCTGTTGTTGTTGTTGTTGCTGCTGTTGCTGCTGCTGCTGCTGCTGTGGGCTTGTTGTATCGGGCAGCTCGGCAATGTCCTTGAAGACGCCCATTAGATTCTCATAGCTGGGTCCCCAGTTGAGCAAATATTCCCATCCCAAAGTGGTCGCAGATGGCGACGCGGCGCCATTTGCTTTGCGGTAAATGCCGCTCAAATGATTCGCCAAGTCGTCGTCGCTGGCGACCAGTGTGCTAAGCGATCCCCGAAACGAGGATTCAAATCCATCATAGGCATGCGGTGGTATTGGCGGTGTCTTGGCCACATTCTGACTCCGGCCGGGCTCCCCGCTGATTGCACGTGCCACCGGACTGCGACTATCGAGTATGCTCTTACTGGTGGAGTACTTTCCATCTCCGCTCAAACTATTGTTATCATACTCGATCTCCGAGCAAGTGAAACTATCGTTACCACTCTCATCCGTGGATGTTGAACTGTGCGCATCGACATCACCGCCCAGCGATAGATGAAGTGCACCGCCGGGCACACGAGGCGTCGGCGCCTCGCTGCTCGATGATAAGTCCAGTGTGGAAACTAAACTGCAAGTTCGGGGCCGAGCATTAAGCCGCTCGATTTCTTCGGCGGTTAGGCCCATAGAGGTCTGGGGTGGTGCTTGCGGTGGTGCCACCGATTTCTGGCGACTGGCACTGGAACTCTGACCGGACAATTGCGACATTACCGGACTGTTGAGGCTCCGTTCGCTGTTGCTGTGTAGCGCGTCCTTGCCAACGCCACCGGAACTGGACGTGGTGGCCAAAAGGGCGCTCTGCAACGGCTTCCCAGAGATATCGTGCAGGGTCAGTATTCGCGGCTGTTGCGAACTCAACTCAGAGCTGGGCGACAGACGCGCCAGTGGTGTAGTTTGATGGGTGCGCGACGCACTCGTCGATGGCGGTGGTTGGCTGCTCTGATTCGGAACGCGTGGCACAAAAGGCGCATTGACCGCATGCCGCGGCGAATGTCGATGCTGCTGCTGGGCTGCACCACTCTGGTGCTTGTGGTGTGTATAGGCGGCGACGGGCGGCGAGGTGGCCTTGTATTTGCGCATGCCACCCGCTTCACGGTAGCCCTTATAATGATAAACGATATCAATATCGGAGGGCGCAATCGAGCTGGCGTTCTCCAAGTCGTAGTGTTCCGGATACTCGGAGCCCAAATCGACGGAGCTGCCATGATCAAGTGGATGCAGTGGATTTGGTGGTGGTATTGACAGATGATGTTCCTCCCTGATTGGTGGACTCTTGCCAACTACCTCACGTTCAATGATGTCCGGACGCTGAGGGCGTTGCTGCGGCTGCGGATGATCGGCCGTGGGGGGTAGCTCACTGCGCTCCTTGAATTTCTTGGTAATCAGCTCCGGTCCGGCCAGGTGATGACCGGGCGGGCGCATGTGATCGCTGTTGCCGACGAGTGGTGCAGCGGTGTCATTGCCATGTATGCTACGTGCCAGAACATGATCTGCTGTTTGGCTTTGTGATACCGCAGCGGGCGGGTGCTTGATTTTAAAGCCGGGCACGCCGCAGCTGAGGCTGCCGATCTTCTCCTGTTTGCCGCGAAACCGATAGATAATGTAGGATCCAAATATCGCCACCACAAGTATGACGAAGAACACAATAACCAGCGTGATGCCAATGCTTAATGGATCGGCCACTTGGGCGGCATCGACGCCAATATCCGTGCCACTGCAACCCAGCGCGACATTTCCATGTTGCCTGACCTCGTGGAAAATGCTGCCCGAACCGTTCAGCGGCTGCAGCTCGTTGTTGATGCTAAAGTTGCTAATGCAGCCCGCAAAGGGCTCCTCGCTTAGCAGCTGGCTTGGGGCACCGCCTACGCTGAGCGTTGAAAGATACGGATCCAGAAAATCGTGCAGCCCGGCAACGTCCAGCTCATCGCCCACCTGCTGGCCATCAATGAGCAGCTGCAGAATACGGTTCCGACTATGCAGGCTAACGTTGTGCCATTTGCCATCATTCAAGGCGGCCGGCTGCGGCACCGTCATGTTGATGGACAGATGCTGCTTGGAGTAGTAAACGAGTTTGCCATCGAGAAGCGACAGTGAAGTGTACATCTGATTGGTGGCAGCGTATAAGATCAGGCCGTGTGCCTTGTGCGTTCGGAACAGGAAACTCAAAAGCTTGGCGGGCTCATAGAAGGATGTTGTTGCTGCACTGCTGTTATTACTGTGATTATAGGTGGAGAGCCGCTTTGTGCGTGTGCCCATGTTTGACCACGCATTGTGGCCGTTATACAGATTGTCCAGCAGCTGCATGCGTCGATATTGCTCAGAGATTTGAAATTCAAGATAACCACCGCTGCCGATTCTGACGGCCTGCAGCGAGTCGGCGCAGTCCGGCGTGAGCAGCTGCCCGCCGCAGCGGCAGACCGAACTTGACCAGCGATCGATGCACTGACCCGCATAGCTGCCGCAGCGTTCCGCGGCGATCGCTGGCTGACAGGCCTGCCTATTGCAGCCGGGCAGAATGCCCTGCTGTTGGATGGGCGAGCTCAAATTTAATGGACGTCCGTTTATGGAGACGCTGTGAACACAGCCAACGAGATCGTCACTGTGTATTTGACCCGGACGCTCGAGTACGGGATCGGCGGATTGTAGACCGCCAATGAGCAGAGGTTGCTTGTTGAAGTTCAGAGTGCTGCAATAAAAATGACAATCAATTAAGGAACTTATTTAGGATATTATATTTTTTAAATATTTGCTTACCCCATGGGCACAACGTCGTCCGCATAGCAGCTGGAATCGCCGGGTATGCATTCAGCGCACACGTCCCCAGATTCCGTACAGGCGGCGACGCTTAGCGACATGACGCGTCCATTCCGCGTGGCAGTTACCTTGTGCCAGCTGCCATCGGCGAGATTTACGCCAGCCACCACTGTGCTAATGGCGGTGCGAGAGCCACCCGATGAGAAATACGCCTGACCCTCGACCAGTTCAATGGCCAAGAAGTCCGAACGTCCGCCGTTCTGTAAACCGTAATTGTAGACCAAAAGTGACGTTGGCTTTGTCGTGGCAAACACAATCGAAATATCATTTGTTGTTGGATCCAACGAGGGAAAGCTCATGAAGGACAGTGGCTCAAAGCCGTAACTGAAGCGTTCACAATGCCGTCCATAGCGACCAGCTGGACAGCTGCATTTATAGCTTGGCTTTAGGCTGACGCACAGGCCACCATATAGACACGGATTGGGACGACACGAATCGGCGATGCTCTCGCACTGGCTGCCCCGGAAGCCGGGTCGGCATAGGCAGAAGTAGGAGGCGCCATCCGGACTACGTTGGCAGCTGCCGCCATTTCGGCACGGCTTATTCCAGCAGACATCGCTGCGCTTCCGTTGGCACTGTTTGCCCTCGCGGTCGGCCGGACACTCGCACTGATAGTCGTTGCCCATGCGTCGGCATTGCGCCTGCCCCTGGCAGGGACTGGGCAGACAGGGATCCTGCCGCCGGGCGCACTGTTCGCCCGCATAGCCCTTGGCACACTGGCACGAATAGTCGTGAATGAAGCGCGGTCCGCTGAGTATCAGCGTGGGACTGTCCACAATGCTAAAATGGTTCGCATCGAGCTGTCGAATTGTGGCACTGCAAACGCCACCGTTGGCACACACGTCCGGAGTGCTGCACGGCTCATAGCCGATGATAATTTCCGTGCGCAGCAGTTCGGTGAGTGCGGAACGCTTCTCGCGCAAACGTTCGACAATATTGAGCGGCTGCTGGTAGGTCAGATTGGGCGAGCGCACCACCAAAAGCGCTTCCAGATCAACGTTTGTTCCGTTATTCGTGTTCACATCGATGAGGCTATAAATCAGAATTTCGTCACTCGAACCAAAGCGGGATTTTAGCAGCTCCAATGTGGGGCGATAATAATGCGTCAGAAACTGCGTGGCCGACATATTCCTAATGAGAAGCGGTAGCGTATTGGCAATTGTGGCATTGCTGTAGATCTGAAAATCAACGGTCACCTTGGAGCTGACATCGCCGTGCTTGCCATCATTGCCCGTTACGTCATAGACATACGACCTAGGCATGGTCAATGGGGTTGTGTACAAGTCGCAGCCGCTCTTAATTGTCAGCTGGCCACTGCCCAGCAAGCGACAGCGATAGTCGCCCACCATATCGACATCATTGGGATGCACATCGGCCAATTTCGTATTTGTGGGCAAGTCACCATTGAATATATTCACAGCCACGTGGACGGTGCGCGCTGAAGATGGATTGTCATTCTGATCCAGCACCTTTATGATCAGCTTATGCTGCGCCTGTTGCTTAGGATTCCCACTATCCTCAACCTCAATGATGGCTTCCAGCATGGGCGTTGCTTCGCGATCGTAGCTAGCCGTAGACCTGACCAAGCCCGTGTATTTGTCGACACTCAGCCAGGATTTGTGCTTGCCACCCACAATCTTATAGCTAAAAGGTCCACCATTTTGGGGCAGATCAGGATCACTTGCTGCCAATGTCATTATGGATGTGCCCGCCGGCTCGTTTTCGGATATATAGCCTAGCAGGCCTTCCGAGCTAAATGTCGGTCCATTGTCGTTGATATCGTCCAGGTCAATGCGCACCGTTGCCGTTCCCGTCTGCGGTGGCAGACCCGTATCAATAGCACCTATAACTAGATTATAGTGCGCTATCTCCTCTCGATCCAACAGGGCAGCGGTGCTTATCTCACCGCTTTCGGCATCGATCTTGAAACTCTGCCTTATGTTGCCATTTATTATCGAGTAGCTAAATTGGTTATTCTGCGGTCGGACGTCCTTGTCAATTGCCTTCACCGTTGTGACAACAGTGCCAACTGGCGCGGACTCCAAAATGGCTGAAGTGTAGTAGCGCTTAACAAATTCTGGCGGATCATTACCGTCCTGAATAGATATAATGATCTGTGCCTCATCCGTATCATTTCCACGTATGCTACCGTAGTTCTTGGCCATTACCATAAGCACAACGCGATTTTGTGTCTCGCGATCCAAATTACGGGTGACGTGCAACAGGCCTGTGTTCGTGTTAATACCAAAGCCCTTGTCATTGCTAGAGCCAACCAATAAGTAATAGATGCGACCATCTTCGCCAATGTCCTTATCGGTCGCCTGCACCGAACCCACCGCTGTGCCCACCGCCGAAGTTTCCGAGACGTCGAAATGGAAAACCGGCTGCAGGAATTGCGGATAGAATTCATTAACCCCCAAAACATGGACGTACAGCAGTGCGTAACTTTCCATTATCGAATCCGGATTCTTTGCTTTAATGTGCAGGGTGTAGCTACGGCGTTCCTCATAGTCGAAACTGGCGGCGGACAATATCGTACCATTGCTGACATTTATGCTGAAGAAGTGATGATCTGTGCCGCTGGCCAGAAACGAATAGTGTATGATGGCATTTTTCGGTGAATCCTTATCGGTGGCATGTGCCTGGAAGACGATTGTGCCCACCGGCTTGTTTTCTTCAATATAGCCATGGTATTCCGATTGATTGAACAGCGGCGGATTATCATTGACATCGGTCAGTATAATCGTGAGCATGGCCATTGCCGATAGCGGCTTATAGCCCAAATCCTCCACAGATATGTTCAAGTGATATTCCTGCATCAAGTCAAAGTCCAATGGCTGACTTATTGTGATGGCGCCTGTGCGTTCATTGACGCTTAAATCGCCTCTTTCGTTGCCGCCTAAAATGGCGTAGTGCAGCATTCCGTTGGGTCCGCTGTCCTTGTCCGTCGCTGAGACTGTCAAAATCGTATAGCCAATGGGCTCGTTTTCCGGCACAAAAACTTGATAGCTGAGTGCGCTGAATTCGGGAGCGTGTCGATTTTCATCGGTAACGATCACAATGACACGTGTCTGATCCGACTGTGGCGGTACGCCACGATCGGTGGCCTTGACATTGAGCTCAAACCGTGAATTTGCGGGCAGATCAACGCGTTTGATCAAACCAATCCAACCGTCATGTTTGCTGATCGTAAAGTAAGCACTTTGATTGGAGCTGATCAGTGAGTAGTCGATTTCCGCATTGACGCCCACGTCGTAATCATCATTAGCGTGTACACGCACAACCCGCTGACCGGCGTGTGCGTGCTCCGGCAAGGGAGAAAGGTATTCGGCCTTCTCAAACTTCGGTGGATTATTATTGGCATCCACAATGTTGACATTGACCAGGCATTCGGTATAGAGCGGCGGCTTTCCATTGTCTGTGGCCAGAATGGTCAGCGCGAACATATTCTCCGGCGAGCTGATGTACTGTGAGTGTTTGTACTGGATTTGTGTCTTGCTGAAAATCTCACCCGTGGCGGGATCGACACTGAATATGGGGGACGGTGACTGCAGCGAGTAGGAAATGACTGAGTTGGGACCCTGCTTGTCGCGATCGGTGGCTATAATCTGGCCCACAAAGGCGACCGCATGCTGTAGTTCCGGGAAATTGAAACTGTAAAAGCTGTGCTCGAACTCCGGCGCATTATCGTTCTGATCCTGTATGGTAATTGTGATTGGCGTCTCCGCTCGCCAGGCTCCATCCGAGGCGACCACCTTAAGTATGTATTCATCCTGTTGCTCACGATCGATTTGGCCAGCAACCGTTATATTGCCACTCTGAGAGTCGATTTTGAACTTTTTACCAGGATTCTCACTGAACGTATACGAGGCGTTTGCATTTTCACCCAAATCCAAATCGGAAGACGTTACACATATAACAAAACTACCGATTTCGGCGTTTTCCGTTACATTCAGCGAATATAGACGTGTAAACTTTGGTGGATTGTCGTTTTTATCTAAAAGATGCAATAAAACACTCGCACTGCCTGTTAGCTGAGGCACACCTTGGTCAACGGCCTCAACAACGAGCGCATAATCGCTCATTTCTTCACGATCGAGGCGCATTGTCGTATATATCTCGCCCGAGTCGACAATTTCAAAAGTGCCATTGTAGTCATTTTTCAATCGATAGCTGACCTCACCATTATCACCGGAATCCTTATCATTCGCCTTGATGGCAACAATAAGTTGCGGTGGTGCTTCCTCTTCCATGATTTCGGCGTTATATATGAGCTGGCTCATAACTGGCGGATTATCGTTGGCATCCGTAACGTTAATGTTCAGTAGCGTAACGGTACGAAGGCTTGGTCTATCCGAGTCGGCAGCTTCGATCCAAATTTCATATTGATGCGCCATCTCATAGTCCAAGCCATCTTTTCCCACGCTCAAAACGCCGCTGTTCGAATCAACGATAGCCGCATTTCCCATATTTCCACCTGCGATTTTGTATCGAATGTTGGCAATAGAGCCCTTTTTTGGCGATGTGGCTGCCAATTTGGCAATCATTTTGCCGCGCTGAACATCCTCCGGTAAATTGAATTGAGTAATGGGCATATACGCGAATACGGGAAAGAGCTCAACCGGACGCAGCTGAACCGTCAGCTCAGCTGTCGAAGTTTGTGGCATGGCTCCTTGATCTGTCGCTTGAATGTTTATATTGTAAATGATGTCAGCGTTCGGTTTGTTCTTTTGTGCCAGCTCCACTTTGGTGCGTATAACGCCCGTCGATGGATGCACTTCAAAGTAGTGTTGATCCTTTCCACTAATATTATAAATAATCATTGCATTCACGCCCTCATCCGCGTCCGAAGCCCGTGCGCCAAAAACAAACTCTCCAGCGCGAATATTGTTTGGGACGACAACATTGAAAGTGTGTGCCTCGAATTTTGGCACATTATCATTGGTATCCCCAACGGTTATCGTTAAGTTCACCGAAGTCGCACGTGGTTCGGTAATGGAGCTGTCCTGGGCCATAAGTGTTAGCCGATAGACGGGTATGCTTTCACGATCTAAGACGACAGCCGTCGAAATTTCACCTGTGTCAGTGTCAATAGTGAAATGGGTCATGTGCTCGCCCAGCAGATTAAAACGTAACTTCGCATTTAGACCGGCATCCTTGTCCGTGGCAACGGGCTGCAGGACCAACGAGCCAATCGGAAGATTTTCCTGAATTGTGGCATGGTAATAGTGAAGTCCGAAAGCGGGTCCGTTATCGTTAATGTCCTGAACTTCCACACGCACAATACCAGTATTGGATAAAGGTGGAGAGCCAGTGTCCATGGCCACCAGCGTTAATATGTACTCGCTCTGCAGCTCCCGATCGAGAGCTTTCAGCAGGACTATTTCGCCCGTTGAAGCATTGATACGAAACAGATCCGCGTTGCCTTCCTTGAGAAAATATCTGACCTGCGAATTTAAAGGTGGAGTGTCGGCATCATAAGCCTTTACAGTCAGCAAATAGCCGTCATTGGGCGGTAAAGTATTCTCCATGACGCGTGTTATGTAAGGCGAGTCGAGGAACGTGGGTCTGTTATCATTGATGTCAATAATACTGATGATCAGCTCGGCGGTATCACTTGAGCTATCCTGTGGAGCACAATCCTCAGCGCGCACTGTCAAAATATATCGTGCTATGCGCTCGTAATTCAAATTTTTCGCCACTCTTACGACACCTGTGTCTTCGCTAATACTAAAATCACGATTTTGGTCACCCGAAACAATTGAATAGCGGACACGGCCGTTGTCGCCCTCGTCCATATCTGTGGCAGAAACTTGAAGTACCATGGCACCTATGCTAGCATTCTCCGCCACAGATGCCGAATATTGCTTCGGATCGAATACGGGAATGTTGTCATTCTCATCCAAAATTTTAATCGTTAGCTGTGATTGTGTTTGAAGTGACGGATCTCCTCGATCTCGCGCTGTTATATTCAACACATAGTTAAATTGATGTTCTCGATCCAAGGCGTCGGCGACGCGTAAAATTCCATCGGTCGGGTTCAAAGTAAATGGCATTGATTTAGACGATCCATTTTCGTCATCCGATCCGCGCGCCTCGTTCAGATAGTAATCGATGTAGCCATTGCGGCCCTCATCGTTGTCAATGGCCTTCACCGTAAATACGACCGTATTGATGGCTACATTCTCCATCACAGACGTCTCGTTTGCGGAAACGAACACGGGCGCCTCGTCATTGACGTCTTTGATAAGAATCGCTACCTGAAAAAGAAATAAGAGAAGTTTCTTAATTTGTGTCACTTTTTATAGGCAATGATATGCTCGATGATCTATTTAAAACAGGTTAAGCCGAAACTTGTTAAAACTAGTTGCTATTTAATTAGGGCTTGACGAAGTACAAATTGAAATGAACTTGGCATAGACCATACTCAGTAAGTTTAAACGTACAACTTACTTAAGCGTTAGCCGGTTTTATAGTAAATTCAATTCTCTTTTTATGCGAATTTTTCTTTAGACATAAAAATTGAAATTTTAGATTTCTTCTCAAAACGAGAAAGATCTTTGTTTGTATTTATTACAAATTTGTTACTCCTCGTTTCTTCAAAAAATTTTGGATATCCATTGCTTAGATTTTTTCGGAGTTAATATTGTCTTTTCTAAGCAATTTTTTTGGTTTTGTGATCTTTTTGAAAATTTTGGAACGTATCCCTAATTATACAATGTAAGCCAAGTCTTTTCTTATGCGATTCTTTGGCTTTATGCGTTTTTTGAAAATTATGAAACATATCCCTGTTTCTACCATATTGTCTATTTTATGCGATTTTTTTTGTTCGTTTTTCTGTGGAACGTATCTACCGCATAAAAAGAGAATTGCGTGTATATGTATGTATCTACAGTGTATGTGTATGTATCTTACCTGCACAGTCGACGATAGCCGCTCTTGTTTTTGATAGGACAATAGCTGATTTTGCTGCTGTGTCTTATAATAACGTCGGGGCGAGCGATATTTTAGTTTCAGCTGTGTTTCCTTCAGCTCACTAAAAATGGCCACTTCATCGGCGCAGTCGCGTGCAGTTACCGTTAGAGTGTAGGCACCACGATGCTCGCGGTCGAGCTGACGCCGTGTGGATATCGTTCCGTTGCTGTTGATCCCAAAATCATTATTCTCATCGCCGGCTGTTATGCTGAACTCAATAAGCCCGTTGTTGCCTGTAAAAAACCGTTTGCTAGTCATCCAACTAGGTTTTATTATTTCGTCTATATCTTACCCGAATCAATGTCTTTGGCTGATACAGTTACAACTTCTACGCCTATGGGCACATTTTCAAATATTTCACTTGAATAGCTCATGGGGTCGAATAATGGCGTATTATCGTTCAGATCGAGCACATTGCAATACACCGTAATTGTAGTTGATAAACTAGGCTGCCCGTTGTCCTGTGCTTGCACAATTAATATATAATGCTGCACCTGTTGCCAGAAAAAGTGTGTTAATATTAAATACAAGATATATAAGTTAAGCCCTAAGTTGACTGTCTTACTTCCTCGTAGTCCAATTTAGCCGTCAGCGTAAGCGTACCCGTTTGAGGATTTAGGCTAAACACGTCGTTGGCCCAATCAGAAACGACTGCATATGAGACCTGCGCATTCTGGGCCAAATCGGCGTCTTTGGCCACAATTTCGCCGACGTGAAAGCCACGTGGTGCATTCTCGGGTATGTCAAAGGAGTAAACAGACTCTTCAAAAACCGGCGGGTTGTCATTCGTGTCATCCACCTAAAGATTAAAAATTAAGTAGCTGTCAATTGCAGTGTGAAAGAAGTTCGTATCGCTTACCTGTATGATCACTTCAGTTTCCGTATACTGAACACCGTCGCTCACACGGATGCGCATGTTGTACCTGTCCTTTGTTTCACGGTCCAATGTGTCTTTTAATTTAAGTTGTCCCGTTGTTGGTTCCAGCATAAACTTGGCATCATGTCCGTCAGTTATGGTAAAAATCATGCTGCTCATAATATCGGGATCGGGATCAGTCGCGCGTATTGTCGCAATGATGTGGCCGATCTCCAGATCTTCGCTAACTGTATAAATTAATGGTGTATCGAGCACCTTCGGCGGACTATCATTTTTATCCAAAACAGTTACTTTAACCTGAGAAAAAGATGAAATTTAATCTTTTTATTTAAAATATAAAAACAATACTTGTTAAAAAGATTCGTGTATTAAACGTGAAAAGCTTATATAAAGTTATTAGTTAATATTGTTATGCATCGCACTTTTTATACCCTGAACCCATTGAAAATGGTTAAAAAGGGTATAATGATTTTGTGCAAATGTATGTAACAGACAGAAGGAAGCATCTCCAACCCCAAGCGATCTCGTAAACTACAAAAGCTAGAGATCTAAACGACTTTTCGACTGTGGATTCTCCTAAGCCATACTCAGACAAGTCTATAATTTATTTTCTTTCAATATCTTGCTCCGTTTTATTATTATCGATAAATATCGATTTTAAGACTTGGTTTTCTTAGCATATATCAAAGATTATAAGAACTAGAGCCAGCAAAATAAGTTTAAAGTAGACGTAGATCAGACATATTTCAAGTTTTGGATACTTCGCCCCACTCGAACCAAATATTTAGAAAACAAAAGTCAAGTACTACAAACTACATAGATTTGGAGTCCTGAATATTTTATTCAAGAAGTTATTCAAGAAATAATTTTCCATAGTGGGGGCCAAGCGCAGCGGCTGAGAGTAAAGTGCGCAGCAAGCGGCCTATGTATGTGTGATTTTATGTATGCAAATTGTTCAGGGTATTTCCTAGTCGAACACACCCAACTAGAGCCATCTTATTCGCCCAATGCAAAATCCCAACGTCAGCACTCTACATGCAGTAAATAAATATTTGAAATAAACGTACATCCCGAAAAACATGGCAATCGTTTTAAATCAAAGAAACAATAAAATTGATTGAAATACTCTTAGCACGCACATATGTGTATGTATATATAAAGATGTATGTGTATATGTATGTGTATAGGTATATGTGTGTGCATGTTTATACAGCTCTGTGTCCAAGAAACTGCGCAGAACTGGAACTACTCGTATACACATTTGCATGCGTACATTGCTTGCATTCCTACGCATGTAGCCTGTCTGCAGCGGGGATCCGACGGATCCGCTGAGCAACACCGATGGTCGCCCGCCAGCAGCGAGGTAAGCGGCGCGCGGGGCGTGTGTGGAGAGAGGGCTTAAGTGCCAAAGAAGTTGGCTGAAGGGCCGGTGTTGAACGTCGTTCAGCAGCACCAAAAGATGTTTACTGTTGTGAATTCTTTTATTTTTTATTTGCTGTCTGAAAACAGGTCGAAGATTTTGCAAGTCGTTAGCAAGCAGACTGCGGCATGCGCTGCGGACGGCACAAATGAGAAATAGGGCCTAGACTGATTATGATATCGAAACAGCTCGTTGGCAGCAGCGTAGGGTATTGTTCAAATTTAAAAGGCAACTGCCAATGAAACAATTTATGTATTATAATTTTAGCCCTGCGGCCTATTTATACAGTTTTTTTTTTTTTTTTGTTCCGAAGCATTTTGGCTCGGAGTACAGGTACAGGTAAGACTGGCTTTAAGTTTTTTTTCTTTTTCTTTCGCCAGAGCAACAGAAAAACGGCTGGCGATTTGCATTTCAAGCCATTCGCTAAAACTCTCTGATTTTCGTATAATCAACTTTTCATATCTGCAGTAGACATTAAAAGCGCATTAGTGCGGTCTCAACTGGCACTGATAAGCCCTTAAAACAGGCCAACAACAAAGTAGGTTCACCTGGGACACTACATATATATATATATATAAAGGCAGCGACAGCATCCAGCGCGTGGAATGTTGACTTACCTTTGTACGTGCTGTCCGTGGCTTGCCGCCCAGTGCGATGGCATGGACTTCTATCTCGTAGGTGGGGGGGCCGGCCTCACGGTCCAATTCAACCGCCGTCGATAATATGCCCAATTTTGCATCGATGTCAAACAGACGATCAACTTGTAAACGCGTCTCACTTCCGCTCGCATGGCCGAATATGGACGATGTGGACGCAGTAACATTTGTCACAAAATACTCAATCTCAGCGCCCTCAAGCTGGGCGCTTACCGTTAATATACTCGTCCCGATCGGCTCGTTCTCGTAAACGGAGCCAAATAGAGCATTGTGCTGCTCAAAGACGGGCTTATCGCCATCGCTATCATTGCTGCTGCCCAGCGTGATAATTGTTATATAAGTTTCGGTGCTCTTGCGCTCACCACTCGCCTCGTCCGTTGCCCTCAGGGTCAGTTGGTAGCGCACGTGGGGCTTACCTTGCGCCTGAGTGGGTTGGCCAAGTGTGATTATGCCCGTATTGCGTTGCAGATGAAAGAGTTCCTGTTGGCCGCCAACAAACTCGTATGTGACCAGGCCGTTGCTCGAGGAGTCCGCATCGCGGGCCAACACTTGCATCACATGGCTGCCAATGCTGCCCGGCGGAATTGAGCCGTTCACCAATATTGGCAAAATGGCCGCGTTCATTGAGACAAAAATTGGCGCATTATCGTTGATATCTTCGACAATGACCGTGACCAGTTTCTCGGTGGACAGCTGACGTTCCGCGGGCTGTGCCTGATCTCTGGCAACCACAGTTAGCCGAAAATTATCGATGGACTCGCGATCAATTTCGCGTAGCGTATAGATAACGCCTGTTTGTGTGTTGATGCCAAAATGTCGCCCACCGGCCATTTCCGGTTCCTGTTTGCTGATCACGTACGTCACCTTACCATTCAGACCGGAGTCGGGATCATCAGCTGTGACAGTGACAATCGGAGTCTTAAGTGCGATGCCTTCTTTAATCTGTCGCACAATTGCCGTGCTGGGAAAAATTGGCGGATTGTCGTTGTCATCCACGACGAAGACGTTGTACAGAACCGTGGTGGACAGCGGCGGCGTGCCGCAGTCTGACGCGGTTATGTTGAGCGTATAGCTGGTAATATCCTCATAGTCCAGAGACTTGTGCAGGTAAAGACTGCCGCTAACGCTGTCTATGTGAAATGTATCTCTGCGATTGCCCGCCGTTATGCTGAAGACCACCTGGCTATTGACGCCCTGATCCGCATCGCTGGCACGAAATCGCATTAGTTCGGTTCCACTCGGACTCGTCTCCAAGACGGAAATTTCGCTGCTTGATTGCGTGAATTCCGGCGCATTATCATTGTCGTCCAGCACCGTAATCGTGATATTTGCGCTCGAACTAAGCGGATTTTTGAGCGCCGCATCTCGCGCAACGACAGTAAGATGATGAATCTCCTGAGACTCCCGGTCCAAGCGATGCGATAGGGTCAGCAGACCCGTAGCGCTGTCCAGGTTAAAAAGTTTCGCCTCATTGCCCGCGACCAATGTATAATATACATCTCCATTGAGGCCTTCATCGGCATCCTGGGTGAAGACGTGCATAATGTGTGTGCCTTCGGGTGCTTCCTCGGAGATCGTGACTTGGTAGGGTGCACGCAAGAACTCCGGCGCATTGTCGTTAACATCGGTGATAATTACCTTAACTTTGACCTTGTCGTGCAGTGGGGGAGTGCCATTATCTGTCACAATTGCCTCCAGCAGCAGATAGTTGATGCCACCGCTGATGACATTTCGCTCTTCGTCGCTTAGACTGCCACCAGAATCTGTGCCCCGTGCACTCTGCACCAGGGCCTCCCGATCAAAGGGTCGCAGCGTCTTGATGAAGCCATTGTGCGTATCAATCTTAAAGTCCACTGACTGCGCCGGAACACTAAAGCTTAACTCTGCATTTCGGCCAATATCTCGATCGACCGCAGTCAACTTGCCCACAAAGGTATCCGCCGGCGCGTTCTCCGGTATGGTAAACGTAAAGGTGCTGTTTGTAAATTGAGGAGCATTATCGTTTTCATCGATGACATGAATGACCACGGGCACAATTGAGGAACGGGATGGTGTGCCCGCATCGCTGCAGGAAATTGTGAGCGCATAATAGTCGCGTTCCTCGCGATCGAGGGGAGCGCGCACGAACAGATAGCCATCGGGAAAGACGCCGAAGGTACGGTCGGTATTGCCATCGATAATCTCATACGATATGCGTCCATTGTCGCCCAGATCACTGTCCGAGGCGGCTAGCGCAAAGAAACGTGTGTTCACCTTGGTGGTTTCCAACAGTGAAGTTTCATAGGATGTGTGATCAAATACCGGCGTGTGATCATTGACGTCGGCAATATGCACGGGCAGACTGAGACGGCTACTAAGCGTTGGTGTACCCCCATCCGTGGCCATGATCTCCACATACAAAACGGTGCCAGGATCGGCGCGGACGGGCTTCTGCAGGTAGACCACACCCGTGGCAGCATTAATGCGGAACTGTTGATCGGGGTTGTACGTGAAATTGTAGCTGATGCGACTGTTTACGCCGGCGTCCCGATCACGCGCCCGCGACAAATAGATCTCCTGACCCACAGCTGTGTTTTCCGGCAACCAAATGGAAGCCTCCATGTCCCGATCCTGGGCAAAGCTGGGCGCATTATCGTTCAGATCAAGAATTGTGATGTGCACGCTGCACTTGCCGTAGAAGAACCCGGACATGGAACTGGAGCCGTTCACGCTGCGCGCCATGACGACCAGCTGATAATGCGCCTGCGCTTCACGATCAATACGGCGTGCCGTGGTAATCCGCCCACTGCGCTGATCAATTGCAAAATTTCCGCCTCTGTCGCCAAAAATGATGAAATACTCGATGGCTGCAGTTCCGACAATCGGCAGCTGCTTCAGCTGCACTCGGCCAACTTCGCGACCCAGCTTGGCCATCTTCTGATCGGGATCCTCGACAATTTGAAATTCATATGCATTATGAGCGCCAAAATCGAGCGCCTCCGATTTCGATTCCAGCAAAATTTCGACAATGGCATCCTGAACACTACGCCGTTCACCAGAGTCGCGGGCCGAGATGCGCAGCTTGTAATAGGCCAGTTTCATTTGTTTTGGGCTAAGATCAACGCGCGACATAAATGCGACAGCGCCGGTGCGGGAGTCAACGTGGAAAACGTTCTCGCCACCAGATTCGAGGCTGTATGTTATTAAGGCATTATCGCCATCATCGCGATCAGTGGCCGTGACATTGAGCAGAGTTCGCATACCGTTTGCCCCGACATCAGAATCGCGCTCCTTTAGCGTGTAGATATAATGCTTTGGATAGAACTCTGGATGGTTATCGTTAACATCGGCGACGTTGAGGTAAACGGTGGCTGTTGCTGATTGTGGTGCCGGTGCGCCTTGATCGCGGGCGATGACAAAAATTTCATAATTCGCCATTGTCTCACGATCGAGCGCTTTGCGCGTCATTAATTGGCCCGTTATGGAGTCAATAGCAAATTGTTGTGGATACAGCCGCTCGACACTGGCTGCCAACGAAAATGTCACCGATCCGTTCGTGCCTTGATCATTGTCCGTCGCCGACAGCAGGGCGACTAGTGTCGGCGGAGCAACGTCCTCGCTCAGGCTAACGTTAAGCTCCTGTTGCCCGAAATGCGGTGCCTCATCGTTTTCGTCCAGAATGGTGACCTTTAGCTGGGTGTACGCGAACTTGGGATTGGGACCGCCGTCACGGGCGGATATGCTCAGCTCCACACTGGCTTGGACCTCACGATCCAATGGACCCGTCGTCACTATCAGGCCCGTCGCCGTATCAATGCTAAACCATTTGAGCTCGTTGCCCGACAATATTTCATAGTACACCTGCGCATTGACACCTGTATCCTCATCGGTGGCGGCGATCGAGGCGACGAACGTGCCCGTCGGCGCCAATTCACTGAGCACAGCCGAATATTCGGACTTTTCGAACACGGGCTCATGATCGTTGACGTCGTTCACATCGATAATGAGATGTGCTATCGCCTTTCGCTCCGGCGTACCCTTGTCTATAGCGACCACAGTCAAATTGTATTTGCTAATTTCCTCACGATCAAGCACCCCATTAACGCGGACAATGTGAAATAGGGGCGTTTTCTCCAAGCGAAAATGCTGCAGCTCGTTGCCCGAGACAATCCGAGTGGTCGTCTCTCCGTTTAGACCATCGTCCGAGTCAATTACTGAAACGGCAGCAACGACCGTTCCGTTGCTGGCGTTTTCATCGACGGTGGCCACGCTGCCTGTCGGTGGAAAGTACTGAAAGCGTATAATGGGATCATGATCATTTGTGTCCAGCAAATTCACGGTAACATAAGTGCGGCCATCTTGACGCGGAGATCCATGATCGCGAGCGAAAACCGTAAAGACGCAACTCTTTTGGGCATGACCCTTACCGAGGGGCTCACGAGTCTGTTGACTTGTTTGTTGCGGACAATTTAAGCGCTCCGTTGTCGAAATCACACCCGTTTCCGGATCAACAGTGAACTGATGCTCCGTTTCGGCCAGGTAGTAGGTCAACTTGCTGTTATCACCCAAGTCGTTATCGGAGGCCATAACCTGCAGCACCGGCGATCCGGGCATAACGGTTTCATTTAACGTTACACTGTAATCGCTGTGATCGAAAATCGGCGGATTATCATTAACATCCAATATTGTAACGTTCACCTGGAGAAAACCTAGCCGAGGCGGCGAGCCACCATCGCTTGCTGATATATTTAATTGGTAGCTGCCACGTGATTCGCGATCTAAATTTCCCGTCGTCTCCAAATGCAAATAGGACGTATCTCCGCTGGGATTTGTGGTCGTTACCAAACGAAATTTATTATCGACATTACCAGCGACGATCTCATAATGATCGGTCACGCCATTATCGCCGATATCGGCATCTGTTGCCGCATCGAGCAGCAGACGAGTTCCGGACACGGCGCTCTCTGAAAAGGATACCGCTATGCTTGCCTCCGGAAATTCAGGCGCATTATCGTTGATATCGAGCACTTTAATGCGCACCTCGATTGGATACGTGGGCTGCGATGAGAGCACCACGAGATCGTAATGACTGCGCATACCCTCGCGATCGAGCACAGCGTTTGTCTTAATTTCACCGGTTATCTGGTCCAGTGTAAACTCTCGCGGCGGCTCATTGAAGCGGTAGGTGAATTTCGGCTTTGTTGGTATAAAACCAACGAGTGTGCCGCGCGCCTGACCCTCGAGAACTTCAAAATCGGCGCTGGTATCGACGGCGCGCGATTGCATTTCACCCGCTGGCGAAGAGCTGCGGCGTCTTGGGAACGCAGCATATTGTTCGTATGTGGTTGCGTAGCTGCGTCCACGAGGCGCCGCCAATTGTTGCGTGGACCCAACCTCTAACGCTTGGAATAACACAAACGTGGCTAGGACGATCAGGTGCAAAAGATTCCCCCTTCTTTCTCGGTGGGTCGAGAGAAGTGAGAGCATCTTCTCTATGAACCTAAAAGGGCTTGGTGGTATTTGCAGATTTTCATTCATTTACTTGTTTGATCACTAATTATTGTTTTCATAAGCAACGTGCTCGTTTTCACTGGTTGGCTATTTGCGTTTATCTCGCAACACGTCATTTTCCAATTAGTTTTGGATTTTCAGTCACCTGGAAAAAAAGAAAAAAATTAAAATGGGCAAACTTTTCAATAACATTTAAAACAATTAAAAATGTAAGGCATTTTTAATTTAACATATTTTGTATCAGCATATCTGTCTGAAGATTCAGAGTATATGTGGCTAGAGTCTTTTTATAATACACTCAATTCTCTTTTTATGCGAATTTTTAAATAATCCGTTTTTTTTCCATTTGATTTTTATGCGTATTTTTGTTTTTTTATAAGATTTCGAATTTATGGAATTTTTTGCTTCTGTATTTTGTATGGGATTCCCCTTTCTAAATATTTGTTCTATTCAGAATAAGCAATTCAAAAGCGCTACTTAGGTATGCTCAATATTTTTGTAAGAATAAAAAAACATTGGAACGTTGCATAAAGACAAGTGTTTGGTTCATTAAGAAGATAATTTGTTCAGTTTTAAAATGAAAATTTTGATTTTTTACGATGGAAAATAGAAGCAGGAACGAAAAGTTGAGTTGATGGCGATTTTTTTGTCTTAAGAGCTTTTTGAAAATTATGGAAATCATCCCCATTGTTACAATATATAATATTTTTACAATATACGTATTGTCCTTTTTTATGCGATTTTTTTAACGGTATTCTGTGGAACGTATCTATCACATTAAAAGAGAATTGAGTGTACATTGATATCAAAAATATTCTAAAGTTATTCTAATGCTATTTTGGGTATGTTCGCTGAAAATTGAATAACGATCGGATAGTTTATATTTACAGTCTTTCAATAGTCATTTAATAAACTCTCTTCAGTTTTCTATGAGTGCTAATGGTAATGTTAATATATAACGTCTTCGCTCGACTGGAGCACTCTTAATTGTTTTAACATGCTCGTGGTAACGCTTTCAGTTAAAAAAGTTTCGTGTCTGGCCGACCAGCGAGCATATCAACACTTTCATACTTCGTCGAGCATAAAAACACACTACTTATGATGGAGTGAAGAATGTGTGCGAAAGGCATGAAAATAAAATATTTCGATCTGTATTTACATATTTACTTAAACACATAAACTTGAGAGCTGCAGAGAAAGAATATCTGACAAATAAGTTTATTCAAAAAATGAATTTTAGCATAGAGCAAAACAAAAAGCAAGAGTTTTTTGAATATTACTCTTTTTACAAGATTTAAAATATGCGTAAATTTTTTTTAGAGCATCAGATTTTTCTGAAAGCTGTTTGCTTGATCGATTTTTTGATAAGTTCGTAAAATCTTATGAAATTTAGTCACTGCCGATTAAACAAGCGAAATTCCGAATTAAAGTAAAACGATAACATCGCTGTGAATGCCTTGAGTGCCAACGTTAGACCAAATACCTGACGTGTAGACAATCTCCATTAAAGTTCAGACAACACAAAAATAACATTGATCAAATACATGTGTCTATATGCATGCATGCACTAAATTGAACTACACTTTAAAAGCATGATGTCAAAACACACAAACCCTATACAGTTTAAGGCAATAATATAAAATCAAATTCCAGACAGTTTGTTGTTTTCTGCAACTGTCCCAAAGTCTCCGCCAGCATCCAAGCCAAAAAGAACAAAGGTGGAAAGGAGAATGGATCTAAACTTCTAGCGACACCTTCAGCCACAGTCTGACTACGTTTTTTTTATGCGGGATGAGCTATGCTACCAGCACAAAATGGTGGTATTTATTTCAACGTTTGTTTGAACAAAAACAGAAATGCAGCTATGGAATCCGTCGTAAATTTGTTACCTCTGATTTGTTGGTCTAAAGCTTTTGAAGCCGAACCCGTTCATTAATCTTTAAAATCGACCCATTATAATGGTATTGTTAGTCTTTGTTTCTGTCTCGTTCTTTGTTGTTTCTCTTTTTTCTTTCCTCACTTTTTACACTATCGAAGATACTAACAAACATACAAATGTTCGTACATATATATATAAGGTTATAAATTAATATACGAACAAAAACAGTTCGTCTGCATATTTTTGAATTTGTCTTGAATTTCATTAGCATGAGTAATATGATTTATGTCTGTTTTCTTTTCAATTATCAAGTTAAATACTAAAGAAAATTATAGGAATGTATTTAAGTAAACTTGAATATTAATTCTCACAGTATGTGTAAATAAAAGCGAAAAATATTTTTTCAAAGCATATAAAAAAGTTTTACTTTTGTAAAATTAATATATATTTTTTAAAATAATGTAAAAGAAATTATTTTTAAAAAGAATTAATCTTAGACAAGCCTTGACTAAAATGATATCATTCATATATGTATATCTACATTAATTACGATAAAAAAGATATCTTCCTGTCTGGTGATATATATTGGAACATAGATCGTTTGCGGGTTATTTTTAAGAGCTCATAAATACCATATCTGTACAAGATTCAACTTTACATTTGCAATGCAAATTATAACAAAAGACCAAAGAAAAGATAGAACTTGCCGGGCCGCGGGCCATATGGCCAAGTTAAGAATTCATAAGGAATAATAATCATAGTAACAATAGCCAACTGGAATCAATGCACGTCGCTATGAGGCGCCTACAAGTTTGGGATACACACACACAAACACACACATACACACACACACACACACAGGAATATTAATGTATGATCTTTATTTTTATGACTTTTTTCTTTATTTGAGCTTTTCACTTTATTACTTCGGCTAGCTAGCAAACTCTGCTGAAAGAAAACGTGTTTTTCATATTTCCATATTCATTTACATTTCGCTTTTGAGCAGTGCGCGCGTTGATACCTGCCATATTTGATTTCTTTCTTGGTTACAACAACAGACTCACAAAAGAAAAAAAACAGATTACTTATTTATAAGAAAGGTATTTATTTTTTCTGTGCTCATTTTTGTATACAATTTTGAAAAACTCTAGCAACACAATTTAAGCTATTACGTGACAGCTACAAATGCTTGGCGTTCCAAGCTCAAGTCAACTCACTGTCCCAGCCTCCCCGACAACAAAAGACGTCAACCTTAACAACATTAACAACAACAACAACAACAACCACTGCCTACGTTACCGTTGATTTATAAAAAATTTAACAATTAATCTTGTTTGAGTTTGTTGCGTCGAATTCAAGTTCGGTTTTGCTGTCTGTTGCCTTTTGCCTTATTTCTTAGTTTGCTTTCTACCACACAGTTTATGCTTATGTACAACATTTTCTAGATTGGCTTTAAAAGCGACTCTTCGCTATTCAATGAAAGTTGTAAAATGCAAATCTAATATCTATCATTTCTATGTCTATCAAATGCTTAAACAAAGATATTGAAATTATTAAATTCTAAGACAAATTAGCAATTAAAACAAAATTATGTTGGAAAGAAAATACTCAATTTTGAATACTTTTGTTAGATAAAAATCTTAAAAAATTGTTTTTTTCTTGCTAGTAAAAACACTTTATTGTCATACTATATCGGAATTTCTTTTTTTTTTGCATACGCCTATAGCTATATAAGTACTAAACTTGTTAGCTTTTATATATTGATACATTTCACTATCAATATGAATAGTTTGAAATACCTACCATATTTGTTCACATTTTAGAATGAGTTTTGTGATAATCTTGCTGGTGTTGGTTGAGCTGGTATACATATATTATAAATACGACACGCGCACACACGTAAACACAAATGCAACATTGTCAGTGGCCACAGACGCAGCATGTTTTTTTTTTTCAGCAAAACGTGTTTTGCTTCATTTCTGCTCTTGTATTTGCTGCAGTGCGGGCTGCAACGTTGTTGGAATTTTTTCACTTATAAAAAATACAACGACAACAGACACACACACTAGAACACTCACACACACACACACAACACATCCACAGCTCAGAGAGCGAGATGCTATACGCAGTGGTGGCCACGCTTAATTTTACCAACTGCGATGGATCAGATTTATATATTATTTATATGTATGTGCATACGTATCTATCTACACATATCTCAATAAAAGGCACTGAATTAAATATGTTGCACACACACAGATACACACATTAACACCAGGGCATGAGTATGGGTAACTGTATTTATGTGATCGAACGAAACCTGAGCATCCGTCGCACCTTCACTTTTGTCAAGCGTTTTACGCGCACACGTCCCCAACTAAACTCAGCCAACTGCCACTCGCTCTGTGGTCGTAACGTAACTGACTGGCGACCATAGCGCGAAGAACTTGCAGCGCAGCGCAGCACAGAAATTATGAACACAGCCAGGCAGCCAGGCTGCGAAAAGTGGCTTGACAGGTTTTTGGGCCGAGAGCTGACAGACCGCAAAAGGAGAACTCAAAATGAGAGAACGGCTCTCGCGCTCGTCATAAACGTACCAAATGCGGTAGCTTGTTTTTTTTTTTTGTATTTTTTTTAATGTTGTTGCGCTGCCTGCACGCCCCTGGCCGAGTCTTTTACCTGTTGCGTTGCATGCGCATGCGCATGCGCAGCAGCTTAGACGTAGCAATGCTGGCTGCACTGCCACCGTCGCATTGCCGTCGCCCGCAACATATTTTTCACTTGTTGCAGTTTCGTTTTTCATTTTCTTGTACTAAAAACGTTGCTCCAGCTACAGCTCTCTTCGGCTTACTCGGCTCGGCTTTTCTCCGTCACCGTCTTCCTGCGGGCAGTCGTATATGGGTGAGTGTGTGTGGCTTTTTCTCTATGAGACCAAAAATTTGACTTGGCGACTCAGTTGATACGTTGGCTCCCAGCCCGCATTTGTGTGTGTGCTAGCCAACCCAACAAGATTCAATAGCCACCGGCGACTCATACACACTAAGATCGAAAAAATAAATTAAAAAAATTTGTTTTTACTTGGCTGCTGCTCTCATGCCCACTCCACTTGCCGCTGTATGTGGCTACACACTCGGTGGCTGGCGTGACTCAGTGTCTCCCGACTCTCGCGCCTGGAGAAACAAGAAATTGTTTTGCTTCGTCGTAGCTCTAGTTCTGTGCCTGTTTCGTGTTGTTGTCGCGCTCTCTCCAACGGCGACTCTCTGCCAGTTTGTTTGTCTCTTATTGGATATTTTTGTTTAGTTAACCACTTCTTCAGCTTCCTTGGATTTGTGCAGTCTTCGGCGTTCGGCAGCGCCGCAAAATTTTTGTTTGGCATAGAAACTGGTTTCAAATTAAAATTATCGTTGGTCATTTTTCTTATGGTTAGTTGTCGTTTACTTTACCGCTGTTGTAGTAGATGCCTCTTTTCTTTTCTTTTTTGTTTTTTTTTCTACCCATTTTTTTTGGTGTTTCGACCTGCGTACACTTCCCTTCAGCATTGGGAATGCCTGATGGGCACAACACTCAATAGCTTTGTATGTGGCAGGCTGGGTTAGCATAGAATTAGTGCGTCTGCAAGTAATCCGAGCTCCGCCTATTCACACAAATACATAAACAGATTACTTTTAAGGCATAGCTTTACCTGAAACACACACAAAAGTACTTGAGATAGATTTATATAAGTTCAAGTTTGTTGCCTAAGTCTTTTGTTTTTTATTTTTATTTTTTTTATTTGTAGTCAACAACGTGCGATACTCAGCGCTGTTGCTTAGCCATCCTGGCAGCCTAGGCAGCCAGAAACCGAGCACCCAGTGACTGACTCGTAAAACTGTCACTTAGCCAAAAAGCGCATAGCCAGAGTTTTGCCCGATTTTTATTTGTTTATGAACTGTGCAGCCAGGCGGCCAGCATGTAGTCCGGTCTGGTCGCATTCTTATCTTTGAGAAATATTACAATAACACGCAAAGTCCAGGCCAGCTAGCGTTGTAATGTGATGCTGTTGCTGCGATTGGTGCCCAAAAAGCGTGGCCAGCAAAGCAAAAAACAAAAAAACAAAGAAAAAAAACCAATAAAAATAGCTTTAGCATGCAGTCGAGGCCAGCCTGTACGAGTTGTAGTTGGTGTTGTTGGCTTATTCAGCGAGGAATTCGCGCTTTTTGTTAATGCTTTAATCGCGACGGCTAAGTATGTGGGCGCTGTGGTTGTAAAGCCGCTACTTGGTCGAGACTAGGTGCGAATATAAATGAACGTGTGAGCTTGTTTTGCTCTTAAGGCTCTAACTTTGTTAGTTTATTTAGGATTGTTTTATGTAATACTTAAATTAGTATGCTTGGAGAGAAGCTGGTCCAAATATTCCACTAAATGCGTTATAGCTAAACGGCGCGCTGGAACAAATGCGCCAGGAGCTCCGCTTCGCTTAGATCCATTTTATACTTTTGGACTATGTCCTGCACCTTTAGACGGCGTCGCACATGAGGTGGTTGGTAGCTGAAGCATGGAGAAATTAAATCAAAATCAACGCTTAATGGGCACGTTAGAACACTTACTTATCATTATCTAAACGCCTTCGGCGGGATATATTCAGCGCCGTTTGACGCACTAAATTGCCAACCACGCGCCGACTGAGAACCATGCCATCGACCAAAGGCGTGGCAAAGCTCATGCGACCGGGAGGTCCTAGCAGTTTCACTCTTAGCAAACCGGACTGAAGGGAATGCACGAAGATCACGTGACAGTCGGTTGCTCTTGGCAATTGCATCAGCTGGAGCTCTTCGCCAGTGCGTGAATAGGCCATTAAGTCTTCGACAGGAAAGTTTAAATAATCCTCGAAGCTTTCCAGCCAAACCAAGAATATCTTTGCTGGTGCTTGCACGAGCAGCGCAGGCTTCGATACATTCCCCTTGCGACGCGTGGGTGGCACCGGCTCCTTGTTTCTGTTACCGGTGTCCAATTCTAAGCTCAAATTTCTGGACTTGGACTTCACGGAGCCAGTTTCGTCGCCACGTGTCCAAACATTGCTAATCGCGCTCTGCTCACTGCAATTACTGGACAGGCTGCATCCGTCCATCTCGCTATTGTAGCGCAAATTCCAAGCATTGGGCACTACAAAAGCAATTTCGGACGAGACATCCGCCCAGTAAAGCACCCGTTGCGCACCATTGTAGCTAGTTTCGCTGGGTGCATTCGATTGGTGGCGGTCCGCTGGTGCCGGTGTGCCCTTAAGCGACCAGGAGTTGTGTGCGAAACCCGTCCAACCGGAGTGCTCAGCCACCTGTACCGGCCAGCCCAGTGTCTGCAGCATGTTGCCAAAGTGCGGGTCGTAAGTTTGATCCTCGGCCATATTACCTATGATCTGTTGCGCACTAGTTTGACCCGCCTGCATAATATTAGCCACATCACGATTATACAAAAAAGAAAAGAATATGTTTATATCATTGTTATGATTGTTACACGTTGGTATAAGTTGCTAAAATAATTAATGTTCAACGTATTCAACAAAACAAAAACAAAAAAATTTAAAAAAATAATTTTTTTTTTTGCGCATGATTCTTACCTTCACGTAGAAACAGTAAACAGTATCATGCGTCCGGGCGCTGAGCTTATCTAGCTTATCCAAATCTGATGCAAAAGTCGTTGATTTTGTGTCGAGCACAATAAGGGGCCTTTGTGGAGGACCCAGGGACTCGACGGGGTTGTGCGGATTGCGGATCTCAAAGCTTAAAAATCCGAAATGTGAAAGAAACAGGCGAGCTGCATGAAACTCATGACAGACTGTGGGCGGCACACACTCCTGTGCATGCGACAGACTGTCGACGCTATTATCCGATTCCGCCCAAGCCAACTTTTCGTGTATGCTTTGATTTTCAAGCATAGCTTCTAGCTCATTTATGACGCTCGTCCCATACTGTTCACGAATCTGATCAATCGTGGGTATTGAATAGTCGGCCACACAGGGCTGCACTTTGTCAACCCCCTCGGGAAAGTTCTTTTGCTCGCATTCGGGTCGCTGGGTAATGTCGTTCATAGGTATGGGCCGGCCGGGATTGACGGCATGGTACTTGATGCCCGACTTGCTGCGCGGCAAATGGCGCAGCTGCATGGTCCACGCATGCCGGCCAAATGGACCACGTATTAGAACTAAGAGTAGGTGACGTCAGTAAAGCGAGAATATTTCTAAATGAATTCTACTTACGGGTGACAGTTGGCTGTGGATCCTGATCATTACCCAAGGGCTCCTCCAGCAGTGCCAATATCGTCGAGTTCTCTGTGACAAAATACTTAAACTTCGAGATGGCTTGCTCCGCGTTGCAAACGCCCACCGAGCCATCGCCAGTCGGCAGCGAATTGCAGTGCTTCATTAGGGCCAGTTCATCCAATAGCGACGATATAGATTCGGGTCCACACTCGCTTGGAAAGTAGCCGACCTGTTCGAGTATGATGGTCAGTAGATTTTCGGCTGCATCGCGGACACGCATCGAGGCCGGTTTCAGTTCCTTTTCATCCTTATACTTGGGTAGATCGCTGTTTTTGCTCTGACTTTTGGTGCCCGATATGCCAAGCTCAACCACCTCAAGCACCGTCTGCAAGCAATCTTTGTCCTGCAGCAGATACGGATGTTGCATTAGCCAGGCTGCCGTGCACTGGAACGCCGCAACTATAGTACTGTGCAGGTCCTTGCTGTGCGCTGGCGGCGGCCGTGAGCACTGATAGCAAATATAGTCGCATATCCATTTCACTGCACGTTTGCACTCTAAAGCGTCTGTGGAGATTATCGTTAGATTTTGACTTGGTTCGACTATTTTCACTAAGCAATCTAGGATGTGTAAGTTTAGGTGGTTTGATTTGATTTGATTTGGTTGCGTTATTTACATAGTGGCCCATAGAAATTAAAATACAAACATATAAAAGGATACATATGTAGTTATCAATTTCAACAATTACCGCCGCTTGTTAGTGAGTGAAAGGGTGCGAGGTGTTAGGTGTGTTAGGCAAAGAAACATATATAAAAAAAAGAAAAGAAAAAGAAAATTTGTGTATGTTGTTAGAAGCATTTGAGTAAATTACCATTTGTTAATTTCCTGGCTGCAAATACTGTATGTGTGTTATTTAAAATTAAAGATTCAAAATGAAGTGTGTATGTGAGGTGGAATTTTGTTGTGCATGAGCAACACAAGTGGGAAAATAGAAAGATTCACACACAGACAAAGATATTAAAATATCGAGAATTTCATGGATCCCAATACGATACCTGTTTCACGTATGTGAAGCCGCGCCAGACCCGATAATAGCTCCAATGCTGCCAGCGAAACGTTCAAGTCGGTCTTCCACGACGAGATCAGGCGGTGACACACCAAATAGGTGGCGCGCACGAACAAGGCATGTGCGTTATCTGCAAGATACGAATGAGTACTCAATTATCCAAAGCGATATGCACAACATGAGAGTATAAAATAATGTGTATAAAGGCGATGTATACAAATACAAAAAGAAAAGATTACACGTAAATATTACCATATGATGCGACGCCCTCAAATTCGTGTGTAAGCTCTACCGACATATCATCGGATATGGTCAGACTGGGATAATCGTGGGCCGAAGCCGTGTCACGCGAGCTCATTGCTGTGGTGTGTGCACCAAAGCTGACCGTGCCGCTGGCTAGCGAAGCGGAACGCTCCGAGCATGCTGACGGCACACCCACAACGATAACAGCAACAAAAACAAAATGCAAAAGAAAAAAAAATGAAAAAATAAAACAATTCAAATAATTAAGTGAAAAATTAACAAACGCAGGTCAAACGCTGAGGGTACGCTTACCAGAACTTAGCAAATTCTCTTCATGGTGTTGAACACCAGCGCCACTCAAATTATCTGTGCCGCCCAGTTCACTCTCCTCAAAGGTCACCGCGTCCTGGACACAGAGCAGCAGTCCGCCTAATAGCATATGCGTGTTTTGTGCATCCGTTTCCACCTGCAGCGCGTTCATCAGAATATTCATAAGCCGAGGCTTCAGTTGTATGAACGTCGACACCCTAGAAAACAAAAACATATTATTGATAGATATAGATCAGATTCAATCGTCAGCTGAACTTACTTATCGCCCGTGTCGGATTGCAGGTTGCGTATGGGCAGCGTGTGATAATGCAGTGGAAGCACCATAATTGAGAGCAAAATATTTATGGCCGAGCGACGCAGCTCGGTGCGATTGAATGCAAGTGCCAACGTTTTCAGCTTCAAATCTTTGTCCGGCAGTACAATCTCCAGTGCAGCTATAAAGCCAGGTAGCAGCACATTGATGCCATCGAGATCCAAGCGAAACAAATCGGCCGAATGGAGCAGAATACTGGCCAAAGTTTCATCGCACTCTTTAGTCTCGGTAATTTTGAGGCATTGCTGCAGCGCCATATAAAAGCGAGCCAAATAAACGGGCAGGATTTCTTCGCCCGTCTTTTTCGCACAGAAAATCTTGCAGAGCGTGCCAATTGCCTCGGCGCGACCCGATTCATATTTGTCAATAGTCAACGTGGGCGGCAGCGACGACGGATCGTTAAGCGAATTGGGCTGTGATAGCGATATCGAGCCCTTGCGATTCTCCATTATCATAGACGATGGTCGTTTACTAGCCTCGCAGGCTTGCTCTGAAAACCCAATTAGTATTATATTCACCATTCACAATAGTAAGCGATCCCGAGTACTCACTCTTGCGGTTCTGCAGCCAAGTGTCGCCGCCTATGTGCGCTGCATCGAACAACCACTCGCCAAATAAGTGCAGAATGCTATTGCATTTCGGACGAGCGACGGATAGCGGCGGACGTAGCTCAGTGCCGATGGATGGCAGCGCTGTGGGTAAACGGCAGAGAGAGAGAGAGAGGTGGGTAAACAGCTGTTTAAAGAAGAAGCGGCAAGTGCTTCTTTGCAACACTCACAGTTGATGCTGCTCGCGGAGGGCGGACCGGAGGTCGGCGTCGTGGGGGCGGCGTTTGCTGAGCTGCGTGTTAGGCCGATAAGCGCGGTTCTGCTTAAGCCTGCAAAGCGTGTGGGACGGGAAAGCGGGTGAGAATTTAGTAAAAGAGACAGAAGAGACAGTCGCGGAGTGCTCAGCGGACACACATACGCATACATGCATGCAGCATTGTGCTCAGATTTAATTGTGGGCGTACAATAAATAAATTACATTCTAATATATGGGAATGAGTACGAAGAGGTACGAGTGTAACTCTGTGTGCGCAACAAAAAAAAAAATAAATTAGACAAGAATGTTGCAGTCGGGTGTAGCCGACAGCGCAATACTCGTTCACAGTGTAATAGCAGGCAAAACATATACCCTAGCATTATTTGTACTCATCAATCTAAAATTTATATACACCATGACCAACCAAACTTTTTATTTTCAATAATAATCACATTTTAAATGTAGAATGATTTAAGAGGACAAATCATGACCAAAATGCCATCAAACATGAAAATCGGTTCAGTTTTGACAAAGTTATGGGAGTTTAAATTATGAGAGCTATGGATCCGTTAGCTTTACTTGTCAAATTTTTTCTCAATTTTGGCATGATTTTTGACAAAAAAATTTACCCCCTCAGAATCAGTTTTAATGTTGTTTTTTATACTAATTATGACAACCACAGTCGATTAAAAATATAAATTTGCAATTCTAAATTTTGAAAAAAATTATTTTTTCCAAAATGAGTAAGGGGGGAGTACATGATTTTTTGACCAAAAAATTCGACAATTTTTTATTTTCAGTAATGATCATATTTTAAATGCAGAATGATTTAAGAGGACAGATCATGACCAAAATGCCATCAAACATGAAAATCGGTTCAGTTTTGACAAAGTTGTGGGAGTTTAAAATATAAGAGCTATGGATCCGTTAGCTTTACTTGTCAAATTTTTTCTCAATTTTGGCATGATTTTTGACAAAAAATTTACCCCCTCAGAATCAGTTTTAATGTTGTTTTTTATACTAATTATGACAACCACAGTCGATTAAAAATATAAATTTGCAATTCTAAATTTTGAAAAAATTATTTTTTCCAAAATGAGTAAGGGGGGAGTACATGATTTTTTGACCAAAAAATTCGACAATTTTTTATTTTCAGTAATGATCATATTTTAAATGCAGAATGATTTAAGAGGACAAATCATGATCAAAATGCCATCAAACATGAAAATCGGTTCAATTTTGACAAAGTTATGGGAATATGGGTGGGTGCTATGGATCCGTTAGCTTTACTTGTCAAATTTTGTCTAAATTTTTGCATGATTTTTGACAAAAAAATCGACCCCCTCAGAATCAGTTTTAATGTTGTTTTTTATACTAATTATGACAACCACAGTCGATTAAAAATATAAATTTGCAATTCTAAATTTTGAAGAAATTATTTTTTCCAAAATGAGTAAGGGGGGAGTACATGATTTTTTGACCAAAAAATTCGACAATTTTTTATTTTCAGTAATGATCATATTTTAAATGCAGAATGATTTAAGAGGACAAATCATGATCAAAATGCCATCAAACATGAAAATCGGTTCAATTTTGACAAAGTTATGGGAATATGGGTGCTATGGATCCGTTAGCTTTACTTGTCAAATTTGTTCTCAATTAGTTGAAATATGGGAGCTATGGACTTTACAAGTCCAATATATTGCCAATTTTAATCTGTCAGGAAAAATCCTAACACTTTATCTGACGTAGGGTTTCATGAATATAATATTTATAATTTTTCAACTTTTTGGCTTTAATAGCGGCAAACAAATTGCGTTCATACGGACATTGCACAAACCCAATACACTCTGTACACTTTGTGAGCGAGTATAACAATACAAAATCAGTCAGTGATGTGGGCGTAGGGAAATGAAAATAATTACTCTAACAAAGGCCTCAGCGCGTGAAATCATGCTACGGCTTAAACGTAAAATGCAAAATGTGCGGGCTTAGGAAAAGAAACGTCGACGTAGTGCATCAATTGGTCAATCGTCTTGGAAAGCGCAAAGCATGCTATAAAGTAACAAAAGCGAAACGACACAACATGGGATCTACTATGAAAATCGCACCCTTCTGCTGCGTAATGGACGGCGCCACGCTGAAACTTTTGGCCAGGCGGCGCTGCAGAGGCGGCGTCGGCGTTACACTGATGCTTCCACTTGAGCCTATCAATGGCACTGCCTCGGGCGTGCCGAAGGAGATGCAGCCCACAACGCCCGCTGAGTGGCTGCCGCCAGCACTCATGCTGCCCACCGGGCCAGTGGGAGCGCCATGGCAAAGATTGGTTGGAGAAGCGCTGCAGTTGCTGCTGTAACCATATTGCGCCGGAGCCTGCGGCTGAGCTGTCTGCTGTTGTTGTTGCTGCTGCTGCTGGTGATGATAATGATGGCCCATAATGGCGTTTAAAGCAGAGCTGGCCGAACTGCTTACAAAGTTATCACGGAGGAAACTGCCAGCGCCGTGCAAATGTAAATGCGGATAGTGATGATGATGATGCGGCTGATGGGTCTGAGCTGCACCAGATTGCTGCATGCTAATGTTTGAAACGCTGCTCGAGTGTATGAACTGTTGTAGCGTGGATGAGGTTGCCTCGTTTAGCGAGTGGCGTATCTCAAGCAGATTTGTAACGACGTTGTCCTGCTGGTTAGGCGGTGGCTGATAGATGCCTGTGTTGCGGGAGCGACCAAAAGATTTGGTTTTATAAATAGTTACAGAAGCGAGAAAATAACAGGGATAGAGAACTAAGCTAACTCGAGTGATAAACCTATATATTGCTAAGCTGGACGGCATGTCCTGGCATCTCTTACCCAAGAAGGCATCCACTTGGCTGGAAATGCCCCTAATTGCATTGAGAAAGATTTGTGGCAGCATTTGCAGACAAGGATGCTGATGTGTCTCCGCACCCTTCTCGTGCGTTAGTGCCCACTGTACGAAATGCGATGATTTACTAATAATATGCGGCGAACAGAGTGCCGTGGGATTGCCGATCATCCGCAGAAATCGATACCAGGTCTGGGCCACGCAATCGTTGGACATGCCCGCCGGTATAAGCTGACTATCCTCGTCAGCTGCAAACGGCAACAATAAAGGAAACCAAACATGTAGTTAATTTATTAGTTATTTGCAATGGTTTATGTTTACCATTTTTGAGCTGAGTAAAATCGGGGCCGTAGCTAAACTCCAGCAGTCGGGCGGTTAGGGCCAAGTTAACGCGGTTCCACTGATCCACGAGAGCGACACGATGACGCCACATGGCACAGGACTCCTGCAGCGTCTTCCACAGCGAGGGCGATGGAAAACAGCGAACGCACGCCAGCAGCCAAACCTCAAAGAGCACAGAAAGGACGCGCTCACACAGCTGATCGCCCACATCGTCTTTGACAGTGGGCGGCGCCAGCAAAATCTCGTTGATGGCCAACAGGAACAGCAACAGCGTATCCCAGGTCTGTCGATCTATATGCTGCGAAATTTGCGCTGTTTGCTGCAAGGTGCGCAAGACGCGATGGCAGAGGACCGCCTGACGCTTGATCGTATCCGTGCCTACAAGAAAGAACAGTATGCATTAGGGCCATCGCAACCGTATCCAAGGAGCACCTACCAAGCTTCGTTTGGTATAAAAATGGCAAGACTTGAAATTCAAAATGCAATAATTACAATTCGCATAAAAATGGGTTGTGTAAATAGGCAGTGTAACAAGCGACAAGTGGCTCAAGATTTGAGAGAGATTCGAACGGGGTATTGTACTCACTTTCTCCCTGTCGCGGCACGAAGAGATTGTGGAAATGATTGATTATCTGTCTCGCATAGAGATTGGCATCCTCACAAATGGGCTTGGGCACGCTGATACGTGGCTGCGGATGCAGCGCCGTCAGCCACTCGCAGTAAACATTGACGCAGTCCTTGATGGTTTCGTGCTCCTGCAGCGGCAGCGAGAGTCCAAAGCAAAGAACGTCCATACACCATCTGACCTGTTGTGGGAACAGTCATTGGCAAATGCAAGCGAGAGAACCTTTTGGGCACACATACCTCCTCATCCTTGACCAGGTGGCTGGGCTCCGCGTTCTGGGTTATGCCCAAATTGTTGCCCAGCTGTCTAACAACGGATATAACTACTTCCCGACCAGCGGACGCTGGAAACTTGTTGAGAACACTGCAGCACTGCGCGCCACAACTGTTGGCACTAATCTGCGCCGACAGCGATGCCCACTCAGAGTACATGTTTTGTGGATTGCTCACACGCAGAATTTTCACTTTTTATTGCTGCTGCTCGGATCAAGGTAGCAGAGTGAACATATGCGCCATAGGGTAACACATTACAAGTTGATGGAATTCTTTGCTAAAGAGTGCCGTTTGGAATATTTCCAATTTGATGTAATTATTTCGAATCGAAGGCTATTGACATAAATTGTAAAATTTTGTTGTGAACTGTTTGGATTTATTTTCTTTTTACAAACAAAACAGGGCTCGTCAACGACAAGCAGACAGTGCTGCAAAACTCGCAAGATGTACTCGATACTTAAGTGCAACATGTTTCCGATGTTTTGAAATTAAAAAAAACAATGTTTTTAAGGTGAAAATCAAAATTCCAAACTAATTTTTTTTTATTTCTGGAGAGATCCATTAAATAGGGATGTTTTTGTTAAAGAATTTTGGTATTAAGGAGCATTTGCGGCCAGAAACGAACTGTCCTGCTTTGCTAAACGTGCGTTCTGATTCATATTTCGTTTGCAAATATCTTGGGACATCGTCGTTATTGTAGAAACAAAACAAAACATTTATAAAGCAACATTTTACATTTGTAACAACATTTGGATATAATATATTTGTTGACGTTTCGTTAGCTTTAAAATTTGCCCTCGTGTTGAGCTCGTCAAATCTTACCTTTTAGGTATTTGTGCATCTTTAGTAAGTTTTTTAATTTACCGCCATGGAATTTATTATTATTATTGAGACATGTTAATTCAAGTTATTAATAATTTCAATATATTTCCGTTATACTTTTGGCGCTATTAACTGTTGATGCTATTGGAGATGGTAAGAATGAATCGATGTTCAAAAGTTTCACATCGATTATACATCGTCTACGATTTTTTCGAAGCATCGATGTTTATTCCAGCTGCACTGGAGTGGGAATTTTGAAATACTACATACTGCATTCTTATGCACCAATATATATTTGGTTAATATTTTGTATTTTGCAACAGCAAGATTCAAATCTTACCGTTTAATTTTTTGGTATAGATTATCTTTTTGATGGCTGCTATTTTCACAAGTAAAAGTATGCCACGTCACTTGTTGCATCCTATGATAAGCATCCCCAGATAAGCAGCCCAGACATATTACATAAAGACGATATACTTCTCACACTGAATTTATTTCAGTAGCCAATGCTAGGGACCACCGTTGGCCCAAAAAACAAACAAAATACACATATAAATTATTGCTATAATATGTTCGTTACTACGACGGGCGATTAACCGTTGACTATGTATACTGAAACTGATTTTTGCATATATTCACGTACGTACGTCTGTATGTTGATGCGTTCAAATAAAGTATTTTATAATAACTGCCATTAAAATTGTTCTAATGCATATATCTGGAGCCAGGGCTCTCTAGTCCTGTTTCTTTTGTGCGGCTGTCTTTTTGGCGGGCGTCGAATTCGCCGTTGCTTCGGGTTTCGCTGCCTCCAGAGCGCCCGCCGGCTGAGAGGCGCCCGTGTCGCCCTCGAGTCGTTTGCCAGCGGCCTGCTCCTCCATTTCGCCGGAGAAGCCGAACTCGTTGACGCGCTTGAGATCCACACGGTACTGCCAGCGCTGGTAGAGGAACACAAAGAAGATGATATCGTCGCGGAAACAGCCGATGCGATACATGGTGGGCATTTTGATGACGAACGCGAATATGTCGTCGATAAAGGTGTTCAGGAATTTGTAGGTCATCATGCGCCATGGCAAGTGGGCGACGGACTTCAGCTTGTAGTTGATGAACAGCTGCGGCGTCATCAAGATGAATCCAAAGGTCAACAGGTAGCTGTACAGCATGTTCAGCACAAAGGAGTACCAGCCCTTGTGCTCGTTGTAGATCAGCGAATAGATAAAGTAGCCGACGAGCAGCGGAAAGCATGCCCAGCCAAGGTACTTAAATGCCAGTTTGTCGTACTCCTTGGTCGAGCTCTCCGAGTACGAGCCTTTATCATTGAAGCTGATGCGCGGAAAGATCCCCAGCACCTTCTGCTGGTTGTTGTAGTTAACGTCCACAACCTTGTGGATTTTCCATACCTCAATGCCGAGACCCACGAAACAGGAGATGCGTATCATGAAATTGGTCTCGTTGTCGAGCACATAGAGCAAAATGATGAGCGACTGGAAGACGCCAAAGAACACCGAGCGCACCGAAAGACCCTCTAGAGATTGGCGATTGTTCCAGAACTGAATGTCGTTTTTGAACGCGAGCAGCTCGAACACCGAATGCAGTATGGAAACGGCGACGGTGATGCCGAGCAGATAGATGTTCGTGTCCAGCAGCGTTTCCTTTAGCGAGTCCTGATCCTCGTCGGTCTCCTCAGCGGCACCGGCGGCCATAATCTCGCCCAGCACGTTGCCGGCCCATTTGGTTTTCATTTGCTTAGCGGCGTACAGCTGCCACTTGAACATGCCCAACGGCTGGAAGGTCAACTGCAGCTCCAACTCTGGCGTCGTCTGGTTAATGGGAAAGTACTCTCGCTGGAGGTTCCAATAATCGTTGACGAACACGATCGGCAGATATGTCTTGCCGCCATCCACGAAATTCACATACTCGTCGAGCGGCGACGGCACACTGCCCTGCGCCCAGTTCGTCTGGTCCACCACCAGGTTGACGGTCAGATTGGGGTGCCAGTGCGACACGATCTGATCCTTGAGATTGGCGTGCTTCAGCTCGTGCTCCAGCTTCTCCTTGTCGCTGGCCAGCAGATTGTAGTTGCGGTTCACCCGCAGTTTCTTGAACTTATTCAGCTGATGCTGCTGATGGCCCATGTGGCCATTTCGCGGGTATTTCGCTGATTGCGGGTCGGGGCTCTCACCGGCGCGCGTGACGAACGCGTGCAGATAGACGCTCCCGTTGTTCATCAGCTGGGGGCTGGCCCTTATCTTAAGATTGTGAGTGTAAATGCCGTTGCCCGTGGGGCCCGAGATCCAATCGCCGTAGGTGAGATCCTCCTGCAGCCACAGTAGATTGGCCTTCTGCTGGAAATTGACCGTGTCCGGCTGCTCCGAGAGCCACACGTGCAGGTCGTAATCCGTGCCATTCTCAAAAAAGTTCCATGCGGTTATTTTGGGACCCGCATTGGCAACCGCCTGATCCTGGGTCGCGTTCGGCTGCGGCCGCCGGAAGAACGAGCTGACAAAGTAAATGATCAGCGCCCGCAGAATTAGCGACTTCGTCATTGCGAAAAATGACTCCATGCGTGTGGGCTCTTGCTGCTGCGGCTGCTGCTGACCCTCGGCACCAACCACCTACATATTTGGGAGGGCGGGTGTGAACAACGAGTCTACGAATGAAGTTAATGTACGTACCGGTGCTGCTCCAGCCGCCGGCACGAGGCCGTCGTTGCTCGACATGTTGTGTTGTGTACGTGTACTTCACGGAATAAATACACGTTTTTTTTACACAACTTTTTTTGGCTGTCTAGATTTTGTTGAATTGAAAATGTTATTTAACATAACAGCAGCAATAACCTGAATAAAGGCTGAGCTGCTATTAACAGTGGGAAAATAATTAATTGCTGGAATAGAGTGTTACTTAACAGAACAGTGACTGAGCATGGCCTGATTGATGAAATGGCTGTTATGGTTTCCAGTAGTGATGTTAAAACAATCGAAACATCGAATACCGATGATTAGAACAGCGGTGTTTTTCAATTTTAGCTCGATAAGCATTTTTTCTTTCGATATATTGACGCATCGATGATTTTAAACAGCGGATTTCATGACTGCTTGATTGTCGATAAATATCAGCTTTGCCCCAAAGTAATACAAAAGCTGAAAACATTGTGAAACATCACAAAATGGGCACAAAATTTATAATGTATTGTCATATTTTGCAATATTTTGAAAATTTTGGGTAAAATATCTGATATCGATAGATTCTGTGACGACCACTCGAAAGCTGACTGCCGCAAAACCGCCACAGTGCTGTTTAATATTTTTAATTTTTACAATATTCGCGCTGGTTGTGTACACACTCTTTTCTTTTGTGAATTAGCATTTGGTTGCACGTTTCTCTTGGTAAGTTGCGGAAAAGTACTTAAAATAAATAAAAGAAAGCGAAAGCATTGCATCGGTTGTGTTCTCATGGCCTAGTTTAAACGACTGTGCAACGTTTTAATTTGTGTTCATCGCCGGATGGCCAAAAATAAGTTAAAACCGCTCGCCACTTGTTACCATGTCGTACCTAACCTCACCTCAAGCCATTTTGATGTGACGAGACACACTGACAAAATAATAAAAATGTGGCGCCTTCGAATATTTGATTCTAATGATTATGATTGAACGCTTGCAGCAACACATCGAAAATGCAAATCTTCGTGAAAACCCTCACGGGCAAGACCATCACCTTGGAGGTCGAGCCCTCTGACACCATCGAGAATGTCAAGGCTAAGATTCAGGACAAAGAGGGTATTCCCCCAGATCAGCAGCGTCTGATCTTTGCCGGCAAGCAGCTGGAGGATGGCCGCACCCTGTCCGACTACAACATCCAGAAGGAGTCGACGTTGCATCTGGTCCTGCGTCTGCGTGGTGGTATCATCGAGCCGTCGCTGCGCATTCTCGCCCAGAAATACAACTGCGACAAGATGATCTGCCGCAAGTGCTACGCGCGTCTGCACCCACGTGCCACCAACTGCCGCAAGAAGAAGTGCGGACACACCAACAACCTGCGCCCCAAGAAGAAGTTGAAGTAGACGCTCCTTTGCCTATATATTGCACTTGTGGCCGACCGGGATCGACGAAGCTGCTGTGCGCTTTCATAAACACCTGTTTAGTAAATATAAATTTGTAATACAATCAATGTGATTAAGAGCGAAATGTATTTACTTGCTGTAAGGCGCACCGTACATGTCCATATGTGTTTTGTTGTGTTCTCGAGAGGCCGTTACCAGAAGGTCCCCAATGAGCGTATTTGCCAGAACGTGGTGTCCTTTGAATACTATACGATGTGCTTTGATTGCCTGTGTACAAGTTTAACTAAGGTATAAAGGCACAAAACTTCCAAAACTACTTGCTCTCCAGCGGTAATCAAGGTTGGACAATCTGTGCGTATTTGCAATTGTCAACGATTGTTTGGCAGAAGAGGTCAGAAAATGCTCCCATGTGTGGCATAAAGGGAGCAGTGGGGAATCTCACTTTAAAACAAATGTATATTTGTGGTCTGTTTATCATCATCAACTAATTAAAATGTTAAAGCAATCGGATACTCATCGCCCACTGTGGCTACCGTCAGTATTCGCATCTCATACAATATGCCTTAATAGGTGTTTTCCTTACTACTCAAAAAAAGGAACGCAGTGAAATATTTAAAACAAAGAAATTGTCTCGATACATAATTGTTTATATTTTTTAAAATATTTTTTGTTTTGCTTCTCTTGTCAAAATCTACCCCTTTTCGAGAAAATTTTAGCGCCTGAAAAGGCACTTGAAAACATCGAAATTTGGGGCGGCCTTTGGAACTTTTTAATTCCTACAGCGCACGAATGGACGTCCGCTGCCAAGTACTCACTTTGTCTTTGGGGTTTGTCTTTTGCGCTTTTTTATGCTTTGGACGTAGTTTACATAACAGATGTGACCAGAATAATTAACAATGGTCGTTGCCAAGTGACCCAAATATTATGACTCCCAGGAGCAGGACGCGAGTACCGCAAAGTACCATTCCGCCACCGCTATTCGCCACATTCAGATGCTTTTCTTGGCGTTAACTTTGTGGGCGGCTCAAGCGCATTAATATTGCAGAGCGCGTCCCGATGGTCAGCCTCCCCATATTGTCCTTGCTTCATGCCCAAATGCTTGTACATATACATACACATTCACATATATATACTGGCAAGGAGCCACCTTCGCTGCTTATTCCATATTCATATGCGACTGCTGGCCGAAGCAAGAAGTGCGTTAGTTATGGCCATCGTTTCTCCAGCCAGGTCGTAATTTTCTGATTGCCGAAAAAGTCGCAGTCTCATCAGCAGATGAGCACAGTGCAGCTGGCAAGTTTTTGCACACCAGCAAGCCGAAAAGAAATTGTGACTGCTGCTCGGCTCAAGAGGCGGCTCAATAAAGTTTGGGGGGCAGCCTGTGAGAGTACCAAAAGTCAATCCAGCCCACGAGCGCTCCAATGTGAGCCACCAGCTGGTAATATTGAGTTTTATCAGATATATACACACACACACAGTCACACACACACGCACACGTGCGTCAGTAGAACGAAAAATAAGAGTAGCAGCAAATGGACACACAAATGGGGGCGTTAGCTCAGCTTGCCACAAAAAACAAAAAAACAAAAAAAAGAACCTGACAAAGATAAGACGAAGAGCCAAACGTTTATAAATTGGTCGCCAGTGTGGGAACGCATCGGCCAAATAATGTGACGAGAGGCGGCGTGTGGTTTCTGGCGGCAATCAGCGTAGCCGCCAATTTAGATGTCAGGCTTTTTGGGCGGCCCATAAAGAAATGTGTATAAATATTTTCAAAAGGAGCAGCAGGCGGCCGCAAAGCAGCGCTCGCAGCACGCGGCACAAGGCCTTCATTGGATACAAATGTGTATTGTAAGGCAGCTCGTGTAATTTAATATGCATAAATCGATACTTTTACTGCGTACTGCGAGGCTCCCCTTACATTTACATCCACACCCATACCCACACTCATTCACACACCCACACCCACAGCCATACACATACCCTGCAACCCATCCGCAGAGCCGCGCATTGGCGTGCTTCAGTCGTATTGTGCTGTTTGTATTCTATTTTGAGCTCAAAATTGTTATTTGTTTTTATATATCCCCCTTTCAAGTACATAGAGATGTGTGTGTGTGTGTGTATGTGTGTGTATGCATACATATTTACACACATACACACACATTCGACTCATCTACTGTTCGCCTTCATATCCTTTTGCCGCTCACAAATTCAGTTCGTAGACATACAGACCTACACTGAGAGAAAAAATCAAGAATATGGGTCTTCAATTGTAATACATTTTTTTTTTTTATTTATATATATTATATTATTACTCAGCCCAAAATTCTCATTTCAAGACTGACATTTTTAACAGCGAAAATTTTGAATAAAGATTTGGTTGGTACGTTTTTAAGCCAACAGAGCTTATTTTAAGATTGGCACAATATCGAATCAAGTATAAATGGAATTCTTTTGAAATCAAAAATTCTTGAATCAATTCAATTTTAAACTTGAAATAGGACTCATTTTAATAATCAATTTAGCTCGAGTTAGTCTTAAAAGAATCCAATGTTAAGCTTGAAATAAGATGATATATTTTTTTTACTGTTTTTTAAATTTTTTTTTTTTTAAATTTGTTTATATATTGTTAGTGTTTACATATGTACAAGAACATATGTATTTATACTTATTTATTTAATATTACTTTAATATTTATGTATATAAGTTTACAATATTTTTCAAATATTTTTCCTTGCTGCGTGCAGTAAAGATAACAAGCCTAAATAGGATTAATTTAAGAAATATTTACTTATTTGAAGACCATTTTGAGCGTATTTCGAAATTAATAACAAATCAGTCTTAATTTAAGAGTATTCTCAAAAATTGTAATGTTTGCTCTGTTCACAATTCAATTCAATTCCATTTCTCTCTGTGTACACGTGGAAAGCAATTGTGTGTGTGTGTGTGTGTGTGTATGTTCCTTCGGTTTTGCATATCTACAAGTTATGTTTTGTCATACAGTTAACATTTTCCGCAGATAAGCACTTCTGGCACATGACGCTTTGTCGTATTGCAAATAATTTGAAAAGCCATCTTATTCAATTTCAATCGTACTTGCGAGTTGTCTGGGCAGAAGCTTGAACTACCAGCAAGTAAATAATCATTTTGCCATAAGTTCGAGCTAAGCGGAAGTACTGAAACTAGACCGTCAGGCAAACGGATAAGCACACAAACTGCCAGCCCGTTAGAAGACATATTGATTTCCCCGATAAATACTTAATAAAAATCCACTTAAGTACCGGGGGCTTACGAGCGGCAAATTCGGGCAACTATTTGGCCCATACAAAGAAGATTTGTTGCGAGTTTTGAAACACGCTTTTAAAGCGAGAAATTGGATAGCCCAGCCCAGCCCAGCTAATATTTGAGTAAATACTTGAAGCTTATTCAGTCAGCAATGTCTGCTGGATTTATGTATTTCTTACCTCATATGGCACGCTGTCAAAGGCCGTAAATGGAAGCATTTTCTGCCTGTTGATGAAAAGTGACAACAGAATCATACGAAAAAATATGGCCAAAATAGGTAAGCCTACGATTGAACTTTGCCTGACCAGCGGCAGGTGCTCCACTTTTGTAGTTGCTTTTTGGGGGCACTTACCGCAAATTTGAATCATTAACAATGCAAACGACTTATCGGTTGTTGTTGTTGTTTTTGTTGTTGGAGCGGAAGCTGCTGTTTTTGGGCACTTAAAAGAGTTTTTGAGCTGCCTTGGCAAATCCTGTGGTGTACACACGTCTGTAAGTATGTGTGTGTGTGTGTGTGTGTGGAACACACACAAAATTGAGGGTATGTGCAAAACTTGGGCAAACTTTGGTGTTTTTTGAAAAATATTGACACGCAAAGTTTGTGCAATCACCAAACAAATTACTTCATCAATTTTACAAAACAACAAAAACGTTAGATCTTTTAAAAAGTTTTTCTGCCAACCGGGCGATGTCCCGGCAGTCACGAAAATACGAAAATACGAAAATACGGAAGTGTGCGAGGCGAACAAACGGCGTCCGCTTCCAGGCTTAAGCACCTTCGCACCCGTCCCGGACACGGGCAGATGTTGGCCTGAAGGCGGCTGGGCCCATTGTTGCTTGACACACACGCACCAGGATTCAAAGTTCTGTGGGCTGGCCACACACACACACACACACACACACACACACACACACACACAGCACACAAACACATTCGCATTTTGCGCTGAGCTTAAACACAACAAAAGCCAGCTGTACGAAAGTTTGCAACAAATTGCTTATGTTCTGACATAGACCCCACAGACACCCTCGCAAGTACACGCACACACACACACACACACACACACACACACACACACACACACACACACACAGATAGCGAACCAGATTCGTAGGCACTCTGAGTCCAGACATGCGCTGGAACTTGTTAATTTTGACCAGCTGTCCCAGCTGTAAACCAGCTACGGCAACGTCGCCAACGACTGCGGCAGCGACAGCGGACAAGGGCAAGTGTGACGACGAAGTTGTTGGTCGGTTGGAACGGTTGGCTGCTCGTTTGCCTGCCTTACAAATGGGCCAGCCAACTGCTTTCCCCCGCCCCCTCCCCCTGCCTAGGCCTTAGCCCAGTTTCGAAGGATGCTCTGCTCTGGAACTTTAAATTGGCGCTTGCAAGAAGAAAAAAAAATGCTACTTTTGCATAAATAAAATGCCACAGATAGATGGATAGGCTGCCGGACGACCTGCCACACAGCACTTGACTAAAAGCGTTTGGCTAGCTGGACAACAAATTACGAATGGGCGAGTAGCACTTGATTTTAGATTACGAGTGCTCTGCAGTGATCTTCTGCCTGGCTGGTCAAGACATGCTCTTAGCCCAACTTGGGCTTTCGGTCAGACCAAGCGTGCAAGTGCAAGCCACGCCCAGCGTCGGCCTAACCCTTGACACTGCTGAACTCAACACATCTGCATTTGCGTGCCCACTGTACACTGTTTAGGTATTTTAACTACACACGGGCACACATGTGACCACATACACTCAATTCTCGTTTTATGCGAATTTTTTTTTAATGCGGTTTTTAGGCGAATTTTTTTTTACAAGATTTGGAAGCTATATTTATTTTTTTTGCATTTTGTATGGGATTTCCCTATTTAAATATTTGTTCTAAACAGAATTTTAATTATTTTGAATTATTTTTTCTGTTTAAAAAAAAATTGATGTTTTACGATGGAAAAAAGAAGCGGCAACGAAAAGCAATTTCTTTGGAAATTAAAATTTAAATTTTAGATTCCTTGGCAAAAGGAAAAATATTTTTACTTGAATTTATGAAAATTTCTTACTCCTTGTTTTTTTTTTTAGACATTTTAGAACGTATCCCTAATTATATAATGTAAGTCATGTAATTTTTTCTGTGGCGATTTTTTCGTTTTATGCGCTTTTTGAAAATTATGAAACACATATTATTTTTTTAATATTTTTATATTTTTACCATATAAGTAGTGTCTTTTTTATGCTATATTTTATGTGCGGTTTCCTGTGGAAAGTATCAACCGCATAAAAAGAGTGAATTGAGTGCACATAGACAGGCACACTTAAATATATAATGGCACTGGCATGCCGTGTGTGGATGAATTTCAATTGCGCCAGCTACGTCTCAAGCGAAGCTCTCAACGGGAGGCCTCCTTTTCGGCTATTAAAAGTGCATACCGAATTTTCGTTTTACTTCGTTTACTCCGTTCTCGATTCTCTGGGTCTAAACAAATTTGAGCCCTTAAATAAAATAACGCAAAAGTGAAACGGAAGCAGGCTCCATTCCATGTTTGGGGACCGCACCACCCCCCCCCCCCCCCCTAAAATCCTGAAACTGGCTTGGCCTTTCAGCGAATCAAAAGTTCATTTAATGTTTTGTTTTGGGTTAAACTCGGGCTGCTCGGGTGGGCACTTTTGACAGTACGTTTCGTAACTTGTAACATGCTTTGCATGTTCAATTGTGTTACGAGACGACTAAACATGCCAAACACAGGTCTGCACGTGTGTGCGTGCCTGTAGGTGGTAGGTGGGTAGCTGTGTAGCTGTATGCAGAATTCGATTTTCACTAGTTGACAGCACTTATTTGCAAATTACTTGTGTTCGACCCGTACAACACTTCGTATGCGTGACATTTAATCGTCCCCTTATACAAACGAGTATATCTGTATGTACATATGCATTCACGTCTGTGCACGTCTTGTCATTTATTTTGTGATTTTTGTGCTTTCGCCGTGCTTGGGCCAAATATCCATATTCGATATTGCTCTCTTCCCGGAAGTCCCTGTTGCTGATAACAACTGACGATGTCAACTGTCAAGCGGCAGGTCGGCCATTGATTTTGACACTTGATTCTAGCCAAAGTTTGACACTATCCCCAGTCAGGCAAGTGTCAAAGTAATGCATTATTCATACAATTATAAGCGGAGGTGACAAATTTCCACACAACTACCTTTCCTCTGGGTAGGTGCCAAGCCAAACTGATTGGTTGTGTATATAGCTGCAGAGACTATAGCTAATCGGGGCTTCTTTGGGCATTCGTTGACTTTTAAAGCTAGTGTATCAATAAGCCAGATGCCAAGCATTGTAAAGTGCAAGTCATTCCCTCGTGTCTGGTTTCCGCTTCAATGTCCAAAACACATACAAAACTCTCGATTAGAAGTTTTACTTCAACTATTTTACTCAGCGGCACTGCCGGGGTGTGTGTGGGGTGTGTGTGTGTGCTGTGAGTAGCTGGAAACTTTAGCAATTCTATGCATTTCTGATTAATGTCCACAGCAGAAATGCAAACATTTGCGCCAAGTTTCATTCAACGCAAAAATGTCAACTCTTGGGAGTCGCCCAATCCCTTTCTTAGTCCCATCGAATAGCAGGTCGATCGTCGTATGTGCGAGCTATTTTTATTGCCTTGAGCATATGTTCAGCTGCCAACGAGCAGATGTGTATACCCTACTTTCGGATAGTTTGAGTAGTGTGTCAAAAACAGTCAACGCTTATTCCCAAGGTTATTTAAATGCTATCACTGAAGACATTATTAGCAGGGCTGCAATTAAAACAAAAAAAAGTAGTTGGTTCGGTTCACGGTTCGCACCAATGTTTCGCCTTTGGGTTTGGTTCATGAATTTGGTTTTTCACATTCATAACCCCGGGTATTGTACATTTTAAAAATAATGGGAACGTTCATTTTAATCAATTTTATTTTAAGAGGGTGTCACTGTAAGCAAAAAAAATTCTCAAAAAAAAAAACTTACCAATTTCACAATGTTACGAAATATATATCATGCGTATACACATAAAGATATACTTTTATAAATTTTACTATATTTATACTGGCGACTTGAGCATAAATATATGCATTTTATGCACGTAGAAGGTATAAATAAGTAAAATAAAAACTTGATTAAATTGATAAAAATTGTGGAACCAAACCATTTTTTAAATATTATGGATCGGTTCGGGTTCAGGTTCGGCTGTCTTTTTTCAAACTGATTCGGTTCAAAATTTTAAATAATGCAGATTCGCAGCCTTGATTATTAGTCCGACTCTCTAACCAGGTTCTGCACTTTAGAAGTTCTTTAAGCAGATGATACCGAATTTTATTGCACATTTTAAACTGTGGATATAGGGGAATAAAGCATGCATCAGTAAAACTTTTCGCCTAATCGCTTTTGTGTCTAATTTTATGTTTAATTTAACAAACATTTACGCCGGCTCGACGGCCAGATAGAGCCTTCATCTTTTGGTCGTTCATCCTCTAATAGTTTCAATTAGCAAATTTAATGAGTGCGGCTATGTTGAGCGTAAAGGACAAAGTTTCTAGCTTTACGTATATTTTTTTTAAACGAAACGACAAGAACCAGTCGGGCGCTAGGTCTAGGCGTGAATTTTTACACAATAAATATTGGTTAAAAGTTTGTTGAGCGTGTGGTCTTTAGAGGGCTAAATTTTCCGCAATTTAACAGCTCGCCGGGCTGCCGAAAACGCCGAGAACAACGGACAAAACTTTGCAAGCAGGTCAAAAGGTTAGTTTGACCAAACAAATAACTTTGAATTGACTAAGAGATAATGGCAAAAAAAAAAAAATTACTTAAGAATATTATTCTAATTTGATGTCTATAATTCTCTTTTTATGCGGTTATATCCTATTAAAAAATACATGATTTACATAGTATAATTAGGGATACGTTCCAAAATCGCATAGAAAAGTCAGTATCAATTTTCTGTTGCAGCTTCTTTTTTTCCGTCGAAAAAATAAATTATTTATTTTAAAACTGAAAAAATGAATCCAACCAGACAAGTGCTTTACACAACGAAAGCATTAGCTCAAATGATAATTTAAAAATATTGAGTATACTTCGCTTTTGTATTGTTTATTCTGTATAGAAAAAATATTTAAAAATCTTGTAAAAAAAAATCTGCTTAAGAATCGCAACCTAAAAACAGCAAACAAAATTCGAATAAAAAGAGAATTGAAATTTGTACAGTGACATTATTAACAGTTCAGACCAGCGAATAGAGTAGCTCCAAGTCAAGCACTCCCACATGTTTAGACTGTGCGCGCACGCATGTATTGATTTGTATGTGAGTGGCGTTGGGTTTGCCTATTATGTCTGATTGACGGACTGGGATTTGGTGAGTATTCGTGGATATCCAAACAAGCCACGCCAGTCGACTTGCCTTGCAGCCAATTTTTCAAATTAAAATGTTGCTGCCAAGGGCTATGGATTGAACGTGTCCTTGTTACGTGCTCAATCTAAGGCAAACGCGTTTTCACCCCTTCCCCCAGCGGCCGCTGCTGCTGCCACATGTGCCGTCCTTCGAGGCATTGCATCTTTTGTGGCAATGGCGAGTGGAATTTGTATATAAACTGTTGCAAAAAACTTGTCAAATTTCCGCTAACTTCTCGTTCTAGTTGTTGTGATGAGCGTTAAAAAAATTATAAAACTAATTTAGAGCAATGCCACTTTGTTGCCAACAGCAGCCCGTAACGGACAGGCAAAACTTTTCAAACTCTACGCAACAGCAATTTCCGGACAGGGTCTGATCCAAGGCTGCATCTGCCTTTGCGTGGGATTTACCTAAAAGGTGGACAGTTTTTACGAACGAACTCGTAAAACGCATTTAATGTGTTTTTGATGACATGTCAAGGTGCTCAGCTAGCCCACAGCCCACCCACGTCCACCATTACCATCCCCATAGGCCACATCCGCAATACTAACGTCGTGGGCGAGCCAAGCTGCAAGTGATTTTGGCGTCCGGACAACAGCTGGACTAAAGATAGCTTCAAAGCAACCGCACCACCAGCACTCAAGCCGCGGGCGTTCATTTTTTACAGTTCAAAGTAGCGTTTTTTTCACGCGTTTACGAAGTGAAAAGAGTATATTCGGTTTGTCTGTTCGTAATTTTTCGCCGCTATAGAAGCTCAAGACTTGAGCCTGGAATACATACTCGTGATAAGCCACGTCAGATAAAGTGCTCAAATTTTTATTGACGGATTGACAAAAATTTGGACATGTAAGGTCCTCGGATCCATTGCTTCCATATTTCGAACTGCCACAACTTTGCCAAAACTAAACCGAGTTTTAAGTTGGATGGCATTTTGATCATCATTTATCGTCTAGATTCTGTATTTCAAATAAATGTATAATTTAAAATCAATTTTTTTTTTAAATATTATTTTTAAAAATCATATACTCGTTTATAAAAAAAATTATTTATTAAAATTTAAAATTGAAAATTTTTTTTATTTATTTATTTCAACAAAAATGTTTTAAATTTAAAAAAAAAATTTTTTTTTGATTATCGTGTTTTTTGAATTTTTTGTTTTTAAAATTTAAAATTGCAAATTTATATGTATTTGTTTAATTGATTGTGGTTGTCACAATTAGTATACAAAAACAACATTAAAACAAATTCTGAAGAAGTCAATTTTTTTTTGTCAAAATCATGCCAAAATTAGTAAATATTAAAAAATAAATGACATGTAATGCTCTAGGATCCACAGCTCCCATATTTACAGAGAATTGCCATAACTTTGTCAAAATAAAACCGATTTTCATGCTTGGTGGCTGGTTATGGTTATGGTTTGTCCTCTAGATAAATAATGCTAGGGTATATATTGTGGCTGTTATAACTCTGTGAACGAGTAGTGCGTTATCGGCTACACCCGACTGCAACGTTCTTAGTGGTTTGTTCTTTTTGTATTGAGCAACTGCCAATAGCTTCCTTAGAGTTAACAATGCTTGTTTGTTTGCGCACAACAATGGGTCCAAGCCCACTCATCAGCCCGAAAGTGCGTGCATAACATGTCATAGCACTTACGAGTATGGTTTATGGTCCTATGCCGCAGCTCCAACGTGTTGACGCAACTATGAGCACTGGCCGGGTCTGGGAATCGGAAAATATAATCGTAGACTGACTGGCTGCGAAAATGTGAAAAATTCAAATCTCGAAAGGTCTTTTAAGTGCAGATTGGCTACGTGGTCTGAAATTTTAATGCGAACCTCACGCGCTCATCCGTTACAAAAGGAGCATTGCCATTGCCGAGCACTTAGGCCCATGCACGTACATACATGGGCCCGAATCCATATGTGCGTGTATGTGGCTTGTTGTGGGTGTCGGCGTGAAAGTTCGTTAGAATGCTAAATAGGTGAGGTTCCTTTTTTGACACTTTTACACGGAAGGGGAAACACACGCACATGCTGCACGGCTTTAAGAAAAATCTACAGTTGTAGGCTATGTGAATTCTGGGAAATGGAAGTCGGACCAACTCATATAAGATGCAAGAGACACCTGCGATGCGCTAACAAGCTTGATTAGGACAAAGTTCGGGTTTATCTTAACGCTCAACGGTAATGTCCATCTGAAGTTGGCCAGCAGTTGACTGGGAGTTCGTCGTCTGTGAAGGTTGATTGTCAAAAAAACTAAAGTAAAGTTTCGTCAACCGGAAATTAATTGTCCTGACCGCAATTTCCAATGTCATTAAAGACGAGTCGGCAAACTTCAAAGCCGCCGTAGCAGAAGCAGAAGCAGAAGCAGAAGCAGAAAAACCTTAACAAAAGAAATAACTAAAACAAAAGCACACAAGAAATGCCCTAAAAAGAATGCCACCAAAGAACAAGGAGCTATAAGTTTTAGCTCTTAAAGGAACAACAATGGACACTAGTCAAGCAACCAAAATTTTGACAAGCAGATAAGCGTGGAGAGAAGTTTCAGGATGGCGAGCGGCGGGCGCTGGGCAGCCGAGGATGTCGTCGTCAACGGCGACAACAAAATGTGCTGCTAAGTATATTAACTCAAAAATGCACAAGAGCTAAACATAAAGTAGCTAAACCATCTGAGCAGATCGGGCCAGACGTGGCAAGCTGGGCCGGCTCGGCTAAGAAAAAAGACGCCAACAGCAACAAGATAAAATAGTAGAAACTGAAACATGTAAATGACAAAAAGGGGGCGACGACGAAGGGCGCTGCGGAACAAAAGGTATTTGGAAGGACATTGTGGTAGAGTAACGACCACGACTAGGACGCTGAAATATACAGTCGAAGCAGTCGCTGGATATGCTGCAAATTTGCCGTGCTGGCATTTACACAGCCGAGTAATAAAACCTAAAAGCTATGCAAACATTATTATGCTCGTCTCGGCTCACCGAGCTATCATGTCCAGTTGGGTTCGGACTTGGTTATGAGGAGCTTATAAGACGGCCACGTGGAGTCGTTGACCGCTTCCGGTTTCGTGTCGAGGACAATGTTTAGTAAACTGCATGGCATGGCTTTTAATGCCAATGACTCGACCGCATTAGATGCTTTGTGTACATTTCAAAGTAAACTATTAATTGTCAAGGACAATTTTCTTGGCTGCTCATTCGAATGCCGCAAATGCCAAAGCCGTGCCAGGTATCTAGTCGTAAAATGCCAGATTTTAGTTATAATGACATTTACGAAAGCTTTCCCAAATCGAGCTGACATGCACATTGTTGCAAACATGTGTGTGATGGAAAATTCATGGCAGCCTCGGTCGATTTAAAGTTGAACTGGAAATTAGCCTTAGATACCATTTACAAAGATAGAAGCTAAGGAGACTTCCTGAGTGGTTGGGCTGCAGTCACGGGTGTAGCCAGGATCACGGCTAAGGGGGAGGGGGTATGTGTGTGTGTTCAAGATGCAGGTAAAATGTTGTAGATATATATATATATATATGTATATATACATTTATATTTAATCAACAAAGATTTAGGTTCTAGGTGGGTAAAATGTTTTGTATATGTATATGTATACATATGTATATATTTAATTAATAAAGATTTATAAAATAAAACACTTTTTTTTATATAAATATAGTTTTTATATATGTTTATATTTATTCAACAAAAAAAAAAATTTTTTTTTATGTATCCACATATGTATATATATATATATATAAGCACGTGCCTCCCCCTGCCCTACTATGGCTACGCCCATGGCTGCAGTCATGCAATTTTTGGTCCAATTGAATTGCAAAAATATTTTTCTCTTCCGTTTCCGCTTTGCCGCTTGCGATATTTTTTTGAGCTCATCGGTTGCAACTTTGTAAGTGCACACATACATATGTGTATGTATATATGTATCTATTTTCGCTGCGCAGGCAGTGAAAAGATGGCCGACGACACACACATGTTTAGATCGCGTTTCGTCTTATTCTCTCCCCTTCACACACACACATACACACACGCACACATTGACTATTACCTAGGCACTTAAATGGATTACGATGTCTTTCAATTGCGAACGCCACATCCACAAACAGATGCACACATGAGAAAAACTTAAATGCACAAAAAGAAAGTAAACCACACACGGGCAAGGCAACGATTTGAGCACCGACAAAATGTTTATTAAATGTGAAAATAAAGCAGATTTTATACATATTTTACTGGGGCTTCTCTCAGTTTTCGCTCTCAATTTTTGTCTACTGCATGGGAAATAAAACTGGCGCTAAGTAGTGTAGAGTAAAATGGAACAGTACTTTGATATAATACCCGCACACAATGACCTACTTTGACATATTTTGGGCTCCAATTACCGCAATTGAATTTAAAAAAATAATACAAATCGACCGCTTGTCCTATATATTTGCTATATATTTTGTGGACCGTCAAGGTCTTCGGTGATGTCTTATTTAATATCCTTTATTTTTGTGTTTCCCTGATAAAGAGAAATTTAAATACCAACCAAGATTTGTTTTAACTAAATAACTATATAACTATATAATAGTGAACTGTATTTTGCCGTATATTTGTGTGTGTTTTGGCCCTATTGCCACAAACAGGTTAGCTTTACTTTGATGTGCATATTCAAACTGGTTCTGGCCATTGGCAAGTACCGCAACTCTGTGCGCCAAATGCCGTTGCCAATCAAACTGCAAGTTTTGAAGTGTATAATCTAAATTGTACAACGGAATACAAATAGGCAGGTCCGAACCGATGCAACAGACCGTGACTGCGCTGATAAGTTCACAACATAATAATGGCGGTAAAAAAGTTTAAATTAAAAATTGCTGCTTGTGTGCAAATTTGAGCTAAATGTGCCACAGAAACCCCAACTTACACAATAAACAAAATAAAAATCATTAAACTATTAAACAACTCTGGTATTGTGCGTAATATTATTATCGTATAGACTTTCCTGCCCACACCCACAGACATTAAGGTCCAAGAATCTGCCAGTCCTTACGTGCTTATGTTGAGATACAAAACAATATTCGTGTGTTTTCCACCTGTCATAATACAGAGATGAAAAAATTTGATATTTTGTATAAGCCGTAATCCCCCGACCACAGTCGTCATCAGGTATCTATCAATAAGCACATCACGTTTTCGTTATAAATTTATTTTATATATTTTCGCCAAGCCAAAAAAAATGTTCTATGGCCGAATCCGCCGCTGAGGTGTGCTTAGATGTGCATATGGATATACATATGTGTTTCTGAGGTGTTATTCATATCGAGGCTAGAGCTATTGATGGGGAATGTAATGGGAAAGTAGAAGTTTCGGTGTTTTCTTTTCGGTTTTATTTATCAAAACTCTGATGTGGCGCATTGTCGCCGCAGGCCCGCAAACTGTCACGATGTCGAGATGCTTGGGCAAAAGAAAAAATTAATATTGCCAAGCTGAGCAAGTCTGAAAGTCAAGTAAAAACTTTTAAAATGAATTAGCTTGATTGCTTTCATTCATCGTGCAACTGGTGGTCTGGGCGAGCGTGTGCGCAGCTTATCTTTGCCTTCGGAATGAAAAGAGCCACACAAGCAATTTTGATAAAAAAAAAAATATAGAAAAAAGCAAAAAAACGAAGAACCAAAATAAGCGAAGAGCACGTGGTGGCTGTATTAGCTGTCGTGTAAGACCTGACGAAAAAGCTGAATATACATGCGGCACTCAAACTGCAATTATGGATTTTGAAGTAGACTTGCGCAACTTGAGCGACAGTTGGCTCAGCAATAAGTTAAGCGTGAGCCGAAATGGCCGCCCAACCACCCTTTACAGCCACTCTGTCACACACATTCCATACTCTGACGCAATCGCACAGCTGCAGAGCGCAGCATAAAGTGTTATCCAAATAAGTATGCATGCTGAAGTCGAAAATACTCGACAGGTAGATACTTGGTACGTACATCTGACGAACGAATATACAAAACTAGCTAGGTTATTAGCTGGTAATATTAGCTCGAAAGGCTCATACAAACGAGCAGCTTACTAAACGACGGATTTGAATATATATGGGCTTAACTTTTAGCTCTAGCACACTCTTTAGATCGCTATATTTTTTTTTATTTTTGTATAGTTTATTATTTTTTGTATTTGTAGTGAATGTGGCTTAAATTATGTTATAAAGAATTTAAAGCAGAACAATTTCCCGTGATTAGGAGCTCTAGTATATTAAAAATAATGTCTACTTGTTGTATTTTTTCGTGTTTTAGTTTAACATGTGTTACATTTTTCATGTTTACAATATAAAGAAAATTTAGTTTAAAAACTGTATTTATTAATTTTTGTAGGTAAGATACTCTCTAGATTCTCTTTTACCGATGGGTAAACGGGCTATAGGGTATAAAATCGGCTGTTTGCCCATTCAAAGGTAAGCCCAATGCAGTAAAGCCATCCCCGTTTTCACGGAGTCACATTTAAGTGGTACACAAGTTCACCGGCAGCTATATATTTGCACAAGCTAGGGCGACTGGCAACTATGCAAAAAGTATAGCACACTTTTCTGCGCGTGCTACAATCTATGTGTGCACACATACCTGCTTGTATGTTTATAGTTGCTATTCATATTTTTAACCGTGCGGCTCATCTTGTGTGGGTAATGACATTTTTGCTGCACGCTTTTTAAAGAGGGCACTAAAGTCATGTAATGAGTGTCTGGTTGAGTTGAATTTTTCTTGCAGCCTTAGTAAGAAATAAATAAACGGCTCTGAGTAAAGGGAACAAAACATTTCCTGTTTACATTCTCAATATTACAGTTGCAATTTATGGCGTGGTTTGTTGATATTTATTTACCATATATATTTTTCAAATACATTTGACTACCACCAAACTAACATAGCACTTAAACACACATAGACAGAAACATACACAATAGGGTCAGATGCATATACATATATATATATTTATTTTATATTTATATTTATATATATATTTATATATATATATATATATATATATATATATATATATATATGTCTGTGAGCGTTTCTGCTTGCTTTTTATTTTTTTTTACCATTCTGCAGCTGCATATGCGAATTATTTAAGAGTTTTGTGTTGAAAGCTTGCCTGCAGGACATCACTCGCCATTCGCAGTGAGCGCACACCCGCAGCCAGCGGGGCTGCTTGGCGAGTGGAAAGCGAAAGATGAAAACAGTGTGGGGATCGGCCAGTCTCTGGGCTGCCAGACAACACATTGAGCGAAAGAATGCAATAACATCGAACAACAATAGATTTAAAAGAGGCGTTTAAAGTGATAAAGATGCATGATATATATATATATATATATATATGTCTTTATATAGATATTTATTATAAATTATAGTATCTACTACTATTAAGTTCATTTATTGAATCACACAAAAGTTATGATTTGTATTTAAGAGATTTGAATATGTTGACGATGTTGCATGTTGCATATACTCACTGTCATCCATTTTATGCACTGGGCTGCTATATGTATATAGACATATTTTTTATAAATTATAGTAGTAAATGCTTATGTTCAGTTATTTATTCACACACAAGTTTTGATTTGTCTTTAAGAGATTGTAGATGTTGACGATGTTGCACGTTGCGTATACGCACTGTCACCCATTTGCTGGACTGAACGTCTAATGGGCCGCTTAATTTCTCTCATTTACACTCATTCCCGTGTTACTTTGTTGTCGTTTTTCTACGCCATCAAAATATTTTCATGCTCTTTGTTCGGAATACAACAATTTGCGCGCTGTGCAAATGTGTAATGAATTTTTCCGCTGTCGTTGCACACAAAAGAAATGGACGGAGAGCACACAGCAAACACAATAAAGTAGGAAAAGTGGGGAAAAAAGTAGGAGTCGCAACGGGTGAAGAAAAACACAAAGCTCAGCTGCATTTTGCTTTTTTGTTCAGCACTCACAAAGAGCGGCTAATTAATGTCATTGTTTTTGGACATCGCAACGTTCGTTGCATTATTAAAAATGCATTTGGGCGGTGCACAACAAAGAAGCGGGCAGACCCGACGTGTCGTCGGCCACTTGCAAAATTAAACGCAAGCTTGAAAGTAGATGGCGCTGTTTTTTCCGTGCTCGCCTTGACTTACAAAAACGGGAATAAAATGGCACAGCTAAAACCCGTTCTGTGGGCGGCTGTGTTTGCGAGTATGTGTGTGTATGTGTATGTGTATGTGTATATGTGAGGCATTTGCGTTTCTTTGCTTTTACTTTCTTGAGCAAATAAGCCCAGACCCGCATACAAAGACTGTTTGCATACCAATTTCTATTGATTGTTTTTGTTTGTGCTGAATACAAAAGCGCGCCCTCACACAAGGATACTGCGCCTGTGTCTAACAATGCAGCAAAGTATGCTAGGAATTTCCATTAAATTCGCTTTCTCTGCAAAACAAAAGACAAAGTTTCAATAAAACTCGCCATACGCCATGCGAACTGTTAATGCGTAAAGCAGACACTTGCCTTGGCAGCTCTCAAGATAGCGAGTGTTGCATGCTACAAATATATATGCATATATGTGCATGTGTATATGTGTGCGTACTTACAAATGTAAATAAGCAGCCGTAAGGGCTTCTCTAATTTGCTGAATGCATTTCTGAATTACTTATATCGCTGGGAAGCCGAATTTTTAAAGTTTTTTAATTGAATTCGTTAAATGAAAGGCTTTACCAGCTTAAATATTGTGCCCAAACTTAATAACTTTGACAGCAGCCCGGTCAATTACTTGTCCCCTTTTAGCCCCTTCGCTGTCATTTTTCGTGCTGCCGGGAAAGCTTTGGGTTAGGGTTACGCGCAACAAATTCATTTAGCGTTGGCGCCTTGTGTCTTCTGGCATTGTCTTCAACGCGACGCCTGACTGCTGGTAATTATAATAAATAACAACTGTGTCCTGTTTACTTCATCATAATTAACATAATGGGACTTGAAGTACAAAGATGTTGACAGTAAACAAGAAAAATATGACAAGATTTTCATGTTGCCAACACCGTTTTACGACGCTGCAGGAGGCCAAACGGCGGCGACTCCGCTTTCAAACTCTTTGCCCGGACGGCTGCAGCTACAGCTTCAGCTTCAGTTCTTGCCCCCATTCTCCGTAGCGCCATTTAGCCATTTTTCCCTGTTACTAAATGTTTATATTGTCATTGTCTCTGCTGCGGCGAGCATGTGTATACATGTGAAACTGTGTGTGTGTGCGTGTGTGTGTGTGTGTGTGTGCGTGTGCGTATGTTGCTGCCCGCCTTTTTGGCCTCTGCGCGCAGCGATCTCAAAGTGCTGTTGTTGCTGCTGTGCTATCCTTACTTTACACTCGTTTTACAGCTGCGGCGGGTCTGCTATTGTTGTCTCGCGTAATGCACTCAAATTAATGCGACTTCATTAACACTGTTTACCCGTAAAATGTGCCGTAGTGAAAGAAAAGCTGCGCAGCTTGCAAACATGCAAATGGGACTCGGAACGGCAAAAATTATTCCACTTTAATATGTAAATACATGACAATTTTTTTTTTTTTTTTTAATTTTTTTGTCGTGTGTTTTTGAAATCTTCTGGAGTGTCAAGGCAAAAGAGCAGTAACGAACGCAGCCAAATAACCGCAAAGCACTTTAAAATAATTTAACATCCCTCTGCCCGGCGCCGCTGTGCTCTGGTATCCCATCAGGTTTTCGGTGGCGACGTTGACGTTGACTTTGACGTTGATGCCTCGACGGAAAGGCGACTTTAATATGCGACATTTCATTTCTTACTCCTCATCGTTTGGCAAACACTCGACCCACCTCCATTCGCAGCATACAGCCAACCAGCTGCTCCCCGACATGAGCTCGTGGCAATTTTGTGTGGCGAACATTCAGCTCCCGAGGGAGTCATTTTGCCCTTTGTACTTTGTGGTTTCTTGTTGTGCGATGTGCAAATGTTGCCGCTGCCCCTTCGTGTTGCGGGGCTTACGATGCCTTTGGTTTTGTTGTTACCGTTTTTATTAAAATGCGTGTATTTCACAACTAGCAGGCGTTACCCATCTTTGTCTGGGACAAGTGTTTTGTTTTGTTGTAAATTTCAACTATTAAAATAGACCTGTTCTACATTTACAAGAAACATAGCTTCAAAAACAAATTTGAAGCTGATCATACAAAATATGTACTTTTGCCTATATAATCTTGGCCTCCATTTCCTATAGCGGGTGAATTTTACGAAAAGATTGACACAAGTATTCATATGTTTTAAAGGCCCGTCTTCAAGTGCACTTACAAAATATGAGGTTACTTCGATGAAAAGCTAAGGATTTTAGCTAGATTTTTCAATACACTCAGTTATTTTTTATCTGCAATTTTTTTTGGGTGTTTTTGAAGTTATACGGTTTTTTTCATAAAATTTTTATAAAGATTTTTCTTGCAACATTTCAAAGAACGCCTTTTTTTTTTTTGATTATGTATTTTGTATAGGATTTCCCTTTCTAAAAGCGCAATTTAGGTATGCTCAATATTTTTGTAAGAATAAACTATCATTGAATTATTAGATTATTTTTTAGCCATCGAAAATAACTTTGGTCTTATGAGCTTTTCAAAAATATTTGAACGAATGCCTACTTATACAATATAACTCATGTTTTTTTGTATGCGATATTTTGGTGTTATGCGCTTTTTGAAAATAATCAAACACATTTCCCTGTTTTTACAATATAAGTAGTGTTTTTGTGCGGTTTTCTGTGTAAGAGAAAATGAGAATTGAGTGTTTTTTTTTTTTATTTATTTTTGTTTCCATCCTTTATATCAAACTTAAATATGCATTTTTATGTATATATCTGACCATGCATCGAGCATGCATCGCAGCCCAAAATACGCGCAATTTGTTGCTCTGTAATCAAAGACATGAGTATGAGTGCTCGGAATGCTTTATTGTATGTACATGCCTAACAAATACACAAACACACATACAATACACACACACACACACACACACAGACATACTTGTTTTAAGATGAGTTAGAAATATTCGTGCTTGGTTTGTTTTATGGCACCATAAATGCCTGTTTCATTGCAAAGTCGCACATTTATTTCCTTTTGGCGTTTGCGGTTACGGTTGCTTCCCGGCCAAAATTAAAGTTTAAGCATATTGCTTTAAAGGTTCATATGCACGAAATCGAATAACTTTGCTTTATGTTCAATACGGATCTGACATACATATCGCAGGCTTTATGGCCGTGCAATGACTGCGAGGGTCGTCCTGCGCGACGGCAGCAACAGCAACAGCAGGAGCAGAAGCAGGAGCAGGAGTAGTCAACGCCTTGTGATAATAAACTCAAATGACTGCTACGGGAATATTTTGGGTAAGGAAGTAAACGCCTGCCGTTGGCTGCAGTGGGCGTGGCCGGGTCTGGGACCGCAGCTTGGCCGCAGAGCCAGCCCCGGAGCTAAATATGAAATCTCACTCGAACATTTGTATGTGCGTACATGCTCCTTAGACACTTGCAAACGTATTTTCAGCGCGCAGCGAAATTATTTTTAAATTACAAAACAGGAAAAACGTTGAACCTCTAGCACGAGCTCATTACGCATGCCAGCGTTTTGGGAATATGGAAATATGCGGCGACTACGGCGGCTTCGTCATTTGCAAATCGCAAAACAGAGAGAACTCAAGGAAGTAAGCAGGAAGCCGGAAAACAGCAAGCAACAGCAAAGAGGACAAAGTTAGGCAAAAAAAAAAAAATGGCCCTTGCTCTGAGCCGTTGTCAACTTCGTAGACGATGCGGTAGCCAGTTGTCTATGGCGTTGCCTTATATAATGAGCTAGAAATATTGTGGCCTAGGTGATGGCCCAGGCCCAGACACTAACGGGGTTCAGGACCAAGAAACAGCACTGCCACTTCATGTAAGATGCTCGTTGATGTCTGTGCATGGTTTATGCATTAGCCTCTCGGCAAAGTAAACCTCAATCAAGCACGAAGTCAGAAGTGTGGCCGAACCAGAAGCTAAAGGAGAAACACCAGCGCCAGCGGCAGTTTCATCCCTTTGGCCTGACAAGCGCCATTAACGTCTTCAACTTTCTGTTAGTGAATATTTCAATTATTAATGCCGCCCACGCAGTTGTAGCGTCGTCTATGCCACCCCGTTCCCGCCGCTCCTTGCCGCCAATTGCTTGTAAAGCAACACATAAAAATGTAAAGCAGAGCTGTCTACTTGTCTTGGGTGAGGCCCACCATTACCTAGAAACTTTAAGCTGATGACACCAGGCCGGGTCGGGTCGGGACGGGACGGAGCGGGACGATGACGGTACGACAACGCTGAACGTTTGCTCCATCGTGTGCTGAGAGCACATTGTGCATTTTTCATAATATGCCATGCAATTGTAAGTAGGAAGTGTAGACCATGTGCGTTAATATTGCCAGTTGCGAACATCTCTGTTCCAGCAGACAACAGTATCCGAAAGATGCTCAGATAGTCAGATTAGCAAACCGAATCATTTTGTAATCGTAATCGTAATCGTATCAGCCGTCCGTCAGATACTTCCTAACAACAGTCGACGAAGTCGAAATGCTTCATTAGTACGCTCAGCGAATTCATTTACATTGGTCCTCAGGTTAATTTTGACAAATGGCTTCGATCTCCCTAATGTATTATAGTAATTTAGCAAAATTAATGCCCTAATTAATCAGGCCAGGCTCAGGCGAGCTGTGTCTGTGCCTGGTCCTCTGCCTGTTTTAAAGGCCGTCAGTTCGGTTCCTTTGCCCTATCGATAGCAATGTGTATTGCCAGCTGTCTGTTTTGGAAATCAGTTGTAAGAGGGTAAATTGGGCAAGGTACCTGACCATATAATGAGCATCATCTTTCAGAAAAATGAGGCTTGGCCGCATTGAGTATCACAAGAACACATTAGAGAGCATAAGCTTTTCGTGTGGTTTATTGATGTGAATGTGGGATGTGGGTGGTAAAGGGTCTTTAAATTCGTTTTAATTTTATAATTAAAGTTTTTGATTTTACGTCCACTTTGCAGTTGAATTTATAAATATGTATTTAATATATATATATATAAAAGGTCAGATGTTTTCTTAGTCAAGAATAAGACATACGCAATAATAACCGAATTTAAGGCAGAGCTATAAAATGGGACAACAAACAAGACATGGCGAATTCCAGCGAAAACACGAGCCTTTCAATCATAAAATCAAAATTGATTCATTTAATAGGCTCGATACGGCCAAACATTTTTATTGTTTAATTATGTCGTTAATAACACAATCGTAAGTGCCAAGGCGGGTCTAATGCCGGTCTCAAAAAACTCAATTGGCAACAAAAATATTTAGCAATTTCCGGTTCGTACGCAGAATCGTTTATGCCAAGCTGATAAATTCACTTGAAAATAATTTAATTTCGCTGCTACTCCATGCCAACGACAACAACAAAAACAACAATATCGAGGCAAAACGGTAAGGGCGACCGCCGCCTTCCGAGCCACATTATTTTCCACTTTGCCTATCGAGCGTTTTCACGAGGCGCGCCAGAATGAAAATGGGCATAAACGTTCTTTAGCATTGACAAAATGCTTTGGCATGAACATGGAACCATATCGATATCCTTGATCTAAATTGTGCACAACCGCAAGCGATCAATAAAAACAAATATACTTGAACAAGTTTATTTCGCATTCGGGCACACTGGCCTAGACTGTTAGTAGCGATGCCATTGGCCACGTTTTGATGGTCAACAGTCAGTTGGAAAAGTTTCGTGTCAATGTGTTTATCAACGTAATTGAACTCTATTGTAACATTAACAAGTTCTTAAAGTAATTTTCATAAACAATTGTCCAAATAATTGCTGTAGTATCTTTAAATGGATGACTTTCTTGGCTTCGTGACCACAAAAGAGCGAACTTTTAGCTGCAAAATGCACATTTGGTGGCTTCCGTGCGGCAAGTCGAGTCAGGACATTTTGTGCACAGTTAGCATATTCTTTTAATTTCGCTATTAAATATTTAATGAGCTGCGCCAGTGCGAAGGGACAATGTCGGCTGAATTTGAGCGCTCCTTGTTTGTGGCTTCACTGCGACACACTCATTACGCAAAAGTTGTGAATAATTATGGCCAGCGCCAGCGCCAGTGCGAGTGCGAGTAGGACAGCTGCCGTTGCAGTTTCTCAGCGACAGTGGGTGGTGGCGGGCAGGGCACCGAGTCCCTTGAGCAGTGCCATAGAGGACAGAGACTGTAGTCTAATTGCGTGCTTTCTAAAGTGAGTTTCCATGACTAGCTAGTCCTTGTTCCTTAAGTTCTGCCCACTTCTCATCCCAGGCAAAACGCTGCTCAGTGCATCCGACAAAGAATCTTGATTGCCTTGTAGTTTGCGAAAAGACCCGGCCTTAGAACCCAGCCAACAATGATGAAAAATAACGTAATATTAGACGAAGACACTTCTGTTCCATTGAAATTTTATTCTTCCCCTGCCTGTGTTCAGGCCATCCAACACACAATGGGCTCTCGCCCTCCCAAGTCTGCGCAAAATCATCCAGGATGCTGCCAATGTCCTTGTTGGTCTTTTTGTATGCGTATTCTGGATGTGAGTAGGCCAAGTACAGGGCAGCTGAACAACAGCAACAATGGAACAACTTGAACTCGCAAAACACGTTAAATATTATGCATGAATCAGTATCACCTTGCCACACCTGTATCTTTCAAATAAAATAAACTATAGCTAAGCGAGAGCATAAATATCCTAAGCCTTGCTTATAATATATGCAGTTAGTTTTATCAGGTCTCCACTCGATTAAAAGTTATATATTTTTTTTTTAAACTGTTATTGGTAAGAAGCTAATAGGCTGCTGCAGTCGAAGGGCAACTTACCTTAAAAAGAATTATAAAGCTTTTAATATTTGTGGTTTAAACTTAAATATCGATTTAAAAATAATTGCCAATAAATCTGTACTTAACTTTGCAGGCTTAAGAGTTTTCAACTTTAGACTGTCGGCTTTTAGGCACTTACTGCACTTGAGGTTTCTCTTTAATCCACTGCTTGAATCAATTCGCAGCAATTGAGGGCCGTGGCGCACCTTAATTTGCGGCCCTCTAACGCAGCGTGGCTTCTCTCGCTCTGCAATGTGCAATGGTCTCGAAAATTGAATGTCAATTTTCGACTCATTTCACGGAACACTTGAATTAGTTTGCTGGAACGCGCGGAGCCTCCTGGCGAACCAGCGAAAGCTGCCAGTGGCGGCTTTTTGCGCACTTTTCGACTGGCTTATTCTTGAAAATCATTGTTAATAGCGGCGACGACAAGTCGCGGACCTGGAGTGCCCTTTCAGTCCACGATAACCCTCGACCAACTGACTCCATCCCCTACCAAATGAATTGTTGCAAGACCCAGGTATGGACCCCAAGGCTGCAAATCTGCAAACCTGGAACTTCCATCTTTTTTTTTAATTTTAAACCAAACACTAAACTAAACCAGTTTGAAAAATGACAGCCGAACATAACCCAAAACAAACCTTATTTTTTTTGTTTGTTTCACAAAGTTGTATTACTTACAATATTTAAAAAACAAAATTTTGTTTTTAATATTTTATAAGAGTTAAAAACGAAAAAAGCAACCGCAAACATTGTCAGCTTATTTTGTTTCTGATGATAAAATATCAAAAAAGTGATCGAACCCAGGTTCGAACCATATCCGGAGTTAATGAATGAGAAATACCAAGTTCATGAATCGAACCTAAACGAGAAACACTGGTTCGAACCGTGAACCGAACCAAGGACCTTTATTTTCTGGGTTTGCAACCCTGATGGACATATCAAGCCCTATAAAGAGTATATATGCTTGATCAGCATCAACAGCCAATTCGACTTACCTATGTTCAAGTTTAAGTTCTCGAATACTTGTGTACCCCAAATGGTTGCGAACTGTTTGCTTCAGCTTCAAATGGTGCATGTGGTTAATTAAGCCTCCTAATTGCGTGCCTTGAAGCACCGCAATGCGCTGTACTTGGACTTGCATCTGCTCGTGTGTGGATGGGCACTAAGAGCGTGTCAATTGCTCCACTGTTGGGTTCTTCGTCCCAGTCCTTCGAGTGGTCAGCGCATGTTGCAATGAATCGTTCAAGTTGTTACTGTTTTTGTGGTCGATTTTCCATTAAATCGAGTAGGTCCGGCTCTCGAATTGGCTTTGCGGTCATGTTGGTGGCTGCTGGACGGGCATACACTTCACATGGGGAGAGCTTGTAATGGCCTTGCTCCTGTGGTATTCACCCAAATGTACTCTATTGGATTGTAAGTTGCAGATACACTTAAATGTATGCTTTTAATATGGCCGAGAACATTTCGGTGATGAACATTTTAATGTTTTTTTTTTATATCAATATGATGGATAAAAGGACTTTAAATAAGCTGTAGCGAGAAACGTGAGCGATTTTTTTTTTTTTGATGTGTCACGTAAAGTTATTGATTAATGCTAATATATATATATATATATCATGTGTACCATATATAAATATATGAAGACGCAAAGTAGTCAGAGTCGACAACTAAATCAAATATAATTAATCTAACTAACTCTATCGTAGCTGAAAGAGCTCAGGGTCCTGATTTCAGATATTCTCTGGTAACGGCATTATATCTGTCGCTCGAACCTGTTCACGACCCAATTTATTCAAAAGACGAGATGCCTCTCGCCCTGCCACAGTGGACGCTCAAATGTAGGCTATGAATTGTTCAAAGGCTCAAACGAGAATTAACAAAATGCCTACTGATTTATGTGAGGAGGCTCGCAATAAACGCAATTAAACTTTTTTTTTTTTTAAATATTTTTGTCAGTTATTTATCTGGTTGAGCATTAAATAGCTTATTGTTACTATTTAAGCAAACTTATACTTAATAATCCAGCAACGATATACATAGTATATGTACATATATAAACAACGCGATTCATCAAAATTTGGTTTCATATAATTAAGAGAGACCTTCTTTCAGGATACGTTGTTATTAATTTCTTTAAATTCTGTGTGTTGAAAACATACTTATTTTTTGCACCGTGCTTTCCCGAATTACCAGTTAAATTTTCTCAATGCCTTTGGTCATATTATCACACATTTTCTCGCAACTCGCCTGCTCACCAACACAAATACCTTGTGTACAGGGTGCAAGTTTGTTGAAATTCTTTTTTGTATACGTATGAAATGGCATTATAATGCCTCGTTATATTTTCATTATCGTTACTGTCGGTTGCCATTGTTGTTGTCAGCTCGACATTGCTATGGCCTACACATTGGGCGTCAGGCGCCCTGAAAGTGTGCGGCGAGCGCTTTGTGGTAACATGTAAAATCCATTTATTTCGACATAAAGCACAAAAATCTATATTTGATCCATTCCATTCTTTCGCTCAACGCTTTACACAAAGACCGAAATAAAGGTGTGAAGTCATTTCCTTCACTTCAGAGAATCCCCCAACTTTTCTGCGTCGTGGCGTTTCAAAAAAAAGTCAGTAAAAGCAGCCTTGTAGGTTGTGTTCGACATGTAAATACCCTGTGCCCAAGTCACAAGACATTTTCATGGTAAAAATGTATTATGTATCCACTTAAAATAAATGCACAAATTTTTAAGAAATTCAGAAATGAGTTCCTTAAATAAAATGTATTTAAACTAAGTTCTGCCCGATTATTGACACAGCCATGCACACAAGCAAATATCATTATTACCGTAAATTTTGGGGTTGACCTTAGTAGTAACATCGTAACAATTTAATCGATGCAAACCCCATGGTGAAATAATCGTGAAAGAGAGACACTATTTGCAATGATGGCTGCTCCTACACATCTGGCGGGATTGCAACAATATTTACACACCCGTTACTGTTATGAGGCATGCCACGCCACGACTTGGTACGTTGCGGGTGCATTGCTGTTGTTTCTAAGCACCATGCTGTTTCTGCTTGGCTTGTTCTTTGATGATTAATTATATTGCTTTTGTTCTATTTGTGCAGCTTCCATTGCAGCACATCGTGCTGATGTGCGTGAGTGGACACACACATACACACATATATATAAATATATACATATCAAATGGGTGTGTATAAGTGTACTCGTATTTCAAAAGCACTGACTTTGCTGGCCATGGCTCGGGCTACATGCCACACAGCAACGCTTACTTACATTTGTACATACTTACATCAAGTACAAGTAATTGCAATTGCTATTGTTCGTTGCAATGCAATAATGCGGTCTCACAGACACAGGCGGAGACAAGCACAAGTGCGAGTAAATGTGCTGGCATGCTGTTCGCTTGTGTTGGTGTCATTTGCAATAATATGCACAGCAAGCGTTTATTGTATTTGACATTGTTTCAAAAGTTAACTTGGCTGTGGCCACATCCACTTGCAACTTGTTGTCTGCTTCCATGTGTCTTTGTATATGTGCGCAAATTTATATTTTTATATATGTATTATAACAAGTTAAATAATTACTTAAATCTGCCACCATTCTTACCGCCCGAATATCCTTATCCAATTTTGTATTTACAAATATTCAACTTTTTTTTAAAGCAAATTAAATTTAAAAACAAATAAGAATCTGTCATCATCCTTATCCAATATTGTCTTCGCAAAAACTTTACTTTTTTTCGTTTACATCTAGGAATCTGAGCAAAAAATATTAAAGCAAATTATATTTAAAAAATTAAAAAAAATATTAAAAAATTGTCTATATATATTTTTAGATGTACAAAATTCAAAGAATTTATATCATTTGAAGTATGGCTCTTAATAATAATATTTAAATAATTACCTAAATCTGCCATACTCTGTACCACCGAAAATGTATTCATTTTCAAATCTCTTTATCCAATCTTGTCGTGGCAAAAACTTTACTTTTTTTTCGTTTACATCTAGGAATCAGAGCAAAAAATATCAAAGCAAATTAAATTTAAAAACCAAAAAGAAAATATAAAAAAATGATTTATACATATTTCGAGACGAGCAAAATTCAAAGTATTTAAATTATTTTAAGTATGGCTCTTAATAATAATACTAGGACCCTAAAGAAACAAAATTCGTGTCCTGCGAAAGTCAACTCAGCGCAAAAGACTGTGATTCCCAAACAAGCCAAGGCCAACGCAAAGGAGCAGGCTCAACTTCGGCGTAACCTGAAGCAGAACTTCAGCAATTCCGGCAAACGCCAGGATGTACCAACTAATCAGCGTATCTGGCGCAAAACGATCGTGTTTTACAGACGTAAGCCAAAGATTCGAGTCCCGAAACTGTTTCGGGCAGATAGGCTAACTGGACTGCCCGTTGACTACGAGCGCACCGTGTCGAAGATCATGCACTACGTAAATCCGCAGCTCTCGAGTTGGCCCAGTTCCGAGAGGCAAATGGAGCAACTGCTTACACACACATTGGCCGGATTTATGGAAAGCTTCAGCTACCATAATCGGTGTCCACAGTTTATAAAAAATCAAATGCGCACAATTTTACGAACCCAAGGATCGAAGACCAGTAAAAAGGACAGACACACCGATAACGAGGAGTTGTGCCAGTTCCACTGCGCCTGGTTAGTATCTCAATCTTTAGGAAGCACCTTCGTGTTCACCTGTTAAATGCGTTTTTTTTTTCAGCAAACGTGGGCCAGCTGTTTCAGCGCCACAAGCTCCCACATATAAAAGCAAATTTAATTACAACAGCCTAAGGATAAATACTCAATAGATACCCCCGCGGGAATATTGTTCCTTTTTAATTTTAGGGCTATGAACGAGTATTTGGATTATTTTGTTTTTTTTTTAGTTACATATGCAGTATATATCTATATATATATATCTATATAAATATGCTGTATATGTATGTATATGTCTGTCCATATTCTGAACACTTCGGCCCCGTAATAAATCGCACAACAATGCAATCATGAATTAACTCTATTAGACAAGTATAGACTATCTATGTGAAATGAGCGGGATCAATTTTGTAAAAGATGAATTTATTCTATTACAGAAGTGTAGACTTTCTGTCTGCAATGAACGGGATCAAATTGGTAATAGGTAAAAGATCTCGTTATCAATTCAATATCCAGAGCCATGGTCAGTTATATTCCACATTATACCAAAGGGCTTTAAGGTAACTCCCTCTCTTCTTTAGCTGGTGTTTTTCCCCTACTGAGCCAGCTAAAAAGCCAGCTGCGACGCATTGATGTCAATGATTGTGACAAGTGCACTTGCTCTGCTTTGGTGTAGTCACAGGCCTTGGTCGGGGAGGGGAGGGGGTGGGGGTGCGCCGGGTCGGGATGGGCGGAGCCGGGCCACTTGAGCTGAGTTGACAGGCAGTGCCAAAGAGCGCGCATTTAACATTGTCTGAACAAGTGCCATTGTAGAGCACTTGAGCGATTCCGCAATGCCAATATATCTGCCACTAACTACACTGCACAGATCGGCTCTCGATCTGGATGGGTGTTGTGCGTGCGCCAACTCGGTTAAGCATCGGGCAAATATGCCAAGTGCCGCCAGGCAACATTTTCTGTTCACTAATTTGAATAGCAGCCAGCCGCGCAAGCAGCGTCTTTTTAACGGGAATCATTTTCAGCATTTTTAATGCGAATTTCGCGCTGTCCTGGGCTAAAAATGAATCGCCAAAAGCAGGCGGGCTCAGGTAAATATAAAAGTGTCTAATCATAAGTGTGCTTAGTTTGGGTTTGGGGTCCAGTCAGTTTAATAACTTTAGCTTAATATTTATAGCTTATTTATGCGAGTCCGTTTGGTCATTTAACCAGAAAGTCTTTGCTGCTAGCTCTTATTAATATTTACAAGTGGTATTTGATCCGCTGAGAGATAGCAAAATCCATAGCGAAGCAAATAGGATGGCTCTAGCCGGGATGGCCCGATTAGGTGATATCCTAAGCCCAGAGGCAATCTGTCGTTACATACATTCAAACACCTTTGCATGCATACACAAAATCACACACAAACACACGGCGCTTGCAGCGCACTTTACTCAGCGGCTGTGAATGGCATCCACTATGGAAAATTGATTCTTGAATGACTTTTAAGTTTAATGATCGTTATGAAATTTTTAGGATTTAATAAGACCATTCAAATCTATGTACAAACCAAAGAGCAAGTCTGTAATACTTGAATTGCGTTCTTTTGTTATATGGGGCGAATAGGGCTAGGTATCCAAAATTCGAAATATTCATAATCTGCGTCTGCTTTACGAAAATATAATAAACTAAATTTGGTGGCTCTAGCTAAAGTCCCAAGATATACTAAGAAAACCAAGTCTTACAATCGATTTTTATCGATAGTAAAAAACGGATTAAGATATCGAAAAAAATTATAAAATTTTTCTGCGTGTGGTTTAGCATCTTTTACTAAAAAAATATAAAAAAATCAACAGCGAGTGTTTAATATTCCGCTTATCTTCATTTTGAGGTTTTTTTTGTGAACGGGAAATATATATATTAAATGCTTCAGCGTCCCAACTCATTTGCTTCTGATTTTTGGTGTTATCATTTGACTTGTTTACCGCTCAGGCAGCTGGAATGCCTTGTGGCAATCATTCGACTGCCACTTGAAATTGTTTCGGTTTTTTAGCTGACGTCATTTGGTTTGGGTCCGAGTTGGAGTTTGGGTGTGGTGTGCTCTTCCGGTGTTATGGCACCAGTTAAATAAACAAAACAACTCTGAGCAGTGGCAGCGGCAACGGTAATCGCATCAGCTCTGTCATCAGCATTCAGCTTCGGCTCCTCGTCATGGTCAGCGTTGTCCTGCTATCCTGGCAGTGTCTTGCCCATACCCCAGGGCCAGGTCGCCGTGGTTTGCCGATTGGTGTCGCTGTTGCCATCGATGCTGCTTTTGACGTGCGACAATATTGAGATATCGTCTCAAGTGTAAATTGTTATTGACACTTTGCGTAGCGTGCGCTTTAGACATGCCCCTGCAGCTAGTATCATCAACGTCAATGCCACACAATTCTTGGCTCTTCGACATCCGTGGCTGGCTCTTAACATTCGACCCCTCTGCTCGGAATGTTGATTGTTTGTTTGAGCATTTGTTTAGTTTGTGCATTTGATCGGCAACTGCCTAGGCAGCCTGTGTGCCATCCGCTTTTTTCATGCCTGTATTTTAAATTTAAAAATATTTTATTTCGAATTTTTAAAGCTGACCGAAATTGTTATATATAAACACGAGTGATCAGCACCCATGTAGTAAAACAAATCAGTTGTGCTGGATACAAAAAAAAAAATTATATATATATATATATCCAATAAAAACAACAAACCTAAGCGACCGGAAAGATTAGATGGGTTGTGATTAGCGCGTTTACGACTTAGTGCAAAAATGACTATTAGCTGTTGGCGTGATTATCGTCGTCTTTCACGAGGCGCATTTGCCGAAAACCCATATATTTAATCGTATATAAATTTAAATAGTCAGACCCGTGGTGCCTTTGCTTGAGCCAAGGCGTGCACACCTCGGCGAACCCATCGTGAAGAGTGCAGTTTAATTTCGGCTTTGGGTCTTTGCTGGGCAGGATAAGACGGCGTGGCATCAAGACTGTGGCGTTCATTTGGTTCGTTTTGCCTTATTCATTAGCTGGTTTCCGTTTCCGCTTCATTCAATTCTCTTGATGCCTTCACTGCGACTGACTTAATGCCATTGACGTGGCCCCCGCGTTGTATGCTGGGCTACATTTTTGCTATACTGCCCCTTGTTTATGTATTTGTATGAGGTAGGCGGTCGAATACGCTTTTCGCCGAAACCCCAATGGAGCCCAATGGAGCCCAATGAAGCCGAATGGAGCCCACGGCTCGTCTTTCCACCAGCCCGTCTCACTCTATTTCGCAATTCATTTTCAATTTATCTTGCCTTACATCGACATGCTTTTAGGTTTCTCCCTTTCTTGCCTGTTAGCTCGTAACTGGCTTAACTGGCTGAAGGAATCAACGGACTTGAGTTGGATTGGCGAGGGTGTTGCACCCTCTGCTTGTGTTTTAGACTGAGCCCGAGTGCTTGTTTGGGTCGGTCATTGACTTACGCACACAATTACATCCTTCAGGTTCGTCAAGGCGATGTTCGCAGCTGGTGGCGACTCCTCCTCTTTGTTGTGTTTCAAATTGCTAAGCTGATATTTTCGTTGCTGGCTTATGGACTCCTCGCACATCACTTAAGCATTAAAAAACACATTAATAAACAATATGATAAATTGAAGAAACGCAAAGTGTTGCAATATGTGTGTTCTGCTGCCAAACTGTCGGCTATATAAACATTTACTTCCAATTATAAAAACCCTTTTATTGCCCGTTAAGTATGCATATACAGTATATATATATTGGTAATGCGTCCGTTTTACGTTTTAATAACAGTCTAAAGTCAAGCCACACAGCCCAGTTGGCCAGCGAGACCAGGCAGACCAGCTTAGCTCGCATTTATCTATTTTAATAAAGTTAAAAGCCACCCGAAACACCAGCACACACACACACAACGGCCAAAGCAGCCACAACAACCTGTGCATGGCCAAAAGCTTGACACAGTGCCAAATGCTGTCGTCGTTGAAGGTTGTTAAATTTAAAATTTAAACGAGTCCTTGGTGATATTTTTTGTAAAAGCTCTCCATTTTGCTCGTCAGACATTGGGGTCCGGCACTGCCATACATTTGTATATAGATGGAAACAGAAGCAGGCACAAAAGGAGAATAGGTCAGCACTAATTCATTAACATGCTCGCCAAGAACAGTGTCTGTCAGACTGTCGGGCAACGGGTTTTTCAGTGGTACGAATTTCCACTGCTCCTAGATCACATAATGACTGTCCCCTCCCATTTGGCACTGTACCATTATCCTCTGGCAAGTGCAAAGTGCTTACATTTTTCTGGCAACGGAAATTCGTATTGCTTCCGGCTTTTTGTTGCAAGTCCCTTTAGCTTGGACTCGGCTGTTGCTCGCGATTGCAAATTTGTGTATGCAGCGTTCACGCCAAAAATGCATCGCCAATACTTTCACTTATATATGTATATGTATGCACTGTTTGAGTATACAAGCTCAAATATGTTTTATATTTGCCAATCGTCTGGTCGACAACAGTAGTGCCAAAATTAAATTTATCCATTATTCGTATATAGCTATCTACACAAAATAAAGAAAGTTAAAATGTACCCTAAAAATCACTTTAAATAAGGAATGGCTTTTTAATCACGGCCTGACCTTTTTAAATTCCACATTTCCACATTTAAAATTTGGAGTCTGTACAAAATTGAAGCTACCTTAACTTTGTCAAAATCTAACTGATTTTAATAGGAACCAACTTTAAGTTCATGGTTATGCTTTTAGAATAATTGATTTAAATTTGAAGTTACTATATTTGACCAAATTTAATGTTGAAAGGATACCCAGTATAATCACACATAAACATAAGACCAGACTTAAAACTTCACACTTTACACTTCACACAGCATTGGTATTGCTGTTGTTGTTGGTGGGCGATTGTTGGCCGCAGCTCAGCTGACCACATGCAACTTTGTTGATATCGTTGCTTGAGTTCCTTTTCCTCTTATTGTATTTTTCGTTATATACTATTTCAATTTTGTTAAGTTTTCGCCTCTTCCGTGTGCCTGTGTGCGTTGCTTCCTGCTCGTATCTAAGCGTGGACACTTGATGTCCCTTGCTATGTCCATAATGGAATTATTTGTATTAAATTGTGGCAACCAATAAATGAAATTGGAGCAGATCTCTCAACATCATTGCCACTACGTAAGTCTGTGGTAGAAGCAACACTAACACAATTGAAAACTTGCAGAATGACGCTTTTATTCGCCTAGAAAGCGGTTCAAATTAAATTAAAAGTTGAACTTCCCTTCTCCTCGCTCCTCGCTGATTCCGCTTTTAATGTAGCTATTTTGAGTTTCTTGAGTTTCGCCCAATCTGGCTGGGTTTTGATGTTGCCCTGTTGTTGGGTTAAACGCGCTTATCTGGACCGCAAACTGTTTCTCCTTTTCTGAGGCTTTTTATTGCATATTAATAATGCGGTCGAAACTTTAAATAATTTCTGTGTAAATGAGGTTGATGTTTAATGCCATTATCTCGTGATAAAAATGTATTTAAGTGCAGGTGCTTTGCAATTTGTCAGAATCTATACGATCCACGGATTTCAAAACAAGTCCTGGTGACAGTTGACGCCAGACGCGGCATAAAATCATTTTCGAGCTGCCAGCGAAAAGTAAAAATTGCACTGGGTTTGGTGTGTCGTCGGTTTGGCACTTGCTGTCTGATGACAAAGATTGATGGCCGGGACTTGCGCAATCATCAAGTGCATTATAAACAGTAAGATATATCAAGTTGTCGGCAATCGAATGTGAGATACCCTGCGACCATAAACAAATTGGTATGCATGTATAAAGTATTGCTTAAAAAAAGAAAAGATTAACGCCAAATGGATTTGACAAATAACTCCATCGATTAGGTAGTTTCTGCTGATTACGAATATTTCTCTAATATTTCTTAATGTGCCCAAAATCATCTCCTTTTGCCTGTTATAATTTGTTGCACAAGCTTATATTGCCTTACTTAAACCGTATCAAGGCGAACAATATGAGTAAAATAGGCTTTGCATACTTTTGTGGCCCTTTTTTTTTAGCAGTCATGGCCCTTAGACAAAATTGCCGCAATCAGTGATTTTGGGTGCTTCGTTCTTGACTCATTTTGATTTTCCCATGCCTTCTCTTTTAACTTTTTGCACTTTCTTGTTGATTGATTTATTAAGAGATTTATGGCAACAATTGTAGGTCTTTAAGGCGCCCTCGCTATTGCCAAAGTCAACCAAACATCAATGACTTGGAAAATGTCTGTGTGTTTTGATCAACCCGAACTCGCTATTCTGTGTGGTCTTAGAGAATAAACAACATCGCAACATTGCATTTGCAGTGGAACTTCAAAAGTGGAAGGTAAAAAGAATAATCGCAGAAGCGAGCACAAATTTGTCTACCAGCTTATTTTCTTTTCTCCGTTGTCTGCTCAGCGAACTTGAAGTGTGCCTTAAAAAAGTGCACTATGTTCGTATTTGGGATAAACTCTCGACTCGTATTATTGGCTGCTTGTTCACCAGTTCCCTATTAAGTCCTTGCTGTTCTATGTGTTGCTGCGCAACAGGCGGCTACGCTTCATTACGACTTTTTTAAATACACCAAGGCATATGTATTTGTATATATTATATTTATGTAAGCAATAAGACATAGTACACCGACCTCAGAAATCAACGTTTGAACAAGTAAGAACGTTGCAGACGGGTGTAAGCGACAGCACAATACAGAGAAAAGTACAAGTGCAAATACAAGTTATTGTCAATAATGCATATATTTTAAATGCAGAATCAACTTGGAGAACAATTGAAAATCAGAAATGCCATCAAACATAAAAATCGGTTCTGTTTTGACAAAGTTATGTGCGTTTGAAATATGTGAGCTATCTGTTTTAATATTGTTTTTTATACAAATTGTGACAACCACAATCAATGAAAAATATAAATTTGCACATCTAGATTTAAACAAATAATTTTTTGATAATCAGTAAGGATGGATATGATGTTTTTTTACAAAAAAAATTCAAAAAATGTTATATTCCATATTGCATATCTTTTAAATGCATAATCATGCAGATAGAAGGACATTGCACAAATCCAATATACACTTTTTACTTCGTGAACGAGTATATAAACTGACGACCATCAAACAGTTTAGCGTTAAACGACCACAATAAAGCATGTTAGTAGATTAAATCCAATCACCCATTAAATTTCGAGTACACATTGCTAAGGGGTAGGGCGGGCTAAACAAGCTCACTACCTTCTGAGACCACAGAAACCACAAGAACATATTATTTGAGTAGGGTATTGATATTGATTGTATTGATATGCGCCCTAATCAAATAAATTGTCCTACTTCTGTCAGGGTACGGGGAGAAGACCCGGCAGATTGATCTGAATTATAGTTGAATGTGAAAAAATCATAATATCAATGAGCTTTTATAAAATGCCTTGAAACAGCAGCGTCAGTCTCCTCAGCTGTCAAGCCACAAACGACAAGGAGTTTTCGTTATTGAATGGGCCAAGATGTTGTCGCACTCGCCAACAAGCATATTAATAAAGAATTCGTCGCGCTGCCCGATACTTAAACTCGGAAACTGCAAAATATAGCTTCGGGGTAGGAAAAGACCTATAAAGCCCATCCAGTTACTAACAGGTTGATGCAGGGCCGAGAGGGTTTTAGACTTAGAGTAGCACATTTGGAAATACACAATGAAATATTGATTTTTGCATCGTTCCTTGTTCGCTTGCCAGCTTTTAGTTTCTCATTCCACACAGTTTTAGCCGTGTATTTGCTTTGAATGGTTTGGCAGCGTCATTATAAAAACTTGGGTCTCTTAGTGGGGCGCTAGTCAGCTATGACTATCAAACACGAACACACACGCTTAATTAAAACTGCAAAAGTTATTCGGGCATAAATGCTGCTGACTTGATTTGCTGCTGGCGCCTTGCAATTAAAGTGTGAGCCAAAAGCGAAAAGCGAGCGCCAGAGTGCTCTAGTGGAGAGCTCCCATTTGCCGCAGCATACATACGACTGGAAATTATTTTCTTGGACCCCTCACTTTCAAGAATCTGTTCTTTAATTATTTCTTTCAATAGTTTTCTTAATCTTGTGTGAAACCTGGTGAATTGATAACATATTGTTCATAAGGCATTGCGAGCTTGCAAAACAAATAAATAAAATTTAAATTAAAAAAATATATATATATATATATGTTATCCAAAAAGTTCAATATGCTTGATATGACCATAGGTATTCAACATTGAGTAATAAAGTATATTTTATTTAGCATTGAGTAATAAAGTGTACCTTATTACTTAATGGGTATTTAATAATCTAGCTACATTCAAAAATTTCAAATGTAAAGCTCTAAAAGTTCCTTTAAATATGTAAGCATGAACTTAGAAGGGATAATAGTCGATGTTTGCCGTTTAAAGTTCCAATTGCTTCGATTTGTTTGTTGGTGAGTTTGAGTTTTGCTTCATGCTATGTATATATAGCATGTAAAGATAAAAATATACAAGTATTGATAGATAGAAAAAGTACAATAAGTACATGAGTATGAATATAAAGATTTTTTTGTATTTTTGTATATAATCTTAGATTTTATTTACTGTTTTGCAATCTCGCAATGCCTTTTGGACAATAGTTTGTTTTTAATCGCCGGGTTTCACTTAAGTATCTAAAGGTAAACAATTGCTGAATCTCCCAGGTGAGACTTAGAGTCTTCTAGTTACTGCTGCTGGCATAGGACAAATATGTTGAAAACTATAAATGCAGTAGCTGCATTTTAAACTCAACAATTAATTTCATTCTATTTCTTATCATTAGTATATAAACAAGAGAGTATAATTAATTAGTTTTCAGCACTTTATTTTCTGATACACGCCCAAGGATTTAGTGTGAAAGTGCCTAGAAAGTGCCACATTCTAAAACGTGATATGACTTAAGCCGGTCATGGATACGGAAATTGAACGCCACAAAAGCACAGTAAAGGAAACAATTTTCTCTGTGACTGCATTTGAATAAAATTGTTAGATATAAACAAGTCGCTTGCCAGCCATCGTAGGCTAGGGAAATAGAGAAACTAAGAACAATAGTGGAATTTCCCACAGATATCGTTGCGACACGTCAATTAACAAGAATAAGAGCACAATTGCAAAGGCGCAAAAAAGAGCCCGATGAGCAGCTGGCCAACTTCAGCTAACGCATGTTTAAGTAACCTGTACTGTGTTCACTGCCTTGGTTGGCTTTCGCTTTGTTTAGAGTGAACAAGTTAGTATCGATTTTCGTGATTTCGAGAAACTTCAGATATCGAGTGTGGAAATAAATAAAAAGACATCCAACAATATAAATATAAAATAAGTCTCTGATATATAATGCCTATCCATCAACGATGACTGTCAACATCACATGTATGTTTCTATGATAGGCTTAATCGTCTTTCTAAAGTAAAAGTAATTGAAAGAAACAAGTCTAATATTCCCGACTTAAGTCTATGATGGCAATTAAGGCTGAACTGCAAAAAACTCTGTCGCAAAATTTTGAAAATGCAATTCTAAAGCGATTAGTTTGATGTCCACTGCTCCTTAAAGAGTAGAGAATCCTGGCTGCAGCAAAAGAGAAAAGAGCAGCCAACGTTCCAGTCGCAATTGTTTCGTTGGCACCAGCATTTTTTGATCTTTCCATATCCGTTTCCGGCATACGGTCGACTGCACCGGACAGAAACTGCGGAGCGGAAAACTTAACTCGAATTTGATGTTGCCAAGCAGCTGTTAATGCTGCATGATTTATATCAAGACTGCCAACGGCAGAACCCAGCGGTCAGTGAGCTAGGCAACTCATTATATGACACTTCATTTACGTAACCGGAGTATGCATACATATATACTCGTATATCTTAGTATGTATGTAAGCCGTATGGGCGTGGCTCCGTCAACGTCTGTAATATGAACATCATAACGAGTCTGTTGGGCATATATAGTATACATATATAATATTTTTGGCAATGCCAAAGACCACGGGTCGCAGCCGGTCTTTCAAGGATTAGCGGCCATCTCTGTGGTGAATGCATTTCCGTTTCCGTTGCTCTTCGTAAATTGTATGTCCAACCGAATTTGCATCACGCTATCCCCAGTTCAGTTTATTATTTTATCAGGTCAGTCTATGCGACTCTTTTGCATTTTGTGGCACGGAACTCATTCGAGGTCCTTATGCTATTGTCTGCTTGGCTCGGATATCATCTTGCCCTGCTGCTCGTGCCGTGGCTTTCGCTGCTGTGTTGACCAGTGTAAAGTGATTTGTGTGGCCACGTTCAGTTGTTTTTTTTTGTTGTTTTTTTTTTTGCGCAAAGGCCACGTCTGACGCCCTGGAGAGCATAAATCAATACTCATATATTCGTTCAACTCATGCTAAGCCACACATACGCACACACATTGGCATACTTAAGTGGTACCCGAACAAATAAACAACGCCAAAGTTTTCAGACGCAATTGTTGATCTTAGCTATTTGAATTTATATAAAACTGTATACAGACATATGTATTCATACCAACAATAAGAACTACTTATTCTATTTTTGGGGCAGTCCTCGATAGAAGTGCTCAGTGCAAATTATATACTACAACAGTAATCAAAAACAACAAACAAATATTATTAGTTAATTTCGCATAACTTTATTTTTGGCACATTTCGATTATTTGATACTTTGGCCTTCATTTGTCAAGCTGTCAATCAGTAAAGTTCACTTTCCCAGCTAATCTCAGACCTGACGTGTGTGTTAATTTACAATTAAGAAAGCTTAGATTAGATTGTTAATAATCCTGGTAAGGCCGTATAAATTAGATAGTCACTCCGTAAGGCGCTTCAAATTAGAGTCCGAAAGTTACCTGCTCTGCAGAACAACTGAGGAACCTCTTTACGAAATTGTTTTTCTAGAAAAATAATTGGAACATAAATTCGTTTGACCTCATTTTACTTTCACGATGGCGGCGACCCCGCAGCATCTCCACATTACCTGAACCTGGTACACATTGCAACTGAACGAGAAGATTTGCGGCAGTTGCAGTAAATCTTTTAAAGCAGAATAAAAACTGTGTCAACAGCAGAGCCCCGGAGAAAGTATCTCAATTTGTAAAAAAGGGTAGCAGGGATCAAGAACACAGCGGAGGAAGACGTCGCCACAGCACAAAATAAGTTAAATAAAATACTAAAACGCTTAAGGCATTTATAGTTATTTCGCTTTTATGCCGCCGCTACGCTCGCTGGTTGACTGGCAGTTTTTATGCCATGTTTTGTTGCTCCATTTCAATGCAAACATTTAACTATGCTCAACGCTCAGACTAGACCAAACGCAGCCGCCTGCTGTTTTGCCTTTGACCACTGTGAGGGTTGCCATGACTACACACATAGGACAACAAACACATTCACACTCAAACAATCCCGCCCACAATCACATATAGAGCCACACAATCAGAAAATATCACACAAAGGCGACAGTTGTCTGCAGGACTCGCGCTTCGCTGCGGGACTTAACATTTTTGAGAGTATTTTAAGCACAGCATTGTGGCGACCACGCTTTGATTTACGTGTTTTAATAATATGTGAGCTCAATAGTTAACACACTGCTTAGTCATTTGCGGGTAAATGCAAATATTTTATTAATTTATGTAAAAAGATTTTTAAGTACTTGTCTATGGGCTTTGTTGGCCAACATAAATAAACTAAAAGCAGCAACAAAATGAATTAAAATATATTGCGATTTTCGAATTCTTGCCGCAGCGTGCGACCAAATCTGTCAACACTCACAGATATGCACAAAAACGTATTCATTTATATTAATAATGTATACTGTTTTGAATAATTAAATGAAATTCACGTAGCTCTTTTGGTGGGGCTGCGCACAATTGACAAAAAATAAATGCGATGCACGAGAGCGTCGGTTGGCTTTAAACACACACGACTTTCGGTATCTGTGTCACACCAAAATGACATGTAGTGTACCCAAGGAACCCTTCAGACATATACAGCAAAAATTAAAACGCTTTCGGAGTCACAAACGTCAACTTTTGCTTATACACATTTGTGTATTATATTTGAGATACTGACCTTGGAACTCTGCTGACTAAACAGATGGTAAAAACCATTTGTTATAATAGCTACTATTACTATTCAACGGGAAATGCAATCCATGAGTGAGCTGATTCTTCAAAGTACGGGCAGGTTTTCTGAAGTAACTTTTTGCTATTCCCGTCGTCCTTTTTGGCTCAGTGCACGCGCAGATTTCGCTGCAGGCGCGAATACAAATTATGTGTGCTGGCAAAATATCACGTATATAGTCGTGTGTACGCCCACAGCCACACAGACACCCTATCGAATTTACCAATTTTAATGTCGCATATGGCGCACCGCTTTTCGCAGCATACTTTACAGGGCACTTCGGCTATGAACAGATGTCGCATACAATTTCCCAATTGCCTAAACTGAATGGAAACTAAAAATTAAATGTAAAGTCGGCTTTACTTTAACATTTTCAAATATCAAATATTTATCACACATCATCACGTGAAAATATAAATACGTAAATATTGGACAGTGCCCGACTGAGGCATACTTCGAACTCCTCCTTAATGCACTCTAACACAAATATACTTGGAAGTCATGAACCTCAAGTTACCCATTAAATTTTGCAGAAATAGACGCTCTAGAAAATTGTTTAATATCGAGTTTGTCTCTTTTTCGAAATATACTTTGAATAACTTTGTTACACCATTTTTTTATGCATGGAATATGTACAGGGTATGGTAAGAAATTTTATTTTTACTTAACACGGTCGCAGACCGGGGACGGCCGAGCTCAATACCCACGTCGCGACGTTTAGCTATTCTGTGAGCCGAACTGAATGAAATATAACATCCTGGAAAGAAATAAAAATCAGCGTGAGTAAAAATACACATAAGAAATAAGCAGGAAGCAGCCAGAGATGAAACAGGAAGCAAAACACACACACACAGATAAACATACAACGAGAAACGCTCGCAGCGTCAAAAGACAATGACGATGCAGGTTCCTGAAGGTTGGGGCAAGGTGCGGGTGGGGCCCTGCTGCCAGCATTTGTATACAGGAGCTGAGCAAATATAAAACATACAAAAAAAATATATATATATATATATATATGTATATATAACGATGATGCTGGGCTGCTGGCTGGTCGGCATCAAACGTGACGAAAAAATGTAAAAATAAAATATAATGGCTATGCAGTAGTCCCTGCGCATAGCCGTCCTGGACTTGAGCGATATATATTTTTATTTGTATGCCTACCCGTAAGCTAAAAGTTAGCGCGCCAAAGTGCCCAAAAACAAAGCAGGCTAAGTCGCCCGAAGACCAAAGCCAAAGGGGTGAGAGCGTCAACACACACTTGGCCCCACAAAAAAAAAAAACAAAAAAAAAAAAACACTTTGTAGCCACGGTCGCCGTCAAGCTGCGCGTTATCCTTTGTGTAATTTTTGGTTTAATGAGGCAGCATTGGCAAGAACTTGCCTACTCCGTCCACCTACTTCCTACTTCCTTCCCTTTAGCCGTAATCGCCAGCAGTGCCAACAGGCACGCTTTTAACGATGCCGCACAGTAGGCAGCCATTTTTTCACTCATACATTTTTATGACTCGAGCATTAAGTTAAAATTTGTGTTAAATATTTTATTGTTTTTATGGTCACATGAACACCTTAATTTTTATGCCTGCACAGCGACACAGGTCCTGCAAATTATGGATATTATTCAATGCATCGTCTGTCTGAACAGCCTTCTAAAAGCATTCCAGTTGGCGTAAAAACAGCTGGCAAAACTGCATGAGATTTCACTAGTTCGAGTAAGAGTCTGAACCTTTATCAGATCGGACACTGCGGAGCTTAAAGCGCTACACGATTATTTTACCACCTGTCTGATTGGCAATGCGCCCTTCGATTACTGGTTGAGCTTGTATCTATGTGATTAGGAAGAGAGAACAGGAGAGACAGGAAAAGGCAGGTAGGAAACATGTGTTAAGTTACCCATTAATTACTCATTGCCAGTTGTGAGCTCCGCTGCTGTGCCCAATTAACAGCGACAAGGTAATTACTAACTATACCAACAGCTCGCAAACTCGTGAGTTTTGTCCAAAACACCGAAATATTATTATTTCCAAGCAGCACTTTAATTTCCTTTGAACTCGTCGTTGTTCAGCACTTCAGCAATGTCTGGACTTCATCAATTGGACACCAATAAAAGCTGGGAATAGGTCATAAATACATACATAAATACTAGTATGGCCAATACAGTCACTGCATACATTTGGTAATCTGTAAATATCGACCTGAGCCAGACGTGCATTTGCAGGCTAATAACGGAAAAAGTAAATTATTTTTAGCGTGCATAGGTTTATGGCACGTAACGTCGCCGATTTTGCAGATTTATTGCAGCTAAAATCCACGCTAATATAATGCATAAATCAGGCTGGCCAAGTCAACATATATTCACTTGAGTCGAGCATAAATAAGTTCCTTTGGCCGTAGACTTCAGCTCTACCTCTAGCGAATGGCGAATGGGCCAAGTTCCGTCTACATGTGAGCCAAATGAAATTCAGCGAAAACGAATCATTTTACCCAACTGCTGGCTGGGGTTGGATGGCTACCCTAAATTGCTCGACGGCTATATTAGGTGCATGCTTTTAGTAGAGAGCATCAAAGTAGAGATAGAGAGAGAGTGAGAGAGATTCCGTTAGGGGCGCAGGCGCCAACACTCTCAACTTCCAGCGGTCCTGATAAGTGCTCTCAGCAGTTGCAAAGGGAAATAGCTGACGGCGAAAAATAAACTGGGTTTTTTGTTCTAGCAGCTGCCAGCGACTTAGCGGCTCAAAAGGCCTGGCTAATTGAAATATTACATCGTAGGTCAGTTTGAGGCGAGCCGTGAGAACTTTATGACAATTCAAAGACTCACGCAGGCCAACGCAATTGGCCGAGTAGAGCCACAAGAAGACGAAATGCCAATCGCTTGCCAGAAAACGGGATGCATTTATGGCCGCAGGTAGCGCTCGACCGGTAAACTACCTTTATACAAAAAAAAAAAAGGCAGCAGAGCTGAAAATTTCATTTCATGCTTAGAACTTTGCCAACCTGTCGTACAATAATTAAAAAGCCATTTATTGACCGTCAATGAAACAGATGCACACGCATTTAAGCGCAATCATCATTTAAGCCATCCGAATGCATATGTTGTTGTTGTGGCTTTTAAATATTATTATAATTATTATTTTGTTCATTTTTGTTGGGTGCCGCTCTTGAACCATAAAGAGTTGAAATATTATCGAGTGTGGTCTTTTCACACATTTCCACATCAGTGGCCAGCTGTCGGTGAACGCGTTGACTTTTCTGCGGCCCGTTTCGCTGAGCGCCTAAACTTGAAAACAAACTTCAAACTTCATGCGAGGGAAACGAGTTGTGGTGCAGAACGAAACATAAAACTGGTTTTTGGGTCAAAAGCAAAAGGGCTAGCCCGCTACTGAGGCCAGACAACGGTCGACGGGCAAAACTTGTGATAATTATTCAATGAAGCCGAGATCTGAGACCTGAGTATAACAAGCCAGCCAGCCAGCAGAAAGGGCTATGCTAAAGGGTTATCGAGTGACTGACACACATACACACGCACACACACACGCACCCGACCGGACAGGTTAGCCAACGAACGCAGCAAAGGTGAGCCCACGCTGCCTGCCTGGCTGGCCGAAGCGAACATTGGAGTACTACGTGTATAAGAGTCGAGAGTGGGATGACTGTCTGGCTGGCTGGCGATTCCCGCGCAGGTTCTCTCAATGTGCTCTCTCTCTGCTGCTGCTGCTGCTGCTGCTGCTCTGCTGCTCTCTTCTCACTGCGGAAGTTGTGGTGGCTGCAATCAGCATCGGGCAGCGCTGGTGCTTTATTCCTGACGCTGAGCTCGGCGCAGATTTAGTACTCAATTGTTGTGCTGCTACGGCGTACGTGAACGCGGACTGTGAAACACAACGTTCAGTTGTCAGTGAAGTAGTAAGTGCTGTTTGTGTCTGGTTTCTGTGCCTGTGCCTGTGCCTGTGCCTCAGTGTTTGTGTCTGTGTTTGTGCTGCTGCCTCGACTGTGCCTGTGTGCGTGTGTGAGTGCGAGTGCGCCAGTGTGTGTGTGTGTGTGTGTGCGTGTGCGTGTGTGTGTGTGTGTGTGTCTGCCTGTCTCGCTTTGTGTGCGCCATCTGTATACTAGTATATGTGTGCAAAGAAAATTGGATGCAAAAAATTTGGAAAATTTTTAAACGCAAAAGCGCTGATGACACACAAAATCAAGCAGAAAGTGCAACTACCCCAAAAACGTTGAAACGTTCACAGGGTGCTGCTTCAAAAATTAAATGAAATGAAAAAAAATAAAAATTATATAGAAAATCATGAATAACGAAACAAAATACAAATTACTCGCTAGATGAAAGAACAAAATCAGGGAGTGATTCTCAGTTTGGTGGCAGCTACGAAGTTCGTATGATTTTCGCGCTCACTGTCAGAGGACCACACCCGCGCGGATGCACAGGTTACAAAAAGAAAAAACCAGCGGCTGTCGGGCTAGAGAAAATCACCAGAGCAGAGCCAGCGACAGCGACAGAGTCAGAACCAGAGCAGAGCCGAGCAGAGCAGAGCTGTAAGAAAAATTCCAGTTTCGGACTGCAGCCCAAAGGATCACGCGGAGAGCGGAGAGAAAGAAAGAGTAGGTCGTCGCTGTCAATAGCTGGAACGCAGCTGTGTTCAAGTTCTAGGTGCGATGGGAGCAGGGCAAAGTGCCAGAGGCAGGGTAGTTGTCGTGCAGGATGTTTGTTAAAGTTGCGCAAGTGTATATTTCCCGCTATTTTTTAGCGCTTTCTGACGCGAACATTTTCAAATCAGCATCAGCTGATATAGTCATAACCTAGAAATTGCAATATAGAAATAAACAAAAAATTCTAGAAAATGGAATATAAAAAAAAAAAAAAACAAACAAACAAATGCACATCAATAATAAATTTGAAGCTACTTTTCCTTGCATACAATTTGCACATTTCAAAATTGGATAACAGTCTAAAAAAAAAAAGCATCAAAAAATATGTTCAACATTTTTGGTAGCCCAGCGCAACTGCAATGCAAACGAAAACTACTACCAAAATAATGGCCAACACTTTGTGGGTTTTTTGGTTTATTGCGGGAAACGCCGTTGGGAGCACAGTTTTTGTGCCTGGAAAACTGGTGCTCAGCCAAGTTGTGCAGTCAGCGGAGCAAATTTTCCAATAGAGAGCGTCAATGCGACGCAGAGCCAAAAACTGAAACTGAAACTGAAACAGAAACAGAAACATGAAGCTGAAGCTGGCCTTTCTCGCTGCTGTCGCACAACGTTTGAGGCATTGCTTTTGAGTCGGCAGCGGAGTGGTCGCAACTTCCATTTTACTTCTGTCTGGCTCTGTTTCGTTTGGGGGAATCGCAGGCAGAGGCTAGGCGAAAAACTAAAACAAAAGCGGGGAGACAGCAGGTGGACAAATTGTCAAAGTTGCGAATGCGGCTCGTGAGGATTCGCACAATACATTACACAGTGTGATAATTATATAATGCGTTCGAAGACAAAGTCGAGCAGCGTGTCCTCATGCCAAATGAGTCACGTGCTTGGCAAACAAAACTCCGATTTGCTGTGTGTGACACTGTATGTGTGTGCGTGTGTGTGTGTGTGTGTGTGTGCGTGTATACAAGCATTATTTCTGTTGCTAGCAAACAGGGCGTGAAACAGTCAAAAGTGGCCACCCAATCGGAATTTCCATCAAACGACTTCCTTTGACCATATGCGATTACAACATCAAAATCAAGCATAATTTTCTTATTTTTACGCCGTATTGATTTTAGTTGTTGTGCATAAAATCCACGCTCGCTTGTGTAAGGGTGTGCGTGTGTGTTGATGTGTATGTTTATGCTTGGCCCTCGCGTTTATTTTACGTCTTATGTATTCCCTTTTTTCATTGTTGTTGTTGTTCTCAACCCCGAAATGTTTCCGTATTGTATTCCCACGTAAAAGTCAACGGCAACGGTTTCAAAGGCAACGCGAAAGAGTCCGTCGGCAGCAGCCAGCGCTGAGGTCCTTCATCAAAACACACACATACAAAAGTGAATGTATATGAAAAGAAAGTGTCATAAATCAAGCGATTATCCTGTAAACAAAGTGTAAAACGCGCTCACAAAACAACGGCAACAACAACAACAACAGCAACAACAATAACAACATCATCAAAAAAAAAAAAAAAACGGAACCAACAACCCAACAAGGAGTTTTCCGCTGCCAAGACTGTTTTCTAATAAAACCCCATTTGTATTACGTTAAAAGCCCGAGCGTATAAAAACAACAACAACAGCAACAACAACAGCAACAACAACGACAACAACAATACCTAACGAAGGCATACCGAACACCACTCGCAGTGCGTTTTTATTACTTGAGCATTTAATTTTGCTGAGCTGGTGTTGGCCATTTGCAGAAGCCCAACAACATTTCGGCCCCAGCTACTTTATTGAGCACTTTCGGGAATCCCAAGCAAACAGCAACACACAACATTGGATTGGCTTTGAATACATTGTATAATGCTTGCGCCAGTGAGGTGAGTCGATTGTCCGATTTTTCAATTGCATTGCATTTCGTGTGGGCAAAACGAAAAGCAAGAACTGTGCACGTTTAAAGTGCCTAAAGTGTTTGCACACAAATTTAATTAAATTGCACCTCGTATGCGAATTGACGGCCTGTTATCAGCAGACAGAAAGGCAAAAATGTAATTACAATTTATTCATTTTTCAATTACAATTGCCAAGTGTAAGTAAATGCCATAAATCAATTACAAAGCGTTTCATGGCATAAAAAAAAACACACACACACACATACATAAATATATATGTATACAATCGGACAAAGCACAACGGGCATAAAAACAGATAGTTCAACTAGGCCACAAAACAATCGGAAAATGTGTGTAAAAGTATTCTTAGCAGTTGTTCGACGGCATAAACAACGTCCGTGGGAAGGGTGTAGTTCAAGTTTGATTGCTTCTATGGTTTGGCTTGAGGCTCGGCTTCCTGCTCTGTCGCATCCAGTAGCCGACGGGCGATGTAATTTAGGATTGTAAGCCCACAAAACATGTCTAGCTGTTGATGGGGACAGCAAAATACTCTGCTTTTAACTCAGAACAGCAGCTGCAGCTATTGCAAGTAGGAAATTGCAATTTCCATAAACAGAATTGCGTTGTGCTTGACTTAACCCTGTGCCAATCTATATTTTTACAAGCATTTATTTTGACATTTGCTCTTGTCCCAATTCAGCATTGATTACACAAATAAAGATCGACATTTGTTATTGCCAATTCTTCGTGGCGCTTTTCTCTGTGTTTCTCGCTGGTTGCCAGACAGAGGCTAATGGCAGTTGTTACAAATTGTTAATATTGATAAATGATTGCGTTTATCTTTATTTCAACACTCTTTTCTCGTTATTTGCTTGGCTTTTGTTCCAAGTGAACGTTGTACCCAACTCCAAAAAAGGATTATGTTAACTGATATGACTGTAATTCATTCATTTATTCGCACTACTCGAAATAAATGGGCTATATCTGGAGGAAACTGTTGTCTGCTTACTTGTTGTTCGTTTTTGAGATTTATGTATGTAGATGATAGAAGATATAACACGTGCGTACCAACGAGAGTCGAAAGAGAGAATAACAACTAATTGTGGTTGCCAGAAAAAAGTCTTGACACAAGTCAATTTTTGTTATTTTATCTTACCCAAAAAAATTAATATACACTCAATTCCGTTTTTATGCGATTTCAAAGCTATGCGATTTTTTCCATACGATTTTATATGGGATTCCACTGTTTAAATATTTGTTCTATACAGAATAAGCAATACAAAAGCGCAACTTAGGTATGCTCAATATTTTTTTAAGAATAAATTATCATTGGATTTGAATTTGATTAAGAAGATTAATTTTTTCAGTCTTAAAATAAAAAATGTATTATTTACTATGATTTTTTTGTCTTATGAGCTTTTTAAAAATTTTGGAATTTTTTTTTATGATTTTCTTTGATGCGCTTTTTGAAAATTATTTAAGTAGTGTCTTTTTGTATGCGATTTTCTATGCAGTTTTCTGTGAAATGTATCTACCGCATAAAAAGAGAATTAAGTGTACGCATAAAGTTTTTGAAACTACATTTTCTTTTTATTGTAAACATATTAAATTTAAACACGCAAAAAATTTGACAACGAAGCAGACATTAATTAATTAATTAATTGTTAATATACTAGAGCTCCTAATCACGGCACGTTGAATTACTTTAAATTCTTGATAAAATAATTTTGTTTATTTATCAAGCCACACATTCACTACAAACACAAAAAAAAAATAAAAGATAAAAAAAAACTATCTTAAGCAGTTCACATTTCGAGATATGTTTTCTTGAAGTGGAGTTGTGACACTGTCTGGTTTAACCCACGCCAGCAACTATTGCGAAGGCCAAAGGTTCTCTTGGGTATGGTGTCCAAATCGATTTTTATTACACTCGTGTGTAAAATAATTTTACATTTGAATCGTGAGCTACAGGCGAGAGAGAGATTAAGGTCGAAAGCCGTAACTCGCGAATATGACGTCGCTAAATAATAAATTCTCACGCGGGCGGCCAAAAACACTGACGGCACTGTGGAAAAAAGATCTGTAAACAAAAAGTAACGACAGAAAAATGAAAATACCAACAAAAAGCAAAGAAACAAAAGCCCCTTCAAGCAACTCATGGGCACATCAGACGGCCGGGGGCCGTACGGACGGTCGAGCAGCATTAAAACATAAGCAATAAGTGACCAGCCAGCCAGCTAGCAGAGGCGACTGGTCAGCGGCTCCGCAGTTCATTGGAATTTCTGTTGAATGTGAAACGAAATGGGAGCGAAATAGAGGAAGCTGGCACGGGAGGCGGGGATAGAACGAGAAACTTGGAGAGCACTTGGTATAGTCTTACATAGCGTTAGACGTGCTGAGAACAGTTTATTATATTGTACAGAATGCGAACCAATTACAAACTGAAAAGCGGAGAATTTGTTGGTCTTGTCTCTTTGGGCATGTGCGTAATAATAATTGGCGATAGCCCAATTTTCTCTTCATGTTCGATAAAGTTCACTCAGTTTGTAGGCTGGAGCTGTTTATGTTTGTTTACACACACACACACACATATACCCACTCACACACACACACACACACATATGCCAGCCAGCAGTTATATGGCTGCATGGCGCCCAAAAACTGGCGCGCATAATGACGCGAAACTTGAGCACAAAACATAAGCCCGGAGAAGCTAAAGAGCATAGCGTTATTCACCACAACAACAGCGATCGGTTCGAAATGAAGTTCTACAAGTTGGGATCCACAAAATGTGTATAAGAGCAGCGGGCAGCAGCCCGCTGAATTGCCTCTAGCTGGGGACTAACTTGTTTTTCTAACCGAACCCGAACCCAAACTCGAATCGACAGATACACAGAATTTCCTGCATTAGCAGCTGTGCCAATTTAATGACGTCAGGGAAGGTTGCCAGCGTCGCGACACGTCGCTGAAAATGCAGAATGCGATTTACTGCATCAAGCTGCATCAGGCTGCATCAAGCTGCCATCAAGCAGCCATAGATCTGCGCACTTGGCAGCTAGAGGTGAAGGCGCACAATGCGAGTACTATTGAATTTCCCTCATAATTTCAACTGTGGCTTCACGTACACACTCTCGCCGCTAAGCGCGGTGCATTGTTTTAACACTCCATTGGCAGTGAAGCATTAAAATTGACCTAGTTGTTGGATTGTTTTTACGGCCATACAAAATGCCCCACTCCGAAAGATGCATAAGAGGGGCCTTGCAGTTTTTAATAGAAAAAAATGTTAAATTTTATTTAATTTATCCGTTTAAGTACACAACAATATACTACAAAGATGTATAAGAGGGGGCATGCCGTTTTAATACTATAAAATTTTAAATTTTATTTAATTTATCCGCTTAAGTACACAACAATATAAATTTTCAACATACAAGTACGCAAATTTATTTTTTTTCGACTATTTTAATACCTTTTTTTATGGGTTTCGTTGGATTTAATGTTGAAACTGTTAGGCTTCACCCAGTCATGGACTGAGCCGTGCACGGAATTCGACTCAGCATTCCGGAGTGGAGATAGAAAGAGTGCAAATCGCTGTGCAAGCAAAAATTTACCAGTTAAAAATGAAAAATTGTTTGCATTTTTTTTTGTTCACTTATAAGAGAGCTGGCCTGGTTATTTGCACGGCAGTACAAAGTAATATGTATAAGAACTGAGATACCGACAGGAACTGGGGTTGCTACCACTTTAATTTCATAACTGTGCACTTTTTGTTTTAAGGTATCCTTTTGTGTTTTTGCGGCAAAAACTTTGTGGCCAGACGAAACGAGCTGAAAAGCTTACAAAAGTTATTTTTTGTTCAGAAAAACCACAAACTGAAAGTAGAATATGGTACTTTGTGTTAAAACAATTAAAAACGAAACAATTAGACACGAAAAAAGGGCAACCAAAGAAATAACAGAACAAACAAAAAATATGTTCATTATCATATTTGAATTTAGGGGGATTATATTCCTATCTATTGATAGACCAATATAAGATAGCTGCCGCCAATCTAACCCGGCACAATTTGCACTCGACATTTCCAGCACAAGACCCTTTGGACTGGCCACTTTGGATGCTGCGGCAATGTCGAGGGCCGAGTGCTCTTTTAAGTCCGGCCTTCCGTTCGAAGGCCAGCTCGGACAGCTTCTTTGTGAACTGGTGCTGTAAAGTGTTCGGTGTTCATTATTTCGTAGTACCTATTAAAGTAATTTGCCACATTTGTCGCCGGTCATTAGGCGCTATTAAAGCGCAATCAGAACGATGCCACCAGCTTGTGGGCCGTGCCAATACTTGAGAATCAATTTCAGAAACGAAAAACTTTGCAAAGTTCTTGGTGCACGAACCCTTTTTATTAGTTTTTGGATATCGACACGAGGCCACAGCAAAAGTCTCACCGAGTTTCCATTTCATAAGGACATTCAGACCACGGCAACGACATGATGTCGCGACATATAGGATATAGGGTAGTTACCCTGTACGTACGTACAGTTCAATGGACTCTTCGACAGCAAGCGCCGATTTTATGAGTATGGCGCAAAATGTGCTGATATTACTCAGAGTCAGAGTTTGCGCAAGTGTGCGTGTGTGGGAATGTACATATATATATATATATATATATTTAAGAGGCTGCTAAGCCCCAGCGCAATGGAAATCAATATCTTGGAAAGGGCTGTGGCTCTGGCACACTGTTCGTGAAATCATTGAACCAAGTACAAACAAGTACATATACAATCAAATATAAGTCTTAAGCGGGATGAAAGCTTGTGTGCTGTATTTACAACACGGTCAAATTTCAATCCGTTAGCCAAGTTTGTTGTGGTTCGCTTACATTTTTTTATTGATTTTTTTTTTAATTTCAAGTTGTTTTTACTTATTTTATTTGTTCTTTTATTTAGTCTTTTTACTTATATGATGTGAAAAAAAAAATTTTGTTGTGGATAGAATTTAATCTGCATTCCAGCCCTCGGCTTCAACTTTAAGGCATGGAAATTTATTTTTGCATAATGGGAAAAGTTTTACACTTCAGTCATGATTTGCTTTTCTTCTGCTCGCAGCATTTCATTTAATGCAGCGGCCAAAAGACGTGCCCGACAAAAGGGGGCTGGGCACGATGGCGCGGATGGGCCCAATGGGCAGAGCAGGGCGACATCGCCTGAAGTCGAGTGCTAAACTTTTTGCCAGAGTCTCGTTCGGGAATTCTGATCCGTACTTCAGAGGAGAACTCAACTTTCTGCGTTCTTTTGCCAGCCAGCAAACTGACGGACAAAGATGCGGAGGGTTGTTCTTGTTCTTTTCGTTGCCACTATATAGTTATATGAACTACATAAAAGATATATTTTTGGATTATAAGAGTACATGGGATAAGGACTAGATTTGTTTAGACTGTGAGAAAAAAGAATTTCAAGTCCGCTAGGGATGATTTGTTCGATTGGTTTTGAAGCTCAATAATAGGATACGCTTTCGGAATTCGTAAAACATGGCAAAAAAAAAGACGGTCTGCATATAGGATTGATAAAAGAATTTTAGGCAAACATCGTCAAATTTTGTGTCGTAAAAGCTTAAAAAGTTTACTTATTCGTTGCTGGTAGACCTCACAATGGAAAAGTTCGGGGTAGCTGTCCGCTAAGAGTTGACTTTGGCAGTCCTTTCGAGGCGACTTCCGCCTTTACTTTTATATAATACTTGTTCGTTTGTTCGTCGTTCATTTTAGCAGCACAAATAATAACAAAACTTTTATTATTAATTTTTCTTAATCGAAATGCCGCAATTAAGCATGAAACATAAAACTTTTCTGCTCTTCTTTGATGCGACTATTCTTCTTTCTTGTCGTTTCGGTCCTTTTGCTTTCCTTCGCTTTCCTTCTAGGTTTTCGTTTGCTTTTGCTTTTGCTTGTGGCACTTGGATTGACGCTTGAACGTCTATTGTGGCCCACGGGCACCAACCACTCGCACCACCCCCAACCACAGCTAGTGCTCTGTTGATTTCTGAAATAATTCTTTACTTTCATAATTTGAGAAAAATATTTCGAGGAAAAACTTAGAGCGAGTTTGGGGACAAAAAAAAAGAAGAAAAAAAATGTAGGAACGAAACAAACTTTGTTCAGCTGGCGAAATTATAGAAGGAATTTAATTGCAGCAAAGTTAAGTTTTCCGTAAAATGACGCTGCGCTGGTAAATGGCAAAAAATTGTAAATCGGATAAGTGAGAATCATGTGAAAAATAAATTGAGAGCCAGTTTGTGCACTGTCATTAAAGCCTGGGCTCATTAGGCGGCCATGCAATAATGACGAGTCAAGAAAGGGAAAGAAATGCCAGTGAAATTAAACAATTCATTATTGAATCTCTGGCCCTATATGTGGACAATGCCAATGACGACAGTGGCCAACAATGAAGCCATTCTGTTTGTCCCCAGTGTGAATGAAAATTTGTTGCGTAATAGCCTTTGAACGGCGGTGATAAAAGTGAAAACTAAATGAGTAGCAGAAATTTATTGTTAATAATATATTGTAAATGAGCAGCGGCAGCATTGCTACCTAAGCTATTGCTCTTGGTCTTGATGAGGATACATATTCGTATTGTGCGACTGTCCAAAAGTTTTGCCTTCAGACAGACGGACGGACATGCAGACAGACAGACAGGGCCGCTTCACAAAGGACCATATAATTTCCTGGCAAGCCAGACCCGCCAGACCCGCCTGTCCCGTCCACCTACAGCTATTTATGCACACGCCAATAGGCCGCCAGCCAGGGCTATGAGTCTCACCGACTCTGTCTCCATTTCGAACAAATTAAATTTCAAAACGTGGGGCCGTTGCCAGTCATTAGACCATTACGGCCTGCGCCTGGTCTACCCTGATGTGCTTTGGGCTCTGCTCCGCACAGGAACCCGCAAACATCCTGTTGATGTCAGCAAATTTTATTTATTTGTGGTTCGTGTTGTATTACAACATTTTAGAGCAATTAAAATTGTACAATGGCCCATGCTCGTCCCATTCCCCCTCCCCCCTCCCCCCTTTCCGTTACTGTTACCGTTACCGTTATCGTTTGCTCTCCCGATTCTTACAACGGCAAACATGGCTGCTGTTTGCATGGCATCTTTTTTGGGCGCATTTCTTTTTCGAATTTTTAGCGTAAGTGCCTTTCTAATGATATATTGACTTTGCTGCCCCTGGAATATTTCCATGTTACAACTCACCCAATGGCCGTAAATAGCTGCTGGCCGGACTTAATTGTCTCCGTGGGACCGCGACATTTTGCTGGATTAAATAATAGTATCTGTCTTTATGGCTATTACTTTTATCCATGGCAACTTTTTCGGCATCTTTAAATACTTTCAGTTGTCCTTAACACATAACTGCCGGATCAGTTAAGCAGCTCTCAAACAAATGAGTGCTAATTATTTAAATTATAAAGGTAGAAAATGTCGGTGCTTTAGCACCTTTATTATTTAAGTAAGGAATTCCCACTGCGCCAACAATGAAAGTGAACAAGATAATTTAATGTTCGCCGCAGTGTGGAGGGATCCACTTTTTATATCGTACACAATACATAGTGACTGTTCTTATTGTTATCCCTGTTGTGTTTTTTGTTTTTTTTTTTTTTTACTGCTGCGCTAACAAGCTTACATGGCCAAGTCTCTACACACTTTATCCAACTAAAAACGCAGATGCAACGAGAAGCAGGCGACCTATTTCATTAAAGTTTTAAGGCGAACAATGCGGCGTATGAGCAATACTAAAAACGAAAACAGTGCAAATGCTCGTTGCTGGTGCCAATTCTATTGCGGCTGTTCTTCTGCTTCTCCTTGGTACTTTTTGGGGCATGCACAAGTACACACATGTACGGCCTCGCCTGCAACACAAAAAGCAAAATAGTACAAAAATTTGGCTTTTTACTTAGGGGTGCTCTGCAGCACACCAACTACACACACACACACACACACACGTACGGACAAAATGTCTCAAGGCGTCGTGCGAGTTTTAGAGGAGGCTGAGTTGAACAACCACTCGCAGTTATTAAAGTGAAACGCCGTGTTGCAATTCTTTCTGGGCCGTAGCCCTTGTGTTGTTGATTTGAAGATGTTAGCCGGGCTGGGCGTATGTAAGTAAATTGTGTACAACACGTTTAATTAGTTTTTCGAGCACGGTGGGGCTACAAAAACACAATAATACAAAACAAAATGTAAAATTTAGACACTTTGACCGAAGGCCAAGCGCAGCCACAAAGCTTTGCCGGAAATTCCTGAAAAGCAGTACAAAATATTTTGCGGCTGCCAGTTTGGCCTATTGAGAGTTTTTAATTAAAAGACTTTCGGCCTGGCAGCTCTCATGTAAATGAGCGCGAAGTAGCTGTTGCCAGAGAAAGTCTGATCAGAGGAACAGGCTCGTAATGCAATGGCTGCCCAATTGACCGCTGTCCATTTTTGCTTCAGTGTGCAGTCAACCAAAAGCTTTTACTCATCACCGCATCCGGATCCGACTCTTTGGCAGTAGTCGCCAGCAGACGCAGTAAAGATAGCGGAAGCGGATGCCATAAAGTGCTGCCACCACACAGAGCACACATAAAATGGCGGCGCATCAACGTCAACGTCAACGTCAACTCATTGGAATGCTTTCCATGGCTCACACAGCGAGATGATTGCCGGTCGCCCACCTCTGGTATTGCCATGTACACACACGTTTTAATGACAACGATGTGGCCGAAAATTTAGTTATGAGTCTCATGGTACTGCCAAACAAGCACACACACTCACACACACACACACACACGGACAAGCGCACGTAAGGCCAACCAATCAACTGATTTAGCATCCACATCCTAGACCTAACCACGAACACGCCTCGCTGTCCCATCGTACTTCATTCAATGCTTGTCCCACACACACACCACACGCACACACATTCAAACTGGTTTGCATTTGGCTACGTGTAGCAGCAAATGCAATTCGTTTGCTGATTTGTCATTGTTAGCTGGCTCTACAACAAAGATGGCCGCCACAGTTGCCATCAAATGCCGAGCTCTGTGCCCGTTCTGTTCCCTTCTCTCCGATTTCCCGTTCATCGTTCGACATCCGGCGTCCATTATGCGCTGTTCGAGCTCAACTTGAGCTGATTTACAAATGAAATCATACGCCATGGCGGGTTTTTCGGTAATGAAAATTCAGCCATAAGGGAAATCATTTTTCCGGCTTTTGTTCTATTTTAGTTGGCTCTGTGCCGTGCTCGGCCTCATTGGCGTTTGCCTGTGTGACCAGCACCACGAGAACGGGCAGATCACCTAATGTGATTTTAGCTGCCAGCTGACTGGTTTGTGGGCCTTCAGTTTTGCTGTGGTAGCTGGGCTTTGGGCTGGGAGTTGCGAGCTGAGAGCTACAGCTTCGTAATGCCCACACGTCTCATAAATAAATTTCATTTTAATAAACTTGTCATAATGCCAAAGCGCAAAAAGTTTTCATAATGCTTGACGTTATTAAAATTTACATGTCATGCCAGAAGGATTTAAGCCGACGCATGAGCCTTGCAACAGCGTCCTGGAACGCTCACGTACGCATAGTCCTCTCTCTCTTTCTTCAGTTTGCTGTGGTATTATGTTTTTGTCAAGAAATGTGTAACGCTTTATAGAACAAGTTCCCACTGTTTATTGTGAACAACATATTTGTGATATTATCAGCATATATTTATTAAAATATACATGCAAACATAAATTAACATTTATATATAAATTTATATATGCAATTCAATGTATCTTTATTTGCTCGTAGGTCATATTTATAAAAAAAAATTCAGAATATTTTTATATTTTTTATTTTAAATTTGCAGAGTATCGAAAAAAAATTAAAAAAAAAACGGTTATGCTTTGAGTGTTTGAAAAATATCATGACTGTTAAATAAAAATGTAAGCCGTAATTATTATTTTGTAACTTTTCAATAAGAGTTGAAAAATAATAAACGGAAAAAATAATTTTATAAGTATTAAAGTAAAATTTTTTTTAAAAAAAAATGATAGCAGTTACGGTCCCTGTTATTATCTTAAGTAAACGTAATTAATAATTTCGAACATATTCAGATTCTTACACAAACTATGCGGGTATCTTGACAAAATTGATGGGTAGGTTTGGAAGGGTATTTAAACTTCGGCTGTTGCTGTTGCTCTGGCTGTTGTTATTTGGCGTCGCCAGTTTCGCACTCTCTCCGAGGGTATTAAGTTATGCATTAAAAGATCACTAATGACGTTTATATACGGCCGCCAGAGACGCGCACAAAGGTAACCACAAAGCCCCAGCCCCTCAGAATTGAAAATTTAGCGTAACGAGTTGTCTTCTCTGCTGTAACAGCCTCCACCCTGCGCCCCATATTTGTGTGCGTGTGTGTGTGTATGCGTGTGTGAGTGTGCAAACTCGAGTTACTTAATTGCAGTGGCAACATTTAATAAAGCTAAAGCAAAGATTTGCTCTGCTTCCCGCCCCCTCGCGGTGTTTGGCTACGGTGTGCGACAAAGCAGTCGAGGAAAATTCATTACAAAAACGCTTTTCCTGCGTTTTTAAATGCTACGTCTGTGCCTGCGTATGTGTGTGAGTGTGGGTGTGTGTGCGAGTGTGTGTGTTGCGTATGTAGAATTTTTATGCTGATGCCGATGTTTATGCTTATATTCGGGTTTGCCTAGGTATGTATTTGTGCAAATTCCGAGGGTGGAAGTTGAGAGCTGTTAAATGTTACACCAGGCCCTGTTCTCGTATAGGCAAACTCTTGCACAAATAAAGCGAATTCCTTTTAAAGCATTTCAAATAATTTAATTAAAAATACCTTTTGGGCAATATACTCGGCTAACCGGGTATGCCACATCGTTCCCTTGCGTTACGGGTGCGAATGTTGCTAATTGTGGGCACAATCCCTTTTAATTAACTACTCAGCAAACAGGGGCCATATATAACACCTAGTCCTAGATCTCCAGATACGTCTCAACTATACAACAATGGGTCTACAAGAGAATCAACACAAGTTTTGCATTAAAACGCAAACTTTAAGTGCCAAAGAGCGTTGGGAAAAGTTTTTGCTATTTGAATAGGCGCAGCGCAATTTTATAGGCCTGCCTTTGTCTTCTGGCTCAAACCCCAAAAATGTTCTCCTTCCTCTCTGCTGCCTTCAACGGTGCCTTATCTGCTTGTCTGCCTTGTAGCTACAACCTATTAGCTGTTTAGTTTTATGTGTTTGTTTGTTTGTGTGTGTGTGTGCGTGCGTGTGTGTGGGTTGTTGTTCAAAGAAGCTTGTCTCACGGTTAGCGCGTGTTCGTATGACAATCTTTTGTTTATTAATTTGTCAACAACGCTTGGCAACTTGTTCAAGATTTCGATTCAATATTTAATCAAGGAACCTGCTAAGCAGGCGCAGAAGGAGACGCCAACGAACTTGATAGATCGTCACTTATAAAACTTAAACATAAACATAATTAATCCTAAATTAAACTCATTGTAAACCCACAATTTTCGTTAAGCCTTGATCTGCTCACTTTGATAAAAGTTGCTAGCTTATAATAAAACAGAAAATCAGTTAATAAATAAAGATACAAAAAAAAAAAAAATAAATAAAATAAATTAATATTTAGATGCACAAATAGATACTAGATAGATATATAGATAGATACATTAATAAATAGTTGACCTGATTGAGCTGCCAGTTGACCTTGGAATGTCTTCTGGCTGTTGACGTTGAGACGGTTAACTAAAGAGCAGCCAGATCTGCCTGTGAACAATGCAAAGACTCTTAGATTTTTTTATACATATATTTTTTATATTTATTATCTGATTACGAGACTCTTCGAAACACTTGAATCTATTTAACTGACTTCTTTGCACGCTATCTTTCAGATGACGCCACTGCAAGTGAGAACGATACGTTAGGCGGCGTTGACTATGGGACCAGAGGCATGGGCGTGTGTGCGGACCCTGGGTCTTATCGATGGTGTCAGGCATTAAGCCGGTCGCGTTCGTCGTGCGCCACAAACACAAACCAATCATCAAGAGAGCAGCAGCAACAACAGTCGCGGCAACAATCGGACTCAATCAGCGAAAGTACCACGGCAGAGGCAACAATCGCAGCATCCACAACAAGAGGAGCTACGACAATTCAAGTCGCTACGAATCAAAAGCTGACGGCATCGCCGCCGAAAACGGCTGCGTTCACAGTGAAAGCAACGAGCGAAAGACATCAGGACGAGGACGACGACGTCGAAGAGGACGTCGACGGCTGCGCTAGCGCCAGAACTTGCCACGTCAGCAGCGTATCAATACAGACTCTGAAATTTGTACTGATTTGGCTGCTTGCCTTATTGGCAAAAAATGCGCAAGCTCACAATATACCAGGTAAGTGGGCATGCCAGCGAAGTGGGCTTTAGAACGTGGCCAAGCACAGTGCTGCCGATTAATTACACGTTTGTCAAATCGTATAAAAAGCTTTTCGAATACGCGTTTTTGCTGTTAAACAATTTTTTTTTTAAATTTAAAAATACCCAAATTCGCTAACAATATTATTTGATTGCCGTGGGCCCAGGTGAATCTCTACCGTTGATTGCACAGTATATATTGGCATATGTGCGACTATTAGGCAACGCTCTGTGACGTTTCGCCTAGATTCATTTTTATTTGGTATTCACGAAAATTTAATGGTGCACAATAAGCGGCTTAGGTGAGGGCAAAGCTGATTACATTTGGCAATTAGTTGACAGTTAGTTGAAGTGCGACGGCACGAGGCGGTTCTGCCTAATGGCAGCCAAAGCTGGCAGTAACCAACGTCACAGTGGCCTGGACAAAAATTATAAGCAAGCAAATCTGTATGTATAGGCACACATACATATGCAAGTTGATATTAAAATTGAAGGCAGCTCGACAGACGTGACAGCCACTTGGGCATGTCAAATCCCAAAAAAACAAAAAACAAAAAAAAAGGCCATGAGTAAAGTTTTGGACTGGTCCGTCCTGGATGCCTGCTTTAATGTACCGTAACGTTCTATAAATGAATTAAATTAATTTAGCCGAAAATTGAAAATCCGCTTGGGATTTCTATAGCAGCCAACGGATGGCCACTTCGTGCGCGGTCGAAAGGTCAATTGCCACGGCACTTGGAATGGCGGAGAGCATGGAGCGTGGAGCGTGTAGAGGCCTAAAATGAGTTCCGGGAAAATGTAATGGCACTGGCACTGGCCACTGCTAGTTGCAGCCAGGCCAACGACTCAACTTTAAACCATGAAAACAAAGTCGGCCGCTGAATAACTTAAGGCTGGCCGGGAGAACACCTTGTGCCTGCCGGCGTTGACTACTTTGGCTGGAGGACATTTTAAATTGTATAATGAGACCACTTTTGCATGTTAACGTAATCAAAAGGCGCGACAAAAAAATAAAATAAGAAATATACCAAACACCAACGGAAAGGAGCCTCGAGGTTTGCTTTGGGGTAGCTGCTTCCTGCTACCCTCGAGTGGCCGGCGACCTGTCTGCAGCATTATCAAAGGGCAATAGACGCTCAAGAGTGCTGACTGTACAGTGTGCACACTCGTTCGTTGTTGTTTTCCGTTCGTTTTCCATGTTGCTTTTCATGCAACGTAAAGTGTTGTCCCACACTGCTTTACTTTACAGTGTGCAAAAGTGTTGCTTAAGCTGGCCAAGTTAACAGAAATTTATGCAAATGCCAAAGTCAACAAGCGTTCATTGCATAAAACGAAGGAGACAAAGCAACATCCAGCCAGTGAGTGACTGATAAAGTGTATGAACGACGGGGCGACTAGCTGACAGCCGGCGAGAGGAGGCCAACTGAGCAGGCCTGCAGTTGAGCAGGTCCTGGGCAGGCTGACTGGCTGACAGGCTGCCCGGCATGGCCCATTCTTTTGCTTCTGGCACTGGCTTTCCCTTTTGCTCTGCGCATGCTCTACATACATATATGCATGCATTTGCCATATTCAGGCAGCTGGCAGCATTGGGCGTTAAATATGCAGAAGAGATATGAACTTGATTTTTCGCTTTGGCAAAGTGCCTCGGTAAGAAAACATGTAAACGCTTCGGAGATTAATTTTGCAAATTCAAATAGCCAAATTTGGCAATCGAACGCTTGCAGCGCCACAGCTGGCAACAACAATCGCCATGTCAAAAGCTGCTTGTTAACAAGTTGAGTCCCTGCCACGGACAACGCTGCTCCGTCCTTGGCCCCACCACAGTTCTGTGTTAGAGGACATTTCGTGTGCGCTGCTATTTCCGACTGTTCATTTAATGTTCCGTTGTAGACCAGGAGCCACTGTGCCAGCGCCTCAACTGGGGCGAGCAGGCAATTTCGGCAATTAAAGCCATGCACTTGCAGCCTGAAGTACAGACAACTAATGCGGGCCAGTTGTTGTAGCTGCTGCTCTTAGCTGGACACGTTAGCAGAGCAGCAAGGCAACAACGTTGAGAGGGCCAACTTGAAGTGTTGACGACTGCAGTCGACAGTCGCCTCGACTGCGAACGGTCGACTGACAGACGCTAATCAAATGTCACGTCTCACACGATAGATGGATAAAATTGGCGTACAAGCAAATTGGCAAGAGCTTTTCACACACACACTCTCTCACACACACACACACACAACGTCAACGATGACGAAGTCTGTGCTTGTGCTTGTGGCCCCCCGCATGTGGGGATGTCAGCCCCTAAGATGGACGCCTGTCCGTGCAATAGTCAGTTTTATATCCATCGCATAGCAGGTAAATCGTCAAGTGAACGTCATAAAAGCAAATTCTTCACTGTGGATTGTTATCGCAGAGCTCTGACCTCGATACCCATTGAAAATAGTTGACTTGCCACAGTTAATAACCTCGATTCTCTGACGAGTTAACGGTTTTCAGGAAAACCTCAAACCTACTTGAAAGCTGAAAGTTCGCTCCTGAATAGTTGCGGACCGTGCAATTGCGAACATGTCAGTCAATAGCCTCCACTTGACATGTGACCGATGTGGCTATCATCGAATCCATTTAAAAGCAACCCGCACCGCAGTCCTGTTAACAAAAAACAAACAAAAAAAAAACAAAAAAAAAAATAAACGTCAATAGCAGCCAACTGCATCCTCTTGCGTCCTCGACTGCCGTCTATAAAAGCGGCCTCTCCACATAGCGACGACCTGGGCACCGGCAAATGTCAAGCCAACTTTGTTAATCGTGCAGAATGTCACGAAAACATAGAAGCACGTAGATAACGGACACATGGCCGGAGAGGATGGCATTGACTGGATTGGGTTGCGGCCCAACGATTGGCCGTATTATGGGCGTGGCACGAGTGGGATTCTTCAATAAGTAGGAGATTGAGTGCACGCAGATTGCGCATCAGGTCAGCGAAACTTTGGAGACATCCATCACTTGATGTCAAAAGCTGAATGAATGTGTATTGAGGGCTTGTAGATTGTGAATTCAGTGGTCTTGGGAACACAAGTATATATTATTGCACTATTTAATACTAAACTATTTATATATTTTATTTTGGCTTTTTTTTGTTTTTGCAGAAGATGCTGTGCACATCACGGCTATACTGGGCGAGGGTGTCGTCTTCAATTGTCACGTTGAGTTCCCCAACGATCATCCGGTGCCATATGTCCTGCAGTGGGACAAGAAGGTGAGCGAAACGGTACGATATCACAGATAAAATTTCTTCTCTAAACTCTCTTTTTTATATTGTTGTTTGATACGCAAAAAAGCTAAAGAAAGTAAGAAACAGATAGACAAAGTCGAAGAAAGCGCGACAAATGTAACACAGTAAACCAAATACTTACATATCAAGCTATTCAACGTTTTCGAACTCTTTACCTAACTACCCACTTACATACTTACTACTATATGAGCATCCCTTAACTAATCAATTTTTGGTTGATTATTTGTGTCTTTCTGTTCTATTCGGTTCTGTTCTCTTTGATTTTCTGAAGTTCATTTACCAAGTTTGACAACTGTATTTATTGCCAAGTAGGCCATGAACCAGCTTTAGATATACAGTGCGTATGCGTAATAACCGAAATTGTTGTAACTTAGGCGTAATTTATGTTCTTTAGCCATTTAATTGATGATGATTATTTAAGCTTTTCCTACTGCAATATAACACTAATGTTAATGCTGATGTTGTGTTGTTGACGATACGAAATAAACCAAATAGCTTGAGATGAATATGTCCAATATGTTTTCTATATGTGTTTTATGTGTTGCTCGATTGGCGGTTTGCATATATAAGTTACATATGATTTCTTAAACATTTCCTTAACGTTTTCTTTTGATTTTCAATTTTCGCCAAGGTGCTAAAAGCTAACCTAAGTTAAGCTTCTCGGCAACAACTGTTTAAGAGCCGAATCGAAAACAGATTTCCAGCGTCTCGCTTTATATATTCCACAAGCTGAGAATCATAAAAACACCAACACACAATTTGAAACACTGACAAGAGTATTTTTGCGGCAATAAGAAATAACAAAAAATTCTTTGAAATAAAAAAGCAAACAAATCAGACCAAAGAGAGCGAAAGAGAAGAAAAATTCACATAATTCATTTCGTTCAAAACAAACTCGTTCGCAAAATCGCAAAATCGAAATACCTATATACAAATCTGTAGCTGTTCACCGCTAACAAATCAATTAGCCGCAATAATTTATAGAAAACCAAGAAAAAAAAACATATGTAGCCACATTCCCAAAATTTCAGTGCAATTTATATAACCCGTGCACCAACCAAGGCTAAATTATCAAGATTTTCTTTACTACGTACAGAGTTTACGGAATTATGCTAATGTGTTCGTAAGGTTCGCTCTCTGTGAAACATAGGGAAAACACGACTGGTCAAAAAGAAAAACAAAAAAAAATCTAATAAAGTAAACTAATTACTTTACGCGTTATATTACGGAACCATTGCGTATTTCCCTTAGCTCTGTTTCACCCAAAGTTCTCGTAAATATTCTGTTTTTCACTACGAAAGCCAACTCACAATCCACCTTCACCTTCAACTCCACCACTCTCTCACTCCACCACCACCACCACCACCAGCACTGCAAATTCCTTCAAAACGTAGCTAACATTTAAGCTACAATTTATTTCCATTACCAAAAATAGAACAGCGAAATGTGCAGGCAATTTTCCGCATTGCCCCAAAACGGCAATGGCTGCAATTTGCTTATGCAAATGATTTTTAAAAAGCACGAGAATAATTCTTTTTTTACTTGTTTTATTCAAATTATTCGTTTCGTTTAAAATTATACAGAAAAAAAGAAAATAATATGATTTACATATGTTGTGACCTTTGTAAGGCCGGCATGCATGGCATAACAGTTTTGCTTAACCAACCTCGCGGCTCTTTATATACCAAGTTACACATCTATATACACATACATACATATATACTGCTTGAGTTAGATGAGCTTACGAAGAAAATGCAGCTGGCAAAGAGCTGAGGGAAGGCCACCTCGAACAGCTTACTTTCATAATTTAAAGCACGCCTAAGCCGCTGCAAGCCGATAAACTAACTTTATTGTTGCTGTTTGATAGCGAAGTTAAACCGAGCAAAAACTAAGAAAAACCGCAAGGATAATAAAGTAGAAATGTAGACGCTGTGGCTGCCCCTGAGGTTGACGCAGACGCAGACGCTGACGCAGACGCTGACGCTGACGTCAACGCCGTCCTTTGAGCGTTGAGCGGAATAATGCAGCTCAACTTGCTGGCATGAAACACTGAAGCCCTGTATATACACAAACACACATACATGTATATCTGTATTCGTGAGTGCGTGAATCCAACTGTTTGTTAACGTACTTGTGTTTGTGCGTTTGGACAGATAACGTCGCTGCTTTTCGAGCCAAGTTAAAAGTTTTACAAGCATTTTTAATGCCAAACAAAGTTATAAGTACTGCAAAAAGAAAGTTTATGTTTGGCTGCGATAAAAATAAACACGCATACGGTAAAAACAATTCCATAGTCGCTGGGTCGCATTCAGAATATACCCGCAAAAAATATGGCAGGGCAACAGAACGGCAGTAATGGTAGCGAATTAAAGGGATTAACATGGCTTTAGCTTTTAATTTATGCGAGTCTCTGATCTGGTCCGTTCTGTTCGCTTTGCCTATATACATATATATATATATAGTATATATAGTATATGTGCTATAAAACACAATGGTGCACAGAAAAAATGGCGAGCTGTGTACCGTTTCGTTTCGTGTCCTGTTGTGTTGTCACGACAACATATTAAAGTGTGCCCCACATTTTGTATTGCCTACTTTTGTGGGCATCTTCCTTTAAGAGGCCACACAGTGGCTGCTACAAGCTGCGACAGACGGCTACAAATATCTGGAAAGGACGCGTTGCCTTAGTTGCAATCTAAATTAATTGCTACTGAATAAATTAAGCGGAAAAATGTTTACCGAGTCAACTTATGACGCTTCTGCGAGTGCGAATATTAATTTTGGCGCCCGCTCGGCAGTCTACCAGCAACGTTGTTGGATGCGCTCTAATAAATATATGAAAGCTACCGAATGCCTATCACAGACAGGCTGCGTCGGTCGAGCCTTCATCTGGCGCTATCTGGGTCCCAGGACGTCTACTCTGTGCTCTGTGCTCTGTGCTCGGCGTCCTGTGTCGTGTGTCGTGTGTTTGCCGCTGCCAAAGCAAATTATTTCATATGTCAGCTGCGAATATTATTAAAACGTATATAATTAAGTTACAACGAACGAGGCGAGACGACGCTTGTCGGCTCATAAATCTGCATAGTATAATTACAAAAATAAATCGATTAACTAGGATGATGCCACAATCGGACGTATGAGTAACACGCCCTCCAATTACCTAAACAGAGACAATTATCTGACCCCCCCCCCCCTCCCTGTCAAAAGTTTTGTGGCACTTTAAGTGACTCTATAAACCATTGATAGACAGCATCCAAGTAATTTATGTGCGAGTATTGTACGACCTGTCCAAGTCAAAGTCCACATCCACATCGGCGCGTGATTCAATAGATTCAGCACTCAGCGCTGGCAACTGCCAACATGTCCGGGGCTGTGCCTTCAAGCCAGGATAAATAAACAGCAAACAGAAATATATGGCATTTTGGTTTAGTACGAGGGCAGAGGTGGAAGGGGAGAATGCACGTTGACCCCAATTTTCGTTGCTTGCCTGAAATATTTAACATGCACAATTTTTATCAGCCCCGAAGCTTGAATTTCAACAGTATCTCTGCTTCTGGGCCTTGTTGTTGTTTTCGTTTGTTTGCACATGATTTATTGTTGCCGGGATCTGCTGGCGCTGCTGTGGTGTTGATGGGCATGCAACTGGAGCGCCAAGGGTGTTGCCAGAGTGACGGACTTGAACCGCACAGTTTGCCCGTCGCTCTGCCAATTTTTGATACGATTTTTTTTTTGTTTATTTTTTTTTTTTTTAGTTTTAGTTTTCCGGTGTTGATTTTACTTTTTAAACTGAACTTCACCCAAGTGCGTGTCATATTCAATTTAAGTTTAACAGGGTTTAGTGGTTTTAACATTGCGAATAAAATAACGTAAAATGAATAAATTTTTATTTGACCAACTTACAAGTATTAAGCTGTATGCATCTGTATATAAATATTATTATTGAGCATAGCAATTTGGTTGAATAAATACAAACATAAATTTATTTATTAGCATGCACCAAATGATCATGTTGCCAAATAACTGCATGTTTTACTATAATTTGTACTCGTGCTAGAACTTAGATATTTTTGATATGCTGACAAAAGAACTTAATATAAATTGTCCATGTAAATAATCATTTTATTTCGCGATGAGAGTTCATATCATATATTAACTGAACATGCCAAATCATTTACGAAACATTGTCTTAATTTTATTTATGTGGTTCATAACTATTCGATGTCAAGCGTATGTAAAAACGTTCCAATACATTTATATAATAACAAAAGAAACCTATTATCTTGAAATCGATATCAGCATTCAATTGTCAAATGGTACTGCTATTCATTTATCGATCTAATCCTTTACATTTTATGCGTTACACAACAACAACACAGGGCTCCGATCTACCCATATATATCTGGTATGAGAGCTACCCGGAACACATTGAAGAGGGCTACAAGGGACGCGTGTCGCGTGTGTCGCAGGACTCGCCATTTGGCTCCGCGTCACTTAACCTGACCAGCATTCGTGAATCGGATCAGGGCTGGTACGAATGCAAGGTCGTATTCCTGAACCGCGATCCCAAGCAGCATAAAAATGGTACATGGTTCCACTTAGATGTACATGCACCGCCACGCTTTAGTGTTACTCCAGAGGATATTATATATGTTAATTTAGGTGAGTCCAACTGACAAATGTGTAATCATCCATAACTGCCTCGCCGCCAGACAACTTGTCAAAGTTTTGTCCAAGCTCGACTCTCCACATATTTGGCCAAAATTATTTGCTGCTATCAACCACCGGATAAATGACGTTGCACAGATTAAGTGTGTCAGGCTCTACAGTGCCTGCCAAGGCGCGCCATCTTCCGCCTCGGGCGGGCACTTTTGACTGTGTCAAATGGCTGGCAATTTGTTGCAGCGCCCGAACGAGTCTGTCACCTTGAAATGAACTATGGGTCTATTTATGTGCCCGGCAAATGCGGCGCTCACTCATGCGTCATAATGGTGCGCAATCGTAAAAAGCGAGCTACACATTGCCAGTAAGCAGGCGAAACTTGGCGCGCTGTGAAAGTGCGTGCTCGAGTTACTTATGCGCACTCATTTGTCATCTTTCGAACAGCCCGAATACTTGACAAAATCGATAAGCCTTTATGTGTGCGCAATCGCCAGCCAAATCGAATTTCCGTCGCTTAATCAAAGTTAAAAATGTTTACGCTCAGCCACTCAACAGGAGCAGCCAAGACAGCGCTCAGCGCACAGTGAGAACAATTCGAAAGCCAAACAAAAGACGGCGACTGCGCCGGAAATGCGTCAAGAGAAAATGGCGCTGCAGCGCATAAATCAGACAGCCCTCACGGGTTTGTCAGCCAATTCAGGCGGCACAAAGCACAAAGCACAGCAGCAACAGCCAACAGTGGCAACAATGCAGCGACTGACTGTGCCCCATTGTCTGCCACAAATGGCGGCACTAAGTACGAGTAGTTAGCTGGCAAAGCAAAAGGTGCACATAAAGGCAGGCATATATAATGGCATTCGGCGGCGACCCTGTCATTAAGTGGAAGATGGGCAATGCAAATGGCAGGCTGGCAGGCGATTTTTTGTGTGTAGACGTAAAACAGCAACTGCGACTATGGGCTGCTCAATTGTCGGTACTTATCCTATTAATTTGTCGCTTTCTTTGTCGTTACGTTTGCCATTTTTTTGGTTTTTTATTTTTTGATTTCTTACTTGCAGGTGATTCAATTATACTCAATTGCCAGGCCGATGGCACACCAACTCCAGAGATTCTTTGGTACAAGGATGCGAATCCCGTTGATCCCTCGCCGACGGTGGGCATCTTCAATGATGGCACCGAGCTACGGATATCGACCATACGCCACGAGGACATTGGAGAATACACTTGCATTGCACGCAATGGTGAGGGACAAGTCTCCCATACGGCCCGCGTTATAATTGCGGGCGGCGCTGTAATAATGGTAAAAACCTATAAACAAATAACTTATTTATGAGATAATCAATCCGAATATTTGCAAATAGTTCATAAACAGACAATTTAATTGATCGAAAAATTAATATAAAACTTAGCGCAAATAAAAAACAAAAGTAAACAAATTCCTTTAAATTATAGTTAATCCAACGATTGAGGAAATATTGGTTTGCCCTAGAATTAGAAATTATGGGTTTCATATCACATCCATATCAGGCAACTAAAATCAATCAATAGTTATTGAAATTCTTAACCTATCTTAATTATAATTTCCTATTTCTATACCAAAACCTACACGCAATTTCTTTCGAATAAATACGTTCCCACCAATTAAACCGACTCACTTTCCGCACAAAGGATAAAGAGGCGCATGATAAAAATACGCAAACAAAATACAAATTGAATGCCATCAATGAAAAATTTACTATAAGAGTAAGTTTTGAAAATAATTCACAATCTCTTCGTGCATCTTCTTGCATACTCTCCTGTTCAAATCCGTTAAGCGCTTTTACATAAACCAACCAATTGCTTTGTCAAACGCTCCACGCCAAAGAACTCAAACATTTTTTAAACCAAACTAATCATCCAAGATGTTTTTTTCTGTGCTTGTGTGAAAAAAACAACAACAACAACAACATCAATCGCATCAGTATCCATCAGAGCAGCTCAAACCGAACCCTCCCCAGGCACGCAATTTTCGCACGTGAAAACACCAGCGTCCAACCAACGAGACCAGCAGCCAGAAAACGCCATCAGTTTGGTTTACAAAAAAAAAAAAAAGAAAAAAAAAAAAGAGTACAGCCCAAAACGTGGCCTCACATTTGCGCTTTGCCAAACTGCCAACACACAGAAACCAGCAGCGAGAAAAAAGAATGTTGCAAGCGTGCAACTTTTTATGTGCCGCAACCCTCCCACGGGCAGTCTTCCATGCAGGGATGCGAACTGAGCTGCCTTTGTGCTGGTCGGGCCCGCATACATGGCTCGTCTCGCTTTACAAGCGAAAGAAAGCCAACATAAGCACATAGCGAAATGGCCCGCCCCGGCACACACTTGACATGGTCACTCGTCCGGTCTGAGCCATGCTTCCCGATGCGACTTCTGCTCCCCATCTTCTATTTACCATGTGCATGCAAACAGCCGCACATGCTACCATACATGCATATATACACATATATACAGTCGAATGTACATACACAGCTTTGTACATGTGTACTTTCCATGCTACACACACCCACACACACACACACACGTCCAATGTCTGCCGTCGAGAATGAACAGCATACTTTTGTGGGCGCTAATGCATTTGCATTTTGGGTATTTACAGTGAGCCAGAGAAAAGGCAACATGAGCAAAATATTGACGTCTTTTAAAGTTTGATGTTTGTATTTTCCTTTTTTTTTGAAGCAATAAATTCAATTTGGAATTGTTTCAATATGTTTTAAACATGTTTTTAGCTCAACACAGAGAATCTACAATTCTCAAAGAATAAATAAAATAGTATCGATTTCAGTGATTTATTTTCGTAATCCCCCATCACGTTAGTTATAACTACAACAAACTCAAATTATAATAATTTCCATCAAATTGCCCCTTATCAGGCAAACCTTTGAATAAACCAAGAACTCAGGTCAAAATGCACTGATGCAATTACTAAAGGCATCAAATGGGAATGGGCCCAAATGTTGTCAGTGACATTTGATTGACAAGTTGTCAAAAGCAGTGTCAGGATAAATAAAGGCAGCATTTTGTAGCTGTAGTTGTGACAGCAGAAATGTTTGGTATTTACAAGGGGTAAAGAAAAAATACAAAATACAAAGAAATCGATGACGTGGAAAATAAAAATAAAAAAAGGAGAAAATTGATTTCAAGCGGTTCGGAAAAAAAGGCGGAACATGTTCACATTGGTCAGCGCATGCCAGACACAAGGCTCATGATTTGAATTAGTCCAAAATCAACACGTCCTCACCCAGCGTTGACAGAAATGCAGTTCCCCAGTTCCCCGTGACGATTGTTTTTTACTGAAATTCGCCATTTCCGTGCTCTATTCCGGACAGGTGCCGCCCACCAATCAAACGAAACTCGAGGGCGAAAAAGTGATTTTCTCGTGCGAGGCTAAGGCCATGCCCGGCAATGTCACGGTGCGTTGGTTCCGCGAGGGCTCGCCGGTGCGCGAGGTGGCCTCGTTGGAGACGCGGGTGACCATCCGCAAGGACGGCTCGCTTATCATCAATCCCATAAGTGCGGACGACTCGGGGCAGTATTTGTGCGAGGTGACCAACGGCATTGGCGATCCGCAGAGCGCTTCGGCCTACCTAAGTGTTGAATGTGAGTTGAATCTGAAGTTCGGTTTTCTTATAAAGCATCTAATTGCGTAACCTTTGCCTGCATAGATCCTGCCAAAGTGACCTTCACGCCAACCGTGCAGTATCTGCCCTTTCGACTGGCCGGCGTCGTTCAGTGCTACATCAAGTCGAATCCGCAATTGCAGTACGTCACCTGGACGAAGGACAAGCGCCTGCTGGAGCCGTATCAAATGAAGGATATTGTGGTAATGGCCAACGGTTCGCTGCTCTTTACGCGCGTCAACGAGGACCATCAGGGCCGCTACACGTGTACGCCGTACAACGCCCAGGGCACACAAGGCGATTCGGGCGTTATGGAAGTTCTAGTCCGCAAGCCGCCAGCGTTTACCGTCGAACCGGAAACGCTCTATCAGCGCAAGGTCGGCGACAGCGTCGAAATGCACTGCGACGCCGTCGAAGCGGAGGGCACCGAGCGTCCCACTATCAAATGGCAGCGCCAGGAGGGCGAACAACTGTCCGACTCGCAGCGCAATCGGGTCAAAATAGCTGGCGGCAACATCACCATCGAGAATTTGCGACGCGAGGACTTTGGCTACTATCAGTGCGTGGTCTCCAACGAGGTGGCCACGCTGATGGCCGTCACGCAGCTGGTCATCGAGGGCACTCAGCCCCATGCGCCCTACAATATCACCGGTAAGGCGACAGAGTCCTCCATAACGCTGCAGTGGCTGCCCGGCTATAGCGGCGGCTCCGAATACAAACAGGACTATACGATTTGGTATCGCGAGGCGGGCGTCAACGACTGGCAGACGATATCCGTGACGCCGTCCGGCAGCACCCAGGTGACCATCAACGGGCTGGCGTCGGGCACCAGCTACGAATTTCAGGTGGTTGGCCGCAACGTCCTCGGCGACGGCATGATGAGCAAAGTAATGACCGTGCGGACACTGGGTGAGTACACCTCCATTAGTCCTTTAGTGCTTAGTCCAGTTTTATGCTTTTGGTTTTTCCCTAAAATTGTTTGTTTTTGTTATTTTGATTTTCGGTTTTTTGCTCCTGTTCAAATGTTGCTCTGCATTTTGCACATTCTCATTAAAACTTCTGCACTACTGAGACGTGGAGTCTCATTAATCTGGATTGGCTCTAACATAACGCTCTTATTTTCTCTCGTTTTTCTTCTCTTTTCTCACGATCTCCATCGAACCAAACCAAAAAACGCTACTCGTATTAACTTTCTCATACTAATCATGCGAACAATCAAATGCCAAACAAAAAAAAAAAAAATCGCGCATTGAATTTTGAATTTTTCTCGCTGCTGGTGAGCCCCACCTTCCCCCCACTCCACATGGCAAAAATTCAAATTCAATAGAAGACGCTCCGGCAGCGCCACGTAATGTCAAGGCTGCAACACAACCGCCCGATCACTTATTTCAGCCAATGCCAGACGAAGCTGGTAAGATAACTAACAATTAGTGAAGTATCTTAGCTATAAAAAAAAATGTAACTCTAAAATGAGATAAATGGGACCTAGAATGGAAATGAGACATAAAACACCATCTTCATGAGTGGACAATTAACGCAGCCAAACGATAATCGTCTAAATAATGTTTTTTTACAACTATTTACAATAACAAAAAAAACATAAAAAAACACAAAGGACTGCACCAAGGAAAATGCCAGCGAAAATAGCTCTTGTATGCTGCTATTTTAATTTTCCAGGCTAGCGAACTTCGCCTGCTTCGCTCGACTCTCAGTGCCCCTTTAGCAGAGACCACTTATACAAATATACTGTTAAAAACAAAAAATACTAGTATATCTGAGGGGCTAACAGAAAGTACTTGGCAGGTAGCAAACGAAAAACAACAATAAAATATTTAATGCAATTTTACCCTGCGAGCGGAAAAAGTTAAGCAAATGGACGCAGCTTTTCCAAACTGCTCCCTTCCAACAGCGTCCATGCCCAGCCCACTTTTGGCTTGTACCCATGTTATTGGCCGCCAACACACGCCCCAAATTCGCACCGAGTCCCCGGGGCATAGGGCGGCTCATGTTCGTCCCTTTTCAGAGGCAATGCTGGAATGTGAATATTATATTTTCATACTGCACTCGCACTCATATCTGCGGTGTGTTTGTGTGTGTGTGTGTGTGTGTTCAGGTGTGCGGGTGCGGGTGTAGGTGTGTGTGCGGGTGTGGGTGTGGGTGTGTAAGGGAGCTCATTGCTTCGCTTTTCTCGCAACGTAATTAAAACAGTTGGTCCCACATTTAATTATTTAAATTAATTGAACTGTTTTTACAATTGTCAGCCACACACATACACACACAGACACATACACGGGCTAACGCTGCGTGTTGTCATTGTTGTTGCGTGTGTCGCAGGTCGTGCGGTCGATATGACAACGCCCACGCCAACAACAACAATGCGAAGAAACAACAACAATAAACGACAACAGAACTGCGGCCGGGTGGCGTAATTTAAACAAGCATATTACCAAATGCCGAGCCACATTTAACACAGGCAGACTTGCAGACGACCAGACAGGCATTATATTCCCCCTCTCGCTATCTCTCTACACCCCCGCCCCCCTTCAACCCCCGCCACTGGGGCTGTGTAGGTGCGGCAATTTGAATACCATCGTCGTTGCGTGTTTTTCCAACCGCTTTGCGATAATAGTTAATTTTTTTACTTTACTCTGTCCTTGTCTGTACCACATTTGTCTCTTCCGCTCGTTCCCCTTCCTCTACTTTCTCTCTCTCTCCCTCTCTCTCTCTCCCCCTCTCTCTCGCTCTATGCTATCTCACTCTTGTACTTTACATATAACACTAGAGACCTCCCAAACACCCAAATACATACGCACACTCACACACTTGTATACGCACTTTACACACACACACACACACAGAAACATACAGACACACACACACACACACACGTACACAGACCTGCATACATATGTAAGTGTTTTCCCCCATTTAGCGAATTTATTATACTCGCATTAGAGTCCCTTTTTGTTGCTGTTTGTGTGTGCGTGTGTGTGTGTGTGTGTGTGTGTGTGTTCTGCGTATGTATGTAGTTGTGTACATATCTCGGTGCGTTGGCGCACGCGTATGTTAAACAATAATAGCAACAACAACAACAACAACAACAATAACAATAACAACAACAATAACAATGGCAATGGCAACAGTAACAATGGTAACAACAACAGGAACAACAACGGCTAAAACAACGACAACAACTAACAGCAAATGTGTTGTGTGTTGTGTAATGCAACCCTGGATTTCGTGTACGTGTGTACCTTTGGCGCTTGTAGCGAAACACCTACAAACCATCCATCCACATCCACATACACATACACATCACACATACACATCACACATCCCGCCTCATTTCAAGAAACAGCAACTGGGGCTTTCTACCACGCTGCAGGGCCGCCACCAAAATAACAACAACAACAACAAGAACAACAACAACAACAACAACGATAACAACTGCAACAATTGTCATTAGCATTGCCGCAGAAATAACAAAACAAAAACAGAAATAATAATATTTCTTTTGGCTTTAACTTCTGCTCTTTTAGTGTTTTCCTTTAATTCAGATTATTATTATTTTCGTATTTTTTTTTTTAATCGTGCATAACGTGCGCATTTTTTAAGCTTGTGTGCGACACATGTGTGTGTGTGAGTGTGTGTTCACATTGCGTCACGTCGCTGGCTGCCTTGTTGTTGTTGTTGAATCCTCGCTTAAAAATTAATAACAACGTAGACGGGCAGCGGCGCCGGCGACAGCGGCACTTGAACAGTTGCAAATTTTCTTTCTGACATTCGAAAAAATAAAAATAAAATTTAAAAAAAAGAAAAGAAAATATAAAACAATACAAAACAACAGCAGGAAATGCATGTCAAGGCTGATTACGTTTAAAACACACGTACGCACACACACCCGCTGGCACACACACTTACTACTCATACGCTCACACATGCGAATTTATGAATATTCAATGCATTTCACTGTCATAATTGCAGAGCACCAGCTTTTTGATGTTGTTTGGCCCTGTGTTCTGTTACCAACATTACTCGCACCACATAAGTAATTTTTTTTCATTTTTTTTTTTTTTTTTTCGGTTTTTTGTTATACACAGCATTTACTCGTATACCTAAACCAAAATGGTAGGGTATCGTTGAATATCTCACATACTCTCACATACCATCAAGGTAAACTAATCGATTATTTCATATGAGTTAGTTTTTCAGTGGTTTCAAGGAGTTGGGCTTCATACTGACGAATCCTGCGCCATGGCGTTGAGCGCTGAGCCAATGAGCCAAATACCCATTTCTTATTTCTGTTGTGTTGTAGTTATTTGCATACAACTGTAGAACATTTTTCCTATTTTTTTGTTTTTTGGTTTTTTGGACACTGTACCTTTACGTGCGCACACATTTTCTTATATGATTTCCAACTTGCACGCGACTTTAATTATTATTTATTTATTTTTTGTTTTTGTTTTTTTTCGTGCTTCGAATGTGCACCACTTTTATTTAGCTGTTAAGTCTGTTAATTTTAGCAGGCGATTTTATTATGATTTGTTTCTGTTGCATTTTTTCTGTTTGTTTCTGTTTTACTTGCAGACCTTTTAGCCTATTTTGACATTTACTTTCATACCGATTCGCGAGGCATGATAGTTTATTCACCGCCCAAGTTGAGATTGAAAGGTACTCGTATTATTATCAATTTATTCAAATATTTTTCTCACTGTTTTTTCAGTTAAAACGACGGTTGTTTAACATACTCGTACATATGTACCGAACCTGAAAAGGTCGATGTCGGCGTCAGACTTACAAAAAGCAATTACATTTGAGAATTCCTCGGCCATTGCTCGCTTTGTTTACTTATTGTATTGCTGTTGCTGCCAGAGAGCTGTACTCTTAACTTGCCCCACCCCCTTTGGCCTTTGTGTTCGGGCATCTGCCATTTCCTTGCTCCAAGCATCCAGCTTCCAGCATCCAGTGCCAGCTTGCGGATTGTAACTTTCAGCTCTTAGCTATCCGTGGGGTTAAAGTGCGCACTCATTGTGCTCTTGCATTGTTTACAATGACATTTTACGGCTGTTGCAAGTCGCAGTTGTGCGTATGTGTGTGCGTGTGTGTGTGTGTGTGTGCGTACCTTTTAATGCGCTTAAGTAATGCCTTTTACGAGTATTTCCTTGCAGACTGCAGATTTACTGCCGCTAACTCACCCACTTTGTGGGCCGCTTGCGCCGGATAAGCTTCTGCATCAGAATGCTGCTGCCAGTGCCAACTTGGTGCAGCCATAAATAACATTTACTCGCTGTGCCACTGTGCCCCCTCCCCTGTGCCCCGGTCTACCTGTGTATGTGCCCGTGTACCTTGTCTACCCTTGACATTTTTACGGCCACCCCACTCAAGCCATCTCATTTAGGCCTATGGCGGGGAGCTTTTCCCGGTTTCCTTTTTTTTTAAATTTTTTTATATCTTTTTTTTTTATGTTTGTCACCTGTCTCGGTTATATTATGTCAAATCTGTGGGTATTTTTCAGTAGAGAGACGAGAGAGGTGGGAAAATCCTTTGCTCATTTCTGCTGGCACAGCCCGACCTATGCGCATAATCAACTTTTGATATATGCGCTTTCAAATCTCTTGTGTGCTCTTTAAAAGCATTTCTAATTAACATATATGCATAAATAATAAGCGTAGCATTTTTGCTACCGTTTTGCCTGCAACACCGGTAAAATAAATGGCTAGCACTTATTGCCTGTTTCAGGCTTTTGTCAGTGTTGCGTTTTAATTCCACAAATTTAAAAATTCATAAAGTTTTCCTTTTTTTTTATTCATATAAGGAGAGTGTAAAGAAAACATAACTTTTACAATTAGGAATCTATGCCAAAAGAGAGCTTGAATGACTGTTAAAGATTTAGTTTCAACAACAAAATCTAAAAGAATTTGCGTTCAAATCATTACTTAAAAAGTCTTAAATATATTTACGTAATATAAAAATTATAAATATATATACAAAAATATATATTAAATATATATATATATGGCAACCATTTCTCGCTTAAATAAGCGTTAAATAAAGAATAAGAAGATCGACAAAAAAACATAAACATAGACTGCAAATAAACACTTGGAAGACGTGCCAACAGAGTGTAAATAATTTAAAAATCAAAACATATGACTTAGTCTTATTTCCAGCCGGAATAGTCTTAAATTTAGTTACGCAAAAAAAAACCGTTTTACATTTTTATTTTGTCCATACTAATGTTGTGCTCTCTCCGGCAGGTCCAAAGCCCGGACCGCCACGCAACGTGTCCGTCACGGAAATTTCGAACGGTTTCCTCATCACCTGGCAGTCGCCGTTGGAGCGTGCACACATCGTCAAGTTCTATACCATTAAATATCGCACGGATGCGGAATGGAAAACGCTGAACCGCGGCCAGATACGGCCCGAGGAGACGCAATATCTGGTGAAGAACTTGGTGGGCGGACGCACCTACTATTTCCGCGTGCTGGCAAACTCGGAAAAATCGTACGAGTCCAGCGACGAGGTGAAATTCCCAGTGCCGGCGCGTGTCAAACATAAAGCTATAACAGCCGGCGTCGTTGGGGGCATCCTGTTTTTTATTGTTGCGATCATTTTATCGGTTTGTGCCGTAAAAATTTGCAATAAACGTAAACGACGAAAACAGGAAAAAGGTAACACAGGCGAAATGCTGTACACACACTTGAAATGGTTTTTAATGACAATGATGATCATTGCGAGACTAACAGATGACAATAATAATGATGCTCTTGTTGTTGTTGTTGTTGTTGATGATGATGATGACGATGATTGTGACACTTTTAGCAATTATGCTCAGCTAATTAACCACTAAAACTACAGCTAGCTAAACATAACTACTAACTGCTTACAACTAGCTACTTACTTGCCACGAGTACTAATTACATAGTGCATACTAATTTCGGTTGTGCCCAGCACCAGGCGACAACAAAACGCTTCGAAGTATTTGTCAATGACCATTCAGCGGCCATTCAAAGGCCAATTAATTTCCAAATTTTCAATTAACTTTTAGAAATACTCTCGTTATTTTCGTCGTGCTTTTATAAGTTTTGCTTGGGCCGCGGGCCTTTTATGTTTATGTGCAAATTGAATTATCGAATCGAATGTTTAATTAAATATGTATTTCAATAATTTAAGAACAATTCGTACATGAAGCCTTTGCAAGTTAAATCGTGTTTGTTTAGCTTCTCGGCTTACTTCATTGGCTATTTCGACAACAACAAAATGCATTGAAATTAATATTTAAAATAGTTTGTTTGCTGAAACCAAAAGTTAAATGTAACGTAAATAACAAAGGCATTTAATACCAAATTACCAAAATGTGCCTGTGCGAATAGTTTTTACTTTTTCGTTGTAGTTGTGCAAGTAAAATTTATTATTACAATTTCAAAGGAAAATAATTTTTTGAATACGAGTGTTTCTGTAAATACAAGTACTTTGCTTTTGTGTCCTTTAATTATCATTTGTGACATGTTTAAGGTATAAGTTTTTAATTAAATTTGTTTATTTTAATCTTTCAATTACAACTAAACCCGTCCCCGTCCGTCCTGTTGAATTGACCCCACCCGATGTTTATCTTCCTGTATGGGCAAATATAAAATTTTTGTGTGTACTCTTTAATTTAATACATAGTTTTATTCTTTCATGTTGGTAAAATCGCTTTATTTGAAGAACAGTAAATAACAAGGAATATGATCTGTGCTGACTTTACCCCTTCCAAAGCATATTGCTATAATTCCATGATTAAGTTGATATTTAAGTTGAACGCATGAACATAATAGTTTTTGGAAAATTAGTTAACCGTAAACGAATAGCCGAATTGTGAACTATTAGTGTAAAATGATCCGAGTGCGCTAAGATCTGCCCAGGGTAAACTTGAATGTAGCCTTCTTTCCAAGCCGAGACTTAAAATGTTGGGAAGTCTATTTTATTTTGTTTTTATCATTTTACTACATTGACTTATATTTGTTTTCAATTTACGATTGCGTTGTTTGAGTAAATTAATTGTGTATTTTTTTGTAAAACCTTCACACACTTACACAACACAAACAACAAGTCGAAAGAGAGAGAGAGAGTAAATCAAAATGGCGCATTGCAAAATCAATGTAGCATACTTATTAACAATTATTGTTTTGGTTTATTTAAAACCTCGATACAGAAATTGAAGAACAGTTGTGTTTAATGAAAGTAACAGAAAAAACCTCAAGCAACATGAAAACCAGAAGCAGAACCAGAAAAAACACCTTTATCACTATATTTTGTACACTCATGTTCTTGGCCAAATCGTCGTTGTTTCTGCCCAGGGCTGAGTTCATGACAGATAAAGGTGTTTACCAGAGAGTTTAAATTCGAAATCTATATATATGGAATTAACTATATATATAGCGCAATACTGGGCAGACGTTTTTTGTAAACAATTCACGCACAAAGATGGTAAAATAAGGCCCACAATCGATGACCAAAAAAGCAAAAAAAAAAAAAGAAAACCAGAGCTAATATATCAAATTAAAGGCTTGTTATAAGCATAAAATGATCGCGCTATCAATAGCTGAAAAGTGCGAATGCACTGTTGTTAGCATGAACTGCATTTGTATGCACAAATCGCCAGATGTTGGGCCAATTTATAGAATTGGCTTATATTTGTATCCGTTGTCAATTATCTCGTTTGTGCATTCAAAATGCCAGGAATTGCACTGACCCTTCACTCTTCCACTGAGAACCAAATAGGCTACCCAAAACAAGCCCCCTGCAACGTCAAGCAAAGCAACTGGGTAAGTTTTTCAAAATCATAATAAATCGATGTCGTGTGCAACAGATTCGAAATGTAACAAAAAAAAAAACAAAAAAAAAATCAAAAAAAAAATAAAGGTTATTTTCAGACAACGACCGCCCAAATACCGAGTAACAATTAAACAAGTATTACCTACTTATTAAACAATAGTATCACACACGCGCGCATTTCATAAACTAATACTTAAATACAATGGCAGGGTCACTCCTCGAGCGCATGCGTATCTATCGTTCTCAGTGAATATAGTGCATTCATTCTCAAGCGTTTAAGTATATCAACCACCACACTTTCTTAAGTATCTCAAGCACCCACAATGGCGGCCAGTCCACAGCACCGCAATGTCATTTCACGGTCTTCATAATTATGTACTTACTTAATAGTAAAGCCAAACAAAAAAAACTCACAGCAAAAACTTTACACTTTACACTCGTTTATCTGAACTATTTGAAATCATATATTTTTTGTTTTTTTTTTTAGCTGCCGCTGTTGGCCAAACTTTGGCCCGCAACGGACAGTTTTCCTTTCGTCATCTGTTTTCATTGAAGTCAACCATAATCAGCTGGTTTTGTTTTCAATTTGTTATAGACTTGGATTTTCGTTTTTAGTTCTTTTCGTTGGAACAATTATCAACTGACCATTCAAAAGCCATTTCATGTGTCATTGTTTTTTTTTCCAACATCTCGTAGCCCGATCCTAAATAAAATACTGCGAAGAGCACATGCTTTGCGTTTATGCACATCGATGTATACGCGTATAGGCGCATATATGTGTTTATTACTGTACCGTGTACTGTCCGGGATGAGAACATGTGCAATATTCGTAGCCTTCGAACAGAGCCCCTCTCAGGGGTACTTCTTTCAATGACGTCGACTGATACCCCAACCTTTTAGCACCGATCCCAGCCAAATTAGTTTGCCTAGCTACCTAATCGGATACCTCTTTTACCATATCTATCTATATTTTACTATATGTAATTGCAACCCCAAATTACTAAACCGAAACTAAAATAAAACTAACAATTGCATAGCCTAGCCATAGTCTAGTATAGCTTAACGGTATGTGGGTCTATTGCCTGTACTCTAAGTAATAATCTAGTAAACTGCTAAATTTTTAAACTATGTTTATGCAGCGACAACAACAACAACAATAATGGCAATAACATCGTTGTAGTTGTAGTTGCCACTGATGTTACCGGCTGGTAAGCAAATTGGCATAACGTCCGTTTACCTGTATGTCAATTAGCCACCTATTCTAGTCATATATATGCACATACATAATGGCTACTTATTTTTGGTATACTCGTTAAATCGTCGCTGACTTTCAGCTGGGGTGCGTTATGCCGGTTTGTGCTAGTTTTTGAGCTGGAACAGAATTGGTAGAGTACTCGTATTTGCATTACATACACATATATATGCACTCATATGTGGACAGCAATGTGTAAATGGTAGTGAGTATGTCTGTATGTGTGTGCATCATGCATCATGTGCAAACATGCTCGTAAATAGTGTGTGCTTGGTAGCTGCTGTATGTATTTTATTTATCGGATAGGACGGCTCACGCTGCACGCCAAATTAATTTTAGAAATTATACGTTTACAGAGTTCAACATGGTAGCTTGCAGGATAACGGACGCTCGTAGCATTGCAGCCAATAATCATCATTTGCACAATCGCAGTACGGGCTCAATTTCCTCTGGTCAAGTGCCTTTAAAAAAGTGAGTATACGGCCCTAAAATCCACTTCTTTAAATCGCTCTTCTCTATGTATCCAAGTCAAATGCGACCTAACAATTAAAATTAATCGAAATTTCCCAACTGTTTTATGCGTCTATCTCAAAAACAAAAAAAACAAAAACAAAAAATCACACTGATTGGTAAATGCCACGCACCTACAACAACAACAACTTCTATTACTACTATTCTACTACCTCTACTTCTAACAATAGCAATACTGAACATTATCGTGATTATGAAAGCGTTTTTATAGTTCCAGGTCCATCCTGTCATAATCAAAATCGTAAGCAAACTTTTCTCTAATCAAAGCAAAGTTATCTTCAGTTCGGTTGCCTTTCGTTTCATTCTGTTTCGATTTCTTTAATCTTTGGTTCTTTAAATAGTAAACATTGAATTGAACCTTCCACTTACCATATTTCTAAATTTGGCAGGTACAAACAAACCCGAATATCAAGTCTAACTGCAATACTTATCGCCATATTGCACTGGATTTGGCCACCCGATCGCTGCACCAACTGTCACTCCATCTACAGCTCGCCCAACCACAACCATGAGGACATGCAGGACGACGCCAAGCGCCGCGCGACGCAGGACGCCGGCGGCAAGCTGAGCTACGACCAGACGCTCGAGAACAGCATGGACGTGGTGGACGGCGCTCTGTTCGAGCGTCGCAACAGCAACGTCTCCCAAAAGTCCTCCAGCGACGATGGCGGCTTCCTTTCGCGCCGTAATTTCATCACAGCTCGTGCCTCGTGGCGACGTCCGCTCGTCGCCTCTTCCAGCCAGGTCAGCCTCCAGTCGGCCGCCGATTCCGCGCGCGGTTTCCTTCAGGGCCTGGGCGGCCTACTCAAAATCGGTGCCGCCGTGAAGCAGCAGCCCCACTTTGATGACGCTGTGTCGGGTGCGCGCTACCAGAACGTGCTGCGTCCGGCGCCCAACATCTACAGGAACCTGCAGCCGGGCCCGCTGCACATCAACACGATCAGCGGCAGTCTGGGCCAGCAGCTGTTGTCGCCGCAGCTCTACACGCCCTCGCGCGCCTCTCGCATCTTTGCCAGCTCGCCGGCCAGCACGCCGGGCCAGCAGCAGCTGCAGCAGCACCAGCAGCATCCGCTGCTGTCCTACGGCGCCGCCTACCCCACCCAACACACGCACTTCAGCGATCTGAGCACCGTTTATCCCAACTCCGCGGAGCGTTCACTGCCCACGTCGCACCTGAGCGGAGCGGGCAACCTGAGCCGTTATCGCTATCACTCGCAGGAGCTGCCCTCGCTGCGCACCATTCAGGAGGAGACGCGTCGCCAGCAGCCGTATGCCCAGCACCCGTATGCGCAGCAGGCGCCGCATTCGCTGGAGGATCACTTTGTGCCGCTGCAGCTGCCGTCGCCACCGTCGTGGCGCAACTACTACCAGACGCAGCTGCCGTATCACAGCTATCGACCGCGCACCCGCTGGTATCCCCGCCACTACTCGAGGCTCTTCAGTCGGCAGCAGCACGAGCTGCTGTCGCCGCTGCCGGACTTGAATCTGTCGCTGCGCGGCACGGCCAGTGGCGCTGGCGTCGGCCTGGAGGCGTCGCCCGAGTCGCGCTCCAGCTCGAGCGGCTTTGGATCGAAGAACACGTCCAACCATCCGGGCAGCACCAGCGAGTGGCGCTTATTGCCGCCGTACCGTGCCCCACCGTCGCCGCCCAAACATTCGGCCTACTTCGGGCTGAATATTGCCGCCTCGGGCGGCCAGCAGGCGCAGGCGCAGACTCTGGTCCCAGGCCAGCTGCAGCAGCAGCCCTATCACTACTCCTACCTGCAGCCCAGTCCCGCCTCGGCGGGGCTGACGCCGACCTACACCATGACGCACTGGCTGGAAATGATCTCAAGACTCAACGCGGCCACGGACAGCAATCTGCCGCGGTCAGCTGCCTGCCAGGTGGACGTGGGCAGCGTCGACGGACACTATGAATTCGACCCGGCCACACCCACGCCGAGCGCCTCGACGCCCACAGGCGTCGGCCTGCTACGCGACGATCTCAATCTGCACATAGATACGCATCACTATACGCATCCGCATCCGCATCATCAGCATCCGCATCCGATTCATCAGCATCCGCATTCGCATCAGCTTTCGCATCACGCGTCCACCTTTCCTCATCATACTCTGGGCCCGCTCAGCGGCAGTTTGTTGCATGCCTCGGCCTCGGCTTCGGCTTCGGCTTCGGCGCCTGCCACCGGCTCGACCACCCTGGGCGGCTCGGTGTCGCGCAAGCTGCGCGGGCTGCCACGCTACGACAATGTCGAGGCGCGTCTGCAGGCGATGCGGGAAGAGTTCTACGCCTATCGCAAGCGCCAGTCTATGCAGCGGACGAGCGGCCCCGAAATCGAGAGCGTGTGCTGAACGCAGCCCTCGACCGCAAAATGTAGGCATGTGTCTATTAAACGCCCACACACACACACACACACATATATAGTATATCAGCACCCGTTGACAATGAAAATGCGGCAGTCATAACATGCAACCGAAGTCGACCGCAGGAGCCATATGATTAGATGATATCCAGCGCACCGCAGGCCCAGCTAAAACATAGATCAGATAGTACGCCAGCCGGCCTATTCCATGTAACCACAGTTAGACACAGTTAGGAACTACGCGTTTTCCAAGCCATCAAATGGGCCGAGAGACAATTAGTAGTTTTTATGATAAACAAAATAAAACAAAAGTTTAATGAAAGAAAACAAAACTGAACAAAATAGAGCAAAACATAGGACACCAAGCAAGAACATAATTTTTGTAAATATAATATACATTAAAATGGTACACATTATAAGAAGGCACGCAAGCGAAAAGCAAATGCAACGTTTAAGAATAATATTTAAAAAAAAAACTATAGCAATTATGAGAACATATTACTTAAAACTCAATATATTATGTAATTGATATTTGACACAATATGCAAAATGAATATTATTTATAATATTATGTATTAGATACTTAAAGCATAGGCGACACAGATTGATATGTTTAACATCAATTACCAATTAACAAATTCCACAAAGGTAAACGTACATTATGTTACATTAACACTAACGTAAATGAAAGCAAAGTATGATAGCGATTAAGTCTTTAGTTGTTAGACTAAACGAACAGTGTTAAAATAAAAGCGATAAAAAACTCTAAAAACTACATATAGAAAAATTGTTTTATAATTAAATTATTTAATGAGAAAAAAAATGAAAAGAAGATTGATTGACAAAAACATAACAGTTTAACAATAATTACATGAAATATAACTGCTGCATATATGTTTACTGTTGAGCTACACAAATAATTAACTCGAAAGATATATTTATTGAAAACCTAAATACTTTTTCCGGTACGAGTATAGGAAAATACTTTAACCCATTGCAACATGGTTGACACAACAACAACAGCAAAACGAAAAACAAAAAAATGAAAAACAAAAACAAAAACACAAGACAGTTAAGTACGTCGGTTAAAAAGTACGTTAGCGCTACTTAACATTTATTAAACTTCTAATACTAATTGAAACTAAAAAGGATAATAGAGAGCGTTACATTTTGGGCGGCTATGGGGCTGATTTCAGTTGTTCCCGATGTGCATAATCCACAATCAGATGAACTGCGAACGAATGGACGATAAATACGTATATTTGAATTAATGTATTTAGAGGTTGCAGCATGTAAGACATTCATATATATATAGCGATATATCATTTATCGGCTTATCTTTTAACATACTAATTTCTCTTCAGTCTTTTATCCATCGGGTTCATCGGGTATATGAAAGGAATCGTCCGGTGCGTAGTCTGAGAAACCCAATTGTTTCATTTAAACTTATGAGGTGTTTGATGAGTTTCAGTTTTTATTACGTAAATACTTGTTAATGATAAACTTGTCTGAACATCAATTTGTACGGAATGGTTTGACACAACTTGACGCCAAAACACTGCCAGAGCGCGAAATGCATGAAGATGATAATTACCGTGTGTATAACGTATGTAAATTACACCAAAAAATATTAAATAATATATGTACTACATAATAAATACAAATTTAACCAAGTCGTTGAGCAGAAAAAATAAAAATAAAAATTAAATAAATAAATATAAAAAAAAAAATGAAGAAAATGATCTCAATAATTATTTGTTTTATGCCGTTTTTTTCGCAATTTCTATTCGGATAAATAATTTCTTAACAGTTCTGTATAATTCTGAACCAGCTGTCTGTGCCAAGCGCAGCATTATAATTTTAAGTCCTGAGCGTAATAAAGTATTTACAGAAGGCTCTTGTCGAAATGGTTTCTTATTTGATCAAACAGAAATCGGAACAGAATTGAAATATGTACTTACTAATGTTATTGCACAACGCCATGTTGATGAGGTTCTATTATTGTAAATGCTAACCAACAATATTCAAATAAGTTGATTTTTGTATTGAGTAGGCAAAGACAAAACTGACTTTCGCTCACAAGCAAACAAAACGAAAGAAAACACACACACACACTCACACACACACACAATCTGACACATAATGTTAACTAGAACGCAACTAATTAATTAATTGAGCATTAACGAAAATCCAAAAAAGCATGGACAACAAAAATAAAAATGGAAAATTTACAATTAAAGTATGCGTATTAATGTATTAAATTTGAATTGAGCGTTGAGAAAAACAAAACATTGAACGATGTGACGAGGCGTAAAGTAGTGCAACACATATACACGTTAAGTGAAGGACTTTAAAAGCATATATATATACACACACATATATATATATACAATTATTTATATGAATATAAATTACTACAACTACTGAATTAAATGGCATGTACATTAAGTAAAAGGAAAAAACAAATAACAAATAATTTACTCGTAAGTAAATCAAACGCTTTAGTCTGCCACTTTGATTTTTGGACAAGGTGCGTCAGTCAACTTCAACTTTTCGACTCGAACAAAATAAAGCCTAAACAAAGTAAACACAACTATCAATGAAAACAAGAACTCTTTCCTTCCTTCCTTCCTTCCTTCCTTTCTTACTTACTTCCTTACTTCCATTTGCACCTTCTTCGAAACATTCAAAACCGCCTTCACACTCTATCATTATTCGCTTAATTCCCCAACAATTTTACATTCCAATACAAGTTCCCCCAGCATTTCAGCATATAAACACGTACAAGAAAAAAATCAGTTTAGAACGAGATATATTGTAATTAACACAAGACACAATTATAAAAACAAATTAGCAAATGAACAAAATTTTTAAACAAATAAACTTAAAACAAAAACAAAAAAAAAACATTTGAAATTGATCAAATAAAACAACACCGAATTGTCTTTTCGTTGGGCGCGACCACCTTTTAACCTTTTTTTTGTCAACTTGCCAGCCCGGAAGCTCAGACGTGCATTTATTTAATACGCTCTGTCAATTAGCCGGTACAGCTCACAGAGAAAGAAACAGCACTTACTTAGCCGTACTTAACCCAGACGGCCGTACAGCGAAGGCGTTGATTGTCGTCTAGGTAATTAAGCGAATGAAATTGACGAAAATGCAACAACAACGGTCTTTGGAGTGCACACCCAATTATTTAAGTGGATAAACGTCGATGAAAGTGAATTGTGAGCAAATTGCAAATAGAAGAGCAGCTAGACGTCGGGCTTGGTTAGCTCGGATTGTGGGCGTATGTCAAATGTCAAATTTTGAAGAGCGCGCGCAGCTTCGCTTGACATGTGAAAGTGGAGTGGATCGGTCGTGAATATACCACATATAGTTGTATGCTTGAATGAACTACATGAGCCACACACTCGTAAATGTGTGTGTGTGTGAGTGTGTACAGTTCTGCTGCTGACAAAATCATCGTCGAGCGCAACCCGGAATGTTCTGCCTTTTGATCGTATGTGTTTTATTTTTTTTAGTTTCAGTCGAGGTTCTCCAGTCGTCGGGTTCAGTTCACGAGAGCGCAGCCTCAATATCACACAGTCCGATTCCAACTTGTTGCGCAAATACTACGACGTGCGGATCACATTACGAACACCAGCTGCCATAGCATAAAATACTTTTTGTTTAAGCAAAGCAAAGAAACGGGGCCCGACGTGCGTATTCCGCTCAGACTCAATTGACCTGCATTTGAATTACGTTTTAATTCGCTCGGTAAACGCCGTAGTATTGTAAATACCAGAACGCCAGAATGCTTCCAATACTTGGGGCTACGCGTCCTCAGTGCGAGTAACAAGTGCGAGTGCGAAGCTAAATATCCTGCATATGCGAATGTCAGATAAAATGCCAAAGGCAAGCAAAAGAGTTCTACTTAAACAAGAGGAAGAAGAGGGGCCCGGCGAAAGCTGCCATGCAACGATAACTGCCAAAGTCATAGGAGGAGGAAGAGGCATCGGGATGCTGTCGATGCTGCTGCTGCTGCTGCTGCTGGCGCTCTTAATGAACACATCCTGTGTGGCATGCGCGCGCGATCATCGCAAACAAACAAATCTGGAGGCCAAAGTTGGCTCGCATGTCGTATTCAATTGTTATATAGATTTTCCATACGATTCGCCAATACCTTACGTCGTGCACTGGAGCAAAGACGTAAGTCATGTAATTAATGCAAGCGAAACACACATTGCGCATACGACACGTTGCTCTGGCACACGCACAAATAACCTCTTATAGCTTGGTTTCAGTTTTTCCGACACACGCCAGTCCACACGCACTTTAAAATGAAATTGTCGAATTTATTAATTTATTATATAATACGTATAGTCGTGGGTGGGCTCAGTGGCCGAATTACTGGCGTGGGATGCTATTCGCTTGGTTAGCCTTAATTGCAGCAACTGGCCGGCGAGGGGCACGAGGGAACGGTGCGACAGTGCAACAAAGCAACGGGGCTCTCACATTCATTAAAAGGGCTGCGGCCATGGACTTTATGGCCGGGCGGTGAGTGCGCCACCTTCAATGCATTTGCCAAGGGTAGTCGGGCGCATTTAATCGCTGGGCGTGCCCGGTCGCCTGTTCGAAGCGTGTCTGTTTCAAATTTAAATATCAAAAACAGCTCAAATTATTTCACCCCTTAACAGTGTGAATGTGAAGTGTGACATCAAAGAGGGGCAACAAAAACAGCATCGGAAAACTATTGAAATCGATTTCAATTGCATTCAATCGAATTGAATGCCTGGCATTTTGTTGACAACTGTGAGTAATGCAATTAAATTCAATTGCGAGTTATTTGCAAAAAAAATAAATAAATGAAAAAAGCAGAGCACAACGCCCAACGCCCAACGCCCACCGCCCACCGCCCACACGGCGCACGTTTGCATTTAAATCCAGTAAATTACTATTCATCGCGCACTCGCACGCACATTGGGGCTTGGGGATTTGACTGGGGTAAGGATTGGGTCCGACTCTGCTGTCTGCTGTCCGCCGTCTGCCGTCAGCCATCAGCTGTCTGCCGACTCGCAAATGTTTTGAACTATTTGGTTGGCTGCCTAATTTGCTGGCATTTTTGACACACACACACTCGCACACACACAGAGTTCAGTCTGGCTGTTTTTTGTATTTCTCTCTTTTATTGTATTGTATTAATGCATAAAATTCCACTTGGTCAACGGGTCATGATGTCATTTGGATAGATTCACTTTAATTGCGCTCGAAATGTTTATTGCGCTTAGTTTTAATTGACCAAATATCAAATGATATCAGTGTTGAACTAGAAATTCAGAGCAAACAAATTTGGCATTAAATTAAATTGATATGCAGATCAATCATGTGTGCCAGAGTCTTTGGACTATGCCAATTATTTTGGCTTTATATATGGTATATTTGTACGGCCTTTCGCCGTTAAGGTTGTGCAAAACAAAATATTTATGCAAATATTCATGTGTGCAATCAAAAACTACTCTTCACGGCCATTGCGAATATTCGCGCACGTACGCGAGCGGTAAAAAATTACCGGATAAATCAAGTTACGTTTGTAATTTGTTAGATAATGTTGATAAATGTGCGCCGTGGCAGCAGATGGTGACGGCAGTTGACACACAGTTGGGTGTACTTGAATTCCCTGCCAGCCGCCGTCTGCTTTAAGTTGACAAAAATGATGCAACGCATCTCGCCAGCAAAAAAAAAAAAACAACAGCAACATTTCTCACCGTCCCAGTCCCAGTCACAATTACAATCACAATCTGGCTGAGCTGAGCCGAGCGGGGCGTGACATTGATGCTCTTCTAGGGCACACGGCCCCCGGCTGGATTCCTTGACGGCTATTTTGCCGATTTCAATTAAATCAAGCCCCGACAAATAATGTCAATAGATCAAGCAACACTTGTGGCACACAATTAAAACTATCCAATTGCATCGCGCTGACACTTTCTGCGGTCGTCGGCTATCAATAACCGTCAGGCGCGCTGTGCAACCAAATCCCTAGCATGCGGTTTATTAGCGGTCGGCCCACCAACTGAACGGGCTATCTGGGCGGCTGGCTGCCGTGGGGCTGGCTGGCAACCAGAAGCGAACACAAATGTCCAAACTGCCTTCAATTTGACCAGAAAGGATGCAGACCACATCCAGTTATGCAACCATTTTAAATTTGTTATTTTGCCCTGCTTTTTGCGTGCATACAAATTTTGATTTGCGCCAACGCCATCTATGAATATCTATAGAATTTATTTTTTATTTTTTACGTAAATTTATTTACTTAGCAGTCAGACTGCAGAATACCCTTTTATCTGCCTTGATGCTTACTTTTGACATCATTAATACATATATATTAATATATATATTAAACCCTTAACTAAAAAAAGAGTTTTTGTTCTTGTTATTTTTCTAAATTAATTATTATAGCTATTTATGCAGGTTGTAATGGAAATAGTTGGGACTTTAGTCAATTAATTAATTTATATTCTACAATCAATTATGTGCAACTTGTACCTTTAATTTATAGATGATCCAAGAATGACCTTTTTTAATTTTGGTTTGTTCAGCGAAGAGCACATTGAATACCCTTTTATCTGTTATTATGCTTATTTTTGGCAGTATTAAACATATAAATATTTATTTGAATACACAAAATATATTTAAACCTTAACTAAAGCAACAAAAGTTTTTGTTCTTGTTATTTTTCTAAATTAATTATTATAGCTATTTATGCAGGTTGTAATGGAAATAGTTGGGACTTTAGTCAATTAATTAATTTATATTCTACAATCAATTATATGCAACTTGTACCTTTAATTTATAGATGATCCAAGAATGAAATTTTTTTATTTTGGTTTGTTCAGCGAAGCGCACATTAAATACCCTTTTATCTGTTTTTATGCTTGTTTTTGGCAGTATTAATACATATAAATATTTATTTAACTAAAGCAACAATTTATATTTATGCATGTTGTAATGGATTCCAAATAGTTGGCACTTTAATCAATCAATTAATTTTAATTCTACAATCAATTATGTGAAACATGTTCCTTTAAAAATGATTTTTAAAAAAAAAACCCTTTTCCATTTTGGTTCTCTCAACGAAGAGCGCAGCGGGTGTTCGTGGCTGATAGATGCCAGATACATTTCTGAACCAAATGTATGCGTGTAGGTGAACCAACTCACACACACGTGTGTCATTAACAGTTACATTGTCACGGCTGCCACGCCGTTCGAGTGTGTTGCATTTGGGTGTGTTTCCCTAGTGGTTTATGATTTACGAGGGGAATTGAAATTGTAATTTTACCATCAAATAATATTTCGAATTTATCTCGTCTATTTTTGCTCATCTATTCCACAACTGCCATCTCTTTTTTTTCCTATGATAGAACAAGAAGATCTTTACCTGGTACGAAAACGAAACCTCCACGAATGAGCTCTTCAATGGGCGACTGCACCTGGTCGGCCCCCACCCCGACTTCGGCAAGGCCTCGGTCAACCTGACGGCGATACGTGAATCTGACCAGGGCTGGTATCACTGTCAGATTATCTTTCCGAACCGCTCGCCCAGCGTACGCAACAACGGGACACGCTATCACCTGGCCGTGCAGGGCGGCTCTCTGATCAAAATACCGCCCGTGAACCAAACGATAATGGAGGGCCAGACGGCGTTCTTTCACTGCGTGATGAAATATCCGGACAACTCGCAGGCCTCCTGGTACAAAGATGGAGTGCTGCTGCAGGAGGTGCAGGATCTCATACGCCGCTCTTTCACGGGTCCCGACGGCAGCCTCAGCATCGATCCCACCATGATGAGCGACCTGGGCGAGTACGAGTGCAAGGTGCGCAACAGCGAAGGCGAGCTGCAAACGGCCAAGGCCTTTCTCAACATACAATGTAAGTGGCCAGCTACATTCCCACATATGCTTCCGTCAGCTCCGGCTCATGCGATTCTCTTTGCAGATAAGGCCAAGGTAATTTATGCGCCGCCCGAGGTTTATCTACCCTTTGGCCAGCCGGCCGTGCTGGACTGCCATTTTCGGGCCAATCCGCCGCTGAAGAACCTGCGCTGGGAGAAGGACGGCCTTTTGTTCGACTCGTACAATGTGCCGGGCGTGTTCTACAAGATGAACGGCAGCCTGTTCTTCTCCAAGGTGAACGAGAACTACGCGGGCAGCTACACCTGTACGCCATACAATGACCTCGGCACGGACGGGCCCTCGCCCATCATTAGCGTAATTGTGCTGCGCCCGCCCATATTCAGTGTTACCCCGAAGGCGATTTACATACAGAAACTGGGCGAGACGGCGGAGCTGCCATGCGAAGCCATCGACCGGGACGGAAACAATCGCCCGTCCATTGTGTGGAGTCGGGTAAGTCCGAGTCGCATTGTCACAAAAACCTCTTTATGCGCCAGCCCCCACTGCCCCCTCTCCTCGCCGCTCAACTATTCCCGTTAACCGAAATGGCAAATGGACCCTACGCCGGACGGCCTTGTTGCAGTTTTGCTTGATTGCATTTTGAAATATGCATGAGTGCCATGGAAAGCTGCACCTGCTCCACGTGTGCAGCATTTTTGTGCTTCTGATTCTGATTCTGATTCTGATTTAACTAATTTGCGCACAGAAAGATGGCCAGGCCCTGCCCGTGGAGCGGCACAGCTTTAGCGGCGGAAACTTGACCATCACGAACCTAATTGAAACGGACCGTGGCATGTACGAGTGCTCGGCGACCAATGAGGCCGCAACAATAACGGCCGAAGCTGAACTCATGATTGAGAACATTGCGCCACGCCCACCCTACAACCTCACAGCGAACAGCACAGAGACATGCATCACCATTCGCTGGCAGCCAGGTGAGATCAACAAACTGACAAGAAATGAGCAGACAGCCAGAAATCAAAACACCTCGCCAGCTAATCAGGCTGAGTTATGTGTCCATGCACATTGCTTAGTTGGCACAACGTGGACTGGCTGGCGGCACACACTCAATTCTCTTTTTATGCGGTGGATACGTTCCACAGAAAATGGCCTAAAAAAGATACTACTCATAGTGTTCAAATAGAGATGTGTTCAATTTTCAAAAACCAAAAAAAAATTGCATAGTAAAGGACATGACTTATATTGTATAATTTGGGATAGGTTCCAAAATATTCAAGAAGCTCTTGAGACCGAAAAATCGCATAGAAAAGTCAATATCACCTCAGAAAAAATTAAAGCAGTGCACATCTAAATTTTATTGAAGAAAAATTGTACAAATTTTCAATAAACTCAAATAAATTTCTTTCTCCTTTTACTATAAAATCGAAAAATGAAATTTTTATTTCTAAAGAAGTTTCTTTACGCTGCTGCGATCCTAAAAAATACATTTTTTATTTTAAAACTTAAAAAGATAATCTTATTAATCAAACACTATTTTTTATGCAAGTATTAGCTAAAATAAAAATATATTATATAAAAAATCCGCATAAAAATCTTATGAAAAAATTCTACAAAAATTCGCATACAAAGAGAATTAAATGTATTAAATATGTACGCTGCACAAAACCCTTTACCAACAGGCTACCTGAGGCCCAATCTTGAGTACACCGTGTGGTATCGGCTCAGCGATGCGCCGGAATGGCGAACGCTGCGTGTCCTGGACAAAACCATCATGGAGGCCACCGTGCAAAATCTGATGCCTGGAAAAGAGTACGAGTTCATGGTTCTCAGCCAGGATAAGTATGGCGATGGAATGTTTAGCAAACAATTCCGTTTCCAAACCCAAGGTAAGCGCATTCAAATCAAATTTAAATTCAACTGGCATTCCGATCATTTCCTTTAGAGTCGCCAATTCGCGGGGAAGATTTTGATGCACAGCAATTGCCGCACCAGCAGAGTCAGCAGCCCACCGTCGGCGGCTTGAGCGCACCTTGAATCTGAGTGTGCTCAGCACGCCCCAGGGCTGGCTGCTGCACTGGGAGCATCCCACAAAAGGCCTTGAGACGCTGCGGCTTTATACGGTGCGCTGGTGGAAGGAGCCGGAGCATTTTCTCATCGGCACCGCCGAGACCTTTGACAACTTCTATCAGCTGCGACACCTAAAAGAGGACGTCACCTTTAAGATTCAGGTCGTCGCCGTGGGTGCCGATGCCCAGCAAATAGCCGGGCCCGAACTATTTCTGGAAGTGCCTTCACAGCGCAAAATGCGGGCCCTGATAATAGGCAGCTCCGTGGGAATTATCTTTTTACTCTGCGCACTGTGTGCTTTTTTATACGTGAAACGTAGCTGCCTGCGGCATTTGTTTGCCCGAGGCAACGACGGCGTCAGCGGCGACGAGGACACCGCTGAGAGCGGCGACTGCGATAGCGACCAGGAGCGCGACAGCAACAAGATTCGCGCAACTTCCTGAGAGATGCAGATTACGTGGCGGTTCGAGGAGGACATCAGACATTCGGAGCAAACGTTGTTCAGTGGGCGTTTCGTTAGTGCCAGGCTGTAGATAATGAAATTCAGATTTACACTTGCCGATGATTGTTACTCAGTAGCGCATAATACTGATTTATAATTTATTTTTAGCTTTTATTTGTAAAATTTTACTTTACTAATTCTTTAATGTAAAGGTGAACTAATGAAAATCCAATATTACATTTTAACTAAAACTTAAATTTGCTTTTGAATTTGCCGCCTTATGGGCAGCACTTTACGAACATGAAATTTCAGAGACACTCGTGTCGTCTCTTTCACACATACGACGCTTGTATGCAATAACAAAGCTTTCGGTAAAAGCTTAGACTGTTTAAATAAATTGACCATATTAACGGGTTTTTTGTTACACTGACAAATATACATATATATTTATATATATAATGTACACTCATTTACACGAGATATATATATTTTAAACATGTAATGAAATAATAGCCTGCATATTTCGGGTAAATAACATTAGATTGCAAAATAATATACTTTTGTGGACTCGTACGATCTCGTACAGGACTTTCGAATAGGATTCAAAAATATCCGTTCTTAAATTTGACCAACATTTTTAAGAATGTCTTCAAAATTTTTGAAAAAAACCGGGTCGATTCTGAAGTCAACATTTTATGATTTTTGAGTTTTGTGTTTTTTCTACGAGTGACAAAAGCTACATTTCTTCAAAATCAAACCTAATTTGCACGAACTATTGAAAGCTTTTAAAATGCCCATTCTAAATTTGGGGTGCTCGTATACTTAAGTCCAGTTAATACAGTGAATGTGTTATCCACAAGCAATTTTCTATTGATTGCTGTTATAAAGATAACCACGTCCAGATCACGTAAGGTCGCAGCTGGCTTAAGGGCCACGAAAACACCTGGATGCACCGCAAAGTGCCAATGCACCCAACTCGGCTTAATTGCTGCTCCGAAAAATGCAATGCACTCTAAACTATTTGGCTTCATCCACGTCCGCGACTGGTTCAATTGATTTAACCCAGACCGCCAAATGTTTTGCACTCGCAACGCTTTGATCCACTAATTCGTAAATCGCGTGGGCTGTCTGTCAAGTGCGAAAAAAGGGCACCCACAGTACCTTCCAAAAAAACACGGAAAACTTACAGACTACAGATCATTGAGTAAAAAAATATACTTGATTACTCAATGATATAGATAAGGGATGAATAATGGGGCCCATGATCGCAATTAAAAAATCCCTGCTAAAACAAAGTCTGCCTCGCTCTCTCAAACATTTTTTTTTTTTTTTGGGTGCAGGGGAAATGGTTCTCTAGAGAAGAAATCAACTGCTGATATGAGCCTGTGCTGAACTAGGTCTAGCTTACAATAATCGAGTGATTTTGTGTGTACATGTAGTTACATACGATTATGTGCATGTAAAATAGGGTCAATGTTAAAAGTATCGTCGAGCTCTCTCCCTGAACGCCCATTTATGTACATACACATACATATGTACATAAATTTCGGCCACAGGGGTTCGAATGAAATCTGTAGCTGAGTACTCTGAGTACTCGATCGTCACAAATGAGTGCAAGCGAACTCACTCGGATTGCTCATGCTATAGTCCGCCTCAAATCAGAATTGTTTTTGTTTTGGTTTTTATTCATGTCGGTCGACGCTTGCTTTGTTTGCAATCCGAGTGAACCAGAAAGTTCAAAGTTCAATATGAAACGCCAGCTACGGCATTATCAATGTGCCAGAGAACATGCATGTGTAATAGCGAACTATAGTGTTATCTAATAAGAAAATACAAATCCACATGCAAACATACATACGAATGCAGCTGGACACTTCTCCACAAATAGTCATCCATTTTACGTTGGAAACCGTGACAAATGTGGCAGCCACAGACGCCGAAAACAATGACCATCAGTGCAGACAAAGAGGAAACCAGTTTGAGTGCAGTTGCACTCAAACCAAGTGCAGAGCGACTGCATTGGGCATGAATTGGGTTTATTTTGTGTTTACGATCAGCTGTTTGCAGTCAGCTGAAACACACTCAACAGAAGCTGAACCAGAATACACACACGCACACACTCGCACTCAATTGGCGCATGCGCACTGAGCAGCCTGCCTCACACACGGACAGAGGCCGTAAGAGTGTGGCAACACTGGGAGGCATCCAAACAAAGCGCGACGCTATGACGACGCAGCAGCAGCTGAGGCGCACTGTCTCTCTCTTGAAATTTCGCTCTGTGGCTCTGTGCCTCTCTCGGACCTCCCGCCATTGACGAAACAATAAAACGTGTCGTCTTTCGGTTGTGCTTGCTCCCCCACACGCTCTGGCACACACCAATACTCGCAGCCAACGGGGCCAGACAGAGAGAGGTAGACACTGAGAGACGTTGTTTAGCTTCGCAGCAGCATTGGCCGCGCTCGCAGTTTCAGTTCTTTTTCGTTCGCGCTGCGCTCAAGTTGTCTGCCGTGTTTGGGGAACTCGTCGCATGATCCGCCAAAGAAAACACGTTTAATGTCTTGTTCGGCCAGCTGCTGTGCTGTGGTCTCTTAAATTAGCACAGAAAAACCACAGTCACCAGTTCTCAGCTTAGCTGGAGGAGCTGCTGCTATGCTCTGGTGGTTCCTTAGCCACAGTTCGCTATTTGCCGTTCGCATCGCAAGTTATTTGCTCGCACAATAATTTAAAACAATTACGTGTTCAAAAAGAAAAGAAAAAGAGACCAGGCCGCCCAGCCATAGGAACAGCAACAAACGCTTTGTGTGTGTTTTACCAACAACCGAATTTATGTGCAAATTGGCGATGAAATGGGCCTAAAATAAAGCAGAAAACGGCAGCATCTCTAGCCCAGAAGCCCAGCAGAAACGTATCTCTTTTAGTGGCTAAAACATCAAAAAGCAACAAAAAAAAAAAAACAAGTTTTATGTGCCAGCAATTCTTGGAATTCATTTATTGTGATTAAGGTGAGTTGCGACTAGAATGTACAATTTGAAGTACACTGGCAAACAAAAGGAGAGAATATAATTGCGTCGCGACTGATGCAAGTTGGTGGCATGTTATTGCGCTGCGTGGTGGTTGCTGCACGAACTTCTTAAAAGCGATAGTCAGCCTTGTTCCTGCAACAGCACCGTCAGCTAGTTACTGCTTACTTTAAACTACCCCCAAAGCCCCAACTGCGAAATAATGTGTAAAGATTATCAGTTTTGTTTGTTTCATCCACTCGCATAATCGCGCACATACATATTAATAGCGCTACTATAGAAACAGCACACTTGCTTGAAATAAAAAAATATACACACGTACGATATGTATATATATGTATGTGTGTACACATATCATATGTATCTTTAAATGCTTTCCTGCTTTTGTTTCTCATTGAGCGCGCGTGCGTTCTGCTTTGTCTCTGGTTGCCGCTGCGGCTCTCGCACCCGCTGCGTCGCCTCTCGGTGTCAGCTCTCCACTATGCTGCTGAGAGGAATTGCCAAAGCGATTTTTATTTAATTGTTTACGGCTGCAATTTGTTTATGAATATTTTGCCAAATATAAATCTGTGCGCAAAGCCACGTGCCGATTACAAAAAGTATTTCTATGCACATACTTTGTTCGTCGAAATCCGAGTATGCTCGAGGATTCGTGAATGATAACGCGCAGCCTTTGTTCGTGCCAGTAACCCACTTTGAAGGCGCTTAAGGTAGGGCGATGCGCCCACGCAGAAACTGGCCAACTTGCGGCTGCCGTGACAGGCGTCAGGTAGCTGCCACACAGACCCATCGCCATTGACATCATGTTTGGACAGCTTGCAGCTGGGGGCTTTGCAGTCGCAAAATATATCTGTTGCTGTTCGCTGATAAACCAGCTAACATAAAACACTTGGTCAGTCAAAGAGCAACAACAACGGCGACAGTTTATAGTCAATTACATATCTGCGATTAGCAGGAAAAGAAGCCAGTCAATTGCTGGGCTTATCACGATCATCCCTAATCGCACAGGCAAACAAATCTGTAATAAATTTGTATGTATGGCCACTTTATATACCAGCCTTATAATCTATACCTTTCGCTGACTAGCGAAACGGTTCTGCCCAGCTGCAATCTTATCGCACGGCCACCTGCCAAAGCATCTAATGCGCTGTCCGACGAGTGCAGCTAAACTCAGAACCAGAAACGGAATTAAATAAAAACATATGGCATATTGCAAACAATAAAATCTTCTGTTTTTATAATCCATTTCAAATGTTTCAGGATATACAGCTATTATCCAAAACTTAATGCGTTATTTTTAAAATTAAATTAAAAAAATAACGCATATTATTAAAGCATACGAATTCCAGTCCAATTTTGTTCAGTTGAAATTCTCGAAATAATCAGTCAGTAAACTGGCGATAATATAAAATTGGTGATCTTGAGATATGAAAAGTCTAGAATTTAATCTATCCATATGTTTCTGTCTATCCAACAAAAACTCAGATTTTCTTTTTCTTCTTCAGCTGCTCGTAAGGAGGAGGTGGAAGCGAGGAGCGTGAATTATTCATCAACTTCCAACTACGTAGGAAACAAATATGCCAAATAAATTGTGAAACATAAGCAATGAATAATTCAAAGTTGAATATACCAGCAGCTAGCACAGAATATACCGTGTAAATAGAACAAAACAAAAAGAAGTCTATTCAAAGCCAAAAGAAAAACAACAACAACAACAACAATTAAATACATATAAAAGAATAAAGCTACGATAAGATACATTAGTAGAAAACTCTAGGCAACAGCCAACTGCTGACTGACACAACCTAATGCCAATTGCAACTGTATAAAATATACACCTAAGAACACACACACGGTGATTAAATCACTTCTTCGTCCCAGCAATGGATGAGCTGCACGCCCCAAATGTTCCACTCGTGGACAAGGAGAACGACTGCAGCGCCGTCATACTGCCCGCCAAGACAACATTAGCATCAGCATCAACGTCAACGTCAACTTCAGCGTCATTAGCACCTCTTAATGCAGTTCACTACAAGAGCAGCAATAACAGCACAATCACAACAACAACAACAACAACTTCAGCAGGAGGTGCGGCAACATCAGCGATCCCAGCCAGCCAGCAAGGACCAGGCACGGCCCATTCGAACTCGGAACCGGTGCCACTTTTAAATCAGCTGCAGGCGCTGCCCCTACAAAAGACCAACGACCTGAAGCAATGCAACGCCAGCTATGGGTGAGTGCCACTGGGGCAGCGATTTCATCATTTCAAATTGGGACTGCCAGCTAATGAGATTAGCATAGATTATGACCGTATTAGAAATGGGATACGTTCGTGACGTTTGTTAAGTATCCCGCAAGAGCTTCATTATGCCTGACCCAGATAGGCACCGAGAATCAGGGCGTGTTTTTCGCTTGTTTTTAGTTTTAGTTTTAGCCCAGGGCGTGGGCTGCTCATTAAGTCATGGCCTTCCTGTAAACTATCTGGCCAGTCGGTCAAATCACGCCAGGACACTTTAACGATGGCTTTCTCCAGTTGCTCCATAAATCATAAAGACCGTCAAGCCAAGCTGAGCCGGACCTTAATGCGTTAGCGTAGTACAATTTGGTAACCAAGTAGGGCTGGCAGAAGCTCTAAAATTAGAACTGTCTGCCAAAATGATATCTTTGATTACTTCGAAGCGAGGCGCTCACGCAAAAAACGCGCTCACCTGTACAAAAAAAAAATCAATAGACAAATCGTATGAAACAATAAATATAGCTTGACTTGGGGGCATTCGGACTTGAGCTCATTTCTAAGGAGCAGCAACAATCGCGTGCCAACCTAAGTAATGCGCAGGAGTCGCCTGCTGCCAGCCCATCAAACTTAGACACAGTTATTAAAAATTTATTTTTCAATTTCCAAACAAAAAATTATTTAATCCTTCCAAGGTTTGAGTCAGTGCAATGTGGTTTACAAGCAATCGTTTATAAAACAGGCAAGAACTTTGTAGTCGTGTTTAGCCGAACACCCGTCCACAGTGTAATAATAACTAAAAGTGTACCCTATCATTATGAGTACATATAAAAATATTGAATCAATTTAGATGGCAAACCATAACCAAAAAGACATCAGATAATTCATTTTATTTCATTTTTTAGTTTTATTTTATTGAATTCGAGAGACAGAGCTGTTTAGAAAATTTTGGCATGATTTTTGTAAAAAAAAATTGTACGCCCAACAATTGATTAAAACTATCAATTTTAAATTCAAAATTTTGAAAAAACAATTTTTAAAAATAAGTAAGGAGAACACATGATTTTTTGACAAAAAAATTCAAAAAAAATTATATTTTCAATAATATACATATTTTAAATGCAGAATGATTAACGAGGACAAATCATGAACAAAATGCCATCAAACATGAAAATCTGTTAATTTTTGACAAAGTTATGGGAGCTTAATATATGCGAGCTATGGATCCGAGAGCTTTACTTGTCAAATTTGTTATAAATTTTTGCATGATTTTTGACAAAAAAATTGACCCCCTCAGAATCAGTTTTGATGTTGTTTTTTATACTAATTATGACAACCACAATCGATTAAAAATATAAATTTGCAATTCTGAATTTTGAAAAAATAAATTTTTCGTAAATGAGTAAGGGGGGAGTACATGATTTTTTGAGCAAAAAATTCAAAAAAATTTTATTTTCAATAATGATCATATTTTAAAAGCAGAATGACTTAAGAGGACAAATGATGACCAAAATGCCATCAAACATGAAAATCGGTTCAGTTTTGACAAAGTTGTGGGGGTTTACAATATGAGAGCTATAGATCCGAGAGCTTTACTTGTCAAATTTTTTATAAATTTTTGCATGATTTTTGACAAAAAAATTGACCCCTTCAGAATCAGTTTTGATGTTGTTTTTTATACTAATTATGACAACCACAGTCGATTAAAAATATAAATTTGCAATTCTGAATTTTAAAAAAATATTTTTTTCAAAAATTAGTAAGGGAGGAGTACATGATTTTTAGACCAAAAAATTCAAAAAATTTAATTTTTAATAATATACATATTTTAAATGCAGAATTATTAAAAAGGACAAATCATGAACAAATTTCTATCAAAAATGAAAATCGGTCAGTTATGGGAGTTTAATATATGCGAGCTATGGATCCGAGAGGAATTTTTGGTTTTTTTTTTACCAGAATAGTAAATAAAAATATTTTTTATAATGCATAAATTTTAAATCCAGAATTATTCTAGAAACCATAACCAAAATGTCAACAAACTTGAGGATCGGTTATATTTTGACAAATTTATATTTGAAATAAGGGAGCCATGGATCCGAGAGCTTTATAAGTCCACATTTTTGACAATTTTAATCTGTGTATAAAAATCTTTACAATGTTTGACGTAGGCTATCAGGTTATTATAAATTCCAAGTTTCAAGTCTCTAGCTTTAAAAGTGGCGAAAAAATGTGCATTCATACGAACTGACGAACAGTGCACAAACCCGATAAATACTCTTTTCGCTTCGAAGGAGTATTCAAATTTTAGCACTTAATGCTTTAAAGTCTTTAATATCGATTTGTTTATATGTGTGGTTAGATACAAGATTGGGTCAGATATGTCAAAGGAAAAAGTAAACAAATTGTCTTTATTTTTGAAATTAATGATATTCATTCTGTTTTAATTGTAATCTGTCGATGGCACAAAATACATGCAAATGAGGCTTAATTGGCTTTTAAGTAGCTTATTGCACTATGTGAATGGCAGAAAGTGTCTGTTCAGAGACCAGCTGTTGACCTTGGACAGGCGAGGCTATCCCGAGCACCGTATTTAAAATTCTAATACAAAATCGAATAGAACATTGGGGCGCCCACGAGCCAATCAATGGCCACCGACCTTCATTTAACCACCCACAATGAATGTAATTAAAGTGGCCCATCCTGGCTGGTTCTAACACAATGCCGCAACAACTTTTCCGTATTTTCAAGCAGTCCGCCGGCCGAGCTTTGAACGGAAGAGCGCGCTTGGCAGACAAAAGTTGGAAAAGTCATAAAAAGCGCTTAAAATGCTTGACACATCCTTTTCCCCTCCAAGGTAATTCTGTGTACTGGTTCACATTGTTGGCAGTGCTATAAATAAATAAGCCACACACACACACACACACAAGCAGGAGACACATTCACATTCTATAGCATGGGGCCACATGACGTATGAGCAACAAAAGTTACGAATAATATACGTGCAGAACTGTGTATGTACAAACTGTGAATAAAACGCCGCCAACGGCTAAGAGGGCCAACCATAGTCAGAAACAATAGCAGAATGAAGCACTGAAAGAAAACACAGGATCACACTCGCAACAACGACGTAGGAATACCCTTTTTCTAAGATTGAACTATGCAAAAGTAGAGATACCTTTAATCAATTGACGGGATCCTACAAGAAATCCCAGCATATTTGAAGAAAATAACTTAATTCAAGTGGCGTTTGATATACACAATATTCCCTCGTATCGGAAAGGGTATACAAAGGCAATCAGCCAAGCAAACTCTATATTATAGCCGGAACGGCGGCGCCGCGTGCTTGGAAAAATCGAACAAGCCGCCAAGTTGTCCAAACTTGGCGTAGTCAGTTTCGCTGAATTGAGTTGTGTTCAGTTCAGTTTAGTTCGGGCCTCGGTAAGCGCCTTACGGCCATTTTGCGTTAGTGTTGGACATATTTTGTTGTGTGCCGCATTTGGCTTTTAAATATTATTGTGAATATAAAAAAAATATTCGCTGTCTTAACGATGTGTTAACGCGATGTCGTAGCTTTTCGGCTCTACGAATCGGGCATTTTTTTCGGGAGGTGAAAATCGCGATGCGTACGATTATGCAATTCACGGTGGAAGCTGCCAAGTGGTCATTTACAGTGGGCCATAGAAAACATGACAGACAGTTGGTCTGCGCAGCTGCTTGCTTGCTTATTCCCGACAGCCTGTGAATCCTCGGGCGACTATAAGAGTCAGCCACGACCCACGCTCTAGACATATTGACCTTTTCCACGCATCGAGGTCAGCTGGAAAAGCACATCCGACCTAGTCAGACGTTGCACTCTCCTCCACGGGAACTGACAACCATTGCACATTTATTCAAGGATACAGACTCGGGTTACCTAATAGTTTAAGGGATATTAACTACGTCGGCTGGCAGCTCACGGCCATATTGACAAAGGTTTAACGGTACTGTCTTATCATCCGCTGAACCCAACACAGTTATCGGTTATTCGCGTTGTCTTTGTACGTTTTGGCAGAGTTGAAAATTTTGAGCTTCATTAATTTTATTTGCGACTGAAGCAAGCAACAGTCGAACACTTATGTCTGTATATCAAGAACCGAAAAAATTTAACTACAAAAAAAAATCATTATGAAGAAAAGTTTCTTTTGAAAAACGTATTTTACCAATATTCATATTTTAAGCCAATTAATGAACGGAAAAAATAATTATTGAAGTCAAATTTGTACGTTAAAAATTAGAACAACTACGGCTCCCGCTTTATATACATACACATATGTACGCCCATAGCAAAAACAATGGACATAGCTGCCATTTAGATTAGCGCACAGCTCAGTTACCCGGCTAGCTGGTTTTAAACGCCTTATTATCGCAAAGCGTAGATGATCTAATGCTACGCGCCATCTGACATTTCCGCTTAGCTTTAATCGGTGCAAAAAAAAAAAGCGAGTATAAAAAGCAACAATGTAACTTGAATGAGCCATCGCAGTTTGCAGGCCCGGCAAAGCTCAAATGTACAATAGTTCAGCGGTAGCAGCTGGTTTACGGCACGCTAATCAATTAGTATACCAATATAATGGTAGTTTAAATTGCTGGCAATTACAACACTTTAGGATTGATAAGCAGTTTCTTATTTGATTTAAAGTGTTGGCAAATGATTCGATTTTTTTAAAACAAAGCAAACACAAAGAAAGACTTTTCTTCGTTCTTGCGTTCTTCTGGCCTTATAGGCCAAGTCGCCTAAGAATGTCAAACGCAAAGTGCGCCTGTTGTTGTTGTTGTTGTTGTTGCTGCTGTTGCAGTTCGACGAGTTCGCTCGGGTTCGTTAACATCAGCGGGCCCGGCACGAAGTCAAGGCGTCGCTCGGTGCAGGCGAGTACATGCGCACTTGAAATGCACCCAACCGGGCCAAACGTTGAGTGCACGCGCACCGAGAAATTCGCGGGAAACGCTTTGCGATTGCCGTCCCGCCGAACCCAGCAGATGGCAATAGCTGTGGCTGCGACTGTGGCCGCTGTCGGAAGTGGGGCAGCGGAAAGACTCGTATTTATCGTATCCGAAAGCAAACTCAAATTCACAAACACAACACAAACTGAGTCGGTGACGTTGTTGCCTTGGATAACAGACGGCATGTGTGTTAGCCACTTTGGTATTGGTAAGAGTCGATAATGCGCCGATGGCCAACAGCTGATTTGACTTGTGTTTACGCTGACGCTGTTGACTGTTAACTGCCTGCTGTCTGTCAGTCCGGCCGGGGGTGCTTAGCTCGATCTGTTTGCCCCCTTGTTTAAAATTGTGAGTTGAGATAATTATTGGCGCAGAAGTAAATGCCAGATAGCCGTATGTTTATAATTACAATTGCCGACCCAATATGGACTATGGCACAGTGCGGGAATTTCAATTTGCCAATTTACTCATTCTCGATAAAACAGCTGATGCCACTTTGTGTTAACGGAAACAAGACAGGCTAACGTGCTTCGTGTTAAACTACGTGCTCGATAATTATAAACGCGAATAGTCATAGTCGAAATGTTCAAAAGCCGAACTTTAAACCCATGCATACATTTAGATATCGGCCGTGTTAATTGTTTATTATTATTTGCTCGAACAATTAAACGTCAATCCATCCATCATCAATTAGCTACCCTCAATTTGTTGAAATAAGTTGCTTGCACCGAAAACTGTATTTTTAATTGGCATTGGCAGTCGGCATCTATTTTATCAGCAGCCACGCTATCAAAGGTATCACTTGGCATTTTATGAATGAAACGAACTCTGCCCTTTACAAACATTGCGAACACGTTAGCTGGCACGACATAAACGGGGAGGTGGGACACGAATTTCCACCACAGATTGATTACCGACTAACTGATAATTGACAATTGCTCACTGGGCTTGTCGACTGGCAATTGAAATAGCTTGTGGAGCCCGGAGCTCAACATGCTGCTGTGAGAGCGTAAAACGAGTTAGCAAATATGCCAAACGGCTTGGAACTGACACTGATGCACTGCAGCAGCTCCGACAGCAATGCACAGACCAGACTTGTACGGAAGCTGAGCCAAGTGGATGGCTTGCAGAGCACCAGCTTCGAGGTAGCCGCACCGAGTGTGCCCAGCCGGCGGTCCGCTTACGTCGAAGCCTATGCGGATCTGCTGCAGGATGTGGCCAAGTGCAATCTGCAGCGCACGCAGCGCTCGCTGTCCTTTGTGCAGACGAAGCTGACGAAGAACGGCTGCGTGAGCGCCTTGCAGCGACCCGAAGACGTTGCTCCATGCTGGCAGCAGCCAGTCGCGGTCAAGTAGGCAGTCCACAGCTAGATCTGACTGATCACTGATCACTCACCAATTGCTAACCAATCCATCAATTTGCTTGCGTCTCCTTGCAGCTCACAGAATAACCTGTGCAATGGCCGGCTCAACGCCAGCAGTCACAACAACCACGTGCTGGCGCCCAAGATCCAGAACAGCAGCGGCAGCCCCAACGGACAGAAGAAGGGCACCATATCGCTGTCGCATCTGCCGCAGCGTCCGCCGGTGGACATCGAGTTCTGTGATATCTCCTACTCGGTGCCAGACGGGCATATACGCGGCTTCAAGACCATCCTGAAGAGCGTCTCCGGCAAGTTTCGCAATGGCCAGATCACGGCTATAATGGGTCCCTCCGGCGCGGGCAAGAGCACCTTGATGAACATCCTTGCTGGCTACAAGTGAGCTTCTTTCCGCTGATCATTCACCTGTTTGCTAACTAATTCTGTATTTCAGAACCTCCCAGTTAAGCGGATCGGTGCTCATAAACAGCAAGGAGCGAAATCTTCGACGGTTCCGCAAGCTATCCTGTTACATTATGCAGGACGATGTCCTCATTGCCAACCTGACCGTGCGTGAGGCGATGATGGTGGCTGCCAATCTGAAGCTTGGCAAGAACATGATCAGCTATGCGAAGATCGTCGTTGTCGAGGAGATCCTGGAGACGATTGGCCTCAAGGAGTCGGTCAACACGTTCACCTGCAATCTGTCGGGCGGGCAGCGCAAGCGCTTGTCCATCGCTCTGGAGCTGGTGAACAATCCGCCCGTGATGTTCTTCGACGAGCCAACCTCCGGCCTGGACAGCTCCACCTGCTTCCAGTTGATCTCCCTGCTGAAAACGCTCGCGCGTGGCGGCCGCACCATCGTCTGCACAATTCACCAGCCCTCGGCGCGCCTCTTTGAGAAGTTCGATCACCTCTATCTGCTGGCCCAGGGTCAGTGCGTGTACGAGGGTCGGGTGCACGGCCTGGTGCCGTATCTCTCATCGCTCGGCTATGAGTGCCCGTCGTACCACAATCCCGCCGACTACGTGCTCGAGGTGGCCTCGGGCGAGTACGGCGAGGCTGTGCCCAAGCTGGTGGAGGCCGTCAAAAGCGGCACCTGCAAGAAGTACATGCACAAGGACTACGGCGTCAATTTATCGAACGCCAAGGCCATCGCCAACGACATTGTCAAGGGCGACGGCTGTGGCGCGGACAATGGCAACGCCAACAGCACCGTTGCAGCGGCGGCTGTGGCGACGATCACGGTGGAGAACGAAAAGTCGCCCATCGGCGATGAGGCGGACGAGCTGGCCGAGCTGACACCACCGAAACTGGAGGCACAGCAGTCGCAGAACTCCGACTGCAGTGTCGTCAACATGCCCGCCACCAACGACGACAGCTGCAGCTTCAGTTCGTCGAAGGGTGGCCAGAGCCAGAAGGCCGTCTCCGGCGGCACGAATGCCGTCGTCGGCTGCATGACCTCGCTGCTGGACTCGCACGAAAGCGTCGTCACGCTGCCCAACAAGACGGGCTTCCCCACCAGCGGCTGGACCCAGTTTTGGATACTGCTAAAGCGCTCGTTCCGCACAATCATGAGGGATCGCATGTTGACCCACATGCGCCTGGCCTCGCATATTATCGTGGGCGCGATCATCGGGATGATCTACTATGACGTGGGCAACGAGGCCAGCAAGATCATGAGCAATGCCGGCTGCATTTTCTTTGTCTCCCTGTTTACGACGTTTACGGCCATGATGCCCACCATTCTGACATGTAAGTAAAGAGCTATTCAATTAAGGTTCATTTGCCTGCAATAAGATGTTTTTTTTATAAGCCTAAATCACCGACCCTCCCCACAGCATACTTCCCCATTAAATTCTTCCTTTAATGCCTTTCCTTTAATTCTTTAATTCCTTTAATTAAAAAACATCTAACATATTATTTAAACTTTCTTAATTACCTAAATATTAATACATAAATCGAAATATAATAACCTAAGACACATACAAATCTCTATATAATTATAAGTAAATTAATTGTTAATAGCCAGTGCTATATAATAATTATAATAATAATAATAAATAAATAAATAAGATGTTTTTTAATCACAGTTCCCACAGAGATGTCGGTATTTGTGCGGGAGCATCTCAACTATTGGTACTCTCTCAAGGCGTTCTACTTTGCCAAGACCATTGCCGACATTCCCTTTCAGGTGAGCTATGATTATTATTAATATTCAATTATTGCAAATATTAACGAGCTCATTCGAGTCCCTCGCAGATTGTCTTCTCCAGCGTTTTTGTACTGGTCGTCTACTATCTCACCTCGCAGCCCATGGAAATGGAACGCATCTCAATGTTCGTGTTCATCTGCGTGCTCAACTCTCTGGTGGCCCAGTCGCTGGGCCTGCTAATTGGTGCTGGCATGAACGTCGAGACGGGCGTCTTTCTGGGTCCCGTTACGACGATTCCGACTATTTTATTCTCGGGTTTCTTTGTCAACTTTGACACCATACCGGCCTACTTGCAATGGGTCACATATGTCAGCTATGTGCGTTACGGCTTTGAGGGTAAGTACTTTTTCTTTAATAATAATAATAATTGGCCAAGTTGATAACTGTTTTCTGCCTTTGCAGGCGCTATGGTGTCCATTTACGGCATGGATCGCGCCAAGTTGCATTGCAATGAAATATATTGTCACCATCGCGTGCCCAAGAAGTTCCTGGAGTGGATGTCGATGGAGGATGCACGCTTCTGGGTTGATGCGGTGGCGCTGTTAGGAATCTTCTTCGCTCTGCGTATTATTGCATATTTTGTGCTCCGCTGGAAGCTGCACATGATACGCTAGGCGCGGATTTCCTTACGGTTATTTAAAGGGTTCTTGGTCAAGAAACTCGACTATTGTAAATAGAGAGCACGCAATTGGAATTTATGTTTGAGTACTGTAGATAGGCGTAGCTTAATGGTGCTTCGAATTATCGTTTCACGATTATTTGCATTAGATGTAAATGTAATGTATAAAGAGCAGATATTATCATACACGGTTTTTTTTATATTCGATTTCCATTGCAGTTCTATGTACGAAACATGTAGATAACACAAACGAAGAGCTCTCAAATGTTTGACTAACACATAATAACCCAAAATCGGAATTCACATATAGACTTAAAGTCCCACATCTATAAATAGACATGCATGACTAACGTACTATGGGCACGTTCGACAGCACACAATACAAACTCATTAAAGTATAAATCTTGTGACCAAGCATAAGAGTCTGAACTTAAATAGGTTGAATAGTGTAACAAATTATAGGCAAGTCAAGTAGCTATAAAGCTGTGTAGTTTTCGCCATCTCGTTTCAATTCTCAGCGTAGTTAACTACGATATTAATTTAGCTTAATAGAAAATCCCAACGTTTAATTGATCACTCCGTCCCTATGTTGAAGGCTCTTTGTTGGCCAGCGGAGCCGGCTATAACACAAATCAAATCCACCTTTTGCCAACTTTCAAAACTGTCTCCAAGTTGGGAGTTATACGAATTCAACCTGATTTGAATTTGAAATGGATAATATATGCGTAGAACGTGCTTTGACCCAAATTTAAAAAAAAAAAAAAACCAAAAAATATATAATACAAAAAATACGAACTTTGTGATACAGAACACTGCAATTAAACACTTAAAATCTACAAATATGACAAAAATCGTGTATCGTGCATATAAGAGAGAGGAACGGAATTCGATTGTGTCCAGGCAAACTGGTGATATGAAGCAATTATTATTATTATCACTACTCTTACGATTAATCTTCAATAAAATCATTGTAATTTATGACATTTGTGTGATTATATTTGTTTTTTAAATTAAGTATATGTTTAGTTTAAATTTGAATTGTCTATATAAATACGCCAAAAGAAATGCAATATTAATTTTAAAGCTTTTGAGTTCCACCCTAACGCTATGGCAAAGGCCAAACGCCAAAGACCTATTTGACCGATAAATAAGGAAAGCGACTAAATACGTTGGATTCTTGAATTACTTTTCCCATAAGTTATACATAATTTGTGATACATGTAGAAATATAAAAGCAAATTGAAATTTGTATAAAACAGCAAGCTGTGGCCACATATTTAGCCTCCTCTGAGGAGCGAAACTTATAATCATTGTAATTACCTATGGGGTAAAACAATGAATAAAGATATTATGTATATTCTTAGTTGTAGAAGTACATATATAAAGCGCATGTTTAATTATAAATCGAAAAAACACACACATATACAAAACAAACAACAACCCAGTAGAATATTTTTAATAAATAAACCAATAATATCATAATATAACGAACTGTGTATTAGTTGTTTATTGCTTATTTTTGCGATTTTTATAGAATGAAGAATTTGCCAGCAGATTTAAATGCGCGGGTTCCCGAATTGGCCCTTATGTGCTATCTCACTCGCTCCAAAGCTTAAAAAAAAAAGCACCGACTTGTCGCGTATTTGACCCGAGGCTAGAAAGAGCCAGCCTATATTGTTGACTGTGTAGTTGGTCTTCGTTGAGCATTAAGTTCCAGAGCGGCAAAAGCTTTCAAAACGAGGTTGTTGTCTTTGCTAAACGGCTTGAATGTAATCAATTAATATTTAAAAAAAAGATAACACACTTTCAGAAAAATGTAAGAACTTGGATTATTATTATTATTTGTGAGGGAGTCTTACAACAGAGATTTTAGAGGCACTGCGACCGAAGGGCGGTCTTTTGTGCCATGGGGCTCCCTATGAGGGCTCCCTTATGAAGGCGAGCAGATCCCTTGTCGAGAACTTGGATAGTAAAAACAAAATTAATAAATAAATTATTTTTCGTATTTTTTTTTCCGTCACACGCCTCCTCATCCCATTAGAGTCCGACAAAAACAAACAAACGAATTCGTAAACACACAAAATACAGAGAGAACCGCATCATCAGTGATATTGACAGAAGAGTGGCCAAGCATCTGCCGATCTTTCAAAGCTAGATAATTAACAGCGGGGAATTTCTCAGCAAGCACTGTAACTGTGTGTGTGTGTGTGTGTGTGTGTGTGTGGCAACACTATAGGCCGACTGTCCGATTGGTGTTCGTGTCACACTCAAAATCATACTTAAGGCCCGCTTCGCATCGCAACGAGCTCAGTGTGGATCCGAGCAGCAATCGATTCGCATCAAATCGTCTGCAGCGATCGTCCGAACGAACCGAAGCCGGGCTTTGTTTTACTGTGTTGTCTGTTGTGTGCGTGTGTGTGTGCTGATAGTAAACAATAAAAACAAAATAAAAAAAAAACAAAAAACCGAAAACAATACACACTGTGAATCATGTTCAAAAACACTATTCTGAAAAGAATCTAGTACTTCATTTAATTATAATTGTTAAAGCGCCAGCAGCAAACAAAAGAGAACTTTGCATTTTTATTGAATTTGCGAAATAAAACGCGAATATGGCGCGGACATTAGTTTTTTGTTTTTTCATATTTCAATTGGGATTGCTTATAAATGCCACTGGGTAAGTAGCTTGTAACCTAACTAAGTCGTAGACTTCCCAAGGTTATCAATAATATGTTTGTCTTTCTGTATTTGCATCTATTTTATAAATTGGACATTTTATTACTTGTACTGAAATAGAATATATAAGATAATTGCTCAACATTTTCTGTATATTCGTGTGTTTGTAGACAAAGGTTCAAATGAGAGGTAATCAACTATTTTCATTTTATATTTGAAACCGGTTGAAGACTCGTAAAATGCTAAGAGTGTGCATATTTTTCCATTAAATACCGATACATTTTTTTGTTACGTTATCTCAAGGCATGTTTAAGATACAGAAAGGAAACATCAACAAAGAAATGCGTTCGTTATGTTTGATTAAAAGCGGGCGAGGTAAGAGTCCTCTTAATGTATTCTGATTGCGCCGACCTAAAAGTTTGTCATGGGTACGTAAACATTATCTAATATTACGAGCGCCTTGAAGTAAGGCTTTGAGGGGAATAGAGCAAGAAAATAATGATGGTTGGTGTAGACGATTATACAATAGGATACAGAATTTGCATTAAATAAGCATTAAAATTCCGGTTTGGTGTTAACAAAATAATGAAACAATAAAGTTGGGGAAAAACAAATTTGTAAACAATTAGCACTTTACCCACAAATCTATAGAAGTAATTAATGCATTTGAATTTTACAGTCTGTACACGGTTATCGGACCCGGCACGATACGCTCCAACTTTAAATATAATGTAGCCGTAACCGTGCACAAAGCGGAGGGAAAGAGCGTCATCAAAGTGGGCATCACTGGACCATCCTACAATGAGACCAAGCAGGTGGAGGTGCAGCCCATGTCGACGGCGAACGTTGAGTTCGATGTGCCAAAATTGTTAAACGGAGATTACAATTTGACGGCAACCGGCATTGAGGGCATTATCTTCCAAAACTCAACTAAGTTGAACTATGCCGATAACAAGCCGTCAATATTTATTCAAACCGATAAGGCAACCTACAAGCCATCCGATCTAGTGCAGTTCCGAGTGCTCTTCTTGGATGAAAGCACACGACCAGCTGCTATCGATAAGCCGATCACGATTGTCATTAATGACGGTGCCCAGAATCGCATCAAACAATTAACGGACGTTCAGTTGACCAACGGGGTCTACACCGGAGAGCTTCAGCTGTCGGAGCAGCCCGTGCTGGGTATGTGGAACATCGCTGTTAATGTCGCCGATGAGAGCTCGGAAACCAAGTCCTTTGAGGTGGCCAAATATGTGCTCCCGAAATTCGAAGTGATTGTGGAATCGGCCAAAGATGTGGCCATTAAAGATGGTGTCATTAAGGCCACGGTTCGGGCCAAGTACACATACGGCAAGCCAGTGAAGGGCAAGGCGACTGTCTCCCTTGCACCAAACTACAGTTATTACAGGCCACTTGGTGATGTGAATCAGATGAAAACCATCGACATCGATGGAAAGGGTCACGTTGAGTTCCCACTTGAGAGCTTGGATGAAAGCTCACGTTTTATGCCACCCTTAAAAATATTTGCCGAGGTTACCGAGGAGTTGACGGGCAACAAACAAAACGCATCAACTGTTGTCACTTTGCACTCGAGCCGTTACAAACTGGAGGCCATCGATGCTGTTGCCAATTATCATCCGGGCAAATCGTTTGTCTATCAATTTGTGGTTAAAAAGTTGGATGGCTCCCCAGTGCAAGATGCAACGAAAAAGGCAAAACTGTCCTTTGAACGACCGCAAAGGTATTTTAGCTTTGATGCAAACCCCTCTATACGCACACCCGACAAGGGAACCATCGAATTTGAATCTCCTTTAAACGAGCATGGTATTGCCACTTTTAATGTGACATTGCCCGAAAGCGAGACTCGCTACTATAGTGTTAAGGGATCATACGCCGATTCAGACTCACACTTGGGTTCTATAAGTACGTTCCGGCCGAATGTTGACACCGCTGAGCCGCTTGAGATAAAAGTGAACACAAAAAAGTAAGTTTTCTTGAAAGCCCTATCAGTAATTGGAAATATAGTAATATTATAATTACTTTCTTAGTCCTAAATTGGGCAAACAGGTGTCCTTCGATGTGAAGTCATCCGAGCATATTCCCTACTTTGTCTACGTCATTGTAGCTCGGGGTAATATCGAGAAAGCCGAACAAGTCGATGTACCTGAAGGTCACAAGAGCCACACCATTAAGTTTACGCCCACCTTCGCCATGGTGCCACAGGCCTCCATTTATGTGTACTATATCTTTGACAACGAGTTGCGCTTTGAGGAGCGAAAAATAAACTTCGATAAGGACTTTGTTAACTCGGTAGATTGGCAGTCGAGTAACTATCCCGAACGGAAAAACTGAATACCCTTCTTTCTACAGATCGAAATCTCTGCTCCTGTGGAGGCCAAGCCCAGCGAAGATGTTAAACTACAGATCAAAACTGATGCTGATTCGTATGTGGGTCTGCTCGGTGTCGATCAGAGTGTTCTGTTGTTGAAGTCTGGCAATGATTTAGCTCGTGATGATGTATTTAACAGTCTTGACAAGTACAAAACATCAACACCCTGGCAAAGCGGCTATGGTCGCTATCCGGGAGAAGCGTCCGGCTTGGTGACGTTAACAAATGCCAACTATCCCTATAATTTCGGTAAGTTAAGGGGGAGAAATTCCTCGCAAGGAACTATTCCAAAATCAATGGAAAATCAAAAAGAATATTAGAATGTGAAGAAAAGAGAATTAAGAGAAAGTTAGGCAGATACTACTGCTAGGTCTATTCGTAAAACCTAGATTCAAGGGTTGCAAGGACTATTGAACGAACATATTTGTTTGTATACGAATTTTAGCAACACGTTCATATGATGCGGTTGATGGATTGCTTGGTAATGAAGGAATCACATATGAACAAGAAGAATTCGAATATGAAGTCAACGATTTCGTTGCCAAAGAAGATACAGTGGCTGAGACAGCCAACGGAATTGAATTGATTCGCGAAAATTTTGCAGAGGTTTGGATATGGCACTTTGCCAATTCGAGGTGGGTTCTTCCCTGATATCCTAAAGCATACAGAGCACAAAATAATCAAGTATTAAACAAAGTAACACACTAGCTTCAGATTTAACTCACAAATACATTTATCTTACTTCAGAATTGGTCAGCGTATGTTAAGGTATTATCGCTCAGCCTACGAGCTCTAACTCTAGTCTACTCTGGTTGTATTTTTATCCAGATAATTCTTTCGAGATTTCATATTTAATAAGTGGCAACGTGTATCATGCAGACCCAGACGCCTTCGAAGAGAAAATACAAATACGTGAAGACTTTTCTGAAACCTGGATCTTTGATAATCTTAAAAAGTACGATTTTGATGTTTCTAAAGTTCCATTCTTTTAGCTTGATTCATTTTTTGGGCTGCTAAAATCATCTATTTTTACATTTTACTAAAAGCACCCAATTGTATTTAGGTTTAGTATACTATGCTGAAGCCCAACCCTTAATGCGTCCTGGGGTTGTGCTGTATTCGATGGCAGCTGAATCGACTATGTCAATGATTGACAGATTTGGTGCTGCTGGAATTCCAGGGGCAGTTTCTGTTCCTACAGCCATGCCTCAAATAAGGAAAGAATTTCCTGAAACTTGGATATTTGTTAACAATATAACGTAATTGTGAACATCTTATATACTTTCAATGAAATTAGTGTTTTTTTGGGTATACAACTAACTGTGATATAGAGACTAAGATTTATGGAATAAGCGTTAAAACTAACATTTATAACATTTTACAATGGGCTTGCAGGTAATGTTATATGCAAACAAACATCAGCTTATGCTTGAAGCCGCCTTTTTTGTGAATTTCCAAACAGATTCTTATTTTTCTTTAAAGCGTACAAATATGTGCAGATATTACGGCTTGGCCTCTATATTACTTTTATGTTAAATTAATAATTGTATTTTTCATGCAGATATATTCCATGTGGCACTTGAACTAGATAGCGTGGGAGTTCCCATTGAGATCGTTTCTAAACAGAATATACAAATACGTAAAGAGTTTCCTGAAAGCTGGATTTTCGAACACATCGTGAAGTATGAAAATTCTTGGGCCAATACTTTGGGCTTATGTCGTTTTTCTCGAATATTGTGATTTTTGGTCAGTGGCCCTTTAAATCATCTTTAGTTTTCATTAATTCTTAGTCAAATCACCGACATGTCTTTAGGTTTGCGCTTCTTACTTAGTTTTGTATTTAGTCTGTTTTTGCTTTGTATAATAAATCATTTAACATATTCTGGTTCTTTTTCTAAGCAATAAAAACTTTCTAAAATCTGAATTCAACTCATATCAATGTGGATGGGATAGTCGTTTGTATCAAAAGATCTAGTTTACTGAAATAGGCTGATCTATAATGAAACTTTTGTCATACATATTTTTCCCAGACCCGAAACGGTTATTGTTAAAACTACCTGTCTGTGCTTAGGTATTCGATTGTTCCGACATTCACTATATCGGATTCCCAATCGACAGCTGCCGGCACTTTCGATTGCTTCAGCTGGTAATATAAATTTCGCACAAGCAGAACCACCAACATTTATTGGAGCAGGTGCTTCTGTGCCCACAGCAGCCACTCAAATTCGGAAAGAATTTCCCGAAACATGGATATTCGCCAACAATATAACGTAATTGCAAAACATTTTTATATTTTAAATTAAAATGCTATGGGTGTACAACTAACTGTGATAATGTGAAATCGGCACTAAAATCTTCACAAGAAAGCACTGATAATAACATTAAACGTTTATGAGCATTGAATCTATTAGCAACATATAAAATCAGCTGTGAATTTTCCCAATTGTGTTTTTTAATATTAATGATTGTAATTTATATGCAGATACATTCCTTGAATTATATGGCTTGGAAGATCCCATTGATTTTAGAGTATTCACCGTGAACAACATAGATCCTCATGCATCATCCTCTAATATACAATTACGCAAAGAATTTCCAGAAGGCTGGATTTTTCAAGACATCGAAAAGTATGAATGTCCTTAATTTGACACATTTGGCAGTGCAAATATTCTTCATTACTTTTCGTTGGCACTGTCACCTCGAATTATCTAAATTTTCGCATCTGCATAACTCACCCACTTATTTCCGTGTTAAAGATTCTTTATTAGGCTTTTATGTATTTGGTCTATTTGGTATTTGCACTGACTTTTTTATTTAATTTCAAATTCAATTTATAAATATTTATTATATATAATTTCTTTAGAAGAGATTTACTTTTTTTTACTTAAAGCGGCGAAATGAACGAAAGTCTTTTAATAAATGTGTATCTTTTTGAAATAAATGCTGTCAAATTCAACAGTTTACTCATGCTTATTCAAATTAACCCATTTGTGCATAGATTTACATTTCATTGACTTCTCACTTCAACCGATACCGAGTTCAGATGTGCATTTTCTTGTTGGTGGTCATGGAGTTGGAAGGCCTCCAGGGCTTCCGGGGCTTCCAGGACCAGTGGGACTTGGTGGGTCTTTGGGTCGACCTGCCGCAGTCGCGTCTCAAATTCGTAAAGAATTTCCTGAAACTTGGATTTTTCTAAACAATATAACGTAATTGTTATTACATATTAGCATTCAATTAAATGTATAACAGAACGCGCTTTTGATACCAAGGCAATGTTCACTCTAATGTCAACTCCATAACACACACACAAAAGCCCAAATTATTTACATATTTAATTGATGTCAACTAACTTCTAACCAACTATTAATTTTATCTACATTTAAAGTTAACAATATTAAAAAACTGGACACGGGTTTCATATCAATAATGAAAGTCAGTGGTGAAAGGCAGAGTACCAACAAAACACGACAGACCACACAAAAGCCAGTTGATTCTAAACTCATTTCCGATGAAGAGACATACCCAAAAAGTTCTGACATACGCAAAATATTTATGGAAACTTGGATTTTTCAAGGAAATTTCACAAAAACGTACAGAAATATTTCGCTTAGAGAAACGTACAAAAGCTAACCATTCATTACACCGTAATTTGTATTGGTTATTTTTTCATATTTATTTGATTTTTTCGTTCTATATTTCATTGCTAACAAGCCTTAACTTAGAAATTACTATTGCTAACTCACTTTATGTGCTTATCTGTATTTGTTGCTTCATACTAAATAAGTTATTTGAACGGAAAACTAACTTTGTTAAATTTTTTTTCTTATAATAGTAACGATTCGGATGGCTTTACATTGACCAAAAAGATACCGGATACCATTACATCATGGGTTGTAACTGGATTCTCCTTGAATCCAAAAACCGGCTTTGCTCTGACTCAGAGTCCAAGCAAAATTCGAGTATTCCAGCCTTTCTTTGTCTCCACCAATCTTCCCTACTCTGTGAAGCGCGGTAAGACCCGATCAAAGTTTGTCAATGGAGTATGCAAAAATAAAATATTTGCTATATTTTTAAAGGTGAGGTCATTGCCGTACCCGTCATTATTTTCAACTACATGGATAAGGCCCTCGACGCTGAGGTTACCATGGATAACTCAGATAAGGAGTTTGAGTTCACAGAGGCTACTAATGAGGTGGAAGAGAAGTCCATAGATGAGATACGACGTGTTAAGCGCGTTACCATACCCTCCAACAACGGCCAGAGCGTCTCCTTTATGATACGCCCCAAGAAAGTTGGCTCGATCACTTTGAAGATCACAGCCACAACTCCACTGGCAGGCGATGCGATTCATCAAAAGCTAAAGGTCGAACCGGAGGGGGTTACACAGTTCGAGAACAGAGCCATATTCGTTAATCTCAAGAATCAATCCGAAATGACACAAGAACTGAAGGCCGATATACCAACAGAAGCCGTTTCAGACTCCGAATTTATCGAATTCTCGGTGGTTGGCGATCTGCTGGGTCCCACTATTAAGAACTTGGACAATTTGGTGCGCATGCCCTACGGCTGTGGCGAGCAGAACATGGTCAACTTTGTACCAAACATTTTGGTTGTCAACTATTTGGAAGTGACTAACCAACAAATGCCCAACGTTGTGGTGAAGGCGAAGAAATTCCTCGAAATTGGCTACCAACGTGAACTGACCTATAAGCACGACGATGGCTCCTACAGCGCTTTTGGCAAATCAGATCCTTCAGGAAGCACCTGGCTAACTGCCTATGTTGTGCGCTCTTTCCACCAGGCGGCCAAATACACGGACGTGGATCCCAAGGTTATAAATCAGGGCCTGGACTTCCTTGCCTCTAAGCAGAAGGACAATGGCGAGTTTCCCGAGGTGGGCAAGTTGTTTGACAATGCCAATCAGAACGCCTTGGGACTCACGTCCTTTGTGCTGCTTGCCTTCTTTGAAAACAAAGTAAGTACCTGCCTGATTATGCATGGGTATTCAACAATACTAAGCTGGTAAATTTACAGGAAGTCGTCTCAAAATACCAAGAAACCATCGACAAAGCCCTTCAATATGTTGCTCAAGAGGTGGATAAGACAGATGATCAATATTCCCTTTCGATTGCCGCAGTTTCCCTGCTATTGGCCAAGCATCCGCAGGCAAAGAAAGTTTTGGCCAAGCTCCAGAGCGTCGCTAAGCAGGAAGATAGTCGCAAGTGGTGGTCGAAAACAGAGAGGACCTCAACGGATTCGGATCGCTTGACCTACTGGCGTCCTAGCAGCAATGATGTCGAAATTACCTCGTATGTGCTGATGGCTCTGTTGGAGGAGGAGCCTACAGATGCTGTTCTACCAATAATCAAGTGGCTGATTGCCCAGCGTAACAGCAACGGCGGATTCTCCTCCACACAGGACACAGTCATTGGCCTGCAGGCACTGACCAAGTTTGCCTTTAAGACCGGCTCTGGCACTGGCACCATGGACATTGATTTCGTTTCCTCCGGCGGCACTGGCAATGACAACAAGGGCAATATTAAAGTGAATCCAGAAAATTCACTGGTACTTCAAAGTCACGTTTTGCCCAAGAGTACACGTAAGCTGGACTTTACCGCTAAGGGTCAGGGATCGGCAATGGTTCAATTGTCGTACCGCTACAATCTAGCTGAGAAGGATAAGAAGCCCAGCTTTAAGGTCACGCCCACTGTTAAGGACTCACCCTTGCAGCTGTTGTCCCTTGAGGTGTGCGCCGAATACATTCCCCTTGAGACGAGCGATCAGCAGAAGGACTCGAACATGGCCGTTATGGAAATAGCTTTGCCTTCCGGTTACGTGGGCGATTCGGAAGTTTTCGATAAAATTCAAGCCGTTGATAGAGTGAAACGTGTCGAAACAAAGAACTCGGACTCCACGGTCATCGTGTATTTCGACAGTCTGACGCCAGGTGATGTGAAGTGTTTACCTGTGGAAGGCGTCCGGGCGCATTCGGTGGCCAAGCAAAAACCCGCCGCTGTTTCCCTTTACGACTACTACGAGACGGATCGTCGTGCTACCGAGTACTATCAGGTGAAGTCCTCACTGTGCGACATTTGCGAGGGCTCTGATTGTGGTGCAGGATGCAAAAAGGATTAGACATCCTAAGCTTTTTGTCCTCTTGCTTGCTCAGAATATGATGCAAAGACATGAATACTGTACCTTTAAATAGAGCTCAATAAAAATAAAAGTGCATTATTATTTATCTGATTAACATTGATTTAATTGTACATTATGAGAGTTTGGTTTTCTTAGTTAATGTTTACCATACACAGATCAAGTTTATTTCGAATGGTCGATAAATATCGGTTTTTGACCGGGCTTTTGTTGAAGCTTATCTTACAGACTATAAAAGCTAAAGTGAAAACACAATTGCATACAATTTTGGGTAGCTGATGAGCTAGTTTTATAATGCAAGCTTCAACTGAAGTACCAGGCGATCAGAATCGACAGAATCGACATACTTTCAAGGGATTTCATTGCAATTAATCCAAACTTATTTTCTAACAGCAACGACATCTGTAGCTAATGGAGAAAAGGGAAGTAGGGGCGGGGTCAGGTGAAAAAGCAAAAGTATTTCTTGACCACATTCTCGGCCAAATGTAGTCCGATCTCGGAAAGATACACCCCTGTCGACTCGTAGAATTAATCGCCATTCAAAATGTTTAATTTCAAATTTTATGCAATTTTTGCAAAAATTGTGATGTAAAGCATAAGTTTAATAATCATAAAACTATGTAAAAGAAAATACATGGAGTGTACATTTTGAACTCTCAACATTTATCTCAGTACTTCAAAACGAGTATAACAATTGAAAACAGTTATAGAGTTGTTATCATTGCAATTAGTACAACCGATTAGTAAATTCTTGAACGATTATTTTTATTGCTGATTGTTTAAGCAACTGAACTGTGAATAACTATTATTAACAGTTGACCAGCAGACCTCAAGCGATAATCATGAGACTCTTCGAACTAATCGCATTGATGGCTTTAATTGCTCTAACCAGCGGGGCTAGCCTTGTTCAAAAACAGGAAAGGGCACCGAAAGTGCGCTACGATAACTATATGGTTTTTAAGGTTAAGTATGAAAGTCCTAACCAACGACAGAGGCTGCTCGAATTGACAAAAATATACGAAAGTGTAAGTTATAAATACAAATGTCAAATACAAAATCTATGTGCCATCATTCACAAAATCTTCACAGTTCCAGCTGTGGCATGAGGACAGCGCTGAGTGCTATATAATGGTTGCTCCAAATGCATTGCCACAATTCGAGGAGAGATTGAAAAGTGCAAATGCAAGTGCTGAGATCTTTATTGCAAATGTGCAAGAGTAAGCAGAAACTCTATTCATTCTTAAAACTAATCAGATAACCAGATTCGAATTCGAACTTTTAAATAACTCAAGAATAGAATGCTTCTAACAAATCATAAGGGACTCTGATTTGAATTAGCTTTTTGGATAATTTCCGGCTATAATGATTTATTTTACAGTTTGATTGACAAGGAAACTATAACGAACACAATAACCGATCCTAAATTTGGTTGGACACGTTATAATACCTTGGCTGAAATCGAGGCATGGCTGGATAAAATACTCGCTGACTATCCAGATGTTACCGAGGGGTTTGTGATCGGTAAATCGTATGAGGGTCGTAACATACGAGGCATAAAGATCTCGTACAAAGCGGGAAATCCAGGAGTTTTCATCGAATCCAATATACACGCACGAGAATGGATTACCTCAGCCTCGGCCACGTGGTTCATCAATGAGCTGCTCAGCTCCAGCGATGATTTGGTGCGGGACTTGGCCGAAAACCATGACTGGTACATTGTGCCGGTGCTAAATGTGGACGGATTTGCCTACAGCCACGAAACGGTCAGTACAATTAAGTCTTAGGTTATGCATTATATTCTGACTGATTGTACACAGGATCGTCTGTGGCGTAAGACGCGACAACCATCAAAGACTTCCAGCTGCATTGGCGTTGATCCAAATCGAAACTACGATTCGCATTGGATGGAGAATGGGGGCGGCTCAGCTGATCCATGCGCGGAGACCTATGCCGGGCCACATGCATTCTCCGAGCCAGAGATACAATCTATGTCGAATTTTGTGGCAAGCACTAAGGATAAGCTGAATGTTATGCTAGCCTTTCACTCTTACAGCCAGCTCTTGTTGTCGCCCTACGGGCATACAGATGAGGAGTTTCCGGAGAACTTCGGTGATTTAATGAAAGTCGCTAAGGCCTATAGTGATGCAGTTAAGGCTCTGCCCTACGGCACAGATTACAGATACGGTTCGTCAGCGGGCATTCTTTGTGAGTTGTACAAAAAAGATCACAAACTGTATTTTATATTAAGATCAAATTTTAGATGCCGCTTCGGGTGCCACTATCGATTGGGCATACAACGAACAGGATATCAAAATATCCTACACCATTGAGTTTCGGGATACTGGGAATTTCGGTTTTGTGCTTCCGCCCGCCTTCATAAAACCCAATTCCGAAGAAGCATTGATAGGCATAATAGCCCTGCTAGCTGAATGTAAAAATCTGGGCTATCTGGAACTTAAATATAGCCTGTAATACCCACGAATGGTGTTGGGAAATAAACAATATGGACACTTTCATGTTGAATGGCGTTTCATTTTGATCTTTTGGGCTTTAAACATAATATCAATAATTTAAAATATTTTAACTTGTGTTCTTGAAACATTTTGGATATGATTAACACTGTTACACTCAAGGATTCTTCGGAATTAAGCTGTGTCTCAGTTGAGCAATCTGGTGTGTAAATCTAAAGTAGGTATTGATGTCAATAGTACTTTTTGAGCTAGGATTCTCTTTTTATAATTTTACTCCGTTTCGGTATATATATTATATATATAATGCACATGAGATTGCACAGAAACAGGGACGAGCTGAGTGGATTTATTATGTCCGTATTCCTGCTAGATACTAAAAAATGGGAGTCTCATTTTCAACAGCTTTTTAAGAACATCTCAGGGATATATTTGCTAGTGACATAATAATTCATTGTCAATTTATAGCAGAAATAATCCCATTAAGATATAGCCCCACATTTGAAACTACCATTACTTTGTCATGAAAGCACTTCGTCGATTTCTAATTAATCATTCAGTCAGTTAGACTTAATAATCTAAATACGCGAGATAAGAAATAATAATTATGTATTTTAAATAATAAAATATAATTAGTTGTATAATTAAAAATAGTTAAGTTGATTGGTTGTTATCATTGAAACTTCAAAACTTCGGCGACGGTTTCACTTCAAAAAGTGTTATTAATAGAGCAAACAGTTCAAACCAACTCCAAGTGAAGAGCATGACGCCTTACAATATATTCCCTGTATTGGCTTTTGTCGTGCTTGCTAGCGGTGCGAGCCTTCAACAGCAGTAAGCAGAAGCTCTACTTATAAGGTCGATAAATACTTGTGCCTCGAATGACACGAATCTAGAAACCTTTCGCTCGATGTACTTGTTTGCCAAAATAAGACGTTTGATTTTAATTATTCTTGTACTCTATATAACAGATTTTATTCTTGTAGTTTTACAAACAACGTTGCAAAGGGGTTCTTAAAGGCTACCTCATTTGGTTGGAAACGCTACAATGACTTGGCTGAAATCGAGGCTTGGCTGGATAAAATACTCGCTGACTATCCAGATGTTACCGAGGGGTTTGTGATCGGTAAATCGTATGAGGGTCGTAACATACGAGGCATAAAGATCTCGTACAAAGCGGGAAATCCAGGAGTTTTCATCGAATCCAATATACACGCACGAGAATGGATTACCTCAGCCTCGGCCACCTGGTTAATCAATGAGCTGCTCAGCTCCAGCGATGATTTGGTGCGGGACTTGGCCGAAAACCATGACTGGTACATTGTGCCGGTGCTAAATGTGGACGGATTTGCCTACAGCCACGAAACGGTGAGTCCAATCGAATCTAAGAAACTTAAGCCTAAATATTATACCTATTTGTATCCAGAAACGACATTGGCGAAAGTCACGACGACCATCGAACATTTCGAATTGCATTGGCGTTGATCTCAATCGCAACTACGATTCGCACTGGATGGAGAATGGCTACGCATCCTCGAATCCTTGCTCGGAAACGTATGCCGGGACGCAGGCATTCTCCGAGCCTGAGACGAGGGCTTTGTCGAGCTTTGTGAGCAGCATTAGGAACAAACTGAATCTATTCTTAACCTTTCACTGTTTTGGCGAAGTGGTTATACTGCCTTACGGTTACACGGATGACGAGATTCCGGATAACCGCAATGACCTCATGCAAGTGGCCAAGGCTTTTGCTGATGCCGTGAAAAGATTGCCCACTGGCACTATATATAAATATGGCGCAGCCAAGGAAACCAAAAGTACATAAACTTGTGATTATCTTATGTTCTTAGTTAAACTAACTGTTCTTCATGTTTAAGTGCACGCATCGGGCACCTCGGACGATTGGGCATACGAGCAGGACATTAAATTAGCGTACACTATAGAGTTTCGTACTGGGAAACCCTATGGATTTCACTTGGCTGAGGAGCTCATCGAATCAAATGCCGAAGAGGCCTTGGTTGGCATAATGGCCATGTTGGCTGAATCTAAAAAGTTGGGCTATCTAAAACTCAAATATGACTTGTAATTGACCGTAAAGCTGACCAGCAATATAGATTATTTCAAGATAAACTCATATCAATTCCCCACTTGGCTGTTTTAGTTTTAGTTTTAGTTCGATTTCGATATCAATCAGTCAATTATTGCAATGCGAGTTATATGGATGCTTGCAACGCTGGTGGTCCTGGCCAGCGCCGGGACCCTGAAGGATCCACCAAAAGTGCGCTACGATAACTATAGTGTCTATCAGTTGACCTTACAAAATGAAGTCCAATTGGCGCTTATAACCAAATTTAGTGAGCTTAACGAGGAGGTATGTAAGGATTCTGAATTTAACGATCGCAGTTTCTCTGATATCTGTGAGTGCGTTTACTATGCAGTACAATGTCTGGAAGGATTATGATAAGCTCTCCAAGCAAATGGACATTATGGTCAGTCCAGCTGAAACTAAGCGCTTTCAGCTGTACCTAAGGCTCCTTGGCATCAGCAGTCAGCTTTTGATACCCAATGTGCAGAAGTAAGTTTTGCCTGAAGATTTAGTCTTGTTATTTTTGGCCGTCTCACAATATACTCAATTCTTGTTTTATGCAAATTTGTGTTATGCAGTTTTTCCAAACGATTTTTATGTGGATTTTTTTTTACAAGATTTCGAAGTTTTGCTTTATTTTTTGTTTCGGTATTTTGTATATAAAGACAAGTGTTTGGTTGATTAAGCAGATTAATATTTTCAGTTTTAAAATAAGAAATTAACCTTTTTACGATGCCTTAAAAAAACAAGCAACGAAAAACTTCTTTTGAAATATAAATTGCAATTTTAGGCTTTTTAGCAAAAGGAGAAAGATTTTAATTGAAATTTACTGAATATTTTGTACTCCTCGTTTCTTCAACAAAAATTTGGACTTAGACTGCTTTCATTTTTTTTTCTTCCTGAGTTGATATTAATTTGTCTAGCGATTTTATGGTCTTCTTCGAAAATTGTAGAACGTATCCTTAACTATACAAACTAAGTTTTCTATGTTTTCTGTTATGCGATTTATTTGTGCGGTTATCTGTGGAATGTATTTACCGCATAAAAAGAGAATTGAGTGTATGCGATAAGAAGCTTCTGTGAAATGGCAAATTGTGCCTTCTTAACGGTCATCATTAAGTTTATGATCCGATTTTTAGGCTTATCGACGACGAGCAAGTATCCAGCAGAGATAGCGGCACCTTTGGCTGGAAACGGTACTACGAACTGGCCGAGATCGAGGCATGGCTGGATGAAATATTTGTCACCTATCCCAATGTGACCGAGGAGTTCTCCATTGGCCAGTCCTACGAGGGACGCAGCATTCGTGGCATCAAGATTTCGCACGGATCGAACAAGCCCGGCATATTCATAGAGTCGAACATACATGCCCGCGAGTGGATTACCTCGGCCACTGCGACCTGGTTCATCAACGAGCTGCTAACCTCCCAGCAAACGGAAGTGCGCAGCTTGGCAGACAATTATGATTGGTACATTGTTCCCGTGTTCAATGTGGATGGCTTTGAGTACTCCCATCGATCGGTAAGCTAAACTGAATGCCTGATAGGGGATCTATCGACAAACTGACCTGTGTTCCCTAGAATCGACTGTGGCGCAAGACCCGTCAACCACACGCCACCTCAAGCTGCGTCGGAGTCGATGGCAATCGCAATTTCGATTCACAGTTTATGGCGAATAATGGCGCCTCCTCGGATCCCTGCAGCCAGACATTTGCTGGCAACGCACCTTGGTCGGAGCCGGAGACCAAGGCGTTGTCCGAGTACCTGACGAGCATCAAGGATAAGTTCAGCGTCTACCTCTCTTTTCACTCCTACGGCCAATGGCTGCTCTCGCCTTACGGCCACACAGCCGAAGAGTTTCCAGAGAACTATAATGATTTACTGGACATTGGCGACGCTTTTGCCGGCGCCATCAAAAGTTTGGTCTATGGCACCGACTTTGTTCACGGCTCCACAGCTTCGGTGCTTTGTAGGTGGATCAACAAACTGACCTTACATGGAATTCATGTCTCTTTGATTTCTTACAGATGTCGCTTCCGGCTCCTCAGTGGATTGGGTCTACAGCGAGCTGGACAAAAAGGTGGGCTTCACCATCGAGTTTCGGGATAAGGGAAGATTCGGCTTTGTTCTGCCACCCGCTCAGATACTGCCCAACTGCGAGGAGCTGATGGCTGGCATGGTTGCCCTGATTGACAAGACCGCCAAGCTGGGTTACTTATAAGCCAATATTTATTTGATTTGTTTACTCGTGATTAAAGTGCCGAATGTAGGATGCCAGCAGATCGTCCATCTTGTGGCCTTGGCTGGTGCTGCAGAGCAGCTTCGAAGCGCCAATCATGTTGCCAAATCGAATGTGAAAGTGATTCTTGCCCGAGCTCCACATGCCCAGTTCCGCGTAGCTGTAGCTGCGCAGCAGATTCTTCGTCTGCCCGTCGAGCAGGTGGAAGCCCGTGCAGTTGATGGCAATCAACAGATTCTCGGGCAGTGCGTCCTGATTCAGCTGCTTGACGGCAAAGAACGTGGAGCCAAAGCACGGCTGCCTGGCCAGCTCCTGTAGAAACATTAGCTTGGCCTGATCTTCGTCGAGTCCGGCATCCGTGTGGAGCAGGGGCAACAGCTGCTGATGCCACTCGGCCAGCGTCTGCAACGGCAGCAAATCCTCGGGCACCAGCCGCGGCAGCAGCTCGGGCAGCGGCAAACCCTCTTCCTGCTCCCGATCCGCCCGGTAAATCAGCCGGACCAGCTGCAGCGCCAGCTGAAAGTCAATCGCATAGTAGCCCTTGAGGTACTTGTGCAGCTCTTGCGGATAGCTGAAGATCAGATCCGCATTCGGATCGGCACCCGGCTGGCAGTCCAGCCAGAGCTTGCGCATGAAGTGCAGCTGGTAGTGGCCGTCGCAGCTGGAGCGGATTGTCTTCTGTTGGCGCAGATGGTTCAACAGCTCTGTGATGAAGTCAAAGACAAACTCAGCTTCGGGCATGGCATAAACCTTCTCGCCCGTCTTCAGAAAGACGCTGAAGCCCAGCTGCGACTTCAGCTCCAGGCGATGCGCAATTTCGGCGATGAGCTCCGAGCAGCGCGTATGCGACTCGATTTCGAAGGCCTCCACGGTGTCGTCCGGGAAGTAGATCTTGTGGTAGATGTGCAGGCTGCGCTGCTGAATGCCCTCCACCTCAATCAGGTGCGGCGCCCGCTTTCGCTGGCCGTGCTGCACCGTTCGCTTCAAGCGCCTGAGGCAGGCATCGGCCAGGACATCGGAACGCAGGCGCAGGAACAGGATGGTTTCGCGCATGATGAGCACACTGGGCACCATGATGCCCGTGGCCAGATAGAGCAAGTCCCAGCCACGCTTCTCGCTCACCTCCAGCGGATTGCCGCTCAGCTGCTTCATCAGCTGGCAGAAGAGCTCGTCGCAGAGCAGCGGCTGCTGCAGCGCCGGCTGGAAGATCAGATCCGTGTTCACGGCCAAATTACCGCAGGCAATGTCCCCCATGTACTAGGGAATGAATCACGTCAGAAGGATCGGAATAGTATAGAATAGTTTAGCCCGTCTGCTCACCTTGAGTATGTGGTGATAGATGACCAGCGCCTGTTGGTAGAGCTGCGGCCGCGAGTGCAGGGCCCGCAGCAGCGGCGCCTTCAACGGCTCGGGCGAATAGAGGAACAGAGGCGTCTGCTCCGAGCTGTGGACAAGCGAAAATTTAGGGTAACTCACGAGCTTACCAGGCAAAGGAGCCGACTTTTTATTATTATTCGCAAGGGAGTCTCACAACAGAGATTTTAGTGGCACAGCGACCGAATTGCGGTCTTTTGTGGCAAGGGCTCCCTGTGGGGACCAGAGACGCTCTGCCTTCCTTCTGAAGGAGAGCAGATCCCTTGTCGAGGAATTTCTGATCTGTGCTGGAGTAACAAATTCTCTGCATAGATTATTCCTCCTTCTCCAAATAATGGCGGGGCAGTCACATAAAATGTGCTTTGCTCTCTCGTCATCCTCTCAGCAGAGCCTACACTCTGTGTCAGGGGACAGGCGCATTTTGTGGAGCTGATACTTGACTGTGTGGTGTCCCGTGAGGGAGGCGACTTACTGCAGGAGCTCTCTGAACTGCAGCTCAGCGAATTGGGCCAAACTGTGCTGGCGACGTCGCGGCGCACTCGTTGGGTCTATCGCCAGTGGTGGCTCCAACCGGTTGCTGTTGGCCTGATCCTTGAATATCTGCTGCAGCTGCAAGCTGGGCTTGGTGAGCGTGGCCAGAATGCGCACATTGCCGGCAGCAAAAAGGCCCCACTGTCCGTTGGCACAGCCACGCCAGCAGCGCTTGGGATCGTCCGACATCAACTGGGCGCCCGTGATGCCCGCCTCGAACTGCACCAGATCGCCGGCTGTCAGCGCCAGCTGCTCATCCTGTGCACTCCCCGGCTGGCTGTCAATGGCCACGGCATAGCTGGAGCGCTGCTGCAAGTTGAGCAGCATGTAGTCAACCAGCTCGACTGCATCGAGCGCCTCGCTGGACTGCAGCAGAAAGTTCTCCCGCTGGGCGGTCCAGACGTGCATCTGATCATTGGCCTTGTGTTCGACCCGCAGCAGTTCCGCATAGCTGCAGGAGGCGAGCACCTGCTCCGTCTCGTCGATGAGCGCGACTCCAGTGGCGTTTACGGCCAACATGAGCTCATCGCTCTGCAATTGGGGGCCGGAGAGGCGCTGCACCTCGAACAGCCGGGAATGGCGCATGGGCCACGACAGATGGGCGAACAGGCAAATGTCCTCCTTGGCACGCTGCTGTGCCTCCGCATCCGGGCCCTTCTTCACATAGGCGCTGCGATCGTACGTGGCCGCAACTAGGCGACTCCAGTTGTGCACGGCACGTTCGCCGGGCGCCAACAGATCCTGCGGCACAGAGGCCGTCAGCTGGCTGTCCGTTAGCCCCTCCGCTGATCCCGCCCCATGTTCAATGTAGGCGGCCAACGCACAGAACATGGCAATGTCCTTCTCGGAACGACAGCGATACTCTCCGCATTTCAGGCCGCTCATAATCTGCTTGTAGATGAGCTGCGTGGCCTGGGCATCCAGCGCAGGATCATACCAGGCGCCAAAGAGCTCCTTGCGCAAATACAGCTTCCAAGGCGCATCCGCCTGTCGCTGCTCGCAGCTCGAAATGGCGTCCAGCACATGTTCGCGTCCGGCGCCCAGCGGCATGAGCCGCTCGTGCAGCGAGAGAACCAATCCGAACCCGAAGCTGTCGCTCAGTCCGAGCCCGTCGCACAGCTGTTGGACGGCCTCCCGCGCCGTGCTGGCCGCATCCAGCTGCAGTTTGCGCGCCTGTCCGTCCATCAGGTAAATCGCCAACTTCAAGGGCTGGCGACTGCGAATCGCCTGCAGCTCCAACAGCGACGGCGGCTGCGAACGGGCCCCGTTGGCCAAGGTGCGTTCCAGGTGGCGCAAGGACGGCGCTGCCTGCAGCTTGGCCGTGCCCCCCTTCATGTAGCTGCGCAGATAGGGCTCGAAGATGGAGCTGGGCGGAAAGCAGCTCAGGCAGAGCGAGAGCAGCAGCCAGCCACGGGAGAGAGAGTCGCGACTGGGATTCAGGTACAGCTGCTTGCATATCTGTGCTAGGATTTCGTCCCTGTAAATTGATAAGATACACTCAATTCTCTTTTTTATGCGAATTTTTTGAAGTTATGTGCGAAATTTTTTTTTTTTTGATTATATATATTATATGGAATTCCCCTTTTTAAATATTTGTTCCACGCAGAATAAGCCATACAAAAGCGTAATTTATGTATGCTCAATTTTTTTGTAAGAATAAATTATTATTGGAGCTAATGGTTTCGTTGTGTAAAGACAAATCTTTGTTAAAATTGCAAATTTAGATTTCTTAGCAAAAGGAGAAAGATCTTAATTTGTTTTACTAAAAATTTTATTCTCCTCGTTTTCTTCAAGAAAAATTTAGATCTCGACTGCTTTAATTTGTTCTGATCTAATATGGATTTTACCACGCGATTTTATGGTATTATGAGCTTCTCGAAAATTTTGGAACGTATCCCTAACATTTTGATTTGATGCACTTTTTGAAAGTTGTGGAACACATTCCAATTTTTACCATATAAGTCCTGTCTTTTTAATGCAATTTTTTGTGCGGTTTTCTGTGGAACGTATCTACCGCATAAAAAGAGACTTGAGTGTACCCCAAAGAAGGAATTTAACTTTGAACTGCTTACGCAATGTGCAAGCAGTGTGAAGTCCGAGTGCTGTTACATAGAACTGTTAATATTCAAACCGACGTCTCCTTACCGTAAACCCTCTCTCAAAATACCATGACCGATGATGAAATGGATCTTATCCAGATGACTACTTCCAGCATTCAGCCAGAGCTGATAGAACTCTTCGGCATCCCGCTGACCATTTCCCAACAGTTTGGGCTGACGCTTGACGGTTTGGCGTATAAAGCGACGCGGCTTTGAGCCAAGAAACCGAGCCATGTCCTGCATCAGTTGCGGGCTGCGCAGAGAGTGGTTGGTGGGACTGAGTGCAGCCTCTGTCAGATCGCCCATGAAGCGTAGAATCATTAGCCAAATTGCCTTAATAATGGGAAAGGCAAATCAAAAATCAAAAACTGAATTACGTCGTATGCAATTCACTCACCTTGGCGGCCATTTGATCAAAGGGCAGTTCGTGCTTCAATAGAGGCTGCTTCAAAGGCTTTCTTTCGTGTTGGGATGTGGTGCCGCTGCAGAAATATGTGGAGGCAAATTTCAAGAAGCTGAAGTCTGATGTGTCCACGTTATTGGGCACCAGCTTGGGCAGGCGAATGGTGCCAGCGGAGCTGATGCTGCTGCTTTTCTTCAGCGTGATCTATCAAAAGAAATGTTTAAAATTAATAGTTATTTCCTAAAATATTGCAGCTTACTTCTGGTAAGGGTATTGAATATTCATTAACATTTAGCTAAGTTCGTTTCTGACTAATCCAGAGACTCACTTTTCAATTTACCTGCCTTTCAAGTCAGACAACCATTATCTATTTTAAGTTTAGGCAATTTTTTTAAATTGCGCCCAAAGATATGCCGAACTGATAAGAATCCATCGATTATTTACGATCGCATTTTATTTCATTTATCATTTGGGCTATTTGTTTTAAACCTGCAACGCTTTCCGATAGCGATAGCTGGCCACTAACTTCGCTTGATACGAGGGCTCTAACATATTTCTTATTCTAAACTTAGTTGCTGACTACAGTCGACACGGTGCGCACCTGGATTCCAAATAGCGGCAAGCAAATAAAATGTATAATTATGACAATAAATATTATAAATTTTTGGTGGTTTACAGTTGTTTCATTTGAATGAAGTTGGCCAGGTAAATACTTTTGCTTAAGAGCTTAAATTAAACCCAATTGAAAAGTAGTCTTAATTCATTTCAACTAATTTCAGTTGAAAATTAGGAAAAATTCTATAATTTACTTGCACACTTAAAATCAAATTATTTTGATTTATCCACGAAAAAAATTAAAATAAAATTTAAAATTGGAATTCATAAAGGTAAGAACGGTGAGTTGTAGGCTAAGCTAACTAAAACTACTTTTAAAATATGTTTTGCTTAAATGTATGCTGATTCATAGATTAAAGAAATAGAATAAGTGGACAGTCACTATTTTAAGAATTATCTTTCGAGTGATCTGAGTGACTTTATATAAATAAAAATAAAAAATTGTGTAAATGCAACCCAATTTAATAGATTATAAAGCTCTAATCTAATACCCTTCATTGTATTTGGTTTTTTTTTCTTTCAAAATGTCTTATCAATAAGTTAAATATAGCATTAAAATAATAACGAATGTCTAATTTCCGCAGATAGTATTTGAGTCCAAATTCATTTGGACATGGCTTTAATTTAAATGTCAGACTGACATCGATCAGCATTGATCGTGGATAACTAGGGTATGACAAGTGCGACATGAAATGGCCAAACTGTACAAGAACATTAGCACGGAGACACTGAAACACATATTAGATCCAAAAGCAACTACCAAAAAACCACAACTAAAAGCGGACGTGTAATGAAGAAAACACTCAATGGATTGCACATATCTCTTAAATCATTAGATATCACCGCCGAGGCGGCTTTTATTTACAAAAAGTTTAATAAATAGGTAGACACAATATATATATATATATATATATATATATATATATATATATATATATATATACATTTATAAAATGGCAAAATGTAGGAAAATTCAACGATCACAAAACGAATCGATTGCAGTTATGTACTTATGTATGTATGTATGTATGTATATATATACAAGCCGACATTGATATTACATTTGTACAGGTGCATGGCAACACATTCTCCCACCCCCTCCACCCCTCCCCCACCCCATAAGCAAGTCGATTGGAAGAGACGCTTGCAATAGAAGAAGAATATCTTTCAATCGCACTTCGTAATATCAGCTATGAACTAGTTATCGTCTAGGCTGGCTAATTTGTTCAGGGCTGCCCCAGCACTCGCCACTGCTAGAGGCGCGTCTGATCGACGATTTTGCGCGGCGCCGCCTCGTAGTAGTTGACGGGCCGGGACAGCAGCTTGGTGGGCACATCTTTGCGCAGGCGCAGTTGCCGCTCGAATAGCAAGGACTTCTCCTTCACATTCGGCCCCAGTGGCCCACTCACATCGGGCTCGTCGTTGAGAAAGCCAAACACATCGTCCACAATCTGCTTGGACGACTCCACGTCCATGTAGCCAGGACTATCCATCGCATTGCCATTCGTTTTGGCCCCCGCTTGGCTGCTGCTGGAGGATCGACCCGCCAGCGGCACAACTGCAATTGGCGACATCGGCGGCGGCGGCGGCAGCGACATGCGCGCCTGCAACGTGGGCGCCGGCAATACCGGCGCCTTGATCTGCGGCTGCTCCGAGCGTTTCAGCGATTTTGTGCGCTTCGGCTGCTGTGCAGCAGCCATGTTCAGCGCATTCCGCCTTGCGATCTCCTCTCTGAGACGCCGCTGCTCTGCCTGCTGTGCGTGGATGCGCTGCTCTGCCTCCAGCTGTTGCTGCTGCTGCTGCTGCTGCAGACGCTGCTGCTCCAGCTCCTTGAGGCGCAGCTGTTCCTGCGCCTTCAATTGCTTCAGCTGCTGCTGCGCCTCCTTTTGCTGCAGCCGCTTGGCCTGCAGCTCCGCGCTGAAGCGCTTTCTGGCCAAGTGGCCGCGGCAGAGCGCCTGCAGCTTAATCGTGCGACTGCGCACCATGGTGAACTTGGTGGTCAGCCGCTGGGCCGCCAGACAGGCGCCCAAGCGATGGAAGCCGAGGCGCATCGTCTGGTACTTCCGGCGCTGGGCGCGTCCGCGCCAATGCCGCTGCACGGTGACAATGGCCTGGCGGTATTTGCGCATGTAGCGAAGGAAGAGCACGCGCCGTATGCCCCTCTGTATGGTCACGATGCACTTGAGCATCAGCCGGGAGCGCTCGGCCTCCAGCAGGGCGTCGTCCTCGTCCCGCAGGAAGAGCTTCGTCCGTCCAAACTGACGGTCCGAATCGGCGGGCAGAGCCGCCTCGCACATCTGACGCGACAGCTGGCGACAGTCGCATTGGTCCAGCGGACCTGTGCGCGGCACCAGCAGGCGATAGCGCTCCACGAAGGCGCGGTAGGCGTGGCGGATAGGATACCCAGCGCGACGAATGCGAGCCGTCTCCATCATGCCCGAGTAGCGCAGCTGGCGCACGCACAGCTCCTTGTCAAAGTTCTGAAGCAGAAAACGAGAGCGAGATTAGAATTTGAGATGATCAAAATCAAAAAATAATAGAACGGATACCGTTAAAAAAGCTGAAAAATACATTTCGGTTTTTGACACTGCATTCACAAGATACAAACTTATTTTGAGGAAGATAGTAAGATACACTTAAATCGCATTAAACAAGACACTACTTATATGGTAAACATAGCGATGTGTTCCAAAATTTTCAAAGAGCGCATTTAACCAAAAAATCACACCTAAAAAATACATGACTTGCATTGTATAATTAGGAATACGTTCCAAAATTTTCGAAAAGCTCATAAGAAAAAAAAATCAATAGAAAAGTCAATATCAATTTAGAACAAATTAAAGCAGTGGAGATCTTAACTTTTTTGAAGAAACGAGGAGTACAAAATTTTCAATAAATTCAAATAATCTTTCTTCTTTTGCTAAAAAGTCGAAAATTGTAATTTTTATTTCTAAAGAAATTGCACGTTGCTGCTTCTTTTTTGCCAACGTAAAAAATAATTTTTGATTAAAAAAGTACAAAAATTAATCTTCTTAATCAACCAAGCACTTGGCTCTACCCAACGAAAGCTTTAGCTCCAATGATAATTTATTCTTACAAAAATATTGAGCATAACGAAGTTGCGCTTTTGTATTGCCCTTTCTGTGTGGAACAAATATATAAAAAGAAACAAATATAAAAAAAAAATCGGCATACAAATAGTATGGAAAAACCGCATAAAAAAATGAACATCAAAAGAGAATTGAGCTATAAGAATTCGAATTCGATTTGGAAAAGAGGAGCTACTCACATTGGGTTCCTTGTACTCATTGGGCTTGATGCAGCGTATAAAATAGGGATGTGCCTGTGACAGGGTGCGCATTAACATGTCCAAGGAGTTGCGAAATTTGACGCATAATGTGGGCGACTTTTTGGCTGTGTCCATGGGCAGCTCTTGGGGACATATGTCCACCAGATACTTGTTGGTGGAACGCTGCACGAGGGCACGCAGATCGCCGCTGAAGGAGTCGCGATTCTTCTCGAGGAAACCCAATGGATTGTACATGACGACGCCGGCATAGTGCCGTATGCCGAAGAGCGAGGTTTGCGTCGTCTTGCCTTTGACATAGATGGACCGATTGCCGTGCTGGACGTGCAGTTTCTCCAGCAGTGTCTGGTCGGTGCCCTTGGGAAACTTGGACTCCTCGTCGATGAGCGACATAATATTGACCGGCTTCATGCCAATCAGATCGAGTATATCCTGATTGTCCTGAAACTCGATATGCTGCCAGTTAATGTGCTCCAGCTGGTACTCCTCCTGCTCCATCTGCAAAGCTAAATCGATTAGCTATATAGATCAAAATCAACGATTGTTCAGATGGTCGATACCTTGAAAATGTGCCCGACAAAGAACTGCTGCAGGTTCTCGTTGGCATAGTTGATGCACAGCTGCTCGAAGCTGTTGTTGTCAAAGTTCTCGAATCCGAAGATGTCCAAGACGCCGATGCTGTTGACGGGCTGTGTTGGCTGCTTGTTGATAGTCTCGTTGATGCGTCGCACGATGCGCACAAAGATGCCGTCGTAGAGGGACTTGACGAATGCGTCGCGTCCCTCCAAAGCCGCCTCCTTCGACAGGCTGGTCACCACGTGCTCGCCGTGCACGAAAATCGTGCGTTGTGTGAGGGCCGCATTTAACGATGTCGCCGGCAGGCCCAACAGCTGTCCGACACGCTGCAGATTCGGTTCATCGTCCACCTCGGCTGTCTCCAGATTGGCCACCTCGGTGGCCTTGAAACGCAAATTGCCGAGGTGAAGAATGGCCGCCAGCAGGCTGAGTAGGCACCAGACCTCGTCCGGCTTGAAGGACAGCACCTTCATGGCGGCGCGTATGTCGGCAAAGTCCTTGGCATCCTGCTTGCCCGGCAGCGTAAAGCAGCCGCCCTGCGCCAAATAATGATACTGGCTGGGCGACTGTTCGTGCAGCTGCAGTCGTTCCCGCTCCGCGGCGCTGAGGCCCGCCAGCATGCAGTAGAAGATGTGATAGTTGCGCTCCTCGCGACTCTGGAAGACGATGCGCGACTTCTCCAGCAGATACTGCTGGATGCGAGCGCCCTGAATGGCGCCCTCGGGCGTGAAGCGGATGTCGATGTATTTGCCGAAACGGGAGGAGTTGTCATTGCGCACCGTTTTGGCATTGCCAAAGGCCTCCATTATCGGATTCGCCTCAATTATTTGCTGCTCGATCCACGAGTGCTTGCCGCTAATCGCGGCCAGATACTGCAGTATCAGCTTGGTGCTTTCGGTCTTGCCCGCACCCGACTCGCCGCTAATCACCACGCACTGATCCTCCTTGAGGCGCTGCAGGCGCTGGAAGGCGTTGTCGCTAATGGCGAATATGTGCGGAGGCAGCTCGTTGAGTTTCCGATTGCGATACAATTGGATCTCGCGATGCGTGTAGATGGGCAGTATCTGGTACGGATTTATGGCCACCAGCATGGAGCCTGTGTAGGTCTGTAAAGGTAATAACAAATATTGGGTTAGCTACTCGGCTGGATTTGGGATTTCTACTCACATAGATCAACTGTTTGGCATAGCGTGTCTGAAGATTGCGCAGAATCGTATATTCCTGCAGATCGCCGAGTGTGATCATGTCCTCGACATCCTCGTGCGAGGTCAGATGCATGGCCTTGAGCACATCCCCAGCCGGCACCCAGAACTGTTTCTTGGCATCGTCGCAGACCAGCGTCTGGGTCTTCTCCGTGCGCACAATGCGCGCTCCAAAGGGCACCGCGAATTCGCTGCTCGTGTTCTGCGGCTTAACCCACACATATTCGCCCTGCAATTGATCAGCGTTGGAATCGAGTGAGAGATCTTATCATTGTAATTATAATGCTGTACACGCGCCTCATTTCGGCACTTTCGATTAGATATCAATAATAGGCCCTGTAAAGCAAAGCATATCTTGTTGGAAATATTACCCAATGTCAAGGGAATTTCGTGTTGGGAAATTGATTATTGCAGCCATGTAACGCCGTTCATGTTGCTGTTATCGTTCCCCCTAATTGACATTCTTTGAAGCTACCAAATTTATGGCCTCAACATAAATGCTGATAAGAGCTTTTATGTTCGTAAAAACCTTACTAATTTAGTTGCTTACATTTTTAAACAAAAAGCACATACAATAAATTAATTTTGGCTAATTCTGTGTTGCATTTTATTTAAACAAAGTATTCCTTTTTAAAAAAGCTTAAGCATTTAGAAGAAAAAAAAACCTGATAACATATAAACTTATCAGGACAAACGGAAGTCAATGTGAATAAATTAAAACACTAGATTAACAGAAGCTCATAAAGTCTTTCTCTACCCTCAATCGTCTAAGCTTATTTAAATAAATATGAATAAAACGGTAGCCGTATAGCAAAAAATTCGGGCCTCATATAAGTGGGTTCCAAATGCTTATCTTATCGTTGGAATGTCGATATACGAAAAGACTCTTATCGGTATTTTACAATCAAAACGGCAAGCACAACACAGCAACAAACACTTAATAAATGCCAAAAAAAAGTATAAAAAAAAGTCAAAGCACTATTATTGAAAAAGACAACTAAATTGGAATACACATAATTCAAATTTACTACTTTATAGTTGTAAGCTATTTTTTTGGACAGCTGAAAGTAAGAAAGTAAGACTGTCAGTCTATATTGAATTTGTTATTATTTTGCGAAATTTCGGCGACCTTGTTTATCTACAAAACCATAAGACACACCTGTGAGCAGAGTTTATGATAAGATTATGACTAATAATTTGCTACTGAAAAAAAATATTTATAAAAAAAATAATTATAATAATGCCTAGACCATAATGATATATTAATTTAAAAGCGATTCCTGACATTCACTTCTTAACCATATAAATTAGAAATTGTTACTGTGATTTGCAGGCACCGCCTGAGCATGAGGTCACCATTTGCTGAGCTAATATTAAGGTTGAAAATTGAAATTTAATTGGAAAGTAATTTTTTCGATGATCTAATTATTTAATACTAGTCTCAATCAAAGTGTCAACTGAGACAAGTGGGTTGCAAATATGACTTGAACAAATCGGATAAAAATAAGGCAGGAAATATTAAAACTGGCGTCACAAATTAAACATATGCAGGTCACTTTATTAAGATTTGTTTTTTTTAAATAAAGGTTAAATTACAGTAGTTTAATACCATTTTTTTTTAAATTCAATATCTCTTATTTTAAATATTGCAGCGCACAGAAATGACAAAAAGGACATGTTCATTTTTTTTCATGATGGGATTATCATTCTCCTTTGTTGATCAATCTAAGAACCTTAGAATGCAAAAAAGACAATATTTACTAGAAAAATTGTCACATTATGTCAAATTTTGGAATTTGTCGCGCATTGAATAGCTGTGTAAAGGGCATCTTATAGTCGGGCATTCTTGAATACAGTAATTTCACCCATTTCTATTTGATAAGAAATTACATTGGCTTATCACGTGTCTTATACAGCACATATTGGACGTATAAAAAACTCGTTGGGAGAAACTTAGCTCTATAATAAACAGGAGAAGGAATATATTTTATTCGAACTTTCCTATATTCAAATTATAGTATATATAGTAACTAATTGATATGGGGCTATCTGCCAATTAATAACAAACCACCAATGGAGCGACGGAATACAGTCAACAAATCCGAAATTTCCTCATGTTCAAACTTCACAGTTACACTTTATCACAATGATAGATTAAAAAATATATCCCATTTGCAGAACTTACATGTTCCCGCAGAAATTCTGTCATGATACGACTTTCGGCTTATTATATTATTATATTAAAATAGTTGACAAAAGTTGGGATAGTTGGAGCACTGCCGAGACACACGCGCCGGGGATTCTTTTCAATGCCAAACAAATATTTGCCCAACGATTGGTTTTTATTTTTACAGCCGTTCTCAGTTAAAATTTGATTATTTTCTTGTTGGCAACCGTTGGGTTCTTTGCGGCACGGAGTCTCGTTCACTTTTGAACGGCGCTCCGGAATGGAGCGCTGGCTGTCATTGAATTTCTTATCTACCACAGCGGCGGCGCAGTTGATATTGATAATGAATATTGAATGTTTTTGGCAGTCGCAAGGGGCCTTATCGCGGCACCACTGCGCCGTCTCGCCATATGGCCGGTTTCGATCAGGTGTGCAAAATGGCCAGAAGGAAAGCTCCGACCGCTCAACTCAATTCATCGTAAAAGTCGTGAAATACATAGAGCTATGTGTAAGCTCTCGTAAATACATCGAATTATCGATCCTGTTCAGTTCTTATCTGGCGATGAACCTAGCCAAATGACAATGATTATCAACTCGCATAACTGACCACGCCTATGAGTCACGCGCGCTGTCATTTTATTCATTCACAATAATCTATAAATTCGATGTCTATCGATAAGGCTTAGACAATGCTTATCCGCACGGGGGTTTTTTTTTTATTTTATTGCTTAATAGTATTTTGCTGTATAGTACTCGAAAATTTTAACCGATTGTTTACATATGTTATGAATAGATTCATTAAAATAATATAAATAATCAAAGATTTTGGATAATGATATATTGTAGATTTGACAAGTCTAATCATTAAAACAAATGTGACAGGGGTTTTATTAATCATTTTTGTCGACGCAATGAAGTGCCTCATTTCCGATTATACTTTAAGAAAGTTTTTAAGAAACAGAAACATATATACGTATTTATAACGTGATATCTTTATATATATGTACATTTATTGATAGATTGTGTTAAGTGAAAGGTTTTTTTTATTGCATTTGAAATTAGATAAAAGTTGCAAAGTTCAACTACCCATTTTTGATATAATTTGTAGAGCGATTTGTCATACGGCTTCCTTATCATCACAAACGCCAAAAACATAACAGTCATCTATACGACAATTATAATCAAAGCTAATAAATCGTGAACAAAGAACATTTGACGTGGAACAATTATGCTTTTAAGACATGAATCCGTTTTAAAATTGGCGCAAAGTGCAAGCAGATAAGGTAATCAGGGTATTACATAGATAAATATATAGACAAACTTGATCAAGTGCTTTTAGTAAAATTATGTTTAGATAATTCTGAACGGATAAGTAGAAAAAGTCTTCGAAATAAAGAAAATGCTTTTCTGCCAACAAAGATTTAGTATAACTTATTCATGTTACAGCAGCAACAACTTCGGCCAGCAGGCTGCCGTTTTGCCGGGAAGCTGGCCATAATGCCTATTCATTTCCTGGCCCGTTTTTATGGCCATTGGGCTTGAGTAAAGTGCCGTTAGGCAACAACAACTTTCATTCATTGTTTTTCCAACGATAATTTGGTGGAACGTGCTGCCGTTGGCCAAAACAAATTATTTTGCGATAAGCGCAGCGGAATTTTCAAGTGATTCAAATAAATTTTTGCAGCTATCCCCGTGCTGGATTTGAAAAAGACCGTCTAGGGTGCAATTTAATAGGAAGTGGAGATGGCATTTGTTCTGCTGCGGGGCATTGGAATGCACGTGGGTTGCGGGGAGCGCAACGAGCTCTGATATCCTCGAGGTCTTGTTCTTGCGCATTCAACGAGGCGACAAACAGGCCGACATGAACAAGCTTTTGCTTTATTCCTTAAGTGAGTCCTTGGCATAATGCAACGAACTCGCTTCCACTGGCTTTGGCTGCACCGTGACGGGGGGCGTGGCGCTGCGGACGCATTAAAAGCGCATTTAAGATTATCCGGAAAATGTGTTTAGCTAAAGCAACAGTCGTCGGCCAGCGGCAGCCGTAACTTTTGACCCCATTTCCGGATTATAAAGAATACTAAAACAAAAAGAAAAAAGAAAAAAGAATTCTTTGCACAGAAAGATATTGTCTGGCAAAAGATATTGTCTCAAAGCGACTGTCATTTGCCGCCGCATAAAATTTAATTACCATTCCACAGCAGGCTATGACAAATGCACCGAATATTTGTGTATGTCGACAAGGTCGACCATAAATTCACTCATTGACGATAACGTGGCGTATACGCGATGTTGTCGTGCAAATTGTTTTCACGCTGTTCCATGGCGGCCGCAGCGTCGGCGGTCGTCTAAGCAATTCACAATGTTTGCACACATACATAAATATTTACTAGAACCAAGTAGCAGCAGCAGCATTGTTTCCACTGCACTGATAAACCGACCTACGATGTCTTTTTCGCCGACTCGGCCTCTGCCAGCGTCCCCGTAGCACGTTGTTGACCTATATTTGGGCATCAATGAAATACGAACAGCCAGCGCAGCGCAGGCTGCTCTTGCTGAGTAAAAGCTGCGAGTAGCCGCCTGTTTGTTACTTCACTGGAAAGCTCAGCAGTTCTTTCTGCTCTCACACCAAAGCCAAAAGCTTTGCACACTGGAAGTGGACAGCAAAAGGTTGTCGTCGGCGCTCTCTTAACACACTCGTTTACTGTAAGAGAGTGCAGCAAATGCACTGCTAGTAAGCAATGCAGCTAGTTCGAAGCGCATTTATCAGGTACTATTGGGTAATACAATTTTTTTTAATAAATTATTATTTACTACTCAATGATCAGGTACATTGTAACGAGAGCCATTTTCCGCTATCTTTTAATCAAATACAAATTCATTTTTTTTTTATTAATATTGACTCTTTCACTTTCCCTTAATATTTTGTATGTTTTTTAGATTAGTTTTACATTTTTGAATATATTATATTTTATATATATATATATATATTAGATTAGATTTACATTAATGAAAGTATTTCTATCACTAGCGCCTTCCTATTTAGCTGCACTTCACTGACAATAGTTAAGTTAATAATAATTTAAATGTGTATAACTCGTTTAGGATTTTAGCTCTTAATATTTATTTATTTATATATTTGTAGGTACTTATTTTCTTTCGTTGACACTCGCTTTGTGGACTGTTTACATTAAATAAAAACAATAAAAAGAAAAATAAATAAAATAAAAAAGATATACATACATATGTATACTCACATTTCAGATATGAAAATTGAATAAAAAATATTATAAATCTGGAGTTGTCAGTAATTAAATGGTCATATTGGTCACATTGACAAGCTATTGGCAGGTGTGCAACTAAGCTATAAAAACCACGTTAATACTTGGGGACAATCAGCTGAGTAGCAGCGAACAGGAGGGGAGACAAACGCAATGTCGAAGTTCGGCACACGGTTGGGTCATGCGTAAAAGCTTCAAATGTTGTTATTATTGTGCATTCTGGAAATCGCAGGCAAAGGCAGCGCGAACAGCTGGAGCATTCGCGAGAGCTTCGCAAGCTCGTGCAGTCGCTGTCATGTGGAACGGAATGGAAGTGAGACACACGATAACGCGCGTCAGGCGAACCACGCACACTTGGGGAAAGGGTGTCAATGGAAATATATAAACTTTGTAGATACGAAACACACACGCACGAGGAGCGAACATCAAATGTCGGAACTTGAGAAAATGGTGAGACGACTTTTCCACCAGACACAGCAAACGCTCGCCACTCGAGGCTGCCAGCTTTTCAATTCAGTTCGAGTCACGCAGCGGAGTGGACGTTTTGCTCTCTTTCTCTACTGCGCTCGAACGCGCGCTCAACTCCTCAGTTAACGTGCCCTGGCGGTAACGGTAACGGCTCTAAGCCACAGAAATAGATTGACTTTAATTGAAGACTAGAAAATAATCGAATTGTGTATAATAAAAACTTTTTGTTCGTGGTCTCTGTGTTTTGTTTGTGTTTCAAAACGGTGTGCACCACTCACGCTCTCTCTGTCTCTCTCTCTCTCTCTCTCTCTCTGTCTCTTTTCTACTCTCGGAGTATACATTTAAAAAATGCAATAAATTATTTAAGGTATTTCGTTCGTTTCGCTTTCGTTATTACTGTGGTTCTTGTTGTTGCTTTCGCTGCGCTCGCACTTGGCCCATTGTCCCAGTCCCAGAACCAAGTTGAGAATTCTTTGCCAGTTGCCTCCAGCAAAGCAAAACAACAACAAACATTACCCAAACTCAACTACAGGCATCCACGACTACCGAATACCAAAGCGAATACCGAATACCGAACAGCGAACAACGAACAACGAACACCGAACACCGAACACTAAACACCGAACACCGAACACTGAACACTCAGCACCGTGCACCGAATCCGCGAATGGAGACCAGTGCAAGGCGTCATTCATCAGTCGCGCGAGAGCAACTGACCGCGTCTGTTGTACATCTTTCCCGAACAGGTCCAAGCATTTGTCATCTGGTGGGAATTGAAGCATCCGCGAGTTTGAACTGCAGCAGCTGCAACAGCTCGTCAACCTCGAGCCAATTCAATTAAACACAGCGAGAGAAACCAAGAGTAACTAACTAAAACGCCGCTCGCCGCCTGCAGCTGGTTGCTGTAATATATTTTCCTGCTTGGTTACAGGTGAGTTTGCCGTTACTGTTAGCTAATTGCAGCAAGCGTAGTTTCGACCACGCTAACTGACCCAATTGTAGTTTGCAAAGACCAAAATCAATTTTAATATTGTGCATGTATTAGTGATTCGCTCAGATGAACAACGGGCCAAACAACTAAGAGCTTAAGTATTATTAAATTCAAAATATAACATAATGTGTTTAATAACTGCAGAGATAAAAAAAAAAAAATATTTTTACGAAGCTTTAAATTTAATGAAATAAACCTTACGATATCCAGGCTTTCTTTAAATCAAGCAGCTGATCCGTGTGACCTAAATCTGTGTTATGGGTGTGCAGGTCCCACAAATAACAAATAAATTGTACAACCCAGTGGTATTTAGGAATTGAATTTTAGATCAATTTAACACCTGAATTCAAGTTTTTATGTATCTTTTTACATCGTAAATGTTCTAGATGTAGTAACTAAAGCATTTTCTCACATATATTTTGTTAAGACGGATTCTAAATAAACTATAAAGTACAAAAAAATATATATATTATGTCTGAACTCACAGTTAAATCGCTCACATATATTACGCTTTAAATTGATGAAGAATTCTTTGAGTATTTGCAAGTTGCTCCCTCTGCGAATTCTTAGCGAATATTATTCAGTAGTTTTGTTGTAGTTCAACTGCTTGTAAATTATTATGACTGCACATTACGTATACGCCCCACTGCACAACTGCAAGAAGTGCGCCGCAGTAGCAGTGGGGTAAATATTATTTGTGCTAAAGGTCAATGTAGTTTCCACCCGTTGCGTTTTATCCAAAACTGCTTAAACTTCTTCTAATGAGACAATTAAATCGCATTCGTCGATGCGCCTTTCAGCGCTGAGCTCTTAGAACTCTTCAGCAGTTCGCTTGAAATGCTGTGAATGCCATTTGATGTTCCCTTAGCTGAAGTGCACGGCGCCCAAGGACGCAAGCAGCAATTCAGGACGATGCGGCGGCTGTAGCCGCTGGTTAAAGCGGGTTGCGGGTTGGGTCGAGGCGCTGCTTGCTTTATATTTTAGTTTTACGCACTCGCCACAGGCGCCCAAAACTACGCAGCCAGCGAATGATGAAATACAAATTTTTGGTGCCTGGTTCTTTGCTGTGTGCTATGACTCTGCCGATCCTTGGCTAGCAGTTTGCCAACACACACAGCTACAGAGGACAAAGCACGTTTTGTTTTTGTTTTAGTTTATTTTTTGCTTGCTGTTTGCAGAAACGGTTTTATTTGATTTGATATTCGCTTAAAGGGCATTTCTTTCGATGTTTTTTGTTTCATTTGTTGATTTGATTTTCATGTTAATTTCCAACTTGGCGTTGGATCGATATTTTCTGTTCGTTGCCCAAAATAAAAAAGACGCCCAAAACCCCAGCCCACTGAGACGCGCCCAAGTGTCGCCGCCTGCGTGTGGGAGCAGCAAGTACAAGTATTTATGACGTTTATGCTAATTATGCGAACGCCTGACAAACCCATCAAGTGGGCGCCCCAGTCAGCCCCCAGTCTTAGTCAACCCCAATGCCGTGAAGCATTGTTTCAACAACAGCAAAAATTGGTTTGAGTGCTGTTCCTTGTGTATGCATAATATTTCCTATTTGGGTTTATTTTGAGACACAACAGAAATGTGCTTCGAATCTGGCAGATACATGACCTGGGTAGAGATTACACGTTGGTTGAGATTTCGAGCTGGAAATTTTGTCCTTGTTGAGCTAGAGCTAAGCGGGTTTTCTGGAGTGTGAAAAGTCTGATTTAGCTTAAAAAGAAAAACAAATATATCTGTTAACAGGAAATTTTGCAAAGGTAAATTTGCTCAACAGATTGATATGTGAGGGTAAAAATAGCCTCTCAAAATCACAATTAAATTGAAATTATATATATTTGACATTTGGCATATAGGTTATTGCAAATTTGTTTTTAAGTCTTATTGAATTTCTCTGAGTATGATTCAATCATTCAGCCCAACTCTTAAGTTTTCGCTTATCCAGTACCCAACTCAGATTCAACAAATTGTTTGACAGGATACTTGTTTTGTGATTTATGTGCCCGCCCTGTGCTCCCCAATTTTGTTTCTCTTGGTGGCACAAAAATTGTTATTTTGGCTTTTACTTTGATGGTAGAATTAGTTCATGTTACAGACTCCGCCTACGCTTTTAGGCGCCAACATCTATTTACGAGCCTTTACCAAACACACCCACACCCACACACACACGCACACACCCAACTCGTTTGCTGTGGCGCTTTGTTTTGCTTTACAAGCGGCTTTATTTTGTGTTTACTTTAATTTGTTTGTTTATTTCACTTTTTCGCATAGTCACAAAGGTCAAAGGTTGGCCACATTTTTGCTTTGGTATTCACTTTGGGCCTTTAGCTTTTCATATGTGAGTACCCGTCCGTGCCGGTATGTGTGCATGTGTATTGGGAGCTTATCAAAGACAGCAAATTTCTTTGTTGCATATAACATTTATCTACTACACAAAAAGTATCTTATAGTTGATCATGCGCGATAAAACTCACTGAAATTCTTTTTCTGCCAATTACGTTTTTCATTGCATCAATGATTTCAGTAATCAATTGGAAACCAAAGACATATTTAAATTAAACCTCAACATTTATCGATTTTATTTTATAAATGTCGGCATTAAAATTATCTGAAATAAACATTGTTCACATTGCGGCGAAGACGTTGAAAATACAGTCTCAGGAAGCGGCCTTAAAATAGGAAGTATGCGTGGAAAAATGACGTGCAACAAAATAAAGTCGAGAAAATAATAACCAAGCAAAAAATACACACACGTTCGACGCTTCAGATACATATATATGCCCGCATATCTTTAGATTAAATTGAATTTAAATAAATGTACACAGATCGAATCAATTTACACTCGGATAAAGTACACTTTTTGTAAAATCTTCTGACTAAATAATGTGAGCCTGTTTTAAAAAAAACTTTCAAAGGTCCAAGGTTTCACAAACATCTACGCAGTTTTAATCAATGATTGGATCTGGGCGTGTGTGTGAATTATTATGGCCTCCACTTGATGCCGTGTAACGGTAAAAGACACGATGGCCGCTATATGAATATGCTAATTTTTGCGTCAGCATATTGACAGAATGTATATTGCCATCCGCTACACAGATGCACAAACACACACACACGCCAACACACTGATAAGCAAACATTTATAATTTATGCAAACTTTAAATTAGTTTAAGCGTGACACAGTCGAGACAATGATATATTAAAATCAGAATTCAGTTTGCGGCCCAACTAACCCACTCACCACGTACCAAACTAACTAATTAGATGGTTAGTTGGTTGCTGGCACAAATGCTTCACATCCTCTTGGCTGCTAATTAGAAAACTGTTCAATAAGTTCTGTTTGCCTTTTCGTTATAAGTATGTACTTTGCATATGGATCATCTACTAGTTTATTATGTTTGCCAGTGAAAGCTGACACAAAGGAAAATGTATGAAAGCAATAAAGTCTCTAGTAAAGTTGACAACTGATAATAACAACAGCACCATGGATCAATAGTAGCATGTGGCAAAAGAAATCAATCCATTTGCTTTATGTGTTAACGGCCATTTCAATTATAGCAATTAGAGCTCAGCGCTAAATCAATAACAAATTTAATTGATAATTGTTGATTCCATGAAAATTTGTTAGCAAATGCAATTAAAGTACTTTTGTTAAAAATAAATGTTTATTTTTGAATTCAGCTTTAATTATAATGTTTACCTATTAAATTAGAAAGTTTTTCGCCTATAAAGTTTTTATAAGTATTTATCGAATGTTTATGTCTACTGACAAGCGCAACTTCCGTTTCCGCTGCTCGAAACTGAAACATAATTTGCATTTCCGCTTTACATTGGCAGCACTCGAATGCATGCAAGGATTTGTAAATTTATAGCAATTACTTTTTGAACTAACAAACACACGCACACACACACATGTCTGTAATTATAAAATTAAACATGGCGCTCACATAGCAATCGAGCATTTCCGGTCCGTCGCATGCATGCAACAGCAACAATAACAGCTGCGTACTTGAGGGAGTTTTATTTATTTATTGGTTGACAATCAAAATGACCAAAAATGGGGTAAAAATGTCCAATAGAAAAACTAAAAACTGGCCAAATATTTTGTACATTTCCACGCTGCCAGCCAAATGGAAATGCGAAAGGATGGTACTACGATGGTGGCTAAGGACTATATCAGAACTCTGTTGAATGGCTCAGTTTGCAGGTGCACAGTGACGACATTATTACGTGGTTGTTGTCTTTTGGTCTGTGGCTTAACCGCTAATGGACGCAAATTGTCCCGATGGCTTGTGCTTTGCATATTTGGCTTTTTTCTTTCTTCACCGCCTGCTTTTCACCTTTTGTTTTGTTTTCTCCCCATTTTCTAAGTTTCGTGCTGGGTCAATCAAGGTTTTCGTTACGAGATTTGTCCGGATTTGGTTTGGCTTTCTCTTATACAACAATAAGAGCCCTGTTGCGTTCTTCAACAGGTCAAAAAGGGGACTATACGTAGTGTGAAACGGGAGAAATTGTACTTGGAAAATAATCTAAATCTACGCTTCATTGCATATAAATTTTTAACAGTTTTAAACGAAAGTACTTTAAAAGTCAACTTAATGTTATTTTTAATAATTCCAAAGCTGATGATGGTCAATGCAAATGTGGTCATATGATAAGCCTGTACGGACAGACCACAAGGTCGACACTGAGGTGGGGCACGAACCACAACCGCAGGGCTCATCCCTCTTGACTCTAATCTGCACATTCACAGCCCTTAGCTTGAGCTCCAATGCTCGTTAGCCGGCACAAGAGCGGCCGGATGCAAATCGCATTTAGGCCATATATACATTGTGCAGTACACAGGTACAAGCGTAGATAAAATATTCAGCTCCCAGCTGTCGGAGACAGTTCACCGCAGTCACTCCTGCCATCATTTTACCTGTCGCATTGGCCGGCAATGCATAACAGGGCTAAAGCGATGGGTCGACAATTGAAATACAAACTGACGCGACCCAGAGGTCAGTTCTACATATAAATAAACACACAAACAAACACTCATGCACGCAGCACATACATGTACATATGCAAATCACTTTAGCTTATTGTTGTATCTAGCATAATTACTTATTCGCATGATAATAGAAACTGGAGCAGTCACCCGTCCGTAAGCAAAAGTTCAGCTAACATTCATTTGAATACTCCTGCGAGCGAGTTCCAAATGGAATTAGCTAGGCGATGACTTTGCCTTTGGGCTATAAAAACAACGGATTGCCAAGAATGCTCTCAGCCGCATTTAAATTGCATTTTATTTCGCTTTTTTTTCAACTTTGAGGACTTTTGGGTAGACTTATTGCTTCCCACTCGCAGCATGGCAACTTATCTGTTGGCCAACTTTGTCCTTACTTTTTGCTGAAACATTTAACTGGGATATATAAAACGATTTACGTTGGCTTAAATTAAGTGTGCCGTCAGCTATCTTAAATTGTAGGCAATAATTACAAAATAATAAATTTGTAAATAGATATTTTAGCATTTTTGATCCAAAGTTGACCAAAGGCCAACACAAAATTGGAAAATATCAAATTAATTATAGAACATATTTTGTGTGTGTCAAATGTTTTACAGAATCCGCTTAAGGTACTTATCAACGTATAAATTAAATGCGTACACAAGCAACACTTTAATCATATTCAATATGTGTTTAAAATATATATTATGTCCTAAGCCAATAGGATTATTATTTTGTATGTGCTCATATAAACGCATGTCAATTATTTAAATCAATTTGTGCAAGCTTAACAGATTCCAATTTTATAAATTTTGTTGATTAAAACCAAAAAATACATGATAGTGCTGCGGCATTGTTATTTGGGCTTTATACAATTTCTTAAATATAGTTTTAATACAGCGCTGTCAGTTCCGCAGCATCTGCATTCAATCAAGACTGATTAGAATTTTCCATTATCCAACGTCTGTGCAATTTTAGTGGATGATGATTGATATCTATTTATATTCGCCTGAATAGTTGTCGCGTAAAACAAAAGCGACGACATCTGTCAGCATCTTTGTCGGACAGTTCCACATAACTAATCAAAGCGTTTCCACCCTTCTCGCGCCCGGTTCAGCCAACACTTGAAGCAAAACGGTCGAATATGGCTCGCGTAATTGACCATTGTGTTGGCCAAGTGCTAGTCATGGGCTCCATGAATCCTGCAGTCGCTTTGCTTATGCTTTTTGTCGGGCTGACAGACGTCAGCAGTCTCCCCTTCTCCCTGCTCCCGCTCTGTGTGTGTGTGTGTGTGTGTGTGTGTGTGTGTGTGTGTGTGTGTGTGTGTGTGTGTGTGTGTGTGTGTCTGCGCTCTGCTAATTAACTCTGCGCGGTTATGGCAGGAAATGTGCTAACCGTCAGCCGGATTCGTGTAATTAATCTCTTTACCGGCTTGGCAAACGAACTAAGCGCGCATTTTGATGCGAATTTCGCCGGTTTCCTGGGTTAACTTGGCAAATGTGTGTCAGGGCCGGTTGGAGGCATCAAGTCCTTGGAATGCAACACTCACAAATGAAATATATATGTACATACATATATATGCAATGTGTCAGCTCAAATCATAGTCGGACACAACACAAAAAAAAAAAAAGAAAAAGAAAAACTGGAGCATCGTTTCGAATAACAAACGAGAGGATAACAAACAGTGCACAGGACAAGAGTAAACAAGAAGAAATATATTGAAAAATATAGATATTATCAAGTTTCGTATACCCTGTACTTTGAGCCAATCAATATTGAAAATGACAGTCTCAAGCCAGCGTGACGTGAATTATTAGTGAACGGCCCATCTCACGAGCTCTCCGATGGCAGCAAATTTGCAGATTTTATTGTAGCAAATTTATAACATTGGCAAAAACCACGCATGACACAAGCAACTTTTGATAAAAAAAAAAACGAGTCTAAAAATCAGCAAAAGTTTGAAATTGGTATCGGGAGTAAGCGTGGGGGGTATAGGAAAAATATACTGTCAGGTGAATTTCTGTTTTTGCCGTGTCATAAAATAATAAAAATGTGTGAGGCACATACATTGTGGACTCAAAGCATTTTTCTGCTGAATTCAATTTGGTCTGTTGAAAAAGTACACAAACAAATAAGAACATTGCAGTCAGGTCTAACCGACAGCGAAATACTCGTTCACAGTGTAATAACAACTAAAACATGAACACTAACTAGCATTAGAAAAAACAATAGAAAACAATTTTGCATTTGGTCCGGCTTTGAACCGAGGACCTTACCGCACAACGATAATAATTTTTGGTAACTACAATCGACTATAAAAACAGAAAACCACATTTTTTTTTATCAAAAATTAAAAAAAAAAATTGTTTATAATAATTTTCGAATCAATTTAGAGGACAAACCATAAGCACAATGCCATCAAACTTGAAGATAAGTTAAATTTCGACAAAGTTATGTGCGTTTTTGTCAAATTTAATCTATCTGCAAAAATTTGACGCATCTAGCTTTAAAACTAAGTAGGATATAAAGATTTTCGTGAATTGCCACGCTTCCAGTTGGCGTAGCCAGGAAAGCTTAACATGTTATCTTTAGCTGCAACTGCGGCAAATAAAATTGCCATCATACGGACATTGCACAAATCCAATATACTCTTTTCACTTCGTAAATTAATATAGAAACGCTGACAACAACCACACAACGAAAACCGTCAACAAGGTCACGAGGCGCCAACAAACTGCCAGCCACATGCCCACAGCCGCGCCATAGGACACAAGGCGCAGGACAAATAGCAGCCTGACGCTGACAGCAAAAGCTGACATTTTAATGAAAATAAATTTGATCAACACATTGTTTGCTCTCTTTGAATCCGCGCGCTATTCGATATCAATATCCATATCTACTCTGCGGCAGCAATTTCGCTCGTATTTGCCTTTTTGTGGCAAAGTAAATCAAATCGAATAAAAATTTGACATAGTCAGGCGCCACTTGCAGAAGTCTAAAGTCGTTTCTTTATACAAAAAAAAAAATAATAATAATAATTACTTTAAATTCTGCCTTGAAAAAAAGTTTGAGTCTCAAGGATTTGCAGCTACGTAACCTTGATTAGGGTTTGCATTGTGAGGGCGAGTTAAAAGTCGCAGCCCCTTCAACATACCATTGCCCTTATCAATGTTATTTTAATAGGGTATAAACACATGGACCGCGTATAATCAAAAAATATAGCTCGCGGACACGACCTGTCACGACGACAGCAGCTGGCACCACGGGACCCAAAATTTACGAGTGCATATATCGGACACAGTTGCAACGAAAACAATTCTCGACGTTGCACAAGTCCCCCCCTCAATACGCCGAACGATGGCCAATGGCTAGTTGGTTGGCTGATGAGTCAGGGGACTGCAGTTCCGGTGCATTCGGTACTCAAGCATGACCTCTGGCTCCTCTGCTGCTCTTTGGTTTTATTACATCCGGCAGCTGTTGCGGCAGTTACGGACACGGCACTGTGTCGGAGTCGTGCAGAGTGCCGGCCACGTCATGGCGACGAATTCCGAGCTAACTTCCGAGCCAGGTCGGTGTGATTAGCACATGGCCATTACCGGCGCTAGTGCGCGTTTCGACAATAAAATCGCATTTCAAATTGTCGCTTTTACGGGATGTGCTCAGCAAATATTTCAAATGTGGGTCAGGCCGTGGCTCCATCTGGTCAACGTATCTAACACAAACATCAGACCATGGCCACATGGCCCACTTGATAAGAACATTCTTGACCTGCCACACACTCAACCAGATTCCGAGCTCAGCAATAGAAGTATTTGCTTTTGTTGCCTGTGTGGCACATTTTACCTGCCACATTTCAGTTTGATTTTTTGTCATTTTGCATTCGCCAGCAATTTTATTGATTGTCAATTCAATTTGATTTCATTAATCTGTGCTTGCCATTTACAATAACATTTTGAAGCGTGTTTTATTCCTCTATTCTATTTAAATATGTTTAGGTTGAGTTCTAAATAATTTACATACTTTTTTGTGGTAACTGCCGGCGTCCATTTTCAGCGCAGACTTGTGCGGAACTGAGCAGCGCTGAGGCTTATTTATTTCATTTCTATTTCACTTTTTTTTTTTTTTTTGCTTAGCACTTCTGGTCATTTCTCTTCGCCAAGGCCATTACCATTGCCATTTATTTTCCTTTCCACCACGCAGCAGGCGGAAATGCACACAGTCGAATTCGCCTTTAAAAAAAAACTCAATATGCTGAAATTTTCACTCAATAAGACTACTGACTTTATTCAAAAATAAAAAGTTGCTAATAGTTATCATAGGCCAGCTATTTTTAAAACTCACTCGAACAGATTCTTGAATCATTTTATATATAATTCTTGATTATATTTAATTTTTAAGGAAACACGCACATGTTTACAAGTTTCCTTTAATATAGTTCCTTTAATATATATTGTCGATTTCGTTTACTGCCGTGTTAAATCGAAACTTCAAAAACCACTCCAAATACAAGCTAAGTTTCATTAAATGTCATAGTGCCAATAAAATAAATTCATGCCAAATTGAATGCGGCATGTCAAGGCTGTGTTGCACAGAGCAAATAGCGTTAATTAATATTATTAACTAATCGCTTAAGCGTAATGTCCCTCTAACAGTGCACGGAATTGAGCACTTTGTTCGGACAAAAGTTTTTGCCCAAAAAATATATGGGCTCACACGCAAGGACTAGAGTAAACAGCAACAAAGAAGAAAATGCCAAAAACTTTCCACACAAGTGAAGCCATCAAATATGTTTGTACAACGCGCCCCCTAAAACAAAGTCGATTTAGCAGGCGTCGGGAAAAATCACGGCGACTGGCTTAACATGACAGCCAAGTAATGATAAATGAGCACACGCCGAACGTGGCACAGTTTCGGTCGGTCAGCTGCACTCGCCAACACAGTCCGTTTCAGACTTTGAAGCAGACGTGCGGCGCACGTTGCGTATGAGTAATTCACTTGCGTGGCAAACAGTTGAGTACATTTTGCCTGCGCTTCGCTGTGTGTGTCGCATTATTGACATTTTTATTAGGCCACTTTTCGCTCATAAAGCAAACTTGTTAATTCGCGCCATATGCTCCGCACACTCTTTTCCCTCCCACACTGCCGTTCATTGTCGATGCCACGCGATTGCTGGCATTGAGGCGTGTGAATAACGGGGGGCATAACTTGATGCAAATGGCCACCTGGGGAATGCTTTTGGGTCTCGTTTTTTTGTTGTCCATGTTGTTGCTTTAACTGTTGGGTCATAACAAAATTGCAATTTGGCATTTGTAATTTTGATGGGATGCTCGTCAATTGCTTGTGTTTTGCATAAAAATTTCATGTTTAATTTGCCTAATTGCTGCGGGAGCAAATTGTGTGAGATTTACACATTTGAAATTGGTATTACAATTTTGTTAAGCAAATATGTAACACTTTAACGATTGCATATAATATAAATAAAATAAACAAATGAAACTTTATTCATAAATAAAATAAAATATGTAAAATATAAATATGTTTTTTATCGGAAAATATGAAATGTCCTTATTTATTAACCTAAAGAAGTTAACCGACTTTGCATTGTGCATATACTCCTACATTTTATATCGAGCATTGCTTGGGTAAGTGATATACAGACAAGTTGACTAGCTACCTTGTCAATGTGGAGGCGTCAACGTGTCCACTGTATAAAGTATAAAGTTCAAAGTTCAGGCGTGTGCCAGGCTATGCAAGGCGACACGAAACAGAGAGCACATGACTGACATTTCAAAGACTAAATCAACAGTTTGTCATTTGCTCATCTGCCGCCCACGTTCTGTAAATGCCAAAAGCGAGCTAAAACGTTTCAGTAAATCCAAAAATGTTTGACTCCCCCCCAGCCCACCGATGGCTCTACCTCTGCCTCGGCCCCCGCCTGTCATATTTCCATAGCTATGCTATGATAATCACATAGGCAACGCACTGGAACCTAGCGAACTCTCCATCGAGCAAGTCCTCGTAAATCACATGCAGTCCTTTGCTTGGCACTTGACCACGCCCACATACACGCCCAAAACCCACGCCCACATTCATCCCTACGCCAAGACATTCGCTCTGCTCTTGGCAGGACCCTCTGCTGGACGTCGCCCCCCTCAAGCTCGCCTCGAAATTAAGTGCTCTTGAAATTCGATGAGGGAAGCTAATCTGTCGGCTCACTCAAACAGCAGGAGCGATGATGTTGGCGCCATTGCCTACATTCTGCCAATTATTTTTAGTAAAACAAATCAATGAAATGTAATGACTCGGATATTGATGTGGGGCATTATAGCCATAGTAAATGGCTGCTTTTGTAAAGGAACTTCTGCGAGTAAATGAACTTATAATTAGGCAATTAAAATTATAAGTAAATTAAAGAAATACCTTCTTCATTTTCTTTTTTTTTAATTTGACTTGTGAAACAACTTAAGATTCTCCACAGTTCGCTAAAACCCGTATAAGCCATGTATTTTTTATAAATTAATGAAAACATTTAGTAAGCTTCTTCGTATGTTGTCAAAAACTTATAGCTTAATCAATTTGTATTTGCGTTTCCATAACCATTTCAGCCGCCTCACTGTGCAGTGCATAAATGAAAGGAACGTGCGATGCAACTGAATCCAAGCAAACATACTGAAACGCACTACTGGATTGTAAGTACAAATCGAATTGCCTTGAACTTAGCTCCTTTATTTTTACACTTATTTTTATTGCAACATTCATGAGAAAAAAAAAGCGCAAAGGATTTTTAAGCGAGCTTCGAGCCAGATTCGCCGCAAATTTGGCGCCATTAATATTTTGAGTACAATAAAACCAAGCTGTGAGTCGTTGCCAAAGTTCAAAAGGCATTATATAGTTGGAATGGCTGACGGCGCGCTCTTCGTAACCCCCGCCCCCCGTCGCCCATCCCCAACAGCTTGGCAGGTTGCCATTTTTCTATGAACTTATACCAGCGAAGGGTTGAAGACAATAGACGCCTAGCTAAAAACCTGACGGTATAATTTTACCAAACAGAAACTGTTGGAAAATTACCAATTGCCAACTGGCATATCATAAGCTGTGACATGATGGTTTTATTTAGTGAATTTTTCATACACATCAGTTGAAACGGGCAACATGTAATACAAAATCAAAAGGCCAATGCACTTAATTAACTGTCTAAAATGTTCCAGTTTTCTGTGGGAATGTTTCCTGCTTGTTCTCGTTATATAAAGAGATTGGCATGTTTATCTCGGCCCGTCCAATCTGATCACGAACTTTATTTAATAAATCATCCGGATTGGTAAAGTGAATCGACAATTTCCAACTGATGTCTATGGCCATGTCACACGTTTGCCTTGCTGTGACCCAAAATTCCAATGCAATTGACATTTCGGGCTGTAAAATTGATGATGTGACTGGCTGGGGCTGCCAGAACATTATAAAAGACTTCCTTAAACAAAGATGGCCTTAAATATCGTTAGTGATTGAATACTTTTTGTCTGAACTTTCTATAATCCTGACACAAAAAGGTGTGCCAGTATTTGCAAAACCTTATTGACCTTGCCTTTAAGATATCAATTGACACAATGTTTTTTGAAAAGCTTACCAGCAGCTCAAAATAATCAAACAAGTTCATTCAGTTCAAGGGTTCTTAAAACAAAGAAGTGTTTAGGGCTTTGCAAAATATTTATTGAATGTAGGTAACCGGCTAAAAAGAGCACCTTTGAACTCTGGATTAATTCTGCATTTAAATCTGGGACACGAATTTTTAGTCGAAGTTCAAGTAAAAATGTTTACCCATAAATTCCCATAAGGCCTTGGGTTATATTTTTAAACTTCCATAGAGTTTTTTTTACGTGTTTTAATAATTTTAGTCACAGTACTTTAAAGATTTTGTTAGATGACCACACTTGATCTCTTTTATTTTTATTTAATGTTTAAATTTGACCAGCTAATTTCAAACTATTTTGATGTTATCCATTTCAGACCCTATTTTGGTGTGCTTTAGGAGGTTTAATATTAGGCGGAATCGTTGTCATTTCATACTGGATAAGAAGATGCAGGTATGTATACATTTATAGGTGATGTCAATGCATTTTCTTTTACCTGTGAATTTCACGAAAATTGCGAAAATGTCGAGCGGTATACAACAGGTGAAAATTATCCAATTAGAACGACCGAGTTTTAAACTGTTAAGCGTTTGTTAGTTTTTGAGATATGTTCAAATTGTCATCGCACTCAGCCATGCAGCACGTGACTGTCAAAGCCCCAAGTGAAGCGGGCGAACAACGTGCAGGCGGGGGGGTCATAAGAGGCCTGTGGCTATGACTAAAAAAGACGACGATGCACCGCACGTGGCGAGTGTGCAGGGGTAGGCGGAGAGGAGAGGGTCTAAACGCATTGAAAAACTGGCAAGATACAGCCGGCGTCGAGCGCTGACTGAGCGACATTAGAAAAGACAAAAGGTGCCGCTCGGCCGGACAAAAAGCCAACTGAATAATTCAAGTCGGCAATTGGACTGGCTGCGAACAATTAAGTTAATGATACAAGGTCACTGGAAGTGGGCATAGGGCTCAGCCCTCTTCAAAAAAAAAAAAAACAAAACAACAAAAATCCAAAAAGCAGAACCAACTAGCCAACCAAGAATGACGCAGTTGACATTCAAAGCGTCCTGGGGGTAGGGTGTGGTGACCACTAAGAGCACCGCCGAGGGGCCTATTACGATGGTTGGCGCCATGTCGTCCATACACTACACGACACACACTCACACAAATACACACACATATATATATAATTTTATTAAAGGACAAACGCACAAAAGGACAACTGGCATGCCTGAGTGTGTTGCGTGTTTGTGTGTGTGTGTGTGTGCTTTTGATTACCATCGGCTGCGTTTTATTTCGTTTCGGTTGTGAGTGTCTTTCACGCGAAGTTAAAGGCCAACGCGTCGTATACGTAACGTATGTATTTATGTGTATATAAAAACTTTTCCAATTTCCATATGGAGCACACAAAGAGGAAACAGCAAGCACTGTACAAACAAACTAAAATATTTGCATACCAACGAATGTCCCGCGACCAAAATGTGAACGACTGAGCACACACACACTCATATGGGTGTACGGGGAGTTGTGCTAAAAGGCGATGGTCAACAAAGGTAAACAGTCGTTGAGCGGGTCATGATTAATGTGTCACGAAGAGGACAACGGGCTCCATTGCCAGCCACTAATTTTCGACAGACAGAGCACAGTGGTAAAAATCAGAAACTACAAAGCGGACTTTCAGAAATTCATTAACATATGTGTGAAGCAAACTACTAAAACTGTGACTATGCAGAACAAAATATTGATAACAACAAAATAAATCAAAGCACATTAAATGGATGCATAATTATGTAAAGAGTCTGAACAGAACATTCTCTTGACAGCAAAAAAACTTTTAGACCCTTCTACCTCAAATATTTACTGTAAAGAATGCTAGGAAATAGAAACCATATACTTTTCGATGTCCATTTGGACTATGCAAAACTATTTACTGACTAATTCTTGTTAAGCCCTTCACAAGAAATGCTGTTCAAAAAAAAAATACTAACGTGTTGAAGCTCTACTATAATTTATCTTTGTGATTCCCATACTGTCAGTACGATCGATCAAAGCAATTAAAACTGATTTACTATACTATGGAAAGCATCAAGGTAATTTATACATTGTTATCCCATTGTCTGGCCCAACAAGCTGACATGCCAAGTTCAAGAGTTTAAAAAAGGGAAAGGGGAAGGGGAAAAGTGGGCCGGGGGTTAAACGAAGACGAACAAATACAAAATGGAATGGAACTGGCAGTGGCAATAATGGCAAGAACAACAAGAACAAGAGTCAGTTGAAAATTGTCATAAAAATTAAAAATCAATTTTTATAATCCAGTTAGAAGGGGCCGACAGACCGAGAGCTAAACTAATACTAACAAATCAAGTAAGAGCGTTGTGATCGCGTCTAACCGACTGCGCCTTACACTGTTCACAGTGTAGAAACAGCTTGAAGAAATTTGTGGCGCCATTAAATAACTTGATTTGTTGACATTTCTTAACACCTTTACGGGTAACCATGAGAACTTACTTCAAGTTCCAAGTCTCTTGCTTCAACTCTCGTATTAAAATTGTCAGTTTTTTTATGAAGACGCGCTCTGAATAAAACTAATATACTATTTAGCAGTCTGCGGGCTGAGTATACAAAAACGACGGAGGCACCGAGACCTGGCCGATATGAGGCACGCAAACATATCGTAAAGACCACCCACAACACACACATACACACGCACACATGCACAGAAGTAGTCACCCAGCTAGACATACAGACGGTACGCTTTGGACATGGCGTCGGACTGGAATAAAGAAAATTTCATACTTTTTCGCTTTAACCGAAACGATGTTCGAAATTTACCTTCATTAACAGACGACCCGACAAACGACGTGGCCGCGTTTATTTAGCTCCAACAGCTCCTACAGAAATTCACGTGCGCGTTTATAGAGCGACAAAGCTAAAACCTATTGTAGAACTCTGTTAAGCTACGCAACGTTTTTTTACGTTCGTGATAATCCGTTAAGTGAACAAAACCAAATACAAGAAAAACTAGTTAAAAGTTAATACTATATTTCGAGTAATTTTCATACGAAATGACAGCAACGATAATAATGCAGTCGTTTACTATCCAGATGATGATAATGTTGATGGAATAAGCCCGGATATTTATAAAACGCGCAGGTGCTTTTCTTCAAGTGTCAAGTGCTTTTCTGCCAAGTAAATTGCGTTCCAAGTTAATCACCGGCCTGGCAAACGAATATTCGTTACCGTTCCGCCAACCCAAAATACCAATCACAAAGCCATCATAATTTTTAGTGTGCAATTCAATTTTTGGCATTTTGACATTTTGTTGGCCGTCAAAACTTGGTTTAAGCCAAACGAGTTTGGGTAATTTAACTTGAGAACAATATTAATTGACAGATATAGAAATAGCATGAGCTTAGACTTCAAATATCAAATTAATAAAGTTATAAGTGTTATATACTCTAAAAACTCTAAAGCATAAAGTCCAAAACTAACTAAACAAATGTATCAACTAACAACAAAATAATATTTGTAAATTCAGTAGACCTTCATGAGGGACTTTATCAAGCATTTAATTTTTTATATTTATACTCTATATATATATATGACTAAGGTTAACAATTTTCTAATCCCCTTAAGCTATTTCATGTTAAAGGGGAATTAAGGTCTTGTACTTTTAGCGAAGTTCGATAAATTCTAGTATGTTAGTAAAGATAGCTAGATCAAACAATTATATTAATTCGCTTTCAAGCTACACTATTTACGCAAAAATGAAAACAATAATAACAGTTGTTGAACTCTCACATTTAGGAGAACGCTTCATATTATGAAATATGAAACTCTCGTTAATTCAAATTTTCTTGCCCCGCAAATCGCGTTTTCTTTTTCTTTGCCATTTCGTGCCACAAGCGAATTGACAATTTAATTTGCAATATAACAACAAAGTGACAGGATAATGCAATAATCCAAATGGGTATAAACTCGTATATCTTGACACAACCTTTGACTTGATCAAACTAAGCAATTCGTATATGAGCAATTACAACAGGGTCGACGGGGAGCGCCTAAAGGGAGGCCAAGGGGCCAACTGAAAAAAAATAGAAATTGATTCAAAAATTTGCCTACCGCTCGGCTCTTTCAACTTGACATCAAACCATGCTAAAGGGAAGGCCAGCGAATTCACGACGCACACACCTGGCGCAAAAAGAAAGACAAGTAAAAGCGAAAAGCGAAAAGACAAGAAGACGGTACAAAAGAAAATCAATAAGCCTCAAAAACAAACGCCAAAAGGTAGAAAAGGCATTGCAAATGTCGAGCATTTCGCACGCCTGATTAGATAAATGGTAATGGTAGGGCTAGTTCAGTGGGCATATTGGGGTGTTCCAACGTTTGGAGGTTTTGCTTTTTTTAGACAAAAATCAAATAGGACAACAGACAGCTGCAAAAACAATACAACAAAGAAATAAAATGTAAAATTAGAATTGAAATTGGACAATTAGACAAATAGTGAAAAAGCCTCGGGGCTGAGACACGTGCGAAGGCATATGTTGTGGGACCACGCTCAAGGGAGCGCCAAACAACAACGGCCACATATGGCACATAGTACTCAATGTCACACAGTAATGGCAAATGTTGGTTTGGTGCGGCGAACGGGGCGTATGATTTATTTACGCGCCTATTAAAGCTCTTGTCATTGGGTTGCTGTTGTAATTCTTGTTGCATTTATTTCTGTGGCTATTTACTATGGTCTTTCGTTGAACTGCATGGGTTCACTGTGTTGCCATAGCATTGAAAAAACGCTTCAAAGTTTAGCCAATGTTTTGGTTTGACACAACAAAACATCACGCCAAATCACCTCACAACAATGTGATTATGAATTTTTCAATTGCCGTGTGCAGGAATCACACACGAGTTCAATTCAATTTGTGGCTTTCACTTCTCTTTGTCATGTTCGTTTTAGATCGGGCATTAATTATATTTTATTATATTATATTTTTAATTAAAAAATATTGTCAACTTAAATTGCTCAGCGATTTCCCACAATCTTAATTAAATGACAACCACTCGAAACCACCTCGAAACCACTGATAAAAAATATAAAAATCTGTTTTCAACCTGCCTGCCACCTTAACACACTTTTTAAACAAAATATTTAAAAATCTGATTGCTCAATTTCCACATTTATTTCCAATTAACAAACTGTATTAAATGAATTCGAATAATAATACCTTATAATCGAACTTCAGATATAGGTGTCGTGCATCGGACTATTGCAAACTTTGTTGCTTGAGCGATCGGTAGGTAAATTTGCAATTAGCTTGAAGCCAAAATGCCAAATGCCAAAGCCAAATTTCATTAATGAAGAATATTTTTATTACTTGGCTAAAATTTAGCAAATCACAAAAAAGCAAAAAAATAAAAACCAAAAGCATAAAACCGAACAAATGTGTTTTCAAACAATTTTTTTTTGTTCCAAACACATTAAAAAAAATTGGCTGTTTTTTTCCACAAACACACACAAAGAATTTTGTTTACCACGCATTTTTAGCAATTGAGTCGCTTTTTAAGTAATCATATACAACAGATAAATATTGGCTGCAAATTAGTTTAGTTGATCAAATTAAATTATCGCATGTTTTCGTTTTTATGGCTTTACAAAATTTTCAATATTCGAATTTGTATATTTTTTTCCAAGTGCAGTTTTTGGTTTTATCGCTTTTAATGCACAAGGCGCAAATGGAAGCCTTGTCAAATGCTTTTGTGATTGTCGTTTCCATAGTTGAACGCAAGCAAATGTTTCATTTACAGCAAATTAATTTCACACACATATACACACACACACACACACACACACACACATAACACACATAATCGATTGCTGTGCAATTGAACTGTGCAAAATGTGACGTCAGCAAAAATCACCTAAGAGATGGAAACACCTCGAATGCAAAAGCAACATGCAGAAATATTTGATTTTCTTACTTTCACGAATCGCTTTACTCAGTTCGTTTATTGTAAATCCCTTTTGTTGCTGTGTTTCAACCGTTCGCCCAGTGTGCAATGGAGAAAACTTTTATTAAACTATTATTGCGTATGTCTTTCCATTTCTTTTCGAAACTCAACTTTTGTTCCAAACTACCAACAACATCAACAACAACAACAACAAAACAAACAAACAACAATCATACACACTTGATATCGTTATCGATTCGCATCGTTGCCGATAACAGGACACTTGCAGCGAAATCGCCGCGCCAGCGGTCCATAGCCAGGAGCAGGAGCTCATCATCAGCTGCCGCCGTCAGCAGCAACAGCAGCACCAGCAGCAGCACCCGAAGCCAATTCAACCCGCCGTACAGAAAGTCATCACCAGATCGCAATCATCGACGTCGTCGTCGACGCATGCTGCAGTGCATCAATTGAAGCAGCAGCAGTCCCTGCCCAATCCACTGCCCCAATTGCAGCCAACCGGCGAGCCGCACCTGCACACGCATCCGCACCATCATCACAGCCACCCGCACGCCTCCAAGTCCGTATCCATACTCGTCTACAAGACTCTGAACACGGTCTTCAAGAGCAGCCGCAAGATCATCGTGCGTGTCTGTGAAGTTGCCAGCGCCAAAAAGTCCTTCACCATGTTCAAGTTCAACAAGGCTGCGCAGCAGCAGCGACTTGATAATCGCGCTAGCGCCGTAACCGGACATGATCAGTTTGTCCGACCGCCGGTGCCGGAAAAGTGAGTGACGCTACGAAAATGCCAACAAACCAAACCTCTTTTATTTTATTCCGTTTTTTTTTTTATATGTTTTATTATTATTATTGTGCAAGTGCAAGTGTCGCAAAGGCAATTATAAAACTTATCATGTATCTTAGACTCAAATTGTTTAAATTCCTAAATTCTAAAAGTATTAGTATTTTCTTACTTACTTAAAGTTTAGCTGGCAGATTTTTGACTCAATTTTCTTAACCCTTTCTAATTAAAGTATTTCAGATTTGTTTAAACAACTTTTTTAATCTACGATTTTCGTTCATATTACTAATATTATTAATTACTAATAGGTACTATTTAGAATTAAAGTTCTCTCTACACTTTTTGAACACTTATTATCCAATTATCTCTCCTAAGTAAAGAAATAAAAACTAGATTACCCCTATACCGATTTTTTTTATTTTATTAGGTCCACTTTTATTTTTATCAATAAATGCAATTTAATATTCATTAGGAAGTTCTACCTAAAAAGCAAAACATTAAAGAAACAAATGAATCCATTGTTTTATTCAAACTTGAGATACATTCCAAGAAATTTGCAGATAAGTCATTATTTCTGCAGTTTATTTGCTTTTCCGACACTTCCGCTCCAAGCAGAAAAACTTTTGTATTTCAATGTCAAATCACACAATTCACACGTCATATTTATACACAAACCGAATCCAACCGAATCGCTTTAGGAAAGTGAAACACATTATGAAGAAGCTACACAAGGCGAATGGATTAAAACGCTCCAATTCGGCAATTGAATTCGATGTGTCAGCGCTGACAGCCGCCAATCGACGCCAAATCTACAGTAGGTGAGTACATTAACTGACAACACAGACTGTCGGCAATCAGAAACACACACACACACACACACACATACACTCAATGTTTATGCAAATAGAGCAGAGTCCAGAAATCTTGAGATGGGACGTGTGCACAGCTGTTCGCCAAAGAGCTGCTTACTCGTAATATCAATGTACGCCACACAGTAACTGCACAGGTTTCTCATCAATGTTATAGTATCTTTTGATTATAGTTTTAGTTCACATTCTATTGATGCTTATTCAAATCCAAAATCAAATTACGCAAAAAAAAACAAAATATGTTACACATATACAGATGAAGGAAAGAAACCAAATCAATCAAAATCAAATTCACTCTTCTTTGTATATTTTTGTTATTTATGTTTACAACTTTTTTGCCTTCTATTTCCCAAAATTTTCTCGTACGTTATTTTCGCGTCCTTCTATTTGCAGCAACCGGTCGGCCAGCTCGGAGCAAGATAACTCAGATATGTCCGAGCACTCGGAGAAATCGCCACTTGTTAGCGCGAGGTTAGACAATCTTGCTAGGCTCTTTTTTAGCAAATCGATGCCAGCGGAAGCCGGAAGTAGAGATACCATAGATTCAGTACTAACAACAAGGTTGCATATTAAATTTATATGTACTATTTTATTTCTAACCCCAACTAATTTTCGTATCTTTGTATCTGATCACAATCCACCCAAAGAGACTTGAAACTCAATCATTGTATCTACATACTATACGACTTATACTATATAACATACAATTGGCATAATTCGCTTTAAATTTTACTTTTCTCGTTTGCTTCGCCAATTTTCTTCAAATATTTCAAGTGACTTTTCTTAATTTTTTTTTTTGTTAATTTTTCCTTGTCCCTTCTGGTGCCTGTTCAGTTTTCCTTATTTTTTTAAATATTTTTTTTCAATCGCTTTTTTTGTAGCCCAAAAGCACTTTGCATGCTAAATAATTAGCGGCTAATGGCGTTCGCAATGCTTTCACGTAGATCTAGTGCACAAAAACCACAATTTAAACCACGAAAAAACTTTATATAAAAAACACTTCACAATTTCAACTTGATTTTGAATTCAAAAGGCAAACGTATTGTAAATGCAGATGCTTAACAACAAAAACAGCCAAATATAAAACCGAAAAAAAAAACAAAAAATTTAACAATTTCAAGTGGATTTTCAGAATTATTTAAGCACTTGCAATTTTGTTGTCGGGTGTAAATATTTATAAAATGTTAATGAATTGAATCAACAAAAAACGTAAAGATGCCCTTATTAAACAGAATCCAAACGCTCATTCACAAGCAGGTCATAAAAAAGGCAACGGGTTGAAATGAAAATCCTAGTCCATGATATACCTTTTTTTATAGAAATGAAATGTGTTGATAAAATGCATTTTGTGTGCCGTGTGGTGCCTGAGGGAAAAGTCGCATGGCTGCTGCCAGAAATGCATAGCTAAAAGTTTCCAAGGTTTTCACCTGCTCAAATTAGACGCAGGCACAAAAATTGCAAATTAAATTATCAACTTGGAAAATTTCACTCGCTAAAGGGAAGCGACGCGCATTGATGAAAGTCTCTCATGTGTTTGAATGCCTGTGAGTGTTTCTGAATACCTGTAAGCCAGTGTGTGTGTATGTGTGTGTGTGTGTGTGTGTATGTGTGCCAACCCACCGCTGCGTGCTGAGCCGTGTGATGAATGTGCAAGCGAGCGTGAGCTTTAGTTCGCGTGTGTAAGCGGAAAGCATCTATTTGTGTGTTGTGCGCGCGATTTTTCGACGAGTGTGTGTGAAAAAGGGGATTCCTAATGAGCATCGATATGTGTCGGCATCCTCCTTACCGGCCTCATCACTACTGCGCTGCTAAGTATGCAATAAAAAATTTCACACTCGAGCACGTTAATTACGAATACCAGCGAAAGGTGCGCTCAGCAACGTATTGCGTATGTTTTCGATTCTTCTAGCACTTCAAAATGCCAAAACGGCCAAAATCATAGGTAAATGCGAAGAAACGGGTATAAATTTAAGGGGAGTTTCAAGTTTGTTTGAAGCATAATATAAGCGAAGAATAAATATAGATTTCTCACTTGATTTAAAAATTATAGTTATAAATTATTTCTAGAAACTTTTCTTGTTTTTCTTCCACAAGCCTTGTTTTGATATACAAAGTGTTCAGTGTTGACTTATTCACTTATATTTCTGATAAAAGCTACGTCAAGCGTGTGTTAGAACAAACTGTTTAATACTGCTTAAAGAAGAATATATGCAGATAATATCATAACAAACAATATTTGAGAAAATCTTTTTTTTGTGCTTATACACAGTCTATTGTTTTGCTTATATTTGAGGTTTCTCGTCGACACACTCCCCCACACACATACACGCACACACGTGTGCGTTGAGTATTTGGTAAATATTTGCGAGCAATGTGTCACAAAAAAAAAAAAAACAACAACAAGACGGAAGAAAACTTTAATGGTTTCTGCAGCTGCAAGAGACGTTTACTAAAATTAGCTTAAATAAATACGAAATGCACCCAAGCACATATTTACAATATGTACACTCAGTATACGGTATGTAGATGTGTGCACAGTACATACAATTACATTCAAGGTCCTGGCACTTAGCATCAGCAACAACAGCACAATAAACTACAAAGTGCAACGCTTGAAAAAACAGCAATAAAAATATGAAGCATACGCAACGTTGGCCAAAGCACGAGCTGCGCATTTAAAAAGACATGTAGCCAAAATTGAGATTGTGTGGGTGTTGTTGTGTGTGTGTGTGTGTGTGTGTCTATGTGGACTGAATGCTGTGTTTTGTCAGGCCTTGCAATATTTTTCACTATTCCGCTTTGGGCTGTTCTGACGCAATAAGCTTTCGGGTACACACATTGCGTATACATCGTGTTAGCCACACTTATTAAAACGAAGCGAGTCTCTTGACCAACTTTTGTGACACACAGACACAGAGACAGTCTTGTTGTTGCTGTTGCCTTATTAAATTTTCAAACACATGCTAAACTTAAACCGAGGATGTGCTTAACCTTCGCTCTGTTTTGATTGAGTGGCCCGTAAGTGTTTGTTTATGAGCCACTGTCTCCTCTTATTTTGTGTGTCTGTGTGTGTGTTTGTGTGTTTTACGGAACACTTCAGCCGAGTTTGTATTTTTGATAGCACGTTTTCTTTCTTTCATTCGTCACTTCTGTTTTAGCCTCTTTACCAGACAATTAAGCCGCAGAAACTCGAGACTGCAGTTGCTTTCGTTTTGACACGCTTTCGTTTTTCAGTTTATCCACTTTGCATTTGCATTTCGCCCACTTGGCCAAAAACCTGAAACCTCTAACTTTATGCCACAAACTTTTTGTCGGGCTGTTCTTCAAAAATAAACAAATAATAAATTGCTCAAAGCAAAAAGGGAAAATGAATAGAATTAAAACAAAAACCAAAAAAAAACATGTTAAACTCTTGCTTCCGTTTCCGCTGCGCCATTGTGCAGGCAGGTTTTGTCTTTAGCTTCGTCTAGTTCCCGGCGACACCAACAGTTGGCAATATTTTTTCCTTTCTCTTTTTTTTTTTTTTGGCAAGCTTGTCTCTCTTTGGCAACTAAATTTGCCAACCCCTTCCCCTTGCGGACCGTTTGTCGGTTCAATTTGAGGCTTTCAGACTTTGGAAATTATTTTTCAACAAGTTTTTACAACATTTCGGTATTCAATTTGAACGAGAATGCGCTTGGCATGTCAATGGCGTGTCAAAACAGAGTTGATTATCCTTCAACTTTGTTCTCTGTATTACAATAGTCATGTGGCACACAACAAGGCTTCGTGGTCAAGAGAAACTGTTGAGGAACGTTGTCAGGCACGTCAAAACATGTTGATCATGTTAAACATGCAGGCAGTCTTGTTAATATTTCTATTTATATTTGCTTAAATTTTGCAATATATATACAAAATATTCCTCTAACTGTATTATATAGTAAGTTAATATTATATTTCAAGTTAACGAACTTAATCTCTTAACTAAGTAACTTTACCAGCCCTTTAAACAAAATTGAAAAGTTTTATAGAAACTGCTCGGCGTTTGTTCTTTGAGCGGTGTCACCTTTGCCAATTGGTTTAAGAAACTCGACAAATAATGTGAATATTTTGTCTAGAGCTTTTTAAATAATGAGCGCTTAAATAATGTAAATAAATAAGCTTAATATAATGAATGTCAAAAGTTTGTAGACATCTTCATGATTAGTTCTAGTTCCTATTTGAATTTATATAGTTTGAATTCCTATCTATATGCGCCCAAACGACAGCCGTTAAGCGGAGCGGTGTGTCTAAATGAACGATTCTAATTCGTTGTACCATCTTGCAGACCAAACATAAAGTATCAATATTCAGCGCTTGACAGCGGCAATGGCATTGTGGAGCGCAGTCCCAGGGAACGCGCACAAAGGGAACGAGCTCTTAATGCCACACAGGAGTGGATACAGAGTTCCAATGGCCGCTACGAGGTTATTGCACATCTGGATGAGATTGGCTCGCGGCACGGCAAGAACTGGTTTCTGGTCAATGATGCATCGGTAAGTTGACTAGTTCAAAGTTCCAATGGGAGCCTACAACTCTCTCTCTCTCTATCTTTCTCTTGCCAAATAGGTGCGCACGGATCGTCTGCTGACATTGCTGCCGCTCCCCGCGGATTGTGTGGCCTTTGAGGATCTGCCCCCCGATGAATGCGCACGGGACATTCTAATGGAGCTGCTTGGATCGCTGCATCATCCGTATATTTATCCCGTGCTGGATTTGGGCTTCTTGCGCAGCAGCTCGCATAATTATGCCTGCCTGGTAACGCCCTTCAACTCGCGCGGCAGTCTCAAGGATCTCATCTATAAGGTAAGCTATTTGCACTTTTATACAACTAATTGCTTATATCACTATCTCATTTTTATTTTAGGCCCAGTGGAACGAGCCCTGGGCGCGAAAATATACACGCAAGCCGAATGGCCTGCCCATTAGCCAAGTGCAGCGTCTGGGCCGTCAAATTCTGGAGGCGCTGCTCTTCCTGAAGGAGCGCGGCTTTCCGCTTCATGGCCACCTACACAGCGGGAATGTCATTTTACAAAATGGAGCAGCAAGGTGAGTTCACAACAGTCAACGGACTGTAAACTAATTTGCAAATGGGTTAATCTGGGTGGCTCCGCTGATGCGTTTTACACGTGTTGTTAAAATCGATTTCCCATTAAGCTGTTCAAATTAGCCGTTCATTTTTTATTTTTTTGTTTATTTTCATTTAATACATTTTCCCTTTTTAATTTACTGCCCACGTTTTAACAGCAAAAGTGAAGGGCGTTTGAAAACTGTTGCATGGTTATTATTTGTATTCTAGGAAACTCAGTTTTCCCTAAATAAAAATACATATAAAACGTACTTTGCTAAATTATTAGCTGTATTCTAGGAAACTCAATCTTAAATTGATAAATTGTTAGTTGAATTCTAGGAAGCTCAATCAACTTTTCATGGAATAAAAATATTTAAAACTTATTTTGCTAATTTATAAGCGGTATTCCAGGAAACTCAATCAATTTTAAATTGCTAAATTGTAAATTGCATTCTACGAAACTCAATCAACTTTCCCCTTGAATAAAAATATTTTAACATTAAATTGCTAAATTATTGGTTGTATTCTAGGAAACTCAATCAAGTTTTTCCTGTAAAATATTATTTTATTTATTTATTTTTTGTGATAACATAAAAGTTTTTATAAGCTTTATTTATTTTGCAATAAAATGCAAACTAATTAAAAGCAATTCAACAAAATCGCCGCCGCTGCTGACGTGTTTTAGGGTCATAACAAATGCATCTGAAACTCTTTTTTCCCACTTTCTGTCGCTGGCCCTAGCCCACAAGTGCCATGCCTTTCAGAGCAGGCATCAAACCGTGAACACGCCCCCATTAACACCACCCGTCCATGCACACACACACCCACACACACACGCACACATGCGAGGCAAAACGCTGAATAGTTGAGGCATAACAAAAAAATTTCTTTTAGCTTTTTGCTGCTTTTGTTGAAATGTTGAATATATTGTGGGCGTGGCGGGTGCGTTTATGGCGTTTTAAATTTTTTTAAATGTGATCATTAATTTAATTTATATTCATTTACTTAAATATATTATATAACAGTAGATTTTTAAAGGGATTTTAGCCATTTCTTTTTTCTTCTGGCAAACAAACAGATTTATAAAGTTTTATTTACATATTAAGTTTGACAAGCACTCTTTGTCACATAGACACATTTGAAGCCATGTGGCAGACACATTTTGGCCGTAAATGTTGCCACTTTGTGGTCGCCACGTGTTGCCCATTGCCGGAAGAGCCAGCAGGAAAGCAGGGCGAATGGCAATAGGTGTTGTCGCTATGCGAGAAACGGGAGGGTCAGCCTTTTATTTATGCAATTATTGTGTGGTTTATCTTACGCCTCGTTTACCTTTCTTGCAGGTTATCGGGCCTAGAAAATGGTCTATTGGGGCTGAGCTCGCGCAACAATGCCGTCATGTGGTCGCGTGCCGTGGCGGATATCGAGAATGTCGACATCGTCTGCTTTGGCCATCTGCTTTATGAAATGTGCACCGGCCAGGAAATGACCACACCGAAACCGTCCATGCGGGTGCTCGAAATGGAGCTGCAGCATTATCCAAATATTGGCCAGGTAAGCCACAATTCACAGCTGTCGCTACGATAAGTGGTGTAAGTACTTTTTCTCTTGCACAGGTGCTGGAAATATTAGGTCTCATCTTTGAGCCGCCAAGCGGCGTATGCCCCTCCGTCGAGGACCTAGTCCTATGCGATCTATTCCGCAGCATCGATTTACGCGAGCTGCGCGGTCCGTGTTTCAGTGTAAGTACAACAAGCACAATTACAATCGGAAAACGATCCATAATGGCGCCGTATTTATGCAATACATATATAGACAATCAAGCCGAGCCTTAGCCGTTCCACGCTAAATTTGCTGCTCGCTGTTAAGAAGCGACAATGCGCCTCGCTGGGCAGCTCCTTCAGCGAGGCAAGTTCACCGTGCACGCCGCCCTCGACGCCACATGATCGACGCACTGGGTAAGTGTCCATGTCGACTCGATAGTCGTGCAACTAGCATAGCAATGCAGCTCACTCACAAGCACACTCACACACACACTACACTCGCACACAAGCAAATACATATTCAAGTGTCTACGAACACAAATTCATTGACTGAAACCGCTGCTAGCAAATGGGGATCGGATTTTTGTAACATCTTTCGTTTGAGTTTTTTTCCTCGTCTAAACAGTTTAAACAGTGGTTAATTAAGAGTTGGATAGTATAAATCCAGCTTTAAAAGTCTTTAAAAACATAGTTATTAACCTGCATGCTCTAACGAAATATCAATTTATTTAATTATAGTATTTTCTTTAATAACGTTGAATTCAATATGGGCGTTTGTTTAATTTCTTTTAAAGTAGCTCTATAAAAAATATTTAAAAAAAAGATAGTCCTATTAATATGAATTAAATTTACAGCTTGTAGAAATTTAAAAAAAAATTGACTTTTTAAAAACAAAATTTTAGTCTAAACTCAAGCTTTTGCTTACAAAATAGTTATAATTTACGGTAGACTCACGTTGGGCGCCATGTTTAAGCGACTCTGCTCTAGCGAGCTGATTAGTGCATTTTTAGGATAATAAAGTATAGCATAATGTCACACACATACCCACACACACTCGCACACACATACAGCGAGCAAACAAAACTGCCCAAATGGGTGCGTAACATAGAATGATGTGTTGAAAACACACAAAAGCTGAGGTGAACAGCGGCGAGAAACTACATAACACAAAATGAGAGCACAAAAAAAATTGCGTCGTAAACTTAACGTACGTATGTGTGTATATTTGTTCGAATATGTATGCGTGTATGTATGTTTGTATGTTTGTGTGTATGTATGTATTTCACCCATGCACCTGTCCGTTGGTCTGTGTGCTGGTTTGCTGTGCGTGCCTGCGGTAATTATGGTAATGTTTTGGCCGAGATCCGTGCTCTCGCTGTTCCACCCGCCCAGCTGCCTCTGTCTGCTGTCAGTATTAAGTGCTTGAAAATTATGCATACAAGACAAGAATGTAATTAAGTAATAAGGAGAAAAGAGAAAGGAGAAAGTTGAAAAGAGGAAGATGGAAAAGCCACTAAATTAAATGCCCCATTCATATCGTTGCTCATGTAAATTTTAAGCATATTTCTCTCAGTGTCAATTTATTTTTTGCTGCCTAACTAAACGCATGTCTTATATATACATATTTTAACTTATATACTTATATAAGTAGAGGAATTTTTCAACTAAAGTTTTTTGTATGCAATATTTACTCTCTCTTTCTCTCTACAACTGAAACTAAATCAACTTAAAAAAAAAAACAAACACCCAATGTTTATAATACATCCAAACCCAAAAAAAAAAAAAAAAAAAAAAACCTACTATCTATGTCTTAGTGTTGCGAACCCAACAATCAAACTGAACCAGTTACACAAGCCTCATCTTTACATTGATACATACAGATCAGCTCTTGAATGTCTATCAACGTTCATTTTTGTTTATCTTACATACGTGTGTGTTTTATTTATGATTTACAAATTGTTGCATTTCTGCATTTGTTTATTTACATAACCCGTTCGAACTAACTACAGTGTTCCGCCTGCGCCCTATGAAGTCTTTCGTATGTACTAAATAACCTCAGCAAACCAATAAAAACCAAAAACAAAAAAACAACAAGCAACCAACTAAACAGAAACCAAAAAGATGCAAAAATACCAAACAACAGCAAAACAAAACGAAAAAGAAATTTATATAACTCACAACAAATCACTCACAAATACAATTACCACAATTACAAAGTGTAAGACTCTTGATAAACCAAATGGCAAATGAAATAAATACATGAATAAAACATAAAAATAAAAAAAAAAATAAAAAAACAGCTGACAGCGCAATTTGTATCAATCACAACAATTTTTGTACTCAAATGCAATTTTTTGTACCCTCCCCCAAGAAAAAACCAAAAAAAAAATCCCAAACTGGAACTCAAAGTCAATGAAATCATATACAGGCAAATTGTTGTTGTTGTGTTAAGCAAAATCGTGGTAAGTGGCAAATTTTTGTATGCTAAAACCACCAGCGGCGACCCACCCAAAACACACAACACCAACGCCAAACACCGCCCACTTCAATGCACAGCGCCTAGCTAGCAACCACGCCCATTCAATAACAAAACTTCCATTTGGCATTCGTCAAATCAGAGACATGCCCGAGCAAACGTCCAACAACAAAATTTTCGTATAGAGTCGTCTTTTTTTTTTGCTTTTAATATTTTAAAATATTTTCAATAAATGTTTACTCTTATAAAAAAAAAATTTTTTTTTCGTCTAAAAACTGAAATATGCACGATTGTATTTTATTATTGTTGCTTTTATTGCTTGAAAAAAAAGCTGCATGTGAATTTTTACTTTAATAAAAATATATAAAGTCTATAGTTTTCGGCGAGCCGAAGATTTAATACTTTTGCAGACATACTTATGTGATAAAAAGGTTTTTATTCTATCAAGATTAGCTTATAATATAATATAGTAGTCCGATGTAAAAAAAAACGTTTCTGCTGGATGTATTAATGTGTAGAAAAAAGGGTAGCCATAAAACCGAATATTACTCTGCAAAAGTATTTTGATAAATAATAGTTCGTTAGTAGTAAATGATTAATAATAACTATTTATATACTAAACAGAATATGTTATATTTCTAGTTACTTAATAAAGTTACAATGCCAAAAAATTTTGAATATTATTACTTATACAATTGTTGACATCTTAAATAGGTGGTCTTTTAGTTAATCAATTCATAAAAAGCCAAACTCACCGAGTCGACAATATTTCCAAATCTTCAGATTAAATATGTCATACTTCAAATATACAGTAGAGTTTTCTTCGTTGTACCTGCAGAGAGGTAAAAGAAATTATAGCTTTAGGTTTTTCAGATGCCATCAAAGTAAGATTCCATGTTGTTTATTAAATTGAAATTAATTAATTTGGGGCAAGCGATGCAATGCTGTGGAAAAAAGGCCCCAGACAATCCAATAATTTTCTAGGAAATTTAAATGGAAATTAAACATTAAAATGAAAAGTTAAGAACTCTAATGTTTCTAGAAAATTAATATTTTAGTAAACTTATGTAAGGACAAAGCTAGCTCAAAATACATAAGTTTTTACCAAAAATTCTGCTTAATTGAGGGCTATGAAAACACAAACAAAGCTCGAGGAACGCTTGCCAAACTGCACTAGCATTTATTTCAAGTACTTGTTGAAGCTTCAACTGCAGCACGATGGCAGATGCCCACGCTCCCATTTAACACGCAAAACACACACACACACACTAACACACATTCATAGCGTACATAAATGGTCTTAAAAAAAGAAAGAATAAAAAAAGAAAGAATGCCGAGAGAGAACATAACAAAAGCTGCAGGTGCCACAGGCAACGTGACCTGCTTCAAAGCCAAGCTGAAATCTATAGCTATATCGCCTTTATATCGCATCTCGCATATCGCCTATCGCATTTTGATTATTGTTCTCGCCTTGTACAGCATCAGCCGAACAATGGACTCATTTGACATATCCAGCGACTCCGAGGAGGGCCTGCTCGAGGAGATTGTGGTGGGCGGCGGCGTTGGCCACAACTGTCATCTGAAGAGCCTGCAGCGGCTGCAGCGCTACCAGCACTGGCACTCCGCATCGCTGCCGTCGTCCTCGTTTACGCGCACCCAGCACCGGCAGCAATACGAGCCAGAGACAGAGTCGCCCATCCACTACTGTGATCATGCGGCGCTCTACTCGGATGACAACAGCAACAACAGCGCCGGTGGCGTCACCCAAGAACAGCCCACAATTCGTTGCAGCACCAGCAGTCAAAGCAATCTGAATGTGTTGCTGGCCGAGGGCGTGCTCGCCGTCGAGCCGGACGAGGATAACGACGTGGAGCAGGGCGACTGTCGAGGTGATGAGGAGCATTTGATGCTGACAGCGCCCGATGATGCGGTGGCCAGCGGCTCGGGCGGAGCACAGCGACTGCATGCGGGCGCCGCGTTCAATCACCAGCTGACGGCTGACATGTGCAACTACAAGAACTCCAAGAGTCGCCGCCTGGAATACTCGCTCAAGTGTCTCAAGTACGGGCGCAGTAATCCCTCGCAGGACTCGGCTTTTGGTTCGCTGACCGACAACGATTTGTCCATCGGCTCGTCGAGCATACGTCTAAACAGTTTCCAATCCATCTCGTCGCCAATTGATGAGGGTGTCGAGGATATCATAATTGCCACGACGACGGGCGGCACTGAGACGTGCCTGGAACTGGCCACGATACCGCGCAGCATGGTCTCGCAGGACTCGGCCATATCGTCGCCCTGTCGCGAGAGTTCGCCCAGCAATTTTCTGCACATTGACGACGCCATGTCCGGCACGGGCTCCACCTCGTCCGGTTCCGGCTGCGCCTCGCTGGGCAACGTGCGTCCGCAGCAATTTCCCGTATCGCTGTCGCCAAAGATACTCGTGACAGCGACGAGCAACTCGAGCAGCTCCTCGCTGGCCTCCAGCAGCAATCAGCACCAACAGCAGCAGCAGCAACAGCAGCAACAGCAACAGCAGCAACAGCAGCAGTTTGATCCGCCCAAGATTCTCGTTAACGATCAGAACTCGATTTACACCACATCGCCTTCGAAGCGCTCCAGCATGATCGAGGTCTTCTCGCAGAAGTACAGGGTCAGCTCGTTCGAGGACATGTCCCCGAAGCGCACCAGCACCGACAAGCAGCATCTGAAGCACGTCAATCGGCTGGCCTTTCGCTCGCTGGAGGAGGAGCGGCGCATTGATAACGCCTTCATGCCCATGTCGGATCGGACGCACTCGGACAATCGCGTCAACATGCAGAGCGAGAAGTACAAGAAGCTGACGCACGCCTCGTTTCGCATCAGCAAGACGTCGTCGTCGTCGTCGGGCGGCTGCTGTGCGGACCAATCGCCCACCAATCATCCGGCCGCCAACATTGAGCTGCAGCGCACGGGCAGCGCCAGCGGCAGCCAGCGTCAAACGCTCTGGCGCGACAGCAAATTCTATCGCAAGAATCGCATTGCCAAGAGCAACGATTCGCTGCTGGAGCACTCGCCGAACCACTCCAGCCACTCGAACCACTCCAATCACTCCAATCACTCGTCGCATTCGGCTCGGCTATCGCCCAGCTCGCTGCGGGACAATCACTATGCGGGCAGCCGCCGATCGCTGAGCGGCAGCCAGCAGATGTTGAGCGTGACGACCAGTTTCTGTGGCAGTGGACATGCGCGACGCTATTGCAGCTCCAAGAGCGAGGATCTGGGCGAATCCTCGGACTATTTGCGTGTCATGGACGCGCGTAAATCGTATTCGGAGCGGCATTTGGTGCGGCTCAAGCAGACGGCCATCAATAACACGCACAGCGGCAGCGAGGATGAAATGAGCTTCAACGATGACAATAATGCCTCATCATCGTCGTCCGTATTCGCAGCGGTCAGCTGCAGCAGCAGCGGCGGCAGCGGCCACGGACAACAGCAGCTGCAGCCGCCGGCGGTGACGCCACGCGGCGGCAAGCTGAGCTGGAGCAGCTGTTCCATTAATCACCTGAAGACGACCAATATTAAGACCACATCCCTGGCGACGCTCACCAGCCAAACGAATTTAGGCGCCCAACTACTCTCCGCCCAGGCAACAACTGGAACTGCCAACAAGACGCCCAGCTTTCGCACCCCGTCCAAGTCTTTGGACCAGGCCCTCAATGTCAGCAGCAGCACCAGCACCACAACCACCGAGGACAACAGCTCCGTGGACGAGTCGCCCTCGAGGCGAACGCTGAGCGGCGCCGAGCTGTCCCGCATCTTTGTCATGGACATGGACGAGGCGCCCGGCAGCAGCTGCAGCGAGGAGAAGACGCCGCTGCTCGACAGCGTCGAAATGTCGCCGATCAGCCCAACCGAACCGCAAACGGAGCTGGACAAGCTATAAACTCGCCCGGGCCTCCAGGCACACACACACACACACACACACACACACACACACACACACACACGCACGTAGACACGTTTAAGCAGCCGAAATGCAAAGCATGTGATAAAATATGTATGTATTTGTATATGTATGTATGTACGTACTTACCAACCGAAATCGAAGAGGAAGACATCAACTTATTGAGTTCTAGGCTTATTGCGGCTTTGTGCTTAACAAGCAAGCACCAATTAAATACTTAAGCATTTGCCAACACTGCAAAACGGAATTTGTGCGCCTGCAACGGAATGACACCTGCCGTTTGCTTCAGATCACGATTGAGAGACTTAAGGTTTAGACTTAGGTTTCGCAGAGCACAGTTCCGTTATTCTAAAACCAACGAGTGCGATTTAAGCGAGTGTGATTTCACAATATCGGTTTGAGCTGTATTCAAATTGCATTGCAATTGGCACGCGCTAGATTTTCAGTTTTTATAATCTTCATAAAAGGTTTTTTTAAAAACAAAACACTTGAGTTTTTATCCAATTATTTCAATGACAGCTATATGATATAGTGGTCCGATCGTGACAAATTTTTATATATGTGCTGTGTGCACTAATTAAACGGATCTATGCCAAATTTCATAAAATTAATTTTTGCCTATTTTAGTCGTTAAATTACTTTAAGAGTGAAATTATCGTTTTTTTTTCAAACAAGCGCACAAAGTTCTGATATTATGACGTCACAATTTGAAAAACTCACAATTCTTTGCATAGCCTGTGGCTCTCTCAATCGCAACTTTGCATCCCACTTCTCTCTTCTCTTTGGCGTTGCCAACGCCTTTTCAGTGCTTTCCCAACACTGTTCAGACAATGGAGCAGCAAGCTAAATGGTGTCATTCAACTATTAATCGTGTCTCAATTACAATTATGGCCAACGGTCGTGGAACTGCTTTCGCCTTTGCCCAAATCCACACTTAAAGCTTTCTTCTGGTAACAATAATAGTTTCTTTATATGTATTGTATTTTACGCTTATTGTGTACAAGTGTATGAAGCGCTTTTACAGCAATTATATCTCTATTGATGCTTTTCAACTCTCTAGACTGCTAAACAAAAAAACAAAAAAACAAATAAAAAACAAAAACAAAAAAAAACATTATGAGCATCAGATATTCTGATACTCTGATGGTTTTTTTATTTAGCAAATGAACTTTTTGCAAACAGTTTTCGAACTCGAAATTATACACATTATTTCTAGCTAACTACACAGTTAAGACTTAAGCTTCGCAGCGAGTATTGAAAATATTTTACTGTAGCTTAAAATCGTTTAAGAGCCCAAACAAAACCAAAAAGAGATCGTAGATAAAAACAAAATGGGTCACGTTTTAAATGCAAAACATATTAAGAGGTATGTTTTGAGAATAACAAGCCAAAACCAATTTAAATTAAATATTTATATAGATTAAAAACAACTAAATGCAATTTAGTATAAAACTAACAGCAAAATACAATTCGAATGTTTTAGCAGGGGCTTTGTTTTCAGTTTTGATGGACAAGGGAAATAATGGAATAATGGATCACATGCAGCGCAGGGAGAGTATACGAAAGGACGTAATCAAACCACAAAAGTTCAAAAAGATAAAGAAATATTTAAAAAAAAAAAGAAGAAATTTTTAACAAATTTATGTTCATGTCTATGTTGTTTATCTAAAAACAGAAAACCAAACTTGCATACATTGAAAATAGAATGCACTTAAATATCGAAAATAAAACCAAATAATAACTAATAAGTCAATGCAACGTCGTTAAAGAGAAACAGAATCATGCAAAATACTCGTGTATTCTTAAATATAAGAAATAAAACTAAACATACAATACAAATGCAATCAAATTTACAAACTTACATATATCACAAGGCACACAACAAATAAAAAATGAAAAAAATATATATATACAATATATACAGAGAATAAATTAACTATACATTTAGACGCACGCACCTAGCGAGACGCACTTTCATGGAAAGTCCCCGGATACCCAGTTCTAATCGCTACAAATATTGTACATAGAACTTAAACAGAGCACAGAGTTCCACATTCAAGCCACACACATATTGCAAGTACAGTCGCTATTAGTTTCTTATTACGATAAATACATATGTAGAAAATTGTTTTCAATTCTAAGATACAATATTGAAAAGTTTGTGTACATTTATTTTGTAAGTATCACATAGTTAAATTATTCTTGTGTATGTATCCTTATAAAATGTTGCCCATGTTGTTCGCAATTGAGCAAAGAATCGCCCCAAAAAACAAAAACAAAAAACAATTTTAAAAGCTAACAATATTAACTTATTTATAGAATCAGTGATATTAAGTGAATATTTTTATGATTTTAAGTTTTCAAATAAAGAACATAAGTCTAGAAATCCAATAAATAAACTTAGCTTCATTTTTGCATAGCACAAAAACAACTAATTAATATATACAATACATTTCTGCATATATTTGCATAGTTTGAATTGGCGCCCATATTGCATTTTACAACACTGCTTTGTACCGTGCAATGTCGAGTATCGGCATGCTATCGATATTAATATTCGACTAATCGTAAATGCGATACTGCGAAAATATGTAAGCAAGCGAAATAGCTAGAGTTGTACAACGTAGTTCAATTTAAAGAATAGGTTCAGTTGTTCAATTCATCAATCGTTTTTATACGTTTAACAGTTATTAAATTACTTATTTTTCAATGAACGCAATAAATGGTATAATTGTGATCTATATTTATCAATCACATGAACGCAATTTTTATTATTAATTTAATGAGAAAAAAACATAGAAGCAAATATTGTGACTTAAAAGATCCAACTGAACGATGAACTATAATCTGGTTCGTAGTTCGTTCGTTCAGTTTAGTGAGTGGCTCAATTGAGTTTGTTCAGAACGATTCGATACAACTCTAAAAATAGCGGCATAAAAATCTAATGGCAACGTTTAAACCAAAGTTCATCAAACCGGACACGGACGATGCCATTGCCGATGCGGGTGGTGGCCAGGAGCCAGGAACAGGGAGCTCTGCCTTTGTGTTCAATGCCAATCATAATCTCGGCCTGGTCGAGCAGCGCGAACGCTTGCCCATCCGCAAGTACCGCGACCAAATTCTCTACTGCCTGGAGAACCACCAGGTGGTCATCCTGGTGGGCGAGACGGGAAGCGGCAAGAGCACCCAAGTGCCGCAGTACCTGTACGAGTGGGGCTGGCACAGCAAGGGCATGATTGGCATCACCGAGCCGCGCCGGGTGTCCACGGTCACGTTGGCCAATCGTGTCGCCCAGGAGCGCGGAGAACTGGTGGGCGACACCGTTGGCTACGTGGTCCGCTTCCTCGAGCGCACCTCCCACGCGACGCACATCAAGTTCATGACGGAGGGCATATTGTTGCGCGAACTGCTGGCCGATCCCCTGCTCACCCAATACGGCGTCATCGTTGTGGACGAGGCGCACGAGCGGAACATGCTCACCGACATGGTGCTGGGCCTGCTGAAGAAGATACTGCGCAAACGCAGCAGCCTCAAGCTGATCATCTCCTCGGCCACCATCGATGCGAGCTTCTTCAGCGAGTTCTTCAGCTGGCCCGGCGCCGCCGTCAGCGTAAAGCTGAGCATCGAGGGACGCATGCACTCCGTCAGCCACTTCTACCTGAACGAGCCGTGTGCGGACTACGTCCGTGCCACGGTGGAGACCGTCTGGAAGCTGCACCAGAAGGAGCCGCCGGGCGATATACTCGCCTTTCTCACCGGCCAGGAGGAGGTGCTGGAGGCGCTGGACCTGCTGCGCGAGTACATAGCCAGCGCGGAGACGACCAGCCTCAAGGTGCTGCCCATGTACGGCAGCATGACGAGCGGCGACCAATTGGCGGTGTTCTTTACGCCGCCTAAAGGCGTGCGCAAGGTGGTGCTGGCCACCAACATAGCGGAGACCTCCATAACGATTCCGGGCATTGTGTACGTCATCGACTGCGGCTACGTGAAGGTCAAGTGCTACAATTCCTCGACCTGCAGCGACAGCCTCGTCGTCGTGCCCGTCAGCAAAGCATCCGCCATACAGCGCGCCGGCCGAGCTGGTCGCGTGCGTCCCGGCAAGGTCTATCGGCTGTATACCAAGGCGGACTATGATGGCTTGGCGCCGCGCCAGCCGCCGGAGCTGCGTCGCAGCGAGATGAGCGGCGCTGTGCTGCAGCTGAAGGCGCTGGGCATTAACAACATTTTGCGCTTTGATTTCCCCTCGCCGCCACCTGCCAAAAATCTGCTGTCCGCATTGGAGACCCTATATGCACTCGATGCGATTGACGTGGAGGGTCAGCTGACCAAACCTGTTGGCTTTCTGCTCGCCGAGCTGCCATTCAGCGCCATGCTGTCCAAGATGCTGTACGTGTCCGGGCAAATGGGCTGTGCCGAGGAGATTATCACCATTATTGCCATGCTCCAGGTGCAGTCGGTGCTCTCTAATCCGCCGTCGCCGGCGGCGCAGCAGAGCAAGCGCATCGCGCACCGGCACTTCGAGGTGGCCGAGGGCGATCTGATTACGCTGCTCAACATACACAGCGCCTTCGTGGAGGAGGGCATGAGCAAGGAGTTCTGCGGCCAGTACTATCTCATCTATCGGAATCTGAAGCGTGCCTGCGAGCTGCGCGAGCAGCTGATCACGCTGGCCCGCAAAAAGTACGGCATACCCATTTTCTCCTGCAAGGGCGACGTCGAAATGCTGTGCAAATGCATCACCGCCGGCTTCTTCACCCAGGTCGCCTATCTGCACCACTCGGGCGTCTATCGGCAGATCAGCAGCGGCACCGAACTGGCCATCCATCCCAATTCCACGCTCTACACGCTGCCCCAAGCGCAATATGTCGTCTACGGCGAACTGCTGCAGACGACCAAGCTGTTCATGAATCAGCTGACTGTCATCAAAAAGGAGTGGTTAACGGAACTGGCGCCCCACTACTACCAGCAAACCACAGTGCGGGATTAGCCGGCGGCGCCCCAAGCAGGTAACTAGCTGTGATAAAATAACATTATTTAATGCCTCTTTAACAATTAACATTTTAACTTAAGATTAACGGCTGGAACTGGATGCCTAGCCGGCGGCCACACGTCCGCGACCCTGGAACAGCATCATGGATTCGGGACCGCGTATGACGCGCGACATCAGCTCCCAGCACATCTTGGCGGGCAACAAGCTGCAAGCAAGCACATTTCAATTGGAGAACTTTTGAAGAATAACCAAATTCAATTTCATTTACCACTTAAGCGGCGTCAGCAGACGAATCGAGTTGGGCAGGACGCACCAGACCTCGTTGCGGCGCACGGCGCCCTCGATGCGATCGGCCACGTACTGCGGCTCCAGCATGGGCAGCATGCGCGGCTTCACGCCTGAGAACATGCCCGTGTTGATGTAGTACGGACAGATGAGGCTCATCTGTATCTGGTCATAGCCGTGCGCCTTGAGGTCCGTCAACAGGCTCTCGTGGAAGCCGATGCACGCGTATTTGGTTGCCGCATAGTCGCTGCAGCCGTAGGTGCCCAGCATCCCTGTCACCGAGCCAACGGTCACAATGTGGCCACGATTCTGGCGCATCATGTGGGGCAGAAAGGCCTTCACCGTCCAGTAGTGGGAGATGATGTTGATGTTGTACGTGTTCTGGATGACGCGATCGTGCAGCTCCCAGAACGGCTTGCAGCACACAATGCCCGCATTGTTGATCAGTATGTCCACGTGGCCCACATCCTCGGTGACCTGGGCCGCACGCTGATAGATCTGATCGCGATCCGATATATCCACCACATAGCCCTTGCAGTTGTTAAAGCCGTGCTTCGCCAGCAGATCGACGGTGGTCTTGATGGCTGTCAAGCAAGAGTTACCATAAATTACAGTTGGCTAATTGTTTGGTAACGTAGCTTTCTCCGTGCGGGTTCCTTAACCCGCTTAGCTGCTAATTGCAACGGCTGACGTGCTCCAAGCACTTAGCTGGGCAGCGTTAATTAGCCGAAGCAATGCGGAGCGAAACCCACCTTCTTGATTGATGTCCCAGATGACGATACGGGCCTCGAGTCTGGCAAAGTTGAGAGCTATCAAACGTCCGACGCCGCCGCCACCGCCAGTTATGAGCACCACCTGGCCCGATATGTTCTGTTTGAAAGCGAAAAGAGAATATAAATATAAATATATGTAGAAATGATTTAAGATTAAGTGGAATTATCATATAAGCTAAGACGATAAAATTCACCAAATGTAATATGTCAAACTTGATATCATAAACAATTTGTACTTGGAGAGAGTAATGTAAATATAAGTGAAACTGAATAAAGCTAAGATTTTAAGATTAAATAAAATCACATAAGTTAAGCTGATAAACTTCAACAAATGTAATTCATCAAACTTGTTAACATATACAATTGGTATTTGGAAAGACGATTGTAAATATAAGTGAAACTGAATAAACAGCTACAAATTTAAACATTAAATAGAATTATCATATTACTTAAACCAATAGACTTCAACAAATGTAATTTACAACAAATATAACTTAGCTTGTAATCATATACAATTGGTATTTGGAAAAAGTATTGTAAATACTAGTATAGGTAAAACTGAATAAACAGCTAAGATTTCAACATTTAATTTAATTGTCATATAAGTATAAATGATTGACAAGGTTCACTTCAAACTTGTAATTAGATAGATTTATTGGCAATTTCTATTTAAATTTTATTATTTATAGTATTTTTAAATTTAGCCTTTTAAATTGTATGTAGAATATGCAATTAATAAACTTGTTAACACGTCAGGTATGAATATATCTGGCTTCGAGAAGGTATGCACCTACATATACATATATATAGGTGGAAAAGGTGCGACGCCAACACGAATATTTAATGCAGCGAACGTTTTGCATATTTTATGAATGGTTAACCAAATTAGGATCGTATATTGCAACATGAAGATGTCAGTCTATTATTTAAAATCGATTTTGCAATCAGTTGATATTTCGACATTCTGTATATATACATATTTACAAAGTTCAATCAAGTTTAGTCGACCGTTACAATGGGGCACAATGCATTTTATATATCTGCTTATCGTAGAAAAACCAGGGCGTCAAACTCGTCTATTTTGATACTCTACTAAAACTGAGTATTATTTTACGTGATTTTTCTTTTGTATTTTTCTTTTTGGGCTGCATCAAGCATGTATATATAATGTCAGGTTGTGCTTTACGTCTGCTGATTACCGACTTGCACCAGTAACAACAACAAAAACAATGTCAGAAAAAATTATGCACAAGCAATGCATGCGAAAAACCAGTTTGAAAACTAAATGAAAATTTTTGTTAAGAAAAGCGCTTCCTTTAGATCGCCATAAAATATATGGAATATTTTTTCTTTTTATGCAGAATTACGAAATGAAAGTCGTATGTAAAATGCTTAGCTAGTTGATGTTAGGCCGAAATTCACTTCAATGTCATATGCCCCAATTGGAAGGAAAACAAAAACAAAGCCCAGCCGTGAAGCCCAAACAATCATAAATATTTGCAGAGTCTGTGGTAGCTAACGAGCAGTGGGCACTCGTATTATAAGTGACGTCCACGAATGCCAAAATAAAAGCCCAAAGACAACACACAAAATTGTGCAAATAAATAAAGTCGAATTCATTCATAGACCCAACACGACCATTAAAACCATTTAACAAAAAAAGGCGCGAGCGTGTGAATGTGATATTTTTTTGTATTTATTTATTTTTTTTTTTAGTAATGCCAACGGAACTCATTGAAGTATGTCTAAACAACGCCACCGTTTTGTATAAAATCTTGTTGTTTCTGTCAAAATTGAATTAACAACTTTGGCAAATGAACGATGTAAAATGGAAAACAAAGCAAAATAAATTGGAAAGTTTACAGTCATAAAACTGTCTGTGGTATAATGCTTAAAGGTTTGATGGACATTACTCTGGCGAAATGGGAAATTGTAAATCTCTCAAGATGTTCGCATCTTTGTAACTTACATATATTTAATAGTTTATTTTATATATAAGACAGTGAAAAATAACAAAAATACCAGAAAACACATTTTACTTCTTAAATTTAGTTTCAATTCATAATATAAAATAACTAATTGTTATATGTTATTAAATAAAGCAATCAACTTTCTTCATAAAATGTATAATTTTTTTAAACATTTTATTTATATGAGTTTTAAAAATGAATTTGTATTATAACAAAAAAGATAGTTTCCGCAAATAACATGTCATTTATTTAGGTTTGGAAGTTACTGCCAAAAAAAAAATGTTGTCAAGTATGAGTATAAAGTGAATCTTCGTTAATTTATTTTTAAAACTTGGTTAATAGTTGCACAAAAGAAAAACAAAACTAATTACGGGTGCCTCAAGTCAAAAGCCAAAACTGTCAAAAGCTTAAATAAAACTAAACTTGACACAAATGCAATGAAGCAATTATTTAACTATGCAAATTCAGTTTTATTGTGACATTTTTTTTGGGTAATTTTCATTATTTGGTTTTCGGTTTTCCTTACCTTCAACTTTCTAAAGCGCTGCGGCAATATTGTATAATAAAGTGATTCCAATATATAAAAAATAGATTTAAATGCGAATACAATCAAATCCAAGAAAAATTGATAGAAAGCAGCCCATGGCTTATCCATGTACAGTAGGCCAGGGGGCGTGGCGTTGGTCATGTTGCAAAAAAGTTTGCCCAAGCTTATGATCGATGCGTCTAAATGGCTATTATGAACTTAACGGCAAGGGCCTTGTAATTATAAAACTCGTAAACTGGCTGCCAAACACGTGTAGCAAAAGTTTGAATTTCGTATGCGAATCGCGTACGCAATTTTTCGAATTTCGAGACACAATACAAATTTGTGGCTTATAGGTTTTATTTGCGCCTAGTGAGCCAAACACTTTGCATGCTAATGATCTTGCATTCAGCCAGCTCGGTCGACGTCAGTCAAGTGAACCGAACACAACGAATTCAAATGAAATTCATTTGAAATTTCTCTACGCGCACTATGCGAATGTCTTTTGTTGCTGCTTTTTTTTTTTATTATTTTCTTATATCTGTTATTTGCGCAGGCGCGCGTTGTTTTTATTAAAATTCGTCGGCGATTCGACTGTATCTTTGTGGAGGTTTTTTTTTTTTGCTAGAGACGTTCACAATGCCGTTTGCGTTCGCGCCGTCTGTTTATGCTGAAGTCAAAATACGAACTGAAACCTATCGTCTACCGCCTGGAATCTTGTCTTTTGCCTGAGCCGAGCTCTGTCGCTCTTTCTATTTTTTATTATTTTTTTTTTCATTTTTATTTAATTGTGGGCGCCGCAAGATTCACAAAATAGTCGTGTCGTGACCGCAGATATACGTAAGGGGTAACAACAACAATAGCAACGGCACAACAACAGCGTCTGTTACTTTCTTAACTTGGCTTTGCCTAGTTGACTAGTTGAACAGCTGCTTTTAGTTCGGTAACTTTGTATGCTGAAGAAGTTTTCAGAACCTGTTTGATAGTCAAATTTTATTATCTCACATGGTGAGATTAAATTTGTCTAATGTGACATTTCTTTTGTTTACAATGCCACAGATATTTAAATAAAAATAAATAAAACTGGTATAATCCAAATAGTCATTTTTGATAAAAAATTGTATCTAAGCTGTGCTGAATTTCTAAAATAATAATTTTTTATTATATTTAAACATCTGTTGTCGCTAGACTACATGGAAATTATTACAAGCAGCGTCTAAAACCATTGCATGCTTTTAGGCATACAAGAAAATGCATCTTTAAAATGTATCTTTAAAATACATCTTCAAAATGTATCTTCAAAATATATCTTCAAAATGTATCTTCATGTGATACAAGCCCACATACATTTTTTTAAAAAAGGGTTGGTTTTTGTTTTGTTAAATGTTACGGTTATTAACACTTTGTGAAAAATTGTTCATACTATAATACTTTTACAATCATTGAGAATATTTTTTAATACATATTTTTTGTTGCATTTTCCCAACTTGTTATACATCTGTGAAGTGCGCAATGCGCAGTGCGCAGTGCAAAACCCACCCCCATTCGTTAGTGTTCGCAGTCAGAGCTGTTTTGCGTTGTAATTCCCAAGTGCATATTCGGCGAGTGCTGAGTATAAATACAAGCGGCGCCGCAACGTCTAACGGAAGTGTCTTCTGTGATTGTTCTCTGTGCATTGATCGATATATAGATACCACATCTGTTTATCAGATCTGCTCAGTGCCGACCCTCCGTCACACTTTGTTTCCCAGTAATATTCTGCCTGGCATTGCTGTGGCAACAGGTTTCGATTGGCTTTCCGCTGCCTTTGCTACCGACGACGGGTCGAATAGCAACAGACGCACGGTTATGCATCAGCACAACCCACCGCCCAACCTCCGCCTCGCGTATTTCAGTCGATTATGATTGAGGTGCGTATAGGTAACGGGTTGGGCGGGGGGCGCTAATGTTGAAGCCAACAACAGTTGCCCAAGTCAGCCATTTTCAAAATTTCTTGGTTAAGTAACTTTGTAGCTTAGCTTCGGATTTTCGTAATAAATTTGCTGTTCAGAACACTTCCATGTACGCGGCATTGCCGAGCAATTTGCCCATTCTTTTGCAAAAATTAATAAAATATTTAAATTACCAAATTTATATTTTAGATATTCTTCTGCGGAAATAAAAAATATTTATATTACACAAATTTATATTTTAGATATTCTTTTGCAAAAATTAAAAAATATATTTAAATTACACAAATTTATATTTTAAAAGATGTTCGCTTCTTATGCGGCATGCAACCATATCTCACGGATTTGTTTGGCAATAATGTAAGCCATAGGAAAAATGCAACGTTCGATGTATAGCGATGTACTGTAGATAAAAGCTGACCGAGTCCACACTCCTCTGCCATTAGGGCCAACGGGTGTTTTACCGGTCGTGTTTGAAGATTCGAACTGCGGGTTGTCCTTTGGGGCAGCTCATTTTCCTGGTGCGGCTCAAAGTCGTCAAGTTCCCTGCGTTCCAAATTCTTCAGATATTGCTTTAGTTCATTGCGTTTTCTGAAATGCAGAATTAGTCTGGTGTTTCATAACGAGCTCATGGGATGGCCAACTTACATTTGCCGATCTCTAAACTTCCGTTCGAGACTCTCAATTGTTGAGCGCATATTAATCAGCTCCCTATTCTTGTGCTCCAATTCCAGGACATGGGAATCCTCCTTCTCCTTTGGTCGCTTTCGATGCTGCGCATTTTCTTCAGCAGCTTTTCCTTCTCGCGCGTCAGTTTCTGGACGTTGCTCTGCTCCCCGGCAAGTTGAAGCTGCAAGTTGCGCTGCTCTATTAACGCATTCAGAAGATCATCTTTGCATTTGTTGGCTCTTCTTTCCAAATCGACACACTACAAAAAAATAGTTTAAATATAATTAAATAAATACAATTAAATAAATGCATATGGCTAACTGGGAAAAGCGAACAGACCTTCTGTTTGGAGAACCGTAAATCATATTCCAACTGCTCATTGTCGGCCTTCAGGCTGCGCACAGATGTGGTCAGCTTTTCGCAGGAGAAGCGCACTTGGTTAATGCTTAATGTGGATTTTTTCAGCTCCATCTGCAGTTCCTGGCAGCGTTTCTGCTCCACGCGCATCAGCGTGTTTGACACATGCAGCTCATTCTTGGAGTGCATGGACTGTGGGGTAGCATTACGTGGAATCACAGATCAGATATACTTTCTAGTCTCTCTAGCTCTCTACTTACGTTCCGCTGCAGACGTTCCACCACCTGCTGCAGCCGACGCACATCGGCGCGTCGTTGCCGCCAAGCGTGCAACATGACCGAGGTAAAGATTCTCATGCTGGCTATCCGGTCCGTATCTAGGCTGGGGCTCCAATTACCCGACTCTTGCTGCACTATATTCTCGGCGGTCAGCATTACCTGATCATTGACCGAGCTCCAAGAGTTCTTTGGTTGCCGTTGGGCTGGACTCAGCGTTGTGGTACCGTTAATTGCATGCTCCTGGCTAGAGGAGAATTTTGACTTATCTTCTGGGCACAGGTCTACGACGTCCATGGTATTAAAAGGCTGTGTACGTTAAAAGCTTAAAAGATAAAAATGTATTACATATAACTACAATTTTCAATGCAATAAAGTTCAAACTCAATAACGAATTTTAGTTTAATTCGAAAATGCTTTAAGTTGTATAAAAAGGTGAAAAAAAATTAAAAACTATGCTGAATTTGTATGCCTACACTGAATTTGTTCTGTAGGTTGAGAAGTTTTATTCGATGTACACTAGGAAACATTAAAAGTGTATTGCACATTGATTAAATCGTTTAAATATTATGTCATATAATTGCTCCGGCTGGCTTGCAGTATTTCACAAGCAATTCGTGGAATCGGCAAAAGTCCTTGCGGGTTAACTAGCAAATTGCACGCACACTTCCGAAGGCGGCACAAAAAGCCGCCATGAGGATGAGATTCTAGGCTACGAGGCAGTGTATTAGGGTCATACCGAATGCCGAATGACCTAGGAATATTAAAAGAATTAAATATGGAATTAAAATGCAAATTTATAATATATAGTCAATTTAATAATTACTATTATTTTTTAGTTTTTTTTTGTTTAGAATAGTATTAGTTACTTAAAAATAAATGGACTTCATTTATTTTATTTCAGCTCAGTGTAATCCAACTTTACAAACACTATCGTGTTTTGCAATCTGTGAGAACCGACGGCATAGAAACTTTTACAAGGTCCTTCACCGCATTTTCACCTTCACATTGAACGCTTCTACTTTGTATAGTTAGTTACCCTAGCTCGCGCTACCTCAAGGACACGTGTCGCAGGAAGTTCAAAGCGCTTAAACAGTACACAGAACCATAGCCATAGGAAAATCAATATGTCGTGTATATAAGGTACAACAGCGGCTTCTTACATGCCTAGCACGTGTCAGCTTTATGGGTACCGTACCCAGTCCTAGCCCATTCGGAAATTTAGTCATCCCCTTTCGTGAAAAACCCTGCTAGCTAGGTAAACATTGGACAAGTATCGCGTGATTTTACCGACAAACGCTTTCCAATTGGCTGTTAGCTGTTAACTGTTGTTGGTGTTGCAAGCGGGTTCTGTTTGATCGATGTCTGGCTCGGGGGACCCAGGTGCTATTAGCTAGGACAACTGTTGTTGTATTTGGGCTGCCCAAATCGTGATATCAAAGCGTTTTTCGTTGAATTTCTGATGTTTTGGTATTTGTTGTGAAATTTCAATACGGCACACAATTGACATAATTTCTATTTATTTGGAGTTTAGCTCATACGCGATTTGTTGGGGAAATTTTGGTACTTGATATACTGTTGCATGGGTCGCGTGTCAGCTATTGCAATTTTTTTATTCATATGTAGATAAGTAAAGCAGAAATCAAGAAATTTCATTGGATAATTCTTTGGGAATGCCAGCATAAGTAGAGATGTGATATTGTATTAAGGGAATTTCTGTTCGAAAGATTACTCAGAATTCTGTGAAATAATAAAGACTGAAACGAGTATAAAGATTTTAAAAAGCTACAGTTTTTGGAAAAAATACTGAAATTTTTTGTTCATAAAACTATTTATAAAACTATTATTTTGGAAAAAAAACTATTGCTTTAAAAATATACTGTTTTTCAAATTTCAATCCCTTTAACTTTAGTTATCCTTGGGTAGCTTTGCGTGAATCAGCAGCAAAGAATTTTCACAAATTATGAGTTCCATGGAAATTGGCATCCCGAATGTCAGAGTTGAGGCGGAAAGTGAAAGTCAATTTACGGCGTATATAAACATGCTGTAAGGCGCATGTGAGTCATGGCCACAACAAATGCCGGCGCATGATGATATCCTTTTCCAGGAATTGTAGCTTGAATCAGTCGATGTCGCAGTCGCAGACAAACAAGCGGCAACTGCCACCCATGCCACCCACCCATATAATGGCAACACAACATTTTCATTCATAAAAGCGTCGTGGCGCGGAAAAAGCTTTTCCTCGCTCTGTTCGTGTGACTCACCATCATCAGACACTGTGCGAAATTTTCCAGTATCAGCGCTGAACACAGAGCCCAGTTGTTTGTCTTGCAATCCGCCTTCAAAGTCGCGACGTCAACGTGACTCAGATCAGCTCAGCTCTGCTCAGCTCAGCGCAGCTTAGTCCGGCTCAGCTCAGCTGGTAAGTGAGTCGAAGATTGTGACGTTACAATTGGATGCTCTCTCGCTCTCTTGAGCCGCGCTTGCACTTGTATCGCGGTGACGGTGACTGCGTCATGCCTTGTTTTTGGTCTTCGGCTCAACTATGATCTTTGTTTTGTTTGGCCCAACCAAACGGCAGCAAGCGAAAAGCTCTTGGTTTGGCGGCATTTTAAATGGCGTCTGCGTTAGTTGTTTTTACTCTTCTTGGTTTTCGGTTTAGTCTTCAATTCGCTGGCGACGTGATCGGTCGGTCTCTCTCTCGTTCTCGCACGTCGATAACTTGTGCTTTTAACTCTGTTTTAACGTCTTGCACAATAGCGCGCGCGCAAGTGCTTAAAGCTCGCTCTCTCCTCTCTCAATATCTGTCTATCTGTGTGTTGTGTTTGCGTCTCTCTTCTGCTGCGCACTTGTGGCGCAGGCAAGTTAAGAAAACCTGTGCATGCCAAGTGTAGACAAATTGTATATAAAATAAAATGAAAACGTAAAAAAGGTGCATACAAAATGTTTGTTGCTCGTTATTCGCTAAAGTTTCACCAGCAAGCTTTAAATTTGACCAGCCTTCGCTCCCAGAGAGCACAAAAAAAAAAAAAAAAAAATACAACATAAAACAACAATATCAACAAATTAATCTTAAGAATGCACGTACTTTCGATAATTTGGCTAAGAAGTTAATGTTTCGCCGATTAGATAACGCCACTCGAAATTGTAGTCACACGCCGCTGCGTGAGATCCTCACTGAAGTTATAGAAAAGCTTGTTCAACAATAACAAAAACACTGACAGTGTGCTTAAAAAGTTTGTGTTTGTGTGTGTGTGTGTGTGTTTGTGTGTGTACAGACATTCATCGAATTTAAATTAAATCCGCCGCCGCCGCCACCGCTGTCACAAAAACAAAAACATGCCCCCGCTGATGATGATGATCGCATAAGCATAAAGCCCGGAATTCCCAATAAGAAAACGACGTCATTACAAGAGCGCGCTCTCCCTCTCTGGCTCTCTCTGTCTCTGACACTCTTCAGCCTTTACTCTTTCTTTCGCTCTCGCTCTCGCTTTCGACGACAGTTCACCGCAAACTTCGATTTCTTAGCGTGTTTCGTTAGTTTTCAATTTCTGACTTTTATAACATTTGCTGTTGTTGTTTTGCTTGCTCTCTTCTTCCATCTCACTCTATATTATCGCACCGTTCATATTGTGCGCCTTGCGCCTGTCACATTACCTGCCTTTTTTTTCGCGCAAAAATTAATTAACCAAAGGAAATTATTTCTATAGAAAAATTATTGAAATAGCGAACCGGTTTCTGTAATAGTTATTTCGAGTGAATTTGTGTTGGTGCTGTGTATAGAGACTACATGGGATATTTTGTATTGTTGTTGCTGTTCTCCAGACTATAAATAAATTGAATTAATTGTCTATTTAGCTCGTTTACATAACGACACTAGTTTTTTTTTCTTCATTACTGTCGAACAGAGGTAGGCCCTATAAAGTGCTTTTTAAAGATATGTACGTGCTCAATTCCAGATCGTAGCCAACTTTGTATTGAAAACTATTGGAGTACAGCTATAAAAACCAAAAAGCAGCATTCGATGCATTTGAAGTGTTTATGAAAAACACACTGATTAAGGTGAGTACTGAAAAAGTTTAACACATTTAGCCTAACCTTATATATGTATATGAATATATGTGTTTAATTTCGTAGTAGGGGACTTACTTATTTTTATAGAATTTGTTAATGGTTAATTAATGGAACTTTATTGTTATGTAAATCTTGAAAATCAATAATTGAAATTATTTATCCAGCAAATGCTTTAAAATCTGGCTAAGATTCACATCATATTTTAAAGTTTTACTATACCAAACCAAACTCCATAAAAGCTTATCAAAACACTATCGTTAAAAACAAATTCAACAAAACGCCTTTAAATGTTTATTCAAATTGAAATGTGCAAAAGCTTAAGCTTATGACGTTCACAAATTCCATATGTACACACACATATTTATGTATATTCTTGATATCAAAATATGCTAAATATATACACAAAATATTACTCATATGCGCAAGTCGATTACAGTTATCACTTAAATGTTTTGAATAGTAGCACAAATTTATTTGCGGTGTATTAACAACCCCTTGTAAGAGCTTTCATTAGAAGCTCTCTCTCTCCCTCTCTCTCTATTTTCTCTTGTGTGGACTGAATCGTCTAGCGTAAATACAAACGATAAATTAAAACCGAAAACTAAAACACCTGTGTACATGGCAGAGCAGTCGCTGTCGCTGTCGCCGTCGCAGCCGCAGTCGGCGTCGCCTAAAAGTTCCTATGTTGCGCGCGCGCGTGTGTGTGTGTGTGTGTGAGGGTGTGAGAAAAGCTTTGCCGCCTCGCTTTCGTTGGCACTTGCATTTGCTTAGGGCGTCAAAAACGGCAGAATTTTCAATTGTATTTCATTCAAAGATCAACTCGATGTGTTTACGGTTGTGTTGTCCGGAAAAACTCACAACGGAAATTTACGCTCGATAAATGAGTTTAATCTCGTGTAACCAAGTGGAGTGCGGCTTCTGAGAATCGTTCAAGTCGAATATGACCAAAAATCCATTACTCAAAACATAAACAAATTGCAAAAGAAAAGAAAAAAACGAATAAAATATTTAAGTCATGTCTTAACTCGTCCTTGGCTAACACTGCAGGTAATTACAGGTGTGATGCTTTCAGCTAATTCGACGTAATTTTATATTGCACATGATGTTTGCAAAACCGGCTGCTGACTCAGTGCTGAGTGCTAAGTGTGTGGGTAAAAGACAAATAACAACTACAACAACAACAACTGCAAATATAGCAAGTCATCGAGAGTATAGTTATCTCAACTGTGCGATATACAAAGCTCCACTTGAAGCTACAGCCAAAGCCAAGTCAATAAACGACATTTTACGGAACTTTCGCGTATGCAAGCCCAAGTTTTGATTAATGCGGCTAGTGTGTTTTTTTTATAGTATAGGACCCATATTTCCTATCAATCATCAATAAAAAAGAACAAATTGAAATACTTGGTCCTAAAGGCAAAAAGTGTGTGTTGATGGATAAATGAATAGCCTAGCTAAAAGTCCGAGTACCAGCAGAGGCTTTTATAGGGTATTTAATCTTCGGCTTCCCAAAGACAATGGTTAATTCTCATTATACTCATTCACAAAGTAAAGCGAGTATATTGGGTTTGTGCAATGTCTGTCTTGTGTGCGTCCTTCTGTTGATATTTATCCAAAATAACAATAATAATTTAAACCGTTTTTAACAGTTCTAAAATGCTATTTTAATGTGAACGAGTATTGCGCAGTCGGTAACACCCGACGGCGACTTGCTTACTTGTTTGAAATTAACTTACCAATATTTCATTTCTTAGCCTTTATTGAAATAGTATTAACAATAACTGTTCAATTTTCAGTTCGGAACTAGTTCCACAGATTTGTCAACAGCGATCAGTTATTTATTTGTATTTTTATTTTAGCTGTAAATTGCTTGACGCCAGCGATCATTAAATTTGTTTTTTTCTTTAGTAAACAGTTTGGCGACAACTCGGCGTCTGCGCACATTCTCCGGTGATTCCATCTGTGGATTCCCAACTAGTTTGAGCTTGTTTTGGGCCAGTTTGAAGAATTCGCTGCTACTTTGATGTTGATCTTAATCTTAATTTGTAGAGCCTGGCGCCAACGATTTTTTTTAGTTTTTGTGCTTTTCTTCTGGTACTGGAAACAGCATGACAATAAAATATAAATATTCAACAGATTGTTTGATGTGCCATTGGCTGAACGCCCAAAGCTGCCCGATTGGCGCCGGTTAGTTAATATCTTAGCCATTTGCCTCTCTTTCTAAAACGTTATTTCGCTCTTTTTATGTTTCTGCTCAACGAAATTCCCTTCGTTTTTTATTTATATACTTTTTTTTTGTGAGGGTTTTATCATTAATCAATTGTATGGTTCCAACTTCTTTTTTTTTTTTGTGAATCAATTCGGCTGGTTTCATTCTATTTCGTGGCTGGGACTAGCACTACCATGAATGCCCGACGAGTTTTATATCATCGATTATTTTATATGTATATTATTTTATTTGTATACTACGCCGTTCCATATCATTCTGTCTGATACGCGCTTTTTCGGACCGTATCAGCAAGCCGGCAATTCGGTAGCTTATCTGCAGCATTTTGTGCGTCCGTTACAGTCGTTATAGTGTGCATTTACGTATTCTGCGTATGAGAGGGGGCTATAAACAAGGGCGGGAAAAATAAATTGAAAAATAATCTGTCACATGTGTCGGAGTCCGGGACTGTAGCGAACATTAAACGTCGAGTATGCTTAAAAAGCAATATAATTTGTTACTTTAGAAAGAAAAACCTTTACCTACCTTAAGGAATGCTTTCATACCATATGTTTTAACTGGTCGGTAGCTATGTAATCTGATCTGTTAACTATCCATTTAAATAAATGATCGCATCTCAACAAGATGAACAACTAAGAACGCTGCAATCGGGTGTAACCGACAGGGCAACTCTTTTCAATTCATTCAATTCGCAATTCAAATCTGTCAATATAAATCTTGACACTTTATCTGCGTTCATACGGACAGACGGACGGATAGCAAGACGGATATTGCACAAACTCAATATACTCCTTTCACTTCGTGAACGAGTTTGAAAATAAACGGGGCCCAACGCTGGTCAATAATTGATAAGTGCTGCCAAACACCCACATCGTGTTTTGGGTTACTGACTCTGCGTCCCACAAAAACCGCCCATAAAAGTAAGCTGTTTTTTAAGGAGGCACCTCTAATAAATGTCATCACTCAGATGACAGAACACGCGTTTTCTGAATGATTCTGTGCAGCGTTGGGCACACGAGCGAATTCCTAGCATTTTCAAAATTATAGACACTCACAAGATCGAAACGTAATTCTTTGCCTTGTGAGTCACAATATTCTTGGAAATTCGCTTGGTTTTGTTAAAAACGAAAACATTTCGTACAACCAGTCGTATTTTGTTTATAATTATCACATATTTTATAATGCACATGTGCTGGGCAAACATATACATATAATAATTATAATATACTCTATATACAGGGCAGAGTATTTTCTCATATATTAGTATTTTTTGTTGCTTGAATATTGTGAAGCGGCGCCAACGGCCCCGAGAAAGAAACATTGACAAGTGTCTTCGCTGTGACCACCGAACGGAAATGCCAATAAACGCCATTACCAGATGCCTGTTCTACATACATACATATGTATATCTACCTGAACAATGTGTTTATTGTGAACATAATCCGAAATTGCGATCTGCTGGCGCATTCATTTAATTGCTGCACAATTCACATACTTAAATTGGTAGCTAATTTCGTTCAGATTAAACCATTTTATAGGCGTACGGTTGCTTATCGATGTAGGTGCATATATTTATTTATATACCCTATAAATATTGGCAAAAGGGATATATAACACCTGCTTAAATTTATGTATGTTAAAGGCAAAAGAAATCATATCATGTTTGTTAACCATATTGGCCAGCACTCGCGTATTTTTGGTACAGGGTATATTCTAGTCGGGCAGTCTCAAGAAGAGCATTCTTACTTCATTTTACTCAATGAATTTTTGCCTTTGGCATTGTGACTCAGTTTTATTGGAATTTTAATATACAAAAACATCAAATATACTTTTAATTATTAATCATAAAATTATATACTTATTATAATAAGATACGTAAGAGCCGAATTTAAAAGTTCACGTTCCTGGAAATTATGTTATGTATATTTTTTGAGACGGCAGATTTATATATATATATATATTTTTTTTATTAGTCTGCTTATCTGAAAACTTAGTATAATCAGTTTTAAAAGACTTGGCTTTAAAAGCGCAAATCGTATTATACATATATACATACATACATACATATCTATATAAACACATTTTTTTCTTGTGATAGATTTGTATTTGTTTTTTGTTGCTTATCAATTGTTTAACAGTTGTAATGAACAGCTGAAATATTACTTCTGCTTGTTGTTTTTATTTTTTTAATTTCTTATCGTTTTCATATTATGACAGTTAGTTATTCTTCTAATGATTTGTTGACACAAGTGTTTTAAAGTTTATTGACATGACCAATAGTTCATTCACAAGCCGTTTAAATGCTGTTACTAATCTACAAAAAAAAAAAATACTATATGTACGTTTCTATTAGTTTTCTTGCCTTTCAACAAAAATGGGACATTGCGAATTTTTACACACAAGCTGAACGGTGGATTCCTCGAAAATCATCAAAAATAAATATACAGAGAAACATGCTACATTAAGCACATATATTTATTTAAAAAGTTAACATTTTTAAAAGACAAAATGAAAACAGAAATAGCAGAAAGCTTCTTGTGGCGACAAAAACTTTTAGGGAGGAGCGTATACAAAATTTTCGAATGAAAATTTGCTCGCTTTAATGTTCGGCGTTCAGTCTACAGCCGATAGGCAAGAACTCAAGACGTGCGATTCGAAAAATAAATTTAAAAAGTATATATATATAGGAAAATTGTGCTCAGTATATACAAACACATACAGACAATTTCGCTTATTTTTCCGGACCTGTGCGAACCGGTCAAAACCGAAAACGAATATCAAATCTAGTGTGGCCTTTAATAAATTATTGTCAATATTTTTGTACAGATTTGTGCCAAACCGAAGCATATAAAACATACATTTTCAAAACTACAAAGCAGGCAATTGCCGAACAAAATTTGGAACCTTGTGTGACCCAAGGGAAAATAAGAATCGGGTTCAGTGAAAGGTGATTATTAATACAAATATCAAGTGCGTAATAAAAAAAAAAAATATGAGTATACAAATATATAAAAATTTACAGGCCTTTATTACAATTATTGGCTTCTGGCCAATTAAAATATTTTATATTTGCTTAAAAACTTTATGACGTAATATTTGTTACAATGTGCGTTTGTCTTTGAAAATGAAATCTTACTTTGTCATTAAATCATAAACGCAACGTGCGAAATTCATTACGTTCACCCGATCATCGGTATATATATTATATATAAATATTCATGTGTGTATACATGTTCGGTAAAAGCCAAATTGAAAATGACAGGCACATTTGGCATGACGTGCGAATTGGTCTTGCTTTGCTTTTCATTTGCGATAGAAGCCAATATACCTATTTTGTGTATTACTCAAACGGTCAGTTCGAGTTCATATTCAAAGGTTTATTTTGATTCACATTTGCTAGCTGCCTCCATATGATGAATGTGTCTGGTGTTTTCAAAGATATACAAAACGTTCTCTAATGTCTAATTGGTTAGTTTCCCTGGAAATGGGTTCATTCAAAATTTATGTGTATGGGTTACGGCCAAACCTATTTATCATGCAATTAATTTATAATTTGTCCCTTGAGTAAAATAGAATACAGTGGAAATTACCTAATATATATTTCATAGTCAATCTGTCTATGTTCCAAATTATTTTTTTTTTGTTTTTGTCAAAAATGTTTGTATATATCCGATCTGAATTAATTACTCAAATGATTACAAAATTGGCAACTCGCAGACACTTTTATTTGTTTTTATTTGATTTTATATTTCCTTTCAATTTACCCCATGCCATGTTGCAGACCAATTGACGTATTCTTTTAATGGCAGACCAATGTCTAGACGCTGAGCAAATCGAAAGTCTGAGGTCATAGAGCTGCTCACAATATACGATATACATATACTATAAACTATAGTATATTTTTATATAAGAGACGGTGACAAAGTGCCGTTAGACCGATCCTCAGTCCGTTCCCAGAGCACCATTGATAAAACGCAACTTTGTGTGTGTTTTTGGAAGCATTTTCTTTGGGGAGGCCACTCTGCGAGTCCGTCTATATGTGCGTATCTGAACTGTCGATGTGTCTGTGTGTATCTATACTATACTACCTGCCAGAGATATGTGTATAGATCAGCAGCAGCAGCTCGTAGTGGAGCATCTTGTCGCGCACGCATTACGCAAAATGTTATTTTTAAATGAATGTCCGAAGCTAACTTGGCTATGGCCTGGCCCAGACCAGCAGCCGGTTCCACACACGCACACACACATACAAACACATACACACACACATGCGATCAACTGCAGTTTTCGGTCAAGCGACTGATCAAACACGCCTGAAAATACTCGAATGCAACCCATCATATTCCAATGTACACAAACGCCCACATTTGCATGGTGGGTGATTCCGTCTAGACTGCAAATCTCTCACGTTTTTGACAGCTCATCATTGAAGATAAAAAGATATAGTTTTGGCCAAAGGCTTTTACATGTGATGTTTGTCTGTCTGTTTATAGCTATCCAAATAAGTTTGTACATTTAACAAGCTAATTTCGCGCAAATCAAACGAACATTTCGTATTGGCCAGTATTTTTGGGGTGCGTCATCATTGTCGCCATAGGCTAAGCAGCGGCGTCATCGGCTGCCAAGGCTGCCAGGGCTACTTTGTCAACGGGACTAAAACGAACCCTTTCATATTCGATTCTCTTTGCAGTTAATATTTCGGCCTTGAAATGTTTCCAAATCAAAATAATTTGGCCGCTGCGGCTGCAGCAGGCGATGTCCAGCAGCAGAGCCTCAACTACAATGGCCTGCAGCAGCAACAACAACATCAACAGCAACAGCAGCAGCAGCAGCAACAACAACAGCAACAAACTCAACAACTGTCACAGTCGGCCAAGAATGTGCGAAAGAAACCGTATGTGAAAATAACGGAGCAGCCCGCCGGCAAAGCTTTGCGTTTTCGCTATGAATGCGAGGGCCGCTCGGCGGGTTCCATACCCGGCGTCAATTCAACGCCCGAGAACAAGACCTATCCGACCATCGAGATTGTGGGCTACAAGGGACGCGCCGTTGTCGTTGTGTCCTGCGTCACCAAGGACACGCCATATCGGTAATATTCGAGACAGTAGAATTTAAATAATAGAAAGCCTAAGAAAAAGCATATCAGAATATTATAAATTGTAATATATATGTTATATATTACCTTCTTAAATGATTCATGTATTCGCACCCATTAAAATAATTTTATGTAGAATATTGAAGACCGATAGATTAAAATTTTCAATTGGCCAATTGACGCCACATTCGAGACAGTAAAATTGAAATAGTATATAGCTTGCAAAAGCCAAAATCAGGTTGCTTAATATTACCAAATATAAATGATTGACGTATTCGCACCTAATATGTGAATTTTATGTAGAATAATGTATGCTATAGAAAATAGAATTGAAATATTATACAGTCAAACAAAAACCAAAGCAGATAAGTATACTTTAAATATTACCATATTTTTTATTTATTTATTTATTAGCTACAAAACTTTCTTAAGCTAGTTTATGATATAGATTACAGAGTTGTGCGTAAGGTTTTCATCTGTGAAGTTGAACTTAGTGTTTTAATTAATATATACATTTTACAGTTGATATTTATTAATAAGGAAAAATGGGAGACAAACCATAATACCTAGTATTATTAAATATAAAACTTCTTAAGTCATTAAAGTATTCACAGCTAGTACGAGAAATATATTATATATTTATTATAATTCACAAGAGATTAAAATTTTGAATTAGCCAATTTACGCCAAATTCGAGACAGTAGAATTAAAATAATATACAGCTAAAGCCAAAGCATATTAGGATACTATTAATATTACAATATATAGACATTCTTAAATGATTGAAGTCCTCGCAACTAGTATTAGAATTATTTTATACAATTATTAAAGCTCACGAGAGATTAAAATCTTGAATTGGCCAATTTACGCCAAATTCGAGACAATAGAATTGAAATCAGGATACTATTAATATTGCCATATATAAACCTTCTCAAATAATTAAAGTATTCGCAGCTAGTACGAGAATTATATTACATTATTATTATAACTCACAAGAGATTAAAATCTTGGAATTCGAAACAGTAGACTTTTAATAATATACAGCATGCTTAAACCAAAGCAGATCGGGATACTGTTAATATTATCATTGATAAACCTTCTCAAATGATTGAATTTCTCGCAGCTAGTATTAGAATTATTTTAAATAATTATTATAGCTCACAAGAGATTAAAATCTTGAATTATCCAATATCGTGCATAGTTTAGACCTATTCTATTTTTTCGCTCATTATATTAGACACGACCAATTGACTCCTATTTCACCCATCCACAGTCCACATCCGCACAATCTGGTTGGCAAGGAGGGCTGCAAGAAGGGCGTCTGCACGCTGGAGATCAGCAGCGAGACGATGCGCGCAGTGTTCAGCAATCTGGGCATACAATGTGTCAAGAAGAAGGACATTGAGGCGGCGTTGAAGGCGCGTGAAGAGATTCGCGTGGATCCGTTCAAGAGTGGGTGCAACGAGAGACACCATTAATCATGATCATTAATTTTTGATTTTCTCTCAATATTTAGCTGGATTCTCGCATCGTTTCCAGCCGTCGAGCATTGATCTGAACTCGGTGCGTTTGTGCTTTCAAGTATTCATGGAGAGCGAGCAGAAGGGACGGTTCACATCGCCGCTGCCGCCGGTTGTCTCCGAGCCGATCTTCGATAAGAAGGCCATGTCCGATCTGGTCATTTGCCGGCTGTGCAGCTGTTCGGCCAGCGTGCTGGGCAATACGCAGATAATATTGCTGTGCGAGAAGGTCGCCAAGGAGGATATCACAGTGCGCTTTTTCGAGGAGAAGAACGGACAGACGGTGTGGGAGGCTTTAGGTGATTTTCAGCACACGGACGTGCACAAGCAGACTGCCATTACGTTTAAGACGCCGCGATATCACACGCTCGAGATAACGGAGCCCGCCAAGGTCAGTTCAGCCCAGCCATCAGTTCACCGCAATTACAAATTAACTTTTGTCCAACAGGTTTTCATACAGTTGCGTCGACCCTCGGACGGCGTTACCAGCGAGGCTCTACCCTTCGAATATGTGCCATTGGACTCAGGTAGGCATACGTTCTGGAATCTTCATCGGCATCTCAAGCGGAAGCCCGATGAAGACATCTTTCAGCAAATTTTAACGGTTGACGCGGGCGCCGCTAAACGCGAGCCGCCAACAATTGAGGTAATTGATTTGGATACGCCCAACGTGGATCAGCCGGAGCTCAGGCTGTTCAATGCGGCGCCTGTGGAGTGTTCCGAGCAAGTGCCGCAGGATATGGAAGCGGCCGATGCTGCAGCGGAAGCGGAACGTTTGCGCACCGAACAGGAAATCGATACAATTATCAATGAGAAGGTGCGCGAATTGGAGCAACTGGAGCTGGAGCAACAGAAACTGGAGCAGCTGGAGCTGGAGGAACTGGAGAGGAAGCAGCAACAGCAGCAGCAGCAGCAACGGCAGCTAACGGCGACCGAGCCACATCTTTTAACGGCCAACGACAAAATCAACGAGTGGATGAAGTCCAACGAGCTGCGACAACAGCCTCACGAGCCCAGTCCGGGTCCAGGCGAAGGCGAGGGCGAGGTCGAGGGCGAAGACAGCGATGCCACCGAGGCAACAGTGGAGACCCAGGTGGCTGCCACGGATGAGGATAAGACGCTCAACGAGCTGCTGGAACAGGTGGCCGAACTGGATGAGATCTACACGGACTTTGTGATGCAGCGCGACACCTACAACAATACGCTGAAGAACGAGCTGGATGAACCCGGGCGACCGCCCATGCAGGTGGAAGACAGCTTCGACGACGCTGCCACCTATACGAGCCTGCAGATAGCATTCAAAAATCCAGTGCTAATACCCATGGACGATATAATGCCACCGACGCCACCCATGTCGCAGTGTGCGCCCGAAGATGCGCAACATTACGATGCCGTCGAGGTGAACTCACAACAGTTGCAACAGCAGCAACAGCAGCAACAACAGCAACAGCAACAGTTGCAACAGCAGCAACAGTTGCAACAGCAGCAGCTAGAGCTGCAACTGGATCGCGAGCATGACGAAGCGCAGCTGGAACTGCACGCCGTCATGATGCTGGCCGCCGCCGAGGAGGAAAAACTGCCGCCGCTGCCGCCGAAGCGTTTGCGCAAGCAGGACAGCAATGCCGAAAATCGCTCCATTGAGGCCAACAGCGGCGATCCGACGACGGCCGGAGGGCGCGAGAAGCCGCGCCTGCCGCCGCCCATCATCCATCCGCGACTGGCCGATCTGCCGGCGGCGCCCACAAAACGCTTGCCCCAGCCGCCCGAAACCAAGCCCAAGTCCAAGCCCAAGGCCGCAACGAATCCCAACTTTAATACGCTGCCGCGCCAGAAGAAGCCCGGCTTCTTTTCGAAGCTATTCTCGCGCCGCAAGAGCAAACCGGAGCTGCTGCATCACAGCAGCGAGAACTGTTCGCGGCTCGACGCCAAGGCGGCCAGTGCGGCGCCCAGCCTGGATAATCTCATCATGCGCGATCCGCTGCGCGCCTCGCAGCGCTCCGCCAAATCGCTGACCCAAAGCAAGGCCGGCAATGCGGGCGCTTTGAAGCCGGCCGGCAACGGTCGCAAGTCCGTCAAGACGGGCAAGCCGTGCGGCCGCAGCGTGAGCAGCGTGTCGGGCAAGCGACCCTCGTATCTGAATGCGGACGTGGTGCACATACCGCTGAAGGGCGAAAGCGCCAGCAGTCTGCAGCAGGCGCCCAACGAGGCCTATTCGAATGCCAGCACAATTACCGTCGGCGGGCAGCTGGACAGACGCACGGCGTCCGCGCTGCAGCTGGCGGAGATACCCATCAGCGAGGGCGGCATGGAACTGGTCGCGATTGCCGATCGCCAGAGTCTGCATAATTTGGTCAGCTCGATTGAGGCGCACTTCAATGTGCAAATGGATCCCAATTTGGATCTGACCGAGGTCGAACATTTCGCCCTCTATACGAGCGTGCCGCCCCAGGCGACGGCCAGCGAATTCGATGAGACGTCGGCCTACTATGCGTCCGTCGATGCCGGCGAGATCCTGACGCCCGATCAGGTGGCCCAGCGCCTGGCAGCGGCCAATGGCGGCAATTGAGGCGAACGAGTCGCCTTTTTTGTGTTTGTTGAATAATTGAAAAAATTGAATATTGTCATTTTGTTGTTTGTAGCCCTTGTATGGTTAGCAAGCAAGGATTGCGTGCATATCCTTACACATGTTTACATTTGGCAGCGGGCGCGGCTCCAATCAGAAAGCGAGCAGCGCTCCAATTTGTAATTGTATTTGTTTTAGATTTGTCGAACCGTCGTAAGCCGTACCGGATTTGGCATGCAATCTTGTAGGCGGTAGTCGTGGAACTACCCCAAACGAAACTTGTTTTGTGCAGCGGCATTTTCCCGAGGAAAATCGCTGCTCAAATTTGTTTTCTTTTTGTTTCTTTTTTTGGTGGGGTTGCTGTAAATGTGCCCCGATTTGTATTTAATAGAAATGTCTAAGTAATCTAAGGATTTTTTCGTAACGAAAAAACCAAGTCAAGACTTGTCCATTTGTTGGCAATTAAACAATTTGTCCCTTGCTACACTCTCTCTTATAGATCCAGCGCACTTGAGGCGGAAACGTCAAAAGACTGGCGGTGATCCCATGCACCTGTTGCTGCAGCAACAACAGAAACAACAGCATCAGAACGATCATCAGGACGGTAGTAAGTTGATTAGCATACGAGCCCTTCATACGGGATCTGTATTTTGTGGTGATGGTTTTGTCGTTATCGTCCTTGTTCCCTGTTGTCCACTGACTTTTATTATGAAAACTTGAATTTGGGTTTTTGGGTTGGGCATAGAAATTTGTCTGTGTTGGATCTATCAGCTGTGAAGAAGTGAAGTTTTATTTTTGGAAATGTGTCAATGCTACTTGAAGACATCAACTAGTCAATAGATAATCAACTGATCCTACCTATTAAAGTATGCTCGTAGCAAACTATGTTTCGTATACCAAAGACTTGGCAAGCTCTATGATGTATTAATCGAATAGACTATTAGTGAATATTAAAGTAACGCTAACAATCTAAACCAAATGAATACAAAACAATGCACACTTTATTGAAAACTATGCAAAAAATATACAAAATATACTTAAATACGTAGTAGAAATGTATCTAGCAATATTGTTGTTGAAATTTTTCAAAAAAATTAAACTTGTCGCTTTGCAAATTGGGTATGAAAAAAAATCGAAAAAAAATTTGATATTTTTATACAAAAACAAATTACCGAATATTAAACGTAATCCTGCAAAACTATTTTATAAAAAATGTAGATTAATAAAGTAAAATATTAAAAAAAAAAAATATTATAGTTTTCATATTTGAGAGAAAAAAAGTAAGTTTTTAAGCACGACAATTTTTGCATGTTTAATAAGTTTTTTTTTTTAATTTCGCATAGATTTTTTGTTTTTGTTTGTTTGTTATTTTTTACGAATATTTTAAATTGTGTTTAATGTTTTTGTTTCTGCTGTATTAGTTGCTTTATGTTTATGTATATTTTCCTTATTAGTTGCCTTATTTTTTGCTAACAAATTTTCCGCACTGCTTTCAGGGCAAAACAACATCAACTGTTGGAACGCACAGAATATACCGCCCATCAAAACCGAGCCGAGAGGTAAGCCCAGCCTATATATAAATATAATAATATAATAATGTATATAAATTTGTATATATATATACAGATACCTCACCGCAGCCATTTGGATTATATCCTGCACCTTCGGAGTTGACACCTTCACCGCAGCCATTATCCCCGTCGAGCAATTACAATCAGAACAGCACACCCTCGCCCTACAACATGGCAGCAGCGGCAGCAGCAGCGCCCAGCAACGGCCAGCAGCAGCAGCAGCAGCAACAGCAGCTAATGTCGCCCAATCATCACCAGCAGCAGCAGCAACAGCAGCAACAACAACAGCAACAACAATATGCTGCTGGCGGTGGTGGCAATCTGGAGTTGGGCAACAACTACAATCCCTTCACGCAACAATTGCTGGCACAACATCAGCAGCAACAGCAGCAACAACATCAGCAGCAACAGCAGCAGCAGCAGCAGCAACAGCAACAGCAACAACAACAGCAACAGCATCAGCTGCAATATAACCCCAATCCGAATCCCTTTGTCACCGCTGGCAGTGCCTCGCATTGGGAGAGCAAATTCTCAGCTGCTGCCGCTGCTGTTGCGGCGGCACCAGCTGTTGCCAACAGCAACAATTTAAGCAATCTCAACAATCCATTTACCATGCACAATCTGCTGACGTCAGGCGCGGGCGCTGCCAGCAATCTGCAATGGAATTTGACAACAAATCACTTGGTAAGTTCACAACAGTTGGCAGCAAACCTTTTTCGGCTATTAACGTGTTCACAATGTGCAGCAAAATCAACATACCCTGCAGCAACATCAGCAGCAGCAGCAACAGCAGCATCAGCAGCAACAGTTGCAGCAGCATATTACGCCAATGCATCAGCAGTACGACAACAATGTCGCTGTCAATAATAACAACAACAACAATACCAACAATAACGATAACAGCAACAACACCAACAACAACAACAATAACAACAACGAGAACGGTCCAACGATCAGCAACCTGCTGAGCTTCGACAGCGAACAGCTGGTGCGCATAAATTCGGAAGATCAGCAAATGCTGCGCCTCAATTCAGAAGATCTGCAAATATCAAATCTGTCAATATCTACGTAATACCTTACTTAATTCTGTTGTTAGCCTTAGGTCGAATGTTTAATGCAAATGTCAAATGTGTGTTTTTAGCATAATTTTTTGAATACGAATAAATTAATCGTTTTAGAAGTACATAAATCAAATAAGATTTCCACAATTGTATTTGCTGAGATTTTAGTCACGGTTTTAGATCAACTTTGTTTCTGATTCAGTATGATGTACACTTTATTTTCTTTTTGTGCTATTTTTTTTTTTTTTACAATATTTCGAAGTTTTGGGTTTTTTTATACGATTTGTATGCTGATTTTTTTTTTTTTTTACAAGATTTTGAAGTTATGCGATTATTTGGTTCTATATTTTGTATGGGAGTCCCATTTTTAAATATTTGTTCTTTACAGAATTAACAATACAAAAGCGCAACTTGGCTATGCTCAATAGTTTTGTAAGAATAATTTATCATTGGAACTAATGCTTTTGTTGTGTAGAGACAAGTGCTTGGTTGATTAAGAAGATTCATTTTTTGTTAAAATTATTAATTTTTTACGATGAATAAAATTTCAGCAACGAATAGCAATTTCTTTAGAAATAAAAATTGCAATTTTAGGAGGTGAAAGAAGAAGAAAGAAATATCTTCATTCGAATTTATTGAACATTTTTTACTCCTTGTTTCTTCAAAAAAGTTTAGATATCCACTGGTTAATTTTTTTTTTTAAATTGATATTATCTTTTTCTATGCGATTTTTTGGTACTATGAGTTTTTCAAGAATTTTAGAACTATCCCTAACTATACAATGTAAGTAATTTCTCTTTTTATGCGACATTTTGGTTTTATGCGCTTATTGAAAATTATAGAACACATTATTTTTCTTATATATTTATATTTTTACCATATAAGTAGGGTCTTTTTATGCAATATTTTTTGTGCGGTTTTCTGTGAAAAGTATCAACCGCATAAAAAGAGTGGATTGAGTATATATTATATTTATATTTTATATTGTTATTTATACAATTTGAGTAGTTTATTTTTGATGCGATTTTTTGTATAAGTGTATAAGTAAAACGCATTTGCTTTAATTATAACCGAATTGCTTTCTTTTTAAATTTTAACTCAACTTAACTTAATTTAACAGAAATCAAATTTAAGCAGTAAGAACGTCAAACAGAAGAACAGAATATCTAGAAATTAACAAACGGCTACAAAACTTTTCACCAAGGAACAACTCATTTTCTGGCTAACAATTTGGTCTCGTTTCCGTCAGCCTCGCTGTCACTGCCATGGAAGAGTCCGCGCAGTTTTTTGACAGCGCACGGAATGGAGTTCATGGGCAGCGCTGGCGGAGGCGTTCCAGGCAACATGCAGTAGGCCACGAAGTGCATGAGGCGATAGGTGGCGTGTTGATACTCCTGACGGTGGGCAAAGCACTGGCGGATGCGTTGACCCACCGTCGCGGCCAGACAGTTTTGCAGTGTGAGCAACTGTTTCTCCTTGTGCTTGATATCTAGCTCGAGCTTTTCAGAGTGTTTGATCAACTTGCTAAGGGTTGGCAAATACCTGGTCAAAATTGCAATTAGAATCAAGGGCCAACCTACCTGATGTGCAGCTCCGCCTTGCACTTGTACTCCGTTAGGTTGGTGCTGGACTGCTGCAGCTGGTTCGCAATCAGGGCGATACTCTCACGCTGCTGCTCCACGTATTCCTGCTTCTGGGCCAAATCGGCATTAAGCGCTTGCAGCTGAACCGTCAGCTCCTCGATATCGAATTTGGCATCCTGGCACTCGAGCTGAACGCGCGTCAGCTGCTCGAGCTGCTCCCGCTGCAGCATGTTGGACTGAAACAGTTCCTTTTTGGTCGCTTGCAGCAGTTCCTGCAGATTCTGGATTTCCTGCGCCTTGCAGGCGTTCTCCTGGCCCAATTGCTGGTTCTCCTTGTTGGTCTGGGCCAGCAAAATGCCGAGCTCATTGTAGGACAGCTTCGTCTTGGCGCTGTCCATAAACGATTGCCTCAGCTGGTCGTTCAGTGTTTCGTTGCGACGCTTCTCCACTGCAAAAAGCGTGTTGTAGACGTGCAGCTGATTGCGATTTTTGACAAACTGCATTTGAAAAGAGATTCCGGATAACAATCAACTTTTAATAACAAAACAATTAAGATGACTCTAGTCGGGTGTGCCCGACTAGGAGATACCCTGAACCAGAGGCGAGCTGTCGTTAGGTACATTTAAAGCTCTTTGCATTTGTACACACATTCACAAAGTCACACATAAACAACCACACAAACGAACGCAAAAAAAATTTGGAAAAGAGTAGATTTTTTTTAGAGTAGAGTAGTGATATTTTGAGCAAACATTTTTTTTCAAATATGTAAAAAACTTCAATGCAGAATCAATCGAACAAATCATGACCAAAATGACCAGAAACGTGAAAATCGGTTAAGTTTCGATAAAGTTATGGGAGTTTAAAATATGAGAGCTATGGATCCGAGGGCTTTACTTGTCAAATTTTTTCTAAATTTTTGCATGATTTTTGACAAAAAATTTGACCCCCTCAGAATTAGTTTTAATGTTGTTTTTTATACTAATTATGACAACCACAATCGATTAAAAATAAAAATTTGCAATTCTAAATTTTGAAAAAATTATTTTTTCGAAAATGAGTAAGGGGGGAGTACATGATTTTTGACCAAAAAATTCCAAAATTTTGTATTTTTAATGATCATATTTGAAATGCAGAATGATTTAAGAGGACAAATCATGACCAATATGCCATCAAACATGAAAATCGATTCAGTTTTGAAAAGTTGGGATTCAGTTTTGAAAAGTTATGGGAGTTTAAAATATGAGTTGAAATACGTGACGCAAGACGGACATCGTACAAACACAATAGACTCTTTTCACTTCGTAAACGAGTATAAATAAACTATGGTGTCGGAGATGCTTCCTTCTGCCTGTTACATACATTTGCACAAAACCACCATTCCCTTTTTACCCATTTTCAATGGGTTCAGGACATACAAATCAAGAGATCACTTTCAATAAAAACATTGTTGTCTTACATTGCGCTTGAAGTCCTCCACCTGTTCGCTGAGATGACGCACCTCCTCGCGTCGGCGTCGCCAGGAGCGCAGCATGATCGTATTGAAGATGCGCAGACTGGCAATGCGCACATCCTGATCCCCATTGACCACGAAGCGCACTTTGCCCGGCCGCGGACTGCACATCTGTGCCGCATCCTGCAGCAGCAATTGGGTGAGCCCCTCATCCTTGATGGCCAGCTGACCGTCGTGCTGGGTGCTCGGCACGAGCGCCTTCGAGCTGGGCATGTGCGCCACCAGCTGATAGGCGCCCGTGCGACGGGCCTCCTTGAAGTCCATTTGTGAGAGGGATTTGCGTGCCCGAAAGTTGAGCATAGCCGCCGTCTGCTGGCGCTTTAGGGTCAGGTAGGGAGGCAGTGGCTCTGGCGCCGGTTTCGGCTTGGGCTGCACCTTGTAGGTGCGCACGCCCTCGCTGGACAGACTGGTGGTCAGCGAGTTGTCCGAGGAGGATGGCGTCAGCAGCACAGCCTTGGGTATCTTCAGCAACGGAATGTTGGTCGTGTTCTCAACGCTGACAAGTTAGTGAAAATGTGATTTAAAAATAATTATATATTATATCTATTATACATGTATTATATTATTATTTACCTCTGCAGCTTCCTCTGCAGACGCTGGCTATAGCTCTGAGGGCGACGTTTCTTCAGCTGAGAACCGATAAGCGCCTTGTTGTACGGTGCACGTGGCGAATTCTTCTTGGAACGCGGCGAGGCAATATTCTCCTCATTTCTACGTATACGCGGACTTTTGGGCCACATTTTGCCTAACTTTTATTTTATTATATTTATTTATTTTTATTTATTATATATAAATTTGTTTTCTCACGACAAACACACAAAACTTTTAAATAAATACAAAAATTGAGAGTTTCTTTGTAGCTGCGTTGCGTTCAGACTGTTCAGGAATTTAAGACTAAATTCTTTACGAAGTTCTTCAAAGTTCTCAAAGTATGTAAATGTCAGCCTACTGAAATATTGTACACTCAAAATAAAAGCAAATTTGTATTTTGTTAATTTTTAATGAAACTAAACTTTTGTCTTGTTCGAAGAAAAATTGATTGCTTGCAATTAACACGCCCTTTGACCTACCTCAGCTCGTGTATTTTCCTCACATCCGTGCACATATCCGGCAAACCATCTCATAACACAACCTCTTCCACACGCTAACTCAATTTCACACAGCATTCGTTCATTGATTGCGGGTCATTTGACAATTGCGGCCAGAAGTGTTTCGAGCCATCATCCGTTTTCAATGTTCCCTTCATTTCGTTTCCACAACGTTGGGCCTCAACGGCTTCGGCATTTTGGCCATTCAAAAACGCATTTTAACCCCAAAGGAGCTTTTTGCTGGTTTTTCACCACAGCGTTTGCGCAGAGTGAAAAGCTTTAGCAAGTTTTGAATTGGCTGAAAAAAAAAGTGTTTTTGGGCCGCTTTGTGGTGGCCAACGGTGGCCGTTGGCGGTTTCATTGTCGTCGCGACGCTGCTGGTAAACGGTTCATTGAATCGGAAAAATCCAGAAAATCGACAGGTGCGAAACTAAACGTAACGACTTGAATTTCGAAAAAATTGAAATGCAGTTCAAAATTTGAAAATAAGTTAAGTGAAACCCATAAAATATCAAAACGTGCATTTATTGTGTTCAGTGTTTGTGCTGTGTGTTGTGTGCTCGTGTACGTGGCCATTACGAAAATCAAAACGAACATTTTCGAAAAACATACCTTAAGTAAATATTGAACATCGCGTGAAATTCATTTGGGTAAGTTTTTGGAAATCGGCACAGCCTATAAATAATGCTTCATGTTTTGTGATTTGTGTGCTGCTGCTGGTGCTGTGTATTACAAAATTCCTCTGTCCTTCATCAACAATACCACATTCAATAATACATATTGTTTATAAATAATTGGCCATTAATATATTCAAAAAGTGGCTGCTGTGGCTGCGGACGATTATCAATGAAATGGGTCTTTCCCAATCCCAATTCCAAAACACAGTTCTAACCAGCTTGAACATATGGCCCGTATAATGATTTAGCCTGGCTGATGATTTAGTCTGAAGATTTGCGTCTTGGGAAAAAGTAATTAAGCGAAATGGCTTGGACCGACGTCATCTACGTTTTATCGCACTCTGATCAGGTTATACGTCACCGTGATCGACCGGTTCACCGAACAGCGTTTTAAATACAACAAATTATCTTTAAATAAGAGACGTGTCTGTCGCGGGCCAACAGTTCTAGGAAAGTTTTTCTATGGATTCACGCGAAAAGAATTCTACTACCTGGAACCTAATAAAAACAGGTCTAAAATTAGTTACTGTCGAAAGGTGTGCTCATTTTTAAGACATTTTGTGCAGTTCAATACAAACAAGTTTCAAGATACAATAAAACATAAAGAACTTGCATTCAACTTAATTATATACTGGCACAACGAAGTAAGAAAATTATTTTTCTAATGAAATTAAAGCTAACCAGACAATAATTCCAAACGTCCGGCAGTTTATGTAATTTTGCAAATATATCAATATTAAAACAAGCATTTTATCAGATATCTGGCACGTGTGAACCAAGCTTACATTAGAAATGCATAATATTCTAGTTGGAGGAGCCTCTAAAAAGTCAAACATAAAACAAGAAAAAGTTGTTTATCGGCGTGCGGAACATTTAATACTCTGTAATTGACACTGACCGTTAAGGTTTATTTTGTTTACTTTAAATGTATAATATATATATATACCATATATAATATATATATATTTCCACTGTCATAGCTTTTTTACAGCTTAAGCGATTTTTATGCGAATTGGCTTTTAGTTTCTGGTATTGCGTGTAACTTAATTTATATATTTAAAAATAAGAATAACGTTTTTTTTTTTGCGTGACAAAATTATAATAGAAAGGGCATACGAAAATGTAACGGCAAGTGTCATGCTAATACTGCAAGCTATCTGCAACTTCCATATCCAGTTCTCCAGTTCAGCCCACCTGCACAACCACCCCCAACCCCCCTTTGCAGTAACAAGTTGTGCAGTTGGCGATGGCACTCACAAATCGCTGGCGCATTAATTAATTAATAGTCAGCTATACGCGAATAAATGCGCGTATGTGTGTGAGTATTCTCACATACATACATACATACATATGCAACTAGACGAGTTGAGTCGTTGCGGTTGTCATTGTTGTTGTTGTTGTTTGTTGCTGTTGTTGATTTTCTATTCAAACAATATAAAAGTTTACTTCGAGTCTGTTGATGTGTGTTTTGTCAGTCTATCTGTTTGCATCTGTATCTGTATCTGTAGATGTTTCTGTCCCTGTCTTATTTATTATCGTTGTCTTATTGTTGCCGTTTCGTTTCTAACAATTTGTGAAATTGTTTATCGAATACATCGATCCAAATCCGGACAACCTTGATGACAGCGCGTCGCGGCAACTTCCATTGCATGCGGAACTCGCGTTCCACCTGCCTCAAACTGGCCGCCACTGCAGTTGCCACGCCGCTGTGATGTAACTGCTGTCGGCTAGTAAATACAAAAAAAAAGCAAAACAAAAAAAGCGACTTGCTGCCTGGAAAGTTATGCGCAACTGGAATGGCAGCTCGACGTTCGAGCTGAGCCGAGAGCATCGCTGGTTTCCGCATGGGCGCGCATGGATCGCAAATGTGGCTCGTGTATCTGTGAGATACAAAGTGGCGCAATTGCGTCTGCGCCGATGATTCATACGCAATTCGGGAATCCGAATCCGAAACCGAAACCGAATCCAATCAAGTGCAAAAGCAACGTCAAGGCGACAGGTTTTTTTTAACTCATATTTTAGCCGCATTAGTATGCCTAGTCAAAAGGCCTTGATTGCCAACTTTTGGGTTGGAGCATTGAAATAAATTATAATTTCTGGGTTGTTTTAAAAGAAAGCGTTAATTTTTAGGACTTTTCCCAGCAATTTTTTTCTTTTTTGTACATACAAAACAGTTAGCAGAGTTAGCGCATTAAATATTCTTAACACAACAACCAGGGCATCGCCCAGTCGAACACACTTTACTTGTTGTTTTTTTTTTTTGTATTCCATCAGCTGGCCAGCGCTTGAGTTCATTTTCATTTGTAATTTGCTCATCTTGTTTTTTTGGTTATCGATACGCTCTTCGGACCTCAGTCTCTGCTCTGCTTTGTGAGTGTCTTGAATTTTAATGCTATCCGCAGCGAGTCTTTGTCTTGAGGGCGTCGGCAGCGACCTTTTCTGTGTGTGTGTGTGTGTGTGTGTATGTGTAGGTGTGTGTGTGCGTGTGTGTGTGAGTGTATTGGCCATAAACAATGGCCTTTACTTTGCTTCGCTTTAAAAGCCAAAGGAGACAAAAACAATTACAACAACAGCAACCACAACAACCACAACAACCACAACAACAACAACAAGTGGTTACCCAACTAGCCGCTCAATTGCTACTACTTTTTACTCGGTCTCTCCGTAAGACGTCTCACGTCTTTCGATTCCTATTCGGAGCTCTGGCTTTGTTAGCGGCTCTTAAGTGTGCGACCTTGAGCTGGCACATGTGCCAGAATTGCAGATATGCGCTGGAGAAGGGGGGCTTAGGTATTGTTTGCTGTTGTTTTTTTTTTTTTTATATTGTGCTTGCCAGTATGCCCTAACAGGGAGTCTAATGATTTTCTCAGGGAATATGTTATGCAGATAATGTTATAGATAAGATTCCTTTTACTTTTTACTTTCTTTTACTTTTTACTCTTTATATCAGTATATATCTAATCTATAGATGCCTGCATATTTACCACATCAAAAATTCAAAGAGTATTTAATCTGCGACACCTTAAATATAACTCGTATTTCTTGTTGATTTACCTTGTGTGTTCTCAAAAGACACGAAACAAGTTTCTTTGGCTGTGACGCAGCCAACTGGTTATTTTGTATGGCGAAGGCGTGTAACGACTGACGTCACAAACTCAATTAAGTGGACCACACGTTAGTCTGCACGCGGCCAGTGTCCATATTCGCTGTGCGTTGACCCACGGCAGTTAGAGGTCGACATAATATGTGGGTTTCTCTCACATCTTCATTCATCTGAGCTGCTGCACAAGCAATGAAAATTGATTTGCGGCTATTTTGGTTACGATCTAGCCTTTGTTTTTGCGTAATTGCAGGCAATTTTCCAGGCATACATTTGGCAAGCAAAGCGAAATGCATTTGTTGCCCACGCGGCGTATACTTCATGTGGTTTCAACTTTGTGTTTAGTAACAAAGCACTAGCAAATAAATTTCAGAAATATATGAACAAATATATGCAAGCAATTTCTGCACCATTTGCAATATACGAACAACAAACTGGACGATGCTAAAAAAAATATATATATATATAAATGTTTTTTTTTTTGCTTGGTTTTTCTCATTTGTTTGCTTAAATGACTGAAAATCAATGTTGATGGAATGGCAAGCAAAATTAAGTCAATAACTGTTTAGATACATGACCTTAGATGTTGTGTCTGCTTTTGGGCATATATATAAATATGTATACAGTAAACATAGACGTATGCATATGCATATAAATATGAAATTTTTTGTGTTTAAATTAGCGTCGGTTTATAGATTTTATAATTTTCGCTTTGCTGTGTGTCGGACCCAAGATTAGTTTCACTCACAACATTTTCTGGGAAATGGGCCATAATAGAGGTGTCAATAGGCTATATGTAGATGAATATTTGTGTGAGGTTGTTCGCCATAAATGGATAGTTGATTTAACTGCTATAATTTAAGATTATATTTCTTGTAAGGTTTCTTCAAATTTGAACTCAATTCACGGACTATTAATGGCAGTTGCTAAAGAAAATGTATACACATCGGTCTAAACAAATTGTGGCCAGTTCAACGGCAACACCTGCAGCGTATGGTAAAAGTCTCAACACCTGCTCCCAGCCACTTATAAATCTCCAAAGATTATTTCAATATTGTGCATGTAACGTCATTAATTAGTAAAAAGCAAAAGAAAACACACACGCCGCAAATATCAAATAAACAAAAAGAGAAGAGAACACGAGCAGTTCACAAAGTGCGAGTGGCAAAAGCAACAACAACGATAGCAACGGCTAATAAAAACAAAAATGAAAACAAAAGTGTGCTGCAAGCGGCGAATGGAATTCAATGGCCGCCGATCGACGACGGCGCCGTCATCAAGTATACGATATCAAGAATACGACATGTAGACGAGAAGCAGACGAGAAGCAGACGCTGGCGCAGGCGCTCTCGTCGAGCCGAGCCGAGCCGAGCCGAGTCGGATAGCCGAACCCATGGCCGAGCCAGCCATTCAAGCCGAGTGCTGGAGTGCGAGTGCGAGCGTGAGTGCGAGTGCGAGCGCGAGAGTGTGTGCAAGTCGATTTGTTGGCCGCTGGCCAAACTCAACGCTCAGTTTGAAACTGAACTTTGCCGGTGAGGGTTGTGAGTTGCAGTTAAACGGATTCAATTTTCATAGATCGTCCAAGTCGTCGCTTATTGTGCAAGTCACACGCGAGTGTACGGCTGTTTGGATTTGTTAATTATACGCGACACGACAGCCGGACAGCTTTAATAAAAACAAGAGGCTGCCCATATCTACACACACACACATATCAATATGTGTATACACATATAATTGCAGTGAAAAAACAACAATAATATCTAAAGCCACTCGTAAGCCGCTCAGATCTATCTGTTTATTCGCATTGTTTTTTATTATTTTTTTTTTTTGTCTTTCGGTTATTCCGCATTAAAAAGTCGACAGCAGAATTTGGCGCGTTGTTTTTGGCTTTTGGGCGTGACTCAAAGCGATGCGATTAACAAATTATGACATATATATACAATTTAAATAATCAAATTATATATATATACTTGAACAAATGCACCTTTCCTGTAATATCAATAGTAACTAGAGAAAAATGCACTCATACGGAAAATCGAAATTCAATCACAGCTCACAGCAAATAAATAAAAAATAAAAAAATTAATAACATTATCTCGCCGCGCGATTTAATCAAGTTTTAAACAACTACAAATACAAATGCAAAACCAAAAACAACTACAAGCTATTAAGGTTAGCAGTAATAAATTAAATAAACAAATCTAACGCGTAGTTTTTGCCGCACGCTCCGCAACAGGCTCAAGTCTTGCTTTTAGTAAACATGCCTGTATGCATATATATACATATAAATAAATATATATTTATACATATATGTTCATATGTAGCCTCCCGCAGCCTCCACATTAGTTAATCTCAAGATTGCGAATAGCAAAAACTGATAAATCAACTACAACTAGCTGTGCTTAATGCAATGCAAATTGTCTAAGCGACATTTAATTTAAATTTCATCATTTCCTGCAACCGAATTAATTAAAATTCAATTCCATTCATATGCATTTCTTACAAAAATTATCTGCTTTTGTGGCAGAGCGAATGCATTTCCAAACATTGCTCCGCCAATGCCACCTACTTGTGATAAGGTTCTCCCGTGATAGCCTTGGGTGCAAGTTCAAATTGCTTGGAGAACTTTTACTATCAGCATGTGCTATCAATAGTTTCAGCAGCAGTTTATATTCATTCCGATAAGATTGCAACTCTGTAAATTCCACATCTATTTTGATTGACATTTACTTGAAATATGTTTTAGTTTTGATAAGGCCATGTCTTACTTTCAGAAAATATAGAAGGATAGAAGAATTTCGAAATTTATTAAGAGTACAAATGTCGTTTTTTTTTTAAGGTGAAGCAACTTTATATACTTGCCGCCTTCTACAGAGTATAATATATTCAATCCCCACACTTATAAAAGCAACTGCCAGTTATTGTATTTATCACAGTTGTTATTGTAAATTTAATGAGTTTGGGTTGGGGGGTTTTGTTTAGTTTCGTTTTGCTTTCTATGGCAATTGGCATCGTTCTTGTAATTATAGTATAATGGCCATCAAGAATTGCGAACAATTTGCATATATAATTAGTACTCAGAACCATATACGGGCTCATATATTGTTTGTTTTGAATGCCTGGATATATAGTTTGTTTGTTTGATTGGCATATCCCCTGGGGGGTGCCTAGGACTCTTCGATTAGTGGCCTTAATTCAATAAAAAGTTTTGCTTCTACAATTTGCAGCCCCTCCGATAAGCGTCTATCAACTTTCAGCAAACAGCCCTCAATTCCTAATAATAACAAGTGAAATTTAAATCAAGATTTTCTAACGGTGCAAAACTCCTTCAGGGCAACAATACGGATAACAAGCCTATAAAATTAATAAAATAAAAAAAAAACAACATGGCACACAGGACTGGCAACGGTAAGTTGAGGAAGCGACTATATATCTGCCTTTATGTTTAAGATTTGGCTATATCCGCAACGATTCGACAAACATTTTCAAGGCTGCCCCATGGGCAAAACGCAAATATTTAGATAATCAGTTTGTAAATATTTTTACAAGTGAAAAAAAAGTTTATAAAAATTCACGCTGGCATCTGGAACATTTCGTTTATTTCATTTGCAATCAAAGCGATTCACGTAACACACGCACTGGAACTGTGCCCCATTCGGGCTTTGGCTCTGCTTTTTGGGTCTTCTGGGTCTCGCAATTGAAAACAACTTAGGAGCGAAACCAATAAGGTCTTAAGGCTTTGGCCATGGCTAATACACGTATATGTATTTATATACAAAAATAGTTCCATGTTAGCGCTGGCAACGGACAGTCATGGTCAAAGCAACTCGAATATCGATTTATCTGGCTACCCCTAGAATGGGTATTATACCAGATCTAGCTCATAGCCCCCCACCGCTCCACTCCGCCGCACACCCGCTGAACTTTGCATTCGGAATTGTTTTCAGCAATTGACGAACGCAAACAAACAAACACACACAATTTTCACACCTTTTGCACGCACATCGTGCGTACTTTTGACTGTGTATATATATAGATGTATATATTATATACAATCGGATCGAGGTATATGCTCATGAAGGTATTTTTGCAGATTTTAATTTAACACAAATAACGAACAAAGTTTTTTTTTTGGTAATTAAAGTTTGAACAAAAGAACAGCAGCTACGTACAAGAAAAATAAACATTTGCTAGAGAAAAGCAGTTAGAGCCGGAAAGAGGACGAGTGTTGAGCATATGCGACTGTGCGTTGCCCTTCAGGATGTCAGGATGTCAAAGTTTGAGGTCGGGAAGAGTGAGGGTTAAAGGCGCACAGTTAATCAGCTCTTGAGCAAATTTATTTCGTAGGCTTGCAAATTGTTTACCAATAACCAATAGTTCACCGATCAGAGCACGTATACGCCATGGTGTTTGTGGAAATGAGCTCGAAACATCGCTAGCAAGTTGAATTGATTGAATTGTGAAAAGTTTTATCGCAATATAATCAAATGCTGCGGCTTGTGGGCATCGCGTGGGAATTTTCTTGCTTTTGCCATTAGAATGAAATTTTTCTAGCGCAACAAATTTGTTCGCCTGTCTGGTTTTTGGCATATTGAAAATGCTTTTGGTTTTTGGTTTTTCTTTCTTTCTGTTTTTTTTTTTTTTTTGTGGTCGTTATATACTAGACTCGAAACTTTTGAGGTGTTCAGGGTAAGAGCACATTTTCGTTTGATAGCCTAGCAGAGACATGAAAATCGATTTCGTGTTAATTGTGTTTGATGTTGTACATTTAGACGTTGGCACCTTTGGGCCTTTGTAATGCAGCGTTGGGGCCAAAAGTTTATTTTGCCATGTTGGAAAAATCACTCTACATACATGCTGGCAATTGAATTAATTGCTTTTTAATTAGTTGTGCACACGAGAAAATGTTTAAAATTGTTTACAAAAAAAAATTTAAAAAAATAAAATTCATATAAGTTTTGACTAAATTACGATAAAATCGACAACAGGTATATTTATTTTTAGCACCAGTTTTTAGTTGTTGCCAATCAAACGCGTTTCAAAGCTAAACTGACTCATACAGAAGAAAGCTGAAACCCATAGAATTGGGCTATTCCACAAACTGTAGCATTTACCAGCGAGCTGGCAATCTCGTGTCCACCTCTCACCCATTCTTATCAGAACAGCTACAGCTGATAGGAGCGTACTTGTATTTCGTTCTACATATGTACGTACTTACTTTGATTTATAAATTTTGTTATTTCTTGGCCTTTCCTAGAACATAATCAAAAGCTGCCCAGACACATCAGCCCGTAGCTGACTTTTAATGTTTTTGCACTGTTAATTATATTTTTAAGTCAATTTCGATGGAATTTATTTTGGTCGCTGCGCGTGTCAATTAAATTTCAATGCGCTGCATTACCATTTTAATTGAATCAATAAAGACAACACATTAACATTTTTTTTGAAGACAATGAAGTTAAGTGCTTGACAACAAAATTAATCAAAAAAAAAGATGACTAATTAGTTGGCTAATCAATAGAAATGACGCTTTCTTTCTTTGTCAACAATTCCAGCCCTTGTGTAAATCAACAAAAGTTCTAACAAACGAAAATCAATTTTGACTTCTATTAGCCTTGCTGTAAGCGACAGCCCGAAGACAAGCCAAAATCTGAAGGCCACTAGAAACTATCGACTAGCCACGTCATCGATATGGACAGACAAACAATATCATAAATTTAACATCTATTGATTATCGCACAAAACAACAAAGACAGCACTTAAAAAAAAGTCGAGCAAAAATGTTTTGTGACAGGCTATTTGAAAGTTTTCACGCACAGATTTGAGTGCTTGAATTTTATTTTGAATCCATATATCGTGTATATATGCAATATACAAATATGAACACATATAGAAATGGCGCTTGAATAAAATGAAAAGTGGCACACGCACACACACACACACACACACACAGGCACATGCTGGCGCGCCTGCACGCACACAAATGTCGGCTTATGGCAAACTTTCGTTTAAGTACTTGAGGTGCAAATGGGAATGGCAATGTCCTCCTTCTCAAAGTCGTCCACGTCCCCGTCCGCGTCCATGTCCATGTCCCCATGTTCCTGCCCGTTCTCGTACTCGTCGTCGGGCCTCTGTGTTTGATGTAGAAGCTTATAAAGCGCAACCGGTGTGTGCGTGTGTGTGACTGGGTGTGATTAGGCCATCAGTCGGTGATGTGGCGCGGAGTGGAGCGAGTGAAGTTGGTGTTTTTTTTTTTTTTGGGCGCTGCTCTGTCCTGGGTCCATTGAAGTATTGCCAGACTGCCTCAGGCTCGGAGCCATTTGTCCAATGCTTTCATTTTCTCTATTTAGCTGTGTTTATTTTCGCTTCAGAACGCGATTTTCCAATCGATTGAACACATGACAAGCTACTGAAGTCTGTGTGCACATATATGTTTGTTTATGTATGTGTATGTGTATGTGTGCATAGCCCAGTGCCACATAAAGGGCTCACATATGGTAACGGCTGGAGCCCACAGACCCACAGACCCATAGACCAAAATGCCATTTAGGGCCATGTAATTTAAAACGCTGCGGTAAATAGAAACCGACTTTAATTCCTCACTTGCGCCATTACAAATGCGTCTGGCGTTCATTTTATTCTATTTTTGATCATATTTAATTAACATTTTATTTTGCTTTTGTTTTTTTCGCTTCGTTTTTGTTTCTGTGTTTCAGGCGACGTCCTTTTTGTTGCTGCCTTTGCTTCTCCATTTATTTACGCATCAATTTGTAGCGCTGATTTATGTCGCCGGGTTCCCCACGATAGAAAAAACCAAAAGCAAAACAAGCTAGAATGCGGAATTGTCGCGATTGCTCGACCAGGATATGCCCTGAAATCAGTACTTCAAGTGTCCTTACACATTTCATTCTCATATTCATATATGTTTGTATATAACAGATCTTAATGCAATTTACAGAATGCAGACATCGTGTTCAGTTATATGTCTATTAATTATTAGCAATTAATTAATTATTTCTGATCAGTTTTTAATCTTTTAAAAAGTTAGTGAAATTCGAAATTTCTAACTGCACTCAGCAATAATATTTATTTTAATATTTCTACTTTTTAGAGTACAGAATATCTTCTTCTTTTTTTTATTAATTTTTTTTTATTTAGTCAGCACTCAGGATGCAGAAGACTCTTTAATCTGACTTTTTGCTTATTTCTGGCACCATTAGTACATATATTTATTATTAATTTAACAAAGTTTTTTATTTCAAAATATTTGTAAAAAATATTTTTTGATTATCAAAAAAAATTTCTACTTCATTATACCCTACTTTACCCACTTCAGTGTAGGGTATAAAAAACCCAAAAAAAAAATGCTTTGCCTAAATGCGAATTAAATTTGTTTCACTCACTGAGTGCCACGCGGGCTGTCTTAAAGTATTAGCAGCTCAGTCAATGCTCAGAAGCGGCTCTGCGGCTAGGCAGCCGGATGCGAGAACAGGTGGGAGGAGGGAGGTGGGAGGTGGCGGGGGCACTGCCAGTTGAAGCGACTGTCCCTGTCTGCCTGGATGAGCCCAGCAAGTGCGCAATTTTAAAGCGTTCTCCGTTGGGCGTTTAATTAAATATAAAATTTACACTGACTAACAGATAAAGTTAAGCGCAAAATTTTTAATTGGAATTTAAAATTTTTGGTGCCCCTACGTAAACTGGCATAATGTGAAGACTTTGCGAACAACTTTATCTGCACTGCAGTAAGGAATACTATATATGTCTGCAATTAAAATATACTAGAGACAGGCATTTCTTTATCGATCTAACAAAAAATTGTATTTTCATGGGTTTTCTGACATGCGTAAGTCACACATAAAATATATGTATGTATGTATATATAATACATATATTAGTTATGTTATTAGGAAGAGAAAACAAAAAGAAATTCTGCTGTCCAGTGTTATTTGCCGCGGGTGAACAAAAGGGCCAACCGACAAATGATTTACCTTAAACTTCCTGATGTCATTGGGCTGACCGAGTCGACCCACATTCTGTTTTTACACAGTTGAGATGCTCGGGACGACCGCCCAAAAACGCAGATCCACAAAACGTGTTGTTCGTAAACACTTCGAACACACTCTCCGGGCCGTGTCTGGGTTGGTGTGAATTGCAGGCGATGAAAAAAATACCGTGTACAAATTGCTGTTGCAATCTTATAAATGTAAACAAAATTAACATATGCAAATTTAGCATGTGCCCACGTGTGTCTGTGTGTGGTTGTGTGTGTGTGACTTAGTTTGTACAATGCGTGTAAGTTTGTGTGTGTGTGCCTGGCATATAGAAAAATAGACTGTCTGAGTCTGAGAACTGCGTCAAGTGATACGGAGCGGGTTTTGAAAAACGGGCCCGGACTATTGCGCCACCAACAATTCTCAGCTAGCCCCTCGGTCCTGCTGTGATTTGCTGTTATGGAAAGTGTTTCGCTGAAAAGTTGAATTATGTGCAGAAAATGCAAATGTAGAGGGGGGAAAATTGGCGTCCTGCTTCGCCATCGTAGCTTAACTGAGTGCTATTTAATATGCACTGTTATATGAGCAAAATAACAACCTTGACAATTATATAAGTAACCGGTTTCCTAGAATTTTCTATATATGTATATGTGTGAGCGTAGAAAGATACAATAAATATGGCCGGGAAAACATGTGCAGAGTAGTCGTAACAAAAACGGAAGCTGCTGCTGTTGTTCATATAATAAGTTATATACAAGGTGCAAGGACCAAGGCTGATAAAATACTGCAAACGATGGCATTTCATTTATTAGCTCATAAGTTCGCCGTATTTATGTAACATTCAATCATAGATACGTTTTTATTCTTCATAATATTATTATTATATTGGATTATTTGAACAAATACACTCCATTATCTTTTTATTCGACTTTTTTTATGAAGTGTTGAAGTTATGCGTTTTTTTCTGTACAATTTTTAAGTGGATTTTTTTTTTACAAGATTTGTATGGGATTCCCCTTTTTTTATTATTATTAAATATTTGTTCTATGCAGAATAAGCCATAGAAAAGCGCAACTTAGGCATGCTCAATATTTATGTAAGAATAATTTTATCTTTGGAGATGATGACAAGTGATTGGATGATTAAGAAGATTCAGTTTTAAAATATAATACCTATTTTTTACGATGGAAAAAGGAGCAGCAACGAAAAGCGATTTATTTAGAAATTAAAATTGCAATTTTAGATTGCTTAGTGAATGGATAAAGAAATTTATTCGAAATTATTGAAAATTGTTTACTCCTCGTTTCATCAAAAAGTTAAGAGTTCCACTGCATTAATTTTTTGAGTTGATATTGACTTTTCAATGCGATTTTTTGGTCTTATGAGTTTTTCAAGAATTTTGGAACGTATCTCTAATTATACACTGTAAGTCAAGTATTTTTTAAAAGATTTTTTGGTTTTATGCGCTTTCTGAAAATTATTTTACAATATATGTAAGTAGTGTCTTCTTATACTATTTTTTTGTGCGGTTTTCCCTGGAACGTATCTACCGCATGAAAAGAGAATTGTGTGTAAAAACTCTCTTAATTAAAAAATGTTTTACTGCCCTCGTTAGCTGAAATGCATTTACATTTTAAAATTAAATGAACAGAGGAGAGGAATAAGAAATATGAATTGAAAAAGTTCAATTGGAAGCTATTTCTTTATGTAAATTCGCACGCTTATCATGCAAATGTTCTACTAATGGAAAATAACACCCAATCAGTTTTATTGATTTCTAATAATAAATAATCAAGGTTTTACCACTTGTTTTACTTTACTTAGAAAAGCCATCAATCATTCACAAAAAATATCTTTTCCAAAAACTTTTTCCGAGGCCTAAAACATATTTATAGAATAATTTGCTGCACACCAAAAATATGTAAAAATATTTTTTTTATATCAACACAGACCGCTTAATCTCTTGTTTATCTGAGTAATGACAAATAAATATATTCAGAATAAAAGTAAGAAAATCAGAATAAGGAAGCGCAATCAATACTGAGCCCCAATCAAGATCTAGTCCCACATTTGATATACTGATAATAGGATAGGTGCTTACAGATATATATATTCACATATAGTATAGCTATGTACCCCACTAAGTATAGACAGATTAATCTAATCCATCATTATTTTCATTTGCAGGCAATCAACATCAAATGGCCGAGGACGAACTCTTTGGAGATTTGCGTATGTATAAAGTGAAAATATGGCCGAGAGCAGGAATAAATGCGCTTAATTAATAACCCAGCTACAGCTACGATTATGGCAAACACCACCATGAATAAGTATAAACATGTGGCTACAGCATAAGTGTGTGGTGTGTGGTGTGGGTGGTGCGCTGGTGGTTGCTGATGAATAATTTGCCGCAATAACTCAATCGGCAGAGGGCTTCATTAGCCTCACAAATTGGTTGGCCAGTTTTGCGTCTGGAATTTTTAGTGGCCACATTAAATCCCAGCTAAAAGCCAATTGTAGCTGTACATAATTGTAGTTCTTAATGCTGTTGTTGTAGTATGGGAAACATGTGAAAAAGCCAGAAAGAAAAATGAAAAATATGTCGCAAAAATGAGTCTTGGTCTGTTTTGTTACGCTTCATTTGACGTCAGACGTTAACATCTGGCCTAGGCAGCAGTAATAGCTGCCCCCCGACCCCGGCACATGTGTCCATATCCTCTTGGTGGAGCATAACAATAGCTTTGATAGATGGCACACCGCAATTTAATGCCACACATATGCATAATTCATAAAAATAGCTGACATGTATCTTATAGATACATGCCACAAACGTTCGACGTGCGCGCCAAGTACTCGTTCAGGGACTATCTGGCTATTTGCAAAATTGTTTCTGGCATACCAACAATTTGTGGCCATATTGATTTTTTTTATATTTTTTTTATATATTGTTTTTTTCTTATTGACAACTCCTTTTAACTTGTGCTTGTATCTTTTTATGCAGAGGAAATCCTAAATGCCGGCTGTGAGCCGAGCCACGTTCCGATCATGCCGCCGACTTTTCCACAGTCCGCCTCGTTGCCGGTGATGCCGTCGCACATACCGCTGGCCGTGCCGGCAGCGCCCGCCGCCCAACGACGGCCCTATATTCGCATCGTCGAGGAGCCCACCAATAAAATCATTCGGTTTCGCTACAAGTGCGAGGGTCGCACGGCCGGTTCGATAGCCGGCATGAGCTCGACGCCGGAGTCAAAGACCTTTCCCACCATCGAGATTGTCGACTACAGCGGCCCCGTCGTCGTCGTCGTCTCGTGCGTCACCCGCGACAAGCCCTATCGCCAGCACCCGCACTGGCTGGTCAGCAAGGAGGAGGTGGACAACTGCAAGTCCGGCGTCTACAGCCGGCGCCTGCCGCCCGAGGAGCGTCGCCTGGAGCTGCAGAAAGTGGGCATTCAGTGCGTCAAGAAGACGGACGTGCGCGATTCTCTGCTGGCCCGCGAACAGAAGAACATTGATCCGTATCACGGTGAGTGTCGTCTGGCCAAAAGTGTCCTTCAACTTTGTATGCCCTGAACCCATTGAAAATGGGTAAAGAGGGTATAATGGTTTTGTGCGAATGTGTGTAACAGGCAGAAGGAAGCATCTCCGACCCCATAAAGTGCATATATTCTTGATCAGGATTCGTCCGTCTGTCTGTCCGTCTGTATGAACGCAGCGATCTCGGAAACTACAAAAGCTAGAGACCTAAGCTTTTCAACTATGGACTTTTCGACTATGGCAATACGCAAAACCAGCTTATCATTTTTTCTCGGTATCTTGCTCCGTTTCATTATTATCGATAAAAATCGATTTTAAGACTTGATTTTCTGGGCATATCTCGTAAACGATAAGAGCACCAAATTTTTAATTTTTATTGTGCTCGTAAAGCAGACGCAGATTATGAATATTTCCGATTTTGGACAACTTCCTCCATTCGCCTCCCATATAAAAAAAAATCGCAAATCAAATACTACAGACTTGCGCTTTGGTTTGTACATAGATTTGGATGCTCTGATTAAGCCCTGAAATGTGACTTTGTGATTGTGTGTATGAATGCAAAGAGGTTTAAGTGTAGGGTATCTCCTAGTCGGGCACACCCGACTAGAGCGATGTAACTTGTTGTAATCGTAAATTCTCGGCTTCGCAGCCAAATTCGAGCACAAGGACAACATAGGCAGCATTAATCTGTACGAGCTGCGCCTGTGCTACCAGGCCTTCATCAAGGTGGGCAACAACAATGTGCCCCTGGATCCGGTCGTCTCATCGCCGATCTACGGCAAGAGCAACGAGCTGACCATCAATCGGCTCTGCAGCTGCGCCTCCAAGCTGAGCGGCGGCGATCAGATCATCATGCTGTGCGAGAAGATCGCCAAGGATGACATCCGGATACGGTTTTTTGAGACCAACGAGGCGGGCCTGGAGATCTGGGAAGCGTATGCCGAATTTCAGCCCACCGATATCTACAAGCAGACGGCCATTGTGTTCAAGACGCCGCGATATCGCAATACGGAAATACAGCACAGCGTTCAGGTGAGTTTGCCAGATGCCCGAATACCCGACTGACATTAATCGTATATTGATTCGCACAGGTGGAGATACAACTGGAGCGACCATCGGACCGGGCGACGAGCGCCGCGCTGCCGTTCGAGTATTATCCAAATCCAGGTATGCTAACCTTTGCGCGCTTGCAGCGCAAGCTGAAGCGCAAACAGGAGCTGGACGTGTTCCAGCAGATACTTTCCCTAGATAGCGAGACGACGGCGACGAAATACTCGTGCCCGCCGCTCGAGCTCAACGACGACGAGAATACGGTCTCGTCCGACGAACAGCAGAGCTCCGGCACTCTCAACGATTTCGAAATTGCCGTCAAAAAGCTGCAGCTGCGTCAACGCATCGAATCGGAGGCCAACGAGGCGGATGCAACGGTCACCGAATACACCGACGGCCTGGACAACGACAACGATCCGGAGCCGGATATGGAAATTGAGCTGGAGGTGCCGCAGCTGCTGCCGCAGCTGGCCGACGATTGTACGCAGACGTCGACGCCGATGGAGGAGATACTGCAGCAGCCGCAGCTGCAGACGCGACCGCTGAGCAACGTCGACAAGATTAACGAATGGATGCGCAGCAGCGAATTCGAGCGCACCGATAGCCTGACCGTGGAGAACGGCGATACGCCGACGCTGTCGCACAGCACTGCCCAGACGGCGTTCACCAACGTGAGCAGCCTGACCGCCAACACGACCATCACGAACCAGCTCGACGACGAGGAGAAGCCAATGGAGGCGGATGGCAGTGTCTCGCGCCGGGATACGCTGGAGAATGCGGCGCTCAAGGAGCTGCCCGTCGGCGAGGAGACGCTGCCCGATGAGGAGCAGCAAAAGGAGCAGGTAAAGGAGCAGGAGCAGGAGCCCGAGTCGAAGCCCGAGCCGGAGCCCGAACCGGAGCTGGTCAGCGCCAGCGCCCAGGCCTCCGTGGACATCGACGAGAACTTCGATGAGACGGCCACGTATACGAGCCTGCAGTTTGCCTACAATCATCCCGTGGCCATGCCGCAGAGCCACAAGCCGGATCAGTTCTATCATGCCACGAATCCGTTTAGCCAGCTGGACGAGGCGGAGCTGGTGGTGCTGACCAATCCGCCGGCGCCCAAGATTCAAGTGAACGCTGCCCAAACGCCCGTTACGCCGCCGTCGTTCTCGCCGCCGCTGCCGCTGCCGCCGCGCACACCGTCGCCGGATCCGGAACAGCGGTTGCCGCCGCTGCCGCCCAAGCCGCGCCACTCGCAGGATCTGAGCGTCAGCGAGCAGAGCGTCTCCAATTCCGTGTCGCTGAGCCGTTCGCGCAACGGCAGCGTTAGCTCCAACCGAACGACGCCCTCGCCCATTATAATTATGCGCACGCCGGACCAGAGCCCCACCAAGCGGCTGCCCGCCACGGCCACGGCCACGCCCAGCTCCGCCTCCGGTTCGGCTTCGGGCTCGCCCAAGAAACGTCAGGGCTTCTTTTCGCGCTTGTTTTCGCGCCGTCGCAGTCGGCCGGAGGACGAGGCCAGCGCCCGGCAGCAGCCGGAGCTGGGCTCACGTGCGACCACGCCCACCGCCAGCCGTGAACCGAGCCTCGCCCAGTTCGCCGTCGCCGATCGCAGCTCATTTCGATCGCTGCAGCCGCCCGGCCTCAGTCCGCAGAACAGCGTCACGCGCAGCGGCCGCCCGGTCGGCCGCAGCTCGAGCAGCGTGTCGGGCAAGCGGCCCGCCCACCTGGACGCCGACGTCATACACATACCGCTAAAGGGCGGCGACAGCGAGAACAGCCTGCTGCGCCCGGAGAGCTATTCGAATGCCAGCACGCTGACGTACGGCCGACCGCTGGACCGCAAGACGCTGAGCACGCTGCAGCTGGCGGATATACCCATCAGCGATGGCAACATGGAGCTGGTGGCGATTGCCGATCGCCAGAGCATCAAGAATCTGTGCGAGGGCGCCTACGGCGTCATGCTCGATCCCAGCGTCGATCTGTCCGAGGCGGAGCATTTTGCGCTCTACACCAGCAAATCGCCGGAACCGGAGCCGGAAATCGAGGGCAGCGGCGGCGGCGGCGGCGGCGGCGGCGGCGGCGGCGGCGGCGGCGGCGGCGGCGGACAACGTGAAGTCGCTGATTTTTTGAGCGCCGACGAGATTGCACGCCGTTTGGCCGAGGCCAATGGACTGCAGTGAGACGGAAAGGCGAAAAGGGGGCGGGGCCACAATTATAACGTTAAATGCAACTTTGTTCTAGTCGTCTTTCTTTCAGTATTATATATATGACATATACGTGTACCTCTAGTCTACGCACACACACACACACACACACAGTCCACACACAGCTCGTTAATCCTAACCACGTACCAATTGTCTTTTGTAGATGCTTTGGCCCAGAAATGCCGCCTCGATGCGCGCAAAGCCACCGAAAGTGTTAAGCGCAAACTCTCCAATATTATGCACCAGAATCACAAACAGTCCAAAATCTTATGTAAGTCAACTGTTTATATGCGGTGCTGGGCTCCAAGTACTCTACATGCTTCCATTAGAACACATAAAACACACACACACACACACACACACACATTTGCAATCACACGAATTTGTCCCTCCATATATATATATATATATATATATACATATATACTCGTATGCTAGTCTCTTTATAAAGCAGACACGAAAACCCCCTTTGTGGACCAATTGGGTCAACTCATTTTGGCCTTTATCGTTTTAGAAATTTGTAGAATTTCATATACTCGTTGGCGGAGTTACCTAGCCTGGTATTCAGTTCATTTGTTGTTGCATCGTATTATAAACTAAAGATATATCTGAACAACATTCATAACTTTGTGTAATTAATGTTGATGAATAAAGTTTTTTGCTAAAAACTCGAAAGTTTTCGCCAGCTAAATGTTAATGTTGGTTTTTCTAAAGTGAGGAAAAATAATACTTTCTACTCTAAATATGTTAGAATAATTATCTTCGGGATGCCGAAGATGAAATATATATAATAATATATAATATAATTATATCATTTTCTATAGTAGTCTTTAATACACTCAATTCTCGTTTTATGCGTTTTCAAAGTTATTCGCTTTATTTCAAACGATTTTTAAAAGATTTTTTTTCTTACAAGATTTCCAATGTTTGCGATTTTTTTTGTATGGGATTCCCCTTTTAAAATATTTGTTCCATGCAGAATAGGCAATATAGAAGAGCGTATATTCAATATTTTTGTAAGAAATTATCATTGGAGCTAATGCTAGCGTTGTGTAAAGATAAGTGTTTGGTTGATTAAGATTAATTTTTTCAGTTTTTAAATAAAAAAGTAATTTTTTACGATAGACAAAAATAAAAGCAATTGCTGTAGAAATAAAAATTGCAAATTTTACATTTCTTAGCAAAAGGAGAAAGATTTTTTCGCATTTATTGAACATTTGTTGCTCCTCGTTTCATCAAAAAAGTTTAGATATCCATTGCTTTAATTTTTTTAGTTGATATTTGCTTTTCTAAGCGATTTTTTAGTGTTGAGCTTTTTGAAAATTTTGGCACGTATCCCAAATTAAACATTGTTAGTCAAGTCTTTTTCTATTTTTTTTTTTTTGGGATTTTTGGTTCAATGCGCCTTTTTAAAGTTGTGGAACAAATCTCTATTTATACCATATAAGTAGGGTCCTCTTTTTTGATCGGTTTTCTTTTCTATCTACCGCATACAAAGGGAATTGAGTGTATATAATAGGCCGATATTGGTGATATATTGGTCATATGTTAGGAGCATAAGGATATTCTCAATTGCCCAATTTGGTCTGGATATCTTGAAAAACAGAAAAGTTTCTTATACAAAATCTTATTATTTTCCGGTTATTCCAATGGGATATATAGATAGTATCTATTAGATAGATATATGTTACTGTGGTCCAATTCGGCCTACTTCAAAAAAATAAAAATACAAAAATTCCGTAATGATCTCTTGTCAATAAAATTAGCACTCTATCCACATACCGCAAGACTTTAGAACTGCCATGAGACTTCGGATATCCGAAGATGCGTTATTATCTTGTCTCCTGTTAAGTTCAGCTCCAAATTTAGCTAGCCAACGAATTGCAGCTGCGTGTGAGACAAATCTCAAGTCGTGCTGAAGTAAGTTGCCATATCAATGATCAAATCGTTGTTGTTGTCGTTGTCGTTGTAGCTGTGCGACCTTTTAAGTTTTTGCCACAGGCTGCTTAGTTGTCTTGATTTCTTATTGTCGTTGTTGTTGTTATTATTGTTATCGTTGTTGTTGTTGTTATTGTACTGACTGTATTCACATTTAAATGCTTAGTTTCTATGGCGCTCATTAACTCGGCTCGAAGCAAAAGTTGTTTCTATGTTGTTGACAGTTTGTTAATGAACTTTTCCAATACTTTGCAGCCACACAACTGGTGGGCGTGGCCAAGGCGCCGCAGCTAGCGACGCCAATGAGCAGCTATAATGGAATTGGAAATGGAAAAAGTCCCAGTCCCATCGGCAGCTATGTGCCGGAGATCAAGGCCGAGCAGCTGCTCTATGAATTGGACAGCACGCGCAATTGTCCCTCGGCGGCCAGTTCGTATAATGCCGCCTACAATTTTCCTGCCTCGCCCAGCTCCAGCTGCAGCACAGCGGACGGCTTTGGACCGGCAACTCCGGCGCTCCAACGTCAAATACACACGCTGCCCAGCCCCAGCCAGCAGCAGGAGCAGCTGCTGCAGTTGCTCAATGGACAAACGCAGCCGGAGCATTTGAATGCGAATGCGACAATTAGCATAAACAACAATGCCGGCAATTGGAATACACCCACGTCGTTTAACGGCGGCAGCGTGACGCCAACCAACTTTAACAGCAACAACAATGGCTACAACAACCATCTATTTAGTGCCACGAGTCCAACATATGATGCGAATTTCATGTCATATCAGCAGGCAGTCAAAGTCCAGCCTGAGCCGCAGCTGCAGCCTCAAATCCAGCCTCAAGTCCTGTCTCAAATCCTGCCTCAAATCCAGCTACAGCCTCCGCCGCCGCCGCCGCCTCAACCGCTGCCGGAGGAGAATCAATCCTTTAGTGATTTGATATTGAGCAGCACTTTAATGGATTATACGAGCATCGAGCACATCGATCCGAATGATATCATAATGGATCTGCAGGCGACGCTCAGTAATCTGGAGATGGCGAACAATCAGAATAGGAATGATAATGCATATGTTTGATATATATATATATATTCATAGAGCCACTTGTACATAGATATTGGGCTAGTTATATATAGTTAGCTTGTAACTCGAATCTCATTTCATATGCTACGGATTTTAATGCAAATTGCCTGTTAAAACATTATAATAATAATAAAAAGAAGAACGTTTACCATCAATTTGGGAGTGTACGTGAAATTCCAAACAGTGTACGATCATTTTGGGCAGGGAATGTACATAAGTAAATAGCTACAAAACTAGAATACTCAATGGGTAAATTGGGGTTTAACGACAGAAATAGGGCTGCCCGATATTCGTATTGTTCTCGCTGCGCATGCCGGCAAAGAAGCGTTTGATGTCCTCCTCGGTGACAACCTTTCGGCTCGCGGCGAACGATTGCAGAAACTCTTTGAGCTTATCGCCCATGCGATTGTATTCGGTAATCACATCGATCTGCTGCGTCCGATCAATCGAGGCCAGTGCCCGTATGCCCTGCTCATAGCTGGAATTGTCCTTGGCACGGTTCAGGCCGTGCTCCTCATACGCCTTGACCGAATCCTCCGCCTCCAATAGAAACTCCACGGACTGCTCCTTGTACAGGTCCAAGCAATCGGCGCAACGGCAGAGCGACTTGCGCCAGTCGTTGGCCCAGAAGGCGGTGCCTGTTTGGACAGATGAGAAATCAGTTTGGCTCCGTTTTATATGCTAGAAATCTGCTACAAATCGTAGCTTAGTCAGCAAGCTCACACAATTCCATAAATATTTCTCTATAATACAATAATATTTAAGTACGTTTTTAAATTGAATCGCAGACATGAATGTCGAGTACTTTTCGGAGGGATTGGAATGCTTGATGTATTGCGGCAGGAAACTGTCGCCAGAGCAGCGCATCCTCATTGAGAACTCGCTGATTGTGCTGCTCCAGGAGAATCGCTTCTCGGGCATGTATTTCTGGGGACGTATTACGGCCATCAAGAACGATTACTATATCGCCTTTGGCTACACTAACGATTGCTTGAAGGACCGCAAGTATTTCTACAGCGTGGATCAGTATCAATGGCAGCTGCTGCCCTTTGTGCAGAGCCCGAAAATCTTTCAGGCCACCATCTTGGCACCCGGACCCTTCGTCGGCGATCCCAGTCTGCAGACCTATGTCAAGCTGGCAAGTGGCCTCAACATCTTTTTATACTCGTTCACAAGCCGAAAGGAGCATATTTGGTTTGTGCAATATCCGTATTGCTGTCCGTCCGTCTGTCCGTGTAAACGCAATTTTTGTAGCCGATTTTGAAGCTAGAGACTTGAAATTTGGAATATATACTCGTGTATACCTGCGTCAGATAAAGTTTTAAGATTTTTTGGCTGCGCACACTGGGGGCGTGGCAAATTGATAAAATCTATATATCTCTTTCAGTTTAAAAGCTAGATTGATAAAAATGTTTACTGATAACCTCGTCTAAAGATCGCACAAGAAATGTCTTGTATACGCCCACTTGGGGCGTGGCAAATTTTTAAAACCCATATATCTTGAGGCTGTTACACCGCGAAAATTCATCTCACACAATTTTAGAGCTAGAGTAAGCAGATATTGCAATTAATCGAATGACCTCTAAAGATCGAATGAAAATTTAACAAAAACTAAGAGGGTTTTCGACTGTTTTGAGCTGTTATACTGTGAACGAGTATGGCGCTGTCGGCTACACGCGACTGCAACGTTCTCACTTGTTCTGAATTCTGATTTCGACTGTGGTAGGATCCGACATTTAATATCGTGGCCAGCCAGGTGGTCAGCATCAGTCGCCCGGAGGTGATCAAGCTGAAGGAGGAGGAACGCCTGGCTGCCATTGTGTTCATTATAAGCGAGGAGAGCGCCATTTGTCCACGTGGCGCACTCTACAAGCTGGTCGACGGTCGTGTCATACCCAACCAGATGTTTCGCGGTCTGACCGACCTGCAAATAGACAATCTGTCCTACTATCAGCTGTATCGACTGCCGCGCAACGATCTGAAGACGAATCTGTCGAAGCGCAGCGATTACAACTACGCCATCGACTTTCTGGACACCATCGACGGCGTCATACCGCTGAGCCAGGCATTTTCGCTGAATATGCAGCGCAACGAGCGGATTGCGGTGATCAAATCGTGCGTCTGGCTGGGCATGACCTTCTTCCACAAGCTGAACTCGCGCAAGCACGGCTTCTTGTACCTGGGCGACGGTCGCAAGAACTTTGACTTGCTCTTTATGTATTGATACAAATATATATTTTCAGTTGCTGGCAAAGATTATCTAACGCGAGCACTTACCTTTGTGGCCTGTCTGCGCTTTGGGACGACCGCATTCCTCGGCCGACAATTTGATGCGTTTCTGCGCCGGCTCCGCCTGTTCCGCGCTCGCGCTCGGCTGGCCGTCGTCCACGCTGACCACCGACTGGGACTCCTTGGGCTCGTCCGGCTCGTTGGGCTGCAGTGCCAGGCCGGTGTAGTCGCGCAGGAACTCGTGGCGTTCCATGCAGCTGTCGCAGATCATCTCGCTGCAGGCGTCCAGCCATTTGTCGGAGACAGTTGGCGCCTGCAGGTGCTGCAGATGGAACCAGTCCTCGCAAATGGCGCACTGCAGCATCACCTCCTCGGTGGTGCGCTCGGGATCGGGATACGGCCGCTTGCATTTGCAGTACAGGCCCTGAAAATTCTGGTTGTACAAATTGTCCGCATTCGGCGGCTGCACAGCCTCCAGCTGGGCATTTAGCGCACAGCGCCTGTCGCCGCCCAGGCGCAGCGTCGGGCAATCGCAGCGAAAGTTGCGCTTGGTGTAGAGCTCGATCAGCTCGTGGTTCTCGTGGCATCTGTAGGAGCAGGCGAGGCAGACGCCCGCGCTTTTCGCGAGATCGTGGCGTGCCTCCGGACAGCAGGTGAGGCACGAGTAGAGTGCCTGGCGCTGAATGGCGCCCTTCGCATATGTGCAGGCCTTCTCGTCGGAGCCGCCAAGCACTGCGGCGTATTCCTCTTCCAGTTCCTTTTCCTCAGCGAGCACGTCGAGCATTGTGATGGTCGATTGCTCCAATGGATTCGCTTCGTCGCCTTCGGCAGCGTTCGCAGCGGTGTTTTCGTCGCTCATTTTGCCTCAAGGACTTCAAAATGGTTTAAACTATGCAATCAACTTTTTCAATTTTTTTATATTTTCGGAGAAGAGACGAGAACGCTGCTGTTTGGCGCAAAAAGATGCGAATTAGTGTTGCGACTGTTCATAAATGAACGACTCTGCTGGCGAATCAGCTGTAGTTCAATTTAGTGGTTCCCTTAAATTTGGTACGCACACAATATACAATTATGGGAATGTATATAAAAACCAAATAGACAAAAATTTAGCCAAATCTTTGGTTTTATATAGTATGCGCACTTTATCTGCTGTAGATTATATTAAAAAAAATTTTTTGTTCGCCAAGTATTAATGGTTGCTCAACACTGACGGAGATGGAAAGAACGAAAAACGCTAAAACGCAATGAGTTATCGATAGTTACAGTGCTGGTTAGCGTGATGGCACTTCTGATCATTCACAACACACACTCAGGTTGATTTTCATAAACATTTGCATTTGTTGTCATAAATAAAGTATTTAAAATGAATGCGCCACCCACATTTGAATCGTTTTTGCTTTACGAGGGCGAAAAAAAGTGAGTAACCTTTTTGGAAAAACATTTTGCCAAGCACTCAACGTTATTTCTCTTTTGGCGGCACGCACACGCAGAATCATCAAGGAACTGGACACGAAGGTCACAAACGCGGCAATATTCACCATAAACAAGGAGGATCACACGCTGGGCAACATGATCCGCAAGTAAGTAGGCAATTAAGTTATTGCTACAAGACAATAAAATGATATCTGTACGATAGCCAACTGCTTAAGGATCCAAATGTGCTGTTCGCCGGCTACAAAGTGCCGCATCCGCTGGAGCACAAGTTCGTCATTCGCATCCAGACTACGGCGGACTATTCGCCGCAGGAGGCGTTCATGAATGCCATCACGGATCTGCTCGCTGAGCTGTCGCTCTTCGAGGAGCGGTTTAAAGTGAGTTCTCATGGTATAAGCCTTGAGATTGGGGAGCATTTATCGTTTGTCTTTTATTTAACTATTTTTATTTATTATTTGCAGGACGCCATCAAGGAAAAGAAGGAGGGCGGCGATTAATTGTAGTTACTCATTTATTTTTACAAAACTTTACGAAACAATAGAAATATTTTCACTACTTGTATAAATAAATAAAAACATTTTAAAATATTCAATCAGTTGCCAATACAAAAAGCGTACACGAATTTAAAAAAATAGAATGTTAGTGCGAAACATAATTATACTCGTACATGTGGTGGCTTCTCGGTGCGAATCCCACGCCCAAAGTTCGTAGCGCAGCAGTGGTAAAAAGCTGACAGGAAGCAACTGACGTTTTAAACAACCAAGGAAATTGTCTTAGCTCTCTAGTAGGTCTCGTCGTCGGCGCACTCGCTAGTGTCGTGTCCAAAAACTGGAATGGAGTACGGATTAGAAGACGTTAGCTTTGCAGGAGGGCGTCTGATTGAGCTACCTTCACAGGAGTCGCAGTACTTGCGTGGCGCCGGCAGCTTGCGCTCCTTCGTCGCACTGTTGTCGGCTCCAGCGGACGGCGTCGGCGGCGGCGAGTAGTCGCGTTCGTCGCCCGCCTGCTGCGGACAATCCTCCGTCTCGTGCTTGTCGAACTCGTCGCAGATATCGCAGAAGAGACGCGGCGCCGGCTTGCGCTTGCTCAGCATGTCGAAGGCGTGCGGCCTGGCGGTAAATAAATAATAATAAATAATAATAATTATTGATAATTATTATAAACACTAACATAAGGATTATCACGATTGAGAGAGCCACAGGTTATGCAAAGAATAAAGAGCTCTTAAAATTGTGAATTTTTTATGAAAATAACGACAATTTGGCTCTTAAAGTAGTATACAAATTAAAGTAGGATAATTATTTTAATAAAACTTGGCATAGATTCGTATTATTAGCGAACACAGCTCATATATCAAGGCTGTCCCGATCCGAGCACTATATCAGATATATATTTTTTTTATAATACGTAAGAAATAGGAAAAATTAGAAAAAATCTTAACTTTTTATACTCGTTCACGAAGTGAAAAGAGTATATTGGGTTTGTATAATGTCCGTCATGCTGTCCATCCGTATGAACGCAATTTTCTTCGCCGCTACAGGCTTGAAATTTGGAATATATAGTCGTGTATACCCGCGTCAGATAAAATTTTAAGATTTGTAGGTATTTTTTTTAGCATGGCAATTCGATAAAATCGATATATCTCCCTCAATTTAAAAGCTAGATACATAAATCTATTCAGACAGATTACTAATGACAGCCTCTAAAGATCGCACAACAATTTTTTTGAATACACCCAGCGGGTGCGTGGCAAATTGATCAAATCAATATATCTTTGGGCGGGTAAGCCGAGAAAATCTATATCTCCCATAATCTTTGAGCTAGAGCCAATAAATTTGGCAGTGTTTTCTGATATCTAAATATCTAGCGTAAAAATTTCAGCCACGCCCACAAATTACAAAAATCTGTTTTAAAAAAAAATTAAATAAATAATAATAATAGTTAAGACTATTTTCGACTATTTTAAGCTGTGAATTATATACAAGCTGTAAAGCGGACAAAGCATAAACTCTCTCAAATCGGTGAAATGACATTTAGAACTCTCCATCGTTCAATTTTAGTCTCTAGCTTCGATTTGCATACTTGGAGAAGTCGATGGACAGCGTCTGCACCTTGGCCTTGAGGGCGTCGTTCTTCTGCTGCATATCCGCGATGATCGAGTTGAGGAAGTTGATCTTCGCCAGGCTGGTCTCCGTATCCAGCTGCTGCAAGAGAGAACTGAAGACTGAGCACAGGCAACGTTTAGCTTCAGTTTAGTTGCGGACTCACCTCGGCATCTTCGCCGCCTTTGCGCTGGCTGGCGCTGGAGCCGTTGGCCTGGACACGCAGCGCCATAATCTCGCGTGCCTCCTCCAGCTCGAGGGACTGCAGCTTGCGTGCCAGCTGCTGGCATTCCAGCTGCGTCAGCTGCTCGGACTCCCGCGCCCGCTGCAGCGCCGCCTCCAGTTCGCCAACTTGGCGCTGCAGCTGCTGCAGTCGCTCCGACTTTTCGTTGGCCGCCTCGTCCATTTCATCGATGACCTTTTGGTATTCCACCAGCTGGGCGTCGAACTCGTTGCCCTTCTCCAGCAGCTGCTCTTTCTGCTGCAGCGCCTGCCGCTGCTCCTCAGCGAGCGCCTGCAGTTGATGCAGTTGCTCCTCGGCTCGGACGACAGCTGCCTGTGCATTCCGTTCGCTCTGCTGCGCTTGCTGCAGCTGCTGCTGCAGCTCCGTGTTGCTGCCCAGCTGCGCCTCGACCTCAACTTGACTGCTCTGCAGCTGCTGCTGCGTCTCGGCTAGCGTTGTCCGGCTCTGCTGCAGCTCGTCCTGCAGCTCGCCGTTGGCCTGCTGCAGCTGCCGCAGCTGCTCGGCCGCCTCGACGGCTGTGCTCTGCAGGCCCGACTCGCTTTCCGTCATTTGTTGCAGCTGCTGCTGCAGCGCCTTGTTGGCGCCCAGCTGCGCATCCAGCTGGCTGTGGGTCTCCTGTAGCTCCTGCTTCATGCCCTGCAGCTTCTCGATGAGGCGCTCGGCATTCATGTCCGCCTCCATTTCGAAGAGCTCGAAAATGTGCGCCGTCTCGCTCTTCTCGGCCTGCAGCACCTCCAGCAGCGTGGACAGCTCCGCATTGGTCGCCGAAATATTCGCATTGGCCACCTGAATGGCCTCCACCAGCGTCTTCAGATCGGCGATCTTTTGCGCATCCTCGCGTGCCGCCAGCTCCTTGTGCTGCAGCTCCGCGTTCGTGATCTCCAGCCGTTCCTGCAGCTCCCTGACCGCGATTTCGCTGCCGCTGCTCTGCTGCCGCTGCTCGTCCTGCGCTTGGCTCAACTGCGTCTGCAGCTGTTGCACTTCCGCCAGCCGCTCGGCCGCGCGCTGCTCCGCGTCCGCCTTGAGCGCCAACTCGCTCACCTGGGCCGCGCTGATGGCCTGGCGCATCTGCTCCAGCTCACGCTCCAGCTGTAAACGCTCCGCGCTGCTCGCATCCCGCTGCCGGGCTAGCTCCTTGTGCGCTGCGCCCAGCTGCTCCGTCAGCTGCTGCAGCTTGCTGTTCAGCTCGCCGCTGTCGCCGCGCACGCCGCTCAGCTCCAGTTGCAGCTTCTCGTGCTGCTGCTCCAGCTGCTGGGTCTTGCCCGCTGATGCCTCCAGCTTGCGCAGCGCATCGCTCAGCTCCAGCGCCTGCTTGCCGGTCAGCTCCTGCTCGGCTTTCAGCTGGCCATTGAGCAGCGCGCTCTGCTCCGTGCTGGCCGCCAGCTCCTGGGTGAGCAGCTCCACCTGGCCACACAGCGCGTCCAGTCGCTGCCGATCCGCCTGCAGCTGGCGCTCGAGTGCGCCGCGCTCCTCGCTGCCTTTGCTGGCCAGCTGCTCGGCTGTTTGCTGCTGCTCGAGCAGCTGTTGCGACAGCTTCGACAGCGCCGCATCGGAGTCGGTGGAGCTGCTGTGCAGATTGGACAGCTGCTGTTGCAGCGTTTCATTTTGTTGTTGCAGCGCCTGGCAGCGTGCCTCCAGCTGCTCCCGCTGCCTGCCCGCATCGCCCAGCGCCAGTTCGCGCCGTATGCCCAGCTGCTCCAGCTCCACGAGCTGCGCTTGCCTCAGCTCCGCCTCCGACTTGTGTTTGCTGGCGCTTGCCAGCTGCTCTTGCAGCTGCCGCTCCAGCTTGAGATTGGTCTGCTGCAGCAGCTCGTTGTCGCTGGCCAGCTCGAGCCGTTGGCCGCTGCTCTGATTCTCGAGCAGCGCATAGCTCTGCTGCTTGGCCAGCAGCTGTTCGTTCAGCTGCTTGAGCGTCGCCTGCAGCTGTGCGGCGCCCGTGCGCGCCGTTAGCAGCTCCTGCTGCACTGCATCCTGCTGCTGCTGCAGTTCCTCGCCTTTGGCCAGCAGCGCCGCGTTCTGGCGCCGCACATCGCCCAGTTCCAGTTCGCGTTGGGCGCCGCCTTCGGCGCTGGCCTTGAGCTGCGTCTCCGCTTGGACGAGCTGCAGCCGACTCGCCTCGAGCGCCGCTTTGTGCTGCTCCAGCGCTGCCTGTCCAGCTGCCTTGGCCGTCTCCAGCTGCGCCTGGCATGCGCTTAAGGCGCTCTGGGTCTCGTTCGCCGTGGCCTGCACTTGGCTCAGTTCGGCCTGGAGTTGGGCCAGCTGCTGGGCGCCCGCGTCGCCGCTCGCTGCCGCCTGCTGCTGCAGTTGCTCCACTTCCGTTAGCTTCGCTTTGAGCGTGGCCTCCACGTCCGCTGTTCGCGCGTTCGCTGCGCTCAGCTGCGCCGCCTGCTCGGCGCGTTCGTTGGCGAGACCTAGCTGCAGCTGCTCCTGGCTGGCCAGGAGCTGAGCGTGCGCCTGCGTTTGCTGCTCCAGCTGCTGCTCCACTTGCTCCAGCGATTTGACCAGCTCGTTTAGCTGCTGCTCCTTGGCCTCCAGCTCCTTTTGCATCGACTGCAGCCTCTGCTCCTGCGCTGCCTGCGCCTCGCGCAATTGTCCAAGCTCCGACTGCTGCTGCGCCAGCTGGTTTTTATGATCGCCACTCGCCTGCAGTTGCTCCTGGGCCGCCAGCTGGTGCCCGGCCAGCTGCTGCTCCAGTTCGCGCTTCTCCTCGCGCATTTGCTGCTGCTCCGCTTGCAGCTGTTGCAGTCGCGTTTCGCTGTCGGCATTTGTGGCCTGCTGCGCCTTGAGCATCTCGTCCAGCGCCGAGCTGTCCGCCATCTGCACGTTCAGCTGCGTTGTCACCTCGTCCAGCTGCTGGCTGAGCTCCTTGATCTGCTCGTCCCGCAGGCGTATTTCGGTCTGTAGAATTTCGCACTCATCGCTGACATTGGCGCGTTCGCTTTCCAGCGTATTCGATGTATTCTTCAGTTTGTGCAGCTCGTCGCTGAGCTGCTGCAGTTGCTCCACTTTGTCGGCCAGCTGTTGGTTGAAGTCGGCGCGAACCTGCTGCGCCTGCTGCTCGTTTTCGTCCTTGAGCAGCGCCAGTTCGCGGCGCAGATTCTCGATGCCGCACTGCGACAGCGAGAACTTCTCCAGACTCTCGTCCTTGGCCACCAGCTCCGTTTGCAGCGTCGCATTCTGGCCTTGGAGGTAGTTGATGTTCTCGCGCAAGCGCTGCTCCTCCTCCAAGGACTCCGTGTAGCGTGCCGCACTGAGCTTCTCCTGCGTGCTCAGCTTCTCCAGCAGCTCGGCGATCTGCGTCTGAGCATTGGCCAAAGCTTCGCTATCCTCCACGGGCGCTGTGCCCTGTAAACTGGGCGTGGCTGTCGAAAGGAACAAGATTTTATTGAGAACCGAGCAGCAAATATAATTGCAGAAAATTGTTATACCTGAGACTAGGTTGGTAATTTTCTTTTCCAGATCGTGAATTTTTTCCTTATAGACCTGAGACTGAGCCTGCGAAGGGAATACGTCGAATTAATGGGAACTCTGAGCAGATGTTGCGTGTACTTAAGATGTGCATTAACTGGCTTATAATAATTTTCAAAAACATTCACTCAACATTTGTCCTGATTCTAAGGCTGAAGGAGTGCACTCTTCGCCTGTCTATAGTAAGGAATTTCCTTAGTTCATTTGATATGGAATTCTACCTATTATATACTACCCATTGTATACTCACTGAACCTTAAATATTTGAGCGCAGTTTTAAAAAGGGTGGCGAGGCAAAAAAAAAAAAAAAAATACAGTTCTCAAATTTATAAAACTTCCATTCAAATAATTTGCTAAATTTATTATTATATGTACTAATGGTGCCATAAATAAGCATAAAGACAGATAAAAGGGTTTTCTGAATCCTGATTGCTGAATATTATTTTTTTTTTAAATTTTTTTTTGGAAACTGGCCGTAAAAAATCGGGTAAAATATATTTGCACATCTATTACTTTGGAAAAAAGCAAACGTGAATTGCAAATATATACCCTTACAGTTTTATTGCAATAAAACATTCTCTTCTTTGAAAATAGCTTTTCGTGTGACAAACGGCTTTATAAAATTCCCTTCTTTTTTATGGAGTTAAAAGCTCAATGAACAACATTTGCTGATAGTTATAGAGAGCTCGTGCCATAAATGATTTAAGACGAGGAGTCATGTATTAAGCATCTAATCTTTAATCGTGGTTCTAGCTCTGCGATAGAGTCTCCCCACTATTAAGATTAAATTCGAAATACTCCGTCTTATTTCCAGTCTAATCCTGACTTACAGAACTGTCCCTCAAAATATGTTTACCATTCGGTGCATTTTATTTTAAATGTATTTATTAACTCGCCTCAGACTTCCCTAATATTATCTACAGCACTGCTAGTGAATGCACATTATCATTTTATCAGGTCTTACATTCAATTCATCGCCACAGAATTGCGCCTCGTCTATGGAGAATTGCAATTCCTCCGATTTCTTGCGCTCGTCGCCCAATTGCGACTCCAATTGCGCAATGCGTGACTTTAGCTGCGGGAGAGGAGAGCGGAGAACAAGGAAAAACGACAAATTAGAGACACAGTTTCAAGTGAAAAGCAAATAAAACAACACTTTTGGCAAAATGCTTTGCAAATAATATTTATATATCGTATATTTGATATCGTTAATGTATTTTGATTTTTTTTTTTATATCGTAAGTAAGTGTTTTTATATCGTAGATCGTACAACTAGACCAACAGGAAGAAAATTCGCTTTCATAAAATCAATTTTATACAGGTTTTCCAATTTCCATGTTAAATATATATGTATGATATATGCACATTCAACATTCTTCCATTTCAATTGGCCAAAATAAAAAAAAAACCATTCAAATATAAAAATTCAAATAGGCTTTGTGGCTCATTTTTTTTTTTTTTTGTGATAGAAGATATTGTAAATAGTTTTTCTGTTTGTTTTCTTTTTCTTTTTGGTTGTTTCAGCATAAAACGCTGAGCAGACTTCCGCCATTAACTTCAACGTCAGGTTTCTTCTCGGTTGTAGCGATAAAAAAAATCATTCATCAAAGATTTTGTAAACAACTTTGAGCACGGGGTAAACATCCTCTACTTGATGCGCAACGGTGTCAGGACACTGTGCAGTATACAGTGCCTCTCATGCTTGCCCGACCAGCCACGGAACTCGCGTCGCAGATCGGCCAGTCGAATGCTATGACGGGCTATCAGGCGCCTCCAGCGATCGGCCTCGATCAGCAGTTGCTATAAAAATGAACAGGCACATACAGTGGTGCGTAAAAGTCGTTGGTCAGTTTGAGAATTTTTTCGTTTTGGTTTTTTTGTGTTTTTTTTTGTTTTGGTTTTGCGTTAAAAAGAGCAACAAGGGATTATAACTGTGGTTGGTTGTCGGAAAAGGTTGGTGGGTTGTGGTTGTGAAATGTTGCCAATTAAGAGAACACAACTCAAAGTGCGCACGACATTTATATAGAGAAGGAAGTGAAGAAAGTGAATAAGACCACGCGTAGAACATAACTCAAATTTATTCAATAAAACCAAAAAGTAAAAAACAAAAAAATAGAACTAAACAAAAGCAAAAAGCGATACAAATAAAAATCTGACTCGTACAGATAACCCCTCAAAAAAAGAGATAATATTGCCAGACGTCTGTTGTATGCGTGCAATTGTGCTAATCTTTGCTGCAAATATTGTACGATTCGGATATATGTTTGGAACAAGTGTGAAAATGGTATACCAAATAAAATTAATGCCCCGAAGAATATATGAATATAAAGTGAGTTTCGAAGCTAATATGCAACAGTTATGCTAACACCATGAAAGTTATAGGCTGATAATACTTGTGTTGTTGATTTGTCTTCAAAAATACTGATTAATAAAATTATTATTTGAAAATCGTATTGCATTTTTTACTCGTTTTCTAAATATTTTTTCAATTAATTTTATCATTTCTTATTTAAATTTAAAAATTGTTTTGAGTTTGATTTGTTATAAGAAAGTTTAAAAAATCGAGAAAAATATCCTACACATTTCTATGTATTTTCACCATTTTAAAAAGAGCCCGAGTTCAGTAGCTTACAAAATTGTTGTGCAAGTTTATTAACACCATGTCAAACGTTAATATGATTTACCCAAGAAATGAACAGAATTTCAATTATTATGGTTAAAATTGTTAAGCTCGTTAGCGTCTCGTTAAGACGTTGAACCCTCGTGAACCTTGGCCGAGTAAGAGATGTAAGAAAATTCACTCCGACTAGTTAAGCTGAGGAAATTTGTACTTTTTTTCAGTTTGTGCATTTTACGTTTGGCCAATTAGCAAAATGTGTGTGAATCATTTTGAATGGCTGACAGTTTTAAGATACCCAAATGTTATTAAATAAAAAAATTAAATAAACGTGCGCAAATTAAGTGTGTAAAATTGACAGACAACAACGAAATGAGTGGAAAGCAAAAATAAAAACAAAAAGCTAAACTGTGATAGAGAACAAAACAGAAATAACCAACATATAAAATGTTAACACAGAGAGAATTAAACCAACCAAGTGAAGAAAAAACACATGTTTAAACATTTCTGCACAAGTGAGTGCTTGTGTGGGTGCGGGTGTGTGGGTGGGTAATTTTTTTTTTTGCGATTGCAGCAGCTTTAAAAAAATAATAAAAAAAAAAACCCAGACACAGCTGCCGAATCAAAGCTGAGCTGAATAAATAGCAAGTGTCTCGCTTAGCCAACTGGATATAGTTTCTTTTTATCGCAAAACCAAACTTTCTTTGGTTTATCGGAACGCGATTGTTGGTGCTGTTGTTGTTGTTGTTGTAGTTGTTGTAGTTGCTTCTGCTGCTGCAGCGGCTGACGTGCTGCAAATGTTGTTGCTGCTGTTGGGCTGATGGTTGTGCGGCTGCTGCTGTGGCTAGTTGGCCGCAAGCGAAAAGGCCGACTGCGATCCGCATAGGGCAGCGGCATGTACATTGTATCGGTGAAGATAATTACCTCATTGATGTTCTTTTGCAGCTGCAACGCCTGGTTCTGTGCATCCTCGCGATCCAGATCACGCTCCACCATCAGCTGCTCCACGTGCTGTTGCTTCTCGCGCAGCAAGTCCTGTTCGAGACGGGATAGAGAGAGAGAATGGGTGTGTGTGTTTGTGTGTGTGGCACAACAAGCGCATGAGTTACAACTGAATGCCCAATATAAGGATTACACAAAGAGTGTGTGTTCATGTGTGTGTGTGTGTATGTGTGTGTTTTGTGTATATACAGGGTGCAGAGTAAAGCTGCAAGACTATATAAAATATAATAATTTAAAAATAATATTCGAAATTGGAATATGATAGTATACCAATAAAATTGAATTTAAATCTTAAATGTATCTAGAAAATTGTGATCATAATAATCTCAACTTAATTAATAAATATATGGTATTAACGTTAGTCTTGCAGCTCTATTTGCTAGGCATACGTACAATAGGTGGATTGAGAGCAAATCGCTGACAACCCAACAAACAGGTAAATAATAAAGAAAGAAAAACTGGACAATTGCGGTGCGCATGCGTGACATATCAAAAACGAAAAGAAATCAAGAAACACACAGAAGCGTGCACTTAAATAGAAATTTGTATCGAACGTTTTTTTTTGTTTTTTTATTATGCCGAAGGTGTACGAAAGAAAACAAAAACAAAAGGTAACATAGCATAACATATATACAGATAATAAAAGATAAGCCAAAAAAAGAGGGTGCAATAACTGTCGTAGAGTTGTATATATATTTTATAAATATTTTTGTACATCAGTTTTGGGGAATTTTTAGTTTTAGTTGGGTTCATTTTGTGGCAATGTGTCATGTTGCATGTTGCATGTGGCATGTTAGTTGAGTTAGTGGCACGCTTAGAAGCTAGGTTAGCTAAATGTTTAGTTAATAGATACACACATAAGAACACACGCGCAAGCGACTTAAACAGCGGGTACAGTAGGCGTGCATGTTAGCTAACAGCGCGCTAACAGTTGATTAATTTGCATACCTGCATGGAAAATTGACTTTTTGGCGTCGCTACAATTGACCGAAGGGGCGTGCTCGACTTGCGCTGCATGGTTTGGGGAGGATTAGAATTAGAATTTTAAACGCGTTAGTAAATAAACAGAGCACGATTAACGATTAACTATCAACGATTAACGATTAACAGTTAACAGTTAACGGTTAACGTTTAACATTAACAGTATTAGGTGTAAGAACAGCTTAGCTGTAGCAGGTAACTGGTAAATTGAATTGGTAAACTGATAAACGGATAACAGAGAACTAAGTGTGGCATGTGGCATGTGGCATGGTGCTGCCTATCGTTGGCGGCCGTCTTATACCTGTGCATTCATGCGCATGCGCGATGTATTTGTTGTGGCAATGCTGTTCATCGTCCCAATCGAGGTGAGAGATTCACGCGAACCGGTCCGCGACAGACGCGTCTTCTTTGTCGACGGCGACAGCGACACCTTGGCAATCGGCACAAAGACACCGAACCTCGGCTTGCACTCAAAATATCTGCAAAAATCAAGAATCAATAAAACAAGTAAAATGGCTCTAGACGGGTGTGCCCGACTAAGAGATGCCCAGCGAAACCCAGAGGCGAGCTGTCGTTACATACATTTAAAGCTCTTTGCATTCATACACATATTTACAAAGTCAGACATAAAATGAATTCTTGAATAACTTCTAAACTAAGAAAATGATCCTTATGAAATTTTCAGGATTTGATTTGGGTTTTTTTTTATGGCGGGAGGTATCTAAAATCCGACTGTATCCGTATCCTTTACGAGCACATATTAAACTTAATTTAATGGTTCTAGCTCTTATAGTCTCCGAGATATGCCAAGAAAACTAAGTTTCAAAATCGATTTTTATCGATAATAATGAAATAGAGCAAGATATAGAAAAAAATATATATTAAATTGTGCTGCGTTTGGCTTGGGAGAATCTATAGTCGAAGTTTAGGTCTCTAGCTTTTGTAGTTTCCGAGATCGCTGCGTTCAAACAGGCGGACGGACAGACGGACGTTGTCCTGATCAAGAATATATGCACTTTATGGGGTCGGAGATGCCTCCTTCTGCCTGTTACATACATTTGCACAAAACCATTATACCCTTTTTAGCCACTTGCAATGGGTTCAGGGCATAAAAAGCACAGCATCAAATGAAATCAATTATGTTTTGCGCACCTTATGCCGTCGACGGCGCCATCGTTTTTGCCGCTGGCCTCGTCCAGCTCGACGCCGCACCAGTTGCCAGGCGCGAACTGTGTCTCGCCCAGATAGCGCAAGATGCCCGGCCGGCTGCCAAAGCCCGACGAGACAATCACACGATCGCCCACCGTCAATCCATTCTCTGCAAAGGTCAAGCACGAATTAGATTTTGTCGTCAAATTGTGCCTTGAACGCGGATGCACTTACTGCCCGTGCCGGACTGCGCAGCATGGAGCTGCGCACGCTGGCCGTTGGTGAGCCGGTGCGCGAACGTTCCGGCGAGTTTTTGGCCAGCGGCGACGTGGGCGTCGCCGCGCCGGACAGCGGACTTGTCGTGAGGCGTGTGAGGCGCGAGAAAATGCCACGCTTTGGCTCACACTGGAAGTAACGTTTGCCGGAGACGCAGCCATCGTTTTTGCCTGCAAGGAATCAAGTTTCAGTTCGATTGCAGCGAGTATCGCCTGTCGCCGCTTACCATTTGGTTCGTCGAGCACAATGCCCGCCCAGTCGCCGGGGGCAAAGTGTGTTTCGCCAATGTAGGCTATTTGGCCAGAGCGCAATCCGCCCACCCAAACACGTTGACCAATTATAAACTGCTCTGTGTTGGCTGTCAGCACGGTGCTGTTGTGATCTGTGAGCGAAACAAGGGGGGGATTATTCTCTATGTTAAATTTATCATCATCAATCATCAATGAACTATTAATGTTTTGGCTGCGTTTCGTAATGTTCTCAAGCGCAACTTTTGTGCAGTTGTGAGCATACCCACCATAGAAAATAACACACTCTATAAGTGGTTTTTCTATATACGTACATTATACTATAGCAGAATATGATGTCATATGCAAATTGTTCTAGTGCAATTTGCATACGTCGCTTGCAGTCAATGAAAACCATTTGAAGCTGCCATATAAAAATGACTATAAACACGATCCCCCGCAGTGCTGTCTCGTATAAAACGGATATTGGCTATTAGCCGATGATTTTGATATTTCACATATATCCATATGCACTTGATAGATCTTCTCTAGACTAGAACTGATTGGACGTGACTTCATATACCAAAAAAGACAACGCCTTAAAAAGGTGGCTTCAATTTAACAAATTACTTGCTGATATTTGATAAATGGCTTTTGAAAAATAAAATAAAATAAAATAACAAAATAAAAATAAAAAAAAAACTTGCTTGCGACCTATGTCATAATTTGTTATTGTTTTATTTATTTCGTTTGCAGCTGGCGTTGCTGCAACGTCGCCCACATCTAATATGATAATTTGGTAAATTTTTCATCATTAGGTTTTCAAATTTTTGCCGCTGTGCTACGCAAGAAATGATTTTTGCTTGCCTGCATAAAGGTGTCAAGTTTGAGTTTAAAAAAAATATATATATATTATATACTTATGCATATGCATTAGCTAATTATAAACATTATTTGGTGTGTGTGAACAAGCCGAACCGTAGATGCGCTGCTTTGTTTCCTAAACATAATATATTAAATTCTTCAATAACTGTTAAGATATTAAAGTGTGAGTGACGTCGCATCCTAGACAGCGATAAAGTGCACAAGACAATAAATAAAGCTTAAATTTACATTTTATATATATTATTTTATAATATGTATTTAAATAAAAGCTCTCAAAATAAATAATAAATAATTTTCCTGTTTGCAGTTTCATAAATAAGTTTTATGGGAAAAACCTTGAAGGTCAGCACAACAGATAAATAATGTGCAAACAGAATATTATATATATATTTTTAAAAAATTATTATTATATCAAGCCATGTCACAACTTATGGCTAATGAGGCATCAGCTGTTATGTCCACAGATTAGCTGCCGCAGTACAGTCAAAACCCAGCAACATGGCTAAAGTATTTAATTGCTGGTAATGGCTCATTAGGCTTTGTTAATTTGACAATATTTGGGCCGGGTTAAATCTACATATGAGCACTGAGTACCAGGTATAACTGTTGGAGGAGGGGAGCCATAAGTCGTGGTAGCCTCCGTTTAAGGTGCGAGCAACTGGCATAGATTCATATAAACCACCTGCGCAAATATCAAACTGACATTTTGTGTCAATGTGTGTGCGTGTGTGTGTGTTTTGGCAGCCGAGCACATTCTATACGATTCAAGTCAGATAGAGATATATGCTTGTATCCATTTAGATATACACAGATAGAGCAGTTCGTGATCTGCTCTTTTGCTTACCTGAGCTGCGACGCCGACCTGTGGCCTCAAGATAATAATCGTCTATGGTTGAACCGAAACAAAAACGAAAACGAAAACGAAAACAAAGCACAGTTACAGATACAGATACAGCATGCAGGCACCTGTGGGGCGGGGTAGGTGGGCGGGGCAGGGTTGACAGACTTACAAGATGTGCGACGTCCATTGTCGGACAGCGTCGGCGTTCGAGACTTGAGCGATCCGCGCCCGGACGAGAAGCGTTCCCAGTCGGATGTGGGTGAGAGCGAGGAGCGCGTAAAGCGCTTAACAGTCTCTTGATAGAGATCTACGAATATGGGATATATGTACTATATAAACGATTCGACACGTTTGCCGTTTCAGTTGCAATAGCGATTTACATAAATGTTAAATGTTAAATTCATTTGTTTAGCATTTTTGGCGTCTTTTTTTATTATTGTTATTTGGCGTTTTTGTTTGTTTATGGGTGTTAACAACGCAAGTTGCAAGTTTCTGGTTTTAGGTTTTGGGTGGAGTACAGAGCCGAGTTCATTTGGGGCCTGTTTACATTTCGCCTGTGGTTAGTTAATAATTAGCGAATTTGTGTTAATCACATACAACGGACCCATGTTTCTTTGCTGGGATTATGTGTATTATTATTATTATTGTTATGTGAAAGTTGTCTGTTCTGTTTTGTTTTTTTTTTTTGCTGTTGCTTCATCAGTTATTAGCCGCAAGCATTTGGTAAAGCAGTTAACTCAAAAAACCTGACAGTGTGAGCAGGTGCCTACAAAAGATTCTAACTGAACTGAACTGAGGTGTTATAGAGCAAAAAAGTGTTTATAGGAAAAGGCTTTTTCGATTTAGAAAGGTGCATCTGCTGAGCTTTATGTTAGGAGCTTGAATATAATGGTTTTTGGAGTTTATAAGCAGGTGATTATGAATGTAAACCGTTAATTTCTTTTTTTTTATGGAAAATACTAAATTTTAATTAATTTAAATGTCTTGCAATATAGAGCTCATTTTTTACTCATTTCTCTTTTATAATTTATGGCTTGAAATATGTAAGTCTTTATTAATAATGTAAAAAATAACTTCCCTTAACAATAGCTAATCAAAAATGGTGTTCTTGTAAACTGGCTGCTTTGGATGTGACTTTCGAAATCAATTGTCGTAAATTTCCATGAGCAAAAATAAAAAGCATAAATCAGTTAAATTGTCGACAGTTTGGTAACGATTTTTTTTTTTTTTTCTTGTAACGAATTGCAACAGTCTGAGTGGCAGAAAGAGCAAAAGATGCAGACAGAAAGCAAATTTAAACATTTTTGCAATCGCACGATGTTGGTTTCCGCTTAATTTACAGCATGACGTATACGCCGTGTAGTTAATTGTGTTTTTGTCAGCTTCAATTGGCTTCTCTGTTATTGCTGCGGCGCACACATATTGGCTGTCTGCAACGAAAATGTATCTTGAAGATGCGCGAAAAGCCTTTGCCATGAGCTACTGTGCAGCAGCTGTGCCAGCTAATCAAGCTGGCCAAACGGTAGCCAAGCATGACATGGCCAAAAACGCACAGCAGCAACAACTTCAAGGTTCGATTGTTGCTCAAAAGATACATACATTGAAAATAGCCCCCTCTATGCCTAGTCAAGACAATTTGTTATTATTTGCTATTATATTTCGTGACGCTAGCAATTTTTTAATTATCACAACAAACAGTTGAGTCTAGCAAATGTATCTGTATCTGCATCTGCATCTTTGCCTTAATATGGCTCCCTTCAATTTTTCGTGAGAGGCAAAACTTTCACTGTGCTTAAAGAGGCGAAACTTTTGGAGTGAGTACGTTTTTTAATTGCATCTTTGGCAATTTTTGTAGGCTCGAAACACTTAAGCGTTCTTCGTGTAATATATATTTAATAATTTTGACTATGAAATATTACACGTTGTTTAGTTTTCTGATACTCACTAAAATAAACGACAATTTCGCAGTATCAAAGTAGAGATCAGTTCATGACTAAAATATCATCAACCATTAAAATCTGTTCAGATTTGTTTTATAACAATTTGAAGTACGAGAATAGCGTTCACTGTGGAAATGGCAACTCTGTGATGGCAAGTCGAAATATGTATAATATTTGGCTTGAATTTGAACACAAAAATAGACCACCTTATAATTAAGTTTAAAGTGCCGTTTTATAATACGTTTTAAAATACAATTTTAACATTTGAAGTTAAGAAAACCCTTTTGTTTTGAAATAAGTTTGGGTGTATTTTTACAAAAAAAAAAACTGGAAAAAAATGATTTAAAAAAATACGAAAATTGTATATAGAGAATAAAAAAATAGAGCAATAGAGAATGATAGCCAAATTGTCATCAAACATGAAAATCGGTTCAGAATTGCCAAAATTATGAGAATTTGAATTTTTTATGGAGTCGGGAAGTTTACAAGTTGAACTTCTTATCGGACAAACAATCGTATATTTATCCCGATCAAAAATATATGCTTATACTTGACAAGCGGACCCGATCAAGGTCAGAGCGTTGCTTACTGCTAATAGATCAGTCATTTGCCGTTCGCTGAAGCCTTCACTAATTGTTGCTCCCCCCCTCCAACTAGGCGAGTGCTGGGAAAATGTTGAATTGTTAATTTTTAGCATTTAACTGTGAAACGATGGCGAGTCTTGCGAGTGCTAAAAATACATTTATATTGACAATTTCCTTGCAGTTGACATTCAGTGTCTACACTAATGAACTCATGTATCTGACAGATACGCAATGAATCATCAAAGCTGCCGCTGCGTCCACTGCACTACGGAGTGAGTGTGGCGCCCCGAGTCTATGGCCACGTCTACGTAATGCTCTGCCTAATGTTGTTTTGGCCAAAAACAAAAAAACGCAGCAAACGCCGACCCACTTTGCGCACGACTCTGGCCAAATGGATGGACGCGTCCATTTATGGATTGTATCTGATCGGGCGTGCGCTCGCATGTTCGGCCGATAAATCACATAGCGCACTCCGATCATGTCATGGGCTCATTATCTATTGAAATGATTAAACAACATTTAATTAAGCTAAACTGTGTGCAAGTGCATGTCGCTAAGGCAAATGCTTAACGTGTAGGTCGCAGCTATCTCAAATCGATGTCTCAGATTCAGATACAGATACAGATACAAATACAAATACTTGTGTTTAGCTCAAGTGGTGCTATTACTTGAACTGCGGTCGGTTCGGTGAACGACTCTCGTCCCACATCGGCCAACTGATCGTATAGCCTACACCTATAGTCGTTTAGCCTGGTCGGACTGGGCACGACTTACATGACTTTTCGGCAGGTACATGCAAATCTCTTTTTGCGGCAAAATGCCGACAACTGTTGCTGTTCCCGCTACCAACACATTCCACACGGCAACAAAGTGCCGTCTGAGTTGCTTAACAAACATATACAGTAAAGCTTCGGCATAAAGAAATGTGTGTTAAGTACCCATATATTATTATAATAGGTCTTTGAAACACTTAAATTAAAATTCCAAAATAAACACTTAATTATAATTAAAGAGTTAAATTTTTTTTAACTGTTTGTTTTGTCATAGCACATAGTTAATGCTCACTGTGCTCATATAAAATGCAATATTTTTATCGCAATTTATTTAATTTCTGTGCACTGCTTTGAACACAACAATAATTGCATTTAATTTTCTATGATAATGTTCGTTGATATTTTCAACACCAGCTTTTGTGTTGCGCTTAGAATAACGCCCAAGCGAGTGTTGACAATTTCACCAAATGGAAAACTGGTTTAATGTCGGGTTTATTTTGGAATTTAGATGCTTACGTGACGCGGGTGCTGCGTAGTTGTTGGTTTTCAGGTTTTCACAAGCGCCCAAGCCACTTTAGAAGGCGTATTCCAAAAATATCAATACTATAAATATTCTTATTGACGGTTTCCAACAGCTACAAGGCAATAAAAGACGAAAAATTTGTGGACATAGCAATAGCAGCTGACTCTAAATTTATGAATATTCCGGTAACAATCTTTAGAACCCACAGCCTCACAGTGTGTGTGTTTTGTGTCGCGTATTTCACATTACAATTTAAATTGTACAATTTTATACGCATATGCTGGGAACGTGTTTAGCATTTTAAATACTGGAAAGACCTCAGCTGAGAAGGGCACTCGAAAAACCCCAATATATATATATAATTATATATACACTTGTTGAATACATGTCATTTGGATTGATAATCTGCAGAGCTGGCTGTTCTGATAAGGCAATAAGCCATTAAAATTATTTATAGTTAATTTAATTATTGGGTGTAAGTCGTTAAATTGTTGCCAAGGGGCGCTGCTGTCAATTGAGGTGATCATGGAACTGTTTGACATTTTTAGATCAGATTCAGTTGATGCATACATAAGTAAGCTACTGAATTGGTATTGGAATAGATCACTCAACTAATTGAGGTCAAGTTGAATGAAAGAAATGCTGGGAAAAAGATTTGTGGATATCATATACACATTACAGACTATTTTTTACTAGTATAATAATTTTTTTTAATAAATAATACATTTCCAAGTGTTTGTTTTTTGATAACCTAAGTAACCTGAGCTTAAATTGCTTTATTAATCGGTTTTCCACTTTGTATATTAGTTTAAGTTTGTAATGAATTAATTATTAAAATAACTTGTAGCATTGCCAATAGAACTTTAGATTATGCCCGACAAATAAAATTTATAGCGCTCACACTTAGTGTTAAATTAACGAAGTATTCCAGTTTATAGAGATGTATTCCCCGAGGTGTTAATTTAACCATCATAAGCAGTAAATACTTATTAATATGTCATGGAATTAATTATTTTATGAAACGCATTTAAAAAGTCAAGTGTAAAAGATAAACGTAAAATTCAAATAATGGTGTAATTAAAAGATATTTACCTGTGTACGCCGAATTGATCGAACTCAAATTGTCATCGCTTTCACGACTCATGCTGTGTGTATCTAAAAATAAAACCGAATAACGTATAACGGAAGCAGAGAAAAGAAAGAAAATACAAAAATCAGGCAAATGAGCATAACAAAATAACAAATAACGAATAACAATAAAAAATGTATGAGGAGCACATGCTGACCATAAGAATAACGTAAAAAAAAGTAAATTAAAATTAAAGCTACTTACGACCAACAATGGAACATAATAGGGCAATGCCAAAGGGCGTTTTGTGGATACCAGAGATTCAGTAATTTAGAGTTTCATATGATATTCAGGCCAAAGCAACGGGGCAGCTAATTGGCCAAGAAAGCAAACGGCGGCACAACAACAAAAAGCGCAAATGTGCAAATAGCAATTAGTAGCCGGTAAAATTACTGACTCAAACTCGATATATATTGTTGTCCGTCTGTCTCAGTGTGTGTGCGTGTGTGTTTTGTGTGTGGGCTGGGACAAGCGCAGTTAGCAAATTGCACAGTTAAGCGAGTTATATAAACAACGCGCTCGCTGAGATAACCAGAGTCAAGCAGGTGAATGTAGCACAGCTCAAAAGACACATATGCATAAGCGACAGTCTATCGAAGATACAAAAATATCTGAAAGATACTCAAAGCCAGACGACAGCTAGCGACAGTCAATCGAAGATGCAAAAATATCTTAAAGATACTCCAACTTAGCATCAATCTGTGAGGTGATCCATCAACTTGAAAGCCTTAAACTAAAACTCGTTTCGGAAAACGATACTAGCCACAATATTAATGACCTATTAAATACGTTCTCCCACTTCTGACATTTGCCGGCAAACTGCGTCAGAATTTTGATTCGTGTATTTAAAATGTGGGCACTCGAAAAATGCTGGCCGATTGCAAACTGTAGACGTGCACACAATTTAATTGTGTACCGCATATGCTGTTCTACAGGGTATAATACAATACAAGAGATGAAAAGCAATTTTAAATTTAGGAAAAAATATATTTTGCCAGGGAGGGGCTTTACAAAAACAGTTTGTATATTATTAGATAGCTGCAGATAGCTGCATCAAATAAATGAAAAATCAATTTTTATTCTTTTCTCATTTGCAGAACTGTTTCTTGGGTATCTGTTAGTCGTGCAGTGTTCAAATGCAGCATTCTTCATAATTTAATAATTTGCTTGCTGAATAATTAACAACAAAATGCCGCACGACAGTCGAGTAAACAAACGAACCAAGCCACAAAAACAACTGCTGAGTATAGAAAATTCAAGATGTTTTTTTTTATTGTTTTTGGTTTTTGTTTTGCTGATTTTGTCTGCTTAGCCGATCGAGCATTAATAATAATATGTGTACAAACAGCTCAATAGATAGGCAAACAGTTGCCGCGTGTCTCGCCAGATTGAGAGAAAAAACAACTTAATTACGCTTTGTGCTTTATGCCAAAATTATGAAAAGAGCCTTCAATTTTGGCCAAATACAATTAAGAGTTGAAGTAATTTGCTTCTTTTTGGCCAGTAGCCATAAATAATACCGCAACATATTATTATTTTTTTTATTTTTAAAGTTTTTTTTCTCAAATTGTGTTACAAATTATGCAACCCACACGCAATTGAAAGTCAGTTTTGCTTTAGGGGTTGGGCATTCAATCAACTTTCTGTGGGCGTTCAGATTGTTGTTGTGCTTAACTGTTATTGGAGTAGCTACACACAAATCGGGATAGTAGTATAATTATAAGGCGTCTGATATGCATTATTAGATACTTTGAAATTAAATTGACCTAAGGGGCTAACAAATCATTTTTGGTATCATGTTTTTTGAATAAAATTTAAAGTTTTCTTTTCTTTTCTTTTATTTTTTTTTTTTCTTACGTTATAAAATCTATTTGCATAATTTAAACAGATATGTACTTAGGAGCTGCCCAGGGGGACAGCACTTAGCACCATGTTAAATGGAACTTTGGAGGGCCACGTTTGATAATTGCAAAACGCTGCGATGGGGGCTTTTTGTGTTGTTTGTGTTTCAGTAAGTGACACGTTAATTTATTTGTCTGTGGTTTAGAACAATATCGCATTCAAAATAATTAAAAGCACTCAAGTGTGCGCACAACAATACAAACGAATGAAAAAACTACAAAAACAATTTGAAAGTGATTAAAATTGCTGTTTAATTGCCTAGCGCAAATACTCTTTACACTAGGCAGGCAGCAGAGGCTCGAAAAGGAGCTGGAGCATGAAATGTGTAAAGGAAGTAAATATGTGTATAAGGAAATACATCCATTCATTGTAGTATATGAGGAATTTGTCTGAGCCAAGAAACATAAGAGCTCACCTCGTGGCTGCTCCCAATTTGCAGAAACTTTGGAGTGGCAGCAGAAAGAAGTTGAATTTGGTTGGCCCAAAGCATAACGAACTCTGCCATTAGGCGCTTATTACATACAAGCTCAGAGGTTAATAATTCATTAGTACGTCTGGACAGGCAATCTTTTTGTTTTTGTCGAATCAACGTGGAAAGCAAAGCTAAAGGCCATAATGGGTTTGTTTACACCGAAGTGGAAGCCGCTTAGAACTTTTTGGCAACGCAAAGAAAGCAACGAAGCGAAAAAAATAGATGATAAAAAACATTATATGATATTTCATTTTGTGCAAAAGTTATGACAACACAGAGCCAAAGAGCTGAAAAATTAAATGACATTTCACGGGCAAATGCTCAGGCGTAACTTATGCAAAAAGTTATTATTTGGTTTTTTTTTTTTTTTACAAAAAGACAGTCAGACCAAACATGGTGGGTAATAAAAATTAATTAACCAAATGCGGCAACACCTGAACGTTACCAAAAAGCCACTGTAATTGAATGACAGGCGCAGAAAAAAGTAAAAGGTACCGGCGGAAGAGACAAAAAAAGCAAACAATTTTGAGGCGTGTAAAGTGCAATTAGCAAGCGACTTGATTGCCTCAGTCTTAGTCTTAGTCTTCAGCTTGAGCTGCAATTAAACTGTCGTCATATTTATGGCAGGTAATATGCAGCAATGCAGGCTAATAGCGCGTATGCGCAACATCAACAAATATTACTCATACGCCACCTACGCGGATGCGCACTGTGTTCTAGAACAAATACAAACAGAAACTTATTGCTTAGCTGGGCTGAGCTGAGCTCATTGCGCCAAAATGGCCACAAAAAATAAATATAAATAAATAGGTAAACAAACTGTTCAAACAGCGACACGTTCGAAATGACGCCAGAATCTATTGTTATATTTCACAAAAATTTAACGACAGCCCATAAAGAACAGCCCAAAAAATAAAAAAATGATGCTACCAATATGAAATGGTTCTACATGATACACAGTCCAGGCCAGAGATGCGCACGGGCTATCTTCGAGTTTATCGATTCATTGAGAGGCCACACAAATATGGCAAAAGTCTCGTAACATCTGCGCCCACAACTTGGCTCAGCTGCCTTTTAAAATTTTGTAAAATAAATATCTAATTGATTCGATACAGTTGTGTAAGCGAGGGAGGTGGGGTGGGGCGTGACCACGTCATGTTGTCTTCAAAAGGGTGCTAAATATATAAATACATAAATATATATATATATATATATATATATATATATATATATTGTAAGTTGTTTGTAAATGACGCAAAAGATAAGTTAACTTAGTCAAGTTTACAAACACTTGCTGCAAGTTTAAAACTTTAACAAACCTTTTCTATCTTATGGGAACTAGGAAATGTCAGTTAAAGAATGAAAGAAAGAAATGTGCAAAATAGTCCACAAAGTCAAAGATAATGTCAAAATTAATTACTAATCAAATTACTAATCAAATTATTATACTTCGAATAACGTTTATGAAATATAAAATATAAACTCAACGAAATGGGCAGTCTAAAGAAATAATACTAAGTTTTTTTATTTAGAAAAAATACTCTTTAGTAGCTGCTGTTTTCTTGTCTTAAGTAATGTTTTTTTTTTTATCAACAACAGTTTGGATATAAAATACAGCTGGTGGTTATCTAGTTAAATTCATGTTTACCTCCGAATTGGAATTTTCAGATAGCGCCTACAGCTAGACAATTTTGGACTGGCAATGCTGCGTTCCGCATGAAAATAAAATTGTGCCTGTTTCTTGTGTACACCCGACTCGTTATCAGTTGTCAAGAACAGCCGACGCGATAGCAACAAACAGCATACGAAAAAGAAACAAAAAAACAAAAATAGGTAAAATGCCAAAATTCTTTGCTGATAAAATGCCTTTAACAACAACAACAAAAAAAAATAAACGCCAAGGCAATTGTCTCATCAAATGTTTATGCTAGTATTTGTACAATTGCCACGAATTGCTGGACTCCACAGCAGGTCTCATAGAGCCCCAACAACAATAGCTACGACAATGCGACATTGTCCGAGTCGCGTCCGGCCGAAAAGAAAGCCCAGCGAACAGTAGAAAGTTTGCGACGAGGCGCAGAGAAGCCGGTAAATTTGCATAGGGTATTAGCAAGTAAAGCGATTCGGCCAAAACACGTCACAATACATGCCAAACAAAATTGGCTAACTTCCCAATTAATAGCTCTTCAGTTAACATATGCGAATACTTTGTTTAGTTGCGAAAGTTATCCAATATTACATAGTTTTAGTAAGCGAATTTTAAAATGTATATATAAGTACGAATCGACTCTTGTTGACGTATTTAGCACCCCAAAATTAAAGAAAATTTGAAATTTCGAAAACTTTTCAGTTGCATTGAATTTTGATTGCTTTGTTATTTATCAAATTTTATTACTTCTTAAAGTTACAGGGTATTTTGATTGGTCATCTCGTGACAGTAACTAATTTTTTAGCCTTTATGTTTGATGTCTATTGGATGCAGTCAAAACTTAAATAAACAATAAAACATTTTTATACCTAATTAGCGGTTAACCGCAAATTTCAATATAGCAAAATCCGGTTCGTGTTTTTTATCATTGTTGTTGTCGTTGTTGTTGTTGCTGTTGCTGCGCTTTTACTTGACATGCGGCGACAACTTTGTTGTAGTTTTGAGTTTAAAGTCTATAGAACGACTAAGGTTAATACTGTGGGCCAAACGAAATACATTTGAATCTCAATGCTGGAGACAAACTGGAGACAACCTCTGACTAAGCGCTTTGGCCCAATTACAGAGTATCGTCGTTAGCGGAAAAAACAATTCAAAAATTGTTTGTTTAACAACAAAAAACTATGTGTAATAAATAGTGAAATAGATTTCTAAATTATGAAATAAAAAATTTGAAAGCAACTGGGAATAAAAATAAAAAAAAATTAAATTCAAAATGATAAAAATTCTGTCAAAGTATATTCTAAACTTTTTCTTTTTAAAATGTAAAGCTACAATAGAAAAAAATTATAGTTATAAACTGACGAGGCCGCGCCCTTATTGCCAGAAATCAGCGCGCTATAAAATTTAATTAGAAACAGAACTAGACCAAACCCGAAAATAAAAAGAAAACAACAACAAAATATGAACGGCAAGAACAGATAAGAAAAAATATTAATGTAAAAGTTGAGCTGAGATAGCAATAACAGTAACTAAGTGTTGCCATTTACAATTATCTTATCAAGAATAAAGCTAGAATTAAAAAAAACTCCTGACATGCTGCCTAATTTTGTGAAATGTGAGAAAAATATGAACCAATCGATTATCAATTTATGCGCGCAAAACGAAACGATCTCAATGAAATATTTATTTTTAAAACAAGCCTATGTAAAGCCAGCTGCTCCAAAAGAGAGCCCATTCAAGGTAAACACTTTAGAAATTTTTTAAAAACGACAGAAACAGTTACAGTTTAGCCTTTTTTTTGTTTTTAATATAAGCAGAGACATATGCATGTATAATAAAAACAACCGGCAGAACAATGAAAACAATTTCACAGCACTCAGAGCACAAGTTCGAATATTCCTTTTAGGGCAACATAGAGGACAACAACAACAACAACAACAACAACAACAACAGCAACAACAACTCGATTAAAAGGGTCACAACTTTTACTTTTAGTAGGTTTTTTTTTTTGGATTATTGTTTTGTGTGTGTTTTTTTTTCGTTTTCTTATTTCATTTTCGTTTCACGCTTATCAAAAATTCACCTTTTCAAATTTGTAACAGCGAATTTAGTTGAGATTGGCAATTGACCAATGGGAATTGTGTTAATTTCTATGGCGTATTCACTATATTGCAGTATATAGCCGTATCGTTCAGTTGAAGCCAGTGCTGGCCGGAGCTGCTGCCCGCATCTATGAAGCAGTTTCCAAAAACGCGTCCGTCTCGCGAAAAGTCGTTGAAGTTACTGAAAAGCCCAAGTTGTGCGAACTTGCGAATCGCGCGAGAAGTCGGCGATCGCGAGCTTTGCGAGCGCAGAGAGCAGAGAGCTAACTAGAAAGAGAGAGAGGTAGAGAGCGAGCGTAAGAACCGAGCTTTGTAGCGCAGTGTTGCTGTGTGGAGCAACAATGTTTTTATTGAATAAACGACGGCACGAAAGCCCGTAAAGTTATTTGGTTTTTTCTTTATATGTTTATATGCAGCTAATAAAACGTACTTTGATCATTTTTGCGATCGTCTTTTTATTACGGGCCAAAGCTGCGCAAGGGTTGCCACACTGTCCAGACATCCATTTTGACGTGTTTTGCATACCCTTATAAAATTGTGCAGGTCGTGAGCTGCACGCATTCAAAAATTAGAAGGGACTACCCTTATGATTTTGGTTGATTCATTTTCTAGTGAGGTTTTTATGAGGGTATCAAGCAGTCGTTCACCCACAACGTAAAGATTTATATTGGAAATGGGTGCGCGCACTGATTGATGATCGTGGCGCCTATATAATGCCATCAGATTCCGAATTCTGAATTGCGTTTGGCTTTTAGCACTTATCGCGGAGCAGACAAAAATGGATGTGAGGGGAATTCGACAGCAAATGTACTGCAATTGAAAGTACTATAAATAAAGATTGAAATGATGATTCAGTACAGATCTACGCGGAGACTCCACAAGAAAAGGTCAAATCATTGGCAACATTCGCTGACATTCAAGCTGCGAGCCGAGCAGTTCAGTAATCCATTCAGAGATCGTAAATGTACTCCCCCCACCCCATTGGAGGCTTACAGCGATCACAGCCAGCTTTAACGATTCTATCTGAGTTCCAAGACAAATGAGCTTACGGCTTTGTAGCAAACTCATTTGAATTATGTATATAGAGAGCGGGCTTGTTGCCGATCGAGATCAATAAAATGACATAAGCCTCGACACGAGCGCTCAACTAGAAAACAAAACGTTAACGAGAAAGTGCAAAAATGGGAAGATGTGCGATGGAAGACGAGGAGGTCGCTCTCTGTCATTGTCTGTCTGTGTGTGTTTGTGTGTGTGTGTGTGTGTGTGTGTCAAATGCGCAGTGCAAAACTTGACAAAAGAAATATATAGAAATAGCAGCATTTCGTGTGTCATCTGCTGCTCGGCTGACAGACAGCGCGCAGAACACAAAATTCAATTATGAGTGCCACATTTTATAAGCAGCCGCAGCCCCACACAGCGAAAAAGCCACCGGCTGGTGGGTTCGGCAAATTGGTGGCTGGTTTGACATTCGAGTGCTGAGAGATAAATGACAGGTACACGCAAGTGATTCACTTCTAAGTGCTAAGTATATGCCCTTTGAGCGGGGTATGATCACTAGATGGGAAGGCTTGCATCCAGATAAAAAGTATATAAAAAAAAATTTAAAAAAAAACACTTAAAAGCAGGTCAACATTTTATTAACTTTATCAAGATCAAGCACGACAAATAATATTGCAGCACAGTGAACTGTAGATAGAGTGAATAAAGTTCAGCTTACAAATTATTGTTTACTATTTATTGCTTTTCGTTTACTAAATAATCTATTCTATTCTATTTATTGTATGAAAATGGATATAAAAAATGGTATATTTTAATTTTTGCAGATATAATATAGAATATAATATATATATATAATATTGATCAGCAGCCGAGTTGATAAACTGCTTATTTATACAACTTGTAGCTGCGTACAGGGTACCTTCTAGTTGAGCACGCTTGATTGCTTGCTGCAATTAGAGAGCCTACGAATTGGAAACAAGACACTGACGTGAGGCTTTCGACGCTGCGGTTGCATCGATAGATGCCAACCACGAGGATTGCACGATCGTCTCATAAAAAGTATGAAAAAAAAATGAAAAAAAAAAACAGAAATGTATATATATAAACGATACCTATATGGGCTAATGGGTCGATCTGCGATCTCACACGGGACTGCGGTTTGGCACAATTACGTGAATGTGTCGCAGACGCCACCGGGCCACAGCGCGGCTCAATTAAATAGTAGCCGCGTTTCATTTAATTGGCCATAAAGTTTGCTTTCAAAGACGCGCTTGAAACAGAGTCGAGCCGTATAATTATGAGCAGACTGCGTGGGCGGCTGTCAGTCAGTCCGTCTGTCTGTCCGTGCGTCAAGTGGTAAACAATTCGAGGGGTCTGGTTGTTTATCTGCGCGGTCTGTGGTTTGTTTTCTTTTTGTTGCTATTACTGCGAACTGTTTAAGGGGCAAATTAACGATTCATTTGCTTACAAATCAAAACAATTGCAAAGTCAGCTTTTCAATTGAATTGAAGTTGACGTCTGTCCAGTCTTCGGTTCTTGTTGTTGTTTGTACCTCACGATGTTTTTTCTATATATATTTGGTTTATTTACATTCTGATAAGTTGTTATTGGAGCGAGTATCGGGGGTTTTCATGGTTCCACAAATGTTGTGGGTTCAAAAAAAGCTTAGCTCAGGTTGAATTATGTACAAATAGTATGTAGTATATATGGAAATTAATGTTATTTTTAGTAGTTTAGTCTAGGTGCTAGTTTGTTGGACATTTGCCAGGGTTTTCTGCGATGTTCCATCTAAAGCGCTAAAGGAAATCCTGCAGCATGTGGCCAGCAGAAGGTCCTGCCGATGAATCAATGTGGCATCATTTGCCGTAGATGCCGTATATGTTTAGGGTGGAGCCCAAAACGCTGTCTGGTGGAACCTCAAAATGTTGCAAGTACAATTTGTGAGCTTTGCTGTTGCGCCTTTTCTTTCATCACCTATTGAAGGGGGCAGAACCGCTGCTGGACGTGGGTGCGACATCGTTTCTGATTAGATCTATTGCATGCACTCGCTACTAGTGGGTGTTGCACATACATACACACATACATATGTATATATATATACAACATACTCATATATATATTTATTTATATTCACAGCTGCACTTGGGTAGTTGCCGCTTGTTAAAACCGGAATTAAACACGACTTGCAACTGGGCACGAGTCTAAAATAGAGAAAGCTCTTCGACTAGACCAATTTAAATATTAGAATACCTTGAGAAAATAAGTTGCTGAATTCGTTAAAATGGCCTTTAAGAAGGTTAACAGTCCAAAGCTACCTTTTTCGTAGCTTCGTAAAGAAATAGTTTTGGGACCACAAGGTTTCCCTTCCTTACTGCTCAAGTCATGTTTTCGACTTTAGATTTTTGTAAATATTTTTGAATACAGTTTTAAGCATTTTAAGAAGGAGAACTATTTGATAAAATGGGTGTCTGTGAATTCACCTATTGCCCAGGGCTGCAAAGACAAAAACAAAACAAAAAAACATGTCGTTGGTTCGCGGTTCGAACTAATGTTTTGAATTAAATTTGGTTTATGAACATTCACTTTAATAAACCCAGGTTTTGGTTCGAACCTGGGCTTTTTAATTTTATCTTTTATCGACACAAGCAAAATATGAAAGACATGAAAAAAGTCAGTATAAGCAAAAAAAAAAAAAAAGCAAAAAATAAAATATTGAAAATATGGGACATAAATGCCAAAAAATGGAAATATAAAAGAAGACACAATGTTTCAATGTTGCGAAACTGATACCATACATACCCTGTCTAAATTTTACTATATTTAACTAAATTGGCAACTCAAGCACATACATACATATGTGTATAAATGTACATACATATTTATTAAAAAAAAAAAAAAAACAAATTTATGAACCAAACCATTTGTTTAAAAAAGAAATGGTTTGGTTTGGGTTCAGGTTCGGCTATCTTTATCAAACCGATTTGGTTTAGGGTTCGGTTCAAAATTTATAAACGATGTAGGTTCCGGGTTCAAACCGGTTCGGTTCAAATGCCTAAAATTCATCAATAAAAACCAAGCCGAATACCTCTACACTTAACACTTAACTCAACACCAATTAAGCCCAATAAATAAGTAGCAGAAAAGCGTCTCAACTCACCTCTGGGTGGGGGCCCCGATTTCGGGGTGGTGTGCGTGCAACAGGGTCGCCCGATTTTTGATACCGAGCCCGTCGAGCCGAAATGCGAAGGCGGCTTCATCTTGGTGGGCATGCCGGTCACGGAGGAGGCGGGCGTGGGTATATTCGACCGATTAGGTGGCCTCAGTTTAGACTCTGTGTGCGGCGCTTCCGTTGCTGTTTCCGTTTCTGTTGCCGGAGATATTGCTGCGGCAGTGGCACCCTCCACATTTGCTTCCGTTGCTGTTATTTCACTCATTTTTCACTTTTTCGGGAATCTTTTTTCTTTTAACTTTTATGGGACACACGCGTTTTAAAAATATACACGAATAAAATCTGGCTTTGGTAAAGTGCCAATATTTGTACAAATTAAAAGAGTTGAATGCTGCTTACTTACCTTTAAATTGGCGAAAAACCAGAAATGATTTCGTATTTATATTTCATATAATTTTTGCAACACATTAACACACTGTGCGACCAACTGACGTTTTGGCGCGCACGCAGGCTATCTCGCTCGCACTCTTGACGGCTGGCGCGCATACAGCCAACAGCTGATTGAAGCTGATTTCGTTTCGCTTTATTTTCAGTTGGAAGCAACTTCAAAAACAAACAAAATAACCGCTGCGCTTTGTTGTTGGTTTCGGTGTGACCGCCTTTCTGTTATATTTTCAAAATATGCGGAACTGATGCCAGCTCTTTTGACACCTTGAATTAATTATGCATAGTTCTCACTGGGGCACACACACACAGGCACAGGCACATACACAAGCTGACCACTTATTGAATCAAATATTTGTTGTTGTTGTATGATCACACGGAGCACAGAGCGTTGAGAGCGTAAACTGTTTGTTGTTGTTGTTGCGTCCGTGTTTGATTGACACAGATTCGAACGCGACCAGCGAAGTGCGTTGATAAGATAACGTTGCACAATGCACCGCTGTTAACGAGGACGTTTCAAAATTAACGCGTTTACATCTACACAATTTTTAACTAATTAACTTTGTAATTTTTCGCACAATTTTGGCGTTGGCCTGTCTTTATTTTTTGGCTGCGTTGGAATTTTTGTTGTTGCACTAGTGACGGTAAGAAGTTGGTGCAATAAGCCTATCGATAAGTGTCAACATATCGATATAAATACCAAGCATTGCAAATATTTTAGTATACGGTAATAACAATTGGCACTTTTATTCAAGAATTTGTTAGCATTGTCTAAATTGGACACATTCTCTTGCTTTTGAAATATACAAATTTTTGGTATTATTTGCAATGTGCGGCTTTTATGCCTTATGCAGTTCGGTCACACTGCCAGTCAGTCGTTTCAGTATTTTTTTTAATTTCGTGGCGTGCGCTTGGGTTTTTGGTGCTGCTCCGGTCGCTTTTGGTGTTTTGTGTTTGTGAGAGCGCGCGCGTGAAAGTGTGTGTGCGTGAGAAGAAAGAAGCCGCAAAGGAAAATCCAATTCTTGGAAATCTTATCAATGAGTTTTTAGCCGCTGCCACAGTTGGAAAATGCCAACGAATCTAACGGGTCTCGCACGTTTCTAGCTAGCCGCTGTTGTTGTTGTTGTCGTTTGTTTGTGTGCGTCGCCGCTACCACGCCCACACGCACACACACACACACAAGCATGGCAGCCACTGTGTACAAACGCCTACACAGCGCCAGCATTGGCGGCGGCGGCGGCGGCAGCCTCGTCGCCTCCACCACTTCCCCGGCCGCCGCGGGCGGCTCCTCGCCCATGCTGGGCCACTCGCAGCTGACGCGCTCGCTGGAGCGCATCCTCGAGGAGGCGCACTTCAGCGGCGAACTGATCCTGACCAATCGCAAGCTAAAGGACTTTCCCAAGACGGGCCCCAAATTCAGCCTGACGGATACCGTTATTGCAGGTGCGTCCCGCTCACAGAGTCCTCATTTATTTGTGCTAAAATCTCCTTTTGCTTGCCTGAAAATCAATAATCTGCAGCAGCCCATCGCATGCTCGCTCTCGCTCGCTCTCTCTATCGCTGTCCTTACCTTCCTCTAACTGTTTTTCCCTTTCTCGCTTATTCTCTCGTGTTCTTTGTGCCATCTGCAGTCGTTTTATGACTTTTTCATGCATTCGCACGCACTTGCCCTTTCTCTCTCTCTCTCTCTTACTCTCTAAGGACATTCATTAGTGCAGCTGTTTAAAAAAAAAAATTTTGTTTTTATTGTTTTTTTCCATTTGCATTTTGCACTATTCGCCTTTCGGGTGGGTTTTCTCCGTTTCAAGTTCAGCCAACTTTCGTTTTTGTTGTGCCCAAAAATGCAGTCTTGTGTGTGTATTACACACCAACACATACACACACACACACACACACACACCTACCCAGCCACCCACCCACCTAGCTAACTACCCTGCTGAGCGAACCATCTGTTTTACAGACTTCCCACATCGATTTTCAGCTGTGCCTTTGTTCCGCCAAACTGCAAGCGAAAAATTGACTTAAAATTATTTAAAAAAAAAACCAATTCTAATTAAAATATGCATTTAATTTAATTTTCATTATTATTATTGCTTGAAATGCACTTAAACCACAAGGAATTAAATACTAGAAGTATATCCAAACAAAACCACAAAAGTTCCTGTTTTTTTGTGCTGCTGATAAAAGAGCAAATAATTATTTACACGCGAATGCGGTCGCGAAAAGAAATTGCAAAAACCATAAACTTTAATCAACTTCTTTTTGTTTGCATTTTATGCAATTAACAATCTAGGAACAACAACGAAATTGGCTGTTTTAGACTAGAACTAGAAGTAAAGAACTCGAAGTAAAGAAGAAGAGACAAACATTCATTTTTACTGATTTGAACTAGTTGCATTCTGATGAACAATTTGTTATTTGATGGCTCGAACTAATTCCAATTTAATAGATTTGCTAAGTACGGTTAAGGAACCAGGCGTGAGTGCCCGACTAGAAGATGCCCTGTACCCAGCTGATATTCAGGAATTGTTTATTAATAATATGGCAATGGATATCGATATTGAAAAATAATAATTTGTTTTTGTGTATTAGAGGAGAATATATATACTAAATTTCAATCTCCAGCCCATAAAGGCTAATCGTCCTGATCAGGAATACATACACTTTATGGGATCGGTTTTACCCATTTTCAATGGGTACGGGGTATAAAACAAATACTGATGCTGAAGTTCCCCATTCAACTAGTTTCATCTTGGGAAAGTTTAACAGAAGTTGTAATTGAATTAAATATTAGATAATATGAATATTGTTTACAGTCGAAAATCAATTTCTGTTCTTCTTGCATAGTTCAAGTTTTCCTCAGTTGAACTTTAGTCGTGAGTTTTGCTTCCGGCATTTTCCAATTAAGTTTCTTTTTTGGTTCAATGCGTTTCGCCGGCTTCACAATTGAGTCATCACACTTGCTTTTTCTGTGTGTGTGTGTGTGTGTGTGTGCGTGCGTGGGCGTGACTAATTAGCAATTAAAAAGATTGCCCTCTTTTGGCGTGAACAACAATTTCATAAACTCCCTCCCACCTCGTTCCACTCCACACATAATTAAGATGGTTTCTTGCTAAAATATTTGTGGAAATGTTGTGCCAATAAAGGTGAAGCAGAAGAAGAAGCAGCTACAACCCCGATAAAGGGAGAGAAACAGCCAAAGGGCGGTTTTCGAGTGAAGCCTCTTCAAGACAAGAAATCAATGAGAGCCATAAAGAACTTCTTATACTCGTCCAAGAAGTTAAACGAGGGTATTGGGTTTGTCCGTATGAACGCAAAATTTTTCGCTGCTGTTGAAGCTAGAGACTTGCAATTTGGAATATATGCCCGTGTATACCCGCGTCAGATAAAGAGTAGAGATTTTTTGGCTACCCCTGCAGGGACGGGTTGAACGGATTTAATTTATATATCTTTCTCAGTTTTAAAGCGAGATACACCAAATTTGTTCAGACATAATAAAAATGACCTCCTCTAAAAATCGCTGACATTATTTTTTACATATCTTGGGTGGTTACCCTCTGACCCGTTCAATTTGGCAGACAATTTTCTGATGACCTCTAAATAACGAGCAAAAAATCTATCAAATAATAACAATTAAGACCGTTTTGGACTGTTTTAATACTGTGAACGAGTATTGGGCAGTCGGTTAAACCCGACTGCAACGTGCTTACTTGCTTTCTTTTATTTTCTTTTCCTTAGCCAGCAACCCTCAAGGATGTTGCAGGCTGGGGGTAAAATTCTTACTTATGTATTTGGCCGAATGGCTGTCAACATTGCCGAAAACGATTTGTTGTTGTGGTCTGGTGCACCGCCCCTCCCCCCGCTTGCCCCCTTGGGCATGCTGGCAAGAGTCATTTCATTTTCACTGCAGTCGCAGCACGTGATTAAGACGCGCGTCACGTAAATCAAACAACAAACGACGAACGTAGACAAAAGCCATGAAAATGGGCAAATGCAACAGCAAACTGAGAAAATCAACTTGGCGGCGCGACGTGCAGGAAATTGTTTAAAATAATTGCAAGTTGTAAGCTGCAAAAGGAATACATATACATATATATACATAAATGCAGCTGCTGCACGAAAACGAAACACAGTAAAAGCAGCAACAGCGAGGAAAGGCGAAAAAAGTGTGTAGCAAAAGATGAAAACGGAGCGAAATAAGTATGCAGCTGCTGCAAAAAACGCAGCAATTAAGATAAAAAGGGAGCAGAAAAAGTAGCAACAGCAACATTGGCAGCTGCGCAGTGACAACTGCTGCTGCTGCCAGTGTTGCAGTGGCCCCTCAAAAAGCCACCAATTCAACTAGAAATATGGCTGCAAACAAAACAATTTTGAAACGAGGGGAAAAATAAATATGCATATACAAGAATATATGTATACTTATGCAGAAACAGCAGCAGCTGTAAGATAGGCAGAAAAAGGGTAGCAAAAGCTGTAAATGGAGCATCCAAAAGAAGCAACGGCAACATTGGCAGCTGCGCAGCGTGCACTCACAGTTGACGTCGCTGCCAGTGTTGCTGCTGTTGCTCCTTTTTGCTGCTACATTTTAATTTTTTGCTACCAAAGGTCTGCAGCATAACTAGAAATTAAGTTGTTGTTGTTGACTTGTGCTGCGAAGTTGGCAAACAAAACAATTTAAAAACGAGGGGGAAAGACAACAGAGAACTGTCGTGTGCTGTGTTGTTGTGAGTGTGTATCCGTCATAGTTCCCGTTGTCGCTTTCGATGTTGTTGCTGTAATGTGTAAATCTGAAGCCGACAGCTTTGTAGTTTTTATTATTTTTATTATTTGCTGTCCCATGCACGCAGCGGCAGAGGAAGCGACGCTGTCGGGCTGAGCACGTCGCGTCGTCCGCCCAGTTGCTGTCAAACTGTGCGGTGCGTGCTTTGCATGCGCTATGAATGAGGAGCGCAGCGCAGCGGCTAGAGATGACACTTGGAGGCGATCACAATGCGTGATTGTTACGAAAATATTTCAAGGGCAAAGGACAGTATGTTGCTCACGATTAATAATTATAAACACAATAATTATTCCCAGCTATTGCAAAATTCTTTATCAATGTATGAATACACATTTTTCGCATGCCCGACTTATGGTTATTGTGGATATTGCGCTATAAACAAATATTTCTACGTAATTCTCAATGTCCATCAGCATTTCTTTGTACAGATAAACACTCGAGCAATGCTCGGCCTTTTAGATTGGGGCCAGGCGGCTACAAATGCAAACTTGACACAGAAATAAGCGTTCGCTCTATTCATTAATTCAGAAGTGTAAGCAATATTTAATGGCTCGACAATGTGTGGCAGCGAAAAGCGGCAGCGGCAGCGGCAACGCTGCGGCATAAACAATTTACGTCGTTTAATTGGTGAGCGTAGCACGCGCACTCACCAACACATGCACCTCGGTGCCTCAGCACAAGAACTATGTTTATGCGCTGCAAATCGTGATTTAGAAAACAAATATAAATTAAATTAAAAAATTCAAAAAATAAATGGAATTCAAAATTGTAAATTTATGGAATTAAAAAAACAATCGCCAACTATTAAGTTTTAAGTTTGAATACAGCCACTCTTTTGTTATGTCCAATTTTCGTAAAATAAAGTCAGAAAATAGATTGGAACTTTAAAAAAAAACCGACTAAGGAACATTGCCTCCTACGGCTCGTTAGAAGAAGCCTTACTGTATTACATTACTTCAACTGAATACAGAGATGTGGCCAAGGTGTTCCTTAGGCAAATAAGTTGCTATACTTACAAAACAAATGTTTATTAATTTCTAGCATATCACGATAAGCGATCTTTACCAATTAATCATGGTATAAACGTTTCATCAGCAACAACTGAACTGGACAGCAGCTTCTGAAACAGCAGCTGCTATCAGCTTACAACGGCAGATAAATTAGGGTCAATAGCCACAGCAACAACAGCAACAGCAACAACAAATTAAACACACGTCTGACATTTGCCAGTCGCTGTGTGTGTTTGTTTTGTGTCTGTGTGTGTGTGTGTGTGTGTGTGTGTGTGTGTTGGCTAAGAAAAACTACTCTTGGCACAGCTGTTGCAGTTCTTCCAGCTGGAAAATGCTGCCTCGCTCAATAGAAAAACAAGTAATAACATTGCAGTCGAGTGTATCCGACTGCGGAATACTCGTTCACAGTATAATAACAGCTGCAAACAGTCGAAAACGGTCTTAATTTATTGTTTTTTGTAGGGATTTTTGAGGTGGGCGATATGGATTTTCTCGGTTCACCCGCCCCAAGATACATATGGATATGGATTTTAGCAATTTGCCACGCCTTAATTGGGCTTATACCAAAAATTGTTTTTGCCATCTTTAGAGAAGGCCTTAGTAGTCTGTCTAAAACAATTTTATAAACTTAGGTTTTAAACGATATATCGATTTTATCAAATTGCGGCGCCCCCAGTGGGCGTAGCTAAAAACGGACATTTACTCTTTTCACTTCGTGAACAAGTATATACAAACCCAATATACTCTTTTCACTTCGTGAACGAGTATAATTAAGCAAAAACAACAAGACAAAAAAAACGTTTATGCTTCAAATGTTTCAATATTTACTTTACTGTTGGCAAACAGTTGTTGTAGTTGTTATATTTAGGTTTACATTATGACTAAATGTGAAATATGCGCGAAATTGCAGAGCAGCAAACAAACGCAACTGAGTGTGTGCGTGTGTGTGTGCGTGTGCGAGTGTGCATTGAGTGGCTGTTAAGTGAACAGCGTTTGGGTAGGGGAAGGCGGGGAGGTGCCCGCGCCTTTCACATGAAATCGAACCAATTGAGGCAACTCCGATGCGATTTCATCATTACACACTGAAGCGGGAATTATGTATAATTGTTGTTGTTGTTGTTGTTGTTGTTATTGTTATTGGTGCTGCAGTTGTTTTGATTGGTGCGAGGATAGTGAAAGATTGATGGCCGAGGGTAAACCGTATGGCAATTGCTTTTGTTTGTATTCCCAGCTGTGTATTTACAAATCGAGTTTATTCAGCGATAAGCAACGAAGAGTGGAAATCAGCATTGCCAAAGTATTTTAATAATAGATTTGAAAATATGTCAATGCACAGTACAATGATGATATATACATATGTATACGCATCATATATGTATGTGATATCTTTCAATATTTCTTAAAATATTTAACAAGATTCACAGGTTTTTTTGAGATTTTATGAATTGTTCTATATTTAACTGCTGGTTTTTAAAAAGAGAGATGAAAATAGGGGAAGAAATAGTTTCCTTTTTTTCTATCAAACTAAATAATAGTCTTCTGAACGAAATGTTTTTCCTATAGCCTTGAACAAATGTTATGATTATGAAATATAAGGTTCTTTTTTGCTTTCAAAGACATTTTTACTTTTGCAAAGGTATTTTTAGCTTCGGGTTATATGAGACTTAGACTGGTTCAAAGGCTCTTAAGAAAATTGTAAAAGAGGCGCATCAAAAAGTACAGAAATTATTTGACTTTAAAACGGCTTTGTTATAAGCACTATAATTTCTTTCCTTTGTTTTAGATTGTAATTTAGTTCTTTATAAAGTCTGATTACTCAGTTTGCCATATTTACTTTATAAACTTTATTTATTCGGAACCCTCCATATATGGCGAACTTCCAGGAAAATGCCTAACCATTCATTACACCGTAAAAGTCTCTAAACGGGAAACTTGTATGCTTTACTCTTATATCCAATTATGATTCATAATTCCAAGCGTGTGCCGATCGTCATCATCATCATCAACATGGCCATCATCGTCATTGTCGGCAAAAGCCAGCAATAAAATTCAGTAAATTAATTTCAATAAATCCATCAATAGAAGCCACAGCGTGCCCCAAGCTGCCTGCCGGAATTGCCAGTCACGAGTGCCAAATAGTTCCAAATTGGACAGTGGGGCCAGTTCCAGCTCCAAAATAAGAGTCCATGTGGTCTTTCATGTGCTGTTATACTCGTTCACGAAGTGAAAAGAGTATATTGGGTTTCTGCAAGGTCCGTCTGTCCGTATGAACGCAATTTTTGTTCGCCTCGAATGAAGCTAGAGACTTCTGAAATTCGGAATATATACTCGTGTATACCCGCGTCAGATAAAGTGTTAAGATTTTTTATCTACGCCCACTGGCGGCGTGGCAATTCAATTTAATCTATATATGGGCCTTAGTTTTAAAGCTAGATAAATCAAATTTTGCAAACAGATTACTGATGAAGTTCCCTAAAGATCGTACAAAAATGTGTTTGAATACTCCCAATGGCGGTGCGGTAAATCGCTTTAATCTATATATATTTTGTGTGTGGGTAAATCGCGAAAATCCATATCTATATAAATCCACCATATATGGCAGACAGTTTTCTCATGTTCTTCTGTAAAGATCGCACACGCCCACTCCTGCCCCACAAATTACAAAAATTTATATTTTTTCAAAATAAACATATTAACTTAGAAAATTGTCGATAGTTTTAAGCTGTTATTATACTGTGAACGAGTATTGCCCAGTCGGTTACAGCCGACTGCAACGTTCTTGTTTGTTTTAGCTGTTGTTGCTGCTTCTTGTCTGGAATGTAGCGCAATCAATTTAATTTTAGGTAGCTTCCGCTGCCGCCCTTCAACATCAAATGGCTGGCCACTCCGCCCACTTGTGCGGCGTGTGGCCTCCGCTTGTGGACTGCACCCTTATCGTCTGAGTAATTCTGGGCAATTGCCGGGAGTGCATTCTGCAATATTTATGAGCTGTGTTGCAGGTGTGCGACATTCTCGAACCGCTGCGATCCAATTCCCAATTTTGTTGTCGCGACAACCACGCAAAAAACAAAAACACAAATTTGATTTATTTTGTGTGTACGTGTTTTGTTTTTGTTTTCGCTTTCGTGTGTATCGCAATTTGTTTGCGCATTGCGTTTTTGGCCAACGGCCAATTGGCCAAAAGGCAGCGACGACGCCTGGGTTGAGGCATGTGGCATGAGGCAGGTGGCTGGTGGCAGGTTCACAGCACAAAGTCGCTGCCCCACTTAGTCGCAGTTGCTGGGCGCCGCGGATGCTGCACGGGAATCCAATTTCCGCCTGTTGCGGCGGATTCTATAAACCCATCAGCAGTGAAACTGATATAAGAAAATAAGGCAACTGATTAAGGCTGGCGACGTCGCAGACGAGTCCTTGGCACATCCTATTGCCAGGCGGAGTTTATTCAACCAACTGTGTGCCGTGTGGGTGCAGCAAAGTGTTGCAACTGCAGCCATTGCCATTTGAAGTGCTGCCTTTGTCTGCCTTTTTGCATTTGTATGCAACAAAGGCGCGCCTACCAGGGGGTGGGGGCGGGTGTCATGCAGGGATTACGCTAATGTGAAGCCATAGCGAGAACCTACCCAGGCCGCGCCCCGTGTGCTGCCTTAGGCGTAGGGGCGGGTCCAGGAGAGGTAAACGAGGCATAAAGTAATCTTCATTGGCCTATAAACAACATAGGCTGAGGAGTCGCTGAGTGTGCGTAAATCAACAAAAACAACAACAGCGAGTACAAAAAGCCAAATGCCAGCGGCTGTCGTCAGCCAGTTTTTAGTTGAGTTGAGCTGAGTTGAGTTTTCTGAGTACTTGCGAGTGGCTGATGGATTCGCATTTCTGGTTTTTCTTCCTCAAGAGCATTGCATAAGCTGAACGGATCACATAATGGGCATTCGCAATAGCCAGTGTTGAACAACTGGTTCCAGCTACGAGATCAAGACTTTGAACTAGTTTTAAATTCCGAGCAAAAAGCTCTTATTTATTCCAAGTCAGGCCAATGCTCTAAGGAATATAAATTCTATCAAGATTGGAAATACATTCATTACTTAAAGAGCTTCATGAGATTTAATGTTGCTTCTCTATATGAAAGAACTATTAAAATGCCGGTAAAGTTTCTTTAATGCTATTTTACACATGATAACATCTTAACATCATTTTTATGTCAACAAAAAAGGTTATTTTTTATAGGATACAAACTAGTTTTAAAGGCCACAAATTTGTGCACTTTACAAAGCAATTGATAAACGTTAGCTTGGCATAATAAAAACTGAAAATATATATTTTAAATGCAGATTAAATTTTGGTGATAAACCATGACCAAAATGCCATCAAACATGAAAATCAGGTCAGTTTTGACAAAGTTATGGGAGTTTAAAGCATGAGAGCTAGGGATCCGAGAGCTTTACTTGTCAAATTTTTTCTTCATTTTTGCATGTTTTTTGACAAAAAATTTTACCTCCTCAGAATCAGTTTTAATGTTGTTTTTTATACTAATTATGACAACCACAATCGATTAAAATATAAATTTGCAATTCTAAATTTTGAAAAAATTATTTTTTCGAAAATGAGTAAGGGGGGAGTACATGATTTTTTGACCAACAAATTCCAAAAATTTTTAATTTTAATAATGATCATATTTTAAATGCAGAATGATTTAAGAGGACAAATCATGACTAAAATGCCATCCAAACATGAAAATCGGTTTAGTTTTCTACAAAGTTATGGGAGTTTAAAATATGAGAGCTATGGATCAGAGAGCTTTACTTGTAAAATTTTTTCTAAATTTTTGCATGATTTTCGACAAAAAGAAAATTTGGCTCCTTTCAGAAACGGGGGTAATGTTCTTCTTTTTTGTACTAATTGTAATCACTGTCGATTAAAAATATAAATTTACTTTTGAAAATTTTGTTTACCAAAATATTCAAGAAATGTTATTTTTAATAATGTATTTAATTTAAATGCACAATCAATCTAGAACATAAACCGTGACTAAAATTGTCAAAGTTATAGGTGTTTGAAATATGGTTTGAAAGCAATATAAGATATCCATTAGCTTTAACTTCTGAAAAGTATATAATAGTTGTGAGACTTTAATATAAACAAGTTTTCATTTTAAGAAAAGTCAAGGTCTAGTCAATATTTGGTTATTTCAGTGAATTACTAAACGAAAAAGTAATCAGGTAAAGCACTCCACAGCACTTGAATATAAATATTTCATACTGCTGCACGTACACATAACCCCATCTCCCCCGACCTCTGCCACTGTCTCTATGCGTGTTCCACGCCCACTCTAAAACTGTACGCACAATTTCGTGTACACAATAAATTTTGGTTGTTTGGCTTTTTACCACCGCTAGCCGCATTGTCTTTGCACGCCATTTTCCCCCCTCCTGCCCACGCCAACTCGTGCCCCTCAGTTGCGCCTGTTGTTTGCGCTCTCATTTTGCGTGCAAATTCATTTAGTAAATTAATTGCCCATTCCACGGCGCTTTCCCACTGTGCTGGGCTGGGAGCGGTAAGCGGGGGCACCGGGCAACGGCCAACGAGTGGGCAAATCGTAAAATGCCGGCATATTGAGGTCATGCGCTCCAGCGTGGCGTGGCGGAGTCTGAATGCGTGCCCCAAGCGGCAATGCTGTGATAAGGCAACTGAAAAACACTCTCACAACCCCAGCTCGCTTTTGTGCAACCAAAATAAATGAGCTGGGGGTGCTCATTCTGGTGTCTGTGTCTGTGTGTGTGTCTGCCTGCCCAACTAATGTCGTCTCCCCCTTGCTGTCGTTTACAGATCTGTCCCGAAATAGATTCTGTGAGCTGCCCGAGGAGATCACAACGTTTTCGTTTCTGGAGACGCTGATGCTCTATCACAATGCCATACGCAGCATACCGGAGTCCGTGAAGCAGCTCTCCTCGCTGACCTATTTGGATTTGCGCAGCAATCAGCTGAGCTCGCTGCCACGCGAAATCTGCTTCCTGCCGCTGCAAGTGCTGCTCGTGTCCAACAATCGCTTGGCCGCGCTGCCCGACGAGCTGGGCCGACTGGATCAGACGCTCACCGATCTGGATGCCTCCTACAATCAGCTGGCCGCGCTGCCCGTGCGCCTCGGCGAGCTGCGCACCCTGCGCTCCCTATCGCTGCGCAGCAACCAGCTGCTCTATCTGCCCCGCGAGGTCACCTGCCTCAGCCTCGTCTCGCTGGACGTGAGCAACAATCGCATTGCCAGCCTGCCCCTGGAAATACGCCACATGAGCACCCTGGTGGAGCTGCAGCTGGAGAACAATCCTCTAACCTCGCCGCCGGCCAGCGTAAGTACCCGAGGAATGGACAGCAACGAGAATCTGTTTGCCATGTCATTGTCTACTAGCTGCACAAACATCAAGCTGATTAGATAAGCTATCAATTCTAAATTTATATTTAAACTCTACTCAGCGAGGTGCTGTCATATTACCTGCGTACCGAGAACAATACATGTGGCCATTAAATTCATTAACAAGAAGTTTATTTGTGCATAAATTTTGTGTAGTATCGGGTACTATTTGTACCAGCCTCTGCTATATACCTGATATGTGATATATCAATAGCTCTACATCCTTAGCATACATATATTTATTTGTATAAATATTATAGTACCATATAAAGAACTGAGTTCAATTTTTCTTTTTCTGCACATATTTCTAAGCTCGGCTAAGCTCGAGCTCAGAATGTTTATAACATTTGCAATCAACTATTAAAAAGAAAGAAAAACGAGTAAAAAAGTGTTATCTTCGGTTTGCCGAAATTTAAATCCACTTGCTAAAATATGGAAGATGTGATTGAGATGCTCACAATTGCCAAGTTCGGTCAGGTTATCTGACAAAAACCATAAAAGTCTATTATACAAAAATCATTTTTGACTAGTGATGTTATTTCGAAATGAACATCGATTTTTTATATCGGATTAGATAATCGTTTTGATAATAATCGATGCGTCGATATATTGAAAACAATATTACCGAGTTAAAATTGAAAAATAACGCTGCTATTATCATCGATGATTCGATTTTTTTTTAACACGACTAATTTTGACTGTGTTCCAATCGGCAATTAAATAGTTTCTGGTCTGATTAGATAAATGTCTCCTAAGGCACTATTCTTGGCACTATTATAATACTTTTAGCAAGGATATTATACATATTAAAAGCTCCTGAAAAATTCAGTTTTGCTGCTCTTATCAATCAATCAGTCGATCAGTCAGTTAATCAGAACAAATAGTTTTGCACATTTAAAGATTTATATATTATATATATTTTATATATAAGTCTTGATCCACTTGCAGCTCTGCATGCGGGGCCTGGTGCACGTGTTCAAGTTTCTGGAGACGCAGGCGACCAAGGAGGAGAAGGGCGCCCGAGCGGGCGGCAACTACGATGGCTACACGACACTGCGACGTGCGCCGCGTCACAATTCCAGCGGCAATGTACTGGAAACGACGACCACGCAGCGGCATGCGGCGCGTCATCAGATCGACTCCGGCTACAACACCAGCGATGGGCTGGACAAGCGCTGGTCGCACGATGCGCCCGGCAAGTCCAAGACTGACTCGCCGCTCCACTGTGCCACGCTGCCCCGCACGCTGCCCTCCAGCAGCAGCAGCAATCAGCAGCAGCAACAGCAGCAGCAGTTATTGCCGCTGAGCGCGGATCTGATGGACGCATCGCTTACCTCCAGTACCAGCACCATTGTGGACGAGAGTCTTACGCTCAGTGCGGGCGTTTCGCCGATGGCATCGCCCTGTAAGCGATCGACGTCTTCGGCCACGGAGCACAACAGCTACGCGCACTCGAACAGCTCCAGCAACGGCTCGTCGCCGGATCAGGAGGATGATCTGATGCTGGATCATCAGGAGCGCAGCTCGCATGGCAGCAACGGCAAGCTGAACAAGAGTCTGAGCAAGATACAGACCTACAAGTAAGGAACAGCAATTAATAGAGTATATCTATACACCGGTTAGCGGCCTATATACTGAGTTTTTTTATCTTGGACAACATGATATATAATTATAATATTTAGTTAAAAAAAAAATAACGTGAGAAACCACTTTTCCTTTTAAAAGGTGCTTATTTTATTTAATAGGTAATTAAAAAGTTTACTAAAATAACTTGTCCAATGTTGGCTTAGCCTTTGTTTGAAGATCCTTTCAAATTTCGCTTGTTTTACATTTAATCTTATCCGTCATCTTATCAGTCATATCTATTTCTAGACTTTTTATAACTTTTAATTTTGACTGAAAACTTTTTCGCCGTTAAATCAAAAAAAGGCCACTAATCGGTGCATAGGCATATACATAATACGCATCCTCTTAATAATTAAATTTCCTTTGCAGGGAGTACAAGGATGCGCTGAAACAGCAGCGCAATCAGGAGATTAGCAGCGTTTACAAGCAAAAGCATCCCAATGCCAATGCCAGCCCCAACGAAGAGGAGCTGCCTCGGCTCACCAATGGCTCGACGGCCACGCTGCCCAAGTCCATTATGAAGCAGCCCAGCGGCAGCAATGGCCACAATGGCAACGGCAATGGCAACGGCATCGACGATGTGGTTATACCAAAGAAGCCCATACAAAAGGTGATTCCATCACGCAACACGGAGCTGATGTCATCGCTGGCATTGAAGTCGCCCGCAACCTCAGCCCCAGAGGCGAATTGTGTGGGCTATGTGAAGCCCCATAGCCCCATGAAGAACGGCGTTGGCGTGCTCACCAACAGCAACACGAACAGCAACAGCCACAGCAATGGCAACAACAACGGCTGCACCACCAAATTCAATACGTCCAATGGCAGTGGTGGTGCTGGTGGTGCCGGCAGCAGCGTCATAAAGTCGCCTGTGAGCGCCACCAGTAAACTGGGCAACGTGAAGACACATCGCACGGTCACCTGGAACCATGACATACCTGCCGAGAAGCTGAGCTTCACCATGCGACGCGAATTCGACCGCCAGCGCGAGGAGACCGAACTCATGTCCCAGCTGCGCAGCGTGAGTCCTGAAATCGAACTGAGTTTGGAGCTTAAATCACAATTTAGCATTTTCTTTGCCTTTGCTTGCAGATCATCGAGACGCGATTAAAGATGACGCTGCCCGAGGATATCGCATCGGCACTCACAGACGGCGTCATACTCTGCCATTTGGCCAACTACGTGCGTCCGCGTTCCGTGGCCAGCATTCACGTGCCATCGCCTGGTGTGGTAAGTGTTGTGCTTCAACTGAGGTGCGGACCAAATATCTGTGGTACATCGGAATGAGTTCAATAGCAAAGAAAATAAGAAATGCATAGACTAATTGTATATAGCAGAACATTGATATTGGATGGGAAATGCTATAGGGAAGTAGGTTGATTGCTTGGGTTTTTAAATTAAAATTCAGTAATTCAGTAAAAATATAAATTCGAGTCTTGACAATAGGTCAATCCACAAGAACACAAAAGTTGTTTTCAAATCTGTAACTAAGCTAAACAAAGAGCCTAATTTAACTGCAACAGTGACAACAATTCGCATTTGTAACAAACAACATAAATTAAAAGTCTGCAGCCTAAGAAAGGTCCCTTTTTTAAAGACGAAACATATTGCTAAGCGCATGAATTGGCAAGCCCAAAATTGGCGGAATAATTTATGGATTGATGAGAGTAACGTTGTTATATTTGGTTGAAAAGGCTTTTAATCGTACTTCACGTTTCCTCAAGTGCGGATAAAATACAAAATAAACTACAAAAATCATTAAACGGGGTGGATCAGCGTAAGGGCATGGGCTTTTTTCTTTTATTATAGAGTACGTCCAGTATATTGAATCAAAATCATAATGCTTAGGTCAATATTTTGGCCACGGTCAAGGCAAAAATGATCAACATATAAAAATGAAATTCTTTTTTATGAAAACTTGTTTTCTAATCAAAGATAGTCTAGCCGAACTTGGCAACTGAGAGTAGGGACTATGAGGGACTATAGGAACTCACTACATTTGAAGAAAACTATTAATCAATCTACTATATAATAAAGCTTTTTATAGGAACAATCTGCAGTTCTCGGTAGATGAGTTGTCAAAGTGCTCAGGCATTGAGGCAACTGAACAACGAGGATCCGGGTTCGAATTCCAGGCTAGTGTATGGATGTGTATGTAGTGTTTGTCTTACCAGTAGGCCAATAGCCAGTGCTATTTAAAAAAATTGATATGTTCCGATTATATTATATGTTGATGATAATAATAAACATAAATAAAATAATCAATATAAATAAATTATAATAGGAACAATCTGTTCACAATTGAGTTTTTGTTTTGAACAGTTAACTATCAATATATATCGCATATCTATAGTATATCTGCCAGAGTATTTAATAGCTTTCTCGTTAAAATGATGATGTACAATTTATCAGATGTATCGCATTTTGTTTGTTCCCTCCTTTGTCAACAATCGCTGTCATTTAACAATATATTAATATAACACATTCTTCAACAGAATAAATTGTCGATGGCGCGCTGTCGACGCAACGTGGATAACTTTTTGGAGGCCTGTCGTCGCATTGGCGTGGATGAGGTGCGTATTTCAACCCGATGCCACAGTCCTAGCTATAAGTCAGACAACAGTTAGATCTAGTTTATCATTCGGTTGTTGGGCATTGCAAATGCTTTGTGCTTTGTGCTTTGTAGTTAACGTTTAAGAGACAGCTTCTACATATCCAAACCTCTACCTTTACCCCCAACCCCCTACTACTACACACACACACACACACACACACACACTTTGAAAAATGATGCATAAAATCTGTTATTGGTGTTGGTTGCAGGAGTTGATTTGCTCCTGTGCAGATGTTGTGCCGCATCAAAACGAGCATCCACGCGCTGATGATGACTATGACGCTGATGTCTATGTCGATGATAAAGACAGCAACAGTTGCAGCAGCAGCGGCAGCAGCAACAGCAACAGCAGCAGCAGCAGCAGCAGTGCCAATGGCAGCAACAGCAAGAACAACAACATTGATACAATTGCTGGCCGTAAGCGCGGGCAAGTGCCAAACGCAGTTGCCCTACTGCGCACAGTGGCCGCACTGATTGCCCTCGATGCAAATCCACATCATCAGCATATGCGCTACCTGCAACAGCAGGAAGAGCTGCAGCTGAAGCTGCAGCAGCTGCAGCTGCAGCAGCAACAGACACAGACACAGCCACAGCAAGAGCAATTAACTGCACAGAACTCCTGCACCAAACAGCCAGAACAGATGTTGCACCAACAACAACAACAGCAACAACAGCTGCAACAGCAGCAACAGCAACAGCTGCAACTAGATCATGTTTTGTATGCGAATTGTGAGTTTGTCAATGGCAAGGAAGCGCATATGTCTGATGATGTGTTGTCAGCGGCAACAGCAACTTGTCTGCTCTACGAGCTGCCGCAACAGCAGCAACTGGGTGCAGTAGGGCAGCTGCTGCGCACGGCCAAACAGAGGACGTACGAGAAGATCAAGCACAATCTGTTGAGCGCACACGGCCAGCATAGTTTCCAGTTGAACAACAACAATCGCACGCTGCAAACGATTGTCGAGAGCGAACACGATGTGGCCGCCGCTGGACCGGCTGGCCAATATCACCTAATTGACGAGAAGAAGCAGCAGCAACATTTGCAACAACAGCTAAAGGAGGAGCCCAATGCGGCCAAGGAAGAGATGTTCGTCAAGCCGCTCGCCAAGCGTATTGAGTTCTTCGAACAGAAGCCCAAACTGGAGGTATTTAGCATCTATCGGCTGGACGAGCAGCAGCAGCAACAACAGCAGACGCCGCAACACAAACTGGAGCAGCTGAAGCAGAACGAAGCTGGCACTTCGTTGCTCAAGCACGACTCCCACACGCTGACCATCATCCTGTCGTGCGTCTTCATAGCCACTTTCCTTTGGCTAGTCTTCTTTCCATTGCCCGGCTAGCACTTGTAGCTAATATAGCTTTTATTGCCTTTACGTATTGCCAATAGTTGTAAGACGGAGCTCATGCAGCTTATTTGCCGCTTCTACTAATCAGACACACATTTAACTCTTGTAGTGAGTTCATGAGGCTGCTATTTTTTTTCGTTTAGTGCTATTTAGTGTTACGTCAAATCTAGTTGTAAAAACCCGTTAATTCGATACACAACCCAAAGACTTTGTAATGCATAACATTGAGGGTATTCCCCCAAAATTGTGTTCGCTATCGTGTGAGATTTATATATATATATATACATGACTATATACCACATACATATATCCAATTCATCACATATATCATTTCCATATGCCCCCATTACAAGTATTTATATTTTGAAAAAATACGCTTGATTTCAATAATATATAATAATATAAAACATATATACATATATAGGAGAAGAAAGCTAGGTTACAACGAACTAAAAACTTGTTTGTTAGTCGAACTAAGTAGAAAGTAGAAACAAGTTTACCAATTACCAGTGCTGGCTTAGACTTACATATGGATTGTTGTTATTGACCCTTGGGTCAGCTGGAACTACGGGCGGGCGGAGCGTTGTACGGTTTTAACAGAAGCAGGGAAACAAAATAGTTATAGAAACTAGCGTGAAATAGTTATACATTGATAACAATCGAACAATCGAAAACTCCAAAATAGATCAACAATATATTTCCTCGAGCGCACAACATTTGAATAATCTTTTCAACGCACACAATACTCATAAAAAAAAAAAAAAAAAATGACAAAAATAGTGCCTTTGACTGTACATTTTAGACGGTCTGAATCAGCTATATAACTAAGTATAGTACACACACTTACACAACTTTAAGCAATATTTCTGAATTTCGTTGCCAAGACTTTAAAAAAAAACCTTTTCGATCAATTAAAAACATAATTTGAGACTTTGGTGTACAACTAACTGAGTGAACTGAGCGCTTCTTTTCCCAATGACTATAATTGTATTATTTAAAGCTATGAAAAAAAAACTATATATAACATTCCTAACTATATCATATAATTTGCTTTAGATTATATACAAATTTATATATGCTTATATACTGCATAAGTACTTAACGAACTCTCGATGAAAGCTAATCAAATTTCTAAAAGAAACACACGCACACACTCAAAAACTTGCATAGTTATGTATATTTATCAAGTACTTAAAAAACATTCACATATACATATATTTTGTCTAACAAAAAATTGGTGAACCAACAAAAGAGGAAACATATAAACATTCAGGCAGCTATAGGAAATGCATAAAAACATAAATTTAATTATAGTCGTTAATTTTTATAAACAACGTTTAAGAAAAACAAGCTATTTATGCTCTATATACATATACTATATATGACTATACTAAGAACTTTTCCAACACTGTAAACGAAATGAAAAACAATCAAAAAAAAATCACATCCGAAGATATAAATGATATATTTATGAGCCGCAGTAACATTTGATATAATGAAGCCAAACAACAAGCAAAGTTGCATTTATTCTAAGAAACTATTAAGTACAGTGGAGCAAATTTCCAATGCTCCCAGTAAATTCTTCAAACCAAACGAAAACAATTGCATTTATTGTAAGCATTTAAAATAACTATGCGAAAATGTCAAAGAAATACATATACAAATATAAACAACATGCGTAAAACTAGTTTCTATGACCACTGTGCGCACAGTTTGATGGCCACTATTGCGTAGCGTAGACACGCACCTTTAATGGCGCCACAGTGGCCGTCAAACTGCTGTCGTTGTATGAATTTCCAACAGTAAATCAAATAAACCTCAAGTTGTAAATTTAATTTTCTATGCTTTTCCTTTTGATTTTATTTATTAATAATGCTCAAAAAATCTGTTTTTCCTAATACACAGAATCTAATTTGCTGCGCTGCCGATGTGCTTGAGGGCAAAGGTGCCGTCCAGGTGTCCATCACGGTTGGTGAACTTTTTCGGCTGCACGGCAGCGGCTTGGTCTGTGGCAGCAGCGGCAACAACAGCGGCGCAGCCACGCCCACAAAATCGCCAACCAGAACAACACGTGCCACATTGTCACCCACGCCCCTAGTCTAGCGACAGATACAGAGAGAGAGAGAGCGAGAGCGAGAGAGAGAGAGAGAGAGTGGGATAACTTTCGTTTGATGCTGCCGCACGTGAACCAAATGGATAATACTTTTTGTAACTTGGGGACAACTACTAATGTACACACGGGTTTCCTGCATAACATTGTGAAGAATTTGGAAGTTGGCCGCCATTTTGTTGTATTTGTAGCCAAGTTAGTTTAGATATGAGTGCACATTACGTCATATGCTTTGTTAAACTTCATTTAGTTTATTTATTTATGTAAATACACACACACACACACACACATACACATAGAAAACATTAGCAACAGCAACACAATGAAACCAAAAAGCACACACATACACATACGCATACGAATACATACATAACACATACCAACGAATTTGAATTAGTCACAAAAAAGTATTTATTAAATTTGTCATATGAATTTACATACATACATACATACATACACTCATGTATATCAGTAGCTTGTAATATGGCAATGGTTTTTAATTGTTTTTTTTTATTTCTTTGAAAATGTATCTCAAACTGTTTGCCATTTGTTTCTGTTATACTTTATTGCTGTTTGTGAACACAATTTGGCCAAAATTCGATAGCGTACTAAATGAATACTGTTTTAAGTATAAAACGATCAATCTTTATACACATACACATGCAAACATATACCATTTGTCATATATATATACATATATACGAATAATTATATTATATTGATTATGTAGCTTAGTCCTAAAAATAGCTGTGCTCACTTTTCTACACTTTATACGAAGCGAATTATGCACTAAACTGTAAGTCTTCGAATATATCAAATAAAATGGAAATTGTCATACGTATATTGCTTGATGCTCTATGTTTTATTTATGTATTTTTTTTGTTGTTATCAACTTGTTAAACTCTTTGCACTTCTTGTTTGCCCAAGGCTTTAAAGTTGCCGTTCAAGATGTGTGCACACATGGGCGCCAAGGCCCAAAGCAAAGAAAAACAAAACTCGCGCAGTCACAATTTGCCAAACACTTTTTTCGCTGTTACCAAAAGCTAACATTTTCTTTGGCGAATTTTCGAGGGATTTTCATTTTCCGCATTTTACGGACGGGCCTACGACATTTGCGTCTACCCAAAAGACGTTTCCAGCTGCGGATCGAAGAACAACATAAAAAAAAATACAAAAACACAAACATAGTTTCCAAATTTGCATAATGCGAAAAGCAATTGATGGAAGTTGTTTTTGCCAAAAGAAAGAAAAGGAAAATCCATAAGTAGGAATTAAACAGCTGCCTTTCGTTTTCTTAGTTCATTGCAAAACCAACACGCAATCTTGTAGATTGAGATATTTTATGTCGTGATATATAAAACTGGCTTTTCTTCCTGATCAAAATTTATTTATTTGTTAATCTGGCATATGCTCGTTTTTATCTGTCTTTATGCTAATTTATGGCACTATTATTACATATAGTTATTCATTTAACAAAAAACTTAAAAACTTTTAATACACATTTTACTTCGTTTTGTGGGGATTTTCAAAGTCTCTATTTCATTTGAACACTATGAATGAATCGCAATTAACTCCCAACTGGCCACAATTCCAATGAAAGCCTTAAAGCTATTGAACAAAACTTGCACTTTATGCATACCCTGCTGCTCGCCCTGCTGCGCTCCCTCTGCTCTCATCGGAAATTGCAATTGAAAGTGATTCGTAATAATCTAAATCAAACACTCACAAAAGTCATTCAAATAAGAATGCAATGTCCAATATTCAATGTCCAAGGTCCAACGGGCTGATTTGATTGCGTCAGGTGGCAGTCGGTTGTTGGTAGTTGGTAGTCGATAGTTGTTAGCCGGCAGTCGTCAGTCACCGGTTTCGTTTTGGCCTTCAAAGAAATCGCATCGAGTGCGAGCACAAAAGACGCCGCATCGCACGAAGTTGCGAAAAATATTTTCGAATGAAAACAATGCATTCAATTTTTTTTATTTTTTTATTTGTTAACAAAAAGAACAGCTCGAACGGCAAAGGCAAAGGCGAAAACGCGCACCGCCCCACTTTTGCCGGAGACCACCCAGTTTGGTATTCGCTTTGAATTTGAATTAATAGGATTAGAGCAATGGCTGTTGATGCTTGCTCGATGGCTTTGGTAACTAAATTAAAGTGCTTTTTACCATAAAATTAAACGCAAATGTTGATTTACCCAGCACACTCTATGTAAGAAAGCGTGTGTGTGTGCGTGTGTGTGTGTGCGTGTGTGTGTGTGTGTGTGCGTGCTCTTCCAGGATATGCCAAAGAAAGGTTGGCTTGTTTGAAATAGGAGCAATCTGATTAGTCTGATATGGCAGCTAAAAAATATTGCGGCATACAGCAGCATTTTAATTATCGCAATTCCCCAGGGCGCAGTTGAACTAATTGCCCTTACCTCAAACTCAACCTTTAGCACACCGCCCAGCTGCCCCTAACCGGGTGAACAAGGTCCGACACGCGCTACAATTAAACTATGCCCAAGCAGAGGACATAAAGACAAAGGACACCAAATGAGCATACTTAAGTCCAGGATGCGCAACTACCAAATACCCTGTACATTAGCTTGCAGTTCTAGCTTTATCTAGTATGCCAAAAGAACAGACAGACATGGCTAGATTTATTTATTTATTTTTCTTTAAATGTTTCTTTTATTTTTTTATTATTATTATTATTAATTAAACATGTGGCTAGATTGACTCTGCTTTCGATGCAGATACAAAAATAAAATAAAAAAGTGTTAAGCTGCTTCAACAGTTTGTTATACCTATTTGTTGCACCTTTTATGTAGGGTATTGGGTGTAAAAACCACACACAGGCTTATCAGACAGGCAGTGCCAAAAGCTGTTGTCTTTTCAGGGGGAAAAGTGGTTGGTTCTAGTAGCAACGCAAGTGCAATTTGTGGCCAAAAAATACGAGGCGGAAGGAGGGGGGGCGTGTCCGCCCATCATCTGACAGAAATTACGCATTCCGTGCGAAATGTATGTACGAGATAATCATTTTAATAAATTTCAGTGTGACAAATGAGTTGGTTGCTCCGATTGGCTGCTTGGTCGCCTCCTTTCTTGCTGTTCTGGCCTTTGGCACTCGGCTTGTTGCCCTGAATTATTAATAAGTCATTGCCAGTGCCATTGCCTGGGGCGGCTCAATACGAGTTGTCTAATTGATGACTGCTTTGTACGGGCAAAATATATGTGCGTACTAAGACGTAATTGGGCTGGTTTATGTGTCACCATCGCTCAGTTTATAGGGCGCCAATTGGTAAATGACACGTTACTAGTGACTAATGCTAATGAACATAAAGCGACTAAAGTTAGTCACTTGTCTGCGGTTAACATGGCAAATAAAACTGTCATATCTTTATATATACGCTTAACATCTCATTCTCAACTCATTCCAAAACAGATGGCCTATTTAAAATATTGTAAAATATGCATCATCGATCGAACTTACATTCGAATTTTCCGCTTTATTAGCACAATATACATTTAAATGTTTTTTTTTACTCATCAGAGATGAGCGCTTGAATTTTTCACAATTTTAGTCAAAAGTACACCAAAAATTACTATAATTGTTTTTAAGTTTTTTTTTAAGGATTATTTTATGTATTTAAAAAATAAATAAATTTTGAATAATAAATTTTTGATAAATAATACTGCCTTCATTATTTTCTAAGCTTCACGGACGAGCATGCCACGATAAGTTCTGCGTGTCACGATGGAAAACACGACACGCGCCCAAATCTAGAACTTGCCCAAAAATCGCATCTTATTAAATGCAATCCTTTTAAAATTGTAGACAAAATATTTGGATAGAGCCTTTTAGGCAAGCTTTTCAAATATTATTCTATTTAACAAATATGAAAATTTTATTTAATTTGCCAAAAGCCGTTGTGCAAATTTCATAGCACATTCTTTTCCATTGCCTCCATTTTGTTGTTATGCCTGCCAATCCCGCCCAGCTCCGGCGCGTCCCGCCCTGCCCCGAGTTAACCGTTGTAAAAGTTTCTTCTGCCAACTGAAACTCATTTGAATGCATTTTCGTAATGAAGATGAATTTGGAGATTGTGTATTTTTCCAGTTCGCGGCACATTTTTTGGAAAATTGTTTGGCCAAAGTTTGAGTTGGTGTTTTAACTTTGGCTCTGGCCGCCGCAAGCCAGTAAAGACTGTACACTACACCGAGCAATTGTTCCATGTGGAAGCTCTTTAAAGCACCCCAAAAACACATTTAATATGCGGCAGACATTCTAAAACACGTATCAGATTTCAGAGCTGGAGAACTTTCATTGCGCTAAATGAGTTTCAGCTGCAAAATTAAAAACTTTATCAGTGTGAAGGCAAAAAAAAAAAAGAAGTCATTCGCACGTGTGTTGTCGGGTGTGTGTAAGTCAGTGTGTGCATATGTGTGTGTGTGAAAAACTTGAAACTTTTTCATGAAGTTAAAGCAAAGTAAAATCAAATTATTGTGGTTGGGCTCATCCCGACCCGTTGCCTGCCGGGCTGACTGGCAAAAGGATTACGCGACGGCGTTGCCCGTACCCTTTACTGGCGTTGCCGCTGCCGCTGCTACCTGTAACTTGTCGCCATTGCATTTTGAGCACAGTCCGCGCCACGGGCTGAAGGGAGAGACGAGGGGCGAGGTGGAGAGGTAGGCAGACAGTTAGAACGTCATGGCTGGCAGGCGGGCTTGCTCGCATGAAGTTGCCGCATTCTAATTGAATTTTCACTTTTTTCTTTTTCACCACTCTCCATCGTTCGGCTGAAGCCTAGGCCCGCGCTGGGCACACACGGCGGCTACGTGATGGCGCGACGTGGCACAAAAATTGCAATAATTATTTTTAATCTTAAGTACGACTTTCGCGTAATGAGATTCGGATTATCTGCGCAGCGCTACCTTACACGCTCACACACACACACACACATACACACACACACACATACGCATACACACACACACACACAAAGACACACACTTAACGAGCAGACCCCCAAATTTACGTGCAGCGAGACGCATAAAAAATCTGCGACTAAAGTTCGGGCGACTAAATTATGCAGACTCCGCAATTGGGGTGCGTGAGCCAGCGACGAAAACTGGCGAAACGGCTTTAATGCGCTGGATTTTTGTGTAGCATAACTTAGCTGACTTTATATCTGAATGTGGTGAACCAGTTGCTCTATATAATATCTGGACGATGCAGTCCTGGGCAAGTCTGCAAATCGGTTCGAGCCTGAATATCATTATTTTTAAAATCATAAGATAGTTACTGAGAAAAAAAGAGCCGATCCGAAAGAATACTCGTTCACGAAGTGAAGAGAGTATATTGGGTTTGTGCAATGTCTCAAATGATCGATAACCCGGCTGGTTTTCTTAAAATCGATAAAAATCTAAAACCATCTCAAATCTTTGAAGCCTACTTCGTAGATTATAAGAGCTTGAGACCCAAAATTTGGTTCACATGAATTTAAAATTGAATATACTATAGCAATTAACGAATCTGTTGTAAAAATTGCATCAAGATCGGTTAAGAAACACAGACACGCAGTTATGAAATTTGATAAATTAGACGGGCAGCGTATTTTTATTTTGATTGTGCGAATTAGAATTTAATTTTTTATTTATTTATTTAGTATAATTCTTGTTGCAAAAACTTGCAACTATTTTTATAATTTGGAATTGTTCATATATTAAATTTCATATCCTTCGTCAGAAAATTTGATATCTGAAATTTTATAAGCTTGAATATGCTTTCGTCACTAGATTGTTAGCTCGTGTAGAGGTGTTTTTATTTCAGTTTATATTACTTACTTTCTCTATTGTTTTTTTCTCATTCAAGCTTTAAGCTTAAGTCATTTAATAGCAGTTCTAGCCGCATGGACAGTTTTTTATCAAAAGTGCTGCTCGGAAAACGCTCAAAGTAGTGCCGAAAATGGATGCAGCAAGGCGTATAATAAGTCTGCAGCTCGGGAGGCGACTGAGAAGATTAAGAGTGAATTGAAAGCTGATAGTAAAATGAGTGAAACTAGTACAGATCCGATTGTGCCAGTTGTCGTTGGGCCATTATCGTCACAATTATCGTATATTTAAAAATATCAACCCATGAGTGATTAAAACAAACACGCAAAACAAATACTGAATACAATTAAAGTTATGGGTTTCGCAAAAGAGCATCTTCTGATAATAAAAGCTTTGTCGTTAAGAGCTTCCACTTAGAGCGCCAGTCCCGCGACGACAGCCTAGCAATGAAGGTCGGCTTATTGGTATGCGCGCTTCTGATAATAACGGCAACTGTGGCTGCTCCAATTAAACAACGTTGGTATGCGAAACAGAAGCTACAGCTTTTCAGTGGTGGTTTGGTTGTTTGGACTCCAATTCTAACACCAGTGAATGTCTATTATAATAACCCTAAATGCAGAAAGACAACTCAAGTACCCAAAATATAATAACAAAATATATATATATATATAAAAAATAAAATTTGCAAATTGAAAAAAAAATATTTTAGATATAATATTTGTAATCATATGTTGAAAACCTGCCTAAACTGAAACAAATAAAAATATGATTACTTTTATAGCCAAATTAAATAAAGTTGAAGTTTAAACATACAACAATTAACAAATACAAAAAAAACTGTTTAAACTGATTACTTGTAAAACAAATGTAAGCAAAAGCAATGCGCCCAAATGCAGTTCAGAGCAAATCTCTAAGAAAATAAACAAATTAAACAGAATCAAATGAAAACTAATAAATAACAATACAAATATTAAGTGTCTATATTATACCCAAAGCACCGAAAATATATCTGTTAAATACAAATATTCTAAATGTTCAAGATTTTATAATTGTTGTATAAGCCTGACCCTAATAACACATATTTTGTTGTAGCTAGACAGCTCTAGATAGATCGATAAGGATGATCTGTTGCTTTCACATGGAAATTTGTGACCGCAACTTTCTTATTATATTTTTGTTTTTAATGGATTGGTTCACAAATCTAACCTAAAGGCGAGGTGTTAGTGTAATAATAGTAATCATCATAATAATAATAATCATCATAATCAACAGGCATGAGAGATGAAAATACAAGTACATACTTATAATGAAAATATAAAATATTAATATTAAAATAAATTAATTTATATTAAAATGTATAGTTATTCAAATAGGTTTATTGAGATAAAAATTATAGTCTCTTCCTATTTTCTGCGATTCAATTGAGAAGTTGTTGAGCGTTTTGCAGAGCGGCGGCAGCGTTTGAGAAACAGTTCATCAGACTGCTCCTGGGTATCGCTTATGGCCCTCCCGCAGTTGGTGTCCCTATCATCTTTGGAGTTGCTGCCATGCAGAAAGCTGAGCAAAATCAATGCCACGGCCAGGCATCCGCAACCTAAGCGATCTTCGATCAAGCTGTTCTGCGCACGGGCTGCTGAGCTTGAGCGCAAGGTTAATGGACTTGGTTTGGTGTTCCTTAAATTAGCAGCTGCATTTAGCGCAGATCGGAAGCGCAATAGCTCCCAGCTGCTCAGCTGTTGAAGACTGCGTGGCTTGCATTGGAAATGCTTCGATGCCTTTAAGGATGTGCTGCATTTGTGTCGCCCTGCAGTTGACGTCGTTTTGCTGGACTTTCTGCGCTTGATCGTCATTAGAATTTAGTTCGTTGACTTATAGCTGAATTTGAAAATGAAAATAAAGTCAAATCATCAGTCCTTGACTTGCTTCGTTTCAGTTCCAGAATCAACATGCCTCAATCTGGTCTGATTTGTTACACAATGCATAAATTTGCGTCAGGCTGGTAAAAAGTTTACATACGCTTCCAAAGGATATTATCGCTCTGCTGTGACACGCGTAACACTATGAAAAAGTAGTTTGAGGAGATCTCATTTCACTTTATTATCAAATTAAAATTGAGCTTAAGTTCGAATTATATGTTGTTTAGAACAAACCTACATTTTACTTTAATTTTGACAATTTTATTAATTTTTAAGAAATATTTAGAATAGAAAGTTAAAAAAAAAACTGTTTATTTTTATTATAATAGGTCTATCAATAAGTCTGCTAGCGTAATAAATCTTCGGCAACTCGAAGACAGCTGTTCTTTCCTGTTAAGCCAAATATTGCATTTTCATTAAGTTAAAGTTTGATTTTTAGTTTATGCGGTCTGTGATCTGTGGCAGGATTCAAGCCGCCGTCATTTTTGACTTCTGCTGCGCGTTTACTTAAAAAGTTTTTGGCGTTCGCTGGCAACTTTTTCGGGCCAAAAGTTTGAGGTCTGTCTATCTGTCTCACTATTTGTCTATATGAATATGAGGTGTGTGTGTGTGTGTGTGTGTGTGTGTGTGTGTGTGTGTGTGGGTGTGTGTGTTTGCTTGTCTAATAATCGTATGCGTAGTCAAAGACGATGGCGTTGACGATGCTTTCAAACTTTTGACAGGCAGCTGCCTATGCCAAAGCAGTTGTCAGCTACAGCAAAAATCGCGGAAATTTGTTTGCTATCAAGCTATCAAGCCAAGCTAACTTTGGCCTCAAGCATTGTGTTTAAAGCCAAAATAGTTACAGGAAATAAATTATTTTTTAAATTTATTAATGCTTGCCAAAGACGAAAAGCAACTACCACCTAATTTGAGACCGCCTCGAACACATGGCCTTCATGCTAAGACTCAGATGAAGCCAGCGCCAATTAGATTCTTCGGCAAGTCTTTTCGAAACTTTTATAAACCACTTAAATAATGTAAAGTTTGTAAGTAAACCCAATCTTAAAACTTCAATTCGTATATTATTCCACCCATATATTAAGATAACACTTTTTAAAATTTAACGACATTTATCGTCAACTAAAAATGCATTGAATACCAATATTTGCTGGATTTTGTATTCCCTGATTTTCGCGTTGGAAAAAAAAAACAATAGCATAACTTTGGGCCATTTTCACACTTCAACGATTTTATACAATAGCTAAAACTGCAGTTTTTGGTATGGGGGAAGTGGAAATATATATATATATTTTTTTTTGTTTTGCTTCGTGTGAAAAATCAAAATGAATAAAATATTAGCTGGCTGACACACGACACTCTGAGTTTTTAATAAAGTTCGCTATGACAAAGGCAACTTTATCAAAATCTTCCGTTATCAATTCAAAATATGCACAAAAAAAAAAATAGCGAGCGTATGAAAAGCAATTGCATTTTTTATAACAATAGTTGACCAGGCAGTTTGCAAACGGGCGAACCAATTGAAAGTTTTGGTTAAAATATTCTTTTATGCACATCAGCTGCGATTTTTATGAACAATAAATGAAATGCAATTTCAATGCCAATTCCCATTTTATTGAATGCATTTTGTGGCCAAATTGATGAACCTGCTGTGATTACATTGACAAACGATTCTAATGAAAATAATATATATATTTTTTTTAACGGATAAATTCTTGTTGACCCCATTTAGCAATTAGAGACGTATATCTTATTTCTATTGCAACTAATTTTGACAGAGCTAAGCAGATTTTTATGTTTGACTATTTTGTGATAATTTTTCTTGCATTTAAAATGTAAAATATTTTTTTAAATAATTTTTAAAAATTTTATTTTTTCACCAAGCTAAATTATTAAAAAACATTTTTGCTTGAAAATACAATTTTTAAAAGTTGTTCATAATTTGTCAATAATTATCAACTGCTATTGTCTCTAGCCACAGTAAAATATTTTGAAAATAACAATGGTTTAAACGTAACCGTTGGGACAAATGGCCAATAAGCTGCTATTAAGTGACTTATAATTGTAATTTCAACAAGTCAGTAGTTGTTTTTTTTTTGTTTTTTTTTTTTTGTTTTGTCTAAAGGATGCGCTTTCTTTCCTGCTATTGTAAGCACATTTGGGAACCTGAGCTGCCGCAATATGTCTGCCCCTGCCACGGCATATGCCTCGCGCCAAGGCACTGTTGTTGCACTTTAATTCATGCCATGCAAGTGGCAAAGCACAAGGAGCTGCCACTGGCTAGCTCCGGCTTCGTGTTGCACGTTGCCTGTTTGCTGGTCGCTTGGAGCAGGTGAAGCAAAACCCATTTGCTTTGCAGCTGATTGCATTTTATAGCATTGCGCACGGCGCTCTTCGCCTCTCGCTCGGCAACTGCCAGGCCAACAGCAACAGCTTTGCACCCTCTGCCAGTCATCGCATCGGTGGCGGGAGGAGTTGTTTTCTAAGCTGTTTGTTTTGTGCCACGAATGAATTTTTTAAAATGGCGCACAGCAAACAAGACGCGCGCTGAGTTCGGTCTGAAAGCTGATGCTTTTGGCTAAATGTGAGGGCTAAAATAAATAAAGATTTATTTAGCGAAAACCTTGTCCGTTTTCGCTAACTGTTTCTTTTTATACGCCTAGTCATGTGTATTGGCTTCAATTTATTGACACAAATCATAAAAGTGGCACGGTTGTAGAATGGGGTGGCAGAAGGGTCACAATTCCCATTCCCATAAATTAGTTGGGGTTTTATTTGCGTTTCGCTTTTGTTGTGTCTGGCCGCGGGGGCCTTTTGCTGACACCAATTTCCAGTGCTCAGTGTACATTTTATTTGTTTCGCATTTGATGCAGGCACCGGCTTTTCACTGTCCCCGCGACATCGCGTCGTTGCAGTAACGACGCCCATTATGCAATATAAGTTGCGTTTAATAGTTAATGCAAAGCTTTTAAGCAGCCGCTGGCAGTTGGCAGTTGGTAGCCAGCAGCTAGAAGCCCTCGTTTATTTTTGTTTTTTCCAACGCGTCGTATGCGCAATGCAACAGAACTTGCAGCAAGCTGTTGAATTTAATTTTGAGCATAGTTGCCGCATTGGCGAAAGCAGCTACTCCTGGCGGGCAACAAGGCGTGGCACGGCTTCTAATTAAATTAGCTTTTATTTTTATTAGCGCACATAGCATATTTTCATACTCTGTGCTCAAAATAATCAAGGGTATATTGGTTTTTTGAAATGTGTATGATCATTAAAATTGAAACTGTTCAGACTCTACAACCAAAATATGGAGTCAGAAAATCGTATCGTGTTGTACCATTTTTAATATCCGTAAAACATAAAAACGGAAATATTTTCACCTCTCATCTCTGCTCTAACTCCAGAGTAACTCGTAGTCGCATTTTTCCAAAGAAAATAATGACGAAGGCGTTAATAAACAAGTATGAATGATTAAGTGAAGCACGATTAGAAGATTCTCTGTTAATTTACTACTCTCAAAAATTGTAAAATTACTTTGGAAAGGATGCTCTTGAATATATTCAAGACTCAGATTCGTTAGCCCATATCAAGCACATGCTTATATTTATGATACCCCTTGACTCAATTTTGTGGTACAGGGTATAAATGGCCAGACACCGCCAAAGTGCACACTTGCCAGCGAGGCACAAGTAATTAAAAATGATCGGAAAGCTGAACCAACATAATGAGGTGCTTTCCGGGCGTTTAAGGCTAGGAACCTTAGGAATCTGAAAGCAGGGAGTTAGGCGTTGCTTAAGTGCAGAAAACCCACTTTGGCTTATTGGTCTACCTGCGCGGGCCGGCGCGATGAATTGTGGCGTATTTAAGAAGGTAAATCAATAATTTTATAAAGTTTATGAAAACGTTCATATTCAGATAACAAATTAAGAATTTTATACTAAATTTGTTTAATTCCCACGACAAAATGGATCTTTATAAATCATACAATAATGCATACAATAATGCTTGGAAATGTTTTTATGTGGTATATATATAGAAAAATTGATATTTCATTTGGCTGCAGCGACAGGCAGTTGCAGTTAAATTTGAAATACAATTGAAAATTGCAGGCAATTAAATAAAATACTGGAAAAGTTTGGCAGTCAAAATGGAAATGTAGTCGAGCATGACAAGATGAATGAGAGGGAGGTGGCGTGTAGAGAGAGAGAGAGAGAGAGAGAGAGAGAGAGAGACAGACAAAGGGAGAGAAGTATACAATAAAAGGTCGCTGGCTGATATATCGTCAAGTTGAATTTAATTGCATTTCACAGAAAGTTATACGAAAACAAATGTAAACAAGCGCCCGACGTCCCTTTAACCTTTTGAATTACACAAAAACAAACGTTAAATGGATTGCCGATAAATATGGTTGAATTTAAAGAGCCATGTGTATTTTGTATTTTAAACCAAACGGTTGAATTCGTTTAAATTCTATTTTAAAAGCTTTAGGGATTAAGAAGTCAAGCTGAGTTGCATTTATTGGGTGTTGAAATAGCCAACAGCCCATAATCAATTGCATTTAAGCAGAGTGTTAATTAAATGCATTAGTTAGCAGCTGGCAGTGCGAAAATACCGATGTGCCACTCACCACAGAACAAGTAAACACTTAGCCAAGCCATTAGGCCTAATAATTCTGTAGCATCATGCAGCTGCTAAGCCTGAAATTGTGGGACAGTCCATCTATCAATTTGCAACCGACATCGATCTCACTGACCGTGCGACGCCACCCCTAAATAATTTGCATGGAAAAAAATCACATCAACACGTTGATGGGCCGAACACGGGACAGGGTCGAGCCATTTATCAGCGCCCAAGTCCCATAAATAAAACAAATAATACAAAAATATGCAAAATAAAAAGTATAAAAAGCATCGAAATATAGCCCGGATCAGCCCTAAAAAAAGTAAGCAAGAATGCTCGATTCACGATTGTTCGACTAGAAGATATCCTAGACCTCCTAAAATTATCTGTGTTTCTAATGAGAGCTTGAGGCTACTTGGGGTATATACACGAAAATTTGTACAGTTAAAAATGAAAGCAAAAAGGAGATGTGAAAAACTTGAAATCTGACTTTTGCTAAAACTTTTAGATATTAATTATGATTTATATATATTTTTGTACTGATATTCTTTCATTGACACTCGCTTTGTCGACTATTTATAATTTATAATTTATATTTATTTATAATAATAAACAAAAATAAATAAATAATTAATATGTAAGTCCAGAAACCACATTTTTGCAAAACCGTATCAAACCCTTTTCGTGCCCAATTTAGGACTACAGGGTAGAAAAAAGGTCCTGAGCCAGAATACATTTGGTCTAATAGATGTGCCGAATGAAATGGGCCTGGCCCGAACCCGCAGGCACTGCTAGTATTTGTCTGTGCGTGTGTTGCGTTAAACAAATGGCCGATGACCCATAATAAAAATTATTATGAATGAACAAGAACAAGAAAAACCCATTGCCCCCCCCCCCTGCCCATGGCCTTGAGCGCATGAATTGGGAATTGCGGAATTGGAGTTAGGAGTGAGTGGTTGGCACCCTTTGGGAGCTTGCCTGTTCGACTCGACAGTGTTGCTGCAGAATTGTATTGGGCTTTGTGCCAAGGCACGTGCATCAAGATTCAATTGAGAGCCACAAACGGAAAATGAAAAATATTTATACCTTAATACCAATCATATATACATGCACATAGCTTAGTTTTGCTATTGTATACATTTTCTTATGGGACAGTTCATGATCTATAAAGCGATGTGAAAAGACAACTATCATCTTAAAGTCTGAACTCAATAGTGTTGTGCAGGATTAAAGGATTGCACCCAAGGCAATGCATAATAAGGAAAGTATATTAGGTTGAATTAAATAAGAAATAAACAACAATTGTATTGCTACAAAATATTCATCAATTTAGTACAATCGCTACACACACTAGTTTTAAAAATGACTCTTAAAAGCAAGCTGAGAACATTATAAACATTCGCCCTCTCTTTAGCACAGTAGTCGAAAGAGATGAAGTAATTGAATAATTAAGTGCAAAGCGCTGAGGCGAATACAAATCAATGTGTGAATATGTGAATAAGTGATTAAAATATACACATATTGAGCTACATTAATAAGTATGTTTATATGTTATGAGTACGTTTGTTTTAAATATAAATACAACTTGAGACTGAGATTAAAACTCGTCAGTTCTGTTCGGTGCACAGTCCGTGGCACAACGATCGCTGCTAGTATGAAGCTATACGTGGCAATGTGTATAATCCTGTTGATAACTGGACTCTCTGCGAATCCAAATTGTGAGCGGGTTGACGCACGAGTCCTGGACATTTGCAGGAATGCGATGAGACGCTGGTACGAGTTAAAAGATCAGTTCTTTATTGAGTGCTGTGGGGCGCTAATTTCACACGACCTTAAAGATCGATGCGATCTCTGCAATTCAAAATCAGGCGGAAAGGCAACTGCCATGCTGCAGTCGGAAATAAAAGCCGCAGAGCCGGATGACAGAGTGTTTAGCACTAAGTGTACACAAGGGTACGACGGAAAATGCGTAAAATTGAAGTGGCGTCGAAATTAATTACCAAAAGCAATTTTTTATTTCTATTAATATTGAACGTTTTTAAATTACTTTTAGGTACCCTAAATAGTATTTAAACAAATGTTCTCTAATTGAGTACATACCCTATATATACTCTTTCTTAAAAATGTTGCACAATAGAAGAAAGAGATGTAGATGTTAATAATTATGTGCTACGCAAAAATGTGTCGGGTGAATCAAAATATACTTGAGCTTTGTAAATACAACCTAAATAAGTTGATCAGTTCGGTTCGATGCACAGCCCGTGGCCCGTGGAAGAGTTGCAGGAAGGCAATGCGTCGCTGGTATTAGTTAAAAAATCTATTTTACATTGCATACACTGCAATTAACAGTCTCGAGTTCTTCACCTTGCGATCGGAAAGAGGTGTACTGCCAAAAAAACAGGGTAATGCGCACAACAAAAAAAAATGCAAAAAGAAAATAGAGGAACATACAATGGAACGTACAATGGACAGTGGAGAAAGGGTCAACTCGCCTGTTCAGGCGTTATATGTAAAAAATATACAAATTGAAATATTCTCCAGGCACATTCCATTCACATCATTGGGTTGAGCTCAGACGTGTGAACCGGCAACACATACAAGAGTGCGACTAAATAAATAATAGAAATATTTTTTCACAGCTATTTTGCATATTTTCATACAGAATTTTTCAAGGTGGACACGACCCGTTCAGGGCATGGGTGGAAAAATGTTTTGATGTAGTGTGCGTTGTTTTTTACAGTGTTTGCATGGGCAGCGTTTTTAAAGTACTTGCGTTAAGTAAAAATAAATAAATAAATATATAAATAAATATGCGGCGAGTACACAGAATGTTGCCGAATGGATCGAAATCCATTAGCTGCTGCTGCTGCTGCGCTAACTCGAGAGCTTCTGCCCTGTCCCAGGAGCAATGATAGCGGCGAACCTAATAGCCTGGCTTCGACGTGTTGTCCCTTTCAATTATGCCAAGCCAGGCCAGGGCAGGCCAGGCCAGGCCAGTAGCAGACCAGACCCACTTCGTCTTGGTTCTGCGGTTTTTGGCTACTCGAGCATTTTTCAATTTTACACGTTTCCAACAGAAAGGCCATCGAAGAGTGCCCCTCATTGTTATGTTTTCTGCTGTTGCCACCGCTGTTGGCAGGGGGCGCGATCCCGCGGGCTCCAGGATGAGTGCCGGCCAACGCTCGACTATTCGGCGCGTGGAATTTATTGGCAGTGGAATAATGCCAGGCACGTTCATTTGATTACATTAAAACGAAAGTGGCTAAAAAGGTTGCCCGGCTGCGCGGTAGTCCGGCTGTCCAAGCCATCCGGCAGTTCCATACCCATTCTCAGTCCCACTTAGGTTGCAGCATAATTGAGCTGTGGCCAGGCGGCGTTTTTAAATAAATAAATAATGCACGTGGCTATGGGACCCGCTTATTATGCGGCTGATAATGCGTATACGAGATCCTAGTATTTTTATTTTTTTATTATCATCTTTTTTTGTTTTGTTGTTGTGTATGAAAAACAATAGAACCACACACAGTCAGCTACAAAGGCGGGAGAATAGGTGGTAATTTCTATTTTTCTTTTGTATATTCTTTTTTGTTTGGCTTTGGGGCTGGCTGAGGGGCGTGGCCTGTGTTTCAATTGTTATACCACTGAGACTGTGTGTGTGCTCTGCAGGAGCTGTGGATTTTATAGCTTTGGTGCCGTCAGGGAAGAATACTAGAAGAGGAGTCATATTAAATTAGCGGACGCATTGTTTTATATTTTGGAGCGCTTTCATTCTTTGTACTCGGCAAATAAGCAAATGCCAGAAATATTCGGAAAAACAAACGTTTTAGTGAATTAAAACTGGTTTTGTTAATTGCGTTTACACTACGCGCTGATGTGATTGATATTAACAAACGTCATATATGTAAACGACATTTATTCAAGTGTTTTGATCAATGCCACAGTTTTGGCCACAACATCGCAGCCGAGGCAATTCGTTCAGCTAATTGATTTAACGTTTCAATTACGAGGCAAAAGCAGGCAGAATGCAAACTACATTCAAATGGGCACAACATGCATAATTACAGTGTTTGTTTTTAGTTTTTGAATATCAACATTTTTTTTTAAACAAAAAAAATCTAACGACGCGTTTGGTGGCACCGACTAGTTAATACCCTTGAAGATATATTGACAAGTGTATGATATTTATAAAAATAATCCTTTTTAAAAAACATATATTAAAAGTAAATTGCTTTTTTCTTTTACCTACATCATTTGAAAATTGTGATTATCAAATAAATCATCCCTAACAAGTATAAAAACTAAATGTTAAGTTAATTTTGTAAAAAAGATATATTGTGGGTTTAAGAAAGTTAGTTACACATTCAATGAGAAAATAAATAAATTTGACATGTGAAGAGCAATAACAACAGTAATAATTACACACAAATCAAGCACTCGACTTAATTGCATTTAAATGAAATTAGCATTAAATGTTTACAAATTTTGTGGCATATTTGAGTGTGTGCGGCCAGTCCATTTATTATTCGACTAATTTGTGTGTATTTTAATGTTCCATTTTATATATACGAATAGTATTATATGATTTTTAAATTGCGGTTGGGCTGGCGCTGTTAATGCTGATATATTATCGCTGCGCTGGCTGCGTTTTTGTTGTTGTTTGTTTTCCCTATTTGTAACAACAGCATTAAAGTAATTCACCAAAGTGCATAAATTAACATTAAAAAAAAAAAGAATGTGGATCAATTTATATATAGCACACCCGCATAAATAATAAATTATCCCCAAACCCACATTGAACCGAATCGAAGTCCAACCGAATGCAAGCAGAAACCCGTTCGCTTATGCCAATATTATTGTTACAGGGTGGTTAATTTATCTATGTGCAGGCTGTCGAGTTGAATAAAAAAAAGGGCAACGTGTAGTAAATTTAATAAATTCATTATCAGCTCATTAACAACGAACACACTGGCCGTATACGCAATATTGCAATGCAGCGCAATTAAAGCCAAAAACACAACAAAAATGCTGACACGACGGCAAAGGGCAAATTAATAATACGCGTAAGCGAAAAAGTTCAACAGCCGTTCGGGCATGTGAAAAGCCTTAAAGCCATTGAATTTTCGCATAACAAAGTGAGTGGGCGTGGCTGTGCAACAACTGCCGCTCGTGTCTATGTGTGTGTGGGTGTTACAGACCCACCGGCTAGCAGTCTAATTGCAAAATAATATACACAGCCCTGTGACCAGTGCTGGGCTCTTTCATCAATTCCACAGATACACATACACATACACACACACACACACACACATACACATGCACGGCAGCAGGAAATAACAACAAAGAAAGTGGCAAAGGAAGGCGTAACTACAAGGAGCGCATGTTTCGGTTAATTAGTAAACACAGCAAAAAAGAAAAAGCAAAAAAAATATATAAACGAACGAGCTTCAAATAGTAAAAGGAGTAACAAACAGGAAAGACAATACAGCAATGCCTGACTAAATAATTGCCTGCATGTTTAATATAGATTTTTATAATTTAAATAGTTCAGCAATATCGTCGAATTACTAAAACAAATTTTGAAAATAATTTACAACGAAAACGTTTTTGGCATTAAATTTGTTTGATATTGATACTGATAATATTTGAATGTTAATTGCTTTTGAGTAAGTTTTATACCAAATAATGGCAACATTGGCTACATTTATTTTATATTACAAATAATACCGTATGCTCAGTATACCCAACTTTACACTTTCTGCGGGGTAAATACTATAGCAACAAAAATGCTTGGTAAAACCGAGAGAATCGACAAAACATAGAGAACTGAGTGTTGAGCCTGAGCTATACTTAAAGCGATATTGTACTGTGCGGCTTCGGCTAGGTCCATGCCACGTGTTGTAGGCTGTGGGTCAGGGCAGCACAGTCAACGCTTAATTTGTTGGCAACGCCAAGTCCTCTATTCCTCTGGCCAGCTGGCAATTGAATAACATGTGTGCCACGAGGGGATTTTATTAAGGCATTAAGCATGGTATTTTATGCGAACATTCAGCTCATTTGCTCTTGGAGCGCACGTAAGTACGAAAATTAGCAAGCAGTCTTCGCTGAGCATAAATTAAAGAATTAAACTATTTGCTCTAGTGATCTGTTAGGCGATGTGGCAGATTGGACTGGTAAATTAAAGGCATAATATTTAATAAAATTATAGACTACTATCTGGTTTATTGCCACTTCATTGGACAACTACTTAAGCGATCTGCACATTCTACATTGCAGCAGGTGTAGATGCAATCGGTTTGTGGAACAGACAGGAACAGGCCAATACACTCATGACAAACACTTTTCATGCGCGTATTAGGGCAAAATATGTTACAAGCAAAAGGCAGGGCGACTACGAATACGAATGCGAATGCGTGGCGGACATGTGTGCATAAATTGCGGCCAACGTGGCGTATACACAACGCGCAACATACAACATCAAACATACAACGTACAACGTACAACGCAAACGCGCATATTTTTCGCCTTATGAATTCGTATTTTATATGAATTTCTGCTTGCGGGCTCCTGCTGCCGCTGTTGGTGCAGGGATGCAGGCGGGCTGGGGGGTGTGCAGGGGTCGGGGGTTTGTAGGGGTGCAGGAGGTGTACGACTGCTGGGCTGTTGGTCTGTTGGGCTGTGGCATGGGTAATTTTTGCAGTGAGACGCGTCGCAGCGCAAAATGCAACACACCAATGCATAAAAATGCCATATTTCAAAATGCAAATATATTCTTTTAGCTTTTTTGATAAATGACACCGCGGAGGGCTGATGAAAATGGCGCACAGAGCGCTGCTCGTAAGCAATATGAAGCGTGCCAGCCAAGCACAAGCTGCACCAACAGCAGCAGCAGCAGCTGCAACAGAAGAAGCAGTGGCAGCAACCATAGCCGGAGCATGTGCAGCAAACATTTGAAAAACATTTCACAGGGCTGCGAATCGTTTCGTGTTGGCATTTTAATTTAATTTGCCATCTTCGCCGAGGCCCAAGTTGCACAAAGTGATAAGGCGCTGAGTTGTGTGGATATTTCATTTCTGTCAATTATCATGCAACAGTTTTATTTTCATTTGTTTAATCAACAAAGCTGAATCAAGTAGTAGGCGAATTTCAAGCGCATATTTGTGCCCTTTACAAAACAGTGGAAACTGAAAAAGCTAAAAGCTAAAAATATATTCTATATATGATTAAATTCACCTTAGCCGCGTCGGTTGTATTTACAGTTTTCCCGAAGAGTGTTCATGCTTGTTTTTATTTATTTTACAGTTTAATGTTTAAAGCTCCAGCCACAACATGAGCACACGCTGACAATTTTTAATTGTAAAAAAAATTTAAACATTTACTGCTTACGTTTTCAGGAGATTTAAGAGCCGTTTTGCGCACACGTGGCGTATGCGCAACGTTTACTCGTATTAAACGCATATTTTATGTGACGTATGCGCAATTTTTTAATTAACAAACCGCCGCGTTAATATATTTGATGAGCTTTGCTTTTGGCTTTATTAAGCAATCTTATGGTTCTCTGCAAAAGCATTAAATGATTTACATGCCAACACCACGGCCAAAAGCCGGCGCAGAGTTTGACTTTTTTGACATGGATGCAATTGCAGCACGTAACGGTACAGGAAATTGCGTGGCTCAACATGAAACAGCATGAAATGCAAAAAAAAAAATATATGTATGTATCAAATCCTTTTTGCTTTTAAAGTTGCCAAAGAAGAACGTCAACAACAAAATGTCATATTTTTGTCGACAAATAAACTGTCGCCTGTCCATTCCCTGCAGCTGGCAGATGATCTATGCGCTGAGATATCTTAACTAAAGCCATCCACAAAGCAGCCGCATGGCAAATAAAAGCACAAATACAAATTCATGCAAAATGACATAAGTCACCGCAAAAGTAATTTTTCACTAATGAGCTTGCCAGCTACCAGGTAAAATGCTGCACAGTGGGCTAAAAGTGATTGCGAAAGTGTAAAAATGTACTTAAGTTTAAAATTTCATTTAAGAATATTTTGAACTTCAGTTCTGTTTGGACTAATATTATTTCTGAAGTTGAATTTATTTCTTTTATTCAAAGCAAAATATTTCAGAACAAAATTAAAATGTACTTTTTATAAGTGAGTAATTTGTACTTCATATTAATCAATATACCTTTGCATCAAAATGAGTCATACCTTAACCGATGACTTGGTTCCAGTGTGCAACAGCTATACTTAACAAGCTACTGCGGCACACGCTCCGACTCAGACTTTGTCTTTAGAGCGCTGTATCATTCTATTTAATCTAATGATGTATCTCAGGTGTTTGTTTGTGAAATTTATCGTGAAAATTTTATCCGTATTCTTTGGCTTAAGGCATGTTAGCTGCCACTGTTGTTGCTCCACCTGCCCCCTACCTGTTTGCCATGGCCATTGCCATTGTCTTCCTTCCCGTTCTATGCCGGCGATTTATATGCAGCTATTAGTTTGGATAAAAAACCCAAATTGTTGTTACGTATTTGGTTTAGTACGTTGTTTGTGGGTGGCGCTGTTCGCTCTCACTGTGGCTAACTCTCTGTGCGTCGGCGTCGTTTGTAGTTTGGGTTTTGGCTATAATTAGCTGGCTGGTTGGCGCATCCAATTACCTAATATCCGCACAAGCGTTCACACCTAATTACTGTAGCAACTGCAGCCACACCTAATGCAGAAATTACAAAATGAATATTCATATTTGTGCAGCAGTTGCAGCATTAGTGGCAGCATCAGAATCGCCAACAGCATCAGCATCAGCGTCAGAGGTTGCCGCAATCGTCGCTGCAGCTTATTGCAAATGAAAGCCGGTAGTTTTTCATTATTTTGCATTTCCTCCTGTTTGTTGTAGTTGTTTTTGTTGTTGTTGGCTGCTGTTTGGCTGGTGTTGACTCAAATACAAAATCTGCATGCAGCTGAAATTAATTTTTTTTTCGAAGGTTTTTCGTATTGTTGTTCTGTTTGTTTATTTGCTTGGATCTGGATCCTGCGACTGGACCTGAATGGGCTGCCCTGCCCTTTGCACAGCTTTTCAGTGCGCTTAACAATGAAATTTGCGCATAACCACATGCAAATTGCTAACCCACAGCATCACACACAAGTACACACACACACACACACACACACACTCTCACACACACAGACATTGGGAAATTTACAAATAATAATCTACGCGCCGGCAAAAGAGCTTGCTCGGGATAGGAATGTCAAAACGCAAATTGCTGCAAACCGCAGCAAAACATAAAAAAAAAAATAATAACTGGATCAAGGGATGTTGAGTTTTTAAGTAGACGAACGATGTATGCTCTTTTTTTAGCACTGTAACGGGAGTATTTAAAAAAGCAAGCAGCAATTAAGTTGTTAACCAATATTAATGTTAAATCCATGCTCAAATTTATTTCGATTTGTATCTGTATTGAATAAATTGTATAAAAAAAATTAAAATTGAATATAAAAGATATTTAGATAATTTATTGCTCGATTTATAACTACTTAATTCGCATTTAGCATAATAAATAAATAAAATTGTTTATCCGGCTTGATTGTTGTTTTTATTATCAGACGTGTGTACTTATGTACCTGCATGCATAAGACTTATGTAGAAAGCGGAATAGTCAAACATAAATTATCCTGAAAAACGCGTCGCGTCGCCTGGTTGCAACACACAACTGCGACTGTGTGTGTGTGTGTGTGTGTGTGTAGCTTGTTCGCTTTGGGCATTTGGCAGAGGTAACATATTGAAATATATTACATGCCATGGCTGTTGGTCAATACGACAACCCCCCCTACATACACACACATACACACACACCCTTTACCCACTACAGACCGCACCCATTTGCGATAAATCGATAAACTTTATTATAATTTGTAATGGCTGTATTTGGTTTTTGCGCGCTTTGTAGACATTTATGGCATATTACGCACACGCCATGTTGGCCGCGGTTCGTGTCTGTCTGGCTGCAGCGCTTTGAACATTTTTGGTCACATCAATGTATTATTGGCATGCATAATAATTCATTTTCCATTTTTGTTATACAAGTTTTCATGTTTGCATTTATCAGTTAATTAGAATTTGTGCGGCGAATATTCGCAATTTTAAGTTGTCTGTTACGGCCGGAAATGACAAAAATTGTTGCAAAATTTTTAGCATCCGCTTCAATTTAACTTTCGCTTGCGCTGAAAAAGATGTAGAAGGAAAATCAACAATACGTAAATTTGTAAATGGGCAGATGCAAACATGCAGCTTGTTACTTTTTGTTAAAAACCCCACATACAATACACACGCACACACACACACACACACACACACACATGCACACTTACACGGCTCACATACGCACACGCGCTCATAAATTTAAAAAATGTAATATCCCTCTTACGGAAATGACAATTTATTGGTGGTTTTTACTATTCGCAATTTATTTCAACTCCGCAAGGAAATGCATTGCGGATGTAACGCCCCATAACCGTGCCCCGAACGGCCAGCCCCAAACTGAAACTCGGACTGAGACCTTAACCCAAGCCCGTTGCAGTTACAGCTGCCGTGACCGTTGCCGCTTCTCGGCTGGCAAAAGTTGACGCTGCAAACAAACAGAGCGACATACGGACAGACAGACGAGCAAACATGTACGCCAGTGTAAATATAAAAATAAAATAAATATAAATATCGGCTGCAAAGTGGCCGTGGCAGCACTGGTTCGGGATGCCAGAGACAGGCACCGGGATAGGGATAGGGATAGGGATAGGGACAGGGATATGGCGAGGGGCTGGACCGCAGCCCACAGCTGCGCACTGCCCAACGCCCATCCCGCTACACCAAGCGTTGTCCGGCAGGCGGCTGAGATTGAAAATCCGTTAAGTCATCGCCACTGCTAACCGCTGTGGCCATTGGTGTTGGCTGGGTGTCGTATTTTTTTTTCTTTTTCATTTTTTTTTGTTGTCGTTTTCTTTTTTGTTGCCTGTCAATGTATTTGTTTGTTCCGTTGCTTTGGACACTGTTCGCTGCTGGCTCTGGCCATCCCGTTGGTTGCTGGCCAAATCCTATGACAAATAAACGCTTCTCCTGCAATTTGTTCTTGTTGTTGTTGTTGTTACAGTTGTAACTTTGCTTTTAATTTAAGGCAGCTGCAAATCTGCCTCGGGAATTGTCGCGCTACGCAAATGCTGCTTGATAGACAGAAACCAATGTCAAATACTGTTTGAAAGCAAACATATGCAAAGAAACAAGTGAGCACAAGCCCAAAGAAATCGGTAATCCGAAAAAAAAAACAAATGAAACTTGGTAATTATGATTACTATAATTTTCCCTTTCATATATTTTTTTAACGGACAATAACTGTTGACGTTAATTGGTCAATCCACAGTTGTTGCCATATCAAGAAATCAATTATCAAAGTGGGATAATTTCTATAAATAGAGATTGCAAATAGATCATGGTTGTACACATTTTCTAAGCATAACGTCAATCAAGATTCTTTACTAATAAGCCCCAGTAATTAGCACGAACTATATCTATTTATATATACTAGTCACTTTCTGATAAATTTCCTACCTACACGGTATTCTCGCAGAGAAAAAAAACCGATTCGAAGAATTGCTAACAATTTCGAATATGTTTATTTATAACTTTAAAGAGCAATCATATATTCAAAGTTAAATGCAAAGCTTAAACAAAAGCTTCTGAAGCTTAACAAAAACAAAGATAGAGAGAGAGAGAAAGAACGAACAGCTCAAGCCAGAGTATAAGGTCAATGCTTGGTCGCTGTTGTTTCAGATTCTCGTTTGCTCCCAGTCGTTAACAACAGTTGCTGATATGAAGACCTACTTTTGCCGGGGCATATGTTTGATCTTGTTGATCACGAACATCGCAGGTTTCAAAAACTGCGATCAAGTTGACAGCCAGCATGTGCAGCGCTGCAAGGCTGCAGTGCGTCGCTGGTATGAGCTCAAGGACGATTTTTATCAAAAGTGCTGCTCGGAAAATGCGCAAAGTAGTGCCGAAAATGGATGCAGCAAGGCGTGTAATAAGTCTGCAGCTCGGGAGGCGACTGAGAAGATTAAGAGTGAATTGAAAGCTGATAGTAAAATGAGTGAAACTAGTACAGATCCGATTGTGCCAGTTGTCGTTGAAGATAGAATATCCTTGGGCCAAAATCGTCGCAATTTTCGTATATTTAAAAATATCAGTCCATAAGTGATTAACATAAACACGGAAAAAAAAACTGAATACGATTAAAGCTATCATAATCATATTTTTAATAACACTATAAAATATATTGTCTGGATGTCGTGTTAACTACATGCATTTATTGAGTGCTTTAATAAGGCCTATCCACGCAAAAACGAGAAAATACAAAAATAAACCCAATCATAAGATAAAACCCGTTTAACTGGAACGACTTTTTACACATTTTAAGGTGTGCGTACAACCGAGAACGCGATCGAGATCTTGTTGTTTTTTATTTTTTTTTTTTACCCTAAGCCTCTTAAGCTCGGTGATACACATATATTAATTAATTGCAGGCAGATTTCGCACAGAGAGAATCTTCTGATAATAAAAGCTTTGTCGTTAAGAGCTTCCACTTAGAGCGCCAGTCTCGCGACGACAGCCTAGCAATGAAGGTCGGTTTAATGGTAACCGCGCTTCTGATAATAACGGCAACTGTGGCTGCTCCAATTAAACAATGCTGCGACGAGAACGAAAAATCGGATTGCATTGAGTGTATTAGGTATACGAAAGAGAAGCCAGCTGACGTGCTAAGTAGCATGGAAACAAATATTAACAATATAAAGGCAGTTAATCCGGCGGAAAGGAATGCATTGAGACCACTTCAAAGTCCAGAGGTTATATATAACCAGAGGAAAAAAGGAAAATGTGAACTTAAGTACCCAAAACAAACATAAAAAAAAAATATATATATAAAATATATATAAAAATATTATGAAAATTAAAAATAAATTGTTTGGATATCATATTTGTACTCATGTGTTGAAAGCCTGCCTAAACTGAAACGAAGCAAAAATATTGGGACTACTTTTTTAGCCAAATTAAATAAAGTTTCAGCTTAAAAATACAACGAAAACCACTTTGAAAATACGAAATATTAACTAAAAAAAAAACTGTTTAAACCGAATACTTGTAAAACAAATCCAAGCAAAAGCAATTCGCCCAAATGCAGATCAGAGCAAATCTCTAAGAAAATACACAAATTAAAAAGAATCAAATGAAAACTAATAAATAACAATACAAATATTAAGTGTCCATGTTATACCCAAAGCACCGAAAATATATCTCTGTTAAATACTAATATACTTATACTAATATACAAAATGTGTTTTTATAACTTTGTTCGCAAATAAATAATATAAATACAAACGTTGCGCTAGGCCTGACCCTAATAACGCATATTTTGTTGTAGCTAGACAGCTTTAGATAGATCGATAAGGATGATTCGTTGCTTTCACATGGGAATTTCCAAGTATATAAACAGATTAGACATATATATATTACCACACACGCGCTTATTATTCAAGATTTTCAGTCTTTTAATCGCAGTTCTAGAAGCGTTGTGTCAGCATTTGGAAAACACAAATTTTATATTTACCCAACGAAATTGCATTTTCCAATTGACTTGTGATTGGGCGCAGAGCAGAGTAGAAGCGACCACAGAAAACAGGATTAATTAGATGATGTACTAATTGAATTCGAATAACTTAAATTAGGTAAACACACAGCAGGGTGAACGAGACGAAGCGAAGATAATGTTATTGACAGTTAAAAGAAAACAAAACAACAAAAAAAAACCAATATATATATATAGTGTATATTTTCAAAATCGAATTTGAAATGGCAAATGTTTCTCATGGAACGGCCCTGCCCTCAGACGCAGCGGGAATTAATTAAGTGCATTAAAACTTATTGAACTATATCGTAAAGGAGTCGAATAGAGACTGCAGCAGAGAGCAGCTGCAGGCGACAGACGTGGGGAACGGGCCATGGAACCAGGGACCAGCACTTGTCAGCTGGATGCAAAATTATTTAACTAGCACACGGGCTCTGCGTCTGCCCGTCGGAGCATTTGCGTCGTTCGCCTCGTTGACTGCAGTCAAATGCTAAATGCCGCCACAGAGGCGATGGCAGCAGCTCCACGTACACACACACACACACAGACGCACACGCATACGCACACATACATACGCTTATATGCCACACTCACGTACGCCACAGAACAAGAACAGGAACGTGCCCCGGCACTAGGGACAGCCAGCAGATACAGATACAAATATACTCACAGATACACACATGCACATACAAAACGAGGGTTACCCTTTATGAATTTTGGACTTGAATAAAAAAAACTTGAACTAAACTTTGCAATATATTTACAGGCAGTGCATATGACGAAGTCCAGATCGGACCACTTCATATAGCTGACATACGGACAAGTTGTCGAAAGTAGAGTTTTTGTGGTTAAACTTTAACTATTGATATTTAATATATTTTTTGCGACTAACATTTGGGTGCGTCTTTCAACTGGTTCAACTGTAATTTTTAATTATTTATAACTTTCAAGTGCTAAAATTAAATTTTCATGCTGTTTAATCCGGCATATTCTAATGGCAAGCCTCGCTGTAAAATGCATGTAATGTGTGATGGAAAAGTTGCTGCTGGCGCGTGATTCCAATCGAGTTATTACAGAAATTAATCATGTTGAACATGCATGGGAATTGCATATATCGTATGCACATACACACACACACCACACGCCAATACATATATGGGCACATGCATATGCAGTACGGTGCATTTGCATAGCTGTATGCGCGAGCATAAAAAATGGCCACCGACAACCTGGCAGCAGTGGAAGGCGATATAAAAAAACGCTCCGAAAGATTATCATTGTAAGCATTCTTTGAGTGAGTGATTAAAATGCGTGCATGAAAAATTCAAAATGCTGGCAGTGGGGCTAAAAGATTGCCATAGTCATGCACACACACACACACACACACACACATACACTCGCACACATTCACAGCTGAATCGGAATCTTTGTCCACGTGTTAAGCTTTAAGCGATGTCGGAGTTCGTACTGCGTAATTTGCATTGATTTATGCTCGACTAAAAGGTGCAGTTGCAACGACAATGGCAACAACAACAACTGCAACGGGGGCACCTGCATCTGTGGCAGCTTCAATGTCGCCGCTCTGAAACGATGTCAAGGTGCCATGCAGCAGACGGCGTTGCACTGTTAATGTGTCTACGGCTATGTTCCGGGGCACGTACATTCAATTAAACGCCCTTGAGTGCCGGCCACGCCTTTGGGTGTGTGTGTGTGTGTGTGCGTGGGAGTTTATTGGCATGCCAGCGACAGTGCCCGAGAGCAATGAGCTAAAGATAAATAACAAGCCATATAACGCATACGCACTGTGTGCCCAAAGTGCACGCCGTGCGTTGCTTATGCAAAAAGGAAGCGCATGTTGGCGTGGCCAGCCCTCGATGATGGCATGGATGTGGATAGAGGGCGCGGCTGCGAGTGCAAGAAACGCAATCGCTACGCAAAGCCCGGACAACAGTAAACAAGCACGCAGAGATAGAGACTACGGCATGGCCTGCTCTCATCTCTGCTCCTCGCTGGGGGACAACTTTGGCGCTTGTCAACGCTGCCCACTGCCTGCCAGGCAGCGCTTTTGTGCTCTCGCATGTCCTATGTGTCCTGTATGTGTGTGTGCGTGTGCGTGTGTGTGTGTGCGTGTGCGTGCGTGTATGGCGGTCTGTGAGCCGCATGCTTTCAGGCGTTGATTTCCACAACTGCCAAACGCTTGTCTTTTGATCTTACTATGACCTCGCTGTCCAGTCGCCCAGCTCCGCCAGCACGTTGCCCGTCGCCTGGTTGCACGCCTCGCAAATGCAATTTCAATTAAATTTTAAATATTTATGCAGCTCAGCAACAGCACAAAAATTTTGCTGCCCCGGCACTTGCAACAAAACAATTCCAACCAAATGGTTTAATCCGCTTCTGTTGCTGTGTCCATTTTCCATTTCAATTGCGCACATCCAGTATGTGTGTGTGTGTTTGGATTAGCATAAGGTCTGCATATCATGGTGATCAGCTTTTATATCCATCTGTGGTATTTATACAACTTGCCACAGGCTACAAAGGAAACGGAATAAATTGTAATTGCGTAAAAACTGCAAGAGAAGCTGATGACATACAAAGACGATGCACTTTTAAGAGGCTACAAAATTAACAGAGGGTGAAAAGGGATTTTAAGTTTACGCAAGTCCGAAATGCACAATCACAAATGCTGATTTCATTTATTTATTACTGGTTGAGACTTTTCAAACATATTAGTTATAACAATAGTGCATAAAAGAAATAGACTGTTTTAGTAAAAAAAAAAAGTATTTTACATTGAGTTCACAGCGAGCGATTTAAATATAAATGCAACCAAAGCATTTCAACTAAAGGTTAAATATTTTATGCTTAAAAAAATGCATATTATTTGTTCATCCAAAATGTGTGTTACCTTTTCTCTAGCAGTTGCCTCACAGTCTACACATCAATCTGAATTTTTCTTCGGACTGAACACCTGACAACCCACTTTGAAAATTGTATTATATCATAATTGCAATGAATATTTTAATAAATTTACGGATGCTTTGAAAATTTAAAAAATTTTAAATATTTATTTAATTTACATGTGCCTTTTCAGAGACAACCTTGCCTTTTTTGCGACAAGAGATTTATCTATGTACGAAGAATTTGAAAAAAAAACAAAGTGCATATTTTCGCCAATTTCAGTGTTTTTTTTGGTTTTCTTTTTATATATTTCTTAAAATACGTTGAAAAAGTTAAATAAAATTATGAGTGTTTTTTATTTCCTTCTTTTTTTAGAGTCTTGACTTCTCAGAACGTATTCTCAAGTTCCTTAAACTTACAAATGTAGTAAGGACGCCTTTAGAAACATTACTTCTGAAGGTGGTGCTATTTTTTTTTCGCAGCTGTATATTCATGATCTAGTCACCCCACAGACGACAGTTTGTCTATTCTTTTGTGTCGCTGTGTGATCACAGCAATCTAGATCTCTCTTTCGCTTTCCTTCTGATACTCGTTGCTCTTATTTGCTTATCTTTCGATCCCTTTGTCTCTTACGTTCTTGCCACGAGTTTCTCCAAGCGACTTGGCGTTTCCCGGCAGATGTCAGTGCAGCCATAATTTACTGTCTCATAAGAATGTCGCGGAGGCGAACGAGTAAATCATGCTCGATGCCTGTGAGTTACTTAAAGCGAGCAATTGTCGTGCCACGCCCACACACACACACACACACATCCCACCCACTTGACGGCCAAATAATTCCGCAAATAAATCTAATAACACCCGCATAATTTGCATAATTTTCGTATTTAATAGACAGGCGTGGCAGTCAGCGCAGGTAGCCAAAGCAATTGAAGCCGCCACACTCGCGGCTGGTAATCGTCAGGCTCTGGATCCGGCTCCGGCTCCCGGCCCGGCTCCGGGCCCGGCCCCAGCCCCGGGTACGGCTTCGGCCCCATTCCGGCAGCGGCTCATGTCGCAACGCTTTGTTGCTGTGCGCCCAACATAAAACACTCAAAGGATATGCTGACAATGAGGCTTAACTCACACACACACACACACACACACACACACACATACACACACACGCAGAGTATTTCATAAAGCGGCTGCAATGTTGCTGTTTCGGTGCAGGGGGCGGCAACAGGAGCTTATGCCGAGTCTTGCCTGGGTATGCGCCTAAAAGCGCGCTTAAATAAATTCAATTTAACGTGACTAATACCATTTTATCGCATTGTTTAAAGCATGAAGCGCTGCACTGTGCACAGGATACAACGGCAGGAGCAGGCACAGGAGCAACAACAGCAGCAAAGGCAGCGTGCCGCCTGCCATGCTGCCTACAATTCAGCCACACACCCATCTACACTCCCTCCCCCCCGTATACACCCGGCCAGATACAACCTGACACACAGACGGACCGATTACCTGCCTGCAAGCCAGCCTCATGTTGCCCTTTTGTGTGTGTGCGCGCCGACAATATTGTCAAATTTCATACACAAGTCACCATTGTGTGTGTGTGTGCTTTTGTCTGTATTCCTGTTGTACTATCTGTGTGTGTGTGCGCCCGCTTGTTTAACTGTTGCGATTTACGGACTAACTCCGATGAGGACGTCGACGTCGACGTCGTCGCCAGTGCATTGAGGAAATAATAAATACAACATTTGAGGAAATTGAATTGTATGTGCTTATACATACCTTCAAGTATGTACACACACATGTGTGTGCTAACAGGAACGAGTATCTGCCCTGCAGATACAAGTACAGCCGACAAAATTGTTCACTTCAAGTTCATTAGATTGAAATTCTTGCGATAACTGCACATTTTTTTAGGCGCTTTCAGGAAATTGTATTTATCAAACTGAATTTTTGATTTGGAAGCAAAGTGGAATTATATAAGAATTGGATAAAATATATAAATAAAATAAATAGAGCATTAAAATTTAAAAACGGGGTTAAGTCAGTGACGAAATGAGCATCATATGTTTAATGAAGTATTTGTATTCTGACATATACAAATTTTGAGAATAAAATTAATAAACTTTGTTTGTTCGTCCATCTGTATAAAAGCGTCTATCTACATAGTTCCTCCGGTTTTTCCATAGAAATTTTTTAATCAAAAAATGTATATAAATAAAAGTTATAAACTGTATATTGCCCATTGCCAATAATTTATAAAAAACGTTTAAGAAAGGCAGACGTTTTTAAAGAAATCGTGGGCAATATTTACAATTTCTGTATACATGTGCGCACAAACAAAATTTATTTTTATAAAAAATGTAAATGCATGGAAATTGCATAATATATTTGTAACAATATAATTATAAAGAGCTGTAGCTGATAGTGTGCTAAACTGTTTGGTGGGTGTAATTTTTTATTTTGACCTAGTCGAGCGGATTTTTATACGCACATCCACATCAGGCTCCGGTCGCGATTGCCTAATATGAATACACTTGCGGAGGTAAGTATAATATTGTAGTATTGTTAATTTCTGTCACTCGTTCAAGCTAGTCGAAGGCACCTACAACTGATACTGATACTGATACTGATACTGATACTGACGCTGATAGCTGTGTCGGCTGACAGACTTTTGGTCGCCGACGTTTGTTTCTGTTTGCGAATGTGCTTATCGGCCACTTTGCTGCTGCTGTGTTGTGGCTGCTGCCGTTGCTGTTGATGCAGTCATTGCCCCCTGCCCCGCACTTCTATGTGTACAGAAGTTAATAAAACTGCCTTTTATGGCGCTCAGCTCAATATGTATTTTCATGGCCATTTGAGCGGCTGAAAGTATGCGGCAATCAAATTAAATGTTATGTACGCTTTTAAAGAGCTCCTTCACTTGGGCAGACCCGTACCCGAAACCGTACCCGTACCCATATCCGAACCCCTGCGCGAATCGGCTCCGGGGGCCGATCATCGACAATGCGAATTGGCAATTTGGCAATGCTTACTTATGCCAATCAAGTGGCCAATGAAAGCAAAATTTTGTGTCCGTCGGCCATCGCCAGAAGCTTGCGATTATGATTATGCAATCATTATTTCAAATCTTTCGCTCAACGCCTTTTATGCGATTTGCATTTTATGTGCGTGTGCGTGTGTGTGTGTGCGTTTTTTCTAATTGAGTTAAGAGCTACGCTCTGGGCAGACACTGCTATCGCGATAACTGAATAAAATATACATATATATTTTGATATCAAGCACCGTTTTGCATAACAAATTTTGCTCAGCTCCAAATCCGCAAACTCAATTTGCGCCAAAAGCCGTCGCTTGGCCCAGCAAAAAATAAAATAAAATAAAAAAATAATCTAAAGAGAACAAAATTTGTGCAGTGTGTGCAGAGTAACCCGAACGACATTTGTCAATTTTATTTATGGTCACGTAGCGTTTCTATTTTGCTTTAGACTTTTGCTAATGGCTGCAAACAAGCAGCGCCACAAAAAGACTACCAAGTGCAGCAGCAGGTGTTAAAGGTCACTTAAGTGCTGAAAAATGTTAAGAGCCAGCAACCAGCAGCCAACGGCCAGGACACACAGCTGGCTAGTCCAGCCGGCGTAATTAGCCGCCATACCAAGGCATCCAAAGTGTTGAAGGTTCTTTAAGGTTAATGCACAAACAAATTGAATCTGCAGAGTGCCAGAGCCTGCAACAATATGCCCCGAAACTAATATTATTTTGTAATGAGAATGCCGAAAGAATGTTTTCAGTAAGTTGATGCTGAAAGGACACAAAATCGAACTATGTGTGTTTTTTTTCACATGCAAGAAATCGGTTCAGTTTTCTTTTGAAATCAGGGCTCAGCTTAGGATTCTGGATCACAATACTCTAGCTAAACAACAACAACTAAAAATGTCGCTTGTTCAGTTCCTTGAAAGACTTCATTACCAAATTCCCCTTTATCTTAATAAAACAAAACCTTGTGATGTCAAATAGCTTTAAAAAGCGGCAGATGCATTTGTTGTTGTTGTTTTTACTATGAGAGCTTGTGGAATTTGTGTGATTGAGTTTTGAATCAGGCATGTGCTATGTTGCATTCAGGTTGAGCTATGCCAGGCTGCAGGGCAGGCAACAATGCCAGAAATTTTAAGCCGCAACACTTAAAGTGTGAAATGCATGTGTGTGTGTGTGTGTGTGTGTGTGTGTGTGTGTGTCTGTGAGGTTATCTGTGTGTGCCACATTATGCCTTGTTAAAAATGCCCAAAAGAGTGAAAGGACCACAAAGACTGAAGCAAAAAGTTGTGCATGTGAGAGAGAATGTGTGTATGTCTGTGTGTGTGTGTGTCTGTGTGTGTGTGTCATCATCGTGTTAACAAAAGAGCATACTCAAGTTTCATACGAAATGCAATTCCACTTTTGCGCACTTTATGTCAACATGTTGTACGTAAATCTTTGTGTAAGACTATGCCAAACGCTTTGCCCTGGGTTCAGGGGTGTCCTCGACTGTCGCACGCTGGAACACTGTCCGTCGGGGTGGTATAGCTTACATGTGCTATCTCTCTCTCTCCCCCTAGTGTTGTGTGTGTGTGTGTGTGTGTGAATTCGGTGTAAAAGTGTCAAAAGTGCTTGAAATTTCAGCAGGCCTTGCAGACAGACAGACGGACAAGCTGTGAGACGAAGCCGGGCCAGAATTGTTGTTGTAGTTCAAGCAGAACTGGGCCAAAACGGGCGCTGCATAACTGGACAGTCGCCTTGCCCAGGGCATAGTTCATGGTAGTCAGAGTCGTAGTCACAGTTCCCATTTCCCATTCCCATTCCCATTTCGTTCTGTTCGTTTTGTGGCCCGGCAAAAAGCTCAAATGCAGAAATCACGCTCATATGCTCAGTTGCATGCAAAGTCAAAAGTCTCTTTGAGTGCGGCACCAAAACACGCACGCACACACACACACACACTCACACTCTTATAGTTTCGCATAAATACTCGCTCTTTACCAAACTGTGTTTTTCTTTCTTTCTGCTGGAATATTTTCTCCATGTTGGCAAACATTTGATATGCGTATTTGTGTTGCGCTTTTTCTTTTGGCTCCTATCCAAAATCTGCCGAGAACTGTTTAGCCGATGCAAATAAACAAACATGCCTCCAGACATGCGTCACACCCACCCAAAGGAACCCCCCCCCCCCCTTTCACTCGCTTACATGCATGCCATGCTTGCGGGCGTGGGGCGTGGGGGCGTGGGGGCGTGTCTTGTGTGCAACTGCCATGAAATATTTGGCGCTTGTAGCGTTTTTCACTTTGTGGCTGCAACCGAAAGCGAGATCCTTTACTTACCATCAAACCGGAAGTTGAAGGAAGTTCTCGAGAAAACCAAACAGCTGGCGTTCCTTGCCAGATGTTCACTGCTGTCCTTATTTTGAAAGCTTGTTAGGTGCTGATTGTCTTTGAATGCGCTGCAATGCTTGAACACTTGATGAAGCTGATGCCAAAAGACACCTGCAATTGCGTCAGGTGATAAATGTTAAGTGGGTTTATCAGGGAATGCGAAAATTTCTGCGTAGTACACATGAGTGTTCTTAGTCTAAGTAAAACAGTCTGTGGTTGAGTATTACTTCCATTGTTCTTTCATTTATATTAATTTGTTTTATTTTTAAAGTACAGGATATAGTTACAAATGATCAACTCATTTATTTCTAACTAATACTAAGTTTATGTTAGTTAACAACTCTACAGTATTTTATTCTATAAATTTAAAATTATATTTTTATGTCAATTACATTTTTCTAGAGAAGTGCCGCAACTTTAATTAATTTTTCATTTATTTTAATTTGCTTTATTTTTTGAAGTTATAAATTATCAATCATGTTTAAATAATACTTAATATATGTGCACAATTCTAAAGTATTTTATTTTAATGCAATTGGGTTTTTTTTATTATTTTATTTTATTAATTTTAAATTTTATTTTTATGTGGCCAATGTTAATTAAATTTGTATAGAGAAGCGCCGCAAAGAATTATTATTTTAACCTTAAAACATATTTCTTTGTCAACAATATTTTGTTTTAATTATGCATTGTTTTTCGCTTTGTGCGAAATGGAAGCGTATTGTGTTGCCTGCATGGATGCAACAAGCTGAACCGCTTTATACATATACCCCACGCATACCCCACACATACCCGCCCGTAGAAGCCGTTCATGTGCATGTACTTGGCTGTGGGCGGGGCAATATAACTGTTATTGACACGGCGTCATATTGAAAATATGCACTTTTTTGCGCTTTTCGATGTGCGTGTGAGTTGTTCCTGCTGTTGTTGTTGTTGTTGGCAGGTTGTTGTTGTTGTTGGTTGCTGGTTGTTGCCTGATGCTGGTTAGCGGAGCTGGGTGTCACTCTGGGCTCGGGGGGTGTAGAGCCCAATGCTTGGGTAAATAAATGCGACAACATGGCGTCGCATATATCAAAGTGCAGTGTCGTGCATATTTTATGTGCCCCACCCACGGGAGGACACCATCATTATATTACACAGATAAACGCCTTAGGCAGGCGACTGTCAAATGCAGAGAGCTGAAATGGCGTTTACCACTCGAGCGTGTACGTGTGTTTATGTGTGTGTGTTGGTTTGCTGACAGCTTATGATTTTGTAATTAAATGCTGCTATAAACAAACATGGCGGCTTCACGCCATGCCCAAAGGATATGCACATGTATAATTTAGTCCTGGCGACGATCAATCAATCTCAATCGAGAGAATTCTGTGCGGAGGCTGCGATTGCGACGGAAAGCCTGGGCACTTGTCTCACTATTTATTCCTGCACTAATTAAAATCTATTAATCTTCCAAATATGCACGTTATTATGTGGCATATTTTACACACACACACACACATGCACAACCGCACACAATACACTAGCATTGTTGCATACTTCCTGGCGCTCTGTCGAATTCCTTTTATGTATTGCATTGATTAGGTGTAAATTTATGCACTGTGCATATGATGTCTTGCACTTGTTGTTGTTATTGTTGTTGTTGTTGTTGTTTTGAAACAATTTGCGCATAATTTATGCACGTGCCTTTATCTGAACTTTGTGAGCATTGCGGTTAAGGAGAACTTGATTTGTGATTCGGTTGCAAGGCGTCATTCAACTGGAGGTTGGAATCTTGCAAGTTGTTTTGTCTTGCTTCACATTGTTTCATTCTTAGTAGTCTTAATGTCCAGCGCATTCAGTGAATTTGGTTTATATGTTGCATGAGCTGTAATATACCATGAAAGTGCCTCTTGAGACATTCCACTTAGCAGAATATGCCTGAATCAATTTATTGCATTGTAATGATCAGCTTAAATATACAAATAATTAGCTGAATCTATCTTTATATTAAAAGTTTTTTAATTTAATTTTTTATTTACATTTCTTATATTTTATTTAATTTTGTTGTATCTATTAATGGCTAGTTCAATGTATAAATAAAACAAATAAATAAAGGATTGAAACTTACTGATATTTACATAAAAAGTAAATACAATCAACAAAAATTATCTTTATAGGTATTGTCTCTACACTCTAGAGTTTTCAAACTAATATTATTTTTTTATATGTTGCAAATGTTCATAATGTTGCATTGTATACACAAAAAGTTATGTTGTAGATTTTAAAACTAATTTATATGCTCTCCAAAGATTTTCAGTTAAAGCTGTTGTGTTCAAGTATGAACAGGGCTTAATTGGGAGCAACAGTTACTCATAGACTGACCTACCGCAAGGCCTCTACCAGCCGCCTGGTGGTTGGCTCATAAATCCTTTAGTAACCCAAAAAAAAAAAAAAAAACTGCATCAAAATATTAAGCCCCTTTTCAGTGGCGTTGGGGGACTTGACTGCATAATTTGGGTTGTCGCTTTCCATTGCTCTCGACACTGGCAATTTTTCGTTTTAATTTTCATGTCTCTCACTCTCTCTCTCTGGCACCTCTCTCTCTCTCTTAATTTTTGTTCTCGAAACTGACAGCCAAATAAATTATTACGCTGTCGTGTAAAAGCCGCAGAGATTAAGCAATTATGTGGCACTTAATGCTGGGCCAGGCCCAGAAGGCCGACGACTGGTAATTTAAAGCATCCGCCGCTTTATGCTAGCCATAAATTTTTGATTGCCAACTAGTAGAACAACGGCGGCCCCTCTCTGTCCGCTGTCCGCTGTCCGCTCAGGTGCTTGGTTACGCACGCTTAACCGCAATTTGATTGGCTGCTCGGAAAAGTTTTGTGCAGCAGCGAAATGCAAACGGAAGAAGAAGCGGTTGAGCCACCAGCTGCTGCAGGTGGGCCGTGTCCTGCCTCAAGGAGCAGTAATATGAAAATGAAAATGAACATTTTCGGCGCTATAAACTCTAAACTGCAAGCCAGAAGTTGGCTTAGATGTTGTTGTTGTTGGTGTTGTTGTTTTTGATTCTGTTGCTGTTGGCCAAAGTTTTGTGCGTGCGCGAAACCATAAAACCCAACGATGTGGCAAAAGCCCTTCTGACGTTGCCACGAAATCGTTTTTCAATATTTTAAAAGAGGTGTGCAAGGCGGGCGGGTTGCGTTGCCAGACGTTGCAATGAATTTAGTGCAAAAATTTAATGTAAAACATTCACGGAGAATTCCATTTAAAATTGCTTGCAATGCAATTCTTTGATAAATAACTCGACCAACAACATTTTATGGCTGTATAGATTTTAATTTAAAATTTTCTAATTGCATTGTTGTTGCTGCTGCTGCTGCTGCTGCTGTTGCTGCTGCTGTTGGGCGACAGCAACAACAGAAAACATTTTGCAAAACTGTCGCATGCAAATCAATCTCAGCTGTCTCTCAACCCGAGCCAGACAATTTATGCATGCTGCCAGCTTTGGGTTCACCATTGTCGCAGCGCCCTCTAGTCCAGGCATCTTCAAAACTGTCTTCTATGTTTCATTAGATTTTTTGGGCCCCGACACTCCACTCATCTGTGCAATTTCAGCAACAACAGCGTGCTTTAGAATTGTACAAAACGCTATAGAATAGCACTGGGCCAGAGCTGACGTGCAGTGGCCCATGTCATTTGTCATTAAACACTTTGCAGGCGGCAGGCGCGCTGTCCGTCCGTCCGTCCGTCCGTCTGTCGGTCCGCCGGTCCGTCGGTGGGTCGGTCTGGCAGCAGGAACAACAAAGAAACAGCTGTTGACAACGAGCCAAGCTTATGGTTAACATGGCGTATGCGCAATATGTTTGCTTATGCACATATGTCTGCCCCCGCTTGTACACATTGTAAGCTTTGGTCTGCATTGTTGTTGCTGAGACTGAGATTCTGTTTTTCCTGAATATGTCTCTATTTGTCTCTGCGTTCGTTTGTTGGCGTCGGCAAGCCCTATGTAAAGATTTTAAGCGCATTTTCGTGCATATTCGATAAGAAGCAGATATCAGCCAGTTGCAAATGTGCAAATCTGCTCAGGGGCGAAAATCCTACTTAAAAATCATATGATCATCAATTTTCAACTGCTTTCGATATATAAAAATTGTTGTCCTGCCTGATTAATAGACACTGTCACAAATTTGATAGTATTATATTTTTATACTCTGTGTATTTTAGGGGTTTGCCCGGTAGAGATACCCAGCATTTAGCTCCGATGTCCCGTAACACAATCACGCTAATTTTTTAGGTACCATTACTTCAAGTGTAATTAACTAAATTTAATTGAATTTACTTTAATTAAATTGCACAATTTTCAGATGCGTATATTTGCTCAATTTGCAATTGGTACAGGGTATGAGCGGCTAAGCTACGAATAGATTCAATTTACATTACCGCAAAAATTATTTACTCTTGGCTGGATAAAATGGTAAAGAAAAACCAAAAAATTTTCAAACAACTTTACAAATTAAAGGGCCGTTGGCAAATGCCCCAGAGCCAAGCGAACAACAAATAGAAAACTCTAGTAAAATACTTTCAACAACTAATCCACTCAAAGTAGCCATAGCCATAGACCAAAATATTTAAACTTCAAATAAAACTCTGGGTTTTGTTTTTCTCTTTGCCACAATTAAAATGCACTTTCATCTTCGTTGTTGACTTGCTACACATGCTTGCCCCCTGTGCAAGCCCCCGGTTATTATGCACCTACGTAATGCCCAATCCAGTCGGCGATTGTCGAGGCAGCCAATACGAGCAAGGCAAACGTTTTTACAGCATCTTCTATTTGACTTTTAGGTTATTTTAATTTTATATTATTGCCCTTCAGGCGGCTTCTTTTTAACATTGGCAGCTGGTGTGGACAGGCAGTCTATTTTGTATATACTTGAATTGTTCGCATTTAGCTTCTGAATAGAAACATGTTCTTGAGGACAGCTCGAATGAATATATATGAATATATATTGCTTATATGTTAATGAAATGTCTATAATTTTCAATTCTGTTTAAGAAAACTGTTACGTTGAATGTGTATTTCTTAGCACTTCCATTCAACAAGCAGTATTTTAATTTACGTATTAAATTAAAATATTCGTAAAAATAAAATGGAACGAAAAATGCTTTGGATTTAAAATGCTGCAAGCAATTACCTTAAAAATGGCCGCCCATCGACAACAATTTGCAGGTCTATTGTTGGCCAAGTGTTAATAAACATAAATTTCATGTTACATTTTTGAACGGCAACAACAACAACAACAGTAAGTGTCGCTGGCACTCAAAGTTCAAGTGCAAATGCGGCTGAAAATGCAATTTATTCCAATACACTTTGGCATATTGAATTTCTGATTAGGCAAATAAACTCAATGGAATTACAAGTGGCATACAAGTTAACAGTTTATTATGGGCCCATACACCTCTATGTGCCTGTGTGTGTGTAAAAAGAAAAAATATATATTGTCGTATGTTGCGCTTAAAGTAAATATTCATAGGCATTACTTTAGCCTAACGGCAACAGCAATGCACAACAAAAAAAAAAAGAAGAAAATTCACATGCCAAATTTCACTTTGGCCAAGTGCTAGAGTGGCCAGGGAGGTGTTTGGGGTGTTGCCGAATTTGTACGAAATCATACGAAAATCAACTACATACATATACGATATTTTGCATTGTAGAAAATTGAAGATGCCAGGCGGGTGGGAGCTGTTGGGGTAGCAGGAGGAGGATGAGCTAAGGTCGGTAGGTTGCTGTCCCTGTCGTTTGCCATTGTTGGCGCTTATGTTTTCATAATAAATTCATAAATTCGATTTATTTTTCAATCAAGATAAATATTCCTATTTTTGTAGCCGGCGAACTTGTATCAAATTTAGTTGATTTCGTTTGCAAATCTATTTTATTGATTGTTTATCGAGACACTCAAAAATGTGCGATATCAATGCTACAAGTAGAAGACAATGAGAATCAGCTTGAAATTGAGATACACTCAAGGAATCCACTTACAATCAATACAAAATTGCGAAATGAAGAATGTATTTCTTAGTATAGAATTATGTTGCGTATTTAATTGTATTTATTTGCATCGCTAAGAATGTTTAAAATATTTGGAATACATATTTGAAAAATATATATTGATACACATTTATCTTATAGATATTGCTGATTGCAATCCACTTTCAGTTGTTCTAAATCTAACTACCTTTATAATTTTTTTATTTGATTTAAATTATTGTCAACAGAGTCAGTTTTGAGCTAAAGCAACAGATCTCTAGTAGCGAGAATGTTAAGTTAATTAAAATCATTAAAATAATGTCAAAGCTACTCGACAAAAATATGTAGCGTACCCAACGAGCAGGTGAATTACTGCGCACCTGGGCAAAGGAGGTGAGGCAAGCCGATGCGACGCGACGATTGCGCTGTGTGTGGCAGGGAAAATCTACATAGCAACAACATAAATTATGCGGAAAAATACCAGCGCCAGTGTTTTATCTTGTCTATCAAGAGTGTTTAGCAAGTTTTTGAAACACTGGAACCATTATGCAAATATGCATACGGCTGCCTGCCTGCTGCCTGTGTGGCAGGGGCAGGGGCAGACTGACAACGGGTGGTCTTTCAATGGGCGGGCAGAAAAAAGCAGTAGCTAAAAGTAAGCAGCCGCTTTGATAAACTCAATGAGTACGCTGAGTCTGGGTATAAGTGAATATATATATATATATATTCATTTTGAGCCGACTTTGCGCATAATTTTTAAATGCATTTCCGCAAGCGGCGAGTGACGCCCGCAACTGAAATTGGCTTAAAAAGTTGTCCGCACGAGTGGAGCTCATGTGCGTGTTAGCAGCTGGTTAACAGCACGAAGTTATGTTAATGCCGCAGCGGCGTTTCCAGAAATGAACGCTGTTGAGTTGAACTTCCAGCTGGGGTAACAGTAGCAGCAACATCAACAGCGCCGGCAAAGCTGTTAAAGCTCATGTTAAAGTTAAAGCATTAACAGCGCTGTCTGCTGCCCGCTGCTGCTGCTGCTGCTGCTGGCTGCGCTGTTATCAAGCAATTGCAACGCAGCTTTGGCCATAAGTAATTTGCAACAAAAAAAATAAAAAATAAAAAATAATAAATAAAGGAAAAGGAAGAACTACAAAATATAAAGTAAAAAAGAAAGTGCCGAGCATAATGCAAAATAAAATCAACAATTATGCTTCACTTTGCGCACGGTAATTATGGAAAAATGTCAACAAGCTATGCCATGTTGTTGTTATTGCAGGTTAAGCGTGGCTCGGGCCTTGGCCACTGTTGGTTTTTAATTTCAAACACGGAAACTGGCAAAAAGAAACGAGAGTTGGCTTAAGGCCGAGTGGGGCGTGGCGTGGGCCTGGGCGTGGGCGTGGGCTGCTGGGTGCTCAAAGGATATACGAGTGCGCACTCAAAGTTGCGTTTTGTGCATTTTATGGGGCGCAAGTTGACACCAGTAATTAACATAAGACAAAAGGCAGCGAGTCCAGTTTTAAGTGTTGCGCACTTTGCTGCCGCTTTGCACTTTGCAGTGATTAAAGTAAATTTACCTGAAGCCCTCAAGTGTGTGTGTGCGCGTGTACTATAAGTGTTTGACAGAATCTGGGCAAACAAAGCAGCGTTGCGGCCGGTGTCACCGGCGATGTTGTGTTCGTGGTCGGGGTCGTACTTGGGGTCGGGGTCGCAGGCCCAATTCTAAGCACAAGCAAGAGGAGAGGTCGCATTGCAATGCGCATTAAATTACATAGTTGTCCTTGATGTTTCGGTGAGTGTGTGTGTGTGTGTGTTGCATTCCTTGCTGTTGCTGTTTGTCATTTCCGCCTGTCGCGCCCAAAAGTATGCAACAGTTAAGCGACTGCCTGCAACACTTGGCAATGCATCAGCGTCAATATTGGCACCGACTGTCACTCGACTATGCCAAAAGGCACCAAAACTGATATCAGCTCGACCATAAATAACGATGTCTGCCTGAGTGCACGTGTGTGTGTGTGTGTGTGTGTGTGTGTGTGTGTGTGTATGTGTTTGGCGTAAGCAACTGCCAAGTGTGTTTGCTAATATCGGTTACTTAGCGGCTGCCGTGAGGGTGTCCAAATTGACATTGTGGTGCTGACTGCCGAGAAGGCTCTTCAACATTGCAAACACACGAGTGGCGTTTAGTTGGCTCATATATATCTTGACTACGCCTATATGCCTACTTTAAATTCAAAGATAAGTCTATTTAAGGCAGCTTAAAATTTGGATAAAAATATCAGTAAACTTCAATCCCTTTTTTTGATATATATAACTAGCTTAAGTTGCCATTAATACGTAAAATTATTCTGGTTTTTAATAAATAAAATATTAAACATAAAAAAAAATATTCAAGGCATTTAAGTTTCGATATGTTTATGTATTTCCTGGAATTTGTTTTTAATTCATAATTCAACAAACAAGTTGTAATAGATATTCATTTTGCTCTTCAACAAGTCTATTTAAGGCAGCTTCAATTTTAATGTAAATATCAGTAAATTTCAATACATTTTGTTGTTACCATTTATGGGTAATACAATTCTTGTTTTTAATAAAAAACATATAAATTATTTTAAAAAATATTTTATGCAGTTAAGTCTCCTTACGTTTAGTTTTCCTGGAATTGAATTTATTTAGTAGTCTTACAAACAAGTTGTAATGGATATGCCTTTAGCTCGTCAACAGGTCTATTTAAGGCAGTTTAAACTTCAATTTAAAATAATATATTTACGGCAGTTAGATTTCCATACGCTTATAATTTTCTTCGAATTGAATTTATTTAATAGTTCCACAAACAAGTTGTAATAGATATTCATTTAGCTTGCCTTACTGTTTGCGTGAAATTCAATGCAACTTTTTGTTAGTCTAACCCGTAAAAGCAAAAAGAAAACATAATCAAAATTAACAGGAGTAAGCATTTCGCTGTACGAAAGTTGAAGCCCGAACCCTTGACCGTATCATGGTTGAGCAGAAAAGATTTGTGTTTCACTGTCCTTTTCAATAAATTTTCGTTTATGATTTCCTTGTGTTTTATACATTTCAAGAGTTATTTTGGGTAAGTTTTCATCGGGCATGGACAAATTCATATTTCAAAGGCCCGGACAAATGCAGTTGACATTTTTACGTCTTTAAACTTTTATTGGTTCGATGTGTGCTCTTTCGATTTGTTTGTCCTTCACATATATGCCGACCTGCCGGCCCGTTTCCCTGCTTGGCAAAAAAGGTTGCCCATTGAGCATTTCATAATGGCAAGTGAAAAGGACACTTTAGGAGTTCAAACGGCTTCAAAGTGACAACAACGATTCGGCTTTGTTTTATATTTGATCCCACCTTAGCACGTGTAAGCATGTGTATCCGGCCACGCCGGAGAAGGGCGGGCGGTCCGAGCCAGCATGCTGGCATTCTGCGTGGGTAGCTGTAATTTAATGCCGCTTCAAGCGAGTCTAAAATATCGAAATGGTGCGTAAAAAGCTGGTTCCAAAATTGGCTCCTTTGTTTTGCAGCTGTAGTAAATTTTGTATTTTGTTTCAGGCGACAACACATAAATTATTTCCACGTGGAATTCTATGCTAATTTTGGGAGCTTGTTTAAAGTAACTAGGTTGGAAATAAATGGCTAAGAATTTCAAAAAACCTTAAAAATATAAATCAAAAAGTTGAATATGATTAAGAACAAGTAAGATGGCTCTAGTCGGGTGTCCCCGACTAGGAGATACCCTGAACCCAGCGGTAAGCTGTCGTTATATACATTTAAAGCTCTTTGCATTCATACACACATTCACAAAGTCACACATACACACACACACACACACACACATGGAAAATGAATTCTTGAATAACTTCTGAACTAAGAGTATGATCGTTATGAAAGTGCTTAATAAGAGCATCCAAATCTATGTACAAACCAAAGCGCAAGTCTATAGTATTTGATTTGCGTTTTCTTGATATAGGGGGCGAATGGGGGGAGGTATCCAAAATCCGAAATATTCATAATATGCGTATCCTTTACGAGTACATATTAAACTTAATTTGATGGTTCTATCTCTTATAGTCTCCGAGATATGCCAAGAAAACCAAGTCAAATCAAACGGAGCAAGATATCGAAAACAACTGATAAGCTTGTACTGCGTAAGGATTAGGAGGCTCTATGGTCGTTAAGCTTAGGTTTCTAGCTTTTGTAGTTTCCGAGATCGCTGCATTCATACAGACGGACATGGCTAAATCGACTCGGCTCGTCGTCTTGGTCAAGAATATATATACTTAATGGGGTCGGAGATGCTTCCTTACATTGGCACAAAATTATATTATTATTATACCCTTTATAACCATTTTCAATGGGTTCAGGGTATAAAAAAACACTCGAAATGGTATTTAAATTTATTTTTATACTCGTTCACGAAGTGAAAAGAGTATATTGGGCTTTGCAATTTTTTCTCAATAAGCATGCCAAAATTGAAAAATATATTGACATGTAAACCCTTGAATCCATAAATAGATTGGTAGGTGGCGCTGTTGGTTAATAACTGTTTGGAAATTCGGCAGCAACTTTTTTTTTTGGTTATATTATTTTTTATGTGTGCCCATATATGATATTATTTGGCTATTATGTCACTGTGAACGGTTACACCCGACTGCAACATTTTTACAGCTGTTTTAAGCTACTTATGTTTGGTTGTTCTTTTGAGAACAGCCAATTCTCTGGCCAATTTTTGAAGCAGACCAATATCGTTGGATTTGTGGCCAAGCGAATTGCCAGCGTTAAGGCCTGCGAGCAAAAATGTGCAAGTAATTTAAGTCAAGCAGATGCACATTACGCATACGTCAAGTTGCACACACGCAGTCATGGCCAAGATACTTTGGCCTAGCGTTGCAACATTGTGTTGTAATTTTTAATGGATTTTCATTAAGTTAAAAGATAGTGAGCAAAAAGAGAGAGCGAGAGAGAGTGAGAGAGAGAGAGCGAGACTGTGAGAATAAAAAGCTCTTAAGAAGTTCATTACAGTGATGGCAAGCAGAGAGGCGACTGGCCAAAAGTTTATTTGGCCATTTAGTGGCACCCGGCCAAAGCCAGCAAAGATGTTTTACTTAAGAACCAAAATGCTTTGTGGGCGTGTGTGTGTGTGTGTGTGTATGTTTGGCCCGTGCAGCATTTATCTATCATGTTTGTAATCACTTTTCATTAGGTTTTGTGGTTGAGACTTTCGAGTCTGATTCCGACTGTTGCTATTGCCCATTGCGAATGGCATTCGCATAAAAGATTTTCGCACATGCTCGAGAATTTTCAAGTGTAGAAAAAACTTTTTTAATTGGAAAACACATTTAAGTGGATTTTGTGTGCTTCCACACACCAACACTCGCACACCCTTTTCGTGTGTGCAACTTTTAATGCTGTTTATTTACCCCTTCCTTCGGAAAAGTATCGCATTTAAAGTACGAGCATAACAAAAACTTTTGCTACTTTTGTTGCTGTTGTTGCTGCTGCTGCTGCTGCTGCTGCTGCTGTTGTAGCCTTTGACTTGTTTAATGCGCATTGCACAATGTGCAATTGCAATTATGAGCCCGAGTTGAGCATTTCCCTGTGCATTACTAACTCATAGTTTATGCATAATGTCGACTTTCATTTCATTAGTTCCCAACAGCAGCGCATAAATAAATGGTTTTTCGTTTTTTATTCGCCACACTGGAGATTCCTGCCAAAGTAGTAAACAACATTTTAATGTTTTTAATATTTCACAGCTCTCCCCGGCTTGGTGTGGGTGTGTGGAGTGTGGCTTGCTTCTGGTTGCCACGCTGCTCTGCTGCACCATATTAGCCAAGTTCGAAGGCAGCTCTTGGCTCTTTTTGCGGCTGCCTATTAGGCGCTAGCGACTCTCCAGCCAACATAGCTCATTAAAACTTCGTTTCCGTTGCTCGCCTGTCCAAAGCGCACTTTCAACAGTCTTTGCGCAGCCCGACTGCCTTTCCCCAAGCCATATTTCCATGAGTTGCCGTTGGCACATGGCACGCCCAGACTGACAGCACACAGACGCCCCGCCCAGTCCCGCCCTGCCCCGTTTATGCACAATTTGTTGTACGGCATGCATTTTTATAGAAAACATTGGACGGCATTGCTCGGGCCTGCTTATACATATATAAAAGCTAAAACATTTCAGTCAAAAATAACTGATCTGTTGACACAGCATGAGCCCAAGGTCAGTACAAAATTTTGGTATTATATTTTATTGTAAGAAAATTTTCAAAAGGCCAGAGAAAGCAAGATATTTGACTAGACTTACACACCCCATTTGGTGTTCACCTACATATATGCATTGTGGTTAAACAAACGTTGAGCGCATTCACATGTGTTCGCAAGGTGAGTTGAGTCTTTTAACTACATGTTAAAAATGTTTCGTTATTTTTTTTTATTATTTTTTTTGTACCCTGAACCCATTGAAAATGGTTAAAAAGGGTATAATGGTTTTGTGCCAATGTATGTAACAGGCAGAAGAAAGCATCTGCGACCCCATAAAGTACATATATTCTTGATCAGCGCGACGAAGTGAGTTGAATTAGCCATGTCCGGCTGACCATCTGTCCGTCTGTTCGTCTGTATGAACGCAGCGATCTCGAAAACTACAAAAGCTAGAAACCTAAACTAAACGACCATAGATTCTCCTAATCCTTACGCAGTACAAGTTTTTCATTTTTTTCGACATTTTATTACGTTTTATTATTATCGATACAAATCGATTTTAAGACTTGGTTTTCTTGGCATATCTCGGAGACTATTCTTATAGTCTTGCTAGAAGAAAACACAAATCAAATACTACAGACTTACGCTGGATGTTCTCTTTAAGCACTGAAAATTTCATAACGATCATACACTTAGTTTAAAAGTTATTCAAGAATTCATTTTCCATAGTGGAGCCAAGCGCAGACAATGTGTGTGTGTATGTGTCACTTTGCGAATGTATGTAACAGCTCGCCGGTGGGTTCAGGGTATCTCCCAGTCGGGCACACTTGTTTAATTTTTATATTTTTGCCAGTTCCGCTGGTGCAGTGTAAAATGTATTTCAAACTTTATGGCCAGCCCCACGCTCCTCAAATGCAGAGTCAAAAGCTGCATCGTAGGTTGGCCAAATGGCAAGGATCGTACGTCATGTGGATGTGGATGAGGATGTGGATGTGGCTGTGGATGTTCGAAGCCCGCAATATAATTTCAGTGGCGAGCGAAGAACAACTGGCCAGTTAACTGGGTGAAAAAGTAGCCAGACAGTCAACGTATGTATGCAGTAATAAAGCCAGAGAATACAAGCACTTAATTAATTTGAATGCTTAAAGCACGACTATATGTGTATGTGTAGCCTCAAGGACTCGACTTGCAACAACTTGTGAGTGCTGTTAAAAGCCAAGGTAAAAAATGCTCGCACTGCGTGTCTAAGACGCAGCGAGGCAGACAAAACAAACTGCGCAGACAAGGCCAGACAATGCGAAGTTTCACCCACTGCAGCTGGATAAGGAAAGTACACACACACGCACACACACACGCGTGCTCTTAACTGTGGGCCGAAGTGTAGTCGGGTCATTTGTCTGCGTGAATGCGAAGCTCGTCTCATCAGCGCTCGTTTCGGAGCGCTGAAAAAAAAGGGGAAGAACGTATAGTTATTTATCATGTTATAAGTTATGATGTCAGCATGTTGGCATTATGTGACTGATAAGCACAGGAAAATGGGCGCACGCACACCCTCACACACACACACACACGGACATGGACACGGACAGGCAGCTCTCACAAATAACACAAATGAAATGATAAATCGAGGTGTGAAATCTTTGACGTTGCTGTCATTTGACGCCAGCCTAGGCTGTGCTGGCGGCCCTCTTTGAATAATGGCAGTTGCTTTTGCAAAGGGAAAACACACACACACACACACACACGCGCGCACGCTCTCATATGAGCGCATTTGCATAATAAATGAAATCAGCAAACAGGCAGGCATGCAACTTGCCGCAAGTTGTAAATTAAAAGTTCATGCCAAGGACGTGCCACGCCAGCCTCAATGACACACACACACACACAGACTTGCCTCAACTGCATCTAGCCAAGGGTTTGCATTTCAGCTCAACGCTGCGCTTGCAACTTGGCCGCTGCTCCAGTCGAGTCCAAGACATGTGGCAGCTGCGACAAGGCCACGACCCCAAAATGCAGCAAAGCCAGCACTTCAAGCGCTTAATGCGGCCTAAGGATAATGCTAAACTACAAACACACACAAACACATTCCTGCTACTAATTGCATTGGCGTCTTTCAAGCCAAAGACGACAGTTGTCTAGTTGGAATTTGTTGACAACGCTAAGCGGGGCATTGCCTCATTTCTGGCGCTGGCCAATTAATGTGCCAGTCAATTAGGCAAAACACTTTTTGCCACTGCGCTGCATAATTCATGAGTCTAGCTGAAAAAAACGTGGGTACAACTGGAGAGTATGAGAGTTGGCTTGGGTTGAGTTGGCAGCTACAAATTAATAAATATTTGAGCAACATTTTGTGCGCTCTGTAATCTGCCGCATTTTGGCCACTAATTTCGCCTCGAGACAAATCCGCCTACTTCTGAGTACTCGACATGGAGGGGCTCGTCGCCAACAACTGAGCTGACGAGCGCAATTCAAGTGAAGGCAGGGCGTAATTGAAATATTGACAGTTGGCAGCCAGCTGAGTTCGTATATTATGCAAGCAGAAGCGAAAGAAAACAACGAAAAACGTTGCATTTGGCTCGGCTTGACTGGTAGATGCCCTGTTTCTGGCTGTTGCTGGAGATCGGTAACATATTTAAAAGTCGTCAAATTAGAAACTAGTCCAATTTTATGATATCCTTCATTCATTGCTACAGTGTCTTTTAAGAAAGAATATTGATGTTAGATTGAACCGACAGTGTAATACTCTGTTTACACTGAAAGAACAGCTAAGCTGCCTTTACAGCCTTTAGTTTTGTTGGCTTTAGCTCTTCTGGATTCTGAGATATGCTCAAAAAACCGGGTCGAAAAACCGATAAACACTGATTATAAGAAAGCGGTGCAAGTTATTGATCATTGGAAATAAACTTGATCTGTGTATTTGATATACGAACTTAAAAAGTTCACGACGGACAGGCAGATGGACAGACAGATGGACAGACAGACGGACATGGCTAGATCAACTCGGCTATTAATCCTGATCAAGAATATATATACTTTATAGGCTCGGAGATGCGTCAACAAGAAAAGTAGCATTCATTTTCTGCCTGGCCAGACGAACGAACACAGTCAACCTATATACCCCTTTTGACTTTGTAAATTAGAGTATACAAATTATAAGAAAGCAGGCCGCAAAAATTGGGGAAAAGGGAGCGGCGCACTTTCAAATATTCACTTTAATTTATAATTTATCAGCTGCGGGCCAAAGTTCGACTTTGAAGTTGGGCGCATTGTTTGGGGAATATGCGGATAAACTTTGATTGTGCTAATTAGCAAATTGGCGCCTGTGCCGGCCACCAAATGTTGGGCCACGCTGGCCACGCCCACTCGCCCGTGCTGTTTGAGTGTCGGCTCGCACACCTTTTGCCACAGCTCGCGCACTTTCATTTGGCTCATTGTCAGCAACAATTTGTTGGCCACATAAAATGAAGTGAAAAGGGTAACCAATTTTGGCAGGCGGCCATTTCTTGGCCAAAATACGTTTCGGCCATATAAAACGCACAATCAAATTGCCTATGTGGCAATAGTTTGTTCTGCACACATTTATTTTATTTTTATTTTTTTTTTTGCAGCTTTTATTGTTGTTAGTTGGGGCTGCGTTGTGCTGCTTCTTCTTTGTGTCAGGTATAACGTAAGCTAAGCAAACATTTTGGCCAACATGCAAAAGAGTGTTAGTATGCTCGACGCGCGGCACTCTGACATCAAAAATGTCCTTTTCCTACACACACACACACGCACATACACACACATGCGTGTGTGTGATGGGCTTCATATATGTAAAAACTCAGACGTGATGTAAATTTCTATTGAATGCTGAATGGGCAGAAAAAATATTTTTAATGGTCTTTGGGCAGCAGCAGCAGCCGCAGCAGCGGGAGCAGAGGCAGAGCCGTTGACAGTTGCATGAATTGATGGTCGAAAGGGTTGGAATGAGCGGAGAGCGTGTTAGGGGGCTGTGGCACATACATATATGTAAAGCAATGTCAGGCGTGGGCTTAGTAAGCCAACAAACCATGCGGCTATTTAAAGCATTGGTGCAGCCTAAAAGTAAGCTACAGACATTTAATCCGTGTACGGTTGATCAAGTCATCAAAACCAGCAGCATATTCGATGTAAGGACACAGACTGCATAATAATACTGGTTTATTTTGTATAACACAGATGCTGGCCAGCAAACGAATTAGAAGCTAAAACCAAAAATGGTAAAATATAAAAAATTATGTGACATAATAAGAGTCAATTTTATTTGCAACAATTTCATTCCGTTCAGATATTAAATTCAAGATTTTTGAACAAGGTTTAGGTTGTTTCCCTATTGAGTACGCTCAGCGAGGGGTCTTCAGCTGGTAAACTACATTAATTTACCTGTTCAACGTTTAGTCTTTTGGCAACCAAAACGTTTTGTCAATGTCATAATTACACTTTCAAATGCCAGTGCACTAAAAACCATGTAGACACACACACACACACACACACACACACACACACACACACACACACACAGCTTATCAAATCAAGTGAATTCACAGCAACCACACGACCTTGCGTTGAGAGCAAAAACTAAACGAAATATTTTATACAAGCCAACGCAGAAAAACAGAAATGCTGCAAACGAGCAGGGAAAATCGAGGAAAAGAATCTACCGATAGATGTCATTATATTGTTTTGACAGGTGAATTCAAAATTCCAAATCGATTGTTTCGGCCACAGGGCGAGTCATGAACACACGAATACACGAAAGCGAACAACAATTTGCATGATGCCGTTTATGGCAGCACTGTGTGTATGTATGTGTCTGTGTGTGTGTGTGTGTGTGCACTTATTTGAATATGTATTGTATTTGGTGTTTTTGCATAATTTGGCATGTAAAACATTTACAACAATGGATCACAATGCGAAAGCATGTAAATATTGCATTTGATGCTTGGCAAGTTGTGCGGCTTTTCATTTTGATTGCAGCTGTTGCTGTTGTTGCTATTGTTGTTGTAATTGCTGTTGAAATACCCTGTATTCTGAAAAAGAGTTTTAAATGTTCAAACTGAACAATCTTAGAGTCTAGAAGATTGCAGATTTGAGATTCTCGTACACCAAATTTGGACAAAATTTTATATTTTATTGATTTATGTTTTTTTTTAAACATAAGGGTTTTTGTACTGAATACAGGATATATTAATTGTTTCTACTACTTGTCAGCATCGCATACTTTAACAGGCCGCAAAATCCAGCACGTGCTTAGGCACCTCCTCTTCTGCTTGGTTTGATATATAATTATGTGCAGTGAAATCCGCTAAATTAAATATTGTATTCCTCTCACACACACACACACGCACACACACACACACAGTTGCATGCACACCTACACCTCGCTTTGTTTATGGCCCGTTTTTTCTGTTGACAATATTTATATAGAGTTCTGTTTTTTGCTTCTCCTTGTTTTCTTGCATTTTACTTGCTGTGCTCTGTTGCCTGTTTATGTTTCGGTGTCAGAGCGTCGAATTTTTTATGCAAATATGCCAAGTTTATGGCGGCTGTCGGCGGTTGCGCTGGCTTCACACTTGCTCTACTATCTGGCCCGGGTGGTGCTCGGTGGTGGTTGTGGTGCGTTGTCATATTTATTTATCGAACCACAAACAATGCGGCAAACTTCTTTGGCGTCGCTTTCACGCTTGCTGATAGCCGGCAGCAATTTCGTGCATTATTTATTTTGCAGCATAAGTTTTTTGCTGCAGCTGAATTGTTATTTATGCTGACTTTGATTTTCGGTGTGAATTCTTGTTTTGTTTGCATCGTAGTCACTGCTCAATTTCATGTCTATTCTGGTAGTGACGAAAACATTTAAGAATCAGTTTGTTTGCTCGGTTGTGTTTTGTTGCCTTGCTTCACTCATCACATCCATGCTCGATTAATGCTTTGCTTCCCTCTTTGATTTGCCTTTCGCTTTATAGGCAACTGCAATGCCTTTCAGTCACAACTGCAGATGTTTCAATCGCATTCTGCTTCTCGCTTTGCGAACAAATATACTTATTTTATGGTTTCACTTCTCTGTTAGCTGCTCTCTTGCTGTATATCAAATTTGATATTAAAAAAGTCTGCCATTTGAGTAAAAACTTAAAGCAATTACAGTAGAAATCACAATTTGGAAGTTCTGGTACTTTGAAAATGATTTACCAACGTCACTTGTCTTCTGTCTACTTAGAATGGATGCATAATAAAATTTCTAATTTTTATTTTTTATATTTTTGTTGTTTATTTCAATAAAAAAAAGCAATTCATAAACATAAGACTGCCTGTCAGTTCAAGAAGGAAATGGCAACCCTTAACGGCCCATTTCCCAGTTGCCAGTCCAATCCGTCGAGTTATGGTAACATTCTATATATCAGAGTATCTCTATGCAGACCCACAGGTATGACGGGCGCTGCTTATGTGCTGGCCATAAAAGCGCTTTTATTGCTCATTTGACAATATGGTCGACAGCACCCCGTTGTTGTTGTTGTTTTTGTTGCTGTGCTGCTGCAGCTAAATCTAAATAATTTGGCAATTTTCTGCTGATTTTATTACATGCCGCAAAGGTACATTAAAAGCGCAACTTTTGTATGGTATTCCAGCGGCAAAAACATGTCGATAAGGCTGGATTACATTTTGGTTGTACACCCGGCGTATGCGCAATTTTTGTGCAATTTTCTTTTAAAGCGTTTTTGGTGGGTGGGACAAAAAGTTGCTGGCATAAATTTCAAGTGCAACAGGAGAAATGAAAATTGCTAATTAAGCGACGGCCTGCGCCGGGTAACCACAAGAAAAATCTGAAGCGTTACCAAAAACTTTTTTCCACCTGCAAAGTTATGCATTTTATGGCAGGCGCCTGATTAAACTTTTCAGCTGCACTTTTGTGCGCTTGCTGCCTGCAACTAAATGTGCTTAACTTCATATGAATTGCTGCGGGCGAGGCGAAGTTGTTGCTTAAATGCGTCCCAGCCTCTGAGCAACCGTCGGTGCCTGGGACCGGGGCAAATTAAGAACTCCATGCGGGCAGAGACTTTATAATTTCTGTGCAGTAGGAAATATCAGGCGAGCAGCTGGCTAATGAAAATTCATGGAATTTACTTCAATTTCTGAGTGGCTACAAATGCTATGGGAATAAAGTAGTGACAGTTTTACCCAATTCGTAGGCACTCAACGTTTGCTACCTTTTTGCCGAGAGGTGTTCAAATATTCTCATGAAATGTGTAAAGCTTGCCAAAAATGAATTGACATATATATTGTTTGACAGTTAGCCTGTATAAGTGTAGTTTTAATAGAGGCTACGCATAACATTGGGTATTTTATCTTCGGAACTGTTTCTTAAATTTTATGCAGCAATTCTTTTGAAATTTTAACTTGCTTTTGTCCTATTTTAATTGCAACTTTCAAATGAGAAATGTGCAGGAGTGTGGCCAAAAATTTACTCAGCGGCCTTTGGTCAACAAGTTTTTAATTATAAAATAACTTTCGACTACTTTTACAGGCACAGCCGACGTCGAGCATGTTCAAAAGAATTACGTATGCCAACCAGTTGGCCGGCAACAGCAACAGCAACAGCAGCAACAACAACAGCAACAGCAGCAGCGGCAAGAACAACAACACTGTCCAACACTGGAATTGATGGCAATGCTATGTAATTAGCCACAAATTGTTTAGGCCTAGTTGCACACGCTAGCAGATGTTCAGATGTCCGGCTAAAATCCAAATATGCACACAGGCGAAACCAAAGATGACACAATTTGGGGCATGGCCTGTGTGGGCTTGCGTGTGCGTGTGTTTGTGTGTGTGTGGTAAGTGGTGAGCGGTGTGCGTGTGTGTGTTTAACTGTATTTGGCCAATTAAGTAGGCTACTCTCGTACACAGCGGCTCATGTCCACGCAAATTAAAATAAAATTTTTTGGTTGCTTCAGCTCTTAGTTGGCCAAAAACTGCGGAAATTTGTGGCAGAACTTGCAACTTGTCGCAATTGAACTTTTATGGCTGGTCTGGTGCGGGGGCGCACGTAACGTATACGCAATTACGCAGACCAGCTGCAACAGCTTGTTGCAAAGAGTGGCATGTAATAGAAATTATATACACGGAAACACGAACGCTCTGAAGCTCTAATAAAAGTAATCGCTTTTTAACCTATTATTTCATTTGATTTTTCAATTTAATATGAGTGTATATATATATATATATTTTTTTAATTGGATTAATTTGATAATTTTAAGTTTCGTTTCTGGCTGCAAAAAGTAAGTGACAAAGAAATTGCTTTGAAATGCTTTTGTTGCGCATACGCAACGTTGCCGCAGCATCAAGCACGACAAGCTCTTGCCATTTTAGCCATTTTTAGCCATTTCAATGCATTTCAAGCAGTTGTTGGCTGGTTGTCGACAGCAGATGCATGCCGGAGTGCCTTTTGCGCTGCTCCTGCCCCTGGTCCTGTCTCTGGCCCAGACTCGGATGTCTTCTTTTGGCTGTGTAACAGGTGCAGGCAGCAGAATTTTTTGCTGCTGTTGTTGTTGTTGCTGCTGCCACAACTCAATTTATTTCAACATGTACTTTTGAAACAATGAATTTCACTTTAGTTGCTAATGGATTTTGTACGAAGCAGGCAGCGTGCGTGTGTGTGTGTGAGTGTGTGTGTGTGTGTCTGGTGTTTGTGTCTAGCTGGGGATATTTTTTTTTTCGGTTCGGGTCAGCTGCCAAGGAACTGCGTGAGACAGGCCAAGTCGCGGCACTCGAGTATTCTTTATGCTTGTCGACGGCCACGCCTTGCATTAATGCATTTTGTTTGCTTTGGCGACATTACGCCCTTTGCCCACAGCAGTACACACACACACTCACACGCATACACACATAATGACAAATGAAAGCTGACGCTGGCGCTGTTATTGAGACAAACGACTGACGCAAGGACTTTGAGTTGGTTTCTTTGGCTGCTGCTGCTGCGCTGCGTTGTCCACGCTCACTATCATTATGCAAATGCCAAGGACTCCAACTCTGCTGCTGCAGCTAATACAATGCAATTAAAATGCACCCAAATTGCAGCTGCCCAGTTGGGCGGGGACTTGCAATCAGACATACAGTTCGACACGCCAAGCGTCAGCCAGGATACTTAATTATTTTCTTTTAAATTACATTCGCCAGCAGTTGTATCAACATTTGCTTCGGGACGAGTGCTGCTCATTTCGAGCTTCATTGTTGACTCTAAAAAGTAAATTTTCAGCTGCTACCACCTAATGTTGTTGTTCCTGTTGTTTTTTTCTCATTCCTTTTCATTCCTAAGCAAATAGTCTAAGTCCACTTTGAGGCATTGTCCTCCGGCTCACTTGTTGTCCTTGTCGTCATTGCCATTGTCAGTGCTGTTGATAGACAGACTTTTATGCTGTGTTTATAGTTTCCATGATATTTGTGCTTGCGGCCAGACAAGAGCCGCATAATAAAAGTAGTCTTGTCGCAGACCGCCTTCCTACTCCGCACCACCTGAAGGACTTACATTTACATGACATCTTTATGGGTGCCTAAATAAGTTAACAACACGTAATACAAGCCAAGGCCTTGTAAGGTCAGTATTTATAACAAACACAAACACACACATTTGTATGAAAAAACTTAATTTAATAATGGTTAGACCAAAGACAATATAAATACTTTTATTTTTGTTTTATTTATATTGTCAATATGAATACTTTTATTTATATTTTATTTATATTGTCAATATGAATACTTTTATTTATGTTTTATTTATATTGTCAATATGAATACTTTTATTTATATTTTATTAATATTGTCGATATAAATACTTTTATTTTAATTTTTTTTATAGTGACAATATAAATACCCTTATTTGTATTTATTTATATTGTCTTTGGTTAGACCCACTAAGTAATAAAGTATTATTTAATTACTCAATGTTTTCAATTCTGTATCTAATATTTATGCTAATTTTAATTTAATTATAATTTGGTGTTTCACCGATTGCTGAACTCAAAATAATTATTTTTCTTTTATACCGCGACAAGGTACTGAGAAATCAAAATGATTCAATCAATGGCTTCAATTTTGGTGCACATAGTCGTGCCACAGTTTGAGTTTGCGCTGAGGCTTAGTTACTGATGGCATGTGTCTGCTGCAATCAAATACGCTTTCAAAGCTTAAGCGATTTTGCGGCACCTCGTGTAAATTTCAGACAAGCTGCCACAGCAACCGAAGCTGGAGAATGGCGCTGAAAAGCAGCCACCATGTCACGTGGCCCAAATTTAGGCTGGTAAGTGGCGCCCTGCAAATGTGTGGACGGCTGCACGGGTGCGTGTGTGAGTGTGTGTCTGTATGTGTGTGTGTGTGTGTGAAACTGAGTTTGGTTATGCTTTTACTTTTGTGGCATTGCTTACTAATTGAATTAATGTACACAATTTCCAAACAAAGTTTCTTACCGGGAAGCCCGAGCATGCCAGTGAACGGGTGGAGGAGAGGTGAGCGGTGAGCGGAACGCGTGTTGTGGAACTCTTGTTCTTGCCACGACACATGTGTGCGATTGAAATCAGTTTTGGCAGCGCCAGGCAAATTGAATTTGTTGCCGCGTACACCCTCCATTGCTCTTGTATGACCTCCAGCCCCTGTTTCGCCATTTCCTCTCTCTCTCTCTCTCTCTCTCTTTCTCTGTTTCTCTCTTTTTCGCTATCTGTTGCCTGTGTGTCAAGTAATTTTAAAACAATTTGCTCGTTTAATGCCAAAACATGTAAAGTTTTTTAATTGTCTACAAATTGGCAACATTTGCAACAGCCGGCAGGGGGGCTGGGGAGCCCAATCAGGGCCCAAAGCCAAAGCCAAAGACATTGAAAAGTCGTCGCTAAACTTGGCGTCGCCTTCTGGCTAAAATTGTTGGCGTCACATGTTGCACTTGGCGCCTGTTCACAGCCTTTTAATTATATTTAATTGAAATTCGAAACCACAGGCCGCATTTGTCTCTTAAATGAGTTTCGCTTAATGTTTCGCAAAACAGTTTAAATTGTTTTTGGTTTTTTCTTGCCATCATTTCATGGTCTAGGTAAATTTTAAAAATTTAATCTGGCTTTTCAATTACTTAAGCATAATAATAATAAATATTTATATTTAACACGAAAATATATTCGTATAAATTTATTAAAGCAGTTAACAGCGAAATATAGCTTAATCAGTGCTAATAAATAATTAATTGGAGCTCGTTTTAATTATTATTTTATGATTGGCTTTCATCTTGCCAAATTTTACAATAACAACATAAAAGTACAAGTGAAATTTGATTATATGTTCCGGATTTAATTAATTATCAAATAACCTCCAAGTTATGTGTGCTTACAATATTATCCTGACTCAACTTGTTTTTTGCCTCTCAGCGATTAACACACGCACACACACACACACACACAGACACACACTCTCACTCACACACTGGCATAGAGTACATGCAAATTTATGTGCCATTTTTAGTGTGCAATGAAATTTCAGACTGTGGCACTTGCCACTTGCCTCAGTCGCCTCACTCGACAGTTTTGTAGCGAGCACAAAACTAATTTGCACTTGAAACCACAACAGCAAAAGTCATAGCCGCAGCGGCAACCACAAGTCTGCCCCGTGCCCCATGCCGCGCGCCCACCCGAGTCCGGCGAACCACTCGCTGTTGCAGGCTGTTGAGCAGCCGGCGGCTCAGTGTCATGTGTCCTTGGCTGTTGTTATTGTAGCTGCATTGTTGTCCGTGCAGCAGCCGAATGAAGTGTAAATGAGATTTTTATACAACACCAAGCCGACCACAAGATGCAACCAAGTGCCGTTGCTTTCAGTTAAGTCGACATTGCGACGCATTTATGTTGTTGTTGTCTGATTTTATTGCTTTAGTTGCGAGTCATAAAGCTCATTACGGCCAGGAAATTGCATAGAACATTACATAACACACACACACACACACACACTCACACACACACACACATACGCCCATAGCAATAATCACAAAAACAACGCGCTGTTTGACGGGGGGAGTGAAGGAACTAAGCAACCAAAGAGCACAGTGAAGTAGAGCTTAATTAATGTGCATCCCGCACAACAGCTTGCGGCAGGCAAGCTCGCATTGCAACACTTTTACCGCTGCTGCTGCTGCTGTTGACGCTGGCGCTGGCGCAACTGCAGACGATGGCAAGCGAAATAGAAAACGAAAACATGTCAGGCTTCAGAAACATAATTGTGTTAAATTTGCAGCAAATATGTTTTTGTTAGCTGCCATTGTTGTTGCTAACGAAAATATTGTCATTTGCTGTTTTCCTATTTTCCCATTTTCCTGTTTTTGCTATTTTGCTAGTTTCCTCAGCGTAACTCAACTTTTGTGGCTTGACGTATACGCAATGTGTGTGCATAAGATTAAGCATACGCACGGTTGGCTGCCTGCACCAACTAAGAACTTTACACAAATGTCATGCCATGACATTCAATGTCGCTCTTTCTACTCAGCTGGATGTGCTCGTGTGTGTATGTGTGTGTGCTTGTGCTGCAAATGCATTCGAATATAAATTGCCGGTTGTTAGCTGGGAAATTACTCCAATGGGAGTCAAGGCAACTTCCAGTTCGAAGATAGAGTACAATTAAAATAAGCATAATATGGCAAATGTCTCAGCAGATGCTAAGCAAGTTTGCACATTCAATTTATAAATTCGAGACAATCAATCAAGGTAACAAAACTAAGTACAAGAAGCAGATCACCAAAGAAAAGTATTGCAGCTTTAATATACCCTAACGAAGGGTATTATAGATTTAAATCAAAATGATGTTCAGATCGTTCAGTCGGTTTAATCTGTTTACTATATCATAAATCTCTCATTGGCATTATAAAATTGTATTTTATGTGAGAATACAGAATACAATACTACTATCCAAATGTTCTGGCAAGGAACCTGCTAAGCAGGCGAAGAAGGCGACGTCTCAAAAGGACCCACCCAACTAATTGTAAGCCCACAATTATTGTTAGGCCTTAAACTCTTGAAAATACAAAACAAAACAAAAATAAAATAAAAAAATCACCCATATGTCTGCAAGGGTATTCGACCTTTGACAGCTCTAAAATAACGTTTGTTTTACTAAAATGTATCTAAAAACAGTTTTACTAACAATTGAATTAAAGTTGTTGAATGTAAATAATGAAATAAGAATAGTTTAGTAATTTGTAAATATGCTGCAACTTTGCGGTATAAGTTTTGGATGCTTTTAGTAACTATGTCAGTAATATTAAACCAATTAATTTATATATGTTGGATCAGCAGGGACTGTCGCAGTTGCGCGACGATTAATTAAGCCTGTCATCGTGTAAATTTTGCTAAATTATTATCAATACTGTTGGCAGCGATAAGCGTACAGCGTACAGGACTCGCGTGTGTGCATGTGTGGGAGTATGTCAAAGGGACGCAGACAGCAATAACAACGCGGACAATGGGGACAAGGCGGACAGGCGTTGACGGGATACGTTGGCAGGCATTCGGCTGGCCAAATTGCAATTGCGATATGACAATAATGCAATCAAACAATCAATCAATTAATGTCTGCTTGAATTAATGTTGAATATTATGTATTATCGTCAATGCCATCATTAGCACTAAATTCAATTATTTCACCAGCAGGCAGATGGCAGGCGCCGGGCAGTTGGGCAACACGGTAGTCAGTCAGTCAAATATTGATGATTCATCATTGTTAAATTTGGCACCTTTTTAGGTGGGAGTAATTGTGGGTAAACACAGTTACCCTTGCGTTATGTTTAAAAAAAAAAAATACAGCAAAGACTTTCAAAATTTTATGTTGAATTTTATGTAAAATTTTAGGCATGGTCTGCAAGAAGATCTGCATGGGCACGAGCCACATAGAGGTCGTGGAGATGTACTATGATGTCTATAACTCCGGATTCTTTCCCATCTGGTGCACAGTCGTGGCATTTCTTGTCTTTGTGCTCTTCCAAGTTCACAGGCAGCCAGAATAAGCAGCAATTGCAGGATGTGCTAATGTTTTAATAAATTCACGTAAAAAACATTGATTTATTGACTGAATTCGGGTGAAACTGAAATCGGGAAAAACTATATTAGTTTTTCAAACATACAAATTTTTCAGGCCTAGTTCTTCGAATATGGGTGCTTACAAATATTCGTTCTTTTTTAATTATTATAGGCCTTGTTCAATGTTTCAGATGTCCTGTTATTGCAGCTGCTTTGGTCAAGTTTGTTACTTCTCAAAGTTTTGTCAATTTATGGCCTATACCAAAAAAACTTTGCTGACTAACTGCTTCAGTTATTGGATTTCACAATTATCAATGAAAAGTCCCACAAATTGTGTTAAATAAGGGATTAAGAAAATTAAAAAACTTTCAGAATGGGCCAACACCCAAAGTAGAAGTTTGTAAATGCACTTTTTACGGCTTAACGCATTGAATTATTAACTCAATTGCGTTTGTTTTAGCTACATTTAGATTGAGCTCTTTAATGAAACATATTCCACATTTCATTTCCATTTGAGGAACTTTAATTAAATTATTTATCGCTCATTTGTCTGGCATTAAGTCGATATAATAATATTTATATATATATTTTTGTAATCGCAGCTTGTATCTGAATTGTTCGCCTGTTTGTGGGCGTGGCTGGCCTCATACGCCCCGCATGGCTGATGTCTCTCTTTGTGCGTGTGACATATGCAAATATTGATGTGCCCTTGTGGGCGTGCCTGTGTGTGTGTCTGTGTGTGTGTGTGTGTACAGTTGTGCATAATATTATGCAAATGTATTGTGCGTGTGTTTGAGTGTGAGAAAATCAAATACATATACACACACACACACACACACACACACACATGCACATGCACAAAGGGGCATCACCATAAAAGTTAAGTAAATATATAAACATGCAGCGACTTACGCATGCCTGCCTGTCAGCCGCTTTATTATTGTTGCTGTAACTGCATGTTTATGTTGTTATTGATATATACACATGCATATAACATATTACGGGCACACGCACACCCTTATGCGTATATCAACATGTCTGTGATTCGAGTAAACATGAAAAATCAGATGTGTATCAGAAAGTCAAACGAGTATTCCGCAACGAGTATATGAATATGAATATCAATATAAAGCTGTCTACTTATACACCACTTTACCCCCGCCTCTTCCTCCCCATCTTACGCGCTCTGTGTCGCCCATTGAGTAATTTTTTTTTTTTTTCAATAAATTGCGCGTGAATGATGCATAAATCAAATAAAGTTAAAAAATTATATATTGCAGCTGCGCATGATATGTTGTCGAGTCACTCAAATGCGTAAAAAAGCGTAGCGCACTTTTTTGGGCTGATATGTACTTTACCATACATGTGTGTGTATGTGTGTGTGCGCGTGTTGGGAGCTCGTACATCCACAGCGAAATACAAACACACGCACATTCAAAGTGAAAAGCAAATTGCATTAAGGTGAAACGCTTGTTGATAAATAAACATCTCTTTATTGGTTGGCAGGATATTTTAATACCCTGCAGCCATACAATCATACAGCCAGGGCATATTTGTTGTTCACTACAAAAAGCAGGCAGGCATTTTTTTTTTAATAAAAACATAAAAACAATCTTTTGCAGCATACACTATATTCACTAAATAATTTTTGTTTTTAGTGAAATAATGTCATTACAGGGTATACTTTGAAAGACTAAAACGCTGCTTACTGTTGTTTGTTTTTTGTGTGATTTTATTATTTCTTAGGTGCAGGGTTTTAATGTTCAGTTTGATATTTTTTTGCTTCCTCTACAGCATGTACAATTAAATTATTCGCTTCTTTTGGCAATGGTGATTGTAATTTGATCAACTCTGTGGCTATAAAAACTGCGTAACATGAATGTATGAATGTAAAGTGTGTGTTCAGGGCAAAAGGACACGTTTACATAAGTTCGTGATATGCAGCTTTTATTGCACAAAGTTATAGGGTAACTGCTACCTAAACAGTTTGATTTTCTCTCAATATTCCTACAGAAGTGTTGAGTTCAGTTACGCAAATGCTGGCTAAAGCTGTTGATGTAATTTTTTTTTGTCTCAACCTTTATCGCTTCCTATTTCGCGACGCATATGCAAAAGACAATCTGCAGCTGGTCCTTGGCACTCGTTTCCTTTCTACGCCCATATTTGCGAGTTCGTTGAGTGGGCCACGCTCTGAGCCACTATTTTCCATGTTCTTTCGTCCGGGCGGCTGTCAGAGTGTCAAGTGGCTGGAGCTTTGGGGGCACTGCCGCAGAGTCAACTTGAGACAGCAGCCGCAGGATGTCATTTTGCAGCGGCTACAGCTGCTGCTGCTTCTTCAGTTGCTGCTACTTCTACTGCGGCTGCCGTTCCCACTAATGAAACAAAAACAGACAACTTAATGTACAGTTGATGTACATTCTAATGGCTAGCCTCCACTTTGGCGCTCGCCTCGCTGCCTTAGCACATCTGTCTGCCTGTCTATCCGTCCGCCTGTCTGTCTGTGCCGTCCCGTCTTTGGTTAACTGGCCACAACTGTCTGCAGATTTGCATAGAAAGTAGCTTGGGCCGAGCTAATTGAGTGACTAAGCATCGTTGGCTAAAGTTTTCGACATTCTAATGCCATTGTCAAGCTGCTGTTGCCGCTGCTCAAACTAGTTAACATTTCCGCTGCTGCGGCGAGGCACTTACCTGCGCTGCTCTGTTTTCGAATACCCCATGAATATGGCTTTTATAAATAATTCAAGCGCATGCTGATAGCGGCTTTAAGCCTTAGATGCTGGCGCTTTTCTAGAGCAGCGCAAATTAACAGAGCGCATTGAATAGGGGGCTGACCTATACAAAAGATTCAAAACTTGCACAACGGCACAAATGTCACAGCAGCAACAGCAGCAACAACAACAACAACAACAAGAGCAACGACAACATAGAGAACTACAACAGTAAAAGGCAGCTGAAACTTGCGGAAGTTGGCCTTTTGAAATGAAAAACTTACAGCCTCACAGTGTTCGCAGTGTTCACAGTTTTCCCAGCTTTGTCGGGCTGGCAGCAACAAATTTTTTGGGCATTAAAATCAACTGTGCATGTTTTTTGGAATTATTCGAGCATAATTTCTCAACTAGCAGCTGCTGCCTTCGAGTATTGACTTCCCTTTGGCACATTTTACTTAATTTGCGCACAAAAGTGTTGCCTACTTTTCGGGGCGGCACGCGCCATTGCAAATTACCAGCAACAAAAGCAACAAGAACAACAACAACAACAACTGTCAGCAAAAGCAAGCAAAATAACACAATTTACAGTTAATCTAAATGTTGGTTTTTATTAGCCGGCAGAAGTTTCTGTGGCTGCGACTGCAACTGAACTTGATAAAAGTTAAGCCAGCGCCCGAATGCGATGCGGGGATGCTGTAATGTGGGCTGGGCGTGGGGCAGGGGGTGGTGCTTATGGTGTTGGTGTGCATGATATAGCAACAGCAAAAGTGACTTTATTATAATTTTCAACTTTTGATTTACTGCGCACTTTGAGAGTGCGCGCGCGTGTGTGTGTGTGTGTGTGCGCAGTTGATTCTGTCCGTCTGTGTGTGTGTGTGAGTGTGGCTCAAGATGCCAACGAGGCCAGCGCCAGCCCACTCAACAAGGCAATGGGCCGAAGGCAGGCAGCACAAAAGCCATGAACAACCACACAAAATGATGCTAATTTTTACACCACAACAGTAACAACAACGACAACAACAACAACAGAGGCCAACAACAATGGCAGCCAGCACCAAATTGTTTGCCAGAGATAGCAACGGCAAGAAAATACAATTGCAAAAGTTTCTTACAAAAAGATTTTCAAAATTACAATAATAAAACCAACAATAAAATTAAGCATTGTAATATGGTGACAACACAGAAAGACACAAAAAGGCAAACAACCATAGAAAAATCAAATCAATCTTAAAGCAACTCGAGTTTCATATACTCTTTATAGAATTTGCAACTTATTTGATAAGTTAGAAAAAAATTGTATTATAAATAATGCGTCGAGTTGTTTGGGAGGAATCTAAAAATATGAGTTATTTATTCCAAATTAATTAAAATATACAGATTTTCATTTAATTTAAATTGAAAAGCAATTTATTTCAATTTTACAATTCGTAATTAAATTCATTTCTGTTTTTCATGCATGTGGCATGCAAGCTAAATGAAAAATGAAATATGCCATTGGTATAAGAGTCAAATCGAGCATCTGAAGAGCTTGTTAAATTGATGCTAGAGATCAAGTTACAAAGTGTTTGTATTTTATTGTCGCGAAAATGGCATATTCTGTGTTAGATTTTTTGAGACGATGCGACTTTAAAGCGTTCTGTGTGTGTGTGTGTGTGTGGCAGAAAGTGTGCATTAGGTTGTGTGACTTTAAAGCGCACCTGGCACGTGTCATAATTGCAAATCAATGAGCTGCAGTACAATAGTCGCACTGATTATGGCTATGCCATAACGATGATTACGCCAATTGTATCTGTGTGTGTGTGTGTGTGAGTGGGTGTGGGCAGCACACGCCCAGCTGTAAATGTACGTGCATGTGCCTGTGTGCGTGTGTGTGTGTGTAGCATTTTAATAAATTACGTGACAAACTGCAATGCTTTCTAAGCCTTCCCATGGGGGCCTCACATGGCGCTGGCGTTGGGAGCAGCAGGTGGCTCTCTCGCGGCGGTGCGTGCCCAAATTCCGTTAATGTAGGCTCATTAGGCGGAGCATTAAAACAGCATTATGGGCATCGTTGCGGTGAAGGGGGAGGGCCTGTAGGTGCAGAATTGGTATGGATACATTTGCATTTGCAGTTGGCAGCGTCTTGCACATTTGCATACTCGCACTCTCTCTCTCTCTCTCGCGCTCTCTCTCTCTCTCTCTGTCTCTCTCGCTGCTCCTCTATCTGGATCTGCGTCTCTCCTTAAACTGTCTGGTGTCTGTCGCATTTCTAGTGTAATTTGCAAAATTAAATGACAAAGTTTCGCACACAGTTAACAATATTAAATCGGATTTCAAAGGCAGCGCCGTCGACATTGCCATCGCCATCGCCAGCTCCAAATGTAATTACATTTTCTGTTTTGTGTGTTAACAAACCGTATAATTGGCCCCGGCGCTGTGTCGCGCCTTTGCAACCATGTTATCCATGTTATCAGCAAACGGCCGGAATCCGCGTAACCAGCACGCTGCCTTCGGCTCCGACCCTAAGCCTCGGCCAATACGCAACACCAGCAACAGTTAGCCACACTAGTCGAGTCGCACATTTCATTATATGGTTAATGGGTCCGGACGGTGGCCTAGATGCAATTATTCTGAGAGCAGCTCGACCAATTCAATGGATATTTATTACTCCATAAGTAAACGAAGGAAGGTGCAAAATGAATCTGTAAAGTATTGGAAATATATGTAAGTATACTTTGAAAAGTAATTAATTGATCGGTAATAGATCAGTTTCAATTTTTATTTACATAAATATACAGTTATAAAGAAAAAATATGGTTTATAACAGTTGTCTGGCAATTTTGCAACTGAGAATAGTTAAATATAGATTTATGTCCATATATAGCATATTCAATTTTATATAGTTCGGATCTAATGCCGAATTAATGCTTTTCATTGCGGTTCCGGTTTGACGCTTTCCAATTAGGATTCACAAACAAAATACCTACATATTAAAGAGTGACTCTGTGTGAGTGTGTGTGTGTGTGTGTGCACCTGTGTTATGCACTTGGAGAGATGCAGGCAATCCGCTCGTGTGTAAATATGCAGCTGGCATATTACTTGGCTACAATTGCAGAGTCCCTTTGTCATATTTTCGGGATGCCATCAAGTAAATTTAATGAAATTGTTGCGGCTTTCAGTTGCCACTGGCAACGGAGCGAAGTCTGCGGCTCGGATGAGTCGCCGGTCGTCAACGCCAGCGTCATCAGCGCCATCAGCTTTGGCACTGTTTGCTCAGGCGTTGCCCAGTCCTTCTCCTTCTCCTTTCCCTTCTCCCTTCGCTTGTCCTTAACCCATCCCCCTTCATACGACCCGACCCACATTGCAGAAGCCACCCCGCAAAGTGGGTCAGCTGCACAGGCAATGCGGCATGAAATTTGAGTTACTCGGCATGTTAAACAAATTTTGTGGTCAGTTGTCAGCAACAAAAAGCCAAGAAGCCAAATATTTGCTCAACCGACTCAATATATACCCCAGACCCCCAGCAGCCGACGCATAGAAAGCACAGCTTCAGCTTCAGCCTCAGCTCTATCTTCAGGTCAACTTGGCCAGCTCGGCCAACTCGGTTCATCCGTTGTTGTTCTTGATCTCATTATCAAAGCGAGCTGCAAAAATAACCACAACACAACAGAATCGGCCAAGCCGCATCAAATCCCCTGCCCTGGCAAAGGGAGCCTTTTTCAAAATTGATTTGCTCGCTCGGGTCACAGGCTTGTTTGAGTTGCACTTGACACATGCTGAAGCCATGCGTAAATCTTTTAAAACAACTTGAAAAGGAAACAGCACATTAATTGATTTTCCACACACTTCAATGAACATTCAAGTTCGCAGAAATGCACATAACAACTGCGATTAACAGGACAACTTCGATTAGGCGACTGTGCTATACCCTAGAATTACTTAAACGTTACTTAAAACGAAAGATAAGCTCTACCAAGGTTGAATAGTTTTTACAGTAAAGTTTGTATAAATTCTGCACTTAATATTAACAAGTTTTTGACAAACGCAAAATTGTATATGTCTGAAAATTTTAATAAACATATAAAATAATTGATCAAAATTTATTAAAACTAATTTGCATGCACAATTAATTTTTCTTTCGTGATTTGCTTTGATTTCACAATAATTATGTTTTTAAGTTTTAGTTATTACATTTTCCAAGCAGTAAGCAACTGCTTTGCTTTTTTATCGTACTTACTTTTTTTTATTTATTATTTTTAATTTATTTATTTATTTATTATTTATTTCTATTTCTGTTACTATAAGCTAGCAACGTTTTATCAAAGTGGAGAGTTCAATGCTCAACGGTAATTGTGGGTTTACAATTAGTTGAATTTAGGACTAATTATGGTTATGTATAAGATTTATAACTGGCGATCTGATTATTAATTACTTACTGCAGTACGATCCCGATCTGTTCGGCTTCGTTCAAGCCTTCCACCGCACTGGGCCTCATGGCTACAACTGAAATCCAACATAAATGAGCGGCTCCATTTATAGGGCCGGCTCTTCTTCTTTCAATCGTGAGCGCTGACTACACTGTAATCTAGCCTAGAGCTCTGTCGCTTGATCTGCTCTTTTTCTGTAGTGCATCAAACGGATCGCAATAAACGTTCTCACTCTTGCTGGCTCTCTCGCTCACACACACATGACGTTTGCACTGCTGCTCTCGCTTTCTAGCTTTTTGTTTGTATTGCATTTTAAGCTCTCTACTCTACTGTTAATCATGTTCTCTGTAAAAGTAAAGTACATTTATGTTTATATTATTATAAAATGAACTTCGCTTCGTTGTAATTTTACTGTAGCTAATATACCCGCTAACCGCTTCGCATGGCAACTTAAAATTGAAGCTGATTTGCGGCTCTGAGCGGTATTTTTACGAGCAGACCCGAGAGTCGAGACGATTCAGGGCCAGGGCCAGTGAAGCGTGGCAGGCGCGTGGCCCACTGACAATGGCAGCAACAGCAGCAAAAGGCAAAAAGCGAAAGAAAAAAAAAGAAACGCTCCGGCAAAAAAGAGAAAAAGAAGAAGCAGAAATAATTGTAATGGTTGCTTTGCATGCCAAGCGGCGCACCGTGCCAATTTTTCAGTTAAAAGGCCGTAGCAGAACAAAACAAAAAAAAACAACAACAAAAAAAACAACAAGAATTGTGCAGAAGCAATGTAATAAATGCGTCTGCTTTGTGGGGCAACTGATGAACAGCCGCAGAGGAAAACGGGCAGCCGATAGAGCAGGCAAGGCGGCAACAGGGCTGAAATTGGAGCTGTAACTGAAACTGAAACTGAGGCGCCACCTTTGCCTTTGGCTGATAAACGTGGCAGCAGCACCCACCCCCGCCTGTCACCCGCTACAGCTGCGTGCCTGCAACAATTTCCAGTTTTTGTGTAGTCACATCAATGCATCCCGTCAGAGTCACCTGTGCGTGTGTGTGTGTGTGTGTGTGTGTGCGAGCGTGCGTTTTGGCCCGTTTTTTATGTAGCACACTTTAAGGCGCATAAAAAATGGCCATTGCCTTGGCAAGCTGCTTTATCTTTTAGCGTTTTATGTCGCATTTGCGTACACGCTCGGCGCCCAGCTCGTTTTATTGTAATAAATTTAAAACATTTTGCACTCATACACATTTTATGAATCTTCAAGATGGCAAGGACTAAAGTGCAGCTGAGCTGCTGCTGCTGCGGCTGCTTGTTGTTGTTGTTGCCAGAGTAGATATTTTATTTGGCCATTGAGACACGGGCATGGCAAAGTGCACTGCAATTGGGATTTATGCAAATGGTGATATATACGAGTGTGTGTGTGTGTGTGTGTGTATAAACATTTTTGTGCGCAGCAAACTTTCAACATAGATTAAAAAATGTCAGCGGAATTTATGCGAAATTATGCAACAGCAACAACAACAACGGCAACAACGACAACTCGAAATCTTTTATGCATATGCAAAGTTGACATTACGCATACGCCACGTATGCTGCAAAAGTTGTTGCATTGTTTTCAATGCCACACGCTCAACTATGTCGCTAACAATGCACCAACTTGTTATACCCTGACTGAGGGTATTTAATTTTCACATTTAATCCGTGACAAAAAGTATATTTATTTTTAATTTAAAACAAACTATGTTGCTAGAAACAATGGACCACATTTATCCATGAAAGAGAACGGATGGAATTTTTGAATAATATTGTTCTCATGGACGCAAATATTTCTTTCCTTTCACCTTAGTCGCGCAAGGGTATTGCATCTTTGGCCTATGGAAGAAAGCTGTTCTTTCATGTTTTTTTTTTAATAATACTGGCAAATACATATTTTATGCTAGCACAAATCGTTGCCAGCTGCGCAGTAAATCAACTTGCAACATTTTAATAACTCGAACTGTAAATGGTGCTCGAGAGTTGCTGGGAAATCATCAGTAAAATCAGCAAGAAGAAGAAAATGTGGCTTCATTATAGCAGCCAGAAATTGTTATGAAAATTGACTTTTTAGCCTCAAGCGAAACTAATTTTGTGCGCTGCTTGCCTTTTAGCCAGCCATAAAAGTCAATCGGCAACTGCATTGACTTTGGCTGTGGCTTGTGCTTTGACTGGGAGCTCGGTGTATTCTGTTGGGAGCTGCTATCGATAGACTCGTTATCGTTATCATTTGACTGGCTATTTGCTGCTTATCAAAGCTGATTGCACTGCCCGCAGCCTTGACTCTGGTTTTAGTTCTGTTTCTGTTTCTGTTCCTAGTTCGGCAGCGTTATTCTGCTGCATACTTATTGCACTGCCTGCCTCCTCCTTGTTTTCTTGTTGTCCTTGTTTATTGTTTTCGAGTTTCGTTTGGCGCTTTTGTTGCCGCATGCTGCCTTCTGCCTGCCTGCCTGCCTTCCGCCTGCCTGCCTTCCGCCTGCTCGGCTGCCATGTTATTGCATATAAACTTCATAAATCTTTTGCTCGCTTAAACTTTTGCAATTGAGTTGTGGATACAAATTAACTCCACTTGCTGCTCAAAACTTTCTGCTAAATAACAACAACAATGCACCAGCTGTGGCAACAACAATAATATTTACTAATGGCAATCTTAAGTTTTTGGAATATTCGCAATTCCGGTTGCTCAGGTACTTTAATTTCTCTATTTATTCTTTCATGTTTATTCCAATATATTTTTGTTTTGAGTGTTGACTATTTTAATATTTGGTAATTTACACTTCTTCATTGGCAGTTCACACATAGCTCAATTCATAGCTTAAATGCAGTCAATTTAAATATTAAATCATTGCATCAATAACACCAACAAACACGGCAAAAAGGACAATTTCTGAAATGGAGGCATTTTTGCCAGCGGCCTGTCATTTAGAAATTCACTTTTATATTTGCTTCTGGTTTTGCCTTTGCTTGACTTTTCTTTTGTTCACTGTCTTTGCACAAACATTTTTCATTATTTTCTCCTTTTCCATTTTTTTTTTTGTTTGTGTAGCAAAGTTGGCTTTTGTGGTTGTGCAGAAAGTTGCCGGCCGGAAATGGGCAGCGTATGGTTGGAAAGTCATGGATAGAGGTGTGGGGGAGAGGGGGATGTGAGCAGTCGAGTCGTCAGTGACTCGATTTCCACTTGAGTAAACATTAACGTGCCGGACGCCCCATTGAAATTCAAGCGTGCAATTCATTTCCACTTAATTTTCAACGCTACTTTGCGCTGTGTTTTGTGCTTTTCTTATTTAATACCCTGGCACAGGACATTACAATTATATTACCAAATTCGTAACCCATTGAAAAAGGAACATTTCCTAATTTAAGTTAGGGATCTCTATTGAGTTGATATAGAATATAGTATAATATATTAACAATATTATAATATAATAATAAACTGAAAGACGCACAAAATGCAGAGCAGCCAAAGGATATCAGGATAAAAAAAGATGTTTAGCTTACAACCAATAATGGATGAAGTTATTTAAATGTCGCCAAGGGTATTTTATCGTCGCTACACCAAGGATAAGTGGGGTTTCATGTTCATTTTTTTTTTGTTTTTTTTTTTGACAAGTTTTGTGCGGTGTTTTTTGTGGTTTTTGTCATTTCCTTTTTGGCCATTTGGTATTTTTTATTTTTTTTTGTGGCAAAGTTTTGAGCGAAATGTGTTGCAAATTAGTCACAAGTGTCTAAATTTTGATTCGCTGCGCGTCATAAAGTCAATTTAACGCAAATTTATGAAAATGATAAGACAAAAAATAAATGGAGATGCGTTGCGCGGCAGCTCGGCAACTTGTGGCCCGACACAGCGACTTGGGCCGTGTAATTTGTGGCACTTTGAGTGGGTAAATTGAAAGCAATTAAGTTGTGGCGCGTGGCAGTTGGGGGCAGCGTGCGAGTTGCACTCTCAGGCGATTTGATTAGCCGCTTGTGTGTGTTATTGAAATTGATGGAGAGTGTGTGTGTTAGTTTTGGGCAAGTGTTTGCCACATTTGAGCCAAAACGGGAATTGCCTGCGAATATAACATTAATTTCGATGGCCTGGCGACAACTGGCCGGGGGCACTGAAATTTATTGATTTGTCTGCTCGACCGATTACAAATTGTATCTACAAATTGTGTTTGCAGTAATTGCCGCTTTAAAAGTGTTTATGTGGAACATTATCATTACCGTTAGCCGCTGAAGTGCCAGCCAGCTCGCCATTCGGTCTGTCATTCAGGCCATCTTTTCATTTGGCTCTAATTTGTTTTGTTTTCCTGCCTATTTAGCGTTGATTTCATTGCGCCGGTTGCCTAATTAATTAAATTGCGGCCTTTGCTGCCTCAGGTAATGAATGAATGAACTCCGCTCTTCACCCACAACAATTGTCACCTACACCGCGCCGACTTCGGCCTGAGAACCCAGTTGGGCTTGGGTTGGGGTTGGGCGGTCTGAACATTTTGTTGTGAATTGATTAACTGACTGACAAAGTGAGCGACTGAAACTGACTCGCAGCACCCATTGGCGGTTTGCTGTTTGTTTTAATTAAATTTCTATTTTCCATTAACTATATAATTATCTCATTTCATGATGCTCTAAATTATATAACACTAATTGAATGTGTAGCGTCAGCTCCGTAAACAGTTTGTGCAGCTGCTCGATTGAAATGCCATAGAAAACAGTTGGATAATAGTTGAATAACTGATTGCATGTGATATAAGAAGATAACTTGATACTTTACTTTATAGTTTATGCACTTGTATTAATGAGTAGGACGAGTCACAGTTCGATTTATCTTTTATTTGCATAAGTCTTTATCTGTTGGATATAGAGCAGCTGCAGATCTGCCCTGGGCATATTTAAATTGTGGCCAATGCTCCAATATCACTTTAGTTAAATGCTTACAAGCTACCAGACAATGTCGTGTGGCATTAAAACCGTCTGGATTATAGCTCTAAAGCATATTTGTTGTTGCCACAACTGTTTGTGTTTTGGCCATAACAGAGCGAGAGAGAGAGGGAGAGAGAGAAAGAGCGACCTGTGTTAAAGTTAGTTTATTACTTAATTTTTACTAGCTGCCAATTCCAGGCGACAATTTGTGTTCCAACAAGCCGAGAACGAGAACGAGACCGAGACCGAGACGCCAATGAACTCCGGAACCAACTCCGGTCTCCCCAATCAGCCCCGACGAGAGCATCCTACTTATGCTAGCTATGCGCTGCACTTGTTACGCACCCGCAGAGGACGACGAGTACATTTACGGGTTACATTATAGCCAACCGTTGCCCTAATCCTCCGGCTGGCTGCCCAACTCCGGCTCCCTGCATTGTCCGGCTTTTATGGCACGTTGTAAACACTGCGCATAAACTTTGCACTAAAGTGTTGTCGTATAAATTGTATTATGGCAGCTCCCAGGCCGGCCATTTTATGTGTGTGCAGGATAGTGGGCAGGCGGCGGATTGTGTGAAAAGTAACAAACAGCTCAACGGCCAGACAAAGCGCACAAAAAGCCAAGCAAAAGCAAAAGTAAAAGTTTCTGTTTTTGTTTTTGTTCTTTGTTGTTGGTTCACTTTTTGCCAAGTGCCATGCTTTTTGCCAAGATATTTATCATTTTGGTTAGCGCTGCTTTTAATTACAATTGTTGTGGCTAGCTTTTTGTTTGCTGCCTCTGCCCTTAACTAGCGTCCACTGCCAGCGCCATCACTCTCACTCCCCTATGCGCGCTCTCTCTCTCTCTCCTGCTCTCACTGTCCCTATCCGGATCCAACTCCTGTTGATCCTGAGCCATCAACCGGGGCCAGTAAATTGCATTTTCACGCCCAGCTGCATGGCAGACTCAGACGCAAACGCATCGCATCGCGTGGCTTTGCATTCAACATTTACAGTTGCTGGCAACGTCTGCCCCGACTTCATACTCATCCACGTTCACGTCGTCTCGTCAGCAACAGCATCATTACCACCATCATCATCATAATCATCATCATCATCATTGCTGTCGTCATCAGTATCATCATCTTCATCATTGGCACTGAATGCCCATTTTTTCGGTTAGCTGTGGCCCCTTTGGATGGCTCTCTGTCTGTCTGCCCGTCTGTCCGTCGGTCCGTGGACTGGCGTATAGTGAATTGCCCTGATTCGTTTTCATTTCACGACCATTATTTCGACTATACCGACTGCAGCACAGAGGACCCGGAGAATTCTAACTGCCGCTGCTTGGAGCATGGCCCATGGCCAGACATTTCTGTTGCTAAACTCATTTGCATGATTTTCGGTTGCGCTCTTTTCCTTTATCCACAGTTTCATTACACACGCCTACCAAATGGCAAAAATCAAGAGCGAAAAAAACCAAAGACTCGATGAGTTTTCCAAGTCAATGTACGAATTCAGTGCGTTTATTGGCTAGACCTTAGTGATTTATACTGCACCATATTTTTGCTCCAATTGAAAACTAAGAAAATAGTTAAGCCAAAAGGAAAATTAAATTTTTTAAAAATTGAGAAGTTGAGTTAACCAAATGGAATTTCGTTTATGTGCAGGAGAAAACAAAAATATATAAAAGACACATATTATTCAAAATATATACATATTTTTTTTTTTTAGTTTTTTTTAATACCATTGTAGTATTCTTGAATGCTAATATTTGTAATAATTTAATTGGCAGAATTGCAGCTCCTCTGGCAACTTTCTATTGCGACTTCCTGTGCCCAAAGGCCCATAAATCATAGTTAACTTTGCCATTTCTCTTTTTGTGTCGTATTTTATTTTATTTTCTTTTTTTTCAGCCCACGGCTGCTGTCGCTTGGCTGTCAGTTTTGAAGGCCAGCACGCGCATATCGACCACAGAGCCGGCCACAAGTACGAACTCCCACGGCCAGGGAGACAATGGTGGAGCAGACGTCGCATTTATATTGCAGGCGATGACTACAAATTGGTCGCATTTCCTGGCGTAAAGTTCCCAAACTCTGGAGGTCTGGACCTGCAGTTGGGCCTCCAACGATGATTCAGCCGCGGGCAATCGTAATTTTTCCTTGAAATAAAATTTTGCTGCACTTTTTGTGGTCGCAGTTGCAATTTGGTTTCTGCTTATATTCTTGTGCTTTTTTAGGTTTTATTGTTTTTCTTTTGTTTTTTTTTTTTTTTTGGTTTTTTGTGTTTGCTGCATTTGACATTTTGTGACTTTTGCTGGCGCGTAATTTATGTGAGTTTTGCACTGTGCAGTTTGCGTTTGCTTCGAGGACACTACACAGCGAAAAAAGGGAGGCAACTTTAACAGCCAGTGACATTATGTGAAAAGACAGTTGCATAGCGTAGACAATAACAACAACAAATGGCTCAACTTGCCGCATAACTTTGTTTGCCGTTGCCCCACATAAGTGGGCAAAGTACTCGTAAGTAAGTAAGCAGTTTGTCCCCGGCTCCAAGTGTCTGTCTCTCTGTCTGTCCGTCTGTTTGTCTTGGCGCACAATCAGCTGACTGTTTGTTTATTTGTTAGCCTGTTCGTTGTTGTCAAGTTGTTGAGTCGCGTGTGTGTGCGTGTCGCCACATTCAAGTTTCTTGTTATTCATATTCATTAGCGCTCCATTGTGTGCCATGAAATTGCAATAGTACTCTAAATTTCACTACCAATTAAAGGCCAGAAGAAATACGCAGCGGCGCCATTGCAAAAACTGTTGAAAACTAAAGCGACAAATCCAATTAATTTGGTTTGTTTTAAGTAATTGTGTAACTTTATATGGATAAGCATCTGGCCAAATTAGCTAAGTAAGTTTTGTTAACCTATTAAAACAGAGTTCTATATTTCTTTTGCTTACACTGGCATCAAGTTATCTCTGAAAAGTACTTCAGCTTAGGTTAGGCAGTTTTGACTCGTTCAATAAAGTCTCATTCTTACATTTCCATTTAAGGGAGCAACATCTAAATTTATTTTGTAGTCTCAATTTGTTTTGATTTTCAGGTAAGAAAAAAAATTTTCAATTTAAATAAAAAAATTTTCAAATTAAATAAATAAATTTCATATTCCATATTTTGTTTAAATTTTCATTTTAGCTCAATCATGTGTTGTGGACCTTGCGGTGGATGCTGTGGACCCTGCGGTGGCGGATGTTTTGGACCTAATGTGTGTGGACCGTGTTATGCGACAGGACCCTGCTTCGGTTGCTGTGGCGGATGCGCCGTCGGTCCCTGTGGAGGATGTTGCAGTAGCTGTGGGCCCTCTTGTTGAACCCAAAATAACTGTAACTGATACCCAATTCCGGGTGTACAAAAGGGGTTCTGCTAGACCACGGGACTACTTAATTGTATTTTCGGCTCGAAAAACAAATCTCATTGAAATGGCTTTAAAATAAAAATGTAAGAAGCTAAAAACTATTTTATTTTTTATTTTAAAATATGGCGAAATTTAAAAATGGGAAGGTGAAGATGTTAGAAAGTGGTTTATCTAAGAACTTTTAGCTGATATTTTGCGAAGCTTGTTTACACGTTTTTAATCAGGTTTGAGCTAAAAATAAAAAGCACGCTCAGGTTACCTAAATTGACAAAAATATAATTATTCTGGTCTGATTATCAATGAACTGCATGTGTATAAATAATCGTGGCATAGGGGAAACTTGATTACGCTGTAAAAAAATGGATTTTTTTCATACCATAAAAATGAAAAGGATTCGCGAGATTAAAAATGTATATTCACATATTGCAAAAGCTAGTTATAAAGCCGAAGTTCTCAACTTTCAGTATTAACTACTCGTACTCGCTGCCAAGGCAGGATAACAGTCAACCGACCACAAAGCGGGAGTGCTGCCAACTTTATTTAGCTGTTTGCCAAGCTGTCAAGCGCTAGCTAACTGCCACCCGTTCGCACACACACACACACACACACACAAGCACACACACGCACACACACACACCCACGCATCTACCACATGCACATAAGTGGTACTATTTGGGGCTTTGGGTTCGGGCTGTAGGTCTTGTTCTGGTACTGCTGGGTACGGCCACTGGTTGTGGTCCTTGTCCCGGTTGCGAGTACAGCGTAAAAGCCAAAAAGGAAACGCGCTACATTTGCGCTCAACGTGTTTGCCTTTTGCGAGGTTGCTGAGCTTCAACGTTTCACGCTTCGATTGCAGTGCAGCTAAAGCCGAGTCGAGTTGAGGCACCTGAGAGCTCAACTGGCCCACAACACACACACACACACACTCAGCCTCACTCACACTGAGATACATATTGAGCTACAGAAACTGATGCAGAAATGCACAGCCACAGGCACACACACAAACACATTTTAATCTAGCTGCAGAAAAATGTATTCGAACACTCACAGCATCAAGTATACGCGCCGTGGTGCCCGAAATTAAATTTTAAATATTTATAAAGCTGGGGCCAATAAAAGGAATTCGCAATTGGCCTGATTGGCTTTTAATCGCAGCAGACAGTTTTTAATAAATATGCATAACGCTGCCAACCGAAGGCAGAGCCGACTGCCAACTGGCAGCTGGACACGCCCAAAAGGCCTCAACGGCTAATATCAATAGCGTCCTGTGGGTGGCTGGCAGCTAGCATCTTACGAATACAGACAATAACTCCAACTCCAACTCCAACTCGAACGCAAACGGATGCTGCATTGTGTTGCGCAAAAATTGCGGAAAAGCCAAAATCAAGTGAAATTTATGATTGCCATAAAATTGCGTGGATATGTGGGTTTGGCCAAGTAGCTGTTGCCTCAAACGGATGCCGGCTGCCGGCTGCCAGCTGCCGGCTGCAGACAACCCCAAGCTGTTACTTATGCGCATCCAAACGTAGAACGTAGAACATAGCACGTTGCTCGAGTATCTCGTAGATACACATTGTTGCGATTGATGCCGCTTTGCAACGGGCCTTGCACGGTGTTCCGGTGACTACATAAGAAATCCAATCGGGCAACTGCAATTTCGTAAATCGAACACAACTGTTAGCCCATAGCGGCATTCTGCATAAAGCAAGCAATCAAAGCAAATGTCAGCTACCCAGAGTTGCCAAAAACTTTCACAGTGCGTGGCATCAATCTCACCATCATCATCATCATCATCAGCATCACAATCGTCATCATGTCGTTGGTTTTATCGTGCAGCTTGTCGCATTGGCTGAGCTGATAAGCAGAACAGCTCGTAATATGCATGCCTGAGTGCCAGTTCCTAGCTGCTGGTTCCGGCCTCTGCCACTCGACTCGACTCCAGCCGGGGCTTGTTTATTTGCTGGCAAAATTGTGAAATAATGTGCTGCAATCAATTCGCAATACATGCACTCTACGCCACTCTGCCCCTTACCCGCTGGCCACATTCACATGGCAGCGCAAAAATATATGTGCACTCAAGAGTTTTGAACCGGCAGCTGCCACAGCAACAGCAACAAAAACGAACGAACAACAACAACAACAACAGGAACGACAACCGCAGGAACTTCTCCCTGGGATGATGAATATGTTTACATCAATAACAGCTACAAACCCAGGTCAATAATGAAGAGCTGCGCCAACTCGCAGCTCCCGTGCCCGTTGACTGCATCTGCCGATTATGAACACGTCAAAATGAGTTTGCTTTGTGGCATTCTGATGGCAGCGCACAAAAGTGCTTGACATGCACCCAACACGGATTAATCAGACGCAGCAATCGAAGCAATAAAGTTAGGCTAGCGATCGGGCCAAGCATTTATGCCGCTCTAATAAAGTACAATTTTTAATTAGTTCTACTTTGTACCAGATGTGGAGACAGAGAATTCAATTCACAGGGAAGTAAGATGGCTGTAGTCGGGTGTGCCCGTCTAGTAGATACCCTGAACCCAGCGGCGAGCTGTTGTTACACAAGGCTGTTGTGATTTTTTTCATATTTCGGACGATTGGGGAATGGTATCCAGAATCCAAAGTATTCAAAAATGATGCCCTAGCTGTTATAGTTTTTGAGGTATGCTCAATTTCGAAATAAACTTGATCTGCGTATGGTATCAACGAACTGATCGTCCTGATCAAGAATAGAAATACTCTATGGGGTCGGAGATGCCTCCTTCTGCCTGTTACATACATTTGCACAAAACCGGTATACCCTTTTTAGCCATTTTCAATGGGCTCAGGGCATAAAAAGGGTTCAGTTTGCTAAAGATATAGAGATATGAATCTAATTTGTTGGCTTTTACTCATCTGTCAATTTGAATGCTTGCACAAGGAAAGTTTCCAAATTATAGAAGACAGAATTGAAAGTGTTATAAATATAAACAAATTCAAGGAAAATTCCTACAATTTTCAGCACACATATATTTTGTAGCTGCGGCCGCAGTTAAGGCCATGGATGGCAATGACATGGTTAGGGGCATTTTGAAGGTGGGTGGCAACTTAGTAGATACAACCACGATTAAGACGGCCAAGTTCGATGAGATGAATGTGCTGGCGACGTTTCATCCGACGAACAAGGACTACGGCCACATGATTATCGATGAGCCGAAGACGCCGTTTGTCTTCGAGGAGGACCTGCCACACGATCTCGACACCACCACGCTGATGGAGAGGCTGCGCCTGGCCTCACAATCGGAGACACCGGCCTTTGGCATGGATGCCGACTCGGACGACTCCTCGGACGACGAGGACTATCCGGAGTCTGTCGATGAGAAGGTGCGTCGCCTCGAGTTCGAACGTCGCCGTAAGCTGCACTACAAGGAGTTTCAGTCAGTGCCGCTGGCACGTCGTCTCATTGCCCAGGAATTTGGCGACCTGAGCTCCCCGGAGCTTAGCATTAAGGATGAGATGACGCCAACCGTGGAGAGCTGCTCATTTGAGCATTGTCCATCGAATGACGATTCTAGTGAAATCACTTCCAAGTCTTTAATCTCATTCGAGTCCATAGTTACGCAAAAGCGCAGCTTGGACGATGCGCCGGACCTAGTCGAAGTCGAACCCGGCTTCGATGCGGGACATCACTGCTACCACAAGCTGATGGCCCAGTTGAGCGAACCAGATGCGGGGTTGCAGTCGGGCACAGCTGACCGAAGGGTTTCCGAAGGTGCAGACAAGGCCGTCGAGGGGCAGGATAAGCAGGCAGCACCAAAAACTGCCTGAACCGAGGAAGTGCAGATCTCAACTGGCATTTGCACTTGTTTTATGTTATGCATTTTGATGTTCTCGTGTTTAAATTAAGACGGTCTGCTAGCAATGCCCATTAAAATTGTTACGTTCCAGTGAAGGAGCATTGTTGGAGACGAATTCCGGAACTGGCCGAAGATTAGCCAAATCTGCTGCAATAACTGAGGCAAGCCAATTGTTCCCAGTCCAGTTGTTGAGGCTGTTTTCCTGTCCAGGCTCATTTAGCTGCTGCATATTTAATTACGTCTGCTTGGGATGTCGTTTCCTGTTGTCCTGCTGCTTTTACTGTTGTTGTTATCCTTGTTGTCGGCATCTGCATCTGGCTTTATAATTTCCATTACTTGGTTAACTGTCTGATTTTGTGCATTGACTCTCGCTAAAGTTTGTTTAATAACTAATTTCGACATTTTGTTTTGTACATTGCATCGTAATTGAAAATTCCCTTTTGGCTACCAAACGAACATCCTTTTGGCCAAGATAAATTAATTTTGATTTACTCTTGCATCCGCACCTCAATGGCTTATCCATTCTCTCTCTTTCTCTCTCTCTCTCGCTCTGTCTCTGTAACTCTCGTTAAGAAATGACGCTATTTAAATATTATTTTTGATTCGAGATTTCAACTGATTTCTGGCCTCGTTAGCGTGTTACAGTTATCGCCAGGCTAACTGTCTTTCAGCCATTTAGAATAATTGTGCATAATGTTTAATTTAGCAATAAAATGTGCTATAAGCAGAGCTTTTATTATTATCATAGGGCTGGTTGACTCATTTTCATAAATTGCTCTGTTGAACACTGTGAAAGCTAGTGCCAAAAACAGAGCCATTGAATTGCATTAAGATTAGACTTTTGATTTTGCAAAAATAATTGCATTTATTCAGCTGTATATTTAATAATGCCTGACTTGAAATAACAGCATTGAAAGTGTAACTTGGCCTTGACAGCTGAGTAGTTAATCATGTCCAACTAAAAATCAAATATGTTACATTGAAATCGAGCAATAATGTTCACGAGTTTTGACATTTGACAAAAAAATCGTTAAAAACTTTAAAACTAAAAAGGTGCACATTGTGCATATACTTTTAATTTCAATTCAAGCTTATTCAGCTTTGAAGTTGTTTAAAGCGCATAGCAAAAATGCCATTTAAAACCACCCAACCGCCACCCCGCCCCGCCCCGCCCCGCCCCGCCTCCTTTGGCCACTTGTCAAATTGGCGGCACGTAGAACGTCCTGGGAAAAGCCTTTAATATGGATTTGCTTGCTGCAACATGTGCGGAATGAAATTTAAGTTGGCCCAATTTATTGCCCGGCCGGAGCCAGAAGCCGCAGACGATGCCGTCTTAATATCCCCAGTGTGCGTGTGTGTGTGTGTATGTGTGTGTGTCCTTCTTCTTTAGCCCGACAATTGCCGTGTACATTTCATTAAGTGCATAAGCCGGCGCCTGTCAGCGCTGCGTGTAATGCTTTTAAAGCCGGAAAATTATTTTTAATGCTATTTGCAGGCACAAATGAAAATGCAAACGTAAATAAAGAAACGGCAGTCACGGACTGGACCCCACTGCACCCCTAGCTCCTTTTTCGTTTCCACTTCGAGAACTGGCTAGCGCAACAAACTTAACTACAACCAATAAAAGCCGCACAACAAACGAATGCAGCCAAGTCAAAGCTGTTGCTGCACACTTTCGGGCGCCAGCTGCTAAGCGAAGAGGGGGGCTGACATTTGGGGGGCCTGTTGGGTAAGGGGGAGGGGGAGGGGAGGGTACAACACGCGCGCGTGTCACTAAGAGTGCAGCTAAATATTTGCCAAAGCATTTTTGGTATTTACGACGGCATGTCGTGTGGCATGTGGCCACTTGGTCTCAAGGGATTCCCAGGTTGAAGCGTGTGGGCCGCGCTTCTTGGAGCTTGGCGCTGCAAATGGAGCCAACGACAAATACTTGAACGCTGTGCAATGCGCATCAATTCTCATTTTGATAAATTATAAAATGCCCAACGCTGTCAGTTACAGTTTAATGGATACCTCATTCCGAGACTGCTTCATGACAATGGCTTAAAAGTATTTACACTCAAATGTAAGGGTATGGAACAATTTCACTAAATTCGCTAAATTAATGTGTATGGTAGAATCTAAAGAAACTTTTACCTTTTTTTATACCCTGAACCCATTGAAAATGGGTAATTTGTTTTGTTTTGTTTGGCTGTGCACGCCGTATCTGTCCACCATTTTGGGCGCACAGCTCATTTGGTGGGGTCCACCCAAGGTCCTGTGGCGGGCATAACGCACGCGGTAAGTTGCTTGACTTGCTTCCAATACTCTGATCACTGGGTGAAGAAGAGAATATTTGTATATTTGTGTAATGTCCCGCTTGCTAAACAACAGTCTTGACATAAAAACTCTCGGATCTATAGCTTCCATATTTAACTCCTATTAATTCACATAATTTTCTCAAAACTGAACCGATTTTCATGTTTGATGGCATTTTGGTCATGATTTGTCGTCAATAATCATTCTGCATTTAAAATCTGATCAATATTGAAAACAAAAAAATTTGGAATTTTTTGGTCAAAAAATCATGTACTCCCCCCTTACTCTTTTTCGAAAATTTTTTTTTTCAAAATTCAGAATTGCAAATTTATATTTTTAATCGATTGTGCTTGTCATAATTAGCATAAAAAACAACATTAAAACTGATTCTGAGGGAGTCAAATTTTTTGTCAAAAATCATGCAAAAATTTAGAACAAATTTGACAAGTAAAGCTCTCGGATCCATAGCTCTCATATTTTAAACTCCCATAACTTTGTCAAAACTGAACCGATTTTCATGTTTGATGGCATTTTGGTCATGATTTGTCGTCAATAATCATTCTGCATTTAAAATCTGATCAATATTGAAAACAAAAAAATGTGGAATTTTTTGGTCACAAAATCATGTACTCCCCCCTTACTCATTTTCGAAAAAATTATTTTTTCAAAATTGAGAATTGCAAATTTATATTTTTAATCGATTGTGCTTGTCATAATTAGCATAAAAAACAACTTTAAAACTGATTCTAAGGGGGTCAAATTTTTTGTCAAAAATCATGCAAAAATTTAGAAAAAATTTGACAAGTAAAGCTCTCGGATCCATAGCTCTCATATTTTAAACTCCCATAACTTTGTCAAAACTGAACCGATTTTCATGTTTGATGCCATTTTAGTCTAGATTTGTCGTATAGATTGATTCTGCATTTAAAATATATCGAATATTTAAAATAAATTATTTGTATACTCTGAAGCCATTGAAAATGGGTAAAAAGGGTATAATGGTTTGTTGCATATCAAAAATATGCAAATCGAGTACTACAGACTTGCGCTTTGGTTTGTACATAGATTTGGATGCACTTATTAAGCACGGAAAATTTCTTTTTGGTTTAAAAGTTATTCAAGAATTCATTTTCCATAGTGGGGCTAAGCGAATGTGTGTATGATTGCAAAGTAAAAGCCATTAAATGTATGTAACAGCTCGCCGGTGGGTTCAGGGTATGTCCTAGTCGGGCACACCCGACAAGAGCAATCTTAATTGTTTTTTTGTTGTTTTTTTAAACATTTTTTTTTTTTTTTTGTGCCAATTGTTTGTTGTTATTTAGCTTAACGGAATATAACTTGGTATCATTTTAAATGTAAATGTAAATATGTGATGTTGAAAAAAGATTAAACAAATAGTCCAGAGTTAAATTTTTGTGGGTTATAGTGACCTGCTTGGGAGGTCGGTTGTCTGATTTCGAGCGAGGGGACTGTGCTGTGTAGATAGTCTTGTCAAAAAAGTGAGCGATAGTTGCTGTAGCACGTCAACAATCATTGGGATGTTTAGGTCTCTTTCAATGTTGAATGTGTGTGGTAAAATCTAAAGAAACTATTACTTAAGCTCTTTTAAGATTTACTAAAAGGTCTTTATTTGTGAATATAAATATCTCATTGCTGCATAAAACATGCAAAATGAATACAGAACGTGAACGTGAACGTGAGCGCAAACAGAGCAAAAGGGAAAGCAAACAGCATTAAGCTCATTAGAAGCTGCTCACTTGTCTGTACCGCGGCGGAGTCCTTGTTCAGTGCATTGCAAAGCAGCTTAGTTCAAGTTGAGCGTGTCCTGAAGGGCGGGGCAACTGACAGTGTCTAATTGATTGTCGCCATGCTCAGTGCCCCCCGTGCAAATGAAGCTAATAAAGATTTATATTGCTTAAAGTATGTTGATTTTTTGAAGTGCGTTTTGCTTAGCGTGAAGTGCAGCTAGCCCCGTCAAAGCGGAACTGGAAACGCTAGCACCTGGCCAAACAAAAAGTCAAGCCAAACTGTCAACCAAAACTTGGGGTTGGTCAGGCTCGGGCTGAGTCCTTAGCATGTGTGCGTGCCCAGGGGTCAGGGTCAAACGGAACACCCCTTTACGATTTTTCCAGCTCTGTGGCCTAAACAAATATGTCTGTGCACATACATAGCCAACTGAATGTGTGTGTGTTTATTTGTAATCAATTATCGGATAGCATAATCTATTAGAAGGACAGCTGGCATGACAAGTTTGGGTAATGTCGCAGCTGCCTTGCTGAGTGCATAAATTTGAGTAATGCCAAAAATAATTATGACACCGCACGCAAATTGTACATAAATTATGCAACATGCATGCGATTTTTCGGTGACTAAGATGAAATTTGCACTATTCACTAATAAATCGAATGTACTAATACACCAGCAAACAAACTATTATAATCTAATTAAATTCATTTTTTAATGACAATGAATAATGAATTTTGAAAAAATTTGTTTTTTTTGTGTCAAAATATTATGAACAAATAATATTTTCGAAATTAAGAATTCGAAATTTATATTTTTGTAGTTTTGTAGTTGTCACAATTAGTATAAAAAAACCAATACTAAAACAGTTTCCGAAGAGGTTCAATTTGTTGTCCAAAATAATGCCAAACTGCACAAAAATGTTGATATATACGCATGCAAAGCACTCGGATCCATAGTTCACATATATTAAACTCATATATTTTTGTCAAAAGTGAACTGATTTTTATGTTTAAGGCCAATTTGGTTATGGCTTACTTCTTATTATCTGCGTTTTATTTTTTTTTATTTTTATTTTTTTGTGAGAAGAGCGTTGTTTATGCTTGATTCCACTCCTGTACATTAGACTTTATAAATAAGTCTAATTTGAAATGTTATTCATGTTTGATTATACAAATGGAATGATTTGAAAAGATGAAGGACGCGCGTGGTTATTAGACAGGAACTGTTTGTGCAATTTTATGAATTAATTTGCGAAACATTTGAAAACAAGAATCAGATTCAGTTCCCCACTGAGTTTAGCTTCTACTTAAACATTTGTTAAACACACACAACTTTCAACGGAGATTAAGTAGGCGGCAAAATCAAATAAACACTCGCGTTGTTTTCAATCCTATTTCAATGTTTGGCGAATCAATGCAGATCTCTTTTAAGCTCGCATCAGGGCTTATAAGGCCAACTACCAAGTTGAGCGTAAATTATTTTCACAGAATGCAGTCACGATTTACTATATAAACTAAGTTTAGCTTAACTAAAGTTACTTCAGACTGATGGTGAAGGAATGGGGAGGTGGATGGGTGGGTGTGTGGTGTGATTTTGTTGGTGGCGCTGCATCTTTATGCGCATATGTAAACACTTCCGGCTAGAGTTGGACTCGTTCAAGGACGACAAGCAAATGCGCCAGAGCTAGGAAGTGTAAAAATCCATGGCTAAACTACTTGGCGTTGGCTTTGGCTCCAGCTTCACACATCGCAAAGTTTTGCGGCAAACTTTGGCCCAAAGTACAATAGCGCTATAATTTTCAACTAAGGCCAGCAACTTTAACTTGATGGAATGAAAATTAAATAACAACGGTAAGCCGAACGAGTATAAAAAAGTTGGATATTTGAGATTCATTTTGACATTGATAGCATTTAGTATTTTTAATATAGCTTAAAAGCCAGACAAAGTCCAATGTTTTGTATAGCAATTGCTCTGATTGCGTGAATATTTCATAAAATAGCAAAAGGCGTTCCTAGCATCAGCAAATTCCTAAAGAGTCCTCATTGATAGCTGATAGGGCTATGAAAAAACTCCGTTGAAAGTGTTTGCAGCCAAAGTGCTGGCAGAAAAATACTTTCATTTTACAATTTTCACATTATTTTATAGTATTTGATTCTCTTTTTTCTGAATCACAGCAACTACAACAATGCACTAGCTGCCCTAGCTGCCCTAGCTGACTGACTGCCCTAACCAGAGATTGAATTTTTTTTGTGACTCCTCTCATCGTATTTTGCGAAATGTTGCGAAAACCAGGACAATACTTGTTTACAGAGCTCTCCGTTTAGTGCCATGAAAATTCATGGAGCAAAAAATAAAAAATTAAGTAAATAAATAAATAATATTATTAGGGGCCAATGAGAAAGGTCTGGCAGGTATGCCATACACAAATACGTGCACATTTATTTATGGTAGATGTATGTATATTTTATGCAATAATTTAAAACATGGCCTAGAGTTTTTGTTGCCACAAAATTTATGCGTGAAATGCAAAATAAATATGCAGTTATTTGTTTTTAGCTGCATCATATATATTTTCATTGATTTTATGACAAACAAATTTTAATTTTACCTGCGCCAAAAGTTGCCTTTGATTTTCTTTCCTTTCTATTTTGGTGAAAGTTAAGGCCAATAATTGTTTTTAAATTCTACACCAGTTTTCCACAGTTTTTTTTACCTAAAATTTCTTTAAAATACCCGTAAAATATATAAATATAAATACGTTAAATTTGTAATGGAAGCCTTTAAGCTTTTGTTTTTTGTGCACACTCTCAATGAAACTGAACAATTTCAATAAATATTTTTTTAAAGATTGTTTTTATGTAAGCTTTAAATGTAATTTGAGAAGTTTAAGGAAGCATTTAATGATTCGCTGAACGGCGAAGGCTTAATTGCTGGTATGAATATCCGAGCTTGGTAAGATAAAACACACAACACAAGATTATTTAAAAGAGAGTAGATCAATAAAAATATATCTTGCTGATATTATGAGCTCTTAGAATATTAAATCGAATTTATATTAATAAATGTGTAAGAGTACGTTTAATTTGTAAAGTGCATTAAATCACATTTATGAGTCCTTTATCACTATAATTGTAGTTTTTCGTTCGCCTCTTGATTCCTTAGCCTGATTATGTGCAATTGATGGTACCCCGATTTGGATAGCGCATAAAGTGAGAAATTGTATTGTGCGTCACGACAGTACCGAAAACTAAAGCCAAAGCGCCCACAAAATGGCCGCCTGGCCACACACGCATGTGACTGCGCTGTCCGACGGCGACTTAACAGCTCTACAGCTCTCGCCGTGTACATAAGCTGTGTTTGTGTGTGTGTGTGTGTGTGTGTGTGTGTGCATGTGTGTGTGAGTGGTGTGTGTCGTTTAGATTTAGTGCCGCTTGTTACGTTTTGATGCTTGGCCATTTATAAGCGGCGCACAGCGGCCCCCGTTGTCCGCCGGACATTGTCCATAACGCGGCGGTAAATGCAAACTGACGTTTTTGCATCGCACAACTTTGAACCTTAACATGACAGACCACGACAGCAGCAGCAGCAACAACAGCAACCAGAATGATAAGGAGGGGGAGATGAGCTACGGACCACCATGAATAATGTGCAACTTTAAGTGTTTGCCACTTAAAGCACGAGTTGTGTGCACGTTGCGCATACGCCACGTATGCTGGACTATTCACTATGATGAGGGAAGCGTGGCGGGGCGCGGGGGGTGGTGCTCCACTCGAATTGCCATACCAGCCAAGTAATTTACGCACAATAATGCGCTTCGTTGAACCCGACTGCCATCGCCGGCCAGATGATTGATGTATGGACGTGTTAATTAGGTCTACTCCTGGCACATTTACGCATTCAACAAAAGAAGGGGGGCAACAGAAAGAAAGAAAGCAAAAAAATAAAAACACCAATAAAATGCCAGCAAAAAACTTGAAGAATTGATTGATTTCTGGGTTCCACAAGCACATTAATCAGCAATGCCCTTGTTTGATTGCCGCTTCAACTTGCCAGCCAGGAAAATTAGGCAAACACACACACACACATGCACACACACACACGCACTCGCACGCATGGAAAGTTTGCCTGGCTTTGATTACCGCTAACTGTCAAGAGTCCAGTGTTGGACATGCACTTTTGCATAGGCCGACAAATTCAATTTATTTCAAGTTTAGCCAACAAAAAACAAAAACAAAAGCAAAATAAAAAAAAAAAACGAGAAAAAAGTGCAAGCTGCTCACTAAATCAAAAACAGATTTTGGCAACAAATTCGTTATGCACGTGACATGTCCAAAAAGCAGCCAACACACACTCCAAATGCTCTACAACACACACACAGACACACATATATACAATGCTCTTTGCTTGTGTGTGTAGCGAGTGTGGGTGACTAAAAGAAATTTGAATAAGTGAATTTAAAAAACGTTGGCGAGAGGCAGAGTCAAAAAATAAGATAGATCGCCGATGATCAAATACCCTTTTTTGCTATATCAGAAAGTTTTCCAATTTGCGATAATATCTTAAAAGTAGGGTATAGAATAAGTCGATATTCAACAAAGTGGATAATTTGCAGCATTTTAATGGCTTTCTTAAAAACAGGATATATCTTAATGAACACCGTTTGTTGTTAGACCAGTTGGACACGATATAGCTCGTGGCAGAATCGGAATGCTCTTTGCAAGGGTATAAAAAGGAGCTCATACTAAAGCCAAGGACACTTTTCATGAAATGCAATTTCGCACTTGTAAACTTTTATGGCTGCAAGTGCCAACAGAGCTGAGCAGTTGGCTAGTTTCTAGCCGGTAGCTGTTGGCCTTTAATCCATAGCTCAGCATTTGTGAATTATATTTACATTAGATTTAGGATTAAACATTTTTATACAAATATTTAATATTTAATAATGAAACCCCTTTTGCAAAAACTAAATACCCATTTTTTAAAAACTAAATAAACTCAGCTAGTGCTGTTACACAGCATTTGTCTGGCTGTCGACTTTGGGCCACTTGACATGGCTAATAGTTATCAACACTGATTTGATAATGTTGCGGACTTTGCAGGCAAATGCCGCTACTCTCGGCCAGCTACAATATGTGTACAGTTGGGTGGGAACGGGCAACAGGCCACAGCTTCAAGCAGCACGAAACTTCACACACACTTCACAACCCGCTCCCCCGTCACAAACTTGGCCAAATGTAGATCAGCAACATGCAAATCTGCTCGGCGTTTGACTGTTGACGGCGCATTTGCTTCAGCTGGCTGGCATTTTATGTTCAGCTTCATTTTTTTTTAGCCTTTTTTTTTTGTGTGTAACTTGTTTATTTGCCTGTCGTTGCTTTCATTTGCTTGGCTAGGCTGAAAAGGCAGTCGCTCTTTTATTTGCACACTTTGGCTAATGGATTTTTTGGTTTGCACTTTGCGGTTGCACCCAGCGTATGTTTAATATTTCAGATCTCTGTTCAAATTATGTTTTGTGTTAGCTGTTTTTTTTTTATTTTTGGCTTTGTTTTTTTGGCGTGCGCCTCATTTGGTTTGCATTGGGTTTTCTTTGTAGCGCGTGCTGCCCGCTGGCATTTCGGCGACTTAATTGAAAATTCAATTAGACCTGTGCAAATATTTTGTCCAAAGGAGCAGCGCACAAATTGAGTTACAGCTGTTTATCTAAATAAAAACTGCAGCTCCCATTCGCTCTCTCGCTCGCGCTCTCTCTCTGTCTGTCTTGTTGTTGCTTTTGCTGCTGCTGCTGGTGCTGTTGCCGTTGCCACAGCAGCCGTTGCATTTTAATTACAACTTAAATATCTCAGTGCGGTCGGTAGTTGCAAATTACAACTTCAGCGAACCGCAAAATGAAAGTTGTTGATTTTAGTTTTTCACTGTGTGTATTTTGCTCTGGAATTTCCACTCGGGCTTTTGCTAACTAAATCAATTTTGATGAAGCCGCCAAGTTAATTGCTTGCACTGGCCAATGCCTCAGTGTCCAGTTTCCAGTGCCCAGTTTCCACTGCCCAGTGCACAGTTTATTAAATAATTTCGCCACTTTCACTGACCCTCAACATTGAGTCGGACATTGTGTTTGGCTGCAACCACCCCCTCCTAATATCACCCAGCGCTGTCAGCTTCGCTGTGGGTGGCCTTGCGCTCAGGCAAAGTTCTCTTTGTTCCATTGCTGCTGCTGCTGCTGCTGTTGCTGCACGTGACTTGATTGTCAGTTGCAATTTAAGAATTTGATAGTTTGACAATGCATTTTGGCTCGTTTCACATGGCGCCGTGTTCCAGTTCCCTCGATTCGAAAGCCAAAACACAGGCCAGAACGACGCTCACGCTGCAATTGCCATTTGCCATTTGCCATTCGCTGCTGCTGAGACATTAAAATGCGGCATAAATAATCGTCTATTTTCCGAAAATCGACAAAGGAATTCCAAATAGCACCGATACAAATATCTTTTCAAAATACCAAACACTATCAAAAAACCAATAAATAGATTTTTAACATATTATTTTACGATATAAACGAGACTTTAATTCGTTTAGTACATATGCATTTAAAATGAGGACATGTTCAATTTTGTTCAACATAACATTGAGCTTAAATCCTTTGAAAAATTTCATTTTTAGTTTAAATATATGTGTATTTTTTTTAATTTTGTTCAGTGCTAATCGAAGTTAGGATCTTATACCTTTATGATTTTCAAATAAATGTATTTATTCATTTTTATTTTATTTATTTTATTTGACACAATATTTTTTTCTGATGTGGCATTTCCCATCCATTAAAATGTCATGGTAATGTTTTTTTTTTTAAAAACTCTCCTACATTATTTTTATGCAGGCCACTTGATTACTTATAACAGTAACGATGATTGGCCTGATCCAAAGTTTTTAAGCTACTTAGCCGCCATATCCAATTGGGTCAATTGATATACAAACGACGATTCACTCAGCTCTGTGCATATTGGCACTGCAGCAGCCATGTGGCAAAACATTTTCCGCCTTTTAATACGCTTTCCATTTTTTCTCGTCCAGCTTAACTCATTCATGTGCGAAACTCTTTCGATGGTAGACAGAGCTGAACCACCCCTTTCGACCCGAGCCCATACCCAATACCAGCCCCAGCCAATAACAACAACAGCAGCAGCAGCAACAACAACTGGGACAACAACCACAGTTCATTTAAGCGTGCAAAAACATAAATCAAAAAGCATGGCCTAATGGCAGCCAGCCTGGCTGGCCGCACACACACATACCTCTCTCTCTCTCTCTCTCTCTCTCTCTGTCGCTCTCTTTTTCTTTATCTATATATATGCACATGTATAGGTTAGCCAGCAGGCGACAGGCACATAAAGGACATGAAGTGTATATAAATTGCCTACTTGCATTTTAATTAAACTGACTAAAAACCAAGCCAATGTCAAATGTGCCCGCACCGGCCGCCAACCCCGCTTCAGATCCTAGTCCTGCCATCGAATCCTGGCCCTTTGCTGCTGCCGCTGCCGCCGCTGCTGCGGCTGCTGCTGCCAATGGCCGGCGGCTATAATAACACACAATGGCAGGTCATGTGGAAATTTGCTTTAAATTGACCAACTGACCGCAGCAACCTTTAAACAAATTAGAAAAACTTCTGTTTCATTGTTGTGGTTTGCTCTTGTTGTTGTTGTTGCTGTTGTTGTTGTGGCACAGTGAGACATTGGCTTTTTTATTGGGCCAGTGATTAGCGTTGGCTCTTTTAATGGCCTCGGCTCTTGACTTTCAAGTTCTTGGCCGCAGCTGTGCCGCCTTTTGATGTGAATAATTTTGCTAAATTTGTTGTTGTGGTTGTTGGTGTTGTTGGTGCTGCTGCCTTTGGCAATGTCTTTTGCGCCACCTTCATTAAATTTACATTTTCAGCTAAAAAGTCAGCAGCGAAGAGGCAGACAGAAATCGAGAGAGAGAGACAGCACGAGAGGCGTGAGTTTTGTCAGGAAGGGGATTCAATTTCAGTCCACGTGCAGCGTCCAGTTGACAACATATGGCAGCCCGCAGTCAGTTTAGGGCTGCAGGGGGTAGGTTGTAGGGGCTAGGGGGGGTTGGGCGCGTGACCAGGTAATGGACTGTAATTATGCTAAATAAGCCATGAGCGAATGTTAATGTGTGTGTCACGCTATGTGCCAAAGGCGGAGCGGTTAACCAGCAGAGGAAGATCGGACATGTCCTACCCTATTCCGTCGTCAAAGCAAGCGGGGTGTATTCAAAAATGTTACAATATTGGGTATCTAAGGTAAAGCTAGTAGTTATATGGTAAAATAAGCCAAATCAGTGAATTTTTTTTCTTTTTAAATATAAGAATGAAAACATTTCAAATTTTGCAAATGTCTAAACCACTTTTACACTTAAAAAATATAGCACCAGAAAAAAAATAATAATTACAGAAATATAATATAAAGCAGAATTTACATTTGGTCTTTTCAACAGAAGTTTTTTTTTTTTTGAATTTTTGTTGAGTTTTCTGCATTTCTTTTCGCGCACTTACATTTACATTTTACATTTACATTTCAATATTCTATTTCAATAAGCATAAGGAAAACGTTATAAAAACAGTACCAGAATTGCTTGACCTGACTTTCTTTTTTTCTCTTGTTATTTTATTTATTTATTATTATTATTTTGTATTATTTACTATCGCATTCCGTAGATTCGTAGATTGCCCTCACCTAGAATAAAATGATGTCTTCAAGAACATGTCCTTAAAGTCTCTCGTTGTGCTATGCGTTACTTTGAGGCCTTCCTGTTCTGTTCTTTCTTACCTTTCATAAAATGATTGAATGCATCAGCTACTGTATATATTCTTTATATATTCTGAGCTCCCTTCTCACCAATAGAAAGTTTTTGATGGTCCGGGTATCTATAAATGCCAACCAATTTGCAGTTTTACGCCGCAGCAACTTTATAAATAATTTGCGTGCCTTTTGCTGGCTCATCCATCTGTCCCATCTTGTCCCGTCTTGTTCCGTCTTGGCCCGTCTTTGCCTATCGCTATCTCTTCTGCTCGCTATTCTGGTGCGGAGCCACCCACGCAAAAGGCCTCACATTTATGATTAATGAGCCTTAACTTTTGCACTTTTGCACTTTTGCATGGCAATTTATGTGGCATGGGGCTTGCGGCGCGGGTCGTGCGGCATGGGGCAAGCTCGCCGTATCTTTGCCACTGCGTGTGTAAGTTAAGACAGGCAACAATTGTAAATGTTTGTTGCGCAATTAAAAGCCACGCAAATGTTGGCATTCTGCGCTGCCTTTTTGCCCGTTTTTGTTATTGCTTTTATTTTGTCATTTTTGCGTAATTTGATTTACCTTGTCCGCCCGCACCGCAACAGGCCGTCAAACAAACCGTTGCAAAAGGGGCTTCGATGCTGCCACAAATTGTCAATAAACATATCAATATGCAACACGAAATTGGTTTAATGTCAATCAACAGACAGCGGGACATAACGGCAGAGCAGGCCATAGGCTTATCATGGCCAGAGTCATCCATCAGAAAAAATCCGGGGGAAAAAAGACACAAATGTGGATAAAAACTGTAAAACATTTACACAAATTCAATAAAGGGGCGTTGTGTGTGGCGGGGGGCGTGTGCAAATTGTGTAATGGCATACCTACTTGTATATGTAAACGCTTTGACGAATTTAAATGCTTCTGTTTTTGCTGCCGAACTGCAACTACGAGGGCGGTTTGATAAGTAAATGCAATCGGATTTATACAATTGGAAAATTAATACTATAATTAGTAGCAGATTCGTGAGCCAGAGCTTAAATAAAGCTTAATACGTTGTTAAATACTATAAACATTTTGAAATTTATTTAGCTTATAGAAAATATAAATAAAATAGAAATAGCTTATAGAATATACAAATTTATTTAACTAGTAAAAAATGTTAAATTGCTTTAAAGCATTTTCAAATTTTATAGTGGAGCTTATACTAGTAGAAAACTCGAGTATACAGATTCAATGAAATATTAGATATTTTCAAGAATTGTGCCATGCATGAGAATACAATATATATATAATTCGCATTTATTTCGCTAGAATAAATTGTTAAAATTTTTATCAATAATAGTTGCATAATTCTAGATCGTCTTAAAGTTTTGCCTGTTTTACTGGTTCCGCCATATGGTCAGTAATGTTGCATTTTCACAGGCCTTAACTGACAAAAAGCTTTTTCGATTGCCTGCTCAGACTTTTGGGGTGGGGGTTAAAAGGTGAGAGGCTCGCAAGACTGTCGCGTGAATCACGCTAACGTGCTAATTTCCTGGTCTAATTTTCGCCAGCTGGCGGCGGGGGAATGGCAGCCACGCCCACTGCGGCCCAAAACGACAACAGTTGCCTCGCATGATTTGCAAATTTGATGCGATTTGTATTATTTTGCGCGCGATTCTTTTTTCGCCCCTTTTCGTTCGCGTCTAATTAGCCCCCGCTAATGGGGCGACCGTCGCGCAGACTCAGCTGCAAGTCACGAAATGGCTATTTAGCGCTTATAGCCAGCCTGAGTTGGCATTTTGCGCTGCTTTTTGCTGCGCTCATAATTTTAGCTAAATGTTAGATTTGCATGAAAAGCGATACGAAAGTAATGGAAAAACAAAAGGAAAAAGATTATGGACTAGTGGCTAAGTGAGTAATTAAATTGGGGGCATGAGACGGGGCGTGGCTTTGACTGCATTTCAATGAAGTGAAATTGTACATATATATATATATATATATATATATATATATATATATATATATATATATATATATATATATATATATATATATATATTCCTCTTATTAATTAATGCACTTAATGCACTTTTAATGCGCGCCAAATGTGAAATAATTCATGCGCTTATCAGCACTGATAATGATTAATTTTTGCCAGCCTTTGTCGCTGCATCCGTTTTCGCATTCGCATCCGCATCCGCGCTGGCAAACTCGGCGCAGCCTTCAATTATTTTAAATTATGCGCCAATGCAATTGCATGTAATTGCAAATAAGTCAATATATGCAAAAAAATAATAATAAAAGAAAGATATATGTATAAATGTGTGTGTGTGAATAAAATATTACATGAAAAATTGTTGCCGCTTATTTATGAAAGTGACAAATGAAAAGCTTCGCATATGCAAATATGATTTTGTAATTGCAATTTTCAATTGCAATGCAAATGCATATTTAAAAAGCGGGTCAACGCGGGTTCCAATGGCCGGTAAGTTTGGTGCAGGCGATTAATGATTGATGGCGGACATCGGTCTAAAGAAGCCAAACGCTCAAATTTGTGTGGAATATAATATAAATACATGAATATTAATAGGCAATGTAACTTAAACAATAAAAAAAAGACACACAAAATATATATTAATAATTAGTTAATATTAAAATAGAGATTTTGGCGTTTTAATTAGCATGCATAATTTGTTCAAACTTTGTATGATATGTTGATGTATAGATTTCAATAAATTTTATTTAATTTAACTTAATTTAAAATTGATTAAAAATTATAAATTACTGATGATGTTGAAACACAGAAATTTCATGGCTTTAAATTCATTTTTGCTCACCGAACACTTTTACTTGAACATTCTGCCAGTTTACAGTGCCTGCTGGCAGCTGGCACACACACACACACATCAGGTTGCATTTAATTTCATCCAGAAACTCAACTTAAAATCAAATCCCATTGCGATACCCACTCTCGCATTAGTCGAATCATTCTGGAAACTGGACGCAATACGGGAGAACTTAGCCCAATAGAATAGGGCTGAGCCGAGGAGAACAAATACGCACTGGACAGTGACTGGATAGCACTCGAAAGCTTTGCACTGAGTGCAATTAATTAAGCAAAGCTGAAAGTCATGCACACCAACATCCCCACACACACACACGCACACATAGAGAAATTTAATTGCTTACAAGTTGGAAACATGGCACAGAACAAGCAACAACAATTGAAGCAACAATTGTAATAAAGCGTCACGGGTAAAGCAAGAAAAATTGCAACAAATGTTGAACTAAACCATAAACTGTGATTAATTGAATATTTCTTATGCTGCACGTAGAAGCCCGTGGAGTGGGCACTGAGAAAAGTATAGTGAGAGTGAGAGAGAGAGACAGAGACAGAGAGAGGTATATTACTCTCAATGTCCAGTGGAATTTACTTAGAGCCAGCCCCAATGCGAGTACTTTGGCCACTTGGCAAATTTTGCTGCAAAACTCTTCCAACTACAACAACAACAACAACAACAATGGTTGCCATAACCCTGACACCCGCCCCACCACGCCTCAAAGCACAGAGCTGGCGGCAATAAATTTAAATAAATATACGATTACGCGTGCGTATTAAGTTGCCCCAACCGAGACCGAGCCACCAAATGTGCCACCCCCCTCCCTCTCCCTCTCTGTTGCAGGGGCAACAATGCCGCCTAGAACAATGCCTGGTGGCATCTTTGGCCGCTGCTCCGGCTGCTCCCAGCTCGCCTGGACTGTCGGGCAGCCGGGCTGCCGGGCTGCTGCTCGTGGCTCGTTATCTGCTGACTTCTAATTCAGCCACAATAAATCAATGCAACGTGCTGCAACGGCAGCGGCAACATTTTGTGGCACAAATGTGTAAGTGAACTTGATGAGTGTGCCGCTGAGGCGGGTTACAATGGGCTGGATGGGGCTGGGGCTGGGGCTGGGGCTGGCCGCATGACAAACACAAATTTTCTCGCCCGCTTGCCTAATCGAAATTTGTTGGCCATTTGCGCCCATTTTTTGTATTGTATAAAGAATTTATTTATGTATTCTCGTTTTTGCGTGTCTTTGTTGCTATTTTTATTCGCTTTTAATTGGCCATAATACAAATTTATTGACCAAACTTGTTAATGGCTCGTTAATGTTTTAAGTTTTGTCCTGATTTTCACTTTGGGCAATCATTGCGCCGCCCAGCCCTATACCCTATACATGGTTGGGCCCTGGGGCTTAAATTGTGCGCGGCTTTAAATTAATTAAAAAACACAACTACATAACGGGATTTAATTAATTTGAAATTGTAGCAACAATGTATAAAATCATATAATTAGTTTGTGGCTCTTCATGGATTATTGTTTGTTATGTTAATACCCTGTAGACGGCAAATGTGAGCAGAAAAAAGGGAATCATATTCAGATAGAGTTAAAAAAAAACTGACATGACAATATACTCACAGACAGTATAAATATTTATATTGTCTTTGGTATACTGCATTCCATATTCTCACTCCGATCTGATAGATATATCAGAAGAAGGGACGCCAGAATAAATCACACATTAATTTTTGCTGGGTATTTCCCAGTTGAGCTGCACATAATTTATTATTTTTGTTGCTGCTAATTGTTTATGTTTTTATCGGCGCAAAGCAAACATGACATTTGAAAAGCAATGCAAAAAGTGTTGTTAAAAGCTGCATATAATAATACTGAGCACCTATCATATTCTATATTTGATATTCATCAATCTATAATCTGTAATATTATATGATAGCCGTATAAATTACCGCTATTAATATGTTAAATCGAGAATGAGTGTCATGAATATAAATTATAGAAATCAGCAGGGATAACCAGAATGCACTGCAATTAATTCACTGGACTTTTCTGCGCTTCAATTGTAAATGATTGAAACTTTATTATTACTTTATGCATGAGCGATATATTTCATAATATATTTTTGATTGCGTTAATCCCTTTTATTAACCAATTTTATTTGGGCATAAAGCCTTATGTTCGATGCATAGTTCAGAGTTCAGCTCAAGCTGTTCACCTTGGTCAGTAAAATATATAGACTCTTCTCCATTTCAGGATCCTTTTAACGGCACACAACGCTGACCAGGCCGAAAAGGAAGCCGATTAAATTACACAACATGTGCAAAATGTACACAAAAAACTTAAAAAAACGCCGAAGAAGTCAGTTCATAAAAAGAGCAATTTAACATAGTTAGTTAAAGGCTGAACGACAGAAAGGTGTTTCGCTTAGCTCACCTGGTCAGCTGGTTCAGCGGCAGCTGCCACTGAAATTAAATCCACCAATCAATTTGAACACTTTAACGAAAACAACAAAGAGCAAAAAAGGCGATGCTTGAAATCCACAGTGCAACCGGTTGTCATGCAAAGCAGCTTGTCCACGTCCCTGCGAGAAGACCCAGTTCCCAGTCAAGTCCCCTGCCCTCCCCTCCCCGCCCGGCTGTCTGTCGTCTACCTGCGCCTCTGTCCTCTGGCGGCATCTTTGGCTGGGCACGCTCTGGCGAAGGCGTTCGTGTTTAAACGCGACGACAACAACAATAAAAGCAATCAAGCATGGCAACAACAACAACCACAACAACAACAACCAGGCACTGATGCCGATCGGAGACGTGTGCACCTGTGTGACGCACAGGAGCCCGAGACGCGTGCCAAATGCGACAACAAAGGATTTCGAATCGCGGGAAGGTGACGGGCAACGGAAATCGAATGCCCCTTCTAATGGCTGAACCCTTAGGTTGTTTTTTTTTTTTTTTGCTCGCTACATTGTTGCATGCGTCACAGAGCTTGCAACTGGCCGGCTGACGTCGCAAGAAGGCAACTATTTGATGCATTTCATTGCCATGAACCATTATGAGTATTTACGAGTACTCGCAACTGGCATTTGCAGCTTTTTTGCGTGTCCAAATCAATTAAGACTCAGCTCCCTCTCCTACCTCCTACCCCCTGCGTGCTTTGTTGTTGCAAGCACATTCTGTCGGCACGTCATATGTTGACTTCACCCCCTCAACTGCAGTTCACAATTGGATTGCGTTTTCTTTCGGTTCGTTTTTTATGGAAACTCTCTTCAAATATGAGTTATTTGCAAAGTTATTTGTCTGCATTATTTTATGCGGCATATTTCACTTTCGCTTGAGGGCGAGGTCTCTATATCACACACACACACACACACACACGCACCGAGGGATACTAACAGGACCTGCTGACGTCCTGCTGCGGCTATAAACTTTAATTGTGAATGCATGTTTGAAGCATTTATTCGAATGCCTTGCTAGGGTTTATGGTCAGCGTTTGTTGAACCCGAATGCTGAGTCACTTCTGGTTCTGGTTCTGGTTCTTTGTCTGCTTTGGCTATTGGTTCCAGTTGTTGTTGTTGTCGCGTGTCTCCTTGCGGGCTGTGGGCGTGTCTGCGGTCTGGGCTAGTCCAGCCACGTGTGTCCTTGAGGGAAAGCAAAAGTGTTTGAGCCCCTATAAACTGTATGTGTGTGTGTGTGTGTGTGTATTACGGGTAATGCAATTCACAATGATTAAGGGTAAAAAGTGAACTCGTTTGTCAGCCTGATTGCTGGTAACTGAATGACTCTTAGAACTGATCCGATATTATTATCCGATTAAAGAGTTTATCTATTCAAAAAAAACATTGATAAAATTTACCTGAACTGTTTAAGAAAACGCCTCTATATTTATCTTATCTATTATCGGGCATTTATTTACGTTTTAGTTAAGCAAATTGTATTCGAAATTAAACAGAATTCAAATCCATATTCAATTAGTTAGGCACAGCCTGAGCCCGTGGTCCACTCTGGGAGATTATGGCCGAGCAATTAGGTTCTCGGTAAAGTGCTTGATTTGTTTGCGGCACTTAGCCGCATAAATGCCGTAAGAGCTTGGATCAACAATAAAACAATAATAAAATACGCCACGTAATAGCTCAAATAAAAAGCTGGCTTGAAAGCAGCTTGGCAAATCTCAGAAATATTCGCATGCCACTTGAGGCATGTACGCAAACACTTAAGCAAAACACACAAAAACACAGACGAATGTCAACGATGCTGTGCCAGTGTGTGTGTGTGTGTGTACTTAGTTTTGCATAATCCTTTTAATCAACTTTATTAATATTAATAGGCACAGCAAATGACGGCAATGCGAAGGACATGAACAATGCCGAACAGGCGGCAACAATTATACAATTATTCCGAAAACACAAAGCCCCTAAGGGGCAACCACAGGGCAGCCCGGGGAAGGGGGTCGACACTTAATGTTAATTCAGTTAAATAATCATTAGTCAACGAATTTTGTTTTTTGTTGGCCAGCGGCTGAACAAAAACCCTTTTGAGACCAGCAGCCGCAGCCGCAGTCGCAGCTCCCTCCCTGCCACTGGCCCACCTGGGCCTAAGCAACCGCAAAAGCGGGCGAAATAAAACGAAAACAATTTATTTTTATTTATAGCTATTTCTGGCTCGAATTTGACTCGTTGGCACGACGGGGGTGGAGGCGAAGTGGAGCCATGCTCAAGTAGGTATTTCAATTGAAATTCAAGTGCGCACTTCATTTCCACTTGATTTCGAAGGCTGCGATGCGTTGCCACAACAACATTGCCGCCCCTTCTCGCCCATTCTCGCTCCGCCCTTCTTTCAACTCCCTACTCCCTCCCCCCAAATGCCCACTTTCCTGGCCAACTCCTTTTTGCTAATTGGAAACCTGTGCCCGTCCTTGTTGTGCTTGCTGTTGTTTTTTAGCATACGCATTAATTTCGTATCCAGGAAGAATTTCTAGTCTCTATAACTACGCCACAACCAACGTTCAAAATGGTTTTCCCCACACACACACACACACATATGCATAAATATCATCATGCTGAGAGTTGCACAAAAGAGCCTTATTAAAGTCGTAACTCGGAATATGGAAGAGAACCACATATGGAAAAAGTTTAATTGTAAAATTCCACACATAACTTGCCAAAACTGAACTATTGTTGATGAGAAAATACTTTTTGTTTATGGTTTATCTTTATCTCTTTATCAATCTGATATTTCTAGAAACCACATTTGGTCGATCTTTATTTCACGCCTAAACTTCTATTAATATATCGAACTCATTTTAAATTCCTAAAAAAAATTATACAAATTAAAGCGATAAAAATCGCTCAGCCGAAAATCAATTGACTGCAAGTATAAAATATAAATTAATTCATTAAATATTTGCTTCGTAATGTTTTTATTTAAATTTATAAAGGATAAAATCTGCGGTTTTGTAACACAATTAAAGGTTTTTTTTATATTTAAATTACCTGTCGTAAATTGTTTGTTTTTTAAAGACACTTTGAGGGCGTTCTAAAAATAATGGGACTTTTTTGGCCTATTTTGGATTGTTTCTCTTTATTTTTTGTAAATATGTGGCTATACTCTGTGTAAAATACAGTCGAATAATAAATAATATTTATACGATATTAAAGTATTCGCTTTGAGCTTCTATATACTTTGTTCTCTGCTTACCTGTCGCAACTTGTTATTATTTAATGCCAAAGAGACCTTGAACCCTAATTGTTTTTATAGCCATGGCAGATACGTGCCCAGAGTCCCAATTCGATAAATAGATTGCGACAGAGGCGAGTTAACCGAGGCTGTTGTCAGCAATTTGTTTTAGTCCAATGCCGATTCCTAGTCAAAGTTCGCGCTTATCACTCAAAGCGGCAGCCGCAAAATAAAGAAAAATTAAAACACGTTTCCCTGCCCCCTTCGAAAGGTTTGCCCACAGCACAAAGCCAAGAGAATTCTACATATGTCAAGCTGTCAATGTTTATCTATTTGAAGGTGACTTTGCGATTGCTGTGCGAGTGGTGTGTGGGTGTGTGTGTGTGTGTGTGTGTGTGTGAATGTGCGTCTCATTGACGCTGCAACCGTAGCCGAACACGATCCTGAGGATTAGGGCCCCTGTTGATTTATGGGCGCACAAATACCAATGTGTTTCAAATGTGATTGAAAACTGATAAGCGTATGCCAGACAGGACTCGAGCAGGACTCGGGCCGCAAGCTGCCGACCCTGTTTGTTTAGGCCGTTGGCATGCGCCAAAGGGGAGCCGGGGGAAAAGGGACGAAGGGGCGAAGGGGCGAAGGGGAGTCGGGGACAGGTCGTTATTAGTGTAACTGTCAGCTGGCGAAAGTGTTGAGTGCACGTCTGTCAAATGCGGTTGAGGTTTGCCCGGCAACAGCGCGAGCCGGAGAGAGGGGCCGATGGGCAGGAACGGAGCCCGTGACTGTACCCAAAATACAAACAGCTGCAGCAATTGATGGCTTAATTTGCCACTAATTTGCGCTTATCAGACGATGGCCACTGAAAGCCGCCCTCGCCACTCCCCCCTCAAGGGGTCTCAGCTCGCATGTGGCTCGAACGCTTCGCTGAATGCGAAGACTTGGGCCGTGACTGGGGCCGTCAAAGGCCTGGCCAGCGTGCAAATTGACTTCGTAACGCCCGTTTATGGGAAATTGCAACGCTGCGAAATTGAACGCAACAGAAGTCAGGCCATATTACGCTTATCGGGAATAAACATCTTTAAGCAGCGACAAAACCGAAGCGGGATAAGAAACTTTTCAGCGGTTTTCCTAGAAATTTCGATACTTAAGACTTGAGGCTTTTCTCGCAAAAGTAGGACAAATATATGTATTATTAAAATTATTATTATTATTATTTATTATTATTATTATTACTATTATTATTATTTGTTATTTATATTATTTTTAATATTCTATTTTTATATTTTTATTATTATCAATATTATTATTATTATTATTATTACAATTATTATTTATTATTATTATTTAAAATTTAAATATTTTAATCTTAAATTATTGGTTATATTTATAAATGATCAACCTAACTATTTGTATACTAGTGCTGGCTTCTAAGGTTCATATCCTATATGCATAAGCACTTAGAGAACTGAAATACTGCTTTTTGATACTTTTTGAATAGCTCATTGTCCTTACACGAGGCTGGGTTTCAAACCCAAAATACATATTGATGTATGCATTTAATGTTTAAAACAATAAAAGATGAGTAATACAATTTTGTCCCACTGTAAAATACTTCAACCGCCATACACCATTCCGAATCCGCGCCCTTAGCCAGCTTCTGGTTAAATATTTAGTCCTAATGCAGTTAGCCGATGCTGTTTATTTTTGAATGTCATAAACTAATAGAAATATTAACACACGAAACTCAAAACAAATGTTGCCAGATGGTTCAAATTTTGTCCAAATGATGCGTTGATGATGGAGCGTGTTTTTGCCCATTGCCCAACAAATAACAAACAGCAATAAACAAGAAGAACAAGAGGAAGAGCAGAAAGAATTGCCGACATTAACAGTCCCTGGACTGTTGGCCATCCCTTTGGCCGGCATAAACAACGGCCCATAGAGCCATAGAGCCCAGTCGAGCTCATAATAAAGCAATAAAAAAGGAGGAGAAAGGTGAGGCCAACTAAAGAGCCACAAATGCTACCTGCGCACACACTGTGTGTATTTCAGTGTGTGTGTGTGTGTGCTGTTCCTCATGTCGTTCTTCTTTTCGTTTTTTATGTTTTTTAGTGCATTGCCCAGCTCTAATTTATCATCAAACAGCAGACACAAAGGACACAAGGACACGGGGACAAGGGGACATGTTTGTGGCCATGTAACAGCTGGCTTCCTGGCGGTTGGCTCGCTCAGCTGCGGGCTGCTGGTTGCTGGCTGCTGTCTGCTGGCTGCCGGGCAGCGTTAATAGTTTATGACTAAATTGAAACAGGTTGTCGGGCAGCCGCAGCGGGCAGGAAGCGTTTCCCGTTCCCAGCGAGAGTCCCGAACGGCGCTTTCCAGCGAAAGGCGCTCCGAGCCACGCCCAAAACTGCGCGGCCTGTCAATTTGTCAATCAATCGGGACGCGTTCAGATGCGACTATCTGCTTACAGCACACGGAATGCAGATACAGATAAAAACACTCAGATACAGCTACAGCAACAGATACAGATACAGCTACAGTTACAGATACACATGAAAGCAGCTCTTGAGCGCACTTATCCTTTACACGCTCTTCTTCTTCACTGTTGCCTTTGGCTTATCTCACTTACGAGTAATTGTAATATTATCCCTAATAAGCAGAAGATTGATAGCATTCCAGGGAAAACAACAACAGGCCACAAAATATGGAAATAGCCAAAAGAGCTGCGCCTGCAATCTCGGCGGCACTCGACACCAGCGGCGAAAGGACACACGCATGCCTGTCGCCCTCAGCCTCACCCTCACACGCGTCCTCTACCCGTCCCCTCTTGTTATCTCTTGTGCTGGCTCTTCTCATCATCACTTGGGTAAACAATGTCATAAAATCATCAATCAATGTGCGGCCTTCTCCTTGACTTCGACTTTTACTCTGAATCCGAGTTCGAGTCCGAGTTCGAGTCCGAGTCCGCTCCTTGGCCAGCGGCGCGGGGGCCTGTTGTGTGCGGGCATTGTCTTGGGCTATTTGTTTGCCAGGCTGGCCTAACTGTAAAAGCAAACACACGCCGTCGTCGTCCCTTTCTCTGCTCCGATTCGGTAGCGCCTGAGCTGGGCTCGGGCTCTGCCCGCTGCCTGTTAATACAATTAAGTGTAATATTTGTTATGCTGGGTTTTTATGCGACTAGCAAATTGTTTTATGGGCGTGCCGCCTATCACAACACGGCGACAAAGAGTGAGAGTGAGACAGCGATGGAGGGAGTGAGAAAGATTTATCAGCGAAGGTGAAACGCCTGCAAAAACCCTGGAAATACACTGATTGATGCCATCGCCTAGTGAGTGATAATTGTTTCACGGGCTCAGGAAAATATTTCCGTTTGTCTTGTGTCCATAGATATTGTTATAGTTACAATAAACGAAACACAATCTAGATATTGTTATTGCTATAATAAACAAAACACAATCGATATATGTTAACCTTTTTTACATTTAATTCCATTTTGAAATTATTAAGCTTTATATAAAGTGTATATTTTATATATTTATTAATAAATTAATTGAGTTAATTATTTAATTATATAAATGTTGTTATATTTGTTTCTAGTTCTTTTGCAGTTAACAAAATATTGCAAAAGAGTACTCAAGTCAAAAAAAAATTAATTTAAATCAATTGATAATTATAAGAGCTCATACACTCATGGCCAAAATAGTAAGTACACATCTATGACTTTTCTGCATTTTCAAATATCTTCAGTTTTCTTAAAAAAAAATATGAATTATTATTTTTATTGTGTTTATTGTGTGTACATAAATCAAAGTTAAATAAAACGTTCAATATGTCAAAAATTAATTATATGTCCAGTTTTAATATCCTCTCCGCACAGGAAAACTTGTATTCAGTAACAAACATAACTTGCACTATTAACCATGATTAGAGGGTCTGCTCTTGTTAGTGAATTTTTAATTGGTTGAAGGGAAGTCTTAAATAACCCACGAATTTGCGACCCTTGAGGAAAATGCAATTATATTAGCATGCGGAGCCATCCTTCAATTTCATTGACAGTGCCACATTAGGTAAATGTACGCTTATGTGTGTGTGTGTGTGTGTGTGTGTGTGTGAGTGCAACAAGCTGCTGCTGTGGCTGCAGCGAGACCAAAAATTAATTACATTGGCCTAGTGAAAGGATTTGCTGGCCTTAACAGTCGCTGTTAGTGCTACCCCTCTTCGAACATGTGCGAGTTGCGTTGGGCCGGCGGCACAGCAACTTGTCGCTGTTAGCTTACAGCGCTGTTAAATGATCGGCAACAGCGTATAAGACAGCAGTACAGATAAGCAACCGCTAGATGGCGCCAAAGCGCTCGTGTGCCTGCGACTTTGGTTGGCTGCCGCTCGGCTATGCTAACTGACTGTTGTTGTTGTCTGCAGCATAAACGGGCGCTGCAACTGCCCGACGCCGCGCTCGTGTCGCCTCGTGTCCGTGCGCCGAACGTACGACGCTTCGTTCGCGTGTTGTCTGCCGTCTGCTGTATGCGCTGCTCCGTCCTCTGCTTATACTTGTATGATTCAGTCTGATTCAGTCTTTGACGACGCGCGCATTGTAACGGACTGTCGGCCACGGACGCTGCACCGCTCTATACCCATTATCAGTATCAGTCGCCGCTTCTGCTGTAAAGCTAACCAATTTACAGTTTCGGCTCAGCTTGTGCTGCTGCTTCGTGCTGCCATTCGTGATGCTGTCCCAGTGTGGCCGGGTGTGTAACTGTGTGTGCGTGTGACCGTTTGACGGTTTCATTTGAATTTCGAAAATATTAATCAAAGATGCTGCCGATCGGGAAAACGGAAGAAGAGCAAAGCGAAGCGAAAAGCGCGTAAACGAGCAAAGCGCATTTGCTGATAAATGAACTGAGATTACAAAACGAGACAAAATCGTTCACGATTTGTGTGTTGCCTCCGTGAAAATTGTGAATTGAGCCTCCCTTTGCTATCTCTCTCTGCCCCCCGCTCATTGTGTATGTTGGTGTGTGCCTGTGCATGTGTGTGTGTGCTGTGCGTGTGTGCCTAACAATTAATTAGCATTTAAATCGCTCATTTATCTGCTTCGGCCTAATCAAAAGCCAAACAGAGAATACAAAAAAAAAACAAGAGAAAAGCCGAAAAGCCGAGAACAAAAAAACAGAACAGAGTTGCCGCCACACAAAAACAAAAAAAAAAAAAAAACAACGAAAAGGATTTCCGAGTAAGTTTGTCCACCTGTAAATCTGTAGATTAGCATAAAACAAATACGCAACGAGTTAAATTAAATTTACGCCTTTTATTTTCTGCTTTGCATTAACTCTGCGAGTGTCCTAAAACATGTGGGCGACAACAAATGAAAGCACTGGACCTTCTATAAAAAGAATTTCCTAGAAATTTACATTCTTTTCGAGTAGCCGCAAAAAAAGCAAGAAAAAAAAAACTGAAAGCCGCCGTTGTTGCCATTCAAAAATAAACAAATATTTGCATTAAAATAAACACGGGCCTCCCCCGAAAAACGGATTCTCAGTGTACCCAATGCGAGCGTTGTCCCTTTTGTTTCTCTATTTTCTTTTTGTATTTTTTTTTTGTTTTGTTTTTCGGTCATTTGTCTTTTTGGGTCAGCAAATGCGTCCAATTTTTCCGCGCGAGATTTTCAACAGTTGTATATTTGTTTTTGCCGTTCGTGTTGTCGCTGCTGTGCGTGGGTTTTCCACAAGTTTTTCTCGATTATTTACACATTTTTTCCAACACATTTTGCCAAGTATTTTCTAGCAATGATTTTCAACCCTTTTTTTTTGCTGGCCCCGTTGATTTTTCATCTTACTTAAAAGCATAGCTGAGCCATAAAGAAAAAACAAATAAAATAAAGAAGAAAAAACAATAGCTAACCCATTAAAAGTTTGATCTGATTTGCATTTTAATTGCCAACTTAGGATATCTCTATTAAGTAAACGACGCTAAGCACAGATTTCAATTAGATTGACACGAAAAGGTGCTGAAGAGCTGGAAAATCTGAAAAAGTCTTTTATCTATAGATAAACTAGTTTTAATTTAACAAATGTTCTGCTTTGTGTGTAAGACAATAAGACTGGTAGAAATTTAAAGTATGGAAAACTTTAATTTTAGAAACATTTACTAATTGAGTTATTTTGAATCTTAAAAGGTATTTATCATATTTAAAAAAAAAAACTTTAAAAATTTGTAGAAAACAATTTTGAATACATTTTTTTTTTGATTCCGTAAATCATATAAATTCTTGATCAATATCAACAGCCGAGTCGATCGTATATCATATACTTTTTCTATAAACTATCAATCGGAATCTGACTTTTAAAACACAATTTTGTGCCAAGGGATAAAATAAATGACATTTTTTGTAAATGCCTTAACAAATATTATATTCTCGGCACCCATAAGAAACGTTCTTAATTTAAAAATTTTTTTTGTATAGAATTTTAAATTATAGAAACGGAGTATGTAGATATCCAGCAATGATTTTTTTGACCTACATATTTTAAGACTATGGTTCTGATCTGTTAATTTCTTTTCTGATATTCAAGGTCGAATCCTAGGACTTTTAGATAATCCATCTCAGTTACAGTTGTCGCTTAATGCTCTACTTAACTCAAAATGTTTTCCCAGATGAGCTTGACCTTCTTGAGTCCCGCCCCGCGATCATAATGTTAATGCTCTTTAGACAAAGCCCTTGACTTAGTGGAAGTGGGCGCCCTCGCCCCCTCAGGGAAATAAAAGTTCGACACAAATTGGATACACTTAAAAAAGCAAATAAGAAAGAGAAACAGAAACAGAAGAGATCTCTCAACTTCTCAGCCAAATTGATCCCAATTGTCAACGATTTAACGCATCTGGGGCGATCGCCAGCTATTAGCCGCGAACAAATTAACCTCGCGATCAAATCGGGCCAAGACGCACGTCTGCAGTGGCAGCTTACCCCGCCCACCTCCCTCCCACCCGCTCCTTTTCGAGTCAACATCTGCGGGCTTTCGTGCCATAAATCTTGGCACAGGCCGCAGCACAAATGAAAATAGCGCATTTTCAAAATATTTTCATTAAAATCGAGAGTTAAAATACTGCCAAAATAAAAAAAATACAAATATATATATTTGTGTGTTGAATGTAAGAGGGCTGAAATAACAGGGCCAAGCAAAAAGACGACGGCAGCAGCATCAACATTCATCAATCTGTCAGTGGGGCCTGTCAGCTGTTTTAAGCACCCACAAAGTGCTGTTGGGGCAACAACAACAACAACAACAGAGTCTCAATAAAAATTGAAGCGCTGATGAGCAGCCAAAAAATACGGAAATATTTGAATATAACAAAATAAAAGAAAAACGCTGCGCACTCTAAATGCATTCCTTGTGCTTGCCAGTCTGCTTCTAGGTGCGAGCTCAGACCCATAAAAGAGGGGTGAAAGCCAAACTTTTTGCTGTTATTTGGGCCGTCTGGCCACGCGCAAAACGTGCGCCAATCAATTGGCTCAAAAAAAATGCAGACATAATACACAACAGAAAAAATACACAGACGAAAAAAAAAAAACACCGTGTGAAACTTTTCGACTCCCACGGCAAAGACAAATTAAAGTAAAACAAAGGCAGGCGACGAGCGTTGTCTTAAAATTAGAGACAGAGGTAATTTGTCTTTGGCAATCGCTCAATATACAGCTACACGAGCAGACACAGATACAGATACAGACAGCAGCACTCGAAACGTATCTGGCAGATACATTTGATGAGCCGCCTCCTCTTTGGCTATTAAGCGCGCGTGTTGATTGATTTTTATGTTTGGCCCGCTACAAAAAAAATGTTCCCTTGCGGTTTTCACAGTTTCCCGAAATACCCGTAATATCAGGGATCGCAGCGCGAGATATGTCCAAAAACTGAACGCCCGAAAACTCGGCTGCTAAATCAATCGACACTTGAGCTGCGTTTCCCGACTCGCCTGCGCCTCTCGCCCCTGCTTGTTGTAGTACTTTTTGTTATTGTTGGGTTAAGTTGTGTTTATTAATTACACACACACAAACACACACACGCTTGCACGCGGGCAAAGTGTGTCGCCTAATCCCAATTTCTTACCATTTATAACTTATTGAAGCGTGTGAATGTTCTCTCTCTCTCTCTCACACTCTTTCTCACTTTTTCCATCTCTTTGAACTTTTCTCAACACTATGGTAAATAGATTTCAGTGTCGCTGTGCACTTAGAAGCCGCTGTGTTTGTTGTACTTGCCCTACAAATTGATTGATTTTATTTGCACTCCCCCACATGCTCGCACTAGTGTGAGTGTGGCTATGAGTGTGGCTGTAAGTGCGAGTGCGAGTGCGAGTATTCCCCACCTTGTCCCTCGCCCCTCGATCACCCGCAAATTGCAGCCCGTGTGCTGTGCGTGTTTGTGGCTTTTAGGCGGTAACTGCCAAGCAAAGGCGTGCGGGAAGGTGTCGAGGGGGGTTGGGGTGGGGTTAACCCAGAGGGGCGCACGTTGAACACTGACATTTTGCGGTTAACTCATTTACGCAGTTAAAGCGACGTCATCATCGTCTTTACCCTTTTGCCCCTCGCTTCCAGCGCTGCTTTTGATGGACGTGGCGGTTATGATAAAATGACACTAGCTGACAGCGCCAGCTGAGCTTTGGCAGAATACTTTAGAGCTTGAAGCTTTCAACTTTAAAGTTCGGTTTGTTTCTATTTTACAAATCTCTTTTACAACTTTAATGAGCTTTTACAGCTTTGAGGAAAGCAAGTGCTTAAATGAAAACTGCAAAAAATAGTATTTTAAAAATTTTTAGGAATGTTAATTAAAATCGTCTTGGTACATGAGTTGTATCTGAGACAAGAATAATATAATAGTTTATAATAGATATTATAATCATAATAAATTGTAACTGTTTAAATAGTAAATAGTAATAATAATCAGTTCCAGTTCCAGTTCCAGTTCATTATATTTAAATGTGCGTTTCTTGGTAGATGAGTTGTATATGAGACAATATTAATACAAATAATATGTTATAGTTATTATAATTATAACAAGTTGTAATCATTAAAATATTAATTACAATAAAACTCAGTTCTGGTTCCACTTTTATTCATTTATTCATTAGAAATTTCCTGTAGTCCTGCTGCTGTCTTCACTCTTCGCCCTCATAATTAATCCCATATCGAAGCGCCAACGTCATTTCGTTGAAATTGATATTGGCTTTCAGCCTGGTCGTGTCCATTTATGGAAATTCTGCATTATGCATTGCTGCATTTTGTCTGCCCAAATTATTTTCAATTTTATTTAATATTTTCCTGAGAGTCGTAACTGCATTATTGATAGCTGATACCTGAAGCCTAAGAGCACTGGTTCACTGGCTCCCCTATCGCCTGCACCCTCCCGTTAGGCCCCTCTCGCTGACGTCCTGGCATTGTCATGCATAAATAATGGTCGCTTGCATGTGAAAAATCTCAACCAATTTTTTGCATATTGCCCAATTGTCTGGGGCCTTGACTCCGGCTTCAGCATCAGCATCAACTGCGACTGCAACTGCAGCACCAACTGTGGCTGGCAATACATTAAAAATACTCGCATGCAAAATCATAAAATGAAAGACAAATATCGTGCAGGCAATTAAGTTGAACGAGCCCTATGTATACACACACCCACCCATATACACACACACCCATCCAGAAAATGTGACGTAGCTATGGACAAGGGCATGTTAGAGAGCTGTAAAAGTATCTGGTAAATGAGTATATTGCAAAATTCATGCATAAAGTGGCATTCAATGCAAATGCACTTGTTAGATGAGTTTTAGCCAGGAATTTAGTAAATTATTTTTGCTTTTACCCACAGTTCACCATTCATAAAATATTCAGTTTCGGAAAAGCAAAATTTCTGTTTACTTTTATTGTGGGATACCTTTGGCACTTTAATTGTTGTGGCGGAATGTTAAGATCTGTACGAACCGATTCCGATTCCTTTGTCTTTCACACTTTAGTCAAGTGCTCTTCACTTCTCTGCGTAGGGATTTTTATCGTAAATAACCATAAATACTTTTATACAAGTGGCTACGTTTGAAGGGCCGACACTTCAAGTATTTTACAAAATACTTTTTGAGAACCCAAAAGTGGTTAGCATATAGTGTGATAATTCTCAAACTCTCCAAATAATGAAAGTGAATATTCTAATTTATATAAGTTTTCTACAGATAGCTGTAAAATATTTTTTAATATTTATCTATATTCCTCTATCGGATCTCAAAAATTATTAACATTTTAAATATAAAATCTTACTTGTCATATTTAAAACATAATTTAATATTTAATTTTAAAATTCAACAGATTAAATTAATTTAAATATTTCAAAAGCAAGTGCTTAAAATGGTACTCACAATACCCATTGACTTATTTATTAGCTCTAAATGTGAATAATATTGGATTTATTTATTTAGACGCTTCGAGTAATCCAGCTAATTGCTGGGGCTACATAAAATAAATAAGCCAATTTGTGCATAAACGGAATTAAAAGCAATAAAACAACAACAACAACGAATGGTGATGCATAACACATGAACATGAAGCACGCTACAGCAAACACGGCAATAAACAAATGTATCATAAAACGGGGACAATGAAAATGAATGGTAAACTGATGGAAAACAGAGAAAGAAAACTGCAACATTTCCATTGATTGACAGTCAAATTAGCGGCAATCAAACGGAGGTCTCGACTCGTATGGGCAAAATAATTTATAAAATTATTTGATAGTAAAGCGCGCAGCTGAAAAGCCATATCAATCAAATAAATTATGGCAGTAATGGTGGACGGGAGGAGGTGCGGAGGCAATCCAATGGATACAAATGCAAATCAATATGGGCAAAATGTGTGCAGGCAGTCAGTCAGGCAGTCAGGCAGTCAGTCAATGTGGCAGCTGGGCCTACTGCGGCACAGCCTCAAGTGGCTATAATGTGCATAAACAAGCCAAGAGGTATCTTGGGGGCAGGGCTAGGTGCAGGGTTAGGCATAGGGATAGGGGAGGGGGGACTGTTGCCGATGTCTCGCTTGATTTGTTGACGTTTCAGAGCTTTTCAATTGGCGCCAGCGCCAACTGCAACCTAATTTTGAATCTAGCAAGTGGCGCTGTATCAAGTAATCATATGCCATGAGCACACACACACACACACACACACACTCACAGCACACACCCGCTGCTGCTCATGTTTACACAGCGCCTAGGCACACGCATCATCACTCATACGTCACGTTGCCCGACTACATTTCAATTTGCCACGCTCTGTGGGTGTGTGCGAGTGTGTGTGTGTTGTGTGTTGGATGATTTGTAATAAAATACTAATGCTGGCAGCTCGAAAAACTCAATTGCATTGACGTTTGCATAAATATTCTGGCTTACTTACAGCATTTTCCAATATTCAATCTCCCCTCTCACTCTCTCTATGTATCTTCTCTCTCTCTCTCTTTCACACAAAGCCTGGCAGTTTATAAATTTGTAATTCCCAACGCCTCGCGCTGCTGTTGATTTTTATGGCACTTGCTGTTCCGCTCTTGTTCTTGTTGTTGTTATTTCTTGCTGTGCATTTAGCACAAAATAAACAAATTAGAGGGTATCAAATCGTACATATATATAGCACCCACACATGCTTAGCAATTTTTCCCGATTTTGTTTATACATTTTGCCGCGGCTCTTGTTAGTTTATTAGCTGAGAATTTTTTATGCGCCCCTTGCCTTTTTTTATGGGCCAGGCCATTTGTGAGACTTTCCTTTTCTTATTACCCTTCTTGTTTATGTATGAGTAGTTTTGAAATCGATTTGGCAATGCGGCCAGTGGACTCCAGTGGCCGCCCCTCCACCCTTACTTCCTTACTAGCCCACATTTCTTTAAGGCAAAAAGTTATTGATTGGATTTTTTCTTGTCTTAATTAAAAGAAAATACCCAGCGCTGTAGTTATTACACGCTTGATTTATTAAATGCTTTTATTTGGCAGCTTCAATTAATTTATTATAACTTTTTATTCAATTCTTTTGGGGGATATACAATTTCAATAATAATTCAGTGAATATTTAAATTCCCACCTTTAAAGTATTTATTTGTTTTAAATACATTAGTCTATCTTTATTAAGTTAGAGAATAATTGAGTCGACCATTTAAATTTATATTGTATATATGTGTATATCGTATTTTATTAAAAATATTCACTTTATTTGTGTGTAATTCCGTTTGGTCTTGGGTAAAGCTAAAGCTACTTTCGCTCATCTTTCACAGTCGCTTTTCATGTTTACGTTCACGGATAATTTGATTATGGTTTATTAAAATGTAAAATAATATGCACTTGTATTTATTTAATTACTTTGGTTTTCGTTTTGGGAATAGCTCTTTACATCCTTTTCTCGATGGGTACTTTGTACATATTGCTCGCAACTTTGTAAGCGATCTATGATTGCACTGTATTTTTATTTGATCCATGATTAATTCCTTTGTTAAATTCTCCCTGCAAAATTGCCAATTGTGGAGCATGCAAATGGGTTTCAGTAGCTTCCAGCACATCGTAAACTGATTGAGTCGCATTTGAAACTCCTCTTCTATTTTATCGCCAATACAAGATAACTGCTCAGCACTAATTGCGTGTCGATATCCATCACAGTTCGAAGTTTTGATGTGTGCAATCAGCAGCAGCAAAGCCAGGCAGAATGTAGCTTTCATTTTGACAGTCGTTGCGGAACTGGCTGTGGACCTACCTAGGGGTGACTTATAAATGCCATGCGGTTGTTTCTAATCGCTATTAATAATACTTTCTCGCTTAAGAGCACGTCAGCATGATAAGTAAAGCCCAAGAGCTCTAAGCGAGCGAACTTGATTTATGCGAGTTTCAAAATCTATGTGTCATACAAGTTTTTTTTTTTTTTAAATTAAATTTTTTTTTATTGTTTTTCATAGTCGCAAAGCCTTATGAACTATAGGTTATTAATTCGCCAGGTTTCACACAGAATTGAGGAAACTATGTATATCATACAAGTGAATAAATTTGCGTAATAAATTTGTAGCTCAAAATCCAATAAAGTTAATAATTTTTAATTTTTTATAACGAGTTCAATTAATTAAATTCATTTTCTTATTACTTGAACATATTTTGAATATAATTGCATTTTGGATATCATAGCACATGGAATGTTACCAACAGGTTACTCTGTTTTGTTGGAGGTGTCCGACTAGAAGATACCCTGTACCCTGATCCTAGCTAAACATTCTTCTATACACACGCACATACACAAACACAAGACGCAAGCTAAATAAGGTATCTCCACTTGCGTACAATTCAGAAAGGAGAAGGCATGCAAAACGTAAAATATTTTGTATGAATGTATACTAAAAGAAATATATGTATCATATTTTGTGTCTCCAGCTCTTATAGTCTCCGATTTATGATAAAAAAAACCCAGCGTAAAAAACCGATATTTATCGATTTTATTTATATCTGAAGCTTTGTATGGTATATGTTATATATATCTGTTGCAAACATTTGCAGAAAACCATTATACCCCTGTGTACCAAATTTCAATGGGTACAGGAAATAGAACCAAAAGACCAAATACAATTTTCAATTCAATTGCTGCTGCAAGCCACAACTGGTAATTCAAGCCAGCATCAGAAGCTATATAAACTTTGGCATACATATGTACGTATTGGTATGTACATATATATAGGTCTACTTACTTTGATATGATACACTATGCTTTTGCGATTGTCTGGCCAAAAGCTTGAAGCATAGAGACAATCACTTAGTGGGCGCTGTAATTGATAACTTAACAATTTTCATTGCGGACTGCTGCCATAGAAACGCATACTTCAGCTGGATTGTCACATATTGCGGCGCTGGGGGGTGGGAAAGAAAGGAAAAACCAAAGCACTAAAAAACCAATGAACCGAACTGTAAAAGTATCTTGACATTGTTACATAAGCACAGTTTTATTAACACCCAGCCGAACGGGGCCAATGGCTAAAAAGGTTAACAAACGCGTTCAGCGCTGGTCACTTGTGGGGCTGCCTCAGGTCCAAGTCTGAGGGATGGGCATGGGCATGGGGATGGGGATGGGGGCACTTCTATCGGGGGTTGCCCGCTTTGAGACTCATTTGGTTTTATTTAAGTTAAGAGCCAAATGACTTTGTTGCCAAAAATATTGTGTTACGTTCTAATTACAGTTGGGGAGCTCGTAAAAATAGCTGGCACCTAGCTGCTTAGGTGCCTAGCTGCCTATCTGTTCATTCGATTACATTTTTCCGCCACTTAACGGCCAAATTATGCAAATCAGCCAAGACACGCGAGCCAATGCGAGTTCTACACTCGTGCCCCCTCCTCCTCCGCCCCTCTTCGCTTTCCTGCCCCGCTGACTGCATGGCATTCGCTTTGAAATTAGTTTGGAAAAGGAGACGTGTGTGCACCTGTCGGCCTGAAAAGCAAAACAAAAAATACAACAAAATTACAAAAAAATACAAAAAATACAAAAAATGGAAACAAAGAAGGAAATAAGGGAACACACACCCCAGAGCTGAGTCCCTATAGGTGTTACCATAGCATTTGTCGGGGGTGGCTTACTACACACACACACACACACATTCGAGTATCTGTATCTGTTTCTGTTCTGTATCTGACAGATACACGGCTAGGGCTACGTACGGGCAGACAGCTACACATGTATTGCAACTCATTGGGGCATTTATGGCTAGTTAGCTGGCTGTGCACATTTGGACGCCCCTGCACGAGGACCCAGAGTCCAAAGCACAAACCGGGCCAACTATTGCATGCGAACAGTTTTTGACAATCATTTCGGTATATTATTTGTCTGTCTGTCTCAGACGGACAGTGCCTTCCATGTGGCCGATTTCAAAGCATTTGTCAATCAAATTGCAGAGCCGAACATGGCACACATGCTACACCATGGCGATGAGCATGTATGTCAAGATAATGTGATGTTGAAGTCACATACGAAAAGAGTGAAAAATATATGTGACTATTTATAATTATGGCACATTATATATAGGAATATAATAAAAATATTCAACTCAAAAGGGAAGGAATAATTATCTTTTGCAAAAAATTAAGCATAAAATACATGTGACTATTTATAATTAAGGGAATATGACACAATTTATAGTGGAGTAGTATACGAGTATAAAGTGAATTATCATTGGGTTGCCAAAAATGAAATACCCTTGGTAAATTATGTATATATGTTTATAAATAACGTGCAAACTGTTTTTATAAACTTAAAATATTTTTTTGAAGTTAGTAAACTTTGATCAACGAGATAATAAAAGCAATTACCTGTACACTCAAGTTGAAATTGATGTCCGTCATCCGGCTTCGAATGCGTAAGCGTACGGTCTATTCGAGCCTTCAATTGGGCCATCAATTAGAGGCGTAGAACCAATGTAGCTAATTTGGACAAATAGGCCAACGGCCACAGCTAACCAGTTAAGGAACCCAAAAAAAGGGGAACGGAAATTATTCATGGCTTCCATGGAAACAAAAAGCAAAGGCAAAGGCAACGGCAAATTCAAGCTGAGAGCTGAAAGCTGAAAGAGAAAAGCGTAACACGGAGCGTAGAGCTAAGGCAAAGAAGATAAATGACCAACAATTAGTCACACCTACGATGACAATCATCGAGTGATTTCCAAAACGAAAGCCCATCGACAGTGTGCTGAGATGGGACATGAGTTTGGGCCCGATTTCGATTCTGAGAACGATTCTGATTCAAATTCTGGACAATGGCCAAACTAATGAAAATTTCTTGGTCAATAGTGTGGGCGTGGCATGACGCAACAAAGCCGACAAAAGCCACACTCCCACCCAATGCCGGCTATCCACTGTCCACCAGTCGCTCCCCCTGGCCACAATTCAAGCCAGAGCTATTTGCAGCGCTTAATTGCACAGGAGGATGGGTGTGTGCCAGTGGTGTTGATTGACATATGTGGCGCTCTGTTGAGTGTGTGTGTGTGTGTGTGTGTGTGTGTGTGTGTGTGTGTATGTGTTCCGTTTTGATTAGCGGCATGCCATGTCAAACAACAATTTGTAAGAGCGAATGACATTTGAATGATGACATCGACAGCGGCACAGGTGGCGCTTCCGCTTGACACTTGCTTTCGGCAGCGCAGACACTAGGTCCATTCAGCCGAGAGCCGGAACAGGAGCGGGGTTCGTAATGTCTCTATTATGGCGTGCTAAACAAGCGACAAATTGCATGTGTCTGCCGCAACAACGGGGCGTCTAGACCGAGCCGCGGGGCGTGGCAGACGAAAAAGAAATAAAAAAAAAAAAACGTAAAGAATAAAGGAAAACAATTATGCTGATGATACATGTGTATAATAGTCAAATCATTTATTTCATGTTTACTCATGTTTGTTTGTTTCTCTTGTTTCTTTCCAGACTTACTTTATTTCAATTAAACGCAAATCGACAAAATGTTCGCCTCTTTCCATCTGCTCGCCGCGTTCTACGTCATCGGAACTTTAATAGGTAAGTGAGACATTTAGCGAGTATTGCATGTCATAGCAGAGTATTCTGTAGTTTATATGTCTGGCGTCTGCTGCTCAATTGTGTTTCTCTTCGCGGTCAGCTCCATTTGTCAATGGCAGCGGCGACGGCAACGGCATCATTCAATATGAAATTTCACACTTTGGTTGACATTTCAAATGGCGAATGGCCAAAATGGCAAGGGGTGCGTGGTGTGGGGTATATGGGTGTTATGGGTGTTATGGTTATGGCCATTCGCTATTGCTGACCCAAGCCGCACAGCGCGGCGCCGTTGACGCCGCATGCCTCATAAATTAATTTACACTTGAAACTCTGCGGCGCTGTGCAACCAGAAACAGCAACAACAACAGCAACAACAATAACGAAAACGACCGGCAACAACAACAACAACAACACGGCAATGCTCAAAAGCTTAAATTGCAACTGTATCTAGTGCCACCCATGGCGACTGGCAATGCAAAAGTCAGCGGCGTTTGCGCCAAGTGCAGTTCGTTATGGCCACATTAAATATTTTGCGCAGGGGGGCAGAGGGAATTGCAGCACAGTTGCAATTGCTGCGGGCTACTTATAATACCATTGGCCAGCAACGCACACTGGTCTGAAAGTGAAAGGCACGTTTTCAAATAAAAATTTAATAAATGTTTACCTTTAAAAAAATTTAAAAAAAAAATTAATTATTGAAGTCTTTAGTGGAGAACATGTTTATTCCTTATTATAACATAAATAATATTTTAAAATAAAAATTTAGTAATTGTTTAGCTTTTGAAGAATATTCCTTTATTGGATTTAATTCCTTATTAATAACAAAAATCAAATTTTAAATTAAAAATTAAACAACTTTTGCAAAAATTGAAAAAACAAAGGTTTATTGGAGAAAATGTTTGTTGGATTTAATTCCTTATTAATACATACAGAAATAAACTTTTAAAATACACATTAAATAATTCTTAAACTGTTGAATAAATTGCAAAAAGTAAATACAGTAGTTAACGAAATATTTACTCGACATGTTCATTTAAACATGTAAAAAAAGGAAAATTTATCAGAGATTTTAAGTTATCTTTGGTATAATATTTATACCAGCCTAGTTAACGCCTCAATAATAATAATTATATCGAAAAAAGATAATAAAGTAATTAATCAAGTCTTTATGGGAGAACATGCTTATTGGATTTAATTCTTTTTTAAATCTGTATGAAAACAACATATTTATATTTATTTTTAAATATGTTTTGCATTGTAAATCGAACGCTTTGTCCCAAATGACGGGTTCACAATGTTCGCATGTTTACTAACGCCACGATAAACATTGAAAATTGGCAAATTTCGATTTGCCGCTATGAAAGTCAGCTACTTATCGGTCCAGAGTTACCTATCCCATGAGAGGAATGCCGCTGCTCAACCGCTTTGATGCAAGTTCAGCGCAAGCTTTGACGCTGTGGCGGCTGTGGCAAGACAACAACAAACAAACACGAGGGCGCTGCAGGCCAGCAGGGTGTATTATCATTATGATTATGATGATGATCATCAGCAGCAGCGGCAGCAGCAGCACGGACCTAAACTGGGCTGGCTGGGGGCCACGCGTCTGTTTAATTGAAATTGACGCTTACTGCGTTTGGTTTCTTCGCGCCAGAATTTGTTTATGAACAATTTCGAGCCGCAGCGCGGAGCGAAAAGTTGCAACAAACAAAGAAACACAAAATACCAAATACAAAATATGAGCAAATTGCTGCGGTGCTCTGCGACGGCACTTTGTCGCCTGTCGCCTGTCGTCCACCCCCGCCCCCCGCACCCCGCGACTGTCGCCTGTCGTAATAATTTGTGCTGCAATTGAAATAAATTAAATTGCATGCGGAGCCATTTTCAGTGACGTTGCTGGCGGCGCCGCCAGTTTTCCGTTATTTGTGTGCACGCGCTTTTGTCAACGGGAATTGTGTGTGCATTCACAAGCCAGCCCCAAAAACCGTAACCAAGCCCCATCCGCCACAACCCCCCGCAGATTCCGCCGCCGTAACGCTTGTGGAACCAATTTCGCCCTGCAGATGCATAACCGCAAACTGCGCTGCGCTCAACATACGCCAAATGCCAGTCATCATCCTGATGTGCACATGTCACTGCGGCATTTGTTTAATTAACAAAAAACTCTCGTGTGTGTGTGTGTGTGTGTGTGTGCGTGTGGATTGTGGGCAGTAAGTGATGCTGGCAAGTGCGACACTGACGTCGCAGCTTTAGCTAGCCGTTGTCAGTCATCGTTTGTCTTCGTAATTTGTGCGTTGATGAGTTATACTTTTGTTTGGATGCCCCCACTGATTAATGGGCTGTGGATCATATGCCGTGCATGCGGGTGCCTCAGTTACAGCTGGCAGAACAATGTGCGGCATGCTGTGCGAGCACGAGAGAAAGTGTTGAAATTCGCGTGGGTCACGCTTGTGAAACATATATGGAACATATGTGGAACACAAGTGTGCCGGGCTGAAAGTTTCGTTTTTGTATTCTTCTACCAAAACATCATTGTGTTTGAAAAAAAACTCTCTGAATCATGAGTGGAACTCATTTCCAGCTAATTGAAACACACATCTTAACTTTATTTTTAATGCTTTGCTTTTGGCCTGCTGTGCGAGCACAAGAGAAATTCGTATTTGCGACGCATGTGAAACATATATAAAACATAAGTATTCTGGTATATATATGGTATTATAAATGTACGTATGTATGTGGAGCATATGTGGAACTTGTGCATCTCAAATAAATATTTTCGGCTGAATATCTAACTCACTTTCCATATACTTTGACTTTCGATTATGTGCTATAGAATGAGTGTGTGTGGAATGTGGAATGTGTGTGGATTCATTGTGTTATTTTTTGGATTGCTTCCGTTTTGCTGGAGCCTCTGGGCCAGCCTGTGTCACTTGTTGCCTTAAATATGCAAATTGTTCAACAAACTGTCGGACAACATTTTATATTCAAAATAAGCCAAATATGATTTGCCATCTCCAATTGGTTCCGCAGCAAATCAGCCGAGCGTTAACAGCCACAAAGTCGCCGCAAAACTTTCTCAATAAAATGCTCAACAATTTTATTCAAAAACACACAAACAGCAGGAGCAGAAAAATAAAATGAATAACAAGAAGAACATTTGAACTGTGAAAAACTGTTGCTGACATTTTCGTAGAATAAGCAAAACGAGGAAAACTCAACACCAACACCAACAGCAGCAACAGAGAGCCAGAAACATTAATCATTTAATTTGATAAGCAATAAACGAAGTTCTGATAATCTTTTTACGTGCAGAGACCTCAAATTTTTGGAAACGGGGGCAACCGCAAGCCAACACTAATGGCTGATGCCGTCGCAGGGAATTGAGTTTGACTTTAACTGCGACGACGACTCTGGCTCCCACCCGCTCCCCCTCGCCCCCATTTGCTTTCCCCGTGCCCACAACGACATGGACTTTGGCTTCTTCTTCGGCTTTGGCTTTGGCTTTGACGCATTGCATGCAATTTCAATTGATTATGCTGCGCTCGAAAGGGTTTCACAGCAGGACAGCATCGGTATCGGTGCTCTGGCTGGGACCTGTGCGGAAAGATGAAGGACAGCTCTAAAGGAAAAACTACTTTTAGCTTTCACTGGCAGCCAAGGGCGCGCATCCAGCGAGAGCAACCCCCGGTCCAGGAGAGGGGCTGGCCAAACTTGTCGCATGAAAATGCAATTCAATTGATTTATGTGCTCAATGCAATTACCCGAAAAGCAAAGGGAGCTAAGCCAGGGGCCCGAGCGGGGTGGGGGAGGGGTGGTCTGAGATGGGGTGGGGGCATGCGTGTTTGCTGCCAATAAAAATCAAGCAGGGTTGCATTTGACAGCCGCATAAATTGCTGCGCGCCCCACAGACACCTTGTCAGTAGGTGCGAAAATGGCTGCCAAGCCAAATACCCGGAGACGGAGGCGGAGACGCTGCCGGAGATGAAACTGGAAATGAAAATGGAGATGGAGACAGAGATAGAGAAGGAGAGGTGGATAATGTGAAAGCCAACAAAAGTCAAAGGGGGCGTCTTCCAAGGGGCGTCACTGCGGCCAATTAAATTTATTGCCCCGCTCTGGGTGCCTGCAAAATTGTTTTTAATTGTCCCGGCAATTAAAAACACGCCCAGCAGCTCTGCCTTTGAGTCGGCCGTGTGCCCAGATAAACAAAATTTAAAGTGCGGAAAAGTTTTTGGGTTGTAAATTTATTGGCCAAACGATTGCAGTCCAAGCAAATTTGATAAGGACACCGAAATGGACGCTTTATATTTAAATTGAAGTTATAATATTGTGAACTCAATTTATATATTTACCCCAAAGGGGTAGCTGACTCTCAAGTATATACTATGTGCATATGATTTTCTATTTGCTGAATGGGAATGGAATAAATCGCCTTTGTAGAATAGAGAATAGCAGACTTCACATAAACGTTAAAGTTGCTGACCTACAAAAGTGTGACAGTGCCGCAAGCTAATATTCAATTTGTAAATATTTTCATATCTTTCTCATAATAGTTTACTCCCACATTTATTATATTTTTAAAACTTTAGTTTTTCATTGTTTTCTTTGAGTTTACTTATGGCTTTCGTGTTGCCCGCCAGACGAGTCGAGCAGCACCTGTTTCTGAAGTTACTGCGACTTCACTCGCTTCCAGCGCAAAACCAATAAAAGTCTTTCAAAATTGTTTGCTGCTTGTCCTTCGGCAAAACTAAGTTTCTTATGCACTGTCCTTTAATGTTGACGTTTCTGGTGTCTTGGGGGGGCTTCTCTTTAAGCCACTTGCAGCTGAGCAGCTTTCGCTAGTTATTTCTTGCATTCTCTTCGCCCCAGCTCGCATCGCTGTGTTTTTTAGCATATAAAATAGAAAAATCCACAAAATCGACATAATGCAATTTTAGCTTCTGGAATTTTTCTCATCATTTCCTTTGGCCGTTTGTCGTTTTCCGTTCCCCGTTCCCCGCTATCCGTTCCCCGATTTCCGTTCCCTGTTTTCCGCTTTCCGTTGAGACATCATCTGCGACTTCAGCTTGGCTATCGGCTGCTGTTCATTTCGAATGCTCCACTAACCAGGGCTGCCGCCAGGGCTGACAAAACTCCATTTTGTTGCGTTTGGCAGGCACTTTGTGCAAATATTTTCGGTTGATGCGTCTCGCAAATTAAGTTCCATCCGCTGCCAGAGCTTTGAATGGGATTTGGGGTACCCGCAACTCTGGAGGTAAGCAAATCAAGAGGCATAAATCAAAGCAGATTTGTTTGCTTGTTTTGCACTTTTTTGTTGTTGTTGTTTTTGCCTATTCGCATGTGTTTGCAATTGTTGAGCCTTGGCCAAAAATCGGCGGTGTGTGCGGACTCGTGAAAAATGCTACGTGTTGCTTTTCCGGCTCGGCGACGCGACTCTCATAACTTTTTCAGTCTATCCAAACCCCCGCCCCAACTTTCGCCCCAAAACAAGCAAACAAATTGGCGAGGCGCGTTTCTAGCATTTATTTTGATTTAAATTCCATTTGCCGTCCACATTTCTGTTGCCCATTTTTGCCAGGTTTATTTATTTTTCGCCCGCTCTGCGATTATTAATTTCTACAGCCAGAATGCGCGATAAATGCAGTTCTAGGCAGATGTTGACTCGGTTTGGCTTTTGCCTTTGCTGCCCTGCAAAACTTTCGCTATTCTCACATGCGAACATTTCAGTTTTCACACATTGCCAGCACTTGATTAACATTTAAATTGCTTGCAATGCGGCATTAAAATGAAGCCATTCAGCCCAAAAACTCAGCCTCACAAGTGGCCAAATGCTGACTAAACAGATGCCAGCGGCAATTCCAATCCCAATCCCAATCCCATTGCTGACGGCAACAGCAGCAATGAATTGCAAATAACGCATTGACCGCACTGCACCTTTGGTGCCACCTTTTGCGGCCACGTAAGGCAAAGCCTATCCAACATACACGCACACACACACCCGCACACACACGCACACACACACGATCCATGCGCGATATCTGTCGGTCTACTATATGCATGCTGCTGCCGGCGAGCAACATAAATGCCATCAGCAGCAGCAACAGCGGCCGCGGCGGCGGCAACATGCAATGCGTTTGCCGCCAAAAACAGAAAACAAACAACAAACAACAAAAGCAATAACAACAACAACAACAAACAACAACAACAACAAGAGCCACAACAACGAAATAAAACACAACAAAAACTGCAAAACACGAGCGTAAAATTTTTCATGAATTTGTAATTTATGTGCTAAAATGTTATCGTTGTTATCGTTCCTTTTGTGTGCAGCCAGCAACAACAAAAACAACAACAATTGCTGTTGCAGCCGTTGTAAAACTGCTGAGCACTTTCGGCTGCCATTAAGCGGAGCAGGGCAAGGGCGAGGGGGAAGGGAAGGGGCATGCAACCCAAAAGGTTGCAACTGCATATTGGGAGCAGTGCTCGAAGGCTCAATGGACGGAAATTCATGTGAATAATGCTTTTGCTTCTCGTGGCTTATTTCATAGAAATTAAAACGACTCGAATCCACTCGTATATTACAAACCTTGAATAAACACGAGTACGATTTGTTTTATTAGTTCGTTTCATGGAATTCATACTAAAATAACAGTAATAAAAGCTGCCAGCAAACATTGGACTGAAAGCTGGCAAAAGTAGCTGTGAAATAGTTGCTATACCACTGAGAGCTCTGATTGTGGACAGATAGATTACAATAATTAGATATTTTCAATATGAATAATTGACTAATTTTGATTGCATATGATATTCATTTACTCCTCAAATATTTACACCTTTTGCAAATCAGTTTTTCAAACATCATGCTCTACGAAATACTTGCAATTTATACTTTTTTTGTGATCATTAATTAATATTAATTATTTTACCCCAGTACTATAGCTTAAACGCAGAATGATTTATAAATTTATAAAAAAAAAAAAAAACTTCGAAAAAGAGTAAGGGGAGTACATGATTTTTTGACCAAAAATTCAAAATTTTTTTGTTTTCAATAATGATCAGACTTTAAATGCAGAATGATTTAAGAAGACAAATCATGACCAAAATGCCATCAAACATGAAAATCGGTTCAGTTTTGACAAAGTTATGGGAGTTTAAAATATGAGAGCTATGGCTTTACTTGTCAAATTTTTTCTAAATTTTTGCATGATTTTTGACAAAAAATTTGACCTCCTCAGAATCAGTTTTAATGTTGTTTTTTATACTAATTATGACAACCACAATCGATTAAACATAAAAATTTGCAATTCTGAATTTTGAAAAAAAAAAATTTCGAAAATGAGTAAGGGGGGAGTACATGATTTTTTCACCAAAAAATTCCACCAAATTTTATTTTTAATAATGATCATATTTTGAATGCAGAGTGATTTAAGAGGACAAATTATGAACAAAATGCCATCAAATATGAAAATCGGTTCAGTTTTGACAAAGTTATGGCAGTTTAAAATATGAGAGCTATGGATCCGAGGGCTTTACTTGTCAAATTTTGTCTCAATTTTTGGATGATTTTTGACAAAACATTTTAACCCCTCAGAATCAGTTTTTATGCTATACATTTATATACAACTAACAAAGAATGCTCTGTAGAGGGTATCGGCAGTCTGGCACTCTTGGCTAGAGCACAGTTGCTATGATTCTGTGCAGTAAATATATCTCAGTGTGAGCTGCGCCTTTTCATGCTCAACTTGGTGACATCATTTGCAAGGCTAATCCGCTGCCGAAATCGAAAACAAGCCATAACAACATCAACAACGACAGCAACAACAACAGCAACAGCAACAACGTTGTGCAAAGAGGGAGAATCGCGCCCAGCTGTGTTATTGCTCGATGCCTAATTTGACAGCAGCTACAATTGAATTTGCCACTGAAGTTAAAGTTGCTGTAGTTGTTGTTGTAGTAGCTGTTGCTCTGCCTCTTTTCAGCGATTGAAACCCGCGCTGCCTTGGCTGATGAGCCGTCAGTTGGTCAGCCGCAATATTCCATTTAATGCGCGGACAGCAACAGCAACAACAGCAAGAGGCAAACAGCTCAAAGGCGCCCGGAGATGCGGGCACCGCAAAGGCGGTCAGCGTGCGGATCACTCGACCGCCAATCAGTTGGTGTCCATGTCGCTGGCCATGCCCCAGACGGCACAAAGGTCACCGCAAAGCCTTTTCCTTTTCACATATGTCTCCAACTGCTAAGTAAAACGATGCGCGCCGCATAAAACCTGATAATGAAATCGAAAAGCCACACGCGAAAAAAATACTTTAAAACAAGTGGGAACAACTATTAAATGCAGAAGATGAAATACTCTTGCTACATGTTGTTCTAAATAGTATGTATTTAATATTTGAATACAATTATTTAAATATTTTTCGAATATTTCCATTGATTTGGACTTTTATTGCTAATCGTTTTGCTAAGATAAACTTATAATTATTTGCATATGTTTTTTTTTTTTTGTATTTAAATTGCATTAATAGATATGTTCGCATCATGTGGTAAATTCATAATACCTGACGGAAGGGTATAACAAACACTCAGAGACATGCATATAGAAACTCGCTCCATTTGTTCGTTGTCGCCGTTGTTGTTGCTGTTTGTTGTTTGTTGTTTGCCGTTTGTTATTTGTAGCTTCAGCGTATCCGCAGCCATATCCATATCCATATCCATATCCATTAGGCTGCCGGCAGCTATTCATGTGTTCACGCTCATGTCCAGACGTCTTCAGTGGCCGTTCGCTTAATGCAATGCCGGTTTGACTCTTGCCATGGGAGTCGACATGCAAAGCGTCCTCCTCTCGCTCTCCCTCTCCCTCTCCCTCTCTCTCTGTCTCTGTCTTCGCTTTGTGTGCTTTGCTCTCTTATCTGGCGTGGCACGACGGCATAATAAAACTCGCTTTATGCCCAGTTGGCGAGTCTTTGTTTCTTGCTTTGGGTCGCGGAGCTGCAATCGTAAAACATTTTTATAAAGCGCCGATGTCCCAGTCGCAATTCACGTGTGTGTGTGTGTGTGTGTGTGTGTGCGTGTGTGTAGATGTGTCTGTTTTTGTTGGTGTCTGTGCAACCGCTGGGCATTCAAGTGGCGCCCGTTTGCATTTTGTAGGTGACTCAATTTGCCTGTGGCCCTATCAAATATTGAGCGAGTTTAAGTGACATTTTACATGCGCTTTTACACGTGGAAACTCGCCTACATTTTGCCCGGCGGTCGAACACCGCCCCCTCCTTGCCCCTCCTGCCCCCTCCATGACTCAGCAATGCTTTTAGCTCAGTAGTGGCCCCTACAAAGTTGTTGTTGATCGTAAAATATATTTGATTTTTTATGTGCTCCCATTTTGGTCGCTTGGCATTTCCAGCATTGATTTGTTGGCATCTCTCTTGATGAGCTAACGAGAAACTGAGAAACTGTTGACGCGATTGACTAATTTTATGGGCAGCTACGCCCCCCGCCCCGCCCCCCTGCTGCCGCCTCACTTGGCACCCACTCGCAACGGATCTTTCGGTTTCGCTTTGGCCTTTTGTTTAGTTGGAGTTCTCGGTGTTTATCTTATTGTTCGTTTATGCTACGGCTGTATCTTTGATCTCTAATCTGTGTGGCCACTAATTAGCCCGGCTAATGCAGTACGGCCATTGTGCAATTTGTTCCGGTTTCGTCAGACCCAGATCAGAAAACAATTTCCATCTCTTTGGCGACTGTCGAAAGCCGCTTTCGACAGCTTCCACAAGAGGAAGCGGATAAAGCTTTGTGTTGTTGCTGTTGCTGTTGTTGTTTCGGTTGCTGTTGCTGTAGTTGTTGTGGGGGAAAAGTTGTTGCAGGTGTCAGTGCCGTTGGCGCCCTTCAAGCTGCGATAAGAATCGCAAGCTTCTGCATTTGCCACCTGCAACACGGCAGGAGATATTCACGGTCCAGGCTGGGCTGGGCTGGGCTGGGCTGACAATGCGGGCGCTGCATACTTTAAGGCGAACAAAGCCGTTAAGCGAAAGCTCTTCAGTGAGCTAAATATGTATTTAGATAAGTGGCGTTTATCGCGCCCGAAAGTGTTGCACGTTGCATGCTGTCTGTCCGTGCCGCTGACTGTCTGTCCGTCTGTCCGTCTGCCTCGTTGTTCGGGGCACTTCAACTGCCTGCCGCACACGCAATTAATTCTTTTAATTGAAATTGCTTTCGCTACCCGCCTAATTGGTAGTTACTGTTCACTGTGGCCCGCTCTTCCATTGTGCTCCTCGGCACATTGTCGTCTTCGGGGAGCGCCAACTGGAGCCCGACTGGCGGCCCGGGCGTATCACTTGCATGCGCAAGTGGCGTCCAAATGAATGCAGCGGACAGACTCCATAATGAAAGAGAACGGAGAAAAAAAAACAACAACAACAAAAACCGGAATCGTATGAATGAATATCTAAAGCATTCGCACCGTGTCTAAGGAACTAGAGGAAAATGCAAGAATTATTTTTAAATAGCCCCAAATATCTCGAAAAGCAATAAAAAATTAATTCCAGTTTATGATTTTGTTTGATTGCGAGTTGAAAGCTGCTTAGCAATAAAATGTCTTTATAGAGACTATTACATTGTGACAGCTTAATAGTGCTCGAGAATTCTTTCGAAAGGGTTCTAAACTGGTCCACGTTTCTTTTATTTTGATTTGCCAAAAGTCATCATTCGACTCTTGGATTAAAATTAATACGAAGTTCTAGAAAAAATATTATAGTAAATTATATTTAAATATATTCCAATTAAAATGTCTTTCTAGAGACTATTACATTGTGACAGCTTAATAGTGCTCGAGAATTCTTTCGAAAGGGTCTTAAACTAGTCCACGTTTCCTTTATTTTGATTTGCCAAATGATATAATTTGCCTTTTAGCCTAGGAATAACACTAAGTGCTAAAAAATATGTTGTAGTAAATTCTATTTAAATATATTCCAATATAGAAAAAATATTCGGAGCCATTAATTTGGCTAATAATGTTATATAAAAAAAAATAATTTATTAATATATTCCAATTAAAATTGTTTGTTAGTATGTTAATTTTTGCGATTTCAAAATTTCAATTATGCACCACTGTGCAGCCGGGTGGCAAGTGAATGAATACATGAATTCCATAGCAATTGGGCAGCTAGGGAGGCGTGTTGTTGAGCGCACAGAAATGCAGTAACTGGAAAATTGCGCGACAATTAAAGATTTTGCGCTCCGGAGTTGTCGGCGGCGACGTCGGCCCAAATGTAAGTCAAGTGAGGCGTGAAGTGCGTGCAAAGGAGACGCGACTGTGCCAGGGGGCCGGGCACAAACTCTCTGCTGAGTGGGATGCCACTGTCCCCGCCCCTTGTCCCTGTCCCTTCGCCCGCACCTCGTTGTCAACTTGTTGCGGGGCGCACAGCAGCGAGTAGCGAATGTGACAGGCCGGCTGACAAAACGCTAACAAGATGATGTCTCTGTGACGTGGCCGCTGACGAGGTCGCGTTGGCGTCCCACTTTGGCTAGCTGTATATTATTGTTGTTGTCGCCAGTGCTGTTTGCAATTTTGCAGCAACAAGCGGTGGCAACAAATGACCAAATGTCTGGCATGTGTCAAAAGGACCACCCAGTTCCGGTGGCATTCAATCCTTTAGCCTGGCTAAAATTTCGCTATAGCCCAACTTCTAGTTATTTGCATCGAACGTGCGTGAAAATTTATGAGCAATTTTCTTCTTTTTTTTTTTTGCTGTTGTTGTTGTCGTTTTTTTTTTGTTTTTTTTTGTGTATGTTGGCAACGTCGCGTATGCGCAATTTTCCATTTTGGCCGTAAATCATGCGGCCAATGCCTGACTTTTGTTTTCGGCCTCGCAGCCTGCCTGTCGCATGTGTGCGTTAGCGTGTTTGCTTGTGTGTGGGTGTGCGGGTGTCAACGCCCATTTTGCACGCTGTGGGCGTGCCTCCGGCGCGTGTGTGTGTGTGTGTGTGTGTGTGTGTGTGTGTGTGTGTGTGTGGCGTTAATCTTCGCTGCAGTCGTGGCTGTCTCCAGTTTCTGCCAGTGACAGGCAGCGGCATTTAGTTTTAATTTATGGCGCATTTTGCTAGCTGTTTTTTCTCGATCTTCTGCTGCTGCGTTCGCTGCTGCTTCTTCATCTGTTTGCCAACGGGCAAAAACGGGCCGTGTCAGTGTCTCAAGTGCCGGCAACTGCACAACTCATTTGGCATTTGGCGTTCCTCCCGCCTTCCGCCCGCCCATCGATGCGCGTTGCTGCCCTTAAGTCAGGCCATTAAGGCGCTGCGCTATCCGCCACCAGCGACCATCCATCTAGCCACCGAAATGAGGCAAACGGTGTCGCAATGCGCTGTCATTCCCATCGACATGGACCCAGCCCATCATCATCATCATCAGCACCATCATCGTCATCATTGTCTTCATCTGCATCGTCATGATCTCGTGGTCAGCGTCAACTTGCACGTCGCCAACATTGTGATAATTGCGCCTAATAACTTTTGATGGCTGTAATTAATTCCCATAAGCGCTGGCAGACGCTTGATGCATGTGTTGCTTCTGCTCCTACTTCGTCGGCTTCGTCCGTTCACAGGAATGACAACGGCAACAACAACAACAACAACAAGCACAGCTATAACAATGGCTACGGCAACGGCATCTCAAACGGTTTGTCAGCCATGAAATTGACACGTCTTTGGTATTAAGTGCCACATTGAATTGTGCAAATTAATACGTTATTGTTGTTGTTGCTGTCGTTGTTGCTGCTTTAGCTGTTATTGGTTAACAGTGCCTCAAATGAGCCAAAAGTCGAGTACCGTCTGTGGGCGTCTCTCTTGCATTATCGTATGCCAAATGAGCGTCAGCCATCGATGCTCATATCGAAAAAGGGTCTAAATGCGTATTTAATGTCCAAATACTTCAAACTCTCCTAAATCGTTACTGATTTTCATGTTTGATAAACTTTTTGTCCTTGTTTGTCGTCCTTGTTTTATTCTGTTCTTTACAATTTATTTTTCGAGATTTTTTTAAAATTAATCTTGTGCTCCCCTGCTAGTATTTTTCCAAGAAAAATTTGTTTCTAAACTTAAAAACTTGAACTTTAATTTTTAATCAGTTTCTAGCGTCAAATTTGGTATAAAACGACACTTTAAACCGATTCTAAACGTGGTTTATTTTTGTGTCAAATTTCTTTTCAAACATTACAAAAATTTCGACTTGTAAAGTTTCCATTTACAAGAAAACTTCTTTGTAAACTTAAAAATGTTAACTTTTATTTTTAATCAATTGCTAGTGTCAAATTTCGTATAAAAAGTGTCAAATTAGCTTAAACCGATTCAAAGTTCTTCATAAATTTCGAATTGTGTAGTTTCCATTTTCCAGTAAACGCTCTTCCCGTACTTCAAACGATTATAACTTTGGCAAAGCTAAAGCGGTTTTCATGTTTGATGACATTTTGGTTTGCTTACTTTTTTATTCTCCATCTTATTTTATATACTTGCAAAAAAAATCTCCAAAAAATATTTGACATTTTTATTTTTATATTTTATTAAATATTTTAGCTAAAGGATGTGTTCGGAACGGGATACTCTTTATTTTTATCTGCTTTACGCTCTTTATCTACGCCAAGCGCAGCTGCATACACAGTTCTATATTTCAATTTATTGTCTGCACCTGGACCAAAGCTCAAAGTTTGGTACTTTTCCATTCAAACAGTCCACTTATTCATTGCTGCGAATATTGCAAACAAGACTCTCTTTCTCAAAGTGAAATGCCAATTACTTTAAAATGGCCGCTTTTAATAGGCTTAAAGATCAATGTGAATTTAAAGGCAAATTAATTAGGGCTGACTCACGGCGAATCAAAAGCACCCAATTACGTTTGCAGTTGGTCCTCGCTATGCAACCCTAATGAGATTCATTCAACAAACAATCTAGAATTCCGAGCTTTGTGCCACTGACAACGACAAAGCTGACAGTGTTAAGGTCCTGTCCGATCTCTCCTCCGCCTTGCCTATTGTTCACATGGAGCACCCGCTGGTGCTCCACAATCAGGCCAAGGGGAGGGGGGGCGGCAACCTCATAACCGCAAGCCCATGTGCATGCTGTGAGCGAGCTCCTGCTGTTGGCCAGAGATGGAGCGTCGCCAGATCGCCAATAATTTGTCAGGACGCAGGCAAATCTTTCAAATTGTCGCAGGATTGTAATTAACACTTGTGCACATGCCGAAAACTTAAATGCTGTCGCTGCAATTGAAGCCCAGCCCCAATTCCATTAACAACAAACAAACACGCAGCAAAAACAATAGTCCGACTCTCTCTGCCCCCCTTCGACTGCCTCCCCCCAAACATGTCCCAACGAGTGCTAAAACAATTAGAAACAGCCGCGCCTCGTCGCACGCTCCACTGCTGTCCACGGGCAGCGTCGTCATTAACGCGACCAGCAGCCATCTACTCCTATTTCGCCAGCTTCCTGCTCCCACACACATTGCAGCTACCCATCCCCCACACCCACCCCCTCCCCTTGCCCCCACCAACACCCGTCTGGGCAGCACATAATTTGTAATTTTAGTGCAATTTTCGTGGCAATTTTGTTCAAAATGTTTGCAATAAACGCCGGCTGGCAACTGTGAGCGTATTAAGGCGCTGGGGGCGTGGCACATTGAAAACATTTGCTTCAGGCAATTGGCCATTGTTTGCTGTTGTTGTTGTTGTTGGGGGGGCACATTTTTAAAACTTTTGACTTGACTTGCTTTATGTCTGCGGGCGAAGCTGTTAAAACCAACAAAAGCGGCGACAAAACTGTGGCGACGTGTTGATTGAAGCAATTAGCAGTTGCAGTTGTGTGCGAGTGTGTGTGTGTGTGTATTTGAGGGTTGCAGCTTGCAGCTGGCCCCGACCACGGGCAAATGTTTGTCTAATTACTTTGCACAGCTTTCAGCAAGGCAGCATGTGTCTTCATTTTGTCGCATTACAACGAAAGCAGCAGCGGCGACGAAAGCATCGCTCACTGTTTGTTTGTGCTTGTCAAACTGCAGCAGCAGCAGCGGCAACATCGCGACAGGCACGCCAGCAACATTCACGAGACGCCAGCAACTTCGACAGCCACGTCGCCGTCTTCAGTCAACAGCAGCAGCAGAAAAACTGCGCTGCGGAAATTAATGTGGTAAACTTGCAAGTAGCACAGCCCCTCTTTGACAGCCCCCCTCCGTCCCTCCTCCTCTCTTCCGCCCCTGCTTGCCACGATGAATCCCTCACTGGTCCAACTGACTGGCCGTCAAGGCAACTACTCGTTCGTTGTTGCTGCATTTGACATTTTTGCCTTTTAGCCCTAACTATTTGCTGCAAACACCACGCCCCCACCCGCGCCCTCTGCCCCCCCAGCACGCCTTGTTGCATTTTGCGGTTTGTGCCATAAAGTTATATTTTATAGCGTGTGCCAGCGTTATAAATAAGTTTATGGGCGCCCAAAGCCAATGTTTAATTATCGCCCTGCAACGCGGCCTCATGGACTAACCGGGGGGCGTGGCAATGGACCCCGGACCATGGGCCAGGGGCCAGGGCCACTCCATAACTGTCAATGTGCGCACAGCCGCTTCTGAGAAGCTGACAAATTGATTGATGATCTGCTATAAAATGTCTCGTTTGTTGTAAATGTAACGCGTCATAAATTCGCAAAATTATGGCAAACGAGAAATGCGCAGCCACCTAAATATGGAGCAACAATCGCAAAGCCAAAGAGCACAAACAGAGAGACAGAGAGAGAGAGAGAGAAGTGCAGAAAATGCAGATCCAGACTGAGTCGCAGACAGAACAAATCGAAGGCTAAGGCTGAGGCTGTTCTGCGGGGGTATATGCGTTTATAATTAAAAACATATGTGGCGGAACCGGCGGGCAAAGTGGACGGGCGGGCGGTGCGGCTGGTGGTGCCTGGCGAACAATAGCAGCTGAGTCAGAGCGCAATATTAAGGACGAGGCACGGACACATTGACTAACGCAGTATGGGTTAATTAGACGGGTGTCGAATGCTTAAACGGCAGCTGCTCCGGCAGCTCCGGCATTGGGGGCGTCTGTCCTGCTTTTAAGTAAATAAAAGTTTCGAATTGCCCCACAGGCCGAGTGCAATAGCATTGTCAAGGTCGGCGGGGACTTGGGGATTGCAACGATGCGAGAAACTTTAACCAAAATCAATTAGGAATTTATGCAGCGTAAAACTCGAAAATATTGATGATTGATTGCAAATAGAATTGAACAGCTCTTTTATTCTATTACTTACTTTAAAGTAATTATTCTAGCGTATAATAAATTATAAGTTGAGTAGTTTCTTATAGCCCGATTTTACATATTTCACATTTTGCGATTCCATTAGCCAGTGACCGTTCTTATAAAAATGTGAGTGTCCCCATTGCTTTTGCATTAAATAAAATAGCTGATCAGTCGGCTTCGATTTATCTTTGTGGAATAAAATTATCCTTCGTGGTAGGATCAATGGATTTTTTTCGGGATTTGCTCATCTTTAAATATTAACAACTGCCAGATGATTAATATTTCTAATTGTATTTTGAAATTGCCGCTTACCTTCATTCCCTTCATTGCACCTTTTATTTTTTTCAAACCATCACTAAGAAATTTTATAAATAATCGCAAAATAGACGAATTACTCGGTGGGAATTGAAAGATTTTTGGCAAATGTTAAATATGTGAGATATGTTTTTCTTTTTTTTTTTTGGGAAAACGGTCTGGCATCATATTTCACATACTTTACATATTTAACATTGGAAAATATTTAAAAAATATTGATAGTGGAATTGGGCTATTATTTAGAGCAGTTCTTGGTAGATTAACTACTCAAGTGAATAACAAGAATTCGGCCTTGTACGGGTGCAGTGAAGTCTAAGTCGCAAGCCATTGTTATATTCCAAGTTTATTAAACGCTATATTTTACTATTTGAGGCAAATCATGATTGGGCCTATAGAGTATTTTGCTTATAGAAAAAATCGATATAGTAGAAATCGCATTCAGCTTCCGCGCTTGTCTTATCGACGCGGCGCTTTGTCCACACAACAAACGAAGCAAAGCGAGCTCCACTGACAGTCATGCAGGCAGGCAGGAAGCCTTTTCTCCAGGGGCATATGCAGGAGAGCGAACAACTTTCACACAGACGCGTAATTCACATTTTTCACACGCCATTCGTTTTCAATAACTTGACGTGCACAAACCCACACACACACACACACACACACACACGCAGAGTGCAAAATTAGCGCATCCAAAGATGCCAAACCATATCCCTGATGCCGCACATATTTATATATATATATGTGGGGCAACTGAATAGTCATGCTGACTTTCGCGCAGCGTCATCAATGCCACCCTTTCCGCGTTCGAGCCTGGAGACTGGCGTCGAAGTCGTGTCGGATTCGGAATCTGAGACGTTGCCTGAATGAAATGGCAAAGTTTATGTAACGCGACGCGTAAATTTTCAAGCCAGCGTGGAAAACCGTCCGCCACGACTTTCCTCACAGCTTGTTAACGAATTGAACTACAGCTCCACCTTTTTCGCGTTGGGCCCAAACACACTGCCGAGCTGGAGCGCTCAGTGACGTTGCCAAAAAGGTTGTGAGGGAAATGTGAAAAGCAATGAAAATCAGAGCGAAAGTATTCGCCATATATGTAGCCAGCGATGCGAGCGAGTATTTGCCGCCATATAAGGCACAAAAATATATATGTGTGTGTGCATGTGCTCCCATGTATCTGGCAGGCGGCATAAAAATTACTTTGTTTGCCTCATGCAATTTCATTGAGCTCGCAGCACAGGCTCTGCCAAAAGTTTTCACACACAGCTCGCGAATCTCAGCTCGCTACAGTACAAGTCACAAAAGATTTCTCAGTTGTATTGCGCTAGTTTTCAGCAATAAGCCAGCTACAACAACAACAACAACAACAACAACAGCAACAACTACTCGAGCGTATTCTCTTTTTATTGCAGTATAAACCAAAATCGTAAAAGTGATTTTGCGACGATTCAGCAATTCCGCATAGGTGCTCTGGGCCCAGGTAGGAACATTCGTTCTGCTCTTGTTTGAATGGATGAAGTTTTTGGTGGGCGCCATATCCAAAGGCGTGCGGGGAAGGCGGGTTCAGAAATTGTATTGCAGGCATAATAAATGTGGAATGTGAGCAAATGAGTTACGTCATTTAAGGAGGCTATAGCTATGGTATGCAGAGATAAATAAAAAAACTATAAGAATACTTTCCATGTTTCGCATTTGATTAAATTATTGATGTTTGCTATATCATAAATAAATTCCGATTTAAAGCTTCACTGCCTGCACACAGTCCCTGCAGAGGCAACTAACTTTAAGCCCTCTATGGCATGCTCTTAAGTTTGAGAGTGACATTCGCACTTCCTTTGACACATTCTGCCCCAGTTTAGAGCCCTGCTTAATCCGCAATCCCAAACTAATTAGCCCTAGTCCAATTACTTATATGCTGACAATCAGTTTACCAACTGCTGCCAACTTCTAAGCCCGATCCCAAACCAGTTTAACGCACTTGCCAGCCGGGCTCCTGTTGCGCAACTACAGCTGACAACTGGCAACTGGCAAGTGGAAACTTTGCAACAGGATGACACAAATTAGGTTCCGAAAATTAGCAAACTATGCTCTTGCTATGCGCTCCGGCGGGCCTCGCACATGGAGAGTTTGGCCGGAAATCTTTTAGCCGAAAATATTTAGGCAAATTCAAACTGTTGCGCCGGCAAAGGAGCCCGCACAGCCAGGCACAGCAGCTGGCCAGAACTCAGACCCAAACTCAGTCGAGCACTTTAAGCCGCTGGCAGACCGGAAGGGGGCGGCTGGGGGGCAGGCGCACAACTTGGCAGCCATATGCGCTTGGCGCTGAAAGTCCTTGCCGGGGCTGTGCTCGATTGTTGCCGCTTTTCAAGTGTGAATTTCGCAAGGAAGTGAGCAACTGAGTGGCAGCGGAACGCTGCAAGTTGGCGGCTGGGCTGCCACTTGTTGCACTTGGCAGACGCTTGGCGGATTCTCGGCTTGGCGGCTTTTGCAACGTTGCGCATTTTGTGTGTAATTTTTTAGTAAATATTATTGGCAACAACGGGGGTAAAAAAAAAGCCTCTCCACTTGTGACACTGACAATGGCAGCTGCGGCCGCTGGCGGCAGCTGGGGCGCGTAGCGGGGGCTGCCTCAAGTGTGTGTCTGAGCTTAACATCCCATGAAGTGCATGCGGCGTGGGGCGCCGAATGAGGCAGCTGAAGTAGCTGCCACTGTTTGTGCCACACTTTAAATGCTCTCGAAAGTGTTTGCTTATAGCACTCCACACACCACACTCTACACACGCACACACACACACACACACACACACACACACACACACACAAATGACATGGCTTTTAGTTTGGCTCTCGCTCTTTTCAGGCTGCCCGCCTTCAACCGGTTTTTTTTTGTGTGCTCCTCATTTCTGCTCCGTCTTTTTTCTCGCCGCTATTTTTTATACATGTTATATTTTTTTTTTACTTATTTTCATTTTTTCTCAGCTGCTGCTCGGCTTGCCTTGCATTTTAAGTGCATTTCGGCGCAACGCCAAACACATTTCGGAGTCTATGTTAATATGTGTGAGTGGGTGTACCTTTTGCAGAGCCATTTTTAAGTGACTAGCCGACGACATTTGCCACCGTCGCGACTGTTGACTGTCGCCTAGAACCTAACACACAGCCTCCCCCCCCCCTCTATGCCTCAACGCTGCTCACTTTGTTGCCGGCTGCCTCGTTTTTGTGTTGCATACTTCCAAGCGCTCGCTGGCAGCCATAAATCATAGTCGAGTGCCATAGTGTTGGAGTCTTAAAGTGTTAGCTCAGCACAAAACGGCAACTGGCGGCAATAAAAATTGCACAAATGCGCGAGCCACAAGCTTGGCCTGTGCCCCCAAAGTCAAGTATCCAAATCGCATTATTTGTTGCGTTTGTTTCGAATAGGGTTCAGTTTGATGCTTATTAGGGCTTCGGAATTATTTATATTTATGAAGGAAATTTATTTAAAGCCAATTGCATTTTTGATCATGCTGTGTGCAGAAGTAAAGAAATATTTCCAGTTTATCAAAAATGGCACAAAATTTGTACAAGTTAAGTTTATTTTTTTAATTTTGAACTTAATTTCTTTCTTAACTCTCTCCTCCTTCGTCTTTACTCTCTACACTTACTCGTTCCTTTATACTTGGACTTTTTACTCGTTACTTTTCACATTTTATTTTTCAGTCACGACTCGTTGCTCATTTATCATTGCTCGTTACTAGTTACTTTTTACTCGCTACTTATTGCCAACTACCCGTTTCTCGCTACACGCCACTCTTTCTTTTCCTAATTCCATTTGTAATTCGTTGCTTTTGTGTACTTCATGATAGTGATGGTCACTTAAGGGAATTAGGGTTGTGAAATGCTTAAATATTATTCGAATTATTCTTTCTTAACTCTCTCCTCTTCTGTCTTCACTACTCTTTACTCGTTATTTAATACTTTGACCTTTTACTCGTTACTTTTCACTCATTATTTTTTTTTGTCACTACTCGCTGCTCATTTATCGCTGCTTGTGACTAGTTCTTTTTTACTCGCTACTTGTTACCAACTACCTTTTCTGGCTACTCGCCAAACGATTTTTTTTTAATTTCCGTGCTATTCCACGAGTTACAATTGGAGGCAGCACAGCGAACAATTAGCTAATTGAATAATTGTTTCCTGTGCTGTCTCGGCATTTCATTTGTAACTCGTTACATTTGTGTGCTCCACGAAAGCGTTGGTCACTTTAAGTGATTAGGGTTGTGAAATGCTTAAACACAATTATTCCAATTTATGTATAGTTATTTGAGCGGCATCAAGCTGGTGACTACTCGCTAGTTTAATTAAATTCCCATATACTCGTGCACTTGCTGAATTCGTTTGTTTACGCTCCATTGCCAATCTGATAATGCTAATGCTGTCTGCTGCCAGCAAGTGGAAAAATGTCATCACACTCCTAAGTATGCGATTATGTCTAATGTTGTTGCTGCCGCTGTTGCTGCTGCCAGATGTTTTGTCGCAGAGCTCAGAGACGTGGGCAAAAGGGGGAACTGGGGCGCCTAATAATCTGTACGTTTTGCTGCAAAGATTTATTATCGTTTCATGCGGATAAAAGATTTACGCTTATCAAGAGAGGGGTAAACTTCGGTCTCGACTCGCAATCCGATTTGGACACTGTCTGTCTGTGTGTGTGAATATTTGTGTACATATGAGAGTGTGTGTGTTTGTCCTTGTGTCTTTTCACAGTTGTTTCTTCGCATTGTGTATTATGTTTATGGATATGAATCTGAATGTGAATGTGTCGCATCTTCAGAGTCTGCGATGCTATGAAATGAAGTCATTTCGTTTGCTGATTTGGTTATTTATCATTATATTTCCTTATGATGTGCCATATGATACAATATTTATTGCTCCGATGCTCCGATGCTCCTCAGTTGAGTTATGGCAGCCAGATGACATTGACATCGCTGCATAAATCAGTGGCTAATAGGAGAATCTCCCTCATTGAGCTTGGCCCCAAACAGTGCTGGCCACAAGTAAGCTCCAGCTGCCACTCAACCCTTTATCAATTACCAGCTAATGTGGCCAGGAAAAATCTAAGCCCATTATGCCTGTCAATTTGGCCAGCACAATAAACGGCATGGCGGCAATCAAATGTAAGTCGTTGCCCGTTGACTTGGGGATCAGTTAACATTAAGTCCAAGTCAGCTGAAACTTTGGGCCAAATGTGTGTGTGTGTGTGTGTGTGTGTAATGCCAATTGATTTAAATGTGCGACAAATTTCCCAAGGCAAAGCCGACAAAGAGCATTAGACAGATTGACAAATCTGTGGAGCCCGAAAACTATTAGCATATGCGAGCGGGCGGACAGAATTCCAGCTAACAAATATTCTAACCCAAGGCATGCAAAAACTTTCAGCCAAGTTAATCATTTGTGGGATATTATCAATCCATTTTTGGGGCTTTGCCCAACGAAATACACGAGCGCCCAGTTTACCGCCCTTAAGATTGCCTGGGCATTAGCATTACGAGTATAGTTCGGTCCCACTCTCTCTGTATGTGTGTGTGTGTGTGTGTGTGTGGGTGTATGGTTGTGTGTATAGGATTTAAGCACATCATTACATAAAATTCCCCAAAGTGAGCCAAGCAGGCCCAAAACATTCATGCTCCATCCACGCAGACGGCAGGTTGTCGGATGGGTCGTTGGATCGACTGGTAACCATAATAAAGCTTATAACACTTTGCATTACACTAATGCAAATACAATAGGGATATGTGTGTGTGTGTGTGTGTGTGTGCGTGTTTGTTGTTTTTGGGGTGGCTGTGTGCGCTTCAGCTTCAATTATGCCATATGTCTGGACTCGCTCGCTTGGGTTCACTTGGCCCAAAACAAAATTTGTTTAAGCTCCAGCCAGGGATTAAAATTGCTCAGCTCAGCTCAGCCACAACCTGGACGAGTCCCAGGACCCCAAGACAGGCCCAGTGTGAGTCAGTTGCGGCCTTAGTTAGGCAGCATTTGGCCTGTGCGGTCTAAAGTTTTGCTGCGGTTGTTGGCCCTCCCGACCCACACCTGGCCGTGGTTAGCCATCAGTTTGAAGCCAGAACTGAGATGGTGACAGGGACGGGACAGCACAGCACCTGGCTCAACACAAGGCCCAAAGCAGCATCGAGAATTCGGCTCATTATGCAAGTTTGGCTATGTATATGCTGCATATTGGTTATTGGCTTACTGTTCCACTTGGCTGCAGGTGAGGCTAATAAGCCTGTCCTTGCACAACTGTATTTCTGAGAATTTGCCTACGCAATTTACAAGATGCATTTTGGCCTAAGTTGATTGTTAACTAAATATATGCAAATCAGCTTAATAATTTACCAGTCCAAGCTTGATTAAAATGAACAGGCAGGGAAAAAATCGTAACTTAATAAATATAATTCCTGCAAGTTAAATAAAGACATTAAAGTCTGAACTGCATAAAAATAATTCCCACTAATTTAACTATTCAGCAGACTTAACCTATACTATTTAATTGAATACTCGAAGCCCCAACTTAAACATCTCCCGGTCCTAAGGGGAAAAGCTCAACTCAAGCTTCTGCGACTCCTCTTTAACACTTAATTGCATCCCATATGTCAGCTAACCGCGCGCCGGCAGCAATCAAAAAGTTAAGAGCCAAACGACAATTCGACCACAAACTAATTTATTAATCCCGTCCCTTACACACAAGCACACACACACACACGCACACGCACACACCCTGCAGCACTCAGTTAAGTAAACTTTAAAAGCGAAGCCAAGTTGTAACCACGCTTGTCCTTCGTCCTTTATCCTCCGCCTTTGTATCCGTCGTCTGTTGCCGCCAAACCGCTTTTCGGACATGGCTAAAATATGCAAAACTAACATAAATCTCAATTTAGAGATTTATGAAAAAAACACACAAACACACACACACACATGCACACAACACAGAAACAGAAACTGAAAAAATCCACAAAGTAATAAAAAAAATTGTTGTAATTCCAATTCAGCAAACGCCAAAGCGGAAAAAATCAAATAAAACCCATACAAAAAAGTTGCTCAACGCCAAATATCACCAAAATACCACAAGCGGCGTAACAATATAACAAAAACCAAAACGAATGAGTTCAAAAAAGTGAAAAAAGGTTTTAGAAAAAAGCGAAATGGAAAACAAAGTTTAAAGTTCAAAAAGCATGCAGCACAAAAAATTCTTTAAAAATCACTGCTAAATGCGTTGGCCACAAATGACCAACAGCAACTGCAAACAATTACAATGGAAAAACTATGACGAACTTTGGATACTCTAGCTTTGCAGTTGAGCTGACAGTTAAAACTTTAAAATAAATCGAATACTTGTCAAAAGGAAAAGCGGTTTGACTCAATATATATCTTATCCCCCATAAAAAAAAACCGTGCAGTTCATTTGCCAAAAAAGGGTATCGAAAATGTTGTTAAATTGCAAAGTGCAAGTTCGTATGGTAAATTAAAAAATCGTGTATAGATTTCGGCTTGGCGCCTGCTGTGAAATTTTCCGTGCAGTGGCATGAAAATGACATCAGAAATTGTGCAACCAAAAAATGGAACTGTAAATGAATTAAAGTAAAAGCAAATATAAATACAAATACAAATACAAATAAAAGAACAAATACAAATACAAACACACACACACTAGAAAGATAAACGACTTAATGTAAGTTCCCGAAGCGGCCGCCGGTGCACAACATGAAAAATGCGCGAAAAATAAAAAAATTAAGAAAATACATACAAAAAAACATATACACACGGAGGGACAAACCACGAGTAGTGTCAAAACTTGCTCGGCGCCATGACTAAAGAGGCAGCGAGTTGACGTTGGCGGTGGGTTATGGGGATATGGCGGAAAAGGGTTTCAGTCTGTCCCAATATTTCATGCAGTTGCCCTTCGTGTCTGCCCCTTCCCCTGCCCCTGCCCTCGCATTGCGTACGTGTATAAAAATCTGTCGCTGCTTCAGCTTCAATTATTTTTTACACGATATTCTTGTCTCTTTCGAGGCAGCGCTCATTTATTGTGCGACTTCTTTGCGACGATCTTCCGTCTCTTTTTAGTTTTTCTTTATTTTTTATTTTTATTTTTTTTTGTGTGTGCTGCTGACTTTTTTTTCGTTCCGTTTCCATTTTTTCTTTTCCTTACATATTTTTGGTGCTGCTCATAAATTTTGGTGTCCGTCCTATTCGTCTGTCGTGGGGCTCCGTAAAGAATCACTGCTGTTATTCTAATTTTATGGAAATTCCTACACTTTTTCTTGCCTTTTCTTTTCAGCGCACGGATTTGCGTTTGAGAAAAATCTGTTTGTCATACGCTTCGTTGCGCCTCATTTTGCAAAAAAACCAAAGAGAACCAAATGCAGGGAATGCCATGCGGCCAAAATATTGTTGGGCCTGTCTTACGGCTGGCCAGCTCCATTGAGTGGTTCGCAGCTGGCCGGTGGGTGGCAGCCCGAAGAGAGAATCCGAAAAAAAAACTGAGGAAACTGAAAAAACTTTTCACAGCGCATAAATTTTCTACATTAGTTTTGCGCCACATAATTCTTGCAGTGAAACATATGCCAAGGAACAGGCACAAATTTGATTTTAAAGCTGGCGCAAATTGAAATTTGATTATACGAAATTTGAATTGAGCATGCATAAATTCAGAACTGAACTCTTTCCGGATCTCAAACTAATAAAAATTGGAGAGCAGATAAATCAGCACATTTCCTAAGAAATGAACTATTTAGAATTTAAGATTATAAGATTTTAAAATTATTTAGTGCACGTCAGAAACTCTTATGTTAGTTAAATTAGTTTCCCTATGTTGTACTATATTGAAGTCTTTGGTAAGATCTCAGGCGGAATTCAATTTAAACTTGGCAAATTTGTTATGTGGATTATCTATCTAGAAAGTGAAGACAACGGGCCTGGTAAGAGGTACAGCACTCTTATTTGTTTAATTTAATGCTTGAACTAAAGAAAACTCTGGCCAAGGCACTTAGCAGGCGCATAAGCCAGAAGAGCGCTAACTGCAGCTGGGTTATCATTTTTTATGGGGATCTGCATAGTTTATTGTCAGTTTTATGACCCGAGGCGCCCCCGCTGCAGTTTTAAACGCTAATGCCACAGCCGAAGACCTCTCATTAAGTGGGACAACAACAACAACATGGCAACGTTTACAACAACACTTTTCTCACCTTCCCGTTCCATTTGGTTTGTGTGTTGTTGTTTTGAGTTCGCTTTTCTTTTGGGGTCACGCCAGGGCCTATTAACTTTTTTTGTGGTCGGCGACATCCGTCGAGCGTTGACAAAATTAGAAGCGCGTTGGCGTTGAGGCGTGAGAAGCGTGGACTGATGGGCGGGTGGCTGATTGGATAAGAGGGATGGGGTAATTTTGAGCGTAAGGCTCTGCATTTCTTTTCACACTTCCACGTTGCCATCAAATTAATTAAAATCATAAAAATGTCAAACCTTAATTATCATAAATAGACAAATGACAACAAATATTATGCGACTCATTTGTTTGACTTCTCAGAAAGATAAATGAAAAGGAAAAGTGCAAAAATTACTGGGGCAAGTTTGTGTTTTTTCAATTTCATGGAATTTTCTTTATGTTTCTTTTTTTTTTTATAGGTAGATCATTAGTTGAATACATTTAGGACAAGACTGACACTAATTTGTTGGCATGTCACTTAATTTATTAAATTATGATATGCACAAGCTGAAAAGAATACTAATTAATACTGGACTTGACTGGTCCGGACAGAAGTGTGAAGTGTTTAATATCTGAATAATTTGTTGAGATCATAATTTAGTTGAATTTATTGTTTTACAACCTAAATTTATTTTTATTACAATTTAGAAAATTTATTAAAATGAAATAAAAAAAAATTAATTAAAAATAATTGAAAAAAACTTGATCTTCATTTTGATTGGTGCTCTTTGCATTGAAAGATCTTCTTGCAACTATCTTTGACTAGTTTTGATTGATTTTTTGTGCTCATCAAGTTCCTTTCACTTTAAAATTGAACAATTTGCAATGCCAATGTCAAACACAAGTACAACTTCGAGTAAAGGCAGCCACTTGAATTGTATTTGTCAACGAATGCAGCCATCAGTTCTCACAATTCTCCAGTGCTCAAAATCAGAAACGAAATGTTGAGTTATTTTCGTTTGGAAGCGCATACAAAAAATCAATTGTATTCAACCCCAAACGGACTCGCAATCGCACATCGCACTCATGACACATGTCAAAAACAAGAGCAAGAACAAGAACGAGAAGAAAAAAAATCTATTTCGAACCGAGACAAAATAAAAGTGTCATAAGGCATTTGGGTGCGCGGCAGGCTCCAACTACAACTCCAGCTCCAGCTCCAGATGGAAGTGCGCACACACGAGTTGAGTCGAGCGCTGCCTGCTGACAAATAAAACTGTCAGTTTTAATAACTAAACACATCAGCAACAACAACAACAACAACCTCACAAGCAGCAGCAGCAGCAACAGCAACAATGGGGAGGACAACAACAACGGCAACAAGTGCACTTCACTTGATGCACTTCTACGAAGTTGTTGTTATTGTTATAGTGCTTGTTGTTGTCGTTGTTGTTGCTGTTGTTTCTGTTGCCGTCGTGTGTCGCAGCATTCGTCAATGGGCTACGCCGACCGCCCCGGCGACGAGCACTAGCATTGTCTGTATGCCCCACCCCCACCCCAGCCACTGTCCCTGTCCCTGTCCCTGTCCCTGCCAATGGCCCCCGGCATTCGACTTGTGTGCCCCTAACTGCTCCACTGTCCCGCTGACAGATTACAGCTGCGATAAAGCCCTGGGTCGGTGCAGAGCGTAGCGGTTGTTGCCTCGACTAAATATTTTCCACTTTTGTCTCTCTAAAAGAACTTGTCTTTTGGGTTATTTACTCGAATTTTTAATTAAAAGTAAAGCAAGTAAAACGCATCGCTGATAACTTTTGTGTGTCTCTCTCTCTCTCTCTCTCTCTTTCTCTCTCTCTGTCGCTCTTTTAAGTTTTTCATTGCATTTAATCTCCGCATAGAGGCCACTACTCTTCCGCTTTTTCCGCTCAGCTCATAAATATATCAAAATTGATTTTTATTTTCGTACATCATTCGAATAGAATGGAAAACTGTTTTGTTCATGACTTCGACTTGATTTGGGGTCGCTCGCCTATTGATAATCTCTGGCAATTAGGTTTAAAGAAATTTATGTTTATATGCAACGGCTGATAGCTGAGTTCTTTATGAGTTTCATCTAAGTTCTCTTCGAGTTGTAGAAAATTGAAAAAAGCTACAACTAAAACTGAAACTGAAACTGAAACTAAAACTAAATCTAAAACTTTAATGCAATTTTCATTCTTTCTCTTTCGTTGCAGGTATGTCTCTGTCTCTGGGTAAAGTTTGTACCTTCGCTAAGGTAACAATAACAAAAGCCAACACTCAAGTTGGCTGCAGTTGTGGCTGCTGCTGTTGGCCGCAATTGTGTCAACGCTGGCGTGAAAATCCATTAGAACCAAACTATGTCAATCGATTCAAACAAACGAATGCGGAATGTGTAAAACAAAGGGAACGCGACGGGGCAACCACTACGAATACAAATACAAATACAAATACAAATACAAATACATATACGAATACGAATACAAATTTCCAAATGCATAAAGAGCATAAAAATGCACACAGATACATATGCTTATGGTTGGTTCTATATGTAGATACATTATCGCCGCTGCCTTGCGGGCTATGAGCCAGGCATGAATTATTTAGCTGTCAGCCACCTAAATGCATTTCTAATGCTCGCCACACACACACACACGCACGCACACCAACAAAAGTGCAAATGAAATTTACTCTCTAGGAATTTAGACTCAACTTAGTTAGTAGCTGCCCCGACCGCAACCATCTATTGCGACCCCAGTCTAATTAAGTGACCGACCTCAGCGCCAATTCCAATTCCAATTCCACTGCCAGTTCCAGTCCCACAAAACCACTTCAGGTACACACGTGTCCATTGATTTGCTGGGAGGCGACTCTAGAATGTTGCCCGCTCTTTGTTTGGCCAGTCTTAAGTGGCTACGGGTCGCAGTCTTACAAAATCCAACAAAAAGAAACAATAACAACATTAAATTAATTTCAATTGAATTTAATTGACATACATAGACACAAACACGAACGGAAACTAGGCCCAAGCACTGCCATTGCATCGAGCAATCCATTAAAATTTGAACAGCTTTTCGAGAGTTGAGTTTATAATTTGAAGTGGAGCAAACATTGATTTGCTCTCAAAGGTCAGGCCTAAGAGACAAATGATCTTTATCTGACTGAAGTTGAGAATCAAAATTACCATTTGATACTTGTCTGAAATGAAAATGGAATTATACTTAATTTCAAAACTGTTAGCTTGATTAGCTTTCAAATGAAAGACGATGTCGTTTTCGCTCTGTGTAATTATTTCGTATTAGTTTTATCTATTTGTCACCTGTCACTTGTCATATATGTGCTAATGCACTATATCTAATTGATACTTACCCAGATGGGCATCTGCATCTGTTAAATTAAGCAGGCAAAGTATCTTTCGGATATCTGCATTGTCTGACTAGCCAATCAGGCATCAAGCTATTGTATTGCCCCATCAGAAATGCGATACACCCAACTAGGCAGCACTTTTGATTGATGCTAAGGTGATAGCCGCCCCCTCCCCCTCCCCTCTCCCCCACAAAAGCTGCCTGCCCCTACGGTTTCTGCTGCCGCTGCTGCTTCTGATTGTGCTCCTGTTGGATGCAGACCGTCAAGCAGATGTTATTATCAAATAACCGCGCATATCAAATAACTGAACACACTTTGCGAACGCTGCAAAATTGCTGAGCACACGAATGCGCCAGACCCTCAGTGGCTCCGAGTGTGGCTTTGCTCTATGCACAAATAGACTTAAATGATGTTTACGAAGCCGCAGAGAGACGCTGACTGCAACGGTTGCCAGTTCAGTTTAGTTCAGTTTCACAGTAGTCACCTCCTCTCGCCCCTCTGTCCCTGCCTCGGTTGTATTGGCCTGTGCTCCTGCGACTTTTGTTTGCACATTTGTTTGTATTTGCCAGATATTTGTGTATCTTTTTCCGCATGCAATGTGTGCGAGTGTGTGGTGTTGTGCAGAAAAGTGCAATTTGATATTATTGCCAACTAGCAAATACTCTTAGCGCCACATGAAGCAGTTTGCCTCTAACTGCTGGTGACTTACAAAGGCTACAACCTGAGTATCTACATATTTGTATCTGTATCTATGCGTCTGTTCGGTGTCTGTCTGACTGTCTGCTCTTGTGTGTGGAAAATATTGCCATTTTGTCACATTTACTTAACTGCCAAGGCAGCTGTGATATCTGTGGCCTGTGGCTGCTGAGGTTGTTCCAGCATGTTTTGTTCAAATTGTGGCTATGCGTTCCCTCAATGTTCCCTCGCCCGACCCCGCCGACGGCACCTTCAATGTGGCTTGTTGCTTGCTCCTCCTGTCGTTTGTGCTTTTCATTTTGCGCGCTAAATATGATTAAATATTTCGTAATGAGGCTGCGGTTTCATGACGTTGACATTGTTTGTTAGTTGGCTAAAAACGAGCAGGCAAACCGGCGAACCGGCAGACATCAGACGACAGCCAGCAGTCAGCAGGTAAACAGTCGAGCAGCAGGCAACAAAAGAGCTGGCTAATTGACAGCGCTCAGCTGCTGAGCTGTTGTGGTTTCAGTCAGCGCCAGTGTTACCAGCTGCCAATTGAGCCCTGAAATATTTTTAGAAATTCGAATTAATAGTAGATAGTTACAAATTATTTCAAAGGATGTCACATGAAAGAAATATTCCACAGAACTGCAGACTGATTCTATAAATGTTACTTAACATGAGCAAGAGACTAACGTGGCTTTAACAAGTAACTCATAAATAATACACTTTCTTCAATAACTCGCAACTCAGTAAATTCATGTTAAAATTTGCAAGATACCGTGGAAAAAATCGATTTTTAAAACTCTTTGCTTTATTCCTGATATTTTTCCCATTCAGCTCAGGTATTAAATCTTTCCCAGAACTTTGCATTTCCAATGCGCCCGCCTGTATTTGGTGAACTGCGTGAATTCCGTGAATTACCAGCTAGACCTATCCCAATAGGCACAGCCCTAACTCACTGGCCTTGACAAGGTCATAAACTCACACACACACACACACAGAGGGACTGCTTTGGGATTCGCTTACAATTTCGGGGACACTGTTTTGGTTGAACCGATTAAATTGTTTTTCGTATAAATTTCAAATTAACAACCACTCGACTCGGAAAGTTTACTGATTTATTTTGGATTTATATTATTTGGCTGCAGCAACAACAAGATTGAGTTGACAACAACAAAAACAACAGAAAATCAGAACATGCCAAGAAACCCTTTTCTGTTCGCCTTACTCCTCCTGTGTGTGGGCCCAAAAATGGCATGCCAAGCTTTTTATGAGCTTTGCCTTGATTTTTTGCTGCTCCTTTTTTTTTTTTTTTTTGGTGCTGCGGCAACCCTTTGCTGCTGCATCGGATCAAAGGATTACGAAAAGTTTGGTGATGCGTAAAATGAGTTTGATGTTGATATAAACACGTTGATGATGTTTTAATGTAAATAAAACTCGAGACCACCCAACCAATTGAACCCACAAACCCAGAACGCTCAACGCTCAAGCCGTGTAATGATGTGTAATCATGTGTTTAACAGTGTTGGATACGATCAAAACTACACGGCTACTCAATACACGAATATGTATATTGACAGTATGATAGAAGGACATTAAAGATATTTTTTTGAAAATAAAATATAAAGTTTATTTGAGCTAAATGTGATTCATAAAACATAAAACTTGGAAAGTGAGAAATATTTGTAATTTTATATATTTGATTTAGCCCGCGTTCTATAATTGTCGATAGTTTTGAAATTTAGCTATCAATGGGCTGTTGCGTTCTGTCATTGTTTCTCTTACCATTTAAAAAACAACTGAAATTGAAACGTCAAGTTCTCTTAACTGACAGGAACAGGATTCAGTCATTGCTGTAGGGGCTGCTGTGGCTGCAATTTTTTTTATTGTTTTTTTTTTTTTGCAACTTTTTTGGTCCCTAGGATTGGAGCTGACGCAAACAAACACTTTATTAAGTGTGTGCTGTCGTCCTTCGTCCTTTTAACGCACGCCTGGGCAACTGCTGCCAGCCGCCTCTTGCCTGCCCGCCCCCTCTGGCCCCTCTGGTTTTGGCCAAAATTGATGCGTGACCGCAGCACGTACGAGTTTTTGGCTATAAATTCTCAACACTCTGTCAAAAAAGTGTTTTAAAAATGTTTATAATTTTTGAGTGGCATGCAGCGCAGTTGCGATTGCGAACAGTTGTCTGTGCCACGTCTGCACCTTTGCGCCTTTGAGCCGGCTCCTTGGCTCCCTTTGGCCTCGGCACGCGCCGTGCCGCAACCCTCCCCCTCCCACCCCTTCGAACTCCAACCCGAACCCGAACCCGAAAATAGTAGGGTTCAACGTCCCCAAGGCGTCATCGTAGTCTTCGTCTCAATGATGTCCTGGAGCACTTCTCATGCTTCTACCAGGACGTGCGTAGTTTTCTGTATGACTTGGCACACACACACACACACACACACACACAGTCGCACACATCTCGACTGCTGTCTCATAATGCGCTTATTACGATGGCACATAAAATAACAATTTATCTGAGCATTACAAATTTTCCCCCAATGCGGCCTTTTTATGTCATTTACTGCCAGGACCCGCATCCTGTCAGTTTAGTCAGCTGTTCCCGCTGCCTAATGCTGTCATTATGTTAATAGTTTTATTGCCGCTGCACTTGCTGGGCCCTCTTGCCCCTTGCCTTCTATTCCACGGCTCATAAATGCTTAATGAATTTATTAGCACGATGAGGCAGTGCCTAAGGCTGCCTTTTAGCAGCCAGTGTCCTGCGAGCCTGCCATATATTGATATTTGTATTGATTCGGTGCCTACCTAGCCTGAGGCAGCTGCCCGGCCTCTGCTCCTTTATACGCCCAGACCTCTAAGTGGCCGCCACACCTGTTTTCGCCTGTCTGTCGACCTGCTGAACAGTAAATAAAATAAAATACATATAAAATGTCGCTATTTTTAGCTCACGCTGAGCAATTAGGTGAATTGGTTGGGTTGCCAAGAATAGATCAGACAGTTTATATATATATATGCCGGTTGAAAATAAATATACTTTACTTAAGAAGCGTGTCACTGTCATGTGTCAATATGCCATTACGGCATTTACTGGATTATTAATTACACAGGCCAAAGCCTAATCAAATTAAATTCAATATAATTATTATGGCCTCCACAATTGGAATTATAAACGGATTGTCGAAAAGTCGTATCAAAAAATGTTTTGCTTTCAAATCGGATGAAAAAAATATTCAAAACAGCACATTTTTAATAAATTTATGTTTATAAAATTCAGCGCTATTCCAAATATAAATCCATTTTTGTTTTTATAACTTGCCTAAATATTGTAAAATATTTAAAGCCAAATATCTATAATATTCTTGTCCACAAGTCCGTTGATAAAGTTAAACTTCTGCAATTTATTTGACTTATTGGTGAAAAATTCATTTAGCCGTTTCTTTCCGATAACTGAGGACAGAACAAGGCACAGGGACGAGTTTCGTTCAGGAAACAACCCCGAAACCTGCTACCCGAGAAACATCTGTTCTAAGCGCATTAAATGCCCACTCAGCGGGCAGCAGTCGGCGGCGCTATGTCAGCGGTCAGGGGTTAGGGGTCAGCGAGGGTTACTTTGAGTTGAGCCCGATGAGGCGTACGCTGAAGATGACACAATTTAGAGCGTACTATTGGTCAGCAATCAGATGCGAATCCACCCCCGCCACATATTCGAGTGGGGGAGGACTTAACGGCACAATCTTATGGCTATTTATTAAGCCTTCAGCGCAGCCCACAGTCATCAGCGACTGGGCACGCCTCGACTCGGCTCGACTCGCTTTAATTGCTGACCTTCTGTCGGCTTGACCTTTGTCCAGGAGTTACGCTTGACTGCGCTACGGTTTTGGATCCGTCTGACGATTCTGAATGTGACTTGTGTCTGGTCAGTTGGCCAACCCCTTTGCTGTTGTTGCTTTTGCTTTCGTTGTTAGTCTGTTGTATCTCGTAATTCAATTATAAAATTCTCATGGTCAATACGCTTTAATTGCAGTTTTTATTCGGGCGCGTGCGGATTCCGACTCGGATTAGGTTGTCCCAGCTCCATGGCAATTGGCAGCACTGGCAAACAAAAAAAAAAACATGCCAGGGAGGCGTATAATACTCCAACGGCAACTGAAACTGGTCGCTATTGTGCCTGGGCTGATGATTGTTGTTGTTGCTGTTCTTGTTGTTGTTGTTGTTGCTGCTGTTGTTCGGCTGTCAGACGCACACAGTCGTCGCATTAGTGTGAGCCAAGTGCGGGCCATGGGCCGCACAAAACTCATTTATGGGCCAAAATGGTGTCCCCATGGAGCATTTTGGCAGGCGATGTCAGGCAGGCCTTCATGTATGCGAGGCCGGGCTTAGCCTGGCGCTGGCACGCACTTTTTTTCTGCGACGGACATTTCCATTTACCGCAATTTCCCAGTACCCCCCAAAACAGGCCAAAAATGAAGTCGCAACCCCTTGGGCTGGTCTATTAAATCGAAAAACGATTACAAACTGTAATGCAGTGTGTTTGTTTTGTTCGTGCCCCTTTCCCTTCCCCTTCCCCGCCCCCTCCCTTAAGCCCTGCTTGCTGCAATTATTGACTTTGTCTGGTCAACGCATCTGGCGACGAGCATTCCATTTGCCCATTTTCCTACTTTCCCATTTTCCCATTTTAGCGTAAATGTCAATTCTCTACTCCGTTTCCGTTTGAAGTTCTCGCATTGCGCGCTCTCCTTATACTACCCCCTAAAGCGTTCGTATATTCGATTGTCATGGGCATTAAACTTTTGTTAGTTTACTTATTGCTGTTGTTGTAGGCCTGGTTCTCTCTCTCTCTCTCTCTCTCTCTCTCTATATATCTGTCCGTCTGTCTGTCCGCCCGTCTGGCTGTCCTGGCTTTTGTGGTCATGTCATTGTTTCATTTTCACACGCAACTACCAACAATTGCGTTGGCTACCAACAGCCTCGTGGCCACTTCCCCTTGTGGATTGCCGCCCCCTCTCACTACGCCCGCTTCATCCCCAATTCATCCACTAAGCGCCGCCGTTAAATTGCGTCAATTTTTATGTGCAATATCTGTTTTATTTGTATTTGATTGTGATTTTATCAATATGTTCAGTTCCCTGCGCGCTTCGTCCTTAATTGAAATGTTCAACGAGCGTAATATTGCCAGCAAGTCGCATCGCATGTTTGGCCACATAATTCCCCCAATGACTACACACAGTTCTTAACCCTTATGCAGCCCCCAGTCAATTAATAATAAATTATGGAATTCGTTGGAAATGGCAACATATTATACAACATTTGTGGGGGCCGCCTCTGTTTGATGTTGTGAGTGTGCGTCTATGATTCGATTCTTTGCTCAGAGATGGCTCAACTAATTGAAGTTAAGCTTACACTCGGTTCTGCGAGTGTGTGTGAAAGTTAATTAGGCTGAAATACAATATGGGGTAATCAAAGGAATTCGAAGTTGACTTTATTTTTAGTGCCATATTCAGTTTCATCATTAAATCTCGGCTATTGATGTAATGTAAAATGGAAGGTTGTTCGTATCTTCCGTAACTAATGAATAGCTAGACAGTTTAGATGGTTTCAAAATTTCCCAACACGCTTTTACTGATAGAAAATGCATTTTCCTTACTCTGACCATGCTTCGAAGCTTTGCTCGCAGCAAAAATCTTTATGGATAAAAGAAAAAAGGATTTGCAAAAATAAATGAAGTTTGAAAAGAGAAACGAAAATAACGTTATCAATTGAAAAGCTTTCAGCTTAATAAAAAATTATATTTCATAATGAAAATCTCATCTGAAGAGCTCAATTTTGCTTCGTTGCGAGCTAAAATATGCAATATTTAATAAGATAAAAATCGCTTTCAACATTGTTCCGCATTATTTCGCCCAGTGGCGAGGTCATTCCGACTAATTCCAGAAATTGCCCGACAGTCAGCAAGCAACACGCACAGCTTGCAAAAAAAAGAGACGACAAGACGAAAAAAAAAACTGTAACGTGTCAACCAGTTGACCTCAGCGCAAGTAGCCAGAACGCCGTACCAAAAAAAAAAAAAAAAAAAAAAATGTAAGAAGAAGAAACTGTCAACCCAGCTCCCAGCAAGGGACATCAAAATGACGTTGCACAAACAAAAAAAAAAACAAAAAAAAAATAGATGAGAGTTGAATGCAGCAGGGCACGGAACGAAACGAAACGAAACAGTGCAAATGAAGTTGCCAAAGCTGCTCTCTGGCTCAGCCTCATGACACAAGCTCACTTCTAGTTGTTTATCTAGTTGTTGTTGCTGTGGTTGTTGTTGCTGTGGTTGTTGTTGTTGTTGTTGTTGCGGACAATTACAGTGCACCCTAAGGTTCGCCGGGTCGAATTGAAACTGTGTGCAGTCACGAGATAAACAAGTTGGCAGCACTGCAAGTGGCATGAAGGCACGACTCCGGCTCTCTGACTACGTTTACATCTCTATCTCTATCTCTCTCCATCTCTCTCTGTCCTTTTCCCTCCCTCTGTCCGTCTGCGGCTACGCTTGCTGCACTCTCCGCTTGCCTGTCATTTTGAGCTTTACGCTCATTTTCGCTTTTCGCAATGGCGGCGTTTTCCATGTTTTTTTTTTGTGTTCTTGCCCGAATTGCATTGTTACGGCTGACGGGAAATGCCCAGGGAATGACATTCAGCACTGGGTGAATGCTGTGGACGGGTGTGTGCATGTGTGTCTGTGTGTGTGTGTGCACAGCTAAGTATCTGTGTGGATTTGTGACTTGCGGTTCGACAAGCGTAAGACATTTTCAATTACAGTTGCCCGCTTCAGAGCAGCTTCAGGCTCCAGCTCCCCGCTACGTCCAGTTCCAGTTGCAGATCCAGTTGCAGCTTCCTTTAGTTGCCACTCGTTAGTGCCTGCCGCCAAATCATGTGGCATGCTGCGCTGCACGCATGTTGGATTGTGCGCTGCGGCTGCTTGTCAGCCACGAAATGCGTCAATTAGACAAAATTGCAATGTCTGAAAGTAAATGTTTGCCCCCTCCCCCGCCTCCGTCGCACGCACCATTATGTTGTTGCTGCTGCTGTTGGGCTGGGCAAATATGCACATAAATTCTTGTTGTTTGGTTGTTTATGTTGAAGTTTTTCGTTTCGCACTCTTGTTGCAGTCTGTGTGCGGCACAAACTTTTATGAGTGTTAATTTGTGTTGTCAACAAAGTTAACATGTCGACAACCTCGACTTTTGGGGCTTGCCACGAAACGAACGAAGCTTTGGCCAACGAAGGACTGAGATTTCGCTTATCTTTTGGAGGATGAAAATATGTGTGCACTCAAAGTTATATAAAATACACGCAGGCAAAATAGGCCACGTCGACATCTTCCAACAATTTGAATGTGTATGTAAATATAATTTTATTTTCTCAATTGATCATAAATTTACAAACAACTTAATTTATTCTTATCGAATCACACTTAGCTCATATCTAGCAAAAATGTTTTTCTTTTTATTTTCGGGCAATTTTCAAATTTGTTGAATATTTGCAACTGTCAGCAGCAAACAATTGCCAATTATTTAATTATATTATATTGTATTTAAATTATTTGATGTGAGTTTTGTGTGCAGATTTCGATAATTTATTTTTGCGCATGAAAAGTAAATGCAATTTTCTATTTAATTGAGATAGTTTCCAATTGATTTTATTATTTTTCCGTCACCTGACAGCTGTATAAGAGCCAAAAAGCAACAGGAATTTCTTAATAATTCTTGCCACAATATTCAAGTAAATCTTTCCACATTCCAATTGAACATATTTTACAAATGCTCGAATTCTTATCAGAGCATTGCACTCTCAAGCGCACCGTTAAGCTTTTTGGGTAATGTTTCCATCGGCACTTGAGGTTCAATAGCTCCTCACCTCACATGGGCTGTTGAGTATCAACACCCGAGCGTTATTCAAGTGCAGTTAAGAGTGCAACTTTATGAGTCACTAATCTGCGGATACGTCTGGCAATACTCGCATGACCGCTACTGCGACCGCGGTACGACCACACAGAGCCGCCGCCGCCGCCGCCGATGCCGCCAAGAGACGCCTGTCAATCAGTGGTTGCTGCTGTGGCACTTGGGGCATGCCAAGCAGATTGCAGCCGAAAACACTTTAGTCATAAATCAATTAAAATTGATTTTCTGCCGCCGCAAACAGCCTCCCCCTCCCCGCTCTGGCGAAGGCGAACTCTGACAAAACGCAGCGCGAATTAAGAGAGCATTTAAAAAAAAAATACTTATGTATATATATATATATATATATATATAAGTATATATATATATATATTCTTTCTTTGCTGTACCATTTTTATTTGTGTGCGATTTCCCTAATGAATCCCAGCGCTGGAAATTATCTAGCATCAGCATCGGCTACAGCTGTCTGCTTTGTGCAACGTTGTGCCACAGTTTTTGCCACTTGGACTCGTTTGAGCGATTTATATGAAAGAGTAAAGCTGCTGCCGCGCAGTCTCTCCCCCCTCCCCCTTCCCCCTCGCCCGTTCCGCCCTTCATCCCGCTTTGCCATTCATTCGTAACTGCAACATCTTTCAGCTGCTGCCGCTGTTCTTATCTGCCGGCGACAGAGGACAGCGGGTCGCAGTCAGGGTCGCCGTTGTATCCATGGCTTGGCCCTGTCATTTGTGCCCCCTTTTCGCAGCAGCTCCTCGCTGGCCATGCGATGCTGTTTACAGCTGTCTTAACGCATTTTAAATATTGACAGCTATTTGCCAATTGTTTCAACTGCAACTGCAACTACCTCAAAGTGTTCATAACTTTTGCTGCTGCCCGTCTTTGGCAGTTGTTTGTAGCGTTCGCAACGCGTTCGGACCATAAATAAAATTGTTTTGTATTTTTGCGAAACTGCTTCTTCATCTCGGACTTTTGCTTATCCAGGCAACAGCTGGACACTCGAGTCCTGCCAGTATCCTGCAGACTGTTGTTTGCATATGCATGCATAAATCGAGATGCACACTGAATGATATCGCACACACACGTCCGACTCTCGTCCTCTCTCTCACCAATTCCCTATCTCTCTCTCTCTCTCTCTCTCTCTCTCTTTACTCTTTATGTTTGCAATTTTCATAAATATTTCATTTAGCGTAACTTATACACTTACCAAGAACTTTCCGCTCTTCAGTCTGGAATTTTTGCTTAGCTTATCTTTGGTTTCGCATCTTTCACTTTGTTGCATCTTCGCAGCATTCCTTGCAGCTCCTTCCTGCGCCCCTGTGCTGCTTGTTGCTGCTTGCATCTTGTCATAAATTGGCAAAAAGAAAACAGGCACACACATACACTCACACACGTACACACACACACACCCACGCACGCAGCACAAAAGAAAAAGCGTTGCAACTTTATTTATTTTTCTTTTCCTTCGAATTTTCCCAGAGTTTGACATTATTTGCGCACTGATAAATGAGAGCTGCAAAGTATAAAGCGACAAACATGGAAATATTTCTTGTGTCGCTTTAAATCTGAATTATAGTGATTGCTTAGCACAGCACGGAAAATGGAAAATTTCCTTTATAAGATATGTTTTTTGCCAACTCAATTATGCTTGAGAGTAAAGTGGAAATCGGTTTGAGATTTTTCGATTTTTTACCTAGAATCTACTTGCCTTTGTTTTTATTAGCTCTTGTAAAAACCTGCTTAGAGCCAGCTGCATGTTGGCCAATTGACAATGGCCATTGTGCCATAGCCAATTAGGAAATGCCCTGTTTCTCGCACCTTGGACCAGTCAATTGGCTGGCACAATTAGGCCCTTGGCAATGAAGAGGTTAACAAAGCACCTCCTAATTGAAAGTTATTTATAAGCAGCGGATGCATTAAACTGCCCTCGAGCAGCCGCAGAACAAGGTGTTGACATAATGGCCAAAGAATGTCTTTATATTGAGTAACAGCTGGACAGCCGGACAGCTGGCCCACTTGACGGCCCAGTTAATGGGATTGGCCAATTGCAGTGACTTACGGGGGCACAAGCAGGGGACTTGGCCGGGATAATGGCGCGCTTAGCATACATTAAAATACTAATTTCCATGAAAGTAGCAAAAAGCGGCAAAAGCGAACGGCGTCAGCTATTGCTGCACCACTGCCCCGTTGCTGCCCCACTGGTGCCGATGAAGCCGTCGTCTGGCAGGCGGTGCCTTTTAATAGAGCCACACTAATTACATGCCGTTCGACTGAACGCCTGAAAAGTCAGTTCTGGTGTGGCTGTGCGCGTGTGTGTGTGTGTGTGTGTGTGTGTGTGTTGTGGCTGTGGGTGTTATTAGTATAACGACATGACGTTCGGGGAGCGTATTCCTGACGGGCTGTTGGCTCGTTGCCCGGTCTCCGTTTGTGCAGCAGCCAAGTCAAATTTGTAATTAAAGCAACGGAATTTATGAAACGTAACATTTTACAAACACACAAACACAAACAAACACACACACACACACACCCAGTCACGCACCTATACACACAAATGCTGTTTTCAATTTAGTTTATGCGCTGCATTTTCGTAATATTGACACGAAACTTTAGCATCCACAGTCAAGTCAAGTTTATTTAACCTAAGATCTAAAACTTCCAGACGCAACACTTAAATGCAATTATAAACCTAAAATAAACTTTGAATTCAGTTTTTTTTTATTATTTTTATTTAACTAAAGATGCGCTTTGAAATCAATTAAGAAATTTATTTCAAAATACTGAGTATTCGTATTCAAAGTGCGTAAAGTTTTGTACCCTGATGAAAAACATTCATCATGTTCATTTATAAAAGTTGCAAAATTGTTTTAACTATCATGAATCAATTTCGTAATTAAGACCAACGCATAAACCTAATTAAAGTCCAGTGGACACACATACGCATACACATGCACACACAAGCACATTTTGTTTGTGTTTTTGTTGCACTCGTTTGGTTGCAACTGCATTTTGTGTTGCCCGCTTTTCTGCAAGTTAATTTTGCGCCCGGTCTTTTTTGTGCAGTGCGAAAATTTCAAAGGGAAAACTGTAGCTTTTCCAATGACTATCAGTAAGTGTGTGTGTGTGTGACTGTGTGTGTGTGTGAGTCCTATACTGCTTTCGCCAGTGTTTCTAGCATTTTTTCTTGTTCGCATGCTACGAACTTCACTTGAAAGCTCTTCAAATTTTATGGCCACATAAGCGGCCACATTACCATCACCAGCTACAATTCTAGCCGATTCAGCGGGAAATTATGCCACACCAGTTGGCTTGAGCTGCTTCCCATCGCTTGGTGCCGCTCTGGTGGCGCTGACGGGTGGTGCCTTCGCCTGTAGTCGCTGGTCTTTGGTCAGTGGGGCAGCAATATATAAAATTTATTAGCAGAAATTATGATTATTTCGTTGCTCTTTGCTGCGTGTATTTTTAATATCCATTTCACGTATTCTGTCTCTACCATTGCCAACGCCTCTCTGCGTCTTGAATGCCACCCACCACCCCCTTCGGACTACGCCTGTGAGCTCCTTCTGCATTTTAATGGCCACTGCGTCTGTCTTTTGCCAGCTGCATCAATTCCGCTGTTGTTGTTGTTATTGTAGCTTGTTCTCTTTTTTTTTTTTTAATATTTTCTGCTTTTTTTGAGTGGCGCTCGTTAAGCTCGCTTTAATTTTTGCTTGAGACCATAATTTTTGCTGCTGCTGCCGTTGGAAAGCATTTTTATGCGCCACATAATTTGCGTGAGTTTAATTGTGGCAAAATGGCTGCCAACGCTGATGCTCCTTTTGGCCAAGCTGTTCGGGCCATTAGGCGTAGCAAATTGTTTCATGTAAATACGGGTAATAGACCCATGCATACATGTGTGTGTGTGTGTGTGTGCGTGTGTGTGTGTATGTTGGGTAAAAGCCAAGCAATGCTTTATTTGATATTTTATTAAAAACCCAGCTGTTATTCCTGCGCAGCTATTCGTCAAAAATAATAGTTATTGAGCCAACTAAATTAAAAATTAAATATTTATTTAATAAAGTCATTTAATACCTTATACATACACGTAAATGTAAACGTCAAACAAAAAGTAAATTGCCAGAGGGCTTAACTTTTTATATATCCATTGAAGCTGAATAGAAATCAGTCAACAGCAAAAATTGCATTGAAATAATTAAAAACAAGTAACAACGTTGCAGACGGGTGTAACCGACAGCGCTATATACGTTTGCAGTGTAATAACAATCAAAATCAAACATGAAAAACAAATAAAAAAAAAACACAAAATAATATTGTATTTTCATTAATGTAGATTCAATCTAGAGGATCAACTTGAAAATCATTTCAGTTTTAAGAAAGTTTATGTCAATTTTTTAATTAGTAACTAATAATAAATTTTAATCTGCCAAAAGAGGAGATTTTCACGAATTACCACGTCCCCAGTGGGCGTTGCTAATGAATCGTATCATTTTATCTGAGTATATCGGGAGTACATGAGTGTATTTTCCCAGTTTCCCATCTCTATCTTCAACAGCGGACATGGCACAAACCCAATATACACTTTTCAGTTTGTAAACGAGTACAATAATAATAAAGTATTAAAAAAAAACTACACAATTCAAGTATTTATTTCATAAAATATACAAATTATTCAATATATAACAAAGGTAACACAAACTATAATGTAATAATTAATTATTCAAATATATAATTCAGTTTTCACAGCGAATATAACAAATGCCTTCTTAAAGAACGCTCAATAAACGCAGATCGACCGCATTTCCATAGCAATATTTAATTTTGCCTATATGCAGCCTATTTGTAAGCTAAGCCCAGCTCTGCTCCTGTTAGTCCCCAAGAAGCCTATAAAAAAAGACAAATGACCCATTAAACGCAAAACTTGTGCACTTTCATTGCAAAATATAGCAAGGAAGGGGGGCTGCCTCCGGCTGTGGGGTTGAGGGGCCAGCTCGGCGATGGGGGCAACGAATGCAAACGGCAAAAGAAAATATTGCCCCGCAGCAAAGACAACAAACTCTTGATTTTTATAGAAGTATGCGAATAGCTGCTACCTGCTTCTGCAGCGTGGAGCAGACCAGGCAGCAGCTCCAGGCAGAAAGGATAATGCTCATAAAACGCTAAGATATGCGCAAGGCTTCACGCAGCGTCTATTTTTCACTTGGTCGGGTCTGGCGGGGCTTGTCTTAGGATTTGTTGTGCTTATGAAAGCATTAAACTTTCCTCATTTAAGGCAGGGCACTTGAGTTGCCTTTTTACTGCAATTTCGTCCTTCAACTGCTGTCCCCGACCACGCCCCCCTCGTTGTCGTTGTCGTTGCCGTTGTCGTCTGATTATGGCGCACAGCTCGCAGCGCTGCTTTTATACCCTGCAAAGCTGTCAAAAGGGTAGATAACTTTGTTGTGATTTCCCAAGCTGATTCGTACGATGTAAACAGTTTTAGGATTCTGTGCATATATGTAAAGGTAGTTCAGGCAAATATATTGGTCTAAAATTCAGTTCTAAAAATTCGTGTGACTTTAATGAAAGGGATAACTCCATGTCGGTTTTCCTTAAGTGCTCGACTATTGTCTTTAGCTTTGTCACAAGTTGCTCGCTTAACCCGATACGTGTTTGAGTCCGCCTGAGCGGTGTGTGTGTGTGTGTGTAAGTGTAAGTGTGTGAGTTCGTTGAGAAATATTATGCAATTTCTACACTTATACACTTTATACACACCCCAGCCATTTTCTTCACGCCCCGCAGCGCTATGGGGACTGAGGCTTTCCTAGCCTTTTTTTTTGTTTGCTACAGCCAAAAAGTGAGATGCTCCGAAGGAGGTAAGGGAGGTCGTGAGCTGACGTTAGCTCCCACACATGGCTCGCGAATGTAATAAATGAATTTTGAAACATGGCGCCTTGTTGCTTGTCAGCATGTGGGCGTGGCAGCTCACAGCCCACAGTTTAAAGCAACATATATTTTTCCGTATTTTTCGTATTTTTTTATCAGCATTGTAAAGCTTTTTGGCTTTGTTGTTGTTGGCCGGGGTCTCCTTTGGGGATTTCTCAGTTTTACGCGATGTCTGCTGCCTCTCTGCTCTGCTGTTTGCCTTTGCCGTTGCCGTCGCCGTCGCCGTCGCCTTTGCTCCCCTTTGTTTGCATTCTGTAATGTAAGAGCAGAAATAGCGCTCGAGCAAACAAATAAAAGTCTAGCGGCAAGAGCTGTGACGACTGTTGAACTTTGTCGAGGCTCTGCGGCACCGAAGCCACCCTCAACTTGAATTCCCTGCGTGTAACTGGCACTGCCAGCTGCAAATGCAACTGCAACTGCAAGTTTAGCAGCAGCAGCAGCAGCAGCTGGAGCTGGAGCCTGACAACTAAGCCGCTTTGGCTTACCTTTGGCAACAGGATCAACGTCGTAGTCGACAAGTTAGCGCGTGTCTTAAATACATTTGATGTGCTGCACGGGCAACAAATAACAAAGAAGCAGCTGAGGCACATTCCCCATGCTTCAAGCCTCATGCGAGAACAGTTTTCCTGCAGCTAGACACACTTTCCAAAAACAAAATAACAAAAGCTGAAAAGAAGAAGATGAAGAAGTAGCAACATATTTAGCTCACGGCGCGACGCTCATATTTGCTCTGTAAAGGCACCGGCAACAATAATAATAATAAAAACAAAAGGGAATAAAAAACAACAGCAACAACAACAGTGACGATGACGTTGACGTTGAGTGCCTGCGAGGCGAGCCAAGAAATAATAATAACAAAAAGCAAACAGCGCTGCGTCCCCAAGCCCCCAAACGCCCGCACGGCAAGCGCGACTCCTCGTATGGGAATATTCATGCGGCGCGTAGCAATTTCACACATTTACATAGTTAAACACACACACACGCTCACACACACACATGCACACACACACACTGGAGTAGCAAAAGTGTCGTCGCATAGCGGAAGTGAAAGAAGTTGTTGCTCCGGCTCCGCCCTCCTCCCACACGGGTTGGCCAAGGCGCAAAAAGGCGCAAATTATATTCCGTTGTAAGGCAAATACAAATAAAAATACAACAAAAAAAAAGCATAAATACATGGCAACATGCCCCCTTTGCATGTGTGCGTGCGTCTGTTTGTTTTTTTAATACAAATAAACAAACAGGCAAAACTTGTGGGAAAATAAAACAATAAAACAGGCCTTGCACTATGGGTGAAAATGGAATTTAAATAATTTCTGATTTCTTAAATAATAAACCATATACATTGAATTTGTACGAAAAACATTGCAATTGATCCTAGCTAAACATTACAAATTTTCTTCAGGCGATATATACGACTCGACACCTGCATAAATTCGGTTGAATTAAATGTTTTATATAAATATCATTAAATAAATCGAGCTTGAAGAAATATTTCTGCTCAAGTGATAAGCTACCTTACTAAATACATATTTATCTAATATGGTCCCTAGTGTTGGTCCCCACAGCTATAATTTGCATGAATATGTATTAAGAAGTGGCCCGCAAAAATATGCTATGTTTCTTTGTGTGACCGCGGAAGGGGCTGCAACGGCGTCCGTCGGTGGGCGGATGGCCATCCGCAGTCGAGACATGCGTCATATAAACATTACTCACGCTGTGCACAAAAGCTATTAAAGCTTTCACACACACGCACGCACACTCAGACACACACACACAGGCACAAGTCTTGTGTTGAGTCTGTGCTGGGTTTGGCTCACATGACGGATGAGTGACTTTTATGTTATAATTGCGCTACAGTTTAAACTGATGGGCGCAGCTGGGCCAGGCCAAGACGCACTAATTGACAGTGAGAAGGCGCAGCTTTTTGTTCCACAAAAGTGTACACATAGATGTGCGCTTGTGTGTAAAAGTTCTTCCTTGATAAATTTGACAAAAATTATTTAGTGCCAGTAAAAACGCAATTTTGCATGGGATTATCATTGAAATTGACTGGTTGTTGGGCTCTCATTAAAATGTCCATTAAGATTAGCATAAATAATTGGATTTCATATGTATTTTAATTGGCTGACGTGTAAAATAAAGCTACTGTTGCTAATGTCAACCAAAATGAGGCATTATTTTTATTTATTTTTTAAATATAATATTTCGTCAGTTTTTATTAAAAATTTGTTGAAAATTTAGCGAATTTCAGAGATGAAAATATAAATTGAAAGCTCGCTGGAAAAAGAAAATCTTTAAAATAAATGACCCGCAGCGTACAAAATTCTGACATAGGCAAAAGGCAAAGGGCTTCAGGCAGTATACGGCCCACATACCCAAGGGCACACACACACAAACACAAATACACACACACACACAAGCACACGCACACAGGAAGAAACAAATTAATTAAATAAGAAAAAAGGTAAACCGAGAAGTTAAATAAGAAACAGGAAAGACAAACCGTGCGCAGTAAGTGAAACTTGAAATTGAATAAAGCCCGTGACGGGGTCAAGGGTCAGGGCTGTGGCGGAAATGAAACCAAGACAAAGGAAAAATAATGTAAAACAATGCCAGGGACGAAAATCAACGGCAAAATGTGCCCACAAAGACGAGCCGAGCGACCGTTTTGGCTCCTGGGGGTGGCGCCGCCTCGTCCCATCATCTCCACCTGGCCATATTCCAAGGCATATAATGCTCACTGCACTTGGCAATTTTCAAGAGGTTCGAGGGAGAGCTGGAGCTGGAGGTGGAGGGGGTGGCACTGCACTTTGGTATGACGACAGGCCTGGTTGGCAGGCTGTCCATCAGACGGCAGTGCGCCCACATGATTAAGGTTTCACAATTTATCTAATACAATTAGTCAAGAGGTGAGCCAGTGGCAGCGGTCCCCGCCCGGACGCCGCTCCTTCTGGTAATCGTAGACGCTTGCCGAGGTACTTACCTTACATTAATGCCAGCCACTTCGGTGTCTCCCCGCCAGCCAGAGGTGTTGCCTGGTGCGCTTTGTCCGCCTCTTCGGCAACTGTCAAAAGGTGCGACGACTTTTGAACTTCTGACGCAAGAATGCAAATGAAGGGCGTCTTCTTAGGGCGTGGCACCGGCAAAGCCACAAAGTTTAATGAATGCCAAAAAAGGTAGCGAGTGCCGAGTATTTGGTAATTTGGTTTTATGTGCAGTTTGGCTTTGCCCTTTACCCACGACCATTTCCTGATGGGCGTGTTAGCTGGGTGTGCGCCGCAAAACGGGGCTGCTAATTGGGGACCGCCCCAGCGGGAGATTTTCGTAGTTGAAGTCGTAGTAATTGCATTAATGCTTTTATTGACTATCTGCCTCAGCTGCATACGTGCGACCACAACATGCCATCAATTTCGGGACTACTCCCTCTTGAACATGCACTTCAACTTCGGCATGGAAAGTTTATTTCCTAGCAATGCAAATAGAAAGCATTTTCCAATTGTGAAGCATCCTCACGTTTCACGTTTCAAGTATTTTGCCTACAAACTCTGCGGGTTATCGACAGCTGCTGACGTTTACCTTTCAATAAACTAAAAACTTGTTAGCTTTTAGCTAACATAGGTGCTTGACTTGTTTGGACAGTTCTAAGGTGCTTCTACCAGCTATAAAAAGTTTTCGTATTTAAACAGAAATATAGTTCTATAATAATATATATGCAATTTTTTATTATAAAATACTGTCTAACTTTTAGATGCAGAATAAAAAATCATTAAAAATAACATTTGATGCAGTTTTTATAAAGCAAAGTTATTTTTAAGTTAATTAAAACCCGGCAATAATTAATGCCAGCATAAAAAAAAAATACAAATAAGTTTTCATAAAGTTATCAGATTTGATCTCAGGAAAAACTACAAAATAAATAAATATTTATTATAGCCGTCATAATAATATCGATTGATAAGTGATAAGAAATTTGAAGTGCAAGATACGAATGTGTAAATGTGTATTCAGCGGGCTCTTAAAAAATTGGCTTCTAAGCCAGCCAGAAATGATTAATGGCCATGCCCACATGCAGATGGCGTTTCTCTTATACAAGTTGGCCGTTCAATCGTTGTCCATTTAAACGTGGCCAATGGATTCAGTTGTCAACTGTTGTGTGTTTTGAATTTTTGTTTACTGGCCATATCACAAAACCGCAAAAAAGTCAGCAAAACATGGTCAATGGGTGGTAGATGGGAGGGGAGTTGGGGGCATGGGGCTGTTGCAGCAACAGCTTCAACAACTCAATGCACTCAATCAATGCACACAAAAAGCAATAGAAGCGCCGCCTTTTGTTTCAAACACTCTGCACAAAAAGCACTCATCAAAAATAACAACAACAAGAACAAGAACAATTGTGACCACAGAGAACAGAAGCGAAAAAAAACCAGAATTTATAGTAGTGCAGATAAGTTTTGGTGGGGGCAAAGTGAAACGCCAAAATGGAAATGGACAAATCAACAAACAATTTTTGCGGCCAAAAAAAGTGCAAGCAATCAAAATACAATAAAAATTCAGCGGCTTTGTGCCAAGTACAGATGAAAATATCTCTGCGTTTGCATCTACAAGATACACCCGCAGGGAGAAACAAAAATGTATCTTATTGTGTCTTTTGGCATGCCCCAAAGTGTTGTTAACAGATTGATTTCGAAAATGATAATGTGCCTTATGCCGGCTCGTTGGCAAAGCCTCAAAGCCTGCAGAAACAAGTAGCAGCAGCAAGAAAAACAGCAACAACAACAACAACAACAACAACAAGAAAGACAACCAACAGCCCACGACTACAACAACAATGGCAACTGGCAACATTCACAGACCATTTGGCGGCTTAAGGTTCGCATTGGGGTTATCGCCTAATCGCATCGCATGCCACCAGGCCGCGTTTGCCCGTTGTGGCCATGTTGTTGCTGCCGTCCTACGTTTTCGCTATCGGTTTCCTTGTCTTTGGTTTGTTTTTATTTTATATATATATATATATATATATGTATACATTTATATATATGTTTTATGCTGCTTGCCTCTCAACCCGAAGCGCACAATCATTTTTCAATAAACAAACAATTTCATGGGCGGCTTGTCTTTTGCCAAATCGGATCTAAGCCTCAATAAGCAGCCAGCGACAAGACGCACTTCCTGCCGGAGAGCTCTCACAGTCAGCCAGTAAGCTGATGGCTATCGGCCCAAATGCTGTTGCTCCTCGTCCTTAAGCTATCTGATTACACTGAAGAGCTGAATTCGGGTGCTTGAAAGAAACGTAAAGCAATTAAACCTTAATACTTTTTACCCAAGTAATAAAAAAGCATTTCAAAATGAAATTTGTTGCATGGAGTAGTTAATTTATTTATGCCAAATTTAGCAGCCTAATCGATTTAATATTTTTGTTAATTTCAATTCCTTCCAAGAATTGGTTGCGTAGTGTAGCTGATTGATTTAGGTGCGCGTTGCCAACTCAATTGATTAATAATTGCTTTTGTTGAAATGTATCTAGGAGATAAGGGACCCACGTTGGGACCAATACAAACGCAATATCCTGACAAATTTCAAGTCAAACAAATGGCTAAAAAGAGATCCGCAGAGTAATTACAACGAAAAGCAAGCCAAAGCACAGTCATAAAGAATGGAGCAAGAACTAAACGAGGCGTAAGAGGAAGCTTGGGGGTTAGTAGAAAACAAAAGAGCTATGCAGCTGCATGTGTGTGTGTGTGTGTGTGTGTTAGTATCTGTGACTGTGTTGGCAGACAAATGAAAAATTAAACAATTTCCCAGCTGCCTCTGGCTGGTACTGCTGCTCTGGCAACGGATTGCCAAATTTAACTGAAACATTTATTCTACAGAGAGCACTAAATTATTCGTGCGCTTGACTTGCAAGCCAAAGGATACGAATAGGAATATAAAAACGAATACGAATGCGAATGCGAATACGAATACAAATACGAATTGCGAATTGCGAATGGATGCACTCAGCTCAACACTGTAGCTTAGCTTCACGTCTGTGTTTGGTAAATCGGCGACATTATCTGAACCGTCATCAGAATCAGCATCAACAGCGACTCGTGCCAAAAGTCATAAAAAGCCAACTACTGAGGGATAAAAACAAAACAAAAGTTGTGAAAGCTACCTCGACGCGGCGCCTTTCATTAATATTCGCAAATTATAACGAGAAGAAAACAACGCCAGAAAGATGAACAACTTGTCAGGAGTGGTCGACCAAAAGATACCCTTTATACAAGTTATGAATTGTTCAAATTTCAATATTTATATATTTTAATGGGTTGCCATAAATAGCAGCCAAATATAACGAGAAGATGTTTACTCAAATCAAGTAATAATATAGGTTATATATGTTGTAATTGATTTTAAATGAAATGTTAAATAGTGAATTATTTAAATGATAAAATTAACAGTCTCTTTCTGACTGATATGCTTAAGTATACCCTTTTTGATCACATTTGCAGGCATACATGGTATTAAAAAGGGCAACGAGCGAACTGCCAACTGTCTGTGTTCCTGTGCTCCTGTGTCGATGTATTTGTGTTTGTTTGTGCTGTGTGTGTGTGTGTGTGTGTGTGTGTCTGCTGAAAGACAACTTCATTTACTTGGCTGGCATTGTGCATTCGTTTTATTCGTTTCATTCGTTACATTCGTTTTCATTGTCATTTGCCGTTTTCGGTCGTTTTTCGTTTTCGCCAACGTAAGCGCTTTTAATTTTCAGCTTGCATGCACAAAAGTATGCAATATGTTTTTTGCTCGCCCCTCTCCGCTCACCCCTCGGCCGGCTAACGCACCTCGTCGCTCTTCACACCAGCAAGATGCAATTGCACTTATGCATGCATGACATCCAGCTGTCCCACTCTCCCACACACACACACACACACACACATTGTGTGGCCGACAATGGCTTACATAAATTTTAAGCTCCATTAGCAAAATGTTACAGCCACCGCACCCGAGGCGACGTGTGGCAAGTGTGTGTGTGAGAGTGTGTGTGTGTGTGCGTGTGTTGGTGTGCAAAGTTCAAGTGCAACAAAAGTTGGTTATTGTGCTCGGTCGGCTCTATTATATGAAATGCATATTACATGGGATGGCAAATTTTGGACATTGAAGAAAACTTTTGCTACCTAAGGCGAGCCCTGGCTAATTTCTACATAAATTAGTACAAGTGTGTTTTATGTATGTGTGTGTTCGTTGCCTGGAGTTTGTTAAAAATAATCAAGATAAGAGTCTACCATGTTATCTAAGAAAAACCTTAAATTTGTTCAAAGTTCTGACAATAGCTATTTCTAGGTTTCCCCTTTGAATAATTGCTTGTGGTGCAGCAGTTTCTTCCCAAAAACAATCGTCTTAATTTAAATTTACCTTATTCACCTTTATTTAACACATATTCCTGCCTTATCTATTTAAATTATTGATTTGCTCTTGAAGCTCCTTAGAGCTCCTTCGCTCAATTGTCTGACGAGACCTGGCAAAAACCAAACACAATACTCAGCTCAACTAATTGCAAATAAATTAACTTGGCTTTTAATGGCTTAGGTCGTCTAGCGCTCACTATGCAAAGCTCGGCAGAATAAGAAAGCAAAGCAAAATAATTATTTGGCGCTTAAGTGCGAGAAAGTTGAAGTCGTGGCCAACATGTGGCAGCATCAAAATCAATTCGCCAAACAACGAAATGAGTTGCGGTAACTATAACTTACGAGTCAGCTAGCAGCAGGATCACACACACTACGAGACACACATGCCGCCCCTCTATTCTGCAATTCCCTTTAGCGGCCTAAAACAAGCGCTAGCAGTGAGCAAATGTTGGTAACATGAGCTGGGGCGGCGCACAATGAATACAAATTGCTTGGTAAATAAACAACATCTCAATAAGGAGCAAATTACTGACGCCATCTAGCGAAAAAATAAACAAACACGCACACAACTACACACACAACACACAAATAAATATAATCACATACATACATCTGAATAGAGAGAGAGAGAGAGAGAGAGAGAGAGAGACAGGGAAAATCGCGCACTGCATAACAATAGCAACAATTTGGTTTTGAGCGTTGCTTTTGTGAGTGTGTGCCTAGATACGTGTGTGTGTGTGTGTATGTGTGTGTGTGGGCGCTAATGAATATAATGGCGTTACATAAATGGCGGCTTGGCACCGGTTTGTAGAGCTAACGATTCTAGCTACTGCCATTGTTGTCCTTCTTGTCGTTGTTGTTGGCATTGATGTGTAGGAACATTTTCTATACACAAGCAATTGCAAATAGTCGACAACAGTGAGCAAGAGAGTGAGCGATAGGGCAAGGTTAGGGGAGAGTCCATTTAACGGTGTTCGTGGGAGAAAGGCAAATAATGAGCGTAAATCATGGTTTAACGATAAACACAATGCAATACTCTATGCACACAAAACGATAAATGGGCAGCGCGAGTTCCATCGAAATACGTGTAAGCCGCAAATGTTTGGCTCAACGAGTGGGCGAAAAATAATTAAGGTGCTGCGAAAACTGCTTTGGCAGCAACAACAATTGGATAACCCCCTTCACTAAACTGATCCAAATAAAGCAGATGCAAATATTCTACAGAAAGTGCTTTCAACTAATTACAACAATTGTGATTCAATTCATCTCAATTAAGAGCTTTAAGTTTAATTTTAAAATTTTATTTCTATCAATATAATAGTTTTTTATAAATTTATAAAAGCTGCTTAAGTGCTGCATTCATGAACTTCGAGCGTTCAAAGCAGCTTTCAGTTCTTTCTGTACAGCATAGAGGAAGCTTTCTGCTGCTGCCTCATTAATATTCAGTTTGTGTCATTGGAATTATTACTTTGCCTTTTAAAAGCTAACGAGCACATCAGCGCTGTCAGCATATTTCAGTCCTCTTTGCGTTCGCCGCCGCCTCATCGCAATTATTTGATAGCCCAATCTAATTAGGCCAACAATTGTGTTCACCGACGGACCGGCGAAACAATTAATTATTAATGCAATGCAATTTTTAAGGGGAGACAACAGTTGAGGGAAAACAGGAAACATGACTCAGACTACATTCATTGCCTAGTTTAACCTCCGGTTGAACTGTTGAGCAGTCGGTGGGGGAGCGAGGCGACGAGGGGTTCCGCAGGCCCAACGGCCAATACTTAAAGCTGCATGCGGATCTTTTCTGTTTTCTTTTCATTTTCTGTACAGTTTTTTCCCCCATTTTCGTCCTGTTTTCTTCTGGTTATTTTTTTTGATGTTGCCCTGGGGAGCGCTGAAGTAATTGTTGCGCTTGCCACGCCCTGTGGCCGCCCATGCACAGCGCGCATTAAAGTCACGCCGGGGCCTGCGAGTCACAGTCCAAGTCCAAATCCCAGTCCTGGCTGGGCCGGTGGGCGGGACGAGGCGTGGCGCCGTGCGGCCCGGCAAATGGAAAGCGCGAAAAAGTCCGGCATATATTCTCATTTAGCTGGAAATGCCAGAGAGTCCCCGAGTTTGCAGTAGCCAAATAATTTTTCATTTGGCGCTCTAGTCTGTTTTCCAAAGTAATAAAAGTTGTGCATTTTATTGTGGCCGCTGATTTGGACGCATTTGCTGTTATCGGGTCTTAGTTTGGGATTTGGAAAATCAATTTCAATTTTCATTGTAGAATATTTACGAAATCAAATCGAATGCATAGTTTGGCTTATTAAATTCCTCGCTTCAATCGAGAGCGATGCAAGCGATGCAGGCAACAGGATCGCACAAGGACTCCCGGCGAGGACTCTCCAGTGCTTTGCATGGACATCTTATGAACTTTTACAGCTCCATTATATGCAAATGATGAAAGCAAGAAAACAAATATTGCTACCTCGGGCGATGGCCGCAGCAACACAACACAGAGCAACACACACACACACACACACAGCAACACATACGCACAACATGAAAGGCATTGTTTGGCTGCTGGCAGCAGGCGACGGGCAGGACGTGAAGCGTGGGTCGCAGGATGCGGTGCGAGGCTCATATGCAGACATTTACATAAGCAAACAGCTTCTGCTTTTATGTGGCAGCTCGACGCAGTCCCAGCAGACATACCAGACATCCCGGCGTGCTGGCGTCCTCGCATCCTGGCATCCTGCCTCTATCCTGCACGAACTACTAATAAACCAGCGGCAACAGCAACAACAATGGCAACGGATATTAAGCTGAAACTGCCCCGAGGACAACAGGCCCACAACAACAGCAGCAGCAACAACTAAAGCAACAACTACAAAAAGAAAGCGAGAAGACGATGCTAACTTGGGGCAAAGAGCAAAAGTGACCGACATAAAGAGCGGACCTGGTCCTGTTTGTGATCCATTTCCATTGACATTGCCCGCTTCAACAGGCCCTTCGCATGCTTATCAACTGATAGCTTAAACAAGCAGCCGCTGGCCAAAAACTAAACGCCCACGCCCCTCCCCCTCAATGTAGCAACAGTTTGAAGCGACAGTTTTTGGGAATTCCTTGGAGCTGTCGAAAAGGGTAAATTGCCATTCAAAGTTGCCGGCAAATGATTTGCCGGTCGTGTCAGCCCTGCCCCTACCCCCACCCGGGCCATTTCTTAACCGAAACTTTGTCATCATAATCAACATAATCAAATTTTGTGCCCCAAAATGCATGCAACAAAGTTACGTTTTGACTCGGCAACAATTATGCGGCACACGAGGCAAGTGTCACATGTGTTGAAGTTTTTTCGGGCTGTCTTTATTTTTTGTTTCCTTTTCTGTGCAAATTTAATCACTTAACCCCAATGAAGTATAGGAATGGCGAAAAACTTTTCCGAGTCGGCAAAAAGTTGTCACTGGATGATGCTAAAAGAAAGCGCCAAGCTATTCGCTTCGCATGCGGCAGGCGGAATTCGGCAGGCGGTGGGGAAATTGATTTTTCACTTGGACGAGGCCACAGCATGAGCATATTAATTTCGCCACGCCCTCACCACCCACGCACAACCCAACTTTCGCATTGTGTTGCTCTTTGTGTGTTGACATTCCTCTTATAGTGGTGTGCGTGTGTGTTGAGAGTGTGTGGCGCCCAAATGACAAAGTTACTTAAATTACCAGGCAAAACTTTAGTTGCGCTTACTTTGGCCCAGCTTCCCCAGCCGCTCACTTTCCAGCTCGATGCCAATGCCGACTCTTAAGCAGAATTAATGAGTGGAGAGTTGGTTTTCCTTTCACATTTTCATTGTTTTCATTGCTTTTCGTTTCTTTTTATTTTATTGTTTTTTTCTTTTTTTATATTTTTTTTTGCGCCACTGCCAAAAGTCAAAAGCTGCCATTGCAAGCATTTTAGTTGGGCGCTCGTCGAGCCATGCAACCCAAATTCACTTTAAGAGCAAGCACACTCAAACTTTCCATATCTTCATATACATGTATATAGTACACTCCATATACGTACGCAAACATTCTGCACTTGCTAAAGTTCTTATACTCTTTCAAGGAGTTTTAAAATTCCAACAGTAAGTTTGTAACGCATTGGATAAGGCTATTTTGCAGCCATGAAAATATTCTCATCTTCATACAAATCCTGTCAAAATTCGATATCGATGCTACTTTTGCTGCAAGCAGCACAATCATGTGTCCATAGCTATCATGATGATCTGTCGAATACGAAATGAAATTCAATGAAAACCCACTTTCCTTCAAACGCATTTCAGTTTTCAATCAATTTCACAAACCCTGCCTTTTGTTCTCAATGGAAGGGTATTGAATGGCCAGCTGCTCCACATGTCAACTATTCCTTGTGTATGTATGCAAGTGTGTGTGTGTGTGTGTATCCTTTCAGCAGCTTGCTGTACATAATTTTCTTAAAGTTTCCTTCGGAGTCGTGCAGTTTCACTTGCACTTGATGCATCTTCAAGTAAAGTTGTGACAGCTTGTTGTTGTTGTTGGCGTTGAAACACTTCTGAGCAGGTTGTTTTTTGAGGGTTTTCAATGCACTTTTGTCAGATCAACGCCTCCAATGCAATTACCAATTCTAAGTTATCGCTGTACAAATTTGAGGTCGACCATTTCAGGCAGTTGCTAAATTTTATAGCATAAATATTTTTCTAATATTGAAAAAGTCTATATAAATACATAACAAGCTATGAAAATAAGGGTCAGAAATATGCTGGCAATTTTATTTAAATAAAATAAAATAAAGAAAAATATTTTCACTCAGAACATTTGTTAAATATGCCAGAATTTACTGGAAGAGACTTATATATTCCGATTTTTCTCATAGTGAATAGACAAGACACTTAGGGACAATAGTTATTTATTTGTTTGAATTAAACACTGTTAAATAAGAGTTACTCAAATTCTACATTCAATAAGTACAATTTACAGCCCAAACTCTTTTTGTTAACAAGTCTTTAGTGTCAACACATGTTTTTTATGTCTTTTAGTTTTTTCTGTCTTCATGAATTACATTTATAAAATCCCTAAATTGTTGTAATTACATTTAGCTTTGTATTGCCCTATGTTTTATACATATTTATTTTGCCTGACTTTGCTGGGCTCTTAAGCTGGCGTCGAACCCCTAAAGGACATGACATTGCACTCCACTCATTTTGTTGTACAACAAAAGTGCAACGAATTTCAACTTGTTTTTGTTGCCAGATACCCTTTTGCAGACCTGCTGAAGAGTCTTCTGTCTGCCTGCTTGGAGATGTATGTACAGTGCTCATACAATAATATCCTTTCACATTTTATTACACTTGTAATGTGCACTGATTGGTTGCTGCCACGAGTAGTAGCAGGAGCAGCAGAAGCCGAAGGTCCTCCAGAATCCTTAGGAGCAGCAGAATGAGCAGTCAGCCTTAGTTGTTGTGGATGTTGCTGTTGCTGTATCTGTATATGTGTGTGTGTGTGTGTGTGTGTGTGTGTGTGTATGTGCCTTAGGGGCTCTAATAATATAAGACACGCACAAAGACCTAGATGTGCCGAGTAGGTGGCAGTTTATCTGTAAATGTGTGTGTCTCATTGTCAATATTGACAATAAACAAGTTTGCCATAAAACGTAACATGAGTCGGGCCGGGCGTGGATTGGAGTGGAGTGGAATGGAATGGCATAGATGGAATGTCGTCTAGTTGAGTGGAGTTGTCTAGCGATGAGTTGGTGGAGCATTCAAGTCGGACTTACACTGGACTGCAAGTTAAATGCGCAGCCAAACAGGGCACATAAATCAGGACACTCAATCAAGCTGAAGGCCACAGCGAACCGGGCCCAACCCACATGACGTCCGTTCGTGTCATCACGTTGGCTTATTAATCGAGTATACTACAATATATACTATTATATGGATTTGTGTGTGGCACATTATATATCATACTTACATAAGTATTATGGGCGAGTAGCCAGTGTGTGAGCTTTTATGCAGCTGCCGCTGTAGCTGAGCAGAGCGCTGTGCACTTTTATAAATTAAAAAAAAAATACTGCTGGGAAAATAAAATGCCCCTGACTCGATGATAAAATGTTATTATAAATTATATTAAAAATACATAAATTGTGCGGCATTGTGAACACACACACAGAGAGAGAGAGAGAGAGACAGAGAGAGGGGGCTGGCGCCTATTTAAGGGCTGGGCAATCACTCATTCAGCCAACGGCTGATATTTATGCTGGCCAACAAACAAAGTTTTATAATTAATTAACATTACAATAACAACAGGTCCGTTCACGCACTCGGCCAGGCAATTTGGTTAAACATAAATCAATCATGAGCGGGTCACATTAAAATTTAAAGCATTCGCAGGCGTGAACCTTGAACGAGCACACACAAATTTAATGTTGTCAATTTTTCATTTCAGATTTCACAGCCGGACTGCGTCTGGTCGAGGTGCGCATACCAAAATACGTGATTAAGGGCGCCTCAGCGCAGCTGGAATGCCTATACGATCTGGACGGGGAGGCGCTCTACTCGGTCAAATGGTACAAGGATGGCAATGAGTTTTATCGCTATGTGCCCAGGGATAATCCGCCAGCGCAAACGTTTCGTTTGCCAGGTGTTGCCGTTGATGTGAGTATGCCCTAAAAGAGAACAAAAAAAAAATAGAAAAACGTGGCAGAGATATGTCCACGTTGGGCGCCATTGTTTGCGGTCGCTCTAAACAAACCGAACATTAAAACAACGTTGCATGCTTTGCGGCGCAGCCAGACAAAAGAATGCACTACCCGCCCGCTCGGCATCGTCCTCGTCCTTGTCTCGGTCTGCTGCTCTGTGGCTGTTGTCTTATGGGTCTGGTCTGACCCGGCCTGCTCCTGCTCCTGTTCCTGTGCTTAAAATGAACTGCGGCAGAAGAGCTGTTTATCACTGCGCCGAAAGAGCGCACACAATGGGTCGCCTAGGACGCAGCTTTTTGTCTGCCCCCTTTTTCGGAAAAGCAGCTACACGAGAGTATTTAATGCGCAAGATGGGCGCAAAAAGATTTTCCTGCACAAAACTTGTGTTTCGCGATGTTTCGCATAAGCAGGTGCGCCAGCCCAGCCCTGACCTTAAGTAGTTTACATTGTTCTTCAGTCTGTTGGACTTTAAATTTACCAGGCGGGATCTCCACTCGAAAAGGTTTCCAAAACTTTCCTTGAGAATATCGATTCCATCAGATAACGCCCAAATCGAACAATGATCATAGACCAAACTGAATGGACTGAGAACCCTTCCCTTGCCCGCAGAGCGACAACAACAGCAAAAGTGGCGCACTTAAATGCCACTGCTCCATTATTTTTGCCACTAAAACTTTTGCACGTAAAATGCGCTGCACGTTACAGGTTAGGTAACCGTTACCGTTAGCCGCCCCCCCTTGACAGCCGTTGCCAAAAACTGTACGCATACAAAACTCTCGTTGGATTGCCAGAGGCGGTGGCACTTCCAGTGCTGGTAAACGCCTCGCTGAGTTCAAGATAAGCACGTGAGCAGCAGACATCCGAAGAGCCCAAAGCCCACGCCCGGCCTTTGCATGTGCGCAGTGAAGCTTCGCTAGGACGAACCTCTAATCGCCTGCCGAAAGGTGCATCTGCTTGGCATGCATGTCCTGGTAACTGTTAGTGGTACTGCTACTTGCTAGGACTACTCCTTCGCATCCTGTTAAGTTCCCGGCTCGACATGAGGTTCGAGTTGGAGTGCAATAAATTGTTCAAGTTGCGCTTTTCGCTGCTGCCGTTGGTCGTGGGCGTGGCCGAACGTGTCTATAATGCGCGTTATAACAACCGGGGGGTCACACACCTACACACACACACACACACACACACGCACGCACACACACATAAGCTGCATTATTGCGGCCGGCGGTCTTCGCAACTTTGATGTTTGTCCGCAGATAAAAGCGAAACATGTTGCAGGAAGAGATACAAGCGGGATACGCTTTACTGGCAGCCAATGCTAATGGCTATATCCAACTCCATTGGCGGATATTGTTTTAGCATAATCGATTCAAGTGAGTGACGTGGCCGGGCTAACAACTTTTTGGCCACTGGCTTCAGTTTCGTAGTTGGCTTTTGTTTGGATTTCGTTTTGTTTTATTGCAGTTGAAAATTGTTGGCTGCTCAGACGTGAGCTCTACCTGTGTGTGCCTGTGTGTGCGTGTGTGTGTCTGTGTGTTAGGTAAACTATAAATTAGGTTAAAGCAACAACAGCAGCAACAGCGCAGGCAACAACACAATGAGCACAAACGTATAAAAAATGCGCAATAAAAGATAACAAAGTGCACTTTTCGTTGGCCAGATAAACAAAGCCCCTTTTCACAACTGGCAACCGCCAGCAGCTCCCTGCTTAATGGCTTAAACTTCAAGTGAAATATTTGCCTAACATTTACGTTTACGTTGCGGTCTGCGATGGAATGGGATGGGATGGGATGGGCACACAGACTGACCCTTAAAGTGTCCAGACGTTGGAGACCGTTAACGCCAGAAACATTGAAAAAGCATTTTGAGCCTGCTCTCAAAAACAATTACGTTACATTAACGTCCGAAGTGGCTGCTCGCCTGTCCGTCTATCGGCGGCTATTGAAACTGCCAACTGCCAACTGCCAATGCCAGCCAATGGCCCTGCCCAGCGACACGGCCACGGACAGAACGACGGACAACGACATCCTTTGCTCTTACAACTTTTGCCACTTTTCGTTTACATTGCTTTACCCTCGTGTTGCTGCTGTTGCTGCTGCTGTTGCTGTTGCAGGTTTTCATTTTGCCTTTCACAGTATTTTTCGTGCTTTACTCATTCAACAATTTTTAATTGCAGTTGCACAACTCCAGCGACGCGATTGTTAACCTGCACAACGTCAATCTGCAGTCGGCGGGCCGCTTCCGCTGCGAGGTATCCGGCGAGGCGCCATCCTTCCAAACGGTCACCGAGCACGGCGACATGGTTGTTGTGTGTAAGTATTGCTGAGGCAACCATACGAATTTACCCTGTGTGTGTGCCAAAAGTCAAGCAGAAACTTATAATTCTAATTAGAAATTGCGAATGAAGCTGTGGCTCTGCTGGCGCCGCTCCAACTTGGCCACAGAAGTGGATCGGGGATTGGGAATTGGGAATTGTGGTGTGCAGCGAACTGTTAACACCACTGAACCAAGCCCCAGTCCGCAATTGTTTCAATTCTTTGTGTTATTTTGTATTACTTCAAATAATACACTTTTATTTTATTTTAAATTAATTAATTATTTTTGTAGCTCTAGTAAATATATTTAATGCAATATGAGTGTGTGTGTTTTCTTTTATTTTTTATTATATTATATTTAATATATATAATATATATACCCACGATGTGGGTATTTTCTTTGCCAATCCGGCCCCTTATCACAGCTAATTATTGTCCAGCTAAATACAAATACTAGTCTCAAATATATACAAAATATTTAGGAAAAGTGAAAAAAAACATATTAGTAATAATAATGTTAATTAGTATTTGATTGAAGGAAATAAGGAGACCCGAGTAGTGAATTTCAAGTGCATTAAATAAGATGTTGAATTGTCATCTATATCAAATAGTAGCAGAAATCATCAGCTGGCTTTAAGCCATTTGCATTCGCAACTCCTAATCCTTGTCCCTTGGTGTTAAAGGTTAATTCAGTCCACTTCATTTGGGGCAAATTGAATTGTTCATTTGACTGCTCAAGTGTTCAACTGCATTTGACAGGCTTCATTTGATTTCATGTTTATAATAAGCTTAGTAAACTCAACTAAACTCAGCTGTCCCCCACGGGCACCCTCGCTGCCCGAACCTGTCCAGCAGGCTTAGCATCTAACTCAATTTTGCAACTGTCTGTCTTGTTCAGCCATTTCCTGGGGGCGCAATACAACAATTTGAAGACGCCAACCGATGCGACGCAACTCGAAATGCAAACAAATCAACATTTTGAAGTTGCTTTAAGTGCTGGCTGGCAGCAACTACGAGAAGTGCTCGCAGGGCTCCGGCTGAGGCAGGCCGGATACCACGCTTATTGCCACGGACAACGAGTCACACGTGGGCCAGGCAACCGGAACGCTTTGAGCTGGCGTTGACATTTCGTTTGTTCAATTATAAACTTTTGCGTGGGCATGCCCGCAGCCAGCTTTATCTCCTTCCCTCTCTCTCCCTCTCCCAGCTAATGCCCTCTCGCTCGTCTAGTCGTGCTTTGCCTTTGTTCTAACGCGCTTTTGTTGTGCTTTGTTTTCGGGCTTTTTGTTGCACATATTGGGCGCTGCCTGTTTGGCTTTCAATCAAAGTTTTTAAAAGCTTCAACAACACAACTGCTCGCATATGCCGCAGCTCAGCAGAGTGCAGAGTGTAGAGTCCGGAGTGCAGAGCCCAGCTGCCAGTCGGCAGCTCTTTGCGCCCACAGATGCCGTTAGCCCGCTGGCAAAAAAGCCATTTCTGTTTCCGTTCGCATAGTTTTACTCAGCACGGATTTATAGTCTTCGAACGGGTATTAGAACTTTGTCATAAGGCTCAGTCGGCATGTCAGGAAGTATCATTGTGCCATGGTCTTACCTTGTTTTCGCTCTCTGTACACTTTCAGAGATGACGCTGCTTGTTCGACAAAAGAAAATAAACGGGGCTAGACTAGTAGCCAACACTTAATTTCTGTTAGCTTAAGCTTGGTTTTTGTATACACTGAATGTGCTTAAATTAATGGCTAAATTTAGTCCTGCCTGTTAGGGTATTTACATTCGCGATGCGTCAAGTGTCGATTCGCTCTTCATTTCAATTTTATTTTTATTGCGCTTGTTTTCTTCTCGCATATATTTTTTTGTTTTTATTTTTATTTTTTTTGTTTTTGTTTTTTTTTTGCAATTTTATCTGCAGTCTGTCAGTGCATCAACGGCTGGAAGTTTTATTGAATTTCCGGCTGGGCGCCGGCAACTTTGTTGTTGTAGTTATTGTTGTTGTTGTTGTTGGTTTGGGTTTTGGTTTATTACGGTATTTCGGCGATTCCAGCAGTGTTTGCGGGCTAGAGCCGGTGCCGGGGACGGGGCCGGGACCGAGGCCGGGGCCTGTCCGTGCCTGTAACTAGCCGTAAATTAAATTCTGCACAGCTTGACTTCGTTAGCCTGGACGAGAAGCAACTAACCAACGCGATGTCACGCTTCTTCTTCTTCTCTTGCAGCTCTGCCGGATCAGGGACCGCCGAAAATAAGTGGGGGACGTCCGCGTTACCAAATTGGCGATTGGGTGCGCATCAACTGCACCGCCGGCCGGTCCAAGCCAGCTGTCAATCTGTCCTGGTACGTCAACGGCGAGCCCGCTGAGCCGCAGAAACTACGGAATTTCGAGACCATCGTATCGGGCCGCGAGGGCCTGGAGACCTCGGTGCTGGGCCTGCAATTTCGCGTGGAGCAGCATCATTTTCGCAACGGCGACATGAAGCTGAAGGTGAGTGGATTTAACGGCTTTTGGCCAGACCGTTGGCTAATTCGTTGCCTTCTAATTGATTGCAGTGCGTGGCTTCGCTGTCGACCTTCTACTGGCGCAGCAACGAGGAGTCCGTCGAGGGCGACCGTCCGCAAAAGGCGCCCGTTTTGGAGTCGCGCGAAAGCGACAGCGCCTTCGCCAGCAACTCGCGCGCCGATCCGGTGCAAGGTATGTCATACCGGGAATTATTTGTTACCAAACTCTTATCGCTTTTCCTTCAATCAAATGCAGCCAGCAAAACGGACTCGCTCCTAATGGCCCGGGCGCCCAGTGCGCTGCTGTTGCTAGCGCTGGCCACGGCCGCCACTTTGGCCGGCGTCAGCGTCTCCTCCTGGCCAGCGCCCATGCACAGCAAGGCCGGGGCCCGAGTGAATCGTGGTTCGATCAAAGATTTGAAAAATGTTGCTCTTGCGAATGGCATTAAGACCCAAGATAAGGTCAAAGATAAAGATAAGCGCGTTCAAGTTGAGCTGCTGGCTGTGGCCAAGCTTAAGCTTAAGCGGTTTCTGCGCCAGCTGCGACGCTCAATGAGTGACGCGTCGTCAGCGGCAGAGGCAGCGGCAGCGGCAGCAACTGCGGCAGTTGCAGCCTCCACGCAGCAGCGGCAAATGCTGTTGTCTGCACGGTAGCTGCGTTAAGTTAGCCGCCCATGCATTCAGCCCCGCCCATTTTTTTCACTGAATTTCCGTCTTCGCTTCGCAGAAATCAAAAATCAAATGTTGCAAATTTCACGTGCAAATTCAAAAATTAAAAAAGAAAGAGAAAGAGAAAAAGAAATAACCGAAAGGAATAAAAAAGAAAACTGCTAATTTATTTATGTCGTTAACAAAAGCTTTCTTGAATTTAATTTGTATAAGCAGAAACATATTTATATGCGTACAATTATTTAAATTCAACAACATATATATATATATCTATATTAAAATATATATTTTAAATTTAATAAGCGTCTCACATTGTGTGGAATGAACCTGTTTTTAGCTGGGAAAAAAACAAAATTGTTAAGGGTATTAAAAAAAGTTATTCATAAAAATGTACATAGTTAATTATTAATGTGTGTATTGTATGTTATTAATTTATAAGAATTTCCACACCATTAGATTAAACGGCGCTGCACTAACCATATGAAAACGAAAAAAAACACATAAAACAAAAGTAAAACTAAAACAAAAAAAACAAATGAAAAGCAAACAAAACCGTAATATGAAAACAAAAGAAAACGCTCAACAGATCCAACAAAATCAACGTAGGGCATTGAAAATAACGAGATTTAGCAAACATAAATAAATATGCTTAAGAAAAATACATACATATATATATATATATATATATATATATATTTACCATAAAATAAAAATAGTTTTAAGCCTTCTGTAGCTAAATAATAAAAATAAAACCAAATTAATAAAATAAGCACTGACATTTTCAATGGAATTTTAAACAAAAGCATGCGTTTTCTGTAATTTAATACACATGAGTGCAAACCATATTACACTTAAAAAGTCATAATACATTTATTTAGGCTATATATTTTAGTTATCGAAAATGTTGTTAATTGCTTTCAAATTTAATTCTTTTGAAATTAATGCACTGAATAAATTTTTGTATATTCACACAAAGAACTTTCTCATATGCAAAATAAAAAGAAGAAAGTAAAGCATACCATTTAAATTAATTAAAGAATTTTAAATTTGAATAATATCTAATCAAACGTAGCATTTAAAAGCTGGTGACTGTTGAAAGGTCTTAAAACTAACAAAAACATATCGTAAATTTATAAATTGCCAAATTTTTTATGTATATGCATGTATGTGAACTCAATTAAATTACATGTATATGTAATCAATATACAAAACATTAGAGCGAAAGCCCCTTAAAAAACTAAGTGTACCATGTTCAATCTGTTCTCTGTCCGTATTAGTATGTACAGCATTGTACCTATATTTTTTATTTAAAATAAAAGAGATGAAAACAAAACTACCAATAACATTCCATGTTATTTTGATGTCAACAAAACAACAAACACAAAGCGCTATCAATTGACAAAATTGTTATAAATGTTAACAGTTTAGTTAGCCAAATTTAGAAAGAACAACAAAAGTCAAACAACTAAAACCAAAAAAACAAAAATTTATAAATAAACAAAAAAAAGAAGAAAAAATAGAGAAATGATTGTGATTAAGCCTTAATGAAGAGTTGAAATTCATTCGAACACAATTAAAATTTTATGTAAATAGCCCGAGAGCAGCGCCATATCAAATGTTTTGTCTATTATAATTATTATACCAATTTATATATCTATATATATCTTTGATTTCCGATTGCAATTGAAATTTTATGCGCGTTAAGCGAGGATTTTAATTTGAATTTCAATTGTCATAAATAAACGTTTTATGTGTAAATACTTAAATTAAAATGCTAACTAAATTAGTGGTAAGATGTCAACAAAAACAAAGAGCAAAACATAAAATGAATGCGCCAATTTTAATAGTAAGCGAATAAATTTACAAATAAATAAAATATCAATGTGCAGACATTTAAATGCTAATTAAGTAGTACAGCTTGTATGAATGTGGGTGTGCGTTTGCGTGTGAGTGTCAGTGTCAGTGTGTGTAATTGCGCAATTGGGTTTACGTGTAGGTCGAATTAAGTGCATATATGTATAACTTTAATAAAAATCAATGTGCATTGTTGTAAACTGTAAACTGTTTTTAAGTCTCACTTACTTAATGTCAACGCTATAAACTACCATTTAAATAAACAATATTAAAACGGGAAATATGATCAAAAAAAATATATATATTAAAAATACTTTAAAAATAACAAGTAACTGTGTGCTAATTGTAAGTGTAAATTATATGTGTATTTAAAAATCAATTTTTAGATGTATAAAAAACGTAAGATAAAATGCATTCGAATATATATACGATGATATAAACATAAAGAAGGAGCTGCGTACTAAGAAAAGCAAATGCCATAAAGTAATTTAACTTGAATTTAACATCAACATCAAAACTAAGCTACAACAACACGAAACGAAACTCTGTAAATATCTTTAAGCATAATTCAATGGACGATACGAGCATATGCCACAAGCAAATCTAACAAATTATGAACAAAAAGCGAAAATCTTGAAAAATAATTATTAATAAAAAAAATAATTGTTTCAAAATCAAGCGATGGCCTTTTGACTGTTACGAAAAGCAACATTTAAAAATTGTTCATTTACAAGTTTTTTTTCGGTTTTTTAAGCTGCACACATCTTGTGCAAGTTGGTAGATTTTCGGACAGGAACATACTTTTTAAGGGAGCCCACGGAAAATTGGGTAATTTTTAGAAAATATTTCATATACGTGAAAATGTGCGATGCGTACGTGACGGCAGGAAACAACGACTGTCCAGCTTCAATAAAAAAGGACGGCCCAAACCGTTTAGCAGTAAAAAGAACACACGCCTATGAACAAACGCCAGCGATAGGACATGGCATAGGTGAGGGACTTTTCCACGAATTACAAATTAAAGCATACACTGCGACTATCCTATAGATAGCAGCTGTTCGACCTGCTGCAAAATATTTGAGTTGATAATTTAAAAAAATTAAATATAAGTACATTTATCCATTGTTTTAGCAAAAGAAGAATGGTAAAGTTTGTGGCTGTAACTGAGCCGGAGCTAGCTCACTCCAGTTGAGTAAGTACTGTCTTATCCCTAAGACTCAGCTTGCCACTAATAAGCTGCCAAAAGTAAGCGCATTTGATAAATATATGACAAAAGCCAAACAAATTATAAGAACCAACTGCCTGGGTGCCAGCACATTTATTAGCCAACAAAAGCTGCACACAACAAATGGCCACAAATAAGCAGATGACAGAACACCTGCCCGGCCGTCCGCCCACCTGCCACCCCTCTAATGGCACGGAGAATCTCGCAAAAGCCAAATACTTACCAAAGGCGGTGGTCCAGCGTCGTTTGCTGTTGGCTTCGGCTATCAAATGTCACATAAATCAGATTTGTCATTTAATTACAACAACAATTGGATGTGTGTGTGTATTTATTAGAGCAAAATCTTGTCTCAAATAGAGCTTAAGTTTAGCCTAAGCTGCTATTAGACGGGCGTTTCGGCTGTCGCTCCATAAACATTCTTTTCCTGCGTAATTTTCGCAGCACTTAAGCTTCGAGTCTAAGTAAAAATATGCGTTGCCTGCTTTGCGACGAGTCACATATGCGAGTGTGCGTGTGTGTGTGTTGTGTGTGAGTGCGAAACCTTTGCATATTAAGCTCAACTGTCTGCAGCTTAAAAGTTTTATGTTTGATTTCGCACAGATAAAGCGGCATAAATTGCCGCACAGGTAAAGTTGTGATTGGGCCTAATGATAAGTTAAACTGTGCATTAAGCGTCGGACCAAAAGTTACACAAGTGGCAATCAGGATTAAACAAGGGCCGACTGTGGGCCAACCAGCAGGTGGACGGCCAAATTTAACAAGCTCAATTCGAATTGCTTGGCAATGTGAATTAAGATACAAATCAATTTAAATCTGTATGACAAATAAAGTCATTAATAAGTGAGTATAATCAGTGAATTGGAGGGTTTTATCTAGATCGCAATTTTCCTTTTTCGCTTTATTAAATTTGGTGTGTTTCTTCAATTTGAAAGCATTATCGCATTTTTTCTTCACAACTTATGCTCCTTTTTGTCCATTAGCACTGTCTGTTTTCCCACAACCGACAGACAATGCCCCTTGCATATACTCGATCCGTCGCTTTCCATGCAACACACAAATGCCAAACAGTCAACACAATGTCGTGTCTGCTTGCAGCTTGTTTTGGGCTTGCTTTGGTTATTCTTTACATTTGTTGCTGTTGTTGTTATCATTTGCAGCATTTGAAATGATTTGCAATAAAAAGTGTCTGTCGTTGGCCATTGGCCACACCCCATTGGCAAATTACGTGCTGCTGCTCTTGCTGCTGATTTCACCCGGTCGCCGGTCTCTGGCCGGTTGTCGTTCCATCGCTATCGTCATCGCCATCGCCATCGCCATCGTCATTGTCATTGTAATAGTCCTTGTCACCGTCACGTAATTTCATTGCCTTTGTTTATTTATTTTTGGTCTATATGCATTTGCTTTTATTCTGACGCGTTTGTTGAAACGAATACAGGACAGAACAGCGCCCAAAAACTTTTGTAGACCAATTTCATTTAATGCACATCAAAATCTAAGGTAGTTTTGCATTGCAAAGTTACTTTTGTATCTCATAGATACGTTTGGAATTTGTAAATGTTTCTCATATCTTCTTTTGTAATCCCCAGATGTTTTTAATTCTTATAGATAGTTTTGTTACCTAAACATACTTTAACTTGAAGGTATTTGTGCGACAGAGATGCAGTTTAATGGCTTAGATTCTTTTGTATTGTATAATACATTACAGAACATTTGCATTCAACTCACAAAAAAAGTGTAAATTTGTAGAAAATTCCAACTTTTGTGCGCCCTGCTATTAAAGCGCCCAATCCGCATTCCAGGCAAGTTCCCTCCTGGTATTGGCAATGTGTATGAACGCTCTGCAGAAAACAAAGCATTAGCAAACAAGGCAGGACAAAAGCAACAGCAAAAGCAAAGCATTGCTTGAAAAACCCGTAGATACAATCATAATTTTCGTATTGCAATAAAAATGCGTAACAAAATAAAAATGCCCATAAAATGCTGCCTGGCAATTTCTGTCTGGAGACTGGACTGCAATTGCTGGCACATAATTTGGCATTGCTGGCGCTATGAATTATATGGAATCTGAACAGCATTTTTGGCCGGCAGCCGAAGTCGTAGGTTGGCTGTCTGCGCGCATGTTGAACCATTTAAGGCATTTCAGCCATGGCAATAGAAATTGAAATGATTTCATGCCTTTGCAGCTACGTGATCTGAAGTGTTACAGTTGCTGGCAACTCAGCTCAACGGTTTGCTCTTAAAGCAACAACAGCAACAACATCAATCTTTACGCCGCATAAGCCGAACCAGTTGACTAGCTGCAGTCATGCAGCTGAAGTATCTGCATCTGCAGTCAGCTCAAGCGGAAAGCTCGTGGAGCTGCAGTTCAAAATAACTTAGGATGGGATTTCTTAAGCGTTTTCCCCGACAGCTAATCGAAGCGGTAGCCAAAGGAGCTACCCAAATTGTTTTCGCCAATAGTTTAAGCAGCTGCAAATACAAAAACTTCAAATGTCCTTGGCAACTATTCTCAGCTGCAATTTGATATTTTAATCGAGTACTTCGACTGAGACTGAACTTTCGATTACCTGAAGATATGCTTTTTCTTTGTGGATTGCAAATGTTGCAAGTTTTTATACCCTCGTCCTCCAGGATAACAACAAAACGTATATTACAGAAATCTTCCTTTATTTCGATAAGATTTAAAAACATAAATGCCGACCCTCTCATCCCATCGAACTTTGCAATAACCAAAAAGACAACGAAAAACTTGAACGCACAATTTACATATTATCGAGATTTTTTCACATGTATCCCTTTCTTTGTATCCCTTTTGTCTGTCTACGCGTGTGTCTCATTATTGTTGCCAGTTTTATTAGCTTCTATAGATTTTCAGCTCAGCAAAATGGCCAGACCGAAACCTGTGCCATTGCCGTTTGGCATATCTTTTGCTGATTTCATCAGTAAACGCCAGTAAAACGCATTTCGTTACCTTGATTTTTTATGGCTCTCCGCCACATGCGAATCCACATAGAAAAGAATGTGTTTTGGGCAGTTCCTGTGCATTACAAGCCGGAATGCTCGTTGGGCGAATCTTTTGCTTTGCTTATCTGCCACAAGGCCGAGGCCGAAATGGTTCATTTGATTTGGCTTTCAACTCAACTGAGTGCCTGAGTGGCTGCTGTCCATTTGTTGCCTACGCAATGGAAACTCAACCGATATTTGATTTTTTATGACTTGGCTACTTTTCTTTATTTGCTTTCGACTCTTACCTTCACCTCTTCCTTACTCCTTGCCTTGCCTTGGCCTGCCTCCACTTTGTTGGCTGCAGTGTTTCCCTTTCGCTTAAAATAACAATTTCAAATGGATTTTATTGCCTTGGGGTTAGATTTGTGCTCTTTTCTTTGTATATATATGTAAGTATGTCGCCTTCTTGGCTCGACGTTTTATCGTTTTGCATAAGCGCCTCGTACCAAATTCCCTAGCCTCTGACCATTCGCACACCCACACATGTGCCTTTAATCCAGCCCTTTAAGCCCAGCACTCGAGTGCATTACACACACTTTTCGCAGCTGCCAAAAACATAATCAAAACGACAGTGCTCCAAACTTTTCCCAGCAGACAATAATTGAAAACGCTGTGCGGTCGCTGCGTTTGTTAGCCAACTTTGCGCTGCCATACAATTTATGTTAATTGAAATTTATGTGCAGCCCGCTCTCGGCTGCAATAGAACTACAGCAAACAAATACCAAAAATAAGAAAAAAAAATAAAGAACAACAAGCCAACTTTGCATCAAAACTCATTTGGTCAACGCATGTGTTGGCCGAAAATTGTTGGTTCAAATTTCTGTTAAAAACTGTTTACCAGGAATAAAAATTATAAAAATAACAAGGTTTTGGGCATGCTTTGGAATCTCTTTCAAGCGAGGATTAATAACTATACACTAATTTGAGTTTTAATTATTTTTAGCATAAAATATAACTGAGATATGAATTCAAACGTAACACACAATCGTAATCCCCCAAGAAATCCCCCGTAAAGCCCCAAAAATATGCTTAGAAAAAATCTAAAGCACAAATTTAACCACACGTCGAGGTGGTGTATTTGTCAAATTTAAAACATGGATATATCAAGCATATCCTCGGTATTCATACGAAAAGTATAGTCCTCGTGAACCTAAGGCGCGAATACTTGCAAAGTTAGAAAGAATATGGTGAAGAAATGTGCCTCTTTTTTTTCAGCTGCTCCCACCCTTCCTCCTTTTTTCTCCATAAGCTGCAGCTGCTGTTGCACCGGATATAGCGATTCGTGTTCCGATTGTGCATTAATGGGTATTGTAGCCCTTGAAAGTATACAGCAGAATTCTGAGATCGCCGTTTTTTTGTCGCCCTTCTGACGATTCTGTTCGCCTTCAGCTGGGATTTTTCACCTCATCTTGCAATTCTCCCGAAAACAATAAAAAAGTTTTTTCTTTTCATATTAATTTATTTAATTTCTCTTTACATCCTTATAATGGTTTTTATACAAATCAGTTTCATATGTATTGTTCTCTTAAAACCGTAATGATACAAATAAGCTCTCATATTTATTATATATTTTTATTTATCACAAACTATTTGTAATGTTGAAATATATAATGCCTTTTCAATGTAAAAAATCACTGAAACTCATCTCGTGAACCTGTAATGTAAAAACATATTTACCAATTGTTTTAAGTATTCTTTAAATAAATGCATATTTACCAACATTTTTCGTCGCCTCTCCGCTGTTTGCATTTCGCTTTGAAAGACTTCCCCGATTGAAAAACCTACAACATTTTTTACACATTTTAATGCGGGAATGGTTCAAAAATAATAAAAATTTGACCACAACAATTACATGGATACAAGTTAAAGGATTTCACATTTTTGGCAAAACTGAACCGATTTCTATTAACTTTTTGTTTATTGTTTGACTTTTTAATTAAATTTGTATTGAAATCTGACAAAGTAGACAAAATTCATGTGGAAATATATAGTTTCAGGGATTTTTTTTAGCGGAAAAATAACGAAAAAAATGTTTTGAATGCCAATAGAAATTCGCAGTTGCTGTATTGCTGCTGTCATAAAGCGTTTTCCGCTGCAGCCTTCAATTGGGGTTCGGGAAACGATTTTCCGCACATTATAGACACATGCGGCGCATTATGCAAAAATTTATGGCGGAAGCATTTAGACAGTGTACATTTATGGCGTGGCACTTAAAACTGCAGTAAACTGCAGCGGGTGAACACGGCTTAAATTAGTTAATAATATGCCGCCCTCAGGCTGCAGTGCTTTAATGTTAAGCACTTGGTCGTAATTGTCTCTGGGCTGTGCGTATTTTTAAAGCCCGCTAGATAATTACGAGCAAAATATACATTTAAGTACTTGTTTGTGAGTGTGTGTGTGTGCCTTGGTCTGCTTAACATAATTACCTGTTTATAATTAATTAAAATGCAATAAGCGTAAATTTAATAAAAACAGGGCACGCACATGCTGCTTACAGTACATTCTTAATTTCGGTTGTTATTTGGCGTGTTTTTTTTGTCGCGTGTCAGCAGAATTTGCGGGCACTGTTTGGCCGTTTCATAGCCGCTAAATTAATTGAAATTGATAAACAAAATTACATTCGAATAGATAAAGCGTAATAATGCGCTCCAAAATTAATTCATAAATTATTCAGCGCACAGCTGAAAAGTAGGCAACACTTTTTTTCAATTTACATTTATTGTTCAATTTTCTGCATTTCCAGGCACAATTTTCAGCGCGAATGCAAAAACTAATTCGGCTCCCAAGCCAATGAGGCTCACAATCAGCTCAGCTCAATGTGCTGGCTGGGAGGGGTTGGTAAAGGAGAGATACCCAAGCGGCAAACGTACAAAATTGCAACATAAACACATTGCCACACCAATAGCAGGAAGTCCTGCAGTTGTTGATGTTGTTGTTGTCGTATATGTTGTAGTTGCTTCTATTTTTTTTATTGCAGTTTGCTTTTATGACTGCATCGCATGCATACCCCACGCTTATTGACCATGAATAACCAGCGGAAATGCAATACGCGTTGCGGTCGCGTTTCCTGGCTGCATCATGCCCCTCACCACCCTTTAATTGCGGTGACGTTTTAATTTATGGCTAAGCGAAAATTGAATGACGCGTCGCACGAGGGTGGAATGTGTCATTGCAATTTTCCTTTATAAGGATTTCGCCACCCCTCGTTTAAAATATTGTGGGGTGTATACTGAATATTAAAAACGTAATTCCTGTTGGTCCTAGCCAGAATGTACACTCAAAAAAAAACAAAAAAAAAAAAACAGTTCATACAGTTTAAAGTAATATAATTATTTAATAGGAATATTTAACGTTGGTTTCTGAAAATGGCATTGCCAATTTGTCATCAAGAATTTTATCACAAATTTAGTTGAAATTGAGTCAATTTGCAATAAACAATTGCAAATCCGTTTAATTGTCCGGAGTTAAACAAGTTTAAAATGTACATCTTGGGAATAGTATCTGATAGATTTTGAACTGTGGAAAGTCTTTCGACTCTGTCTACGTTGCGGCATATATTTAAAACTTTTAGCAGACCAAGAAATTTGTATAAATTTGTAATCTTATGATAATTGCACTTATCAATATTAAATCCATTGTCTTCTCAACGATTATTGTTATGTCCTTTTAATTTATTTTGCCATCCTGTGAGCCACCTTTGTATTATTTCTCGTTTCTGTGTGTGTCTTCAATACATTTAATTAAATAGAGGAAAACTGCTAGAGCCAAGGGGCTTTTGTATCATATCTAAGGAGGTAAGGACAGGCATCTAACGGAAACCGGAAGTGGCTTGCAGCTATCCGGTGGCAAGAAAATGCATTGATTTAATTTAAAGAATGGTTTTGCTCGTTCTGTTTTATTCATTTCTCACATTAAAAACTAATTTTAAACATTTAGCTGTCGCTTATAAAAAGTGAATTGAACAAAATCATTTAGATATAACAAAATTTATGAGCACAAAACAATTTACGTTGGGGAAGTGAATTTGTTAATGTTTTTTCCGTTTCACACATTCCATTGTCTGTTTTCCGTTTGTCGCTCGTAAGTTTTCGTTAATTTGTTAATTTACAACACGCACAAGTTCAGCTTAGATTTAATGGAGATTATTTGAAGAACAGCTCACCCAGTTTCAGAGTAGTTCTTACAGTTCTTAGAGTTAATGGGAGTGTTACGTTTCGCTTACGTTTCGCGTATTTACAAGAACATTTTATTTGGCTAGTTTCATTTACCCGCAGCTGCCAGCTCGAGCTGTCAATAACAAATTTCAAATACCAATCAAAGTGCCAAGCTGTATTGCTCGCCCGGGCTAGTTGGACGGCTATTGCAAAATAAAAAAATATAAATAAAAAAATGATAAACGTGGCCAAAGCTGGCAAATGGCAAAATGCAAAAGGCTTCGCGTGCGCCGCAGCTGCGCCACTTGGCCTCAATCGAACGCCTTTGTATGCAAATTAGCCGCTTGGGCCCCAGCAGCAACAACTGTAAATAGGCTGCAGCCGCTGTCGCCCGCTCACGTGCAGCTGTCAGGCTGCCACGAGGGGAGACCGCCGAGCTGTGGGTTCTGGCATGCAAACGCTTAAGCACATGAGTCATATGGCTCGCACCAGTTTGGACTTGTTTGCTCCTTTGTTTTTGTTGTTGTTGTTGTTTTTGTTTGCCTTTGTCTTTGTCTTTGGCTTGACTTGCTTGCATTCTGTGGTTTGTTGGCGTGTTGCCGCTTGTGTCAATTTCCATTTTTGGGCTGTTTCCCTTGCTGGTACAAATTGTCTCACAGCCAGGCTTAAAGTGGGTGTGATATGCGGTACGATTGTGACTCAAGCTAAGGGAATTAGCATAAGCACATGATTATTATCTCGGGGCAGGGTATAAACTAAGATTAAGCAAATTCTATACGGTCCTTGAACACTGGATGTATTATGTGTCTCATTTTTGGTGCTAAGGTAAATTTAAACATAAATCATTTTTTAAGTTTGAATTGAATTGCAAGTTTCGAATTAATGGCCCGCTTTAAAACGACTGAGTTGAGACAACAGAAAACAACACTTAAGAAAAGATCCAGCTTTTAAAAGATCCAGCTTTTGATGTCTCATATTAAATTAACAAGAAGTTAAAAAAATTATTAAAAAGCTGCACTTTCTAAAATTATCATTTTTTAATGTAGATATTTTACATTTCCACTTAAAGATTCCTCTCTGTGGCAAACAGAACATGACATGGATTTTTATGTAGCTTTTAGACGATTCACTTAGGAGTAGCATTTGCAGCTTGGCATTGAATGATTTTTACATTAATAGTACTTATAGGGTTTCGCTTTATAAAGATGACATTCTTTCAAGTTTTTTAACAGATGTCTTCATTCGCTATTTACAGCTAATTTTTTTCTATTTCTTACGCAAATTGCAGTTGGGATTTCAGATTTTCTGATCACCTTGTCAAACTGGAGATCATCCCAATGTGAATTTCTACATGGGCTGGCTTTACAGTTCTCTTACATCCAAACTTAATATTAGGTGCCTGCTTAATCTATTAGGTATAATAATTTTATTTAAAGATTTTAAATATTTCAATCGAAGTGAGGTGCATTTTATACAATTGAAATGTAGAAATTTTGATATGCGCAAAATGCCTTAGAATGTTAAGTGATTGTTTATAAGTAAAAGGAAGTAGAAATTATAAGCTAGAGAAAAACATGACCATAGTCGGTTCCTATGAGAAATTATAGGAATTTCGTAAGTGGACAATAATGCGATTTGAACATTAAAAAAATATATTTTACAGATCTTTTGCTGATTTTTGCAATTCAACATCAAACTTTAACTAATGGATTAATCTTCACACTAAATGAAAATCATATTTTCATTATAATTTGTAAATTTCTAAGTTTTAAACATTATATTTTCTCTGAACGCTTCTCGCATGCTTACAGCTAACACTTTATATTTACAAATTAATTTAAGTTTAAGTTTTACTTAAATGCTTAAGTTGAGTAGTTTTGTCTTATGTAAATAATATTTAATTAGTTACATAGTTTATGTTTTTTTTTCTTTATTTTTTTATTTTTTTCTTTTAGTAATTTTGAAAGATATTCCACTTGGTTTACTTAGTTTTTCCATACACATCAATTGAAATAAATTTTTGTTTTTAATATTAGCGCAATGTACTCGTAAGTGTATATAGATTTTTCTATGAAATTTGGCATAGGATATGTTTGCTTTTACACTTAAGCTTCTCAGATATGACATTATCTGGCGACAGATCCCAGCTTTGTGCAAGTTCGCCTCTCGATGTCCTTAAGCTGCGCGGAGAGGATCAGCGCCCAAACCGTTGACTGAAGCCAGTTAACTGCCAGCGGCTCCGTGTGGCCAGCTCCAGGATCCAACGGCGCCGCAGAGCAGCAGCAGCGCTGGCAGCAGCGAAATGAGATGTGAGGGTTGCCTCGAGGCGGCGGCACCTATAAAGACAGCACAATGTTGAGTCACTTGATTCACTGGTTAGCTGACAACATCCCCGTTCCCGGGGGTTTTACCAATCGTGCTCGACTTGGCGGCGACGGTTTCACGTGATTCCAAGGCGGGCGCTCGCTGCTGGCGATCGCTCTCCACGCTCTCCTCGTTGCTCTGCCAGTAGAGCGAGCTGATCTTGGCCACGCACTGAAAGTAAAATCAAAGCAGTTTAGCTGGATTTTATGGTTGCAATTGCATTAACTCACCTTGAGCTTCATATCGCCGTTTTTGAAGTGAAAGCCACGCACGCGAAATTCCAGTCCCAGTCGAGCCATCTCGAGGCCATCCCGGTTGAACGCGAACTTGTCGTACAGCTTGAGGTGCTGCTTCTGCGCCGGCTCCCCGTTGATCAGCCAGCTCAGGTGGCAGACGGGCTTCGACGGTGCCGAGGTGCAGTTGACGCGCACAGTGTCCCCGATCTGATAGCGCGGCTGTCCGCCGCTTATCTTTGGCCCATGGCTCGGTGTCACTGTAAAGGCAGGTAAATAATGCTTAACTTTTTCAACAACGGGACCGACCAAAGTTAATGTTTGTTCCCCAATTGAATTAAGCCGAGTTGTGTGAGAGAGAGACAGTCACACACTCTGCATAATTAAGGCAGGTCGTGAGTGGTGCCGCACATCGAAGAGCCATCAGCAAGGACATAAAAAAGCCTTTAACTGTAATTACATACATTTGTAAGTACACTTTTTTCTTGTCCCTGTACAGTGGGACAAAGTTTATGGCAAATGCAAAAAAAATGTATTATTGCTGCAAATTATGCAAAGAGAGTGAGAGAGAGCGAGAGAGAAACTGTAAAGTTAATAACATGTCCAGAGCCCAGTTAATGGCTTCTGGTTCGATTATGGCGCTCTTCACTGTGACCTACTTTCTATTAGTTAATGAAATAATTATAGGACAGCATATGAGACATTTCGTGAGTGAAGGAAGTCCTCTATAATTAGTTTGATTTACAATTTCTCACATTTTACGACCCATTGTGGGGACAAATAGAGCAGCACGTGTGCTTTCAGCCCCATTTGTCAGGTTCTTTCTTGAGCCTTCTCAGCTGTGTGTTCGTGTGTGTGTGAGAGAGAGAGTGTGCGTTTGCTCTAAGCGCAGTTGTTTAATTTTAATGAGCCAAGGAAATTGAATATTTTGCTGCCCCACACTAGCCGGCGAGGAGCTTTACCAGATGCCAGTTGCTGAGTTCCTTTAGCGCCTTTTGCTTTATTACTTTACATGCAACATCGCTTATTTGCTTTGGGTTTGTGCCCGTTTCGTGGCCGTAATGAAAGCCGTGTGGAAGCTGGATGGAGAGTGTCTTGGAGCTGGGACGTGGACTGGGGCATACTTAAGATTTATGTTGAGATTTGTGCCAGTAAAATACAAAACACGGCACACAGACCTACAGAGGGGATTCCATTTTATACGCATACGAAATGCTTATTCAAAGTTTATTTTAGCGTGTGTGTGTGTGTGTGTGTGGGGCGTGTTTGGTGTTGTTCCTAAGCCATCTGGCTATGGCCACGGTTCTGGCTGTTGCTATGGCTATGGCTATGACTATGGCTTGGACTAACGCCCACAACCACTTGGCCGCACGCTCGCTCATTGCTTAGCGCTTTTGGGCATATACGCAAAAAAAACACACACACACACACACGAAAATGGAAAGAAAGGAATCAAGTCAAGTGTGGCGCCCCCTGGCGTCCAGTTAACGCCCACTGTGAGGCAGCCGAGACGCAGTCGAGTGTTTGTATGCATTATAAATATACCATGCCAAAACCAACCCATCCCTCCACACACACACACACACACACACACATACACAAACAAACAACAGCACACTCTGCAATAAAAACTGGCGTAGAATTTCATGTTTCATTTTTGCCAGCCTCACAAATTTCATAACATTTGCAGCTGCCCCTTTCATATGTGTGTGTGTGTGAAGCTCTTCCACAAAATAAAATTAATTTTTAATGGTTTTCAAAAAAAATTAATTTTCTTTAGAAGCTGTCGGAGTTTTTGTTGTGGCTTCTCTCGCTCAGCCACTGGCCGCATGACAGGCACAGAAACCGAACTCGAACTCGAACCAGAACCAGAACCAGTACAAGAACAAGAACCAGAAGCATAAGCATAAGCAGACACAGGTTCAGTCCACACTCGACTCTGTATGGGATATGTACTTATTCGTACGCCTGCCCAGCTTCACTTGTAGGTCGAAGCGGAGCCTCGGGTTCTTTGCTTATTTGTAATTTATAAAGTGGAGTTTACTTTACTTTGGTTGCTCTTTTTTTTTTAGCCAGAATTTCAATTTAGTGCAGCTGCCTCTTGTGTGGGCGGCAACTCAGCCATATGGATAATATGAAGCTTTATAAAATATGACCAGACATATATGAAAATGGCACTCAGTACGGTTGGATTCAGATTGGGGCAAGGGACAGGGAAAGGGGGAGGGAGTTGGGTTGACTGCATAAATGCGTACATATTAAATGGATGGCAATTGCATTTGGATTGTAAATTGCATTTCTGTTTGACTTCAGTTCCATAAAAGTTGCATTTATAAAAAAATGTGGAAATTAAATTGAAAGAAAATTGATTTCAATGGGCACAATACAAAAATTTAAAATCGTTTTTCCAAAAGATATTTACGTAAGCTTTTATGGTTAACTGTAACTACAATCAAACTAACAATAATAGAATATAAAATATTATATTGGCTGCCAAGTCAAGGCAAAATGTCTGCACAGAAGTTGTGTTTTCTCAAAAGAATAATTTTGAGGCAATTATTGTTTTCGTTTATAGTAAAAAGCAATTAATAACTGAGTAAATAAATTATGCTTTTTGAAAAGGAAAATACCACCAGATGGCCAATGGCCTCACACTGGAACTGCCTGCACGTTTGCCTGCATTCAAAAGGATAACTGTACAGCTGAAAGAATAAAGTGTATTTGTTCCTTGAATATATTCTGTCAAAATTATGGCATCTCTGAATTTATATATATTTAATTTTGAATTTTGCCTAACTATAAATCCATAAATTTTATGCGAGCCACATTAGTTGTTTCTTTATCTTACACACCTTTTCCGCACTCTCCTTTATGCCTGGCAGTTAAGATCAAAGACCTTTTCACACACCTCTGGGCAGTTCTCTGATAATTGTTTTCATATTATATGGCTATTTTTTAAGCCAACGCCATATTGTCGCACTTTACTTTTATTTGTCGCATAAATCTAAAGGCGCCCCGTAGCACACTACACCACACACACACTCACACACACACACACACACACATGGGTGTGTGCCTTTCGAGTGTGTTTGCAATTTATTCTGGCGAAAACTTAGCACGCAATGGCAACACCAACAACAATATTCGGACCTGCGGCGTCGGCTGGCGCAGAGAATAAGGCAGACGAGGAGCAGGAGCAGGACGAGGACAAAGCCCAGACCGTGTAGCAGGACCCCATAGTGGCCAGGACAGGCCAGCTGCAATAAGTCGAGCGCTGGCTGTGGACAAGGGGCGAACATGGAACATGGCTCAAGTATATTTCGAGCATTTTCCTATGACTAAGCAGTTTTGGGATTTCTTATTTCCTTCTTTTTTTTCTTCATTTTTTTTTGATCGCATTTTGGCTGCTCGTTTGCTACCTTTTCTGCAGCCAAAAAGAAAACGGAGAGCAGATGAAAAAAGATGGGAAGCGGTACGAAAATCCTGGCGAAAAGGTGAAAAAGCGTCTAAGGCAGCAGCCCAGCTGCCTGCAGGCGGCCAAATGCCAGCGACAAAAACAACAGCAAAGCCACAGCAACAACAAAAACAACAACAACAACTGCTATGGAGCATTTTAAGTGGCAAAGTGGGTGGGGGAGTGGGGTCCTTTCAAGCTGCGCATCTAGAGAACACAGCTGGGGGTGCCTTTTAATATGCTGCGGTATGTTCTTCCCTTATTTTATTTATTTTGTGCTTCTTTTTTCTCTTTTTCTCATTTTTTTTTTTTTTTGGCAGGTAAGCGCACTTTGCGATAAGCTGGGCCAGGGGCTTGGGGGTTTGCGGGCTTGGCCAACGTGAATTGGGCTGCCAGCAGCCACTTGATCTATATGCAAAGCCTGTGTGTTTGTGTGAATTATGCACATGTTGAGCCTTGAGTCGCAAATTCTGACTTGCTGTTAAGTGTTTCTCAAAATTTTCATAAACATTTGCAGCCATGAATTATGAACAGGCAGCCCCGAAAATTGTTTTCTTTTTAAGGGTTTTCATTTCAGTTGCATTTGAAATATAGCGTTAGTTAAAAATGGCAATAAATTCAACTTACGGTTAGCTTGGGAGCTGTAATTGGAATTTCAACTTTTAAACTATTTTTGGTTAGAAAACGTTGTCTTGTTTAAAATTGTGAAATAAATAGGGGTTAAATACAGAGAGAAGAAAAATGAGGCCCTTGTTGATAACTGGTAAAGTGCAGATATCAAAAAATTTTAAGACCTTAGGAACCTTAGCAAATTTATTTTACATATATGAATTAATTTGACTTTTTTTTACAGCTAATTTGGGCTTTTTGTTTAAATATATATTATTTTGACTTTTTTACAGCCAATTTGAGCTCTTTGTTTAAATATCTAACAACAGCGTTATAAAGTGGACACCTTTTGTGCCAGCGCAGCTAGTGAATGTCACTTTTAAATTTACAGCTCATTAGCGAGGTCATCTCTGTTGGGGCTTGCAGTGGGCGGGGAGGGAGTGGCTATAAATGTCTTATAGTTTGCCGCGTGGCCACTCAAAGCTCATAAAAATTACATTTAATTTTTTATTATATATTTTTTCTTGGCCTACGTTCAGTTGAGCGGGGATGGGGAGGCGGGGGTTGGTAAGTGGTGAGTGGTTGGCTCACAGGCCGGGCCGTATGCGGGCAATTGCTTTTTATATTGTAAAATCGATAAGCGATCACATTATAAGTATGTGCATGCGGAACGTGTGAGAGCGAAGGAAGAAACTCAACTCAGCAGGAAGCAGCAAAGTGAGTTATATGTATGTTTGTCCCTTAAAGTGCACTTAACCATAAATTCACACACACACACACACACGCATACACACACGTGCACACACATGCACACACCAGCATAAAAAGGGACAGGACATATGCAGCGCCTCGCGCCTTGCGTGCTCATTAATTATAAAACAACGCGCTTTACTTTTATTTCTGGGGCCGCAGAGCGCCCAGATACAGATACGGCGACGAGGACGACAAGGACCAGCAATGGAATAACAGTAACTGTAACTGTAGCTGTAACAGTAACTGGTTACAGTAATGTTTTCTTAACTCAAACATGCCCTCAACGACGTCGACGCGTATCGTGCATTAAAAACCGTAGCCATATGTAAAAGCAAAGATAACAAACGGACGAGGGCCGCTCGGGGAGCAGAAGCGTTCGAAGTGGGCTGCATATATGGATTCCTGGGCCAAACAACAGCAGCAACAGCAACAACACTGTCGCGATTCCTACTTTAAGTCGTTTCCGAAGCGCAGCAGAACACAGCAGCCGTCCAATGCGGCGTATGAGTAATGGATGCCGCAGCAGAGAGCAAAGCCGGGAGTGCAGCGCGACGCAGCGCAGCGAAGCGCGACACATTTTGACCGCCGCAGAGGCAACATTCGCAGCGACGACCAGCATAATGTAAATTTCAATTGGTAAGTCGGGGCGGGCAGGGGCGTAGGGAATCCCAGCTGGATCTGGTTTACCATAGGGGCAAATAAATGTCAAAGAGCTGCCAGCGCATTGCGCATATAAAATTCCAATTAGATGGGCAATTTATTTTCTGGCAGACCAATTGATTGAGAAGAGCACTCTACGGATTAAAGATGTTACGATAAAGAATGTTTCGAAAAATGTCCGAATTATTTATGTAAAAAATTAAAATGCGAATTTTAGGTAAAAACTAAAATGTACTCCAAATTGAGATTATTTAATTTTGAAAATATTAGCGTGTAAATTATTGATTTTCCTAAGCAGTTTTTAAGCGAGTTATGCCTTGCTTATACCACTGTGCTGTTGTTTGTGTGGGCTGTGGAACAAAACGCACTAAAGCACATTTTATGGCTCACTTGCAGCAGCAGCAGCAGCAACAGCCATTGGCAAGATGATGCGAGGAAGAAAATTGGAGAGAGGAACTCAAACGACGAGAAGAATGATGATGCTGCTGCTGGCGCAGTTGTTGACGATGAGTTGCCAGCTTTGCTCCATTTTTTGGTTCGATTTTCTTGCCCGCTCAGAGCCCTTTGGGGACACAGTGGGGACTGTGGGCGGCCGGCAGCCTTTTTTTGTTTTTTGTTCATCGAGTCGAATGTCGCCCAATTGGCAGCCCAGGACATTGTTTAATATGCAAAACCATTTCCGCAACATTCCGATGCGTCTGAGTCGTTGTTCTTAGGGGTTGTTAGGGGCTGATGCCGTCGAGAGCATGAGGGATTGCCAAAGGCTGTCAAATCAGCATGAAATGTGCTTAGAGTGGGCGTCGAGTGGGCAGCAAGCTGATAATAATGATCATAACGCTGATGCTGATAGTGATGATGATGAAGATGAAGAATATGAAGATGAGCTGAAGCCTCCCTTAGGCACTCGATTATTACAGCTGCGTCTGCGGTTGCGGTTGCTGCACATATTGATAACTGTTTGATTTTTTATGAGTTTATAAATTTGTGATTAGCTCGAGGCTGTCGGCTGGCGGCGGCTGTGGTTTCTGATTGAGCAGCGTGCGCTGTGGTTGCCTGGCGTAAATTCCAATAAAATTCTAAGCTGCTGCGGTGGTTGCGCCACCACCAGCACCACCACTTTCCACATGCATGTTAATGTAATGCCAAGTTTTGCAAGCTTCCCAAGTGCTCTCGTGTCGCAGGAGACAAAAGCCAACGGTTCTTTTTTTTTTTGCCAGTTGCAGCTCTCAGCACGCAGCTCCCTGTGCTCAGCATCCAGCCGGTAGATGGCGCTTTGTCTTAACCCATTTTTTTACTCAACTAAATCGCACGACATGAAAACATAATTTTACTTCAAATTGCAATGACAGTTGCAGCAGCCACGCCCACACACTTGCAATTGCATAGCAGCGCTTTTATCTACACACACACACACACACACACACACGCGCACACCGACACACGTACGTGCGGAGTCCCATTCACATGCGAATGCGTCTGAATGTTTTCAGCTCTCGGTTGCCTATTGTTATGGCGACTGCGACTGCGACTGCGGCTGCGACGAGGACGACTGCAAAAATTCCATTTCAATTGTTTGCTTAGATTATGCAGTTGTATTAAGCAAAAAAAAGCGAACAGAATGAAACCAGGGCTGCCAGCAACAACAAATAGTGCAAAGGCTTTAAGGCAGTCGGGGGCTGAGTCTGAAACTGAGACTGAGCCTGAAACTGAGGCTGAGGCTGAGGCTGAGGCCAAGGCAACAGCAGCTGCAGTCCTCGTTCTTACAAGGATTCACGGAGCCGTAGGAGCTGAGCATGAATTTCATTATGCTCTTAGGCGACAAGTTGCAAGGTCTCAGTCCTGTGGCGAAAGTCCTGGGGCACCATGTAAAGCGTGCGGTTTCCGGTAAAAACAATTAAGATATTGCTTTGACCATTTTCTCACCTGTTTCACCAATTTAAGCCCAAGCAAAAGCACTCCAAAAATTGCCCCTTCACTTCATCCGGCTGTCACTTCAATCCAGCTGCAGCACACACACACACACATACACACACATCTGGCCATCTGAATGCTCTAGGTAATGCCCAGAAATCTGTTGGCTTATGCCTGCTGTTTGACCTTTCAACTGGCGACAGCTTTTTGTCGTCTCGTGTCGAGTTTTACGTTACGTTTCGCCAGTTTTTCTTTTTGTCGCCACGACAATTATGTTGCACATCTTTTGCATTACTTCCGGCCCCCCACCGGAGAGTTCTGGAGTCCACTTGCAGCTGTCAGTCAACAACAGTGTTGATTGCTCCGGACTATTAGCATTTTAATTAAATTTCGGTTTTTTTCGTGTCGAACACACACTCTTAACACGATTTACCAGCGCCTGCTGAAGGGGGAGTCGCAAACTTACCCACAACGGTCATTGTCTCCGACTCGGAGACGGTGTTGAAGGCGGGCGCCTCGCCGGACACCTCGCAGCGGTACAGGCCGGAACTTTGGAGCGTTACGCGTCGCAGCATCACCTGCGTGTCCGAGGAGTTGCGTAGCTATTGTGAGAGAAGAGAGGAGAAGAGAGGAAAAGGAGAGAGAATAGCGAAAAATGTTCGTTAAATATTTTGCAAGTCGAAATTCAAATAAATTACAGCGCCATGACTCTGCACTAGCCACGCCCCCTGCCCAAAATAAAGGCAATTAGATTTACAGATTTTCACATTTTCAGATTTTGCCAATTTGCTTTTTGTGGTTTTTTTTTCGGTTGTTGTCGAGTGAAAAATTAAGATTGATGATGATTTGTAGGGCAAGAAGAAGTTGAATAAGTTGAAGAAGAACAAGCAGAAGCCCTCGCTCAGTGTATTTATTATTAGTTTAAGGTTTACGGGCGCTGCTTGTGGGTGTGGCCAAAATGTAATTTGGTCAAGACCCCCGAGCAGTACAGCAAAAAGCACAAGTCATAAGCCAGAGCCGAAAAACCAGCAATGAAATATTTAGAAACAATCGTAAAATTCCGGAACCCACCAAGTAGGTGAATGCGTACGCAACTGTGTAACCAGTGCCGAACGCATGAGAATGTAAGTGGAAGCGGAACGTAGAGGAGAGGAGATGTATGGAGGAGCTGTTGTAAAAGTCACTCAACATCTTTGCCAGAAACAATTGCAGTCAAGTTCTTTAAGTTGCAGTTTTATTATCACACACACACAACACACACTCGCACACTCGCACACACACACATACGCATCTGAAAGTGCTTGGTAAAGTTTTCATTTCTTTCCATTTTCCTTGACGGGACGACCAGAAAAACTTGTCGAGCAAATTTTTATGAAAATTCTTTGTTCCTCCCTCTCAGTTTTATCCGCCTCCTCCTCCAGCTCGACTCCCCGCTGCCCTCTGCTGCCTTGGCGCAAACAATCACAAAAGTCACGTTCAACATTATTTTTGGTTTGTTGCTTGTTGCCCGCAGCCCCCACCCCTCCCCCTCCCCCAACCCGGATACTTCCATTACCCCGTTACAATGACTGCGAACTGGCTTTGTTTGTTTCTTTCTAGTGCTTAAGCCGATTCCTTTCCATGGAGAGCAAGGCAGTGGCGGGACGGGGAGGGGGCACTACACCCGCTTGCCAATTTCTATGAGCGCTCAAGTTGTCAGCAACCGCTGCACAAACCGGCAGCAATGGAGCAAAAGACGGCAAAACGGGAAGGCGTCTCCAGCTCAAAAGCCCGGCCACAATTCAAATTGTAGTCGCCTTTCGACATCGGCGGGGGGTGGGACGGGGGTTGGAGAGAGCTGCTTCGTTTTGGGCGCATTTATTGCATTCCCTTTGGAACGTGCAGGCGCCATTTTGTTTATGATGGCTGCAGCAAAATGCAATTCACACAATTTATTGTGATTCTCAACTCGTTCTGGCAGTTAGCAGCTGTCAGCTCAGCGGTGCGCTCAACAGTCGGATATTTTCTCGAACTGGATAAAAAACTGTTTATTCGCTAATACCAAGTACCAGGTGGCAAATTAACTATAGCAGTATTCGATAAAAATCGAACATGTTTCTTTTTTAAGTAGGTCACAAATTCAAATTATTTATTTCAAGTTTTGCAAATCGACTTAAAGCTCACTTTCAAAACTTTGCACAAAAAAAAGGAAACAGGCTTAAACGCCATAAAATGCTAGCAATTATCCTAAACAGCAGGCCATAATCCATGTCACTTCACTGCCCCAGCCCCCGGCAGTAACTTGCCTTTGTTCGAATCACGCATATGACCATAAATATCTGTTATATTATTGCTTGGCCCGCGACTCGCACACACACACACACACACACACATGCACACAACTCTTTCATGTCTAAATGTAGACATTCACGCCTACACATTACGCACGGCCAGGACGAGAAGCGGCACAAGGACGCGCTGTGGACGGGCACGCACAAGCTATAAAAGTCGCACTCGCATTGCTCATACGCTGCGTTAGCCGTACGTCAATTGCTTCGGCTTTGCTTTATTTGCCATCGCCTTTGCCGTCGCAATTTTTTCTGCTGATGCAGAAGGCGGACGAGAACGTCGACGTCGACGTGGACGCGGCTGTCAACAAAATGCCACACAAAGTAGACGCACTTAAGTGCTTTAGCAAATTATTATTATTATTATTAGAGCTCGGTTCAGCCAAAGTGGGTTCTGGCCGTGGAAGATGGCGGCTTTCGCGTTGAGGATTGGCAGCTTTAAGTGATTTTGGCCGGGCAACCTTTTCAATCGCAATTGAAATTGACTGACGTGTACAATGTACGTTAAAGAGCGCAGTCTGAGGGCCAGACCGCAACGTGACCTAAGCTAACCCGGCACACACACACACACACAAAGAGAGAGAGGGGGAGAGAAAACATTTTATGGCTAACAAAAAATTACATCAACATTAAATTAAAGTTAAATGGCAAAACTACGTGGCAGCAATTTCGTTTTGCGACGACGTAATCAGCACATGAAAACAGCAACAACAACAACAACGACAGCAAAAACAACAGCAATTGAGGCAACTACAGTGCAACAAGATGTTGAACGTGGAGGGTTCGCTTGTTGCTGTTGTTGTTGCTGTTGTGGCAATTACACGCTCTTGAAAATAATCATTATGATAGGGCCGTAACACTCAATTTTAAAGTAGGTAAAGTATTGCAAGTAAATTGCAATAAAATTTTAAATTAAATTTTTCGGGTGCGCAGTGCACCTGTTGCCTGTTGCCTGTTGAGGATACTCACATCGATGTTGACGCCGGGCAGTGGGAACGCCTGTCCTGGTGGCTTATCCCGCGGCACATAGCGGTAGATCTCGTGCCCGTCCTTGTACCACTTCACCGAGTACAGGGACTCGCCGTCGAGCGCATAGCGACAGCCGAGGATCGCGCTCTTCAGCCGCATTATGTGATTGGGTATCTTCACCTCGGTCATTGTCAGCGCGCTGGTTATATCTGCAATTAGTGGACAGAGCGAAAACGGAAACGTGAGCAATTTTTAATGCAAGCCATTTAGTTTTAGCTGCGAGTTCTCAACTGTTTTTTCTTCTATTTTTTATTTTAGTGGCCAGCTGCATTGTCTGGCCATAAACCCATTGCCCACTCCGTGGCCCTAACTATCCATCTGGATTGCCTCGCACTCGCGCCGGGGCAAGGTGCCTTAGTTCACTTTTACGGTCTCTTTTTTTGTGGCAAGCGTTAACTTTTACTGCCAGCCATGTTAGCCGCATGCATTAGCTGGCCCAGAATATGGCACACAGTTTTTGGCCCGCTGCAGTTGCTGAATAGTGGGGATCTGGAAGGGGGCACTGTTATTTGCACATTGCAAATGCTATAATCATGAGGATTTATTAAAAAGCAGGCGAGCATGTGAGCGAGGTACATAAAGAAAAGTTACAGCAATGGATAAGCCTTAACTATGCAAGCACTTTTACAGAATCCAAAATACATTCCCTATTCTTCATGGTTCATATATAAAATTACTTTTGATTAAAGGCGACAAAATTTAATATTGTAAAACATAATGATAATTCAAATTATTTAATAATAATGCACTCTCTATTCTTAAAAGCTCATAAAAGTTCATATAAAATAACTTTTGATTGAAGAAGAAGGAATTTTTTATAGTAAAACAAAATAATAATTCAAAATATTTTATAATAATATAGTCTCTATTCTTCGGAGTTCATATAAAAAAATAAATGAAATGAAAATAATTAAAATGATTTAATTCATGATTGCAACTAGTTTTCAGAGCCTTTACGCGAGAGCCGCTTTAAAAGTGATTTTTAAATGCGCAGCACAGAAAGCCCTACAATCGATTTCTGACTGCATGCATATAAATACTATTTTCAGTTATGGACTAAGCTACAACAAAAAAAAAAACCCTCCCGTATGCCATATTTTGCATGTAAAATAGAAAGTGCGCCCGACTGCACTGGAAAAAAAATGACCAGCCCCGCTGGCTGTCACATGAATTATGCTTGCACGACTGCATATGCAGCTCCTGTAGCGCCCGCGGGTCCTGCCTGGCCAGCTCCTGCAGCTTGTAGCTGCAATATTACAAATCGGCTGACCGAACAAAAAATGGCCTAGAGACGAGTGTTCGTTGACTGGACGTCACTGCAGTCTACAATTCACACGACATGGCCGACGTCAGTTTTGCTGGCCAACACTGGCTAGCCAGATGGCACGCCCCGCCCCCGTCACAGTCGCATTCGAAAAACGTTAAAATAAAAACAACGCCAAAGCGTTTAAATCACAAAAATTCTCATATTTGCTTTTACGACATTTTGGCGCGTTGAAGTTTCACGTTTTATGATTGCACGGCAATTGCAGCAGCAGTTGACCAGAAAAGAGGAGCCAGGAGTCAGTGGCAATTGGCAGTTGCTTTGCGGCAGTTACCAGCTGGCAGCTGGCAGTTGGCAGTTGGCAGTTGGCATTGCCATGACATGGACACACCTACTTATTTAATATACCGCTATACTTTTCATTTCTCAGACCTGGGGGCACGTGTGCGCGAGTGCGCGAGTGTGCGAGTGTATGTGTGTGTGTGTCAAAGGTGAAAAAGCGAATGGGGGAAAGTTGAAAAGGCGCACAAAAAACAAACACACACAATGTCACACACGGCCACACACACATTTGTTACGTATGTAAGTGTGTGTGTGTGTGTGTTTGTGTCTGGCTGCATGGGGTGTAACGTATACGCCGCGTGCGCCAAAGCGCCACCCGTTGAATTTATCACATTCACATGCAAATTGCGCCAAACGACCTTATTATGCAAATTGCCAACTGCAAATGGAGAACGAAATTGATTTTCCTGCATTTCTACGACAATAACAACAACAACAGCAACAACAACAACAACAACAACAATAGCATGCGAAGGAGTTGAGACCGAACGCGCCCACATGTGCCTTCAAATGCGAATGCCGATACGATGACGATGGCCTCCAGCTCCCGCTCCCCTCTCTCTCGCTCTCTCCTCCAACGTACGCTGTTGTCTGCGGCAGCGCTCAACAGTTTTGCAACATGCGGCAACCGCAGAGCGGCAGCTCCTGCGACTACACCTTGCTCCTGTGGGCGCCAACGACGGCGACAAATGGCGAATATATTGAGCTGTCACACGCCCAGCCCAGCCCAGAGCTGGGTGTACACACACACAGCAGTATAATATTGAACAATGTGCACACAGGTTCAACTCATCAGATACTCAAGCACACACACACACACACACAGGCACAGCGAATCGGAATCTGAATCGGATTCGCAGTCGCGACTTCTATAAAAAAGAAAAGAAGCAAAGTTGCCAGCCAGACAATTGCCACAAAAAAGGTGGCAACCACAAAATGAGTTAGTTGTTTGCCAGTCAGCAGCAAAAGTGTGTGCGCGCCCCTTTGCTGCTTCTACCCGTGTGTGTGTGTGTGAGTGTGCCTGACGTGCATTTGCTTTTGGCCAACAATTTATGGCAGACATCATAAAAAATAACACAAAAAAAAATAAAAAATAAGGAAATATAAGAAAGGATAAACAGCACAGAAAGTCGTACATTATAAATTCATTTCCGTTTATATTATGCGAGCTTTTCGTTTGGTTTGATTTCATGATTCGCCTTTGTTGGGCCTGACAAAAAAGCTGCATAACAAAAACGGCTTAAAATAGGCAATAAAATGTGCTAATAAGCAGAAGATTTGTGTCACTTGAAAGCGGAAGCCTGTGCAAGGACTACAACTGCCGACATTCATTTACAAATTCCCCACCGTCAACCAACATTTATTGTATTCGAAAGATATTTTGCGTAACCTAATATTCATTTGAGGTCTAAAATAGCTTCTATTTGAAAACTTCCAAGTATAAAATTGACTTTAAGTCTTCAAAAGAAACTTTATACAAATGAAATTATTTTCTTTAATAAATAAATTTATAATTTAGAGGAAAATGGTTGACTCTTAAGTTCCCTTTCGCTGGTATCCAGTAAGTAACTGTTTAGTTTATCGTAATTCCAGTTTTCTTTAGCAAACTTCTAGTCGAGTCAAGGGCTGACTGGTTACGCCCACTGCCCACCGCCCACCGCCCACCGTTCAACTAAATGCGCCTTAATTGCAGTTACTGACATTTGACTTTATAAATTGGCTGGGCTGTGTTTGCCTTCTCTTGTTGCGTATTTGTTCGCTTCGCTTTTGAGTGCAATCCTGGCTGCGTAAATGGCGTGTGTCCTTCTGCTGTTATTCTGCTCGGGGCCGCCCGCCGCCCCGAATGTGGCTCAGAAAACGCTTCAAGTCAACAGCAGCAACAACAACTGACTGCACATTAAAAATTAAAAAAGCCAACTCCGGCAGAAGGACGACGTCGGGGAAAGCGACCAACGAAGAAGGAGCCAGTGGCAAAGCCAAAGCTAACAAAAAAGTTGAAGCCAGCGACAACGAGAACGACAACGACAACGACAACAACAAGAACAAGGAAAAAACGAAGAAGAAGAAGCAAAGTAATTTCATGCATCGTTTAATTTTCATTCGGGTTTAATTTGTGCAACGCCCCCATCTGCTACACTTGGCAGCCCAGCGATCACAGGCCGACAGACACCAGTTCTCATATCATATGACGGCAGTTGCCACTGTTTCTATTGCTGTTGCTGTTGTTGTTGTTGTTGTTGTTGTGGCTGCTAAAATGTTGTAATACCCCGTTTAGACCTAATACCCGACAGCCACTTCCAGCGTCAGCTCACAATTGAAACGGCAAATAAAATAAATGCCAACAGACGCCAGCAACAAACACAAACACACTTAAACACACACCAGAAAGTGACGCCTCAAATTTTGAAACAAATAAAATTAAATGAAGCGCACCCAAAATGCTGCCATCCTTTGCCTTGTGCCGCACAATCCTTTCGCAGTGTTTCCACTTACCCGCATTAGAGATGCTAAAGTCTTTTAGAATATTTTCTCATGCATATTTTACTTTTTGTTAAGCACAAAAAAAATATATAATTTCTGAATAATAAAAAAAAAACGAAAGTAAAATATGTCTTACAATTAAAAACTTATTATTTCGTGGTCTAACATTTTTGTAGTTGACAATACAATTAAGGCGTTTATCAAATTACTAAAATAAATAACTTTTTTGTATATAGGAAAATGTGCCCCGACAAACACGAATGCCTTTTAGTTAGTGGGCATTTCTCACCGTGTGCTTTGTTGTCGTTCAGTGGAAACACGGCATTTTATTCTCGTCATTCTCACACGTCCGTCGCTGCTTGTCTCCAAATTCGCTCAGAGACGTAATGAAGTCAATTTAAGCGACGCTCCCGCCCAGTTGCTACTTGACACCCTTTCGGCTTGTAATTGAAATTTTTATAGTTGTCGCGCTTCGTCTGCCGCAGGGCGAAACTTTTATCAGCGCCTGGCGCACTCTTAAAAACAATTTTTAGTGTCGCCCCCTCCGTTGCCGTCGCTCCGGCAGCAAATTAATCCCTTTATTTGCATAATTGAAAAACATCAACTGAAGCTGGAAGCCAAATATCAAAATGGCAGCTCTGCCAGTCAAGCAAAATGGCCTCCGGCACTTTGTCGCGCTCCGGCACTACCGCTGACCGGCCATGGGGGCATTTGTCAAGCGCCAACTGTCGCCACATTTTAATGTGGCGCCGCCTCCGGGGAGCTATTTAACATTTTTCCAACACTTTGATAATCGCACTTTGCGGCCAGATTAATTATTTACGAGCCTGCGCTACCTGTGCGACGTCGTTTAACCCGCAGACCAACAACAGGCGACACACACACACACACACATACACAAACAAAAGGCCGGGAGTTGTTGTTAAATCTTGGGTAATGCCCAAAGCCGAGCCGGGCCACGGCGCTCAAGTATATTTGTCGCCGGTCTTAAGAGATTGCGGCGCACAATTTCCGCGCCTCCACCTTGAACAGTGCCCCAGCCAGCAACCACCAACCACCGACCGCCCCCTCTCAGCCAGAGCCCTAACCTCAAGCCAATTCCACTCCAATTCCGACACGGCAGCGACAGCGACAGCGACGACATCAAAGCGCGCGCAGAGTCAGAAGCCAAAAGGCAAAGTAACAAATGCCATTGCGACACGGCTCGCTGGCTGTCGAGCCTGGCGGCTTGGGAGTTGGGGGGCGGCGGTTAAAGGGGCTGTCGCAGGGCAGAGGCCCTGGAGTTAACTTGGCTACCTTGTCGCCTTAAATGGGCGACAGTTATCAAACGTAATATTTCAATTGTGGCCCTTCAAGTGGCGCTAAATTGAAAAGAAACAAACGGCGCTGCGCGGAGCCTTCGTATCACAAGGTTAAAGCTGCGTGCCATCGTTTTTTGTCTTACCTGTGCTGGGCGTGGCAAAAGTGCAAGTAAGCCAGCCTCCAAGTGTGTAGCGCAGTAAAGAGTACTCAACCAATACATACTCTATAACTTAATTTTAATAAAAGTATATTTCAATTGAATGGAAGGAAATGTGGACAGAGCCATTAGGAATATAAGTAATATAGACATGTTCTGGCTCTCATTATATTTAACCCAGTTTAGCTATTTTACAGGGTATGCTTTGGCAGCCAAAGCTCGCGCGAATCATTTTCAGCTCGCCATTCTCCCACATGAAGTAAATTTGTAAGGCAAAGCTCAGCTTAGCAGCTAAATTAAAACGCTTAATGCAATTTGTGGCACAGAATGGTGGCTCAAAGTGATTCAAAGTGGCGTCCGTACAACCTTTGCAGCGCCTTTGACTTTGCCAGTGTTCTGGCCTCAGTCCTTGCCTTTGCCTTTGCCGTTGCCTCCGCCTCCGCCTCCGCTTTTGCCAGGCGGTTAACGATCTCAGCCATGAGTACGCGGATTATGCAGGCTACGCTATAGAGATGGGCTAAGATGGACTTAGACGTGTTCTCAGTTGAAATGAATAGTCATGTTGAAAGCGGCTTAAATTTACATGAGAACCAGGTGCTAAAAGCGAGCTGGTTTATATGTATGAATCATGGAAGAGAATTAAAGGGATTTAAAACGATGGAAATTAAAAAATAATGCGAATACTAATCTAATACTGCGTAACTTCTACAGCATGGCAGTCCTTGATAAATAAGTTATCTAAGGATCAGTTAAAAATTAAAACAAGGTGCACTGATTTTTAGCCATTTATGGCTAATTTATTGTTGTCAAATATTATAGTTACATTATTTAATATAAGCAGGGAATGGTTTACAATTGTTGTTTTTGCTCTTCAGCCAAGTCTTAACTCTTTTTGACTTGTCTATATGTAACTATGCATTTAAATAAATCACTTTATAAAAATGTTCTTTAGTTGTCAATACCACTAATATTTCAGAGGCATTTTTAAATGGAAACTGGTAGCCTTTTTCCATGTGCCCAATTTAGATATCTTAAAGAGTTTCCGATGCACATGGCCAACTTTGCTAACTGGGCTAACTACTATTTAATAATAAATACGTATATGTATGTTGTGCAAGCATGCTTGTGTGTATGCTTGTGCATAGCGTATGTGTCTAAATATGCCAGTTGAAAACAGCAGGAGAGCTTTAGTTGAAAATGCCCGACTATAGATACGCTGTTAATAATATACATTATAAATTTGTTTCACTACACAAATACACTAATAATGTATTTATTTATTTATATAAAGCTAGCTTAAAATTCGAATTTAAAAGCTGTCTGTTTTTTAGGAAATAATAATAAACTAAAGTAACTTTGTCAAACCGCAACCGATTTTAATAAGAAATGTATTTTTGTTCATGATTCGACATCCAGATTAATGATAAATGAATCTTTATTTTATAAGCCATTATACCCTTTTTTTGGCCCATTTCTAAGGGGTACAGCCTGACTTCCTCTTTCTGGCTGCTGCTGCTAACGAAAAGTGCTACCGGCATAATTTGCAGCACTTCCTTCTATTCAAGTTTCTGACCTCCTCCGGGTAGGGGGTGGGGGGCCTGTGAACTACGGACGGACACCTAACCATTCTCAGGTCCCAGGCCTGGCTTACGCCCAGGTCATATTCATGCCCATGTCCAAAAATACATCTACATATATATGTAGCGTTCGTATACGTGAAATACTTGTGCATTTCTTTCGGACAGCGTGCTTTATAAATAATTCAGTGGGCCAAGTCTGGCCTGGGGGCGCTTTAATGAGGCCAAAATAAATGAAGATTGGCAGCCTGGCCATCCGAAGTTTAAACAATTTATGTAACTTATATAAGTTGAACAATTTGAAATTTATGAAAATTTAACAGACAGACACAACGACATCTGGACAAACGGACAGACAAGGACAAGCAGCCAAAGAGCAGGGAAAGACAACGAGAAGAACAAGACGAAGATGGACCTGAAAATCACTCCAAGTCCCAAGGCTTTCGCTTTCGCATGTGGTAAGAGTTAAGGTTGAAGTCGTTTCCTGCGCTGCGTCCTGCGCATCAAAAGGTAAATACACAGCATGCAAAGATATCGATGAGGGGGCGTCGGGGGAGGCACACTGTCTGGCGGAAGTGCGGCAATAAGGGTGGGACTAAAGATGCCTGGGAAAATCAATTTCATATAAAAATTCAAGCAAATTTTATGCGAACCTTTTGCTCGAGCAAAACTTATTGCCAATATGTCGATGTGGCTGTGTGTGCGACTGTGTATGTGAAATGTATGCAAAATAAATGTGTGTGTAACAGTGATGTGTGTGAACTTAATGATTATGCAAATTGGCACATAAATCGATTGGCAATCGCCAGCAATGCCACAAATTGATGTTAGTTCTACACCGGCGACAGTTTCGACCAGGAGCTTAAGCGGGAGCTGAAGCTGAAGCTGCAACTGTAGCTGGAACTGTAGCTGGACCTGAGCAGCAGGCGACCAGCTGGCAACTGAGGCATAATAACTCATGCCCCCAAGTTGTGGCCCTAATGGCTGCCGAGCTCGTCAACGCACTATAAAAATGTCATTATCAGTGCAAAAGTTTTGCTTATATCAAGCATCAAGTGTAAAAAAAATTTGCATATTTCACAAGACACAGGGACCAAGGACGAAGGACCAAGGACCCAGCCATAACGCCGTCTGCTGGCGCTGAAGTTGAAAAATGAAAGGGCGCCCGCGCCGCAACCGAAGCAAATTCAATTGCCAACTCAACGCAGTGGTCGACTGCTAACAGCACGCTTATCATTAAATTCAAATATCAATCAATTTATCATAGGAAGCCAGCTCAAAAGCGATAGCAACATAGACAACAGCAAGAAGAAGACCGGACAAAGTTGCCCAAGCTGTGGCAAACCAGGTAACAGTTGCAGCTGCAGCTGCAGTTGCAGTCGCATCATTGGCTAATGCTATTGCAATTGACAGATGACTTGACTAATGAGCTTATTAGCTTAATGCCAAATTGGATGCTTTAACAAAACACACAGGAATAGTCTTTTTATAAGAATTGAAGGCTTACTAGACATCTTTGAATTTAAAAACTTTGCGATTTTTATATAAAATGACATTTTCAATATTAATTATTATTAAATAAATTTAATTAACTATTAAATAGTTATAACAACAATTTGACGTTAAACGTTGTTAATCTAATTTCTCATCAATTTATCAAATATAGCTTTATATTGAAAGACTTCTTGGTTACAGGGCGTATTCTGGGCTATTTCGGCAGGTCATTTAGCACAAACAATACATTTTTTTTTCTAATTTACTTATACATATGTATATTATTTATTTCACATTGAAATGTTTCTTTAAACTTTTCAATAAACATTAATGTTTGTTTATCATCTACTTGGCGCATAATTAAAATATAAAGAAACATAAAATCAACAAATATGCGAGAGCGCATAAAAACAATAACAAAAGTAATCAAAAATTGGGGCACTTAACTGTTGATTTTGTGTGTTGGCTTGGCTGCTTCTATTGGGCCAGCTCAGCAGCTGTTTTTATAGCTCATAAAGATGTTCGTAAGATGTTGATGTTTTCGCATTGGCAGAGGCACTGCCAAAGTCAAGACATCCGAATTCATTGCCTTTTGCCAAGCTCTATATAAACACACATATATATATATATATATATATATATATATATGATATATGTATGGGTGTATAAATATTTTCATCCTTTCGCAGTTTCAACGAGAGTCTTGGCACATAAACGCGGGTCGGAGCCAGCGCCAAATCAATACAAAATTGATGAATACAAATGATCATAAAAAACAATAAAAAGCAATGCCAAAAAGCATCTGGAGTTTGCCAAAGGAAAACAAAGCGCCCAGAATCGGGGCCAACATCCAGTTGGTTAGCAGCAGGGGGAGAACGGGACGCAGCCTTGTCCTGATTTGGTTATAAAAATCCCAGCCACGTATTTTGTGTTGTGTTTTCCTTTGCCTGTCTGTAAGCGCAACGCGATTTGCGTTGCGAATGTGCTTGGAATGGGGGTCTCTTAAAGCCGAATGGGGGTCTCAACGCCAGTTTGGAGTGGAAGTTGGCTACGCTTGTTTTCCAGCCAAATGCATTTCATTTATTATTTATATTCACATGATTCTTTATAATCGTCATCAGTCACTCATTTGAAATTAATTCCGCGGAATCAAATAGCGGGGCGAGCAGCGCTTGGGGTAAGGCGGGCGCATGTCCTCGTCCTTTATACGACCGTCTGTGTCTGCTCCCCGGACTGTCCTTGTCGCATGTCTGCGCCTGGCATCTATGGCAGCCCAGTGAGCCGCAGCCAGAGCCATTGCTTCGCTTGATTTCAAGCGTATCGTCGTTTATCGGCACAATCTAAGTACACACACACGCACACAGTCACATATCCAGGACATATCCGAGCAAGAAATGAAGTTTAAGTAAATATGCATAGACAAATAGACACACACACACACACATAAATATTATACACACAGACACACACAAACGCGCGCAGACTTGCCTTTGACGGGAAATTGATTTCAATCAATCAAATGTTGTGATTACTTTACTGGAGTGCCACATCTTGGCACCATTCTGTCAGGCTATCCACCAGTTAAAGATCTTCTTGTGCCGCTCCACTCGTCTGTGATTTTCTTGTGGCTGTTTGCAAGCCATTAGCAATAATTTACTTAAAGGCTTAAGTGAAATTTAAGACCCAATGGCACTTAACAGCACCCGATTTGCTGCGCTTGTCTTTGGTAGACACACAAATACACTTACTTATAGTCGAGCACTATAAACATTGACCTATTCAAGTTGGTGGATGTCACTTTTGAATGTGCCTCATGAAATATGCCGCACAGTTTCTTGCTTTGTCAAGGCTGTAAATGGGAGCTGAAAGATACAAGCTGACTTCAAAATAATTTGCTTGATAAGAAGACTCAATTTTTCTTAAGGTATTGCAATCAATATTGCAGTCGATCAATACACTTATAAAAAATAGAAATACATTAAAAAAGGTTAATAGAGTATTGTAAATTAAGAATTAAGCATAAATATATATTATACTTTTGTTTTCGATCTGTTAAATTAAATATTTGTATATTTATATGATGATGGTTGTGTGAATAAAATTAAATTTACTTATTAAAACGAAAGAAAAAAATATTTTTAACGTTTTAACGTTTTAAAAACGAGAAATATTGTATATCGTACTTTTGGATGTAAGCAATATTTTTTTTTGCTTATCCCTTTTGACTTTTGCGCCTCAGTGCGTACAAGAACTCAAAGGCAGTTCGCACTTGATGAAATTAATTTAATTTATTAAGTGATGCGCACAAATATTATTGATAATTAACTTTACGCTTTCCGAAGCACAGAAAAAGTCAATTTGAGTCGGAGCCAGAGCCCGGAGTCTGTCGCATTTTCAATCGTACGGAATATTAAATATTAAATTAAGCTGCGCGCGCATATTAAAATTGCATTAAAAATGACATGCAAATGTTATTTTTGCTGCAATTTAAATACAGCCCCTCTCTTCTCAGCCGAACTGACTCCGCACCAGCCGCATTAATCTATAACATAAAAATAAAAATATGAATTCTTGCTGCTGTGAAATGGCAGATGCAGCCGCAAAGCCTACGCAGAGCGTATAAAAAATTAAATATGTTGCCAGCGAGCGAGCGGGGGAATAACCGAATATGCGAATGCTGAATCCCGCTCACAACAAGGACAAATGAATGGTTAACAGCGGGCCAAAGCCGAAAACTAGTTGTCACTGGGCGGCGCAGCGCCTCGCACTATTTGACATGCGGCCAACGAGGCGTATGAGTGCTGCATTGCCCGCGCCAAGCACTGGGGGCAAACTGGAGACCCTGGGCGATGCGTTGGCCTGGCTGTCATAGTTATTGACAGCTGTAAAGTGTGTCTGCGCTTCATTTGCCATCTCTTTCTGGCAAATATGCATAATAAAATGCAAAAATTCAATTAAAATTTCATGATATGCATAAAGCGGCTGTCTGTGTATGCGATGGTGGGTCAGAGGGAGCATTGCGGGCCAACAAACAAACCCAAAAATCATACACTAGCTCACACATACACACACGCGAAAAACCAAAATAAGCGCATAAAACTCGCGACAAATGCACAAAGTCCAAATGTGCGGCCTGAAATTGTAGACTGCCATAATGAAAGCAGCTGCACACAGGCCAAGAAACGCACACACAACCAAATACATGGTCACACACACACACTGGGACTACATACATGTGCAGTTGCTGGCATGTGCTCGTTGGGGCCATTGGCAGTTCTGCGGTAGCGCCAACTGCACACAAGTGCTGCGCATTTGGTCAAAACATAGAGAATACCCTGCAATGGGAATAATTCACACCGAATTCCTCAGCAGCTACACTCAGAGAATACAAAATAAAAGATTGGTATGAAAATTATATCCTTCTAGTGTTAAAATATCAAGAATATTGCTACTCGTAAATAGAGATAATTATCAAATTAATTAATTAATTGCCAAAAAAAAATATAAATTCGAAATAACTGAAGAAGAGACTCATTAAATCTATTAAACATAATTATAGTCAGAGCATTTGGCAGTCTGTCTTTCATTTTATGGTATAGCCTTCCCTCATTTTGTTACAATAATTTCTGCATTTTTTGCTTTTTGCATAATTTCGACCACAAATTTTAATGCTGAGTTTTGCTTTTTGTCAGATCACAATAAAAGCAAAAACAAAAAAAGAGGAAAAGCTGAATTGGGGAAAATGAGAAAAAATAACACTTTAAATGATGGCCATAATTTAGCTAAACTCCTCTTGTTGCTGCTGTTGTTGTTGTTGTTGGGCAGCTGCTAATGCTGCTTTATTGTTATGGATACATTTTGGCAATGCTTTTGGTTGCCGCACATTATTCGCACATATGATGCTGGCACTCAAGTGAGTACTTGTGTGAGTGTGAGTGTGAGTGCGTGTGTGAGTGCGAGACATATGCATATGCAAATGCTAATGTTAACAGCATGTTCGGAATGCTAATGCTCCGCATGTTGTCATAAATCCTTTCCACAAATCACCCCATCTGCAGTGACCTTTCAACTGGCGGCCATAAAACTGCCGCTTTGGCTACTTTACAACTTTAAGGGCCCGGCTTTACCGGTCGAGAGCGGGCTGCCGCGATAAGCTGGCCCAGCAGAGTTGGCTTAACCCATCCGCTCGGACTCGTATATCACCATCAACGCCGGCACCGGACAGCCGCCCATTGATTACCACTTACCAAATAAATTACTCGACAGCAGCCAAGCGGCCAGCGGACAGCAGCCAGCAGCCAGCAGCCAGCAGCCAGCGGCCAACAGCTTGGTCCACTGCAAAAACTTTCGCTTTGCAACTTTCACTGGGCCAGCAGCAGTTCCAGTTTCAGCTCTCAGCCGGAGGCGCAATTTTTCTGCTCTATTTGCGCTCGTCTATTGCCAAATTCACTGCAAGCACCTAAAACTAACATCGAGATGCCATTTGCCGGCGCTTCCCAGGCTTCTCTCGTCGCGCTCGAGTGCTTCGAGTCGGAGGCGAAAGTGTTGCGGACGGCATTTCACAGCCAGCTCCCCGCACGACTTCCCCGGCTGCCATTATCACCCGGCGATGGGCACGTGACAAGCCTCAAATCGTGGGCGAAGCGGAACAAGATATATAAAAGAAATGCGATATTTGGATCGAATCTCTTCTATCAAAGTGAAGGAAGGCCTTTGTTCATTTAGGAACTGAAATCGAGAAGTGTTCGCAGCGGTTTTATTTATTTTTTAAATGCTTACATATTTATTATAAACAAGAATTCGAATACCTAGTAATTTATCGCCTAAAGGGCATTTCGGAATTCACGATGCTATCGCCTGTTAATTTTCAATGTTTGTATTCTCAAATATTTGTATCGGATTCATTTTGGAGATATCAGTGATGTGCTGTCGATTTTTTATCACGCTGCCATCTCGAACTACACAGCTTGCAGTGCCCGAAAGTATGCCACATTTTCTTTAACTTGTGCGCTAACATATTTGCGAGCGTTTGCCGGTCTTTGTTTGAATGTCAGGAATGTGTGGGAGGAAATGACAAAAGTGAAAATATTTCAAGCAGTTGCGCTTCGCATTGTGTGTGTCCCCGCAACCCCCTCGGCACAAACAAGACATGCCACATGTGCACACTAACTATGTGTGTGTGTGTGTGTATATTTGTGCAAAGCGCATTAAATACACACGCACAGACGCACACTTTAGCAAATCGATTGAATTGTCTTTACCGCTTTTGTGCGCTGCTTACATGGCTTAGACTAAGCGCTGATTTGCCACCACTTTTCTCCCTCCCCCCACCATCGAATTGTTTCTTTTCGCTGCGTTGATTATGTCAAATGGGGCAATTTCTTAGGCAAATATTTAAATTATTTAAGCGCTCGCTTTGAACAAGTGCAAATTTCAGCTTCATTTGGCGCCGGCCATTTTAGCCGGGAATCAAATCAATTTGCAGGCGCCCGAAGGGTCATCGCCTGACCTGAAAAGCCTTTTAGCCTCAACATTTGCCTTTTCTGCACCATTTCTGGTGCCGAGTGCTGATTATTTTATGCCTGCCTCTTAACTGACTTCTGACTGTTGGCCGTTGACTGTTGCCCGTTGACTGGTGCCTGGTGTCATGTTGTTGTGAATGTTGTATTTTTGATAAATTTACCATATCGTTAGCGACCCTTGGGTTGTTCCTTTTTAGCATTTTATATATGTTTGAGTTTGGTTTTTTTTCTTCTTTCGTTTCTCCCTCGTTGGTGCTCGTTGGGTTTGGGGTTGGGTTAGCTGCATAAGTTGGTGTAATACAATATTTTTTGCCATTAGGCAGCCAAATGGGCAAAATGCGGCCAGTTACTTTGTTTGAGTTTGCTGGGTTTTGAGTTCGGGTTCAGTTTTGGGTGTTGGCAGTTGCTCTTCTTCTTTTCTCGTATCCTTTACACTTTGAACCTTTTTACAGCCGCCAGGCACAGGGTATCTGGGGGTCGTTTTATCCGCCCACAGCGAGTGTTCATATGCGGGCAGTACAGAGTATACGCTAGCCGGTCAACCGAATACACACCACAGGTTCGTTACAGTTCCCAGGCTAGTGCAGGCCAAGTTCGCCCCGTGGGAACTCTCATATCATGCCGCGATGATATACCAAAAAGTCGAAACGCCTTTCGGCCTGTTGAAATATTCGTGCTTAATGGTACGTAAAGTCTGCATGATTAATAGGCGTCAGTCGCTCGTTTGTTTGCTCGTCAGACATTAATGCCCCCAACCCCGCCCTTGCCCCTTGCTCCTTGGCCATGAAATTATTCGACTTCGGCTCCAACTTTCGTTTCTTGCTCCACTTCTGTTGTTTTTTTTTCGTCTGCGCTCTAATGATTTGAATACAAATCGAAAAAAGTCAACACACGCACACACAAAGAGTATTTCATTTTGTTTCAATTTGCTTAGCATGTTTTTGGGCGTTGTCCGGTCAGAGGAGCCATTGCGCCGCAGACCCCGCTCCAACCGGCTCCCACGGTTTGACTTGGCGCATTTCGTTCTCTTTTTTTTTGTTGCTGGCTTTTAGCTAAAGCCATCATTTTTAATTGAAATGTTACAATTTATGGCACGGCGCATATCAATTTACCACAAAATATTAAATTTTGGGCGGGTGTGATTTATTTATTTATTTTCTTACTTTTTTAACCAAAGCACACAAAATTATATGCAGGGTAATGGCATTAATTATTGCTGCTGGATCTCTAATGACAGAGTAAAAGTTTCTTCAAGGCATCAGGCAAGTTCAGTCGAGGACTATTTTACAAGCCGATTTTCATGTATGATGTTGGTTTGTCCTATAGATTAAATGTGGATTTAAAATATATGCATTATTGAAAATAAATATTTTATGAATTTTTTTGGTGAAGCGTAATAAATTGTAAATTAAAGCCAAATTACGAAATGTTGTCAACTAGTTAAAAAATAAAATTTAATTATATTTTAAGCTTCCATTTTTAATAGTTACACAAGAAATATAATTTGATTTCAAATCAGAGCACAACTACATAACAAGTTGTAACTAAAAGCATCATTAAATATGAATGATAGAACTTTGTGATGTGCAGTGCGATTGCCAAAATGTATTTAGACTTAAGCTACCTGCTGCTAACGTCAATGTCAATTGCTAAGCAACAACGATGGGCCATAAAAAGAAATAAAAACAGGCACAATAACAAAAGCCAAGCTGCCATCATTTGGCAAATGCAAAGATAAACTTCAACAATAGCTTAGTGGCTCAGAATGTTTTTTATGTGTCACACTGATACCAGGAAGTATATGTTGTGTGTGCGTGTGTGTGTGTGTGTGTGTTCACATATCTCGCAATCAGACAGCTATCATCATCTATTGTGGCTCTGCCTGTGTGTGTGTGTGTGGACTCTGGGTGTGGATAATCAAAACAAAAACACTTGCTCTGCCATTGTAGCGACACAGTTTTATTTAAACAAAGCAAAAGCCCACTTGAGCTTTGCTCAGTTCACAACAACAATTTAATGCGATAGTGTGCGACGAGCGCCGATGTGTAGCATACTTTCGGGCGCCAAACACCACCGCATACCCCGTGGCCCCGAAGGCCGGAAAGGTGTGTCCAGCCAGACTGATGCGTGGTTGGCATAAAAACGGTTTCACTGGCGCTTGTGGACAGGGCTTATGTACTTACGTTTATCAATTATTAATTTATTTGCATGCAGAAGAAAACATGCAGCTGTTAAAAATGCATGCAATTTTTCAAATAAAATAAATGTCAATAAGGCCGCTGTGACACATTTTTTGCGGAGGAATTTCTGTTATGTTTTCCCTTTTTAAATATATTTCGATACGCGCATTTCCGATAAATATAAATTCAATAAATTAGATTTAGTACCAAAATATTTCGCCAAATTTTTTTGCAAATTTTTTTAAAGGAACCATTTATGGTTTGTAATAAAAATTAAAAACAAAAAAAAGAGATTAATTATTGCAGAATATGCCGTCGTGACACTCCTCCGCCCTAAAACCAATGAAGCACTTAGCAGGCTGTCTTGTCAGTTGAAATTGGCCCGGCGAGGCGCATAGATGGGCAGCTGTCTAACTAAGTGAGTCAAGGGCATCATTTGATTTTTTCACTTTTATTTTTGTTCGCTTTGGGCCGGCTTCTGATTAATGAACCTGCCTAATGAGAGTGGGCCGCAATGTTATGAGTTGGCCTTTTCGCATTTCGCTAAAATTCATATTTAAGTCAGTCAATTTGGTCGTAGGTTGAGGGAGTGGCTGTCAGAGGCAATCAGGCTGCAGGCGAAATGCGCCGCAATATCAAAGAGCGTATTTACATGCAAAACAGGAATCGTGCCGCGATTTGGGGTGCGCGTTAGCTGCCGCTAAGTTGACTTGCCACAGACGGGCGTACCAACAACAACAGCAGCAGCAGAAAAAAAAGAAAGAAAAAATTGAAAACCATTAGGATTAATGTTTAGTTGAAAGATTTGCGCGTTAAGCCATTTTTACATGGCCGCAATGCCGCTGCGGCTGCCTGGGTGGCCCACAGATGTCGCCCACACCCCACGCCCCGCCCCACGCCCCGCCGACGCCCAGCATCCCAGAGCTGGCGCTGACTGGCAATTGCTAATGTAGTTTATGTGTAACAGGCGGAGGCTTCCTAACGTTAACTGACGGGCTACCGTTTTGGCTTAGGGCGAGAGACGCACAAACGGCATGTAAAATGTGACATTTTAATGTATGCAAATGAGACGTTGAATTAAGCCCACACACACCCGCACGCACATAATAATACTGCACATATATACACACAGAGAGAGAGAGAGGGAGAGAGAGAGACAGGCAGACTGGCAGGCATACAAACATCACTTGGTTTCATATCCGTTTCCGTTCGCCACGCTCGGCTTCGGGCTGTTCCTTGTGATATGATTTTAAAATAATGAAAGCGAACGCACTTCAATGGCTTTAATGTTTCCCCTGTCTCCCCTATTGTGCCAGCACCCCGTTGCCCCTTCTTAAGCAAACATCGTGACTTGTATATTCCCTCCTCTCTGGCTCTGTGTGTGTGTGCGGAAATGTCAACTTAACTTTTTTGCGCTCCACCAGTGACAAGAACAACAGCAGCGGCAAGAGCGAAGTTAAGCTGGGAAAATGTCTGTTTGCCCGCTGTCTCTCGCTCTCCTCTTCCCAATATAATTCCCCCGGAAAGTGGGGGGTTCGTCCATCTTCAGGCAATTTATTAATTTCTATGCAGCGTGCGTATCGTAATTTGTTTTGTTGTTTGCTTTTTCTTAGCCAGAAAATTACTTAAGTACCAGTTGCTCCGGTTCGATTATTTGAACTTTGCTTTCAATTTGCTGATTGTTTTTTATTGCTTTTTATTTTTTGTCTATATGTGGAAAGGTGGGTGGGGCTTAGTTTTTCGAAAGCTGGATTGCTAAAGAATGTCCTTGCGTTAACTTCTGCTCTGTCAGTTTTCAGATCTTCGTGCTCCCAAAAATTACGGCAACATTTTCTATAAACGTATTAAATTTCTTGCCCCAATTTTAATCGATGCTATGAATCATGTATGTATGGCTTCCCCTGAAAATTTGAGCTGCCTGAATGTGGCTGAGAATTTCAAAGAATTCATCTTGTAGAACAATTAAAAAAAAAACATTTTTCTCCAAAATACGCTCTTAATTACGTTGAGTACTTTGAAGTACTGTTAAGCTTTCATGGTTTTTTTTTTTGTTGTTTGTTTTTTGATTTATATATTCTTTTACATTTTTGAAATCATATATTTTCGTTTTACAGAATCTATTTTATGACATTTTTTAATCATTTAATGTTTTTTAATCTCTGCTTTGCACAAATAAATGACAAATCATTTATTAAATTTACGTCAATAATATATATTTTTGTTGTAGAATAATCCGCGTTCTAATATGCAGTCAAAAATATCACTAATAGCCATAAATACATTTTATTAAGTTTATTATCCTTATATTTATTTAAAAAAAAAATTACGTTTTCGAAAGCTTCTTAAAATATTAAGCAGCTTTAACTTTAAACTATTTTCACATTAAATGGATTTCAAATGAAAAAAAGATTTGCGCTGCAGGCTGGCTTCATATAAGTAAGTTTATTTAATAAATATATTATTTAAATCACTTTAAAATGCGATTGGGGTATAAGCTATCAACATTATTTTGACGACTGCAACTTAATTATCGAACAGATACTGCATATTCCAAAATTAATTTGAGCTCATTAATAAATGAAAATCATTCGTGCAATTGATTAGAGGAATTGAGGAAACTCGAAATGATGTTTGATATCTTCCTTTGGACACTGCAGATGCTCGAATTAGTTTATCGGCATAACAATAAACGGCTTATTTTCTGATTGTTTGCTCAGATGCATAGGATATACATTGCTATCATATCATATTCGGCTTGAGCCCCATGGCGATTCGAATTAATTATGTATTCGTACGCAGAGCCCGCAATCCTTTACTCACACACATGCACACACATACCCACACAGACACACAGGCACACACTTTACATAAATGAGCAAACATTTTCATCTGAATTTGCGCAAATATTTGCAAACTTTTGGAACATTTAATCGTAATTTCGGGCTATGTATGTTGTAGGCTTAAGTGGTCGAGGGGGCCAGGTGGGGAATTAATTACAAGCCATTTGAAATAATTATAAAAAGGACGCACTCACCGATTAGCACTAATATCACATGTAGCATATACCAAAGCTGCAGATGCGTTGTTTTAACTGTTGTTGTTGTCCTTTTGGCCAGGGCAACAGATTGGCCCGCTTGTTGCTTGTGGCTGTGGTGGTGGTGCTGCTGCTGCTGCTGCTGTTGCTGCTGGTGGTGGTGGCTGTGGTGTTGCTGCTGGTGTTGTCGGTGGTGCGGCGCCAGCTGTTGCTGGCTGTGACTGTGACTGTGCCTGTGACTCAGAGTGTGACTGGCACTGTGACTGTGACTGTGAGTGTAAGGCTCCAGCGCACACATTCTGGCTGGGAGAACACTTTCACTTTGGGGCCCGTCCGGCTGGAGGAGGTGGCGGCAATGGCTGTTCACCCGGGGAATTCGCCTCGGTATTTGTCTGTTTATTTATGCGCTGTGGGCAGCGTCCAGGACTGCGAGGCTCGCCCACGAGGCCACACACACACTGATGTGTTTATTAATTTCTGTGTGTTGCGAGAATTCACTTATTTAATTTAGACATTAAGTTCTGGTTGTTGTCGTTGTTTTTGTTGTTTTAACTGCCGGGCAATTAATCACTTTTAATCGGGCGCGCGAAATGTTGCCGGAAAATGAAAAGAAATAACCAAAAAAAAAAGGGGCAAACGAGCGAAACTATTAAACGAGGGCCCAAACGCAGACAGAGAACGAGCCAAGTTAAAGACATAAATTTTGCAGCATTTTGGCCAAAGATTAATTACAACAGCAGCAGCGGCAGCAGCCCGTAGCAGGCCCAGACTGAGCTGGAGACGCAGCGGCTGGCACTATTGAGGCGCATGCAACATAAATTCAAAATATCCCCCTCTCTGGCACCATTCTCAGCTGTTGTGCCTAGCATTTGATTTACGGCTAACTGGCAACGCTTACAACAAGGCAATTGAGACTCGTTGTCGTTGTCGCTGTCGTTGTCGCAGTCAATGCTCCTCCGTTAAAATAATAATGCCGCACGCTCCGCTGACCCACATGGAACACGATGCAGCAAACACATTGCTCAAGTGCCCATCAAACTTGATTAGCGGCAAATGTCGCCCCACCCGGGTGGGTCAAATGAAATTGACCCCGTTTCTAAATACGCAACGCATCCTGTTTTGCCCCATTGGCGTCTATTAATAAGTTAAATTTGGCCTGTACGTCAAATAAATTGCCTTTCAAGTTATTTATTTCCTATAATTGCTGCACAAATTAAAAACTTAATAAAAACACATGAAATAGTTAAAAAAATAAAATATGGTCGATTTTACAACATTATGTTTTATATCAAAATAAATAGAGTGAATGAATTCCTCCCTGCTTATAAACTGACTGAATAAAGTCAAGAAATTCAAATATAAAGAGCATAAACAAAAGCAAAAATGGGCTTACAATATTATTAAACTGAATAATGGCTCAAAAAATAAAAGTTAGTTTTGTATTATCGGAAATCTTTCCATCAATCGGGACATTCAACAAAATTAACATATTTAGCTCTTAGCTAGAGATCACGATTCGCTTTATATATTAGTATCTATACAAAGCTCCTCCTTCCAATTTTAATTTTAGTTTTAAAGCTTTTCATAATAGAAATGTATTTTTATAGTCCCAATTAACACTTTTTCTAGCCACTGCATACATGAAAAGGCTTTGCTTTATAAAAGTACAATAGAAATGCTGTTACGATATTCAATCTGGCTAGCAAACAGTTAGCTAGTTTTTTTTTTTTTTTTTTGTATGATTATTCAAAACAAACGATAAACAAAAGCCAATGTTTAATTTAACAACAACAAAAACTGCGAACGTAAATGACATTAACACACATAAATATAAATCTTGACAAATTTTTTACACGCTTTTCGCGCACGCAGCCACACACATACACCCAAGCACACACACAGAAAACAATGTTTAAAAATTGTTGTTGTCAATTTGTTTGTTTGCACAACAATGGCCAAAAGCAGCGGCAACAGCAACAACAACAAAGCGACAGCTAACAAGTCGAGCAGAGATAATAAAGCAGCAGCGACAACAATAACAAATAACAAATAACAACAACAAAGCAGAAAGCGACGGCAGCAGCAGACAAGTGCCGTTATTACAAAAAACGCGACGTCATTGTTTCGAGCGCGCGCCTAAAAATATGCAGCAGAATGTTGATGTGCACGAAACGTTCGGCAAAGGGCCAGAGCAGAGGTTCGAGCCAACGTCAGCGCCGGCAGAGGGAGTGGCAGAGGAATACAGGGCTAGCGACCGGGACAGCAGCCAACTTAATTAAGTTAAATTTAGAGAATGGAAAAAACGAGCGGCAATTATGCGGCGACAACATGAAACAATTTTTAATAATAATAATTATAATAGAACAAAATAAACCAAAAAAAAAACTACACAAAATAGAAAAAAAAAACCAAGAAGAAAACACATATTAAATTTGTTAAAATACTTTTTGCTGCTCAAATATTTCGATTTTTTTTAAGTTGACTTTTTATTTTAATTAACCGCAGCAGTTGCAAAGTTCCCCAAACTAAGCAACGACAACAACAAAAACAACAACCACACAAAATGCTTGACAAATGTTTGTAGCCGTTTTCTTATTGAATTTCAAAGTTAGTTTAGCGTACAATTCACTCAAGCAGACTTAGAACATGCACTTTTTTTTTCTTCTTCGTGTAGCTGTTTTTTTTTCTTTTGTTTTCTTTTATTTCTATTATTTTCTTTTTTGGTTTTTTGTTACGGAACGAGTAAAACTAACACGAAATAACTTGTAGTGCCCGCACACGACACTTGTCCATCCATAAGCATGTGTGTGCGTGCATGCGTGTGTGTGTGTGTGTGCGTGTGTGACTTGTCAGTCGTTGGGTTTTTGGTTTCGGTTTCGGTTTTGGTTCTGGTTCAGTTCTAGCCGTTTGAGCGCGCGCGATAAAAACGACGTGCGTTCGTTCTGGAGTGCAAATCATAACTAAAAAAAATTTGCAACTTCTTGTGCAAGCTTCTGGCGCGCCATCCAGTGGCCAACGCCTGAACTACGCCTGCAACAGCACCCGCAGCGCATGCTTGAGAGCGCACACAAAAGCCTCGGCTTCTGAGCGTAGGCGTCGAATGCGCTCCCGCCTTAGCTTGAGAATGGCGGCCGCGCTCTCGCTCTCAAATGCAATTGTTTCATTGCGAAAGCGTTCCTCTGCTAGTTAACAGAAAGCTTTCTGCTCCTGCTGTTTAAATAATGGGATCTATTTTGGCGCCCAATTCAGATTAAAATGTTTCTATCATTGCAATTGCGTTAAATCCTTACCGAAAATTAAAATATAACTACCATAGCGGATTTTTAATTGTAAATATTATTAAACCACTATTTGGTTATTGATTTAAACTTAATTAGTTTTTTTTGAGTACAGCCTTAAGTTGACAAACAAATTTTAATAAAATCTCATTTGTAGTTTAACATGAAACTAATTACATAAATCACAACAAAATATTATAATAAATAATAATATATATAATATATACAAAAAATATTTGAAAATAAAAAGGGCTTCAATAACCCGTCAAAAAAACTTTTAAGGAGCTGTCGATTGTTACATCAATCATACGCACCTTGGAGCAGCTGTTCAAAATAAATAAATTTAATGTGAGCCAGTTGTGAATATCTTACGAGCATTTGCCAGAAAAAAATAAAATAAAATTGCCGATCTTTGCACGGTCTTATTAAACGCACAATTAATAGCTATTAAGTGGGCCTGAATGCAATAAGAGCAAAGAAACAATTCGAAAATGCCATGAAATTATATGTAAATTCTTTTTGTCAGTGAGAAAACCACTTGTAAATAAATATGAAAAATTGTCACAATATTTAATGAACCAACAAACCGAAAAGCCAATTGCATCAACAACAGCAACAATAGCATTGGGCACAATAACCCGCATTTGTTGGAGCTTTAAGTGTATAATGCGTGATATATGACTTTATCTATGGAATGCACTCGTAGTTGGCCCTGGAATCAAATTGAGCAAAGCGTCAGTCGGGTAGACAACCAAATGACAATGTAAAATGCGGATACAAAATATACCAAACGAGTGCAATAATTAAATTTACTCGTATTTTTTGCAAAATAATTCAATTTTTGCATTTTTTTTTTTCGAATATATTTGAGTAAACAAAAAAAGTAAAATCGATAAAAATGTGTTGTGCATTAATTAAGTGTGCGCATTTTGAAAATGTTTAATTGCATTTAATTTCCAATTGCGGAATTGACAATTATAAATTTAAACATTCAACTGCACACACACACACAAGCAAACTACTTTAGCCATACATATGCAAATTTAGAGGGTGAAGTTGGAGAAAATGAAAGCTCAGACGATCAGGGCAGGGCAGTAACAGCTACAACTTTGGGTCAATGGCACTTAACTTCATTTTTACTTCAGGATTCTTCAAGTACAGCTGTGCATACTTGGCTAATACTCGGAGACCAATGAATGAAGTTCTTTCATGGTATCGAGTGGTGCTCCGGCCGAGGGAAAAGTGTGCAGAGCTCTGTGTGTTTAGGTAATGGGGAAGCCGAATGCAAAGCTGAGCATAATGCGAAAGTAGAGTAACTTTAAAGTCAGCAAGGGAAAATTAAAATTAAGCTAATATATTTATAAAACAATAATAAAATATATGAACTCTTAACTCTATTTATAATAATGTGTATACATCACTTAAATTGATTTACAATCTATTTTAATCTAACATATGGAAAGAAATATATATTACAGAAAGAAATAATAATTATAAAGAAAAAAATAGATTTTTTCATAATTACACAAATCAAATATTTTAATTTTATTTGGAGAACATTTTTTGAGACCTGTATTTGGGATTATTTTCAGAACGTTAACATTTCATTCTTTAAAAAATTGTATTCATTTAATCCCTTGGTATACCAATGATATTTTTTTTTTAACTCCAGGCCATAAGCTTAACGCTGTATAAGATCTGGAAATAAATTCATTAAACTGAATCGTGAATTGGAATCGGGTGTACGAGTATTGAGTGCAATGCCCATAAGACCCATAGCATAAAGAAACTTTGGCTCTCATAACTTTGCAGCTGTCATAAAAATGCTGTACGGCCTGCGGCTTCGGAAGGGGGGTGCAGGATGGGGCATTGAGGAAAGGCTCTCCAAATAGCACATAAATTAATAGAAGTTGTTGCTGGCTGCCTAAAACGCAAGCGGCGAAACGAAGTTTGCAGCGTACTTAAATAAATATAAAATTTTTCGCAAAGAAAAGAAACTTGTGCTGCCCACGCACACCCCTCCCTCCACCCACAATCCGGCACTCTACGGCATGATTTTTATTGATTTATAGCGTTAATATTTTTGCTTTAATGCGTCAAATAAATTAAATTGTCTTACGCACCTTTCAGAGAACTCGCAAAGGGCAAAACTTTGACGACCTCAGCAACAACAACGAGCTGCAGAAGCCCCAAGAAGGGGTGTGGCCAACCACGCGCGGGGCACAGTTGAAGAGGCAGCAACAAATGCATAACTTCGATTTCGAAAGGAAATAAATATTCATAAAAAAATTATTTTTGCACTCTCAAAAGCACTTTGCGGCTCTGCAGACGCCGCTGCCAAGTCGCCGGGAGAGCGGACAGCGGACAGGGAATCGGGACGGCTGAGGGCTGAGGGCAATGCCAAGACACTGAATTATAAATATTCATTTATGCTAAGCGCCGACGCGTGAGTTTTTGCAGGTGTCTGCGTGGGCGTCGCCGCCTGCGCCTCGGTCTTAGCCAACTTGTTGTTGGCACCTTGTGCGATTTCTTGGGGTTTTTTGCCGTAGCAATTGCTGTTGCTGCTGCGTGCTGCGCGCTTAGCTGCCAATACAGGGCGTATGATTGATTTAATTACCGTACCTGCGAACGAAATTTCATTGAATTTGACGTGTATTTTTGGCGCAGACTGTTGCGCGTCCCGTGACCTTAGCCCTTACCAGTTTGTGGCCCTTTAAATAGTCTGCATCAGATACGAAAGTTTGCCAAACGATTGTTGTTTGTTTGGAATTTTGAATATTTCTATACATTAATACAATTGGTGGGTCTAAAGTATGTTCTAAATATCTGTTTATGTATTATGGGAATATATATTCAAGTTAATATTTGAACATTTCTATAATATTGAACTCCTACCTAATTTGCAATGAAAAATGTAATTTAATTTTATTTCACAAATGAATTTTCATTAGATTACTTCTTCAATAAATTTTTGGTTAATTTCAAATGAATTTCGCAGTCATTCTTTTAAAACTATTTTATTATTGCTCATATTTTTATATATATATTTTTTTATGTTCATTTGTTGTTGGTGTACCGTGTTGCAGTTGCTTTTGATTGAATTATTGGGCCTGGGTTTTTGTCAAATTATTTATCGCTGTCTCATTTGCTAGGTTTATTGTGGCCCAGTGCGGGGTTGGGTCCTTGACGCCCTCAAAGCGGAGCTCGCCAATCTTATCAGACGGGCGAAAGGCTAAAATTTATGCGCCAGTTGTTGTAACCATTGTTCAGATTATTGTTGTTGCTGCTGCTGCTGCCGTCGTTGGTGTTAAAGCTCAGCTAAGCGCTAGCGCCCGCATACACATAATTTCCGTTTTCCTTTGTAGCGCCCACAGCAGCGGCAAACAAACAAGCGGCAGTCGTACTTCATGTAATCAACATTTTAATTGCGGAAACGGAACTCACACACGTACACCCACACACACACACACACTCACACACACTCACACACATGTGGCTAGGAGGAGAGCTAAGCGTTAGCGGGCATATCTGTTACACATTACGCATACGCAATGTGTGTCGCTTTGCTTTGCTTTGCATTGGTGTTCTTTGTCGCTGGCAATGCAGGTGTTGTATCCACACATACATTTAGCACAGCAAGAGGGGGAGGGGGTGGTGACACACTCGTAAGCGGGCACACTTTGCATTAGTGAAAACATTTCTCACGTGAACGAGAGCGACGACAGCACGTCAGGAATTCATTACATCAAATATAAAGAAAGTTTTAGGCAATTTGCCAAAATCCGCTCACCAGCCAAAAAACAGCACGAAAAGAGAAGAACAAAAAAGCATTCGAAAAACGGCTAAAAAAGGAAACACAAGCGCAATTCCCCCAGCGCTGCAGCTGTAACGAGCTGACTGCATGCAGGTAGCCCGAAATCTACTTAGCAGATGGGGCAACCTGAAGGTAAACGAATTTGCGAATATGCAACAGCAGCAGCAGCAGGTGAGGTGCAACTTCAGAGCCAAAGCCACAGGCACATCCACAGCTCCCCATACCCAAATAGATATATTTATATATACACATATATATATATATAGATGGATTTATCTGTATGCGTGTAAGAAGAGGTGCTCATCCTTCTGCTGGGCTGCCGAAACACTTGAGCGACAATGGCAGCACCGAAACCCGTTCGAAAGCTACCGACTTCACTGCTATTCCTTTTTTACAGCTGCCGCAGCAGACATGATAAATTCTCTTTAGTATGCGGCATACATGAGTGATGATATTAACCAACAACAGGCCAGGCAGAAACGAGCAGGCAGGGACGCTGGTCGGGCGCCCGACCAGGTACAGACAAGTCAGTCGGGCAGCTAGCCAAAAAAAATAAGAGACAGGAGAGGAGAAAAAGGCTAGCTACGGGTTGCCGAAGATTAAACACCCTTGAGGAAATATAAAAGATTGCGCTCTATATCAAAACTAAATAAATAAATAAATTTGTAGCATTTTTTCCTAAATTTTGCCAAGTTTGGTTAGGACTTCTTTTAAATCCAAAAAGCTTAGCTTAAATTATATAATTTCGGTGGTATAATCTAGCAGATTTTGGCTCTTTCAAAACTGCGCTGACGATGGTTTTAAAACTTACAGACATCGATATCTCGTGAAGAACTCATAATAACCTCGCCAAGGGTATATAAAAAGCATAGCAAAGGAAGTCCTTGTGGTCGTTTGACAACGTGTGTGCTGCAGCGGGCTGGCTGAAAAGGGGGTCGTTTTCGATGCGGTAATTGTGTGTGTAGTGCCACAAGAAGTTGTTAGTGGGTTGACTGGCTCCGTGTCAGGCTCCGTTCGGTTAAAGTGAAAACTTGTTGTTGACGGCATTTCGATAATCTAATAAAAACCCAAAAACATAGCTACTTTTTAACGAAACGTTTCGATTTTGAACATCAGTCTTAAATAATTCCACAGCACTTTTCATTGCTTTGTTGCTAAGTTCATTTATTTTGTTAAGTTATTTGTTTTGTTTTTGTTCATGTTGCTGATGGTTAAAAAAATAGAAAACTCAAAACGCAAAACATGAGCCAGGGAAACCACGTGGATCTAAATGTACTGGACCTAATAGAGAATACCTTAGGGGATCCACTGCGGGAATCTTTGAGTGATTCAATAAGGAGTCCTTCAGTGGATCTCGTGGGGAAACCTTTAAAGCGATCTATGCAGGGGCATGCCGAACCGTCTGCCGTTGCCGATATTGATCCCTTTGGCCATTGGGATGCCATATCCCAAGCCAATACACAGAGCACAGAGAACAGAGATTCATCCACCAAGAACGGGTCCAAGAAGAAGGAAAAGGAGAGAAAGGCCAAGTCCAAGTCAAATAGGACGGGCGGTGATCAGGATCTGTTGAGCATCTCCAGTCGAAGCAGTTCACATTCCGCAAAGTCGACGACAAAGAAGTCAGGAAAGACCTCCACGACACACAAGAGCTGGACGACTGATGCGCCCGTTACGATAGTGAGCAAGATATTGAAAAGAGTGAGCGATGCGAGCAGTTTGTCGCCCGGCACTCCACTGTCCGTGTCGAGTAGTCGCCATTCCTCTAGATCCAACGTTCTCATGCGTTCATCGCGATCCTTTCAAGCGCGCGACTCGAAACCAAAGAATTTGACTACAAATCAATTACTGGGATCGCTGATCAGAGCCAAAAAGAGGATGGCGCCAAACGAACTAGAGCCGATACCTGAGCATAGGAGTCGAGATATTCTCCACTCGGATGAGGGTTCGTTGGCAGATACGGAAAACATGTCCGAGACGAACGTTGACGCTACGGGCGACCTGAACGAGGTGGACGACATGTTCAAGCGAACTGACATTTTAGCAGGTTTGAAGGAAATGCCGGACATCGATGAACTATCCGAAGGAAGTTTGGTATCCGAGGATGTGACATATGGGTCGGTTGGGCGAGAGCATGGCGACAACAGGGGCCGTTTTGTATCGCCCACACGCGAAGACCCGTCTGTTAGCTCCGTTGCGTCCAGTGTTAGGAAATGCGAAACAACGTCTGGCGCGGACAAAGTGGAGGAGGAAACCAGCTTTCAAGATGCATCCACAACAAGCAGCTCCCTCGTGACACTGGATAGTTTCGATGACACCGATGAGGAACTCTTCGCTGTGAAATCAAGAATCCAGCACGAGCCCGTGGATGACGGAGATGTGGCTAGAAAGCTGACAACAATTAGGATTCGCAGCAGTCAGGTGCAGGTATTCGATTCAACTGACGAGATCGCCGTGGCGCAGCGACGAGCGGCCGAGGAGGCCTGCGATTATTTCCTGGAGGCGCTGATCCAGCGCGTGGTGACCCACTCCGAGCTGGATGCCGGGCGCCTGCTCCGATTTCTCGACAAGGAAAAACTCATCAAGGAACTCATCCCGTTGGTCCAGCAGCTCGACGAGGAGCGCTTGATCAGGAACATGCTGGAGCAGTCGATCACAGAGCACTTATTGCGCAAGAAGCTATTTGTATTTATCAAGAAAGAAGCGCATTTCGATGCCCTCAACTACAAGCGCTTCCACAGCAGCCTAATCGAGCTGGACCGGCTGCTAGAGGTCCAAGCGGAGACATTCGAGCGGACACAGATTCAGACCATGAAGTTGAACGAGGAATACAACAGAGCGCTGGACAACGCCGAGCAGAAGGCTCTTGACTTCGAGGACGTTGTGCGAAAGACACTTCTCACAAACGACAGCTTCATCCATCTGGCCGGTGTGGTGGAAACCATGCTCCAGGACATGAACCGCTTCCGAGATGAGATGAGTGAGCTGCGATTGGAGCTGCTCTACATCCAACATCGATATGCGGAGATGCAAATTGTAAGACTTGGAATGCCATGGGGGACTGGTTAGATAAGCTGTAAATTAACCCCTGTCCCTCCCTAGAAATCGGACCAGCTGGAGGATTTGGGCAATGGACTCAAGATGCAGGAGTATCTGTCCAAGCAGTCCGATACCCTTGTGCTGGCCACCAAAATTGCAGGTAAGTCGATCCCAGCTTATTCCTACTAGTTGAGATCCGATTGAAACATGCCTCACAGAACGCGATGCCGAGCTGAATCGGCTGCATATGAAAATCAACTACGATATTCATGCGCTGGCCCATCTCAAGGGCAAGGAGAATATGTGCCGCAAGACTTACGCAGCCATGCGGGCCAGGCTGAGGGAGTGCGAGACGTCAAGGGGCCACTATCGCGACCTCATCTACCAGGGCAAGCTGAAGCACAACAGGCTGCTCAGAGAGCTGCACAAAATCCGCACCTCGGGCTCGCTGATGTTCTACCCCAGCCTAATGAAGGACTACGACAAGACCGACAAGATGCTGCAGGAGAAACGGGCCTCCGTTGCGAAACTGCGCCTCGTGTTCAGACGCCTGACCGACCGCATTAACATGGCCGAGATGGAGATGTCGAAAAAAAGAAAGGTAGCGCTCGATCATCCCGTTCATCGAGAGCGTCTAGGAATTTCTCCATTATTGGGGCTGGACTCTCTGTCACGCAATTACATCCTTGAAACTGACATCAGCATAACTATATTATTATTTCGAGAATTTCTTTTCATTTTTCTTTTCCATTTAGTATTTTGAGGAGTACAATGGACGCCAGTTGATTCTTTTGGAGAACTGCAATTTCCTGCCCAATATCATAATAAGTGCCACTCTACTAAATACATAATAACAACGATAAGGAAAGCTGTCATAGCCATTGCTGGCAGAGTTTCTCCCCCACTCACTCTCTCTCTCTCTCTCCCTCTGTCTCTGTCCTTGTTCCAGCATGGCAGCCACACAGCAGGACATGGCACTGCCTGCTCGCATATAGAAAAGTCATGTTTTGCATCTTTTGGCAGCTGCCATATATCTTGGTACGGGCCAAACAAGACTAACAAACATAGGATACATAGTCAACTGCACGCACACACACACACACACACGCACACACACGCCAGAACACACGCCAGAGCACACACATGCCTACACAGGTGGTGGAATATTCTCACTGAATTAGTTCTGTGGCCAGCACTAACGACAGCTACAAAAACAACTGAAAGAGAGACTGGAAGAGACAGAGACAGAGAGATAGAGAGAGGGAGAGCTAGTCACCTCAGTGGCAGCTGCATGCAGATGAGCAGCAACCTGGGAGCTTGGGCCAGTTGGGTCGCCAATGTGAACGGCTTCTTGGTATGCACAATTCATGTTGCACTTAAGCAACAACAACAGCAGCAACAACAAAAGCAGCAGCAGCAACAACCGCAGCAACAACAACAACACCAGCAGAGAGCAGCTGGGCATGGGCCCGGAACAAGAAGTGGCGAAAACTAATAGCAAAGAAGCTGTGCCGCCAGCGGTGGCAGTGGGAGCCACAGCCACAGGCAGAGCCACAGTCGGGTTAATGGCAAAGGTGCTGCTGCTGCCCGTTTGAGCTACCCCACCACCCCTCTCTGCCACACCTTCACCTATGCCATCCCAGTCTGGTGTTTTTTTGGTATATTTTTTTTTCTTGCCAACATTCGAGCGTTCACGTGTGTTTGGCACGCATGTTGCAGGCGCTTATCGGCATCGTCGCTCGTTGGCGAGAGGGCGGGAGCGGGAGTGCCCCTGACAGCGACTGGTCGAGGGGGAGAGGTGTCGAGGGAAATGGGGGGACTGTGCTGGGGTACTTACTCCGCTTGGCTGCTAAGACGAAATGCCGTTAGCAACGAGCGACGACTAAATTCGATTTTGCACTTGAGCCGCTTGCAGCTAATGCAGCCAACGACCTGCCGCATCAGCCAAATGGCCATGCCCAACGGCCGCTTCTCTCTCCGACAGTTTTTATATGCTGGCCGGCCATGTGGAAGAAATTGCTGCGAAAAAATGCTGAAACTAAAACTAAAGGCTAAAGGCTAAAGCTAATGTGCTCTGCATACGGCAGCGAGAGCAGTTCGAATGCTTTTGCATCATCATTTAGGCCGAGCAGGAACAACGATATTTAGGCCAACTTGGAGATAATATTGTTAAAAGCAATGCTTCTTAAGCTTGCTTTCAACTTGTGCTGGAACTAAAACTGGATATATCGATACAGTTAAACAAATATTACTCGAGTTTTCACTCCATAAATTTACTTTAATTAAAAGAACAAAACGAAACACATTCTACATATAGAATACAATTCAAACTAGTTTAAAAATATATATTTCTATAGTGCTTAATACTCAGGTATTTAAGAAAATATATATTTGCTTGAGTTCCTAATTAATTCATAATTTGTGAACTCATTGCAAAAAGGACTAAAAATGGTATCATACTTTTATCAATATTTATCGGGTTTTTATTCTGGGTTTTTGAGCATATTTCAGAAAATATATTTTTTAGTAGATTAAGAATATTTCGGATTTTGAATATCTTTCCCCATTTGTAGCTTAAAGCTTGAATTGAAAAATCAATATTTTTTAAAGTAACAAATTGAGAGACAGCTTTCAAGGGAACGTCCTTCTTTACAAATTACTATTTTCAATTACAATAGGACACATGGTAAACTTGTCACTTAACCCTCGTCCAGCTGTTGGGTAGGTCTGTTTTTTTAGGGTCTGAGGCGGCATTCGTAAGTAAAAGCAATTTCAGGTACTCAGGAAAGGACGACAAACAATTTGCATATGCAATGCACGTGCGCATCTTCAATTTACAATTTGGATGCGGCTAAATACGTATCTATGCGATAGATCTATAAACCAATTTCCGCAGCCAAAGCAAAAACACATCCGATTCGTCGCTGTTGTTGTTGTTTCTGTTGTTCTTGTTGTTGTTGTTATCGCGTCGCGCTCAATTAACACTGTGCTAGTTGCTATTTTGGCGCATTTCCTTTTCAGACCAGTTTGATGATGACGTTGCATAAATGTTTCCGCCATTTTGCAAAATATCATGGCACACACAGACACAGCCACAGCCACAGACACAGACAAACACTCACACACACAAACGAATATGCATGTAAAGATTTGCATGCAATTTGATTAAGCAGCGCACAAGTTGCTTTATTTTAAATATTTATAAATAAATGCAACTGTTCGGACGCATGGTGGCAACAATCCGCCAACTAGTCAACCAGCTAACCAATCCTGGAAGCAGCCCCACTAAACAACAAGCCAGCCAGGCAGCCAAGCAGCCAACTAACCAACCAACCAACTAGGACGTCATCCGTTCCCGTTACCGGCGCTGCACGCCACTTAAAGCGAGTCGCAGTTTCCTACTTGTGTATAAGTGTGTGTGCGTGTGTGTGTGTGTGTGTATGTGAACATTTTGAGTAATAAACTCATTTCATATGCTGACTGCTTTTTCATTTCAAACTTTTTTTTGCCAGTGTGTTTCTTGTTAGCCAAGCAACCCGTTGTTGTCCGGGGTCAGGGAAATGGCCCCAAATGATATACGAGTTCTGTTCTGCTGTGTTCTCTGCACTCGTGTTGTGCAGTGTAGTTTCAAGTTAACTTTTTTTGTTGTCGTTTGTTGTTGTTGTTGGTGCTTTATTAGGTTGTTTTTGCCGGCCGGCTGCCTGCGGATTAGACCAAAAATATTTATTAAATATGCATAGGTGAGCTGCAGTTGCAGTTGCTGTTAAATGTAGGTGAAACCGGCTGTCAAATGCCTGACACGACGATAATGAAATTTGCACAGGCCACGTCGGCAGCATACCCCCTACACCCTGCCTACCCCTCCCGCCCTTGCCGACCACTCGCAGCAACTAAACACGTTGAGTGACATTTTAATAAAGTGCTCACTTGTTCAATTAAATGCCTCTCAGACTCGAATGCAGTGTGCCTTATAAAAATGCAAAATAGACACACAGTCAGTCAGACTCGGGCAGGCAGACAAACAGACAGACAGACAGACAGACAGTTCGTTAGTTGGATGTATACAAGAGCTTTTCCTTCTTTCCCATTTGATTGTTGTCTGCCCCGGGCTACATAGCTGACACTCAAAGCTCTAAAACTAGGAATAAAATATGACTTGGTGCTCTCGTTGGCTACAAAATTTGTCAAATATAAATTGTAAGCAAAGCTTTGATTGAATTACTACACAAGACATTTATTTTAAAATTGGTAAATAATAAAAATAAATCTTATTTCTATTAAATTTTTAATATTGCGAAAAGATACGAAATATTTATTAATATTTTGATGCACATAACAATTAGTGTGGAATTATTTGTGGCCATAAAACCAACTGTTTTGAGTCCTTTCTATAACACGTTAAACGTATTATATAATTTATTGCGTTTTATTGAATTATTTTGAGTTGGCTACCGAGTTTTTGGCCGAATAGCTGCTGATGTTTATCGTTTGCGACAGCGCACAACTCAATTATCGCTAATTCAATTGGGGTGTGTGTGTCTGTGTGCGTGTGTGTGTGTGTGTGTGTGTGTGTGTGGCAAATTGAATCATTTAAGGTAAAGCTGCTTTATTATTTCTGCCTTCTTTTTTGTTGTTCTTATTGTATTTATTTTATTGTTGTGGAATTACTGGCAAAACTTTGGCAGCCGTCAGAGCAGCGCTTCAACTAAGTAAAGTGCAAAAGTTGGCTTAACAAAAAGTTTGTCATGGCTGCAGCAAATAATAAAAATGAGCAGCAGTCGCACAAAGTGCAGCAAATGCAAAAACTTCTGCCACTGGCTACTGGACAGCATCGCCATCAGCGTCACCGCCAACAACAACAACAACCACTAAGAGCTGTCATTGCTACTTGAGCTCCAGTTGAAGATTGGAGTCCCAACAGTCAGAAACTTGATGCAATAAACAATAAAACACTAAATCAAGCGAATCGTCTATAGAGTATGCGTATTGCTCTCTCACTCTCTCTCTCTCTCTCTCTCTCTCTCTCTCTGTGTGTGTGTGTGTTTGTGTGTGTTTGTGGGTCGCAGAGTCAACTATGAAAATTGGCACATCAAGCGTTTTAAGCGCAACTCGTTTATCTCGGACGGGGCAAAGCGATACGCCTGCATTATCCAGGCGACAAGCAATTGAATCGCATTACAAGCCAAATAAATTTCACGGCAACTGCGAGCTTGTCGTGCAGCTGCTTCGATTCCAGCTTCAGCTCTTCCAAAGCAAATAAATTTCCCTACACTCGTACACACAATGAGCCATTCTCAAGGATGCCTCACGTTGTTTCCCTATTGATATCACGTAAGGTTCATCGGCTAGAGCAACTTCTCCGAATACAGTTTTAATTATGCATTACTTTATTCAAGATTTACAACACGATAAAGAAGAAGAATCTTTTATTTAAGCTCAACAATTACTTATATGGCTTAGAAGTACTTCTAATATATAAAAATCAACATTTTTTTTTTTATAACAAAAAAAAGAAAACTCTTTAGAACTTGGCGAATTTGTGGAGAAAGCAATTTGTGAAACACAAGCGAATTTCATTGTCATCAGTTAACAAAGAGTGAGAGTGGCTGCGAAAGCGAGAAAGAGAGGCGAGCACGAGGATTTAAACAGCAATAGAACAGTAAGTCAGGCATTTTATGCGCACAAGATTGAGTTTCATGCGAATGCTTGTTGCCGTAGAGGAGAGGGCTGGGGGAGGTGGGTAGGCAAGGGATTCTCGCAGCAACTTTGTCGGTCGCCTACTTTGCGGCGCATATTCTAATCACTCGAGTCACGCAAATGTCAATGTTGCTGTCAAAGTGTCAATGAAATGTTCAATGAAAATAAAACGAGCAAGAAATAAGAGCAGAGCAGAGCAGAGCCGAGCGAGGCAAAAGCAAGCGAGAGTGGGGGTAAGGGTGGGGGTAACGGTGGTGGCAGGGGCGTGGCTTTCTAGAGGTGTAGCCAACTTGTGCCAAAGACTTGCGGAAAGCAACAACTTTGCACAAGTTTCAGTCTTTCGGGCGTCCGCTGCCGTCGTCGTTGTTATTGAAAATGTGGCTTATATGGAAATGCCGTGGCAAAATGTTTTTCCTCTTCTCTGCTTTTCCACTTTTTTGTTGTTGTTGTTTTTATTTGTATTTGTTTTATTAATAAGGCGCAAAAGCGCAAGCCAAGTGCCGCATTGTGCAGCTGACTGTGCTTCGATCTCCGTCTCTCTCTCTCTCTCTCTCTATCGCTGTCTCTATGTGTGTGCGTGCGGAAGTCCTTTGGCGTGTGCCAGTTTATTTCTATTCAGCTTTTTGCTTCGCTTGACTCTCAATTAAATTTTATAGGCGACGCCGGGCCTTTAGGCTCAACGACAAGTCCTCAACTATGGGCAACAAAAATTAATAGAGCAAAAAATGCAAACTCACTGTAACTACCAGGCAATTGCTGAAACAGTTGTACGTTGATAATGAATCCACTTCAAGCAACTATTATTATTGAAGAGCTGAAACGACCCAGTTTTCAATTCCTAAAAAAATATAAATTATATACTGCAAAAGAAAGATAGAACTTCTGATAAGCCCACGCACAGGATGTCTTCTAGTCGATCAACTCAGCTGTGGATCGTCGTTTTTAGCTCGTTTGCCACTAGCTTATGTTAATTGCTCTAAAGACACACAATGACAACGATTTGAGTCGCCACATCCGCTCTTGATACCCAGCCATTGATAACTTGTGCATGTCTGGGGCACACACTCACACTCTCACACACACACACACACCCACACACACTAGTTATGGCAAAATCTCGACGGAAATGTGCCAAAATTTATACGGGCAGCAGCGCAGCCAAATTTTGACGCCTGATCAATAATATTGACAGAGCTGCTAGAAACAGTTGCGGCGCCGAACAGGGGGCAAATAAAATTTGCATGCAGCTGAGCAGGCGGGCAGGTGGGCAGGTGCAGGCAGGTAAGCAGCGACAGGTAGAATGATGACAAAATTAAAGCAATACAACGTGCAGTCATAGCTGATATAGCTATGACTACATAGCTATATAAATGTATGTATATGGACCAAATCTAAACGCTTCACTGGCCTTAGTAGTGTGTGTGTGTGTCTGTGTGTGTGTGCGTGTGTGTGTGTGCTTGTTGTGTATGTGGTGTGTATCCCCGTGTGTGTCCGTAGCTGGTTGACTGGCTGCAGTATTTGGCAAATTTTAGGGAAAATATATTCAAGCACACGTAGGAAATTACAAACGGATGTAAATACATCAATTCCAAATGAAGAGCATGTGCAGTCAATGGCACGGGGTGGGCGCGGCAGTGCCCAGGCGATGGCTGCATGACAAACTGGCAACCAAATCAAATAGTTCAATAAGCCCACACAAACAACTTAATATGCGTGGACAGTGCGCACTCATGGCGAAAGTGCAGCCTGACAACAACTCTGACAACAGCCCTGACATCCACCTGAGATAAACTCTAACTGAATGTGAGTGTGTGTGTGTGTGTGTGTGAGTGGCGGTGGGGGGGATGAGTGTGCGTGTGCGTGTGTGTGCTGCTGACTAGCATCGATTGCAATTAATTGTAAATGTCTTGCAGACAAAATTAACACATTGAATGCTCGTAAAACAAATTGAAGCCAATCGACACTTGCCACAGGGAAACTCCGCAAATTGGCAGCAGTTTGGCAAACTGCACGCCAAGTGGCAACAATTTCCATGCCAAGCGCTTTGTGAAAGTTGCCAGAAATGCTTTAGGCGCTCTTTTAAATGGTTCGCTGTGGGAATTATGAATTTATAGTCCAGGGTAAAGTGTGAAGCAAAGGAAAGCTGCCAAGGCATAAATGCAAGTTACAAGTCGAACCGTCTAATTGACACAAAAAAAAATAAATTTTTTTCTTCGTTTCGAAGTATTAGGCTGGGGCTTATAAGCTTGAATATTTCGCTTAAAGCTTGGAGCTATTTAAAACTATTTTTAAGCCAGATTAAATGTTTGTGTAGAAGAGAGAAAACTTATTTAATTTCTTATAATGTGTAGAAGAGAGAAAACTTAGTTCATTTGTTATAAAATTCTTCAAATATTTTACAAAAATATAAGAAAAGGTTTTTAGGCTTATTAAGCTGATATATTAGCTTCGAAGAAACATTTCTCAATATTCTGTGTATCCTTTAAGCTTTAAAAAAAAACGGAACATAATATTTAGCTAAATTAACACACACCCTATGAAGGAACAACTAACAAATGAAAAATAATATTAATAATGCCTAGAAAAATATCGCGTAACATTTTAATTACGAGTGCAAATTAATTACGGAAATCGCTGTGGGTCGGCTCGAGCGGGGACGAGATGCAGGACGTGCGTGGTAATCACATCCTTAAATAAACGACTCGCCAAATAAGTCGAGCTGACTTATTTGCACTTATTTATTCATTTAGATGGCAATTAAAGCGTACGAAAATTAAATAGAAAACCATTTGGCTGCATTTCAAGCAGAATAAAATAACACAAACTTTAATTTGTATGAACGCGAGTCTGTCGGAACAATTTTTATTTATTTTATTTAATTTTCGTCTTTTTGTATTATTTTTTTTTGCTGAATTTTCTGCACATTTTTATTTTAGTTTGGCGCAGCTTTTAAATCAAACTGCGAGCCAGGCGGCTGTGCAACAGCCATAAGTGCATAGCAGAGCGGAAACGGCGGAGTGGGGCGTGGTGGGGCGGGGTTGTGTGGATGACTTGGGTCGACGGAGGCCGAGTCCATTCCATTTCCAACTAAATAAATAAAAAGTGAATTTTTAATTAAAAGTTAAGTGGCAACTCATTTAAATTAATGTTGACTCAAGCGTCATAGCAAAACATTTGGCGAGCGAAGGCGAGCAGAGAGCGCAAAAAACTGCACTGCAAGTGACGGCCGGGGGTAAGTTTCCAGCGGGCTCTGAGGGGGGGGACGGCACTCTGCGCCCTTTCGTGCATGTGGCGGAGCGGGCACGGCCCTAAATAAGCATAATGTACTGCAGCATCTTGACTAGAAGCTGCGTAATGGAGCCATATATGTTGCACAAAATTGCTCGTCACGTAATTAGAACGCAGTATAACGCTCGGACGGGAAGAATATGGAGGAGGCGGTCAGTTCCACATAACCCGATGTAGTCGACGAGTGAATAGTGGAAAGTGACGAGTAGAGTAGAGTTAGGTAAATGCATACGTGTGAAGCATATTCAACGATAAGCTTAAATCTAAGGAGTTGACGAGAATGCCATAAGTAGCGAGTGCTTCAGAACCAACGAGATATAATTCAATGATAAACTGTCAACGAGTAAATGAAAAGTATCGAATTGTTATAAAAAGTGACGAGTAAAGTAAGTGCAGTGACGAGTAGACCATAATTCACGACCTAAAAAATATGTGAATAAAAAAAGCAACGAGTATAATAAGTGTAACGAGTACAGCAACCAGTAAAAAAATGAGATAAATATGAAAATCTTTGAAACGATTGAAATTAAATTTCAAACACAGGGAGCTCTGCTATTTTAGTAATTCGTAAGTTAGAACAATAGTAGGATTCGATTAGTTAACATTGTAGCCACATTACAAAATTCTCATAATGGACGACACGAGCGAAGCGAATTGCTCAACACTCCGCACAGGAGAGACGGACAGTGAGTTTCAGACGCCGACGGCGAGCGAGGCCAATGTGAAGGAATCCGAGGAGCAGTTGCCGCAGGAGGAGGAGGAGGAGAAGCCAATGTGCAGTGCCGACTGCCAGAAAAGCAAGAAGCGATTTACGGTCAAGAAATGGAATGCGGTGGCCATGTGGGCCTGGGGTAAGCCTTAAGTAGCCCAAAGCGATTATTAAACAATTTCCGGTGGCCAACCAACCCGTATAATTCCCAATCTCTGCCTCACCCTGCTGCCATGCATCTTAATACAGATATTGCTGTGGACACTTGCGCGATTTGCCGCAATTCCATAATGGATCTGTGCATCGAATGCCAGGCGGATCCGAATCAGAATTCCTTCGAGGAGTGCACCGTGGCCTGGGGCGTTTGCAACCACGCCTACCACTTCCACTGCATATCGCGCTGGCTCAAGTCCCGTTCCGTCTGTCCGCTGGACAACCGCGAGTGGGAGTTCCAGAAGCTGGGCCGTTAGTTGGCGGCCCCAAGGTTGAGGGAGGCGTTCCCGACGCTCAAGTAATAAGATTTCGTTGCGCTGACTCAGCGCCCTGAACTTTATCATTATTTTGTGTTAATTATGCATCTTTCGCTGGCTGCTGGCTCAGATCGGATTGGGGGCGGGGCAGGGCGGGGCGGAGTGGTGCGGAGCGGTGCGTCTCAATGCCTAATTATCATTTGTGTGCTCGCAACTTTTGCGGCACTTAATAAACGAGCAGGCGTCCTGGCAGGACCCGACTATGCTGTGCAACTCAAACTTTATCCGCAGTTTTTGGCAAACGGGAGGGTAGCTGCGAGGATTATCAATTTGCAGCTCGCTTTTCACGATGGCAACCTTTGAACTTTGCGCAATAAGTTCGGCGGGCCGGGCCTGCACTTTTCGACGCATTTCGGAGATGTTCAGTTTCAACAATTAGCTCATCGATTTTATGAAGTGCGCTTCTCGGCGCTGCGCCGGCCTCAGCTGTCAATTAGCTGCGGCGCAAACACGGCAGATAATTAAATGGAATTACAGTTTAATTGTGGCCCGAGATACATCAACACGCCTAGCTCTTGATTGTTTGCCTGGCGTCTGCTGTCAGCCGCTGCGCCAGACACACACACGCCGAGTAGAAGAGGAAAGACTAAATTATTTTGCGCACAACAAATTGGCAGCTTTCCATTCAACTTGTCTAAAACTGTGCACGGTCGCCCACCCTTGCTTATCGTTACACTTGAGCCCCTCCACGCCCCTCTCGTTGACTTGCCACGCGCCAAGTTTCTTCTTTAATTATTGCACGAAATTAAGTTTGTTTTCCATTAAGTTAAATAATTACAAAATTGTTCACCTCTCAAAGGCTTTTGCTCTGCCAAGTGTGTGTGTGTGTGTGTGGCGGATGTGTTTGTTTTGGTAGAGTGGCAGCGCTGCTGCGACGACACTTGGGTCGGTGCCGAACTAGAACGGCAGCTGCACTTTTTCGTGTAACTGACAATGATAGCTGACTGGTTGACTGACTCCCTATCTGACCAGGGCTGCAGAAGCACCAAAGAGGATCTTAAAAATTAATGAAATCAGTTGCAAATTATCAAATGTTTATAGTATCATTAAAGGTTTAGTTACTACAGCAAAGCTTAACAAACTTTAAATTAAGAAACACAATTTATTTTGTTTTCCACCTTTTTTAAACTTCAGATTAAAATACATATATATAAAAGATTATATTATATATACATTGATATACAACTATGAGGTTTTCCATTTAAGCACTATTTTGTTGCAGCCCTGGCTTTCCCGCCTGTTGGTTGCGAGGAAAGTTTTGCTTAAACGCTGCTTTTGGCCTGAACCAAGGCTCATTATCTTTCCATTCGTCTTTCTTTTTGGCTCCTTTTGCGCGTTTGTCTGCGCTGTTTCTTTTCTTTAACGCTTCGCTAATCAAATTCAACATTTTTCCGTTTTAATTTGACAATTCGAAAAAAGGCCGCGCGGGCGGGCTGGGGGCCGGGGAGGCGTGGTCTGACAACAGATGTGCGTTGTCAATTGGAAAATGATAAAGTGACGCGAGGCGCGTCTTACGAATAATGCGAGTGGAAATTGGCATAGGAAGCGAAACTGATAACTGTAAATGGCGTTGACATGCCCAGGAGATGTTTCAGTTGCGAGTGCTAAACTTGTTAAAGTCTCGTTTTTACTCCACCCAGTTCCAGCCACTCGACGGCTTTATCTTTCAAGGTGACCTGCAGTGCGCTGCGCCACTAAATGCATTACAATTAGCGCAAATTATCCGTGTCCAGTTGCAGCAATTGTCGCCAGTTTGTGCTCGGGGCAACTTGATTGAATTTGCTTGCCGGGCGCGTGACTTACAAGCGGCGACGTGCAGGGTATGCCATATTAAGTATACGCCTTGTCATATTAAGTATACGCACTGCCAGCCAAGCATTGCACATTGCACTCGCAGATCTTAGTTGCCAAAATGTGCCCATTCTTGGCCCTTCACACACACACACACACACACACGCAGACACCCACACACCCCTTCGGCTTTTGATGTGCTAACGAGGCAGAATTTAAAGTTTCATTTTTAAGCATATTTTGTTTTAATTATTACGAGCTGTTTTTTGCGCCTGCGACTTGGCTTCATGTTATAATTTATGCATGGCTTTGCCGGCCTTTCATATGTGCCACCAGGCTGCCACCCACCCTCCCTACTGCCCGTCCCCCATTCGGCAGCTGAACGGAGCTGAGCAGTTGCCAGAGCTTAGCTCACTTATCAGCTGCCTTGCAGGCGACTTGCAGCGGGACTGTTAGATGTCAATATAATTTAAGCAAATGTATGCAACTTTGTCTATATATACAAAGTATCTCTCTGTCTCTCTGTGTGTATGTGTGACACATTTAACTTTGCCAATTTTTAATCACAAAACTTTGCCGTAGTCGGGCAGCTCGATCTCGACGCGTCTGTGCCCAAACATTTGCATATTTCTAATTCCAAAGTTGTAATTAGTATAATTTTACAGCTCTAATTGGATGATGATTTGCGCAACTTCATTTAGTCCGTCGCGTCGTATGACCGCCTTGAATATGCATATGCATAAGAGGGCCGGGCCGTAACCTTCACTTAGATCCAGGCCGAGAGTGAAAGTCATTAACATAAGTTTGTAATTACAGAGTCCGCAGCATAGACTCTTATAGCATATATGTATATATACTTGTATATGGCGCCCAGCCTTATCGTCAAGTCAGACGTCTAGCTGAGCTTATGCCATAAAACAGTCAGCTGTCTGCACAAATGCTGACAGACCTGCAGATTGCTGCAAGGGCTCAAGTGTTGCACATGTGGCTGATACCTTGAGAGGCTCAAGGCAAAAGTCACCGAGGCAGGCAGACACTTATCCACGCTGTCATGTTAAGAAATGAGAAAAATGCAAATTTCGCTTGTAAGCATCCTTTAAGATAAAAAATGTTGCAAACGTTTCCCCCTACCTAGAATGCTGCAAGACTTGACCTGTACTTTAAACTTTAACTTGAATAAAACTGAACCAAACTACGACTTTTGAAAATTAATTTTAATTTTAATGCTTTGGGCAATTAAATTAGTTAAAAGAAAATTTGTATTACAAGATTTTTACTCTTTTACTGTTCTTGAATAACAGAGATTATCTCATATGAGAATATTTGAAAGAGAAAAGTCAAATCAGCATGTCCTCAATCTCTAGCAAGCATCGCCCAATATCAAAGCAAAGCCTAAAAATAAATACGACAAAAACCCAATGCACATGCACATGCACACACGGACAACACACATGCACACATGCACACCAAATCACATACACTACAATGGGCATTGAGCTGAGTTTTGAAGTCATTTTGAATGTTTTTGATTTCACTGATTTGTTTATTTATGCATAAAGCATGCAATTTTTGCGCTTTATGCGAGCATCAGCAGAAAGCAGCTGAGGGTTGTAACAGAGAATCTGATTGGGCGGGGGAAGGGGCAAATGCGGCAACCCATCACGTATTTTTTTTTTTTTTTGCTGGGAAAGTTTTGTTGTGGCTGGTGTAGTGTGCTGGGAAGTTTAGCTGGGCGAGAAAACTTAGATATTCCAAGCGAATGCACTCGCAACTGCACGCAATGTGCAGTGCTCTATGCGAGTGAGCTTCGCCAACAAATCAAAATCAAAAATCGTGTGTGAATGCGACTTTCAGTAGTAAACATGGCTGCCATTTGCCGTTCCCGTTGCTGTCGCTTGTTGTTGCCGCTGCAGCAGAAACGGAAACGGAAGTTGCACAAAACGATTTCATTTGCGCCGAACAACTTTTGATATGCAGTTGCCAGGGCTTCTTCTCGCAGTCCCTCCGTGTGTCCTCTTGTCCGCCGGTCCGCCGGTCCGTCGGTCGGTCTCTCTGGCTGGCATTGTTTGCATTGACACGGATCGGCTATCAAATGGCAGCTTGACTGGGCCCCTAAGGCAGTGCTGTGCAACTTGTAGCGCTATAAAAACCCATAAACTGGAGGTAAAGCAAGAAATAAATATTGCGTATACGCAGAGTCAGAGGCAGCGTCATAGTCGGAGCCAGCGCCGGAGCGTTGACGTACACGCAATATACTTGGATTTTCCAATTTTATTTTCCAATATATTCGCTTTCAAGTGATGCGCCCGGACCCCAGAGTCGTTGGCAGAGTCTCGTAAGAATTGCTAATAACCAATTTCGATTCAATTCAAGTGTCAGCACAAGACGACAAGGATGATGGCGGGCGAGGAGTCCAAGGGGTCCGACGGAGTCCAACGGAGACCGACCACAATGCGCACGGGAAGCACAGCCAATTGAGTATTAATGGTCAGACTGCCGGCTGCTGATGCCAGCAAGTTTCCTGCTCAGAATTATGGCAGACAAGCGGACAGGCAGACAGCCGGACACAGGCACAGACACAGACACAGACAAGGACACAAGCAGCGGGGGCGCGTCGCGTCCTCTGACCGCATTTGAAAGTAAAATCATACATATTAGAAAAATGTCGGAGGCCGACGGACAGACATTTCATGCTTCGCCTCGAAGGCCGCTCGCTGTTTCTGTTTCCCTCGGCTTGCTTCGGTTCGCTTCGCTGCCAGATCAACGATGATATATGAGATTAGCTCAAGTGGCGCTCTGGATGGCAGCACGCCAAGACGACACTTCCACATACACAAACTGTCCGATTTTATATTAACGATAAATTAAATTGTTCATTGACTTGAATAATTTTGTGCGTTGTCCTTTTGGGGTCGCAACGCGCATAGTTCTCTCCCTGCATATTCGTTTCATTCTATTTTATCTATGGCTGCTATCGTTTTCGCATGCTGAATTGATGGATTCTTTGGAAAGAACTGTGGCAGGGTGTTAAATTATGCAACTCTATTATTTGCGCATTAGTGAATAATTGATGGCGAGCTAGTTATCGCTCCAGCGACATGAAAGATACCCAAGCTCAGGGAATTATAAAGCTGGCGTTGGTGGTCCTATATTTATGAACGTAAGATGACAGATTGTAGAAATTGCGACGGTCAGGTCAGGCTGATTGCAGCTTCGATGGGTTGCTTGGCCATGTTTGAGAGCTGGCAATAAATGTATAAATAATATACTCTTTCATTAATTATTAACAAGATGTAAATGGCAAAGTGCCAAAGCATTTGTACAGTCCACACTGCCGCTGCGAAAACGGAAGTCAAGAGATGAGCACATTCTTGCAATTCAATTATTTAACAATTTCATAGTTGGTGGCAATAATTTGTTGTGCCAACTATTTTCCGAGGACTGCCAAAGTATGAGGATGCGACTTAAACGGAGTACGAGTCCGAGTTCGAGTCGTCGGGGTCGGTGCTGGAACCGACAAAACAAAACAATTTACAGATTTTAACAAAAATTTTAATTAAACAAATTTTGTGTGGAAAGGAAGTTGCTGTAATGTGCCCCGAACGGAGCGGGTCTGAAACTTTTCGCACGGTCTGCGACTTCCTTGGTAGTAGGAAGTTGGCACGAGCAACTCCGCTCTGAGCCCAATTCACTTTTTGCACCATAAGTTGTGCCCAAAATAGCAGAAAAGTTGCTACCGATAATATAAAAACGAAGCAACAAAATAATAAAGCACAAGGATATACACCCGCCTCACCCGACGCCACGCCAGCTGAAATACTGTAGGAAATGTGGAAAACTTTTCGTACCAAAAACTATGCAGCTCACACAATTCCCCCCTCACTCTTGCCATCTTCTACACTCCGCAAAGTGTTGCTTGACCCGGCGACCCTCGTTGGCTCGAAGCTGATTTTGGCCGGTTCGCATAAATCTGAGCAGGCAGCCGGAGCATTTGAATGTCACCATTGACCGGCCCAACTGGCTGACAGTCGGAACGTCCGTCTAGACTGCAAGCCATGCGCTTTGCTTATAAAGTTGTCTTATGCGCCCCTAAAACCAATGTCTGACTACCACTTAAGCGAGCTAAACATATAAATCTTGCAATGGTTGGTATTTCACAACAACAACAACAACAGCAGCAAGCGAACGACAACAATGCGCAATTTTATTGCCAAACCTCAGACGTTGCGTATACGTAACGTAAGCCAAGCTGCCGTTGCCACAAATGCTACAGCTGCCATGCATTGTGGCCTGAGGGCAGTAAAGCTGGGAATTCTACGTAGCTCCCAGCACAGTTTGACTTTGACAGCATCGAACTAGGCGGGACAGGGCGAGGAGAGGCGAGGAGAGGCTGGGCGAGCCCAACTGAATGCTGGGGCGGTTCGACTTTGAGTAACAATTTGGCCAAGCAATTTTGACTTTAAGTTTGTCACATGCTGCAGTTGCTGTAAGCTGGCGACATTTGGCTCAAATACTTGCAAACTTTTGCCAGCTATTTCGCTTATTCAGCCCCCAAAATGCATGCAACAACGACACGGAATAGAGAGAGAATAGAGAGCCGAAGATTAAATACCCTTGCAGACGTATACAAAACTAAATTTGTAACGAACTGTTCCTAAAGAGGCTTTATTCATATTTTAGGAGAGTAGTTATGCTCAAAGTCAGGATATCTTTGAAAAAAAAACTGTTTCTCATACAAAGACTAATTTTTGGACCGATTGTTCCTATGGGAGGCCTATACTGTAGTGATACTATCTGGCCGACTGGAACATATAACACATAACTGAAACAAAACACGAACATATGACAAACAACACTATGTATTTTATTATTCTCAATTATTTATCTACTATTCTCAATCGGTTTTATAACTCGTGATAAAGTTATTAAATTTGAGTACAATAAACCAGGTTTAATTGTTATATAGTATTTATTTAACTGTTATTATAAAATTCAATTCTATATTAGATTTGGGTCTGCTTTAAGGTGTTTCTCATTTTAATGGTATCAACAGCTAAATGTGCATATGCATTAATAATGGGCAGAGCAGCAAAAAGGTCTACAAACGCTTGACAGATTGTCGCACCTTTTCATTTGTTATCCCTGCCGCGCAGTGCGTTTGTTTCTCCCATTTGGAGCGTGTCCCCAGCGCCATAATTAGAAATGAAAAGTGAAAAATATATTTCCACTTACCACAAGCAGAGCCGACAATAGGTAGACAATGTCGAGTGAGCAACCACTTGGTCATTATTTATGTTAATTGTTCAAGCTGAAGCTGAGGAGACGTTCATCATGTCGCCTGTTTGCCATTGTTGTTGTTATTATTGTTGTTGCTGTTGTTGTTGTTGTTGGTGGCGCCGTTGTCGCTGGCGGGGCACATGTGACAGGAGCTGCTCAAAAACGCAATGCGAGCTGAGGCGAGACGAGACGACGATGGGACATGACAACAACCCCGAGTGGGGTGTGCTGTGTGTGTATGTGGGTGGGTGGGTGTGTGTGTGTGTGTGTGTGTGTGTGTGTGTGTGTGTGTGTGTGTGTGTGTGTGTGTGTGTGTGTGCATGTGCTGGTGCGTGGCATTATTAGGCTAATGGCTGCCCCGTGGGCATTCAGTGCTTTTGTCTGGCAAAATGCTTTTGTCCCCACTGTCGCCGACGCTGTCGCTGCTGTTGCAAATATGCGACGGCAGGCTCGCAGGCTCGTAGGCTAACTGCCAAAGCCACGCACAAAACGCATTGAGACGCCATAATTGCAGCCAGTTGCCAGTTGTCTGTGACTCATCCAGCATTCATGCAGGACTCTGTGTGTGTGTGTGTGTGTGTGTGTGTGTGTGGGCGCAAGTGCGTTAAGTGCAATAACAGCAATGACAGCAATTGCGCTGACAGGCGAGGCAACGGCAAAATGGTCCGCACTCAGTGGCAGCAGCCGTTGAAGAGCAGTTTATATTTAGACTACCTCGCACAATAACTGCTTGGCTGACTCTCTCTCCAACCCTTTGGCACTCGGCTGTCCCCCGGCTGTGGCTGTAACAAATAAATTTTACTTGAGTCGACTTGACATGCTGCCAATTGAGCGCCTCGCATTGCATTGCTTTTGTAAACAGGGTCAATTTGAGCGCGCCAGGACACGAGTGTGTGTGTGTGTGTGTGTGCCTGAGCTCAAGGGGCGCAAGCCGAGCAAGTGCTGGCTTAGCACACACAGATCTGAAAAGCTGCTCTAAACTCTCAAAATACGGCCGACGAAGATATTCCACATGGCACAGCCTCTGGAGAGCTGAAGGCGCTGAGACCAAATTTAATATGACTTTATTTTTGTTCTCGTTCACGAAGTGAAAATAGTGGATTGGGCTTGTGCACTGTCCGTCTGAAAACGTTTTTTTTCGCCGTTATTGAAGTTACAGACTTGAAACTTGGGATATACACTGAAACCTAAGCTGCATTTAAAATACTTGCATTATTGAAAAACTTTGTTTTTTAATTGATTGCTAAAAAAAATCATGTACTTATTAATTTTTGATAACAATTTATTTTTTATTTACTTTTTACTTATTATTTTTTTAGTCCGCAAAATATATTTTGAATCGATTGGGGTTGTCAAATTTAGGATAAAAAACAACATTACATTTTTTTGTCAAAAATCATGCAAATATCGAGAAAAAATTTGACAAGCTAAGCTCTCGGATCCATAGCTCGCATATATAAAGCTCCCATAACTTTGTCAAAAATTAACCGATTTTCATGTTTGATAGCAATTTGTTTATGATTTGTGCTTTTAAATCATTCTGCATTTAAAATATATGCATTGGTTCAAATAAAATAAAATGGAATTTTTTGGTCAAAAAATCATGTACTCCCCCTTACTCTTTTTCGAAAATTTCTTTTTTTCAAAATTCAGAATTGCAAATTTATATTTTTAATCGATTGTGCTTGTCATAATTAGCATAAAAAAAAACATTAAAACTGATTCTGAGGGGGTCAAATTTTTTGTCAAAAATCATGCAAAAATTTAGAACAAATTTGACAAGTAAAGCTCTCGGATCCATAGCTCTCATATTTTAAACTCCCATAACTTTGTCAAAACTGAACCGATTTTCATGTTTGATGGCATTTTGGTCATGATTTGTCGTCAATAATCATTCTGCATTTAAAATCTGATCAATATTGAAAACAAAAAAATGTGGAATTTTTTGGTCAAAAAATCATGTACTCCCCCCTTATTTTTTTTCGAAAATTTCTTTTTTTCAAAATTCAGAATTGCAAGATTCATATTTTTAATCGATTGTGCTTGTCATAATTAGCATAAAAAAAAACATTAAAACTGATTCTGAGGGGGTCAAATTTTTTGTCAAAAATCATGCAAAAATTTAGAACAAATTTGACAAGTAAAGCTCTCGGATCCATAGCTCTCATATTTTAAACTCCCATAACTTTGTCAAAACTGAACCGATTTTCATGTTTGATGGCATTTTGGTCATGATTTGTCGTCAATAATCATTCTGCATTTAAAATCTGATCAATATTGAAAACAAAAAAATGTGGAATTTTTTGGTCAAAAAATCATGTACTCCCCCCTTACTCATTTTCGAAAAAATTATTTTTTCAAAATTGAGAATTGCAAATTTATATTTTTAATCGATTGTGCTTGTCATAATTAGCATAAAAAACAACATTAAAACTGATTCTGAGGGAGTCAAATTTTTTGTCAAAAATCATGCAAAAATTTAGAACAAATTTGACAAGTAAAGCTCTCGGATCCATAGCTCTCATATTTTAAACTCCCATAACTTTGTCAAAACTGAACCGATTTTCATGTTTGATGGCATTTTGGTCATGATTTGTCGTCAATAATCATTCTGCATTTAAAATCTGATCAATATTGAAAACAAAAAAATGTGGAATTTTTTGGTCAAAAAATCATGTACTCCCCCCTTACTCATTTTCGAAAAAATTATTTTTTCAAAATTGAGAATTGCAAATTTATATTTTTAATCGATTGTGCTTGTCATAATTAGCATAAAAAAAAACATTAAAACTGATTCTGAGGGGGTCAAATTTTTTGTCAAAAATCATGCAAAAATTTAGAACAAATTTGACAAGTAAAGCTCTCGGATCCATAGCTCTCATATTTTAAACTCCCATAACTTTGTCAAAACTGAACCGATTTTCATGTTTGATGGCATTTTGGTCATGATTTGTCCTCTTAAATCATTCTGCATTTAAAATATAATCATTATTGAAATTAACATTTTTTGGTCAAAAAATCATGTACTCTCTTACTCATTTTCAAAAATTTATTTCTTCAAAATTTAGAATTTTAAATTTATACTTTAAATCGATGGTGATTGTCCTTGTTCTTCCTTGTTTTTATTTAAAAACAACACTTGTATTTTTTAGATATTCCTTATGGGTCAAACTCTTTCACTTCTGTTGAGGTGTGAATCCTGCTTGCTCTCTGCTTGCCTCGATGCGTCCTACAATTAATTAATAAAAATGAAAATAAATTAAAGACGTGGCTTTTTGGGCTCTCACCAGCTTTTCAGAAGTTGAAGGACATCCCTTCTCGAGACGGTCACGGCAAATATGAGAATGCACTGCACAAGTCCCAGGTAGAGCATAATACTATGCAGAAAAGCAGGTGGATTGCCAGCAAGATTATAGACAACTGCGGTCAGTTCGATCAGCCAGTCCATGATCGCAATTATAAAGAATCGCACATAGATTGTGAATCTAATTATTCATTAAACAAAGGAAAAATATAATAAAGCAAAAAATCCAGAATAAATGGTTACCTCATGTTCTTCTTGATATTATGTTTGCCAAACTGTTTGAGCTGCTCGCGATTCTTGCTATTCTCAATGAGAATATGCCTGGCTGTGATGATGACCATCGTTATATTGCATGCGACCATCAAACCAACAGGAGCAAAGAAATATACGACACTAGACCAATCAGTTACTGCGTAAAATTATAAGTTAAAAAATAAAACTCAGTCTCAAGTTAGAGGAATAACCCACATTTCGCATAGCACTCATAGTAAACATAGCCCATTTTCCAGTTGGAGTTCACTTGACGACCGTCTAGCAGAAAATCGGCTAGAATCGTGATCAATAGCAGCACAGACGCAGTGCCCCACACAAAGAGACTGTAGTTCCGAAATCGCAGCTTGCTGTTATTTTGAGTAACTTCGAACATGTGAACGACCAATTTCCGCCAAAGATCGAAGGATATTACGGCCAGCCACAGGTAAATGGCAATGCTTGAAAAGTAGCCAAGGTAGGCTATAAAATAAAAGCTGTGTCAGCCTCTTTACCTAGCTAATGCTCACACTCACCCATAAGATAGCAGTTGAGGCCAAAGAGAAAGGTCTCTGCACTGGTTACGATATTCACCAAAAGACTCACCGACAGGCAAATCAAATAGCACAGATAACACTTGTCGTGAATATGCTGCAGCTTGAGCACAAATATGTAAACCAGGGTGGTCAGCAGCAAAATGCACATTGTTACCAAATTGACTGCAACGGAAAGCGCTTAGAGCCACATGGGAATTAAGTGCTTCCTTAAAGGATTTTACCATTGAGCAAGCTGTGATCCCTTATACAGTTCATAGGCAGCAGCTTGTAGTCCTCGCCGAGACTTGCCAACTCCTCCGGCTGTATGCAATAGTCCCGTTTGGATAAGTACTGAGCATCATCAGATCGATACAAAGTTCCATTCTAATTGCATTGTAAAGCACTTTATTCCTGCCAATCTATAATCCATTTAAAAGTCTTAGCTCACCTCAAAGAGCTGCCAGTCTTTGTTCTTGGTAAAGGGCACAATCTGATTAGGTTTGTTGCATTTAATGCGTATTCCCTGCTGCACAACAAACTGCCCCAAAAGGCTTTTCTCGATCTGTGTGCCGTCAGGCAGTGTGATATTCACCTGGCTCCTGCCCAGCTCCATTGCACATTTGCGTTCGTCATTCACATCGAGTCGATGCCGATGACAACAGTATCGAATACAGGCCTTGAACTTGCACACACATCCTCTCGTGTGTTGCGGGACGGAGATGTGTGTGCCCTCGAAGAGGATTTTGTAATTGTAAGTTCCAGTTTGCTCTTGAGGTATTAGAATTCCGTCGTAGACGTAGAAGCCATTTTCAAGTCTTTTGCTGCCTGTTAAGTCAGCTGTATCAAAATAATCACAGTCGGGTATTTCCTGCGCTGTAATTTGGCCAGAGAGACAATTCCATATCCATATCAAAAAAACAAATTTCAACTCTATTTTACACATTTTCTTGCACAATCCAAGAGCAACCGGAGCGAAGAACGAATAAAACTTGAATGTGAACGACATTTACCGATATTACTCAAAATATGCGCAACAGGCAGTAAAGTTCAATTACTGAGCATCTAATACCCTTGTTGACATTATTAATTAGTTGAAAAATGTACTTTATATATAGAATACATAGAAGTACATATACAAATAATTTTTTTCCTAACACTCACATACATATAAAATGTAAACAATGTATATACATATTGTATATGATAGCCCCACTTGCTGCGCGTTAAACATTTTGTGACACAATTAAAATACCCTTCACAAGTGTATAACACGGCATGGAATCAGTGAACTCGTTCAACTAATTAAAAACTATGATATATAGCCGCAACATTATTTAATGCGCAATTGAAAATATTGCTATCGTTAATAAATTCATATTTTGCACAGACAGATTATTTAATTTGCCTTTGAATAAGGGCTTCAAAATTTAACTCAAATTTTAAAATATGATTTATTTATTTGATTTATTAAATACATATTTGTTGATTTTAAATATAAGCAACGAATAGACAAATATTGTACATTCTCTTGACAGCTTCAAATATCTGTAAATATTGCTAAGGGATTTCTATTCAGCAACCGAACAACTGCCTTGATGGTAATAAGTTTCTAAAGTGAATGACCTTGCTTTTTGTACTCTCCAAAAATATGCGGGTCTGTGGAGCAAATGCTTTATCAAGTTTAACACTGCGCTCATATTATTTTTATACTCTGCTCACAAACTGCAATTGAGTTTATTGTACGACTTGTTCGTATTTCAAGCCTAAGGTCTTAACTACCATAAAGTATATTCACCTAGGAGCGAAAAAAACAAGATTTCGCGCAGCTTCAAAGCTTTAAATATCAAACCATTTATATTCTTATCTTATATTATATGCTGATTTTCTTTCTTAAAAAATTCTTTTATAAAGATTGTAAAAAATTTTGTATTCTTTTCTTTTTTATATATATGTGCAAAACTATTTTTAAATATATATATTAAAGTTTTTTTAACAATTAACATTTTCTTTGTTTCTCACAAACTCACTTTTGAATCATTAACTAAAATCAAAGCCAATCTGACGACAAATGTGAAAGAATCAGCTGATGATTATATATTAAGCTCTTGACTTCAAAGGTGGTCGCACAGGAATACTATATGTATCTTGTAGTTAAATAAAGCTTAACAATTATGAGAAATGTTGGCAAGCTGCTGAAGGTGGATCTCGTCTCTGCTGCTGTGCTGTTTGGCTGTGATTTATGTGGCCCGAGCTTAGCACCGCAGAAATCTGTGCGGCTGTGTCAATTTGTTTTGCGTGTAGCCCTAAGGAAAGGGCGGCGACGCACGCATCTGGCTAAAAACTGGGCCAAGTGAATAATTAAGCGGTTTATAAACATTTGTCTCAGCCAGCCAAAAGGAAACACAAGCAGAAACAGTAAAAACAACAACAACAACAACAGGAGCAGGAGTAGAAGAAAACGACGGCTGGGCAAACAAAGTTCTCAGCTATCAGCCAAGAGAGCTGAGTTGGCCAACCCGGCTACGCATTATTTATGCCAGCTGCTGCTCCTGCTGTTGGCCAGAGTTGCCCGAGTCCAGTTGCTGTGGCAGTGCAAACAGACGGCCCAGCAGGCGGCCTAAGTTAAAGTTAACGCTAATTTGCGTGGCCCTTCAAGTTGGCTCAGAAACTGCAACTATTTATTTTTAATCGCATGCTCCAATTGCAAAAACAATTTAAAATCAACTCGGTCGTTAAGTGAAGCGGCAGAGGCAAAGCCATTGGCTGCAGTTACTTCACCTCTCCAACTACCCACCTCTCTCCCCTCACCTTTCCCTCCCCCGTACCTTTCCGACCCGCTTTTGGCTGGTGCTGCTGCATTTTCGACAAGTGCTTTTAACATTAAATATTCATTTACAGCATTAAGGGCACTCGAAGTCACGCGTTAACGGGGCAAAAAACGCTAGAGGAGAGAGGGAGGGAGTGGGGGGACCGATGGGGAGGTGCATGGCAGCCAACTGAGAACGTGGCGCATCAAGCAAAACGGACACGGGCGCACATTAAGTGAATATATTCTTGGCCCAAAAACCAAAAAAAAAAAGGACCAACGAAAAAAAAATTGGCCACCTGCAGCGGCCAGCAGGTGCTGGCCAACAAACGTGTTGTTGTTCTTGGCCATTTTGTGGGGTCTGTGCGGAACGCTTTGGTTTTGTTTCACTGCCATCGTTTCATGGCCAAAAGCTTTGCAACCACAAGAGAGCCGCACAAACGAGAGAACAATAAGTATGCGAGAGAGCGAGAGAGCGCAAATATTCTCTATTTCTCCCTATGATGAGAGCGTTTATTGGTGCTTCGGTTTTAGGTGCCTAAGGTCTCGTTTCTAGGGCTTTGGTAGCGGTTGACTCGACTTAACTGTTAGTGTCAAATGTTGGCTGATGCCATTCACAACGTGGCCAAAACCAAAATTGATGGTCAATTGTTGTTGTAAAACCTTGCATTAGCTTTTAAGCTTTGTCTTTATATATATAATATGAATTTAAAAACAAGTTTTTCCCAAACAAACTGATCTTGTAATATGTTAACTTTTTTATTATTATTGAATCTTAGCCTTTCTCTCTTACCTCATATTTTACTTATATCAGTTTGCTATATCTTTTTTAATTTATGCAGAAACAACAATTACCAACTTTCCTATTTTATGATTATTATAGCTGACAAAGAGTAAATAGAATTGAAGACATTTAACAGGAAATAAAAACATTAAATTAAGTGTTTAATTATTATTGTCACTAATGATGTCAATTTAAAATAAATTTCTATTTTGTAAATAGTTACTGTAATACAATAGTTGCAATAATAGAAGTTAATTATGAGTATGTTCGAGATATTTTTATAAATCGACTTATACTTGGAATTAATCATCTTTTGGTATTTATAGTTCGTATTTATAGGTAGTACTTCTTTTTATATATCGACTTACACTTGGAGTTAATCATCGTTTATTTATTTATACATGGTATTTATAGGTAGGACTTTGCTGTCAACGCCAAGTTTTTAGGTATTTTTGGTAGCTAATGGAAAGCAGAGGTCGCTGTTAACATTTAATTTCACACCCTGAACGCATTTATGCACAATTAAGCACAAGATGTATTATTATATTTTATGTACTTGGCAAATTCTTGGTAATTGGGACTAGGAAGTGCGCCACATATGACAATTATGTTCCCAGAATTTGTACGCGAAGCACCCAAAAACATTTGCAGCTTTGTGTAATGATTAATGAATTTGTGCGACGGAATGTATGTGCGAGTGTGTGTGTGTGTGGGTTTTCGGTCACAGTTGACTTCACAGTTGACATCATAATACGGCTATTGCTGTCAGGACTCGTTGACAGGTCGGGGCATTGTGACCGCAGTGCCCATTGCCTCCCAGCCCCTCCCTGCCCGCACTCTCTAACCGAAAAAGGTCAAAGGCTTCAGATCGTAATCAAAGCCGTCTCAGATTAATTAAGCAAATTTAATTAAGCCTCATGTTCACAATTCGAATTTAAGCCGAAATCAATGTGGCGTTCTCAAACATTTGGCAGCATCGCTGAATGCTAAAAAAGCCGAGCACAAATCTAAGTAAAACTGCGAGGCACTTGGAAATTTATATGCAGGCCGCATGTTGCCGCTGTGTGGCACATGTTGCCAAACATTTGGCCTGACAAGCTCCCACCACACACACACACACGCTCACACACACACAAAGGCACACATATTGGGGTGTGCATTTATGGCAAAAGCCCAACACATTGGCAAACATAAAATTTAAACATGCATAGGCCAAAAATACAACACAGAATACAATACAAACACAAGAGCACGGAGAAAAGTACGAGCAAGTAGATGGTAGAGAAATATTAAAGTGTGACCGAACTTGAAATACTCTTTAGAGTCGATAATAGAGCATATAACTAATTCCAACAGCGAAGTTCTGTTTTTAGCATTATGGAAGTAAAGTTCAATAAATGATAAATAATTTAAAAAAAAAACTTTTCATGAGTTTATAAACTAAGAGGAATTTTTTTTTTTAATATTTAACAATAGCTTTATTTTACTCTTTCTCAATTTAGCTTATTCCCTCTTTTAAGTTGTCTTTAAAAACTCTTTATTACTGTTAAAAGGCTCTGCTTGCCAAAAGATACATTTTTAAAGTCAAAACAGAATAATGAAAAATGCATAAGCTTTTTTTAAATGAAAGGAAAAATCCTAATATAGCTAAGATTCCGTCTCGAGATGCTTCTCTATGTTTACTTAACTACATTTATGTTTTCATCGATTGGTTTTCGTGACCTTAGAGTATACAAGGCAGCCGATGTTTTTTGTTTGCTTAGCTGCCAATTGCATAGGCTGCTAAGCAGCTTAAGTAGCAGCACACACACACACACAGACTCATAATATACATATGTCTTTATGCATGTATGCGCCACATATTTGCATATTTGCGTGTCGCTTAAAATATTTGCGCTCTTGGTGCGCCTGATTATGCCGCTTAAAGAAACACTTAAAAAGCCGACCAGATACAACAAAAACAACAACAACTGCGAAGCACCAAAAACAAAACAACGCAAAAAACCGAAACAAAAACAAACTGAACTGTGGCAGGCAGCCAGCCAAGTGCCAAGCGCAATTGGGGTTAATATCCTAGCTCGAAAATATCCTCGCAAACAGCCAGACACAGCAACACTCGCACACACACCCATTTAGCTGAAGAGGAAGGAGCGAGGGCTGCTTGGGCAGGGGTTAGACACGTATAAGACGAGGCTGAGGCGCACATTATTTGAATTATTTATGGTTAAGTTTATAGCAAAATTTTTGACTTGAATTTATTTTTTTTATTTTTTTATTTTATGCTTAGAAATTTCGTCGGCATTTGTTTTTTTTTTTTTGGCGGCGCTCGCTTTTCGAGTGTCATGAAAAATACGCAAAAATTAATAAAAAGTTGTTGCATAATAAGCAGTTACTAGGCTCGAGTTGTTCGCCTTGTTGCTGTCGTTATTGTTGTTGCTTTACCCTCGCGTGCCGGCCAAATTAAAAGCCAACAATGTCTGCAAACAGCCAGCAAATGAAGCAAAACTACGACGTGCTGTTATTTGTGCGCCAGGAGTCCAGAGATTTTTGTCGCCTTGCGCCAGGGGCCATAAATTCGCTCAGGTTGGCGCATTTTTTCGCCCCAGCAGCGCATAGATAGCCGCCATTGTGTGTGTATGTGTGTGAGTGTGTGTGTGTGTGTGCACATTGACATTTACAAAGTGAGAATTTAATTAAACTTAATGAAAGTGCAAGAGCGTCGGCCTGGCAGCAGGCCAGCAACGGCTGAAACATTACTGCCAACACTTTTTTGGCCATTGCTGTTGCTGTTGCTGTTGCTGTTTACGGTGTGCACGGCCTCGCCTGAGTTGGCCATTAACGCGCAGTGGCCATCAAAGCCCCTTGATACGGCAACGCCCGCTGCCCAAGTGAAGTCGAAGTCCGCAGCGTAACACACTGCGTATGCTTAACAAACAAATCGAAACGGAATCGAAGCGCAAGCCTGACCCAAATTCACACACTCAGCTGCATTGAGCGTCCCTTCTGCCCCGCCTTGACCGTTGTGCTACCTCATTTAGTTGGCCCAGTCTGTCGGCCATTGTACACAATGTTGGCGCACACTGCGTATGATTAATTTAAGCAGCAGCATTGCTGGGCGGCACACGGGGCAGGGTTCGCTTTGGCTGCTGTGGCATTTTCTGGTCGATAAATTTAATTTACACAAATTAGTCGCGCGTAGTCGTAAAAACGCAATCGAAACGCCGGACACAAAGCACAGGACACAAGTTCAGCATTAAAACAAAAAGCTAATTAATTAAAACACCTCGTCGGCGGCGTTCCCTCTTGGTCAAGAGCGTGTCGCTTTATTGGTGTATGTTTGTGTGCATTGGTCGTCTGTATTTGCGCTGTGTGCTGTAGTTGTAGACAACTGCTAACGACTGAGAGATATCCTGCATACTCTATTTGACAAAAACAGCTTGCAGAAAATTGATTTATTTTTGTTATAAAAAATAAACGCAAATATTTCCCATCTAACACACAAATTTTAAATAATAATATTTACCTTAAGTCCAACTAAAGGATAGCCTAAATACAATTTCACTTAATCAATAAATACATTTGTAAAATCTGATCAATAGCTCGCCAGTTCCTTAACATTTACAGCGTATTCAAGTAAGGCGTGGCAGCCGTCGACGTTGCTAATTATTTGACCATAAATCTTTGCACAGGCTATATTTTTTTCCCCCATTTCTTTATTTATTTACTTTTTGTTGTTGTATTATTTGTGGTCCCATGTCAATGTCATCGACTGCACGTTCTTTGGTTGTCTTTTAAGTTTTTTTTGGGCCAAGCTTGGGCCGTGCTTGGAGCTACACATAAACTCAGTTACGAAGGGCAATTTGTTGGGCTCGTTTCGGGCGGCGGCTTTCATCAATCTTTCAATAATTTTATTGCTGGCAAAAGGCTTTCCGCTTTTTGCTGATTGAAAGAGCAAATAAAATATGCAAGTCTACGATCGCCTTCGAAATTCAAAGCGCAAATTTGCGAGCGCTTCCGCAGCACGCACGTTGCCTCAAGTCCAAAAACAGTGAGCTGGGGCACCACCCCCAGGAGTAGCTGTCAAGCGTGCGCGTTCATTTCATTTCGCTAGTTGTGACGCCAGCTCCGCACTCGTAAGATGCGCTCGAGCATTGGCCGCTGAGTGGTAATTTATGGCTACGCATTTGGTTTACTAATAATATTCGAGGCAGCTCTGCGGTCGGCTCATCGAACTGGCCTAATCACGTGGCCACGCCAGCACCCGACTTTGGTTCATTCTCCATTTCGATTTTGCGCCTTTGTTTACCTAAGCAATAACAATAAATTAATCGTTGCTGGTTGTTGTTGTTGTTGTTGTTGGTGCTGGTGAGTTAGGGGGCTGGCGAGGGCAGACAGCCATTAGTCTTTATGCTTTGTATTTTTAATTATGTGTCTAATTCTTTTGCTCACTCCCGAATGGCGAACGCACAAACAAGCGCAGATATTTCTATGGATATTGCGTATACGCATGGCGAAAACATTGCGTATACGTATAGGAAATATGGCGTGTCGAGCTGTTAATTGGCGCTATCAAAGCGGCTTCCTGTACGCTTTACATGTGTTCATAGATATCTCGAATGTTGCTGCGGCCGTTGCCTAATTGTGTGTAATAGTCGTGTGGCTAGTGCCACACAAAAATTAATACACGCGTTTTGTTTATGCTCTATGCTGGCAATTGTTGTTTGCTGGAGAAAGGGTGTAATTGGCTAAATTGGTTGGATACACAATCAGCGAGCACAAAACATATATTGTTCTTGTTTAGTTAGTTTGACCGAAATAATTAATGAATACACAGCTATGAGATAACTCAAATTGGATACGCAAAAGGTCAAGAAACCATTACCAAAAAAAATATAAATGTGCCCTTCTTCCTTTTATTCAATGCTTTCCGCTGAAATCAGAGCTCAATGTCGACCAGGCGGCGTCCCCAAAAATTAGTTTACACTTGAACCAAGCACAAAATGCAACCTGCGTACCTGCCAGCCCTTAACGGAGGGGCGTTCGAGCGGCTTGAAACAAACACTCAACAAGAGGCGACATTGCGCTCCGCTGCCGCTGCAGTTGCATTCGTGTTCATGCATAAACAAAATGGCTGCTGCAACAACCGGAAACTGACGGCAAACGACATTTGCGATATGCATCATATGCCACTACTTCGCCCTCGCCCCCGCTGCTCGCCCGCCCCGCCCCCTTGACTGATGTCACAGTGCAATGTGGAGTCAGCTACTTGGCATATTTCTGTCGTGTCATTGTTGCTTGTGCGTCTTTTTTGCTGCTGCTGCTGCTGTTGCCGCTGCTCCTGCCGTCGGTTGTTGTCTGCATCTGTTAGCCTTGCAGGTGCAATTATGGCGCTGGCGCTGGCGCTGAGCATTGCGGCGGGGGGTGACAGGTGCTGCTGCAGGGGAGTGGGAGGGGGAGGGGGAGGAGGGTGTGTGCCAGTGTCAGCGACACATAAACATTACATCATCAGCAACTTTTTGTAGCTGTCATAAAATGAAGCAACAACAGGAACAACGGCAACAGCAGCGTCAACGACAGCGGCAACCGAAAACGGGGCACAAGATGCATGCGAAAAAGACAACAAAACTGCCAACAAGGACAACAAATGAATGCTATCCTGCTGCATTTCCGTCTGCCGCTAAGCCGGCATGCTAAATCCTTTTTTGGCCCCACTCCTTGTCACGGCTCTAATGAGCTGTGTGTGTGTGTGTGTGTGTGTGTGTGTGTGTGTGTGTGTGTGTGTGCGTGTACGTGAGCGTGTGTGCCGCGCTGCATTGTTGTTGACATTTTTGCTGGCATATGATGCTTGTTAGTGACTTTTTTGTTTCTTGCTGCTTTATGTTTTATGTGATCCACTCCTCGCTCGCGCTCTCCCTCACTCTCTCTCTCTCTCGCTCTCTTTAGCCCCTTCAGCATGTCCTTCAGCCTGCAGCGGCAGTTCGCTTGTCGCTGTTGTGAAATATTTTCATGAGTTTTGACAGTAATGTGTCGCAATGTTTGTTCATGCTTTTTTGTCTGCCAGCCCGAGAGCCAGCCAGAGATCCCGCCAGCCAGCCAGCCAGCCAGCCATTGTCTGCGGCCGGGCCAGCAGAGCGACATGTTTGTCTCGTTGTTGCGAGTGTTTAAGCGTTGATTACACTTTCGTGTTTGCCGCTGGTTGTCACTATCTGTTATAGTTGGTTCGTGTTGTTGTTGTTGTTGTTGTTCTGGTTGCTGTTCTTGTTGCTGTTAAAGTTCCAGTTGTCACTGCCGCTTCAGCTGTTGTTCGTTTGCAGTGGCTTTGCCGAGCAATGTCAGAATATTTTCTATTGAAAATTAAACTTAGCCCATGCGTTGGGCTAACTAGAACTATTTATTCAGGTAATTTAACTTTTTTTTTAAGAAATTCAATGTAACAATAGATTTAAAACTTTCCGGTTCGAATAATGCCCGCAAATGAATTCAGATAATTTGGTGGCTGTAATGAATTAATTTGCTGATTTTTTATCAATTGATGTGCTTGTTTGTGGCTGGCACGCAGTATTGACCCCGCACGGTGTCATTAATTGCAGTGTAGTACATTTTTTATTTTCCTGCTTTCCGGCTCATTGCACTTTATGACATTACTGTTTGAATAAATAAAAAAATATATTCATTTGACGTTAATAAAAAAAACAAAAAAAAAAATGGTTGATTTTGGAACGGGCGAAGTGAACAACAAAATGCTGTCATAATTTTTAAAAGCCATGTCAAATGTATGGGCATTAAGTTTTTAACAGGCGGATAAACTGACTGACTGACTGACTGACTGTCAGCCACAAATCTTGCGTCCACTTCTGGCGTTGAGTGCCGCAATGGGCATATTGGTGCGTTGCAGAGGGAGAGCGATAGAGAGGGAAAGAGAATGGAAGAGAGAGCGAGCAAAACAAACAGTTGCTGGGTGTAGTAGTCGTAACAAGCGATATTTCATGTACTTCCCATATATCAATGTCACTTTACTTTGGCAAACAGTTTCAGTTAATACACAATCAATGTACCAATGTGTTATCAATAATAAATTGCTGGCGATTTATCAGGCAATGCAGCCAACAACAAATACGACCCAACTGTCTCACACTACTAGCTACAGTCTTAACTTACTTTACAACAAAGGCGGCAACAACAACAACAACAATAATCGCTATAGCAAGCAGCAGGCGACAGCATCAACCAGGAATCCAGTTGAGACTCTCTCGCCCACGCGTTGGGGGACTTTAAATCCACCCAAACCGCCAGCCACATGCGAAAGTCAAACATAAATCGCTCCCACTGTGCGGTGTGTGTGTGTGTGTGTGTAAAAATTACGACCCTGTGTGCGTGTCCGTGTGCGTGTGTGCTTGTGTGCGTGCAAGTTATGCGCAGCATGCAAAACTATGCACGTGCCGGTTGAAGTGTATAAATGTGCTGGTGGCGGCCCCTGGCGTGAGGTAGCGGCTCTCTAGCTGCAGCTACTGCTGCTACTGGCTGTTAGCTGCTGGCTGCCGACTCTCCTGCGACGACAACGTCGCTCGACCGACAATGCGAGTCATGCGGTGGAGTCATATCGGATGACAATTAGGCCCTGGTCATCAATTCCAAGTGCACAGGCGATAAATCTTCGGTAATTGTATATGTGTGTGAGCCCTGTGTGTGCGACAGTGTGTGTGTGTGAATTGTGTTCTCTGGTAGGGAATGGTGTTTTGGGAGGTTAAATGCTGCAAATTGTGGCTTCGTTTTTTGGCTAACCGAAAACGAAATATTCGCTCGTTGGCGGTCTAATTGAAAACTTTTATTCATGCCTGATATTCGGGTGCAGGTTTGGGTGCTGTAAAATTGCGAGATGGTTTCAAATAAATGCGGTTCTATTTACCAAAGAATCTGGGCACACCATTTCCGAGTGGCCATCTTGAAGATGCTTGCCGGCTTAAGCGCGCTTATATTCACATTTAAAAGTTGCAAATTTAAAGTTCACAAAGTTGACACAGGTTAAACTAAAATTATTATTATTATTAAATTATCAAATCACCAAACTATTCGAATTTTTTAATAATTTATCCATTCATCATTCATTCGGTAAAATATTAAATTTGCAGTAAATAAAAAAAGTTAATAATTTTGGAATCTGCTTATATGCTTAGCTTACGTGATTATTCCTTGCAGTTGGACTTCCCCTGGGACACTTTGTAGGTTTTGGAAGTTAAAGCCCAGCACAAACAGTAGCTGCTGAGCTACTAATTAATTTTTAGATGTGCCGCAGGATGTTTCAACGTGAAAAAGCAAAGCATGTGTTAAATTACATGCTCATTTGTATGTCTGTGTCTCCCACTCTCTATCTTTGTATGTGTGCATATTATTTATGCTAAATAATTGAAAATATTATTTACCATGTTAAATGTGTCACATTTCCTGTTGAATTTAATTGTTGTCAAGCCTGCCGGGCAAGGGTGCAGCGTACTTGCTGCAGTGTGTGCGGTGTGTGCGGTGTACGGTGCGTATGCGTAACTTATCTTACCGTTGACATAAATGACATTTTAAGGGCAATAAGTTATTTCACATTATGTCTTTGTGGATCTGCGATCTGTGTGTGTGCGGGTGTGTGGCAAGTGAGTTAAGCCTGAAACAGTGGGGTGTGCGTACAAGACAAGCTACAAGCGGTCGGAAGGACACCAGGACCTGGCGACAGACCGACAGGCTGCCTGCCTGCCTGCATAGTTGTTAACAACTATGAGACTCTGGCACAAACTTTATGAATGCTCTGTGTGTGTGTGTGTGTGTGAGTGCACTGTAAGTGTTTGCACCGCATGCGGAAGTCACATGTTTGCATTATGTGTCCTTTGGCATGTCCTTGCCGAGCTGCTTGCTGGCTGCCTGACTGGCTCCTGCCGGCTGCTTGTTTACACTGCACTACTTGCTGCATTCTCTGCGCCCTCCCCCCACCACCCGTCGACCCTTCACCCCTGGCCCACGCAGTTTTCATGCATAAATTGTATATTTTGGTATGAGATGAAATGGGTGTTCGGCTGATTGTGTGTGTGTGGATGTGTACGGGTGCTAGCAACATAAATTTTAGCTGCTGTGAAAATATTTGTTTAATGAGAAACTTTTAGCTGCTGCTGCCTCGGCCTCTGTCTCAGCCTGCAGCTTGCATTATAATTTATTAATTATTTAAATTAAGACTTGCACAATAATTACTGCGCAAGCCAACGTGTAAATAGACACAACGCACAATTTGTCACAATTCACAGCGCAGCTCACAAAACCCCGTCCGATGACAACCCAAATGTCCTGTAAGCCAAAATTGTCCGCCATTATTTATTAACGGCACTTTATTAGCAGCATCAATGGGATTTGCCATAGCTTTAAAGCAGACCGTAGCATTTTCAATGGGTGCGGAATATTGACTCATTTTGTAAAATGTTCTCAATTATTTCCGAGCCCATTACTTTTTTAATATCAGAATGTGTTTAGATGTAGAATTTTGGATGTAGGAACCTTACAAATCCAACTTTTTTTTATTCTTTGCTGCAATTTTGAGCAATCAAAAATCGAACCTCAAAATTTAACCAAAGTTTAAAAGGCTTGGCGGATATTTCGAAAAAGCGTGATATTTGCCAATTCGAAAACGGATTTGTTACTGTTGCCGTTGTTACTGTAGATCTGGCTGTGGTTCCTTCTGTGCTGCCTTTGCTTTCGCTTTTATTTGTATTTCTTTAACATCTTTTATTGATTTATTTGCGTGCGAATGAAAAGCCGCGGCTGCAGTTGCTGTATAATTTTCTTTGAGTGCCTGGCTGCTGTACTGCGTTTACATGCGCACAAAAATTAATTGGGTCGACTTTATGGCCCCCCCCCTCACCGACCCCTCTTAGTCCTGGGGCTTGGGTGCAGAGGTAACATTGATTGCAATTGCAATTAAATTGGCAGCATGGAAAGGCGCTTAAATGACGCTACAAGGCTCTCGGAGTGGAGGGCACTTAAGGGACAGCTCTCGTGCGAGAGAGTGCCCACACCTGCTGCCACTCAGAAGGGGGCGTGACACCGCCTCCAATTCCATTCGCATCGCTGCATTCGATACTTTCGAGTATGAGCTGCCAATGAGGCAGCTAATTGTGGGCTGAATTGAATAAAAATAAATCAGTCATACGATCTGCAGTAGACGCCAGCTAATGCCTACGTTGTTGTCTGCCACACACACACACACACACACACACACACACACGCACACATGCATTAATAGCACAATTGTCTAGACATTGTGGGTAGCATGAACCCATTTGCTAGGCGAAACAAACTGCAGCAGCTGAGCCCGAAAAAGCTGAAACCTTAAACCAAAATACGTTACAGTGGCTGGCAAAAGTCAAGCACAGAACAATTGTAAGCCATACTTGAATGGGTTGTGCTTGTACGTGTGTGTGTGTGTGTGTGTGTGTGTGTGTGTGTGTGTGTGCGTTTGGAATGCATGGCATGTAATTAATGTTTACTTGCCTTATCCACTCCAACTCCTTTGTGGAGGCGCCCCAAAAGCGCCAGTCATTCCACCTAATCGCCGAGTGGCTCCCGAGTGCGGCGCAAGTCACGCTGATAATGTCGAACTGATTAAGTGTGTCCTTGTTTGGCCCCAAAATGCAACGGCACAAGGACACGCATGTGGCCCTGCACTAACCACCTAAGAGAGAGAGAGAGAGAGAGAGAGAGTGCGAGAGGGGGGAAGGGGGCGGGGAGGGGGGTATTAACCCAAGCAGGCAACAGCAGCAAGGCAATTCATTAATCATTCGCATTATTCAGTGCTTGGGTCTGAGGATATAAGCCTCTCATTTCCTTATGAGAGCTGCGCCAATTTGCGACAAGTTAGAGGCATCCCAGAATATTCCATATTGGTGATTAATAGACGGAACATGTCTTTGAGTCCAACAAAGCCCGACTTCTAGGACATTTCAGCATTATCAATTGAAAGTACATTTGAGAATATATCTTAGGGCCGAATTGTGTGGGGGATGTAAATGTTAATACGTTGGGTATTATTAAAATTTGTGGATATTATTGAACTGTAACTCAACCTAGACTGATGTCCCATAATTCCTAATGTAAAATCATCTAAGCTTAACAATCGCTAAAGTTTCAGCAACTGTTTTAATAAATTAATTAACTATGAATTAAAATAAAAGTACGATTGTTCCTGCCCCAATTTTTAAGACATAAGACGATCTTAATAATTATCCATTTTGTATCCCTTAATTCTTGTATTGCAATATCGCAGGCCATTAAACAAGCAAATGGAAGTTCCTAGACAAAGCGAGAAAAGTATTTAAATATAAATCTGTTGAGCTGGAACTACCAAAATTCGAATTCAACAGCTGCAAATTGGCACAAATATTCTGGTCTCAATAGAGAAAGACATAAAGAAACAATTGTGTGTATGTGTATGTGTGTGTGTGTGGAGCTGAGTAGAGTGTAGTATTTATGTGTGTGTTAATGCGTGTTCTACTAGAACAACTTGCTTGTTGTTTTCGCTTGAATGGTCTTTGGGTATTGTTGTTATTGCTGCTTTCTGTTGCTGTTGGCCAAAATCCACATCTGCATGGCCTACAAGTTGATTGTTATTAATATAGTTGCTCTTGGCCAGCCTAAGATACACACGACTGGCAATTCCTGCTATTGTTGTTATTGTTGTCGACATTTCCACTGTTTGCTTAGTGCGAGAAAAACACGGCCAAATTGCTGCAATGAGCAAAATACACACTCACTGCTAAAATACAGACAATACACTTGATTAAGACGCAGCAGGACTCGTGCGAAAGGACACACACACACACACACACACATAGACACTAACACGGCTGAGCAGACAAAGACAACGCGTGTGATTGTGATCAAGATTAAGTTCCGAGTCAAGAAGCACATCGTAGAACTTCGCAAAACAACTTATTCATCAATTTGTGCGCAATTCCGAAAATAGTCAACAGAAATAATAGAAAATGTTTGAGTATGTGTGGGCGTTCTATCTACAAGTCGATATCTTTTACTGTGTGGTTTCGCTTTTTTGTGTGTGTGTGTGTGTGTGTGTGTGTGTGGGTAGTTGAAGGTCAGCTGCTGACCAAGCACAAAAACAACAATAACGTGGCAGGCAATAACATAAGCAAAACACAAGCAGAAGCTCAACTGATCCCTCCCTGCCGCACCCCTCAACAAATCTGGGTATACATTAATTGCGCACAAAAGTATGCTATGAATTTCGCACTTTGTTAATAGGAAGAACAAAAACCACAACTCGACTTGTTTGTGATTTTCGCTTTCGTTTTGGGTGTTAAATACCGTCGAAAATATTTACTTTTTCCAAAGCCTTACAAATTATGCCAAATATCTATTTTTATAAGGCAAATATCTAAAGATCCCATTAAAAATAAATATTTATTATCAAGAAACCTTTAAAATCAGTCATTTTTAAGATAATGCAAATTTTGATAATTGTACAATCTAGGCTATTTCTTTTAAAATTTGAAATTTGTTGTACTATTTTAAAAACATCTCAGAATTTAAATATACAGTTTATATATACCAGAGAATTATATAATTATAATGCTTGACAATAATTGATAAAGAGACTTTAAGCTGACAACAAATTAATTTTGTATTTTAAATAAACTCTTAATAGAAAAGTCGTGTAAAATCCTTTAAGCTGGATTTCTTGCCTTTATCGCACCTGATAACCCACGTTAACATAGATTTTTAGCTGGTTAATGATTATTCTTAATATATCCTCAATGATATCCATCTACATAAATATAAATTAGCTGATTAAAGTCCAGTCGAAAAACCCGAAAATCAACAATCAAAGCAACTGGCTGCTGTGTTGAACCGCACAGACATTGGGCAACAATTGTTACCGCATCGCACACAACATACAAACAACAAACACATGCACTTAAGATTAAGCATACCGTGCGTCTGTATGCGTGTGACATTCAAAAGGCTAACTAACTATGGTACAACGATAATGGCAACGTCTACACACATAACGGGTTGGCTATTATTGCTTTGCCACTCGACCTGTTTGTGTTTGCCCTGCCTAGAGAGAAGCTGTGTGTGCGTGTGTGTATGTGTGCATGTGTGTGTGTGCGGGTGTCCGTGCGTCTTTGGCAATGTGTTGAAATTGTTTCAAAAAGCTGACGCTTAACATTATCGTCTTTTGCTTCATCTTCAATGAGTAAGAGAATCTTCATGTGTATGTACGTCTGTGTGTGTGTGTGTGTGTATGTGCTTGTATGACAACTCATGCATAGATAGACATGTGTGCGTGGGCTTGCTTGTGGGTGTGTGTCCATCAGCATGATATGCATTTGTATGTTGTAAGCATGACACAACAACTCTTCTTTACTCGCCAACGCTCGCACCCTCTGGAGCTTCTTGTGGGGATTGGCCCCTGGCAGCGGAAATGTCAACAGTGGCCATTGGCAACTCTGGCAAAACTGGCAATAAAGCACACAATAAGTGCGTATAATGGATTGTCGGTGGCTCGCAGGCAGCTCAACAGCAAACTAAGAAAATCATGGAGCCTGAGGTTTATATCCATTTTGACCGACAACGACAAGAAGAAGTTACGGAAACTTCACCAGAACTTCCCAGTGAATTGTATAGAAAACTAATTTCTAAAGACTTTAATAGCAACATTTATTAAAATCCGGAAATAAAGGAAAGTATATTATTATATCAATGCATAGGGTATACTACATTTTTCATGAGGTGTGTACCGTAACTCCGATCCTGTAAAGTCTATATATTCTTCTTCTTCTGGCTAAGAAATAATAAGATTGTATCTAAAAGCAAACAGTTCATGCGTACCTTATTTTGCAAGATGCTTGCTGTGCTTTGTTTTGACTAAGCAGCGAATTCAATCAAGTCTATCATCATGGTAACGTTTCTGAAAATCGTGGCAGAATCTTATGAGAACAGAGTCAAGTCTTCCCCGCTGCTACCTGCTGAACATCAAACCATATCCATTAACTGTTTTATTTATAAAATATTTAAGTACAAAAAAATACACAGACCTTCATCTGCAAACGGCTTGACTTGGGACTTATACATATTTTATCGCTCTTCACCATCATGCGATTCCATAATTTGATGCTCAATTTCGTTTTGGCCTAAACCCTTTTGAGGGACACAGCTGTACACGGCATGAACTCTTGACCTTGGGCCGCATGTCAACAAAACTCCGCTTAACGTATTTTTCCTTTAGCCGAAATTTGTTTGCCAAGTTGTCAGCAAAATGTTTTCGATTACAGCTCAGATTTCGATTTCAACCCGTCGACAAGCAAAGCCAAAGCAACAAAAAAAAAAGTGGCTGCAGCATATTTATGTGGGACAGGACGACCCTCATTTAATTTCTGTCACACGGCGTTATTTATGTGCCGCTGGCCGCATTGTCTAGCCGTCGATAGCGTCTGAGTCCGCATGCAAATAAATATGCGAATCGCGTTTAGCCCGAAAACCTCGACACAGACGTATAAATTGTCAGGTTGGGCCGTTTTATTTTTGGTTTTAATTGGATTGCAGCTGCAAGTTTTTGGCATGGCGGCCACTCTAAGCTAAATTGAGCCGCCAAAACGTGACGTTTGGCGACCACAAGCACTCACACACCCACACACACGCACACACCTCCCCCCCCCCCCCCCCCCCCCTCTCACTCCGAATTTGGAGTTTTGAAAAGCGCAGTTGGTCGCGGCTGCATTTTGACGTTTTGTGGCTAAAACGGCAACTTGCAGCGCGCGACTTGTCTTGTGCATAATTAAATTCTGTGTTTGCAGCTAGCTGTCGTTGTGGATTGCGTAAGGTTCCATAAGATGTGCACAACGGCACCACCACCATCTCCAGCAGCACCACTTGACCCAAATTCGTCGCCTCCATTCTGTTCCGTTCGGCCCGCCGTTCAAAGTCCACAGCCCACAGCTCACAGCCCACAGCCGGCAGTCGACATCGAAATAAAATGTTTATTTTGCATTTTATTTTGGCGCATGGCAAGCGCTAAAATTATTTACGCAGCATCAGGCGTGTCATTTGCATGCGCCACGCCCCTTATCCCATGCCCCAGAAGGAGACGCGGCCCGTTGCCTGCCACAAACCAAATGACAGCAATGGGAACAACAACCAATGAAACCCACAAAAATACGCTAAAAGTATTTACATTTGACTTGGAAAAAATTATACATTTCCGTGCAAATAAAAAACCAAAGCAACGGCAACAACAACAACAACAGTGGCAACAAAAACTTACGAGTGAAAATAAAAACCGGCTAAGAGAACACTCGGCTTGTGAATTATTGACGAATATGAAATGCACTTAGTTAAGTATATGAGAAGGATTCTTTAGGAGAAGAAAAAAGCTAAACAGGGTATAGAACCTATGCAGGACAAAAATGAAAAAGTTTAATATAACAAGATATTTCTCTAAGATTATTAACATTTTATAATAAGAAATGGACTAAAAAAACTTGAGGAAAAAGGAGATTTAAGAGTGAAAAAATCTAATTTCCACTTAATATCACATGAACAATTACCTAAGCTAGGAAAGTTTTTTTTAAAAAATATATATATCTGGTTAACGTTTTATATTTTGGAACTGAGCTCAGCTCAAGTTGGACAAAAAAGGTAAATAAAGTTACTAAATGTATATATCAAAACTTCTACTACAAACACATATCTGGATTATCTAAAACTTTATCTGAGCATCTCTTATTTCCCTGTAGCATTCAGCTGCACAAATACTCTTTACCCCTGCCCCTGCCCCTAACCCTACCCCTAACGGAAAAAAAATAAATGACAAAAATGCGTTGCCAAAGCGGAAAAAGCGTCAAATCCGCAAACAAACACTGTGACAGCAACAATGGGGGGCGTGTCATGGCATGGGGCGTGGATGGGTACTGCACGCTTCCCAGGCCGAGTCCAGCGCAACGAGAACCAGCGCCAACCAAATGAAATGTACTCTCTATTGACATTTGTATCACAACAAAAAAGAAGGACAAAAAAACGCCAAGCGAGGCCCCCAGTTATCCACCACGATGTCCGACTTCAGAGCCCATCCAGACGCTGGAGTTCAGTTCCAGAGCCAGAGCCACAGCCAGAGCCAAAGCTTTTGCTCAGATTTCGCTGTAGCTCTTAGGAAAAACTCATCGGTTTGGCATTTGCTTTCGTTTGTTTGTTGCTTGTGTTTCATTTCATTCAGTTCAGTTCAGTTTGATTTCGTTTCGTCTCATCCCAGTGCGTTTCGCATGTTTGTGTGCGTTTTGGGTTTCCTGTTCGAGGACAGACTGTACACTGCCGGATCTGTCGTCTTGACGCATAAATTTGCCCTAATTTGTTGCAAAATAATTTCATTCATTTACGTGCTGCCATTCACATTGCGATATGCCCGTTGATAACTTATTTAAGCGACGCCATCGTCGAGCAACAAATTTGAACAAAATAAATTATCAAACTGTCACATTGACGTATCGCCCTGCACGGGCGAGAGGACAAGAGCGGATAAGAGAGGCGAGGAGGCAACAGGCAGCTGGCAGCTAGCAGCAAGGAGCAAGTCGTGAAAGCATAATCTAGAGTATCATGTTGCTCGTTTAAAGGATGTCAAAGGTTGGCCATATATCAGGAAGGCATCAAACGCAGGCGAAGCTGCTGCAGCCCGTTAACAATATCATGTAACAAATTCTTTGTGCTGGACATACCACACAGACACACACGCGTACACACGCACACACACACACACGCGCACACACACAAATAGATACGGATACTGGGATACACACGGACATTCGAGCTGTTTCAGATTTCCAATAAATATGCCTAGGGTGGCCTAGGCGGCTTGTTGTTTGCCGATCTCTGCTGTTGCTGTTGTTGTTGTTGTTGTTGTTGTTGTACCTATAGCTAAAGCTTTTTACTGCTGTTGTTCTTGTTCTTGTTGTTGTTGTTGTTGGTGGACTCCCAGCTCTGCCGCTTATTTGACATTCTGACAGTTTCGACAGTTTGGTTCTCGTTTTACTCTGCGACAAAGTGCGTGAGGGCTGGCCCAGGACGAGCAACTGGCAACTGGAACAGGGCACCAGCTACAGTAGCTTGTTTATTTATATGGTGTGGGGTGTGTGTGTGTGTGTGTGTGTACATGTGTGTGTACCTGGCTGCGGTCGCCATGCCCTCTGCCCCTGCAGCCGCTCCCTCGCTGCCATCATGCATTATGCCGTAAACGTTGCTTTGTTGCGCAGAAAACACAGACGAGTCTACAAAAAATCGCTCAAAGTATCGAAAACCGAACAGCGCAGTATGTGACAGCTGCCCCCAGCCCCCAGCCCCCTGCCCCCGCTTGCCCTCTGCCGCACCGCATCGCACAACAGCTCCACAGCAGCTCCTCTATGGATTTATGAAGCAGCCAGCAGCGAGCGGTGCTGCGTGAATGGGTTTGCTTTAGAGCACGGAACAGCCACTAACAAGCGGCTGAAATGTGTCACTTACAAGCCCGAACAGTGGCAACAAATGTTTCAATTTGTGGCAAGAAAAGATAAAGTACAGCTATTTGCAAGATTTCTGCGATTCGATTTTGGCTTGAAGAATGTTAATGAATATGTGTAGTAGAAGTTTTCTATACCTATTTCTAGTTGAGTTACTTCAAATTTATATTGCAATTAGGAATGCATTTTAACAGAGAAATTAATTAAATATATTACAGATTTAAAATAAATATTTCAAATTTGAAGATATTGTTGATTTTTTTCTAAAATATTTGATGGAGACATTTTTGGCTTGAAAAAAGTAAATCTGTAATGCTATCTCGCTCATAATCCAAATTTATTTAATCTATTAAGAGGGAAATACAATTGTTTTAAAATTACATATTTTAAGAAATATGTAAGTATACAACTGAAAGAAAATAATCAGAATATATTTTTTAACCAATAAAATCTGTCCTAAATAATTTTAATTATTAAGAGGGAAATACAATTGTTATAAAATTAAATACTGCCATATTTTAAGAAATATGTAAGTATGCAATTAAAAGAAAGCACTTTAATCCAGGTTCATATTTGAACGAATAAAATCTTTTCATTTAACTCATAGCTTGCACTTCCCATTGTGCACTATATAGGCCATCCGAGGGGACTTAAAGCCAACGCATGTTGGAGCTTTCAGCTGAAAGTAACTTAGCCAATTTTTATGGCGCTGATGAAAAGTTGAACGCGTTTAAGTTTGATGCGCTTAGCAGCAGGAAAAGTCGTGACAACTGAAAAGAAAATGTGATAGCATTTACTGGTTATTTTCGGGACATCGCAGAAGTGGACCCAACTACGCCATGCATAAGAGTATTTGCAGTTGTTGTTTACAATTATGCGGCAGTCGGAAGCTGTTTTGGCAGGCAGTGAGATGGAGATAGGGCTGAGACAGACACACAGATTGATATACAGATAGAGATGGCCATGGCGATGGGGATGGGGATAGAGATAGATATAGGTATTCAATGTGACATCGTCCTTTATTGCGAGTGGTGTTCTGTTGATTTTGTCGATTTTGCTACAGGCCAATGGACGAGCTGACACGCGGACGGGCGGGCAGCTGAACTGGCGGACTCTGACAGGCGGACGGACAGCTGTTTGCTTCATTGGCTGCCACAAAATATCAACAAGCATTTTGTTTATTTGCTTAGCGTCGACAACTACCAAATACAAAGAGCCATTAGACTGTCGTTGCCGACGACAGAGCGATGGGGGCGAAAGCAACGCATGCGGCAACTTCTGCGGGGCGACGGAGTGTGCTGGGGTTTTTTAAGTGCATGTTGTTTCAGCGTTTGTGGCATGCAACTGCCAACAATGAGTCCTGGCTGCAGCAGTGGGAGCCAACAAATGCTCAAATTTATGCAACAGCAATGTCAATAATCTATTGTTTTTACCCAGCTGCCTGTGTGTGTCTGCGTGTCTGCGTGTGTGTGTGTGTGCGGGTGTACAGAAGGGCAACATGTGTAAACTTTGTGAGTAAAAGTTGTCTCTTGAAAAGTGTTTGAGCATTGCAATGTTAAAGTACGACTGTCCAAGTAGACGCAAACGTAATTGAAAAAGGGAAATTGTTTTCAAATTTGTTATTTATTCACTATGTTATTTATTCACTGCCAAATGGGCGTTCTATAGATGAAATTAATACCCATTTGGCCGAAGGCTATAAGGCAACACTTTAAAGTCTTCCATAGAGAAAAATGGTAAAATATCTTAAAAACAAAACATTTAAGCTAATTAAATATTAGTATGAATTTTGTTTTATGTTGCATACTTCAAGTGCCACGATCAATTGTATATTGACCTATCGCAATATTACCAAAAGGCACTTGCTTTTTTAACCTCCTGAATACTTGTCTCTCGCTCGAAATGAGTTTATTTGTCTTGGGATACTTTGTATGCTAAGTGCAACACATTTACCCCAGAGCAACGGGTGTTATCGATTGTTGCCACAGTTGCCGTGCAGCTGACGCTGCCACGTTTTGCTTTACATCATTTTGCAAATTTGTTTATGGAATTTATGCTTGGCTCTGATCAATGCCATGGCCGTTGGCCATGTCAATGGACGATACGAGACTAGCTCAGCTGCAATTTAAATATGGCATGTGCTGCAATAGCAGCCGTGAACACGAACTCGTGGAGCCGGACGGAACACGGTCCAGGTCGCAGTCCAGACATCGGAGGTATCGGACTCCGCGTACGGCGTAACGAGCACCAACATATTGAGCATAAAATTGTGTGCCAAACAACGTTGAGAAATTGGACTATGTGAAAATGGCATAGCCGGGCAAAATATGTTTGCCCTGCGAAGGGGGCGTGGCTGCAGTAAGGGTTGCATTATAATTTATGCGCATGCAAGCCACGGAGTCTGCCACATAATCCGTGTTTAATAACACGAAGCGAGCCCAGCTCCTCGGCACAAGGAGCAGGAGGCGGCTTAGGCGGCCAGACAGCCGGAGTCGATACATACGGATGTGTATGCATTATACGTAGCCCAATTGCTTTAAGCGCTTTACGGGCTTCACTTTGGGAAACACTTTTCGAAAATTTGTTTAAATTTCGCACAGTTCCAGCGAACTGGCTTCAGTGGAAGCTAACGCTCTTGAGCATTGTTTAACCAGAGGTATGCTTTTTATCAGCCAAAGGTCTTAGCACGCACACACAAATATGCCACACACACACACACACACACACATGTACACATAAACAAGTTGAGTGTGGTCGGTTGGCCAGGGAGGGAGTTGAATGTCTGCGGGTTAAAAGCGAAACCTTATCGAAAACGTTTAAACGCACGCAAATTCCACGTGGGCAAGATAAAACATGCATAAGCCAGGTGGAAAATGGTCAAGGGGCGTGGCAGGCCCAACAGCAGCGCCTGCATGTGTGTGTCTGTGTGCGTGTGTGTGTGTGAAAAATATGCCAATGTTAAATATTTGCCTGGCGTTGTCGCCGTCGCCGTCGCTGGTTTGGCACCCCTCAGATAAAGCGTTAACTACAGTCTCAAACACTCGCACACACACTCGCACACTCGCACACTCACACCCACAAACACACACGCACGGCAGCAACATGCGTGTGTGCATTGGTATGTGTAATCTTTTGCGTGCTTTACGCATTACCCACACACAGCGCAGGACAATGTTGCAGGACACTTTGAATTATTCATTTACACGTTTTTTTATACGTAGCCCGGCGAGTGGGACAGCTGGGAATGCGTTGGCCGAGGGGTGAGTGCTTGGCACGCCTAGTAGGCGTTTGTAGCAACAACTGTATTTACTTTTTATCGCTGATAAAGCGCATAATTTATGGGTTGTTCAAAAATTTAAATGCCCCCGAGAATGCCAGGAGACAAAGAGCCAAGGCATTCCTCTCGGGGCTCCTGGCTAAGCTGTGGGTCAGTTGTAGTATTTGTATCTCTCTCTCTCTATCTCTTTGTCTCATTATCAAAGCAATTCAAAGCAATGCCAAATATTTGACGCGTTCAATTCGAAACACAAGCTAATTCAGCCCAGAAATGTGTGCCGCAATGTGGTATAAAAATAAAATTCATTTCTGAACTTAATTAAAGCTAATAAATATCATTAAAAATAAAAATATATAAATAAAGTTTTAAATTAATTTTTAATTTAAAATAAATATATTTACATGTTAAAGATAAAAATATTTGATAGAAATTAAAAATGACTGTTCAAGTTTTCATCTCTAACTGGCTGCAAAAGGAAAACAACTCAACAAATATTTATTAAAGATTTCAATTTTTAAGTAATAAATTTACAAATTCAATTTGCGTATAATTCGCATAATTTGTTGGAACAAAAGAGGGCGTGGCAAATCGACAGCAATTACAAACGCCCTCTGGCCATGGTTCAATGATTTAAAGCCCACACATAATCAAATACACACACCCATGCAAGAGCATGGTAAGTAATCGCTGTTTAATAGATGATTAGAATGGGGCTAAAATCGAAAAACGTATAGCATGCATTTGGGGGCTGGTCCCAATAAATGTATTTAGCATGATTCGTGCGCGGGGCGTCAAAACAAAATGCAAATTGAAATGCAATGCGAAGTGATGAATGTGCAAATGTAAAATATGTGGCGTTAAATTTCAGTGCGAATAAAAATAACACTGAAAATAAAAGATGGGGAAATATACACAATGCAAAAGCAAAGCGAAAACAATTTTTGTGAAATGAGGTCGGGCAAACTGCAAAGACGTTGGCATGCGACAAGGGACGAGGGACGAGGAGAGAGGGGCATCGGCGCAAAAGCAAATTTATGACTATTAAGCTGAAAGTATGTGGCTTTTGTTGCTGTTTTCGCCGTCAGCGCTTCAAGTTATGCGAATGCGCTGAAAATATGCAAAGCAATCGTAATTTTATGCTCCGTTTGCTTTCGCTCGTTTTTTTTTCTATATTTTCTTCACTTTTTTTTAAAACTTTTTTGTGTGTTATTTTTGCTCTTTTTCGCAGCCAAAATGCAAATGACCTGGCCAGCTGTTGTTATCAACATAGATGAATCAAATTAAATGAAAAGTACATTAAGAGCCGCTTAATTGAAAAACTGTCCCCCCTTCCCCATCCCACAGCCATTTTCTCCACAGCCGCCGCTGCTGACAGCACTCATAGCCCGAGGTGTAGCTGCCTTCATCGCACTCGCGCTTCGATTTCAACTGCGTTTGCGATTGCGATCCCGATGCTCCCAAAGCAATCAACCTAATTTGTCATATGCACCCGGCCCACCTGGCCACTTTGCCACACGGCGCCGTTCCCCGCGCCGGCTGTCTATCTGTCTGGCTGTCAGTCAAACACTTTTGTCCAGTCAGCCAGTCAATATTTATAATGAAAGCTAATGAGCGACTGCGACACAGGGCGCAAAAAGTTGGCCCAGGACGCAGTTCGCTCTTAGGCCAGGGGCAAGCGTGGACATGGACGAGGACGAGGGTGACGTCGAGGGCGAGGACGGACTCGAGCGCCAGCACGAGGACTCGAACTCAGACTGTCATGGGTCAAACTGCAGTGCATTCACTGAGTGTGTGTGTTTGCTTTTGCATTCTTTTTTCCTGCATTTCTAAAGTGGTCAACTTTTGTTCTCTATTCTCTCTCTCTCTCTCTTTATCGTCTCTCTCTCTCTCTGTCTCTCGTTATCTCTCCGCAACGTTGTCTGCGTTTCGTGCTCCTGTTTTATAAATGCGACGCTTAAAAATTGAATGGCGCCGCGTCGCGGCAAAATAAATTGAAAGTACTCTCCATTGTTTGATTAATGTGTCAATAATGGCAGAGACCCGCTGCAGAACAAAATAAAAATCCTCTCGAATGCCCAGGGCCGGGCTGAGTGCATTGCAACTTTAGAAAATTGCTGCGATAAGAGAGCTTAGGCGATTCATCAACATTGAGATAAAAGCAAAGAGAGCAATCAATGTTATGGCAAATTTAGCGCAGCGCAACTACAAATAAAACTCTCAGCCTTGCTAGCAATTTGGGAGATAGCTAAACTTTTGCGATTTACAGATCGAGATTTTCAACTGTCTTACATCGAAAAGTCCATTCAAATATCGTCAGAAGACAACAAATGTTCAACTTTGTTTGGAGTTTTTCTCCCTGTTCCATTATGGATAATAAATCTTACCGTAGTTCAAAGAAGTGAATATAAATGCATAATTGAATAACCATTGAAAAAAACGAAGAATGGAAAATGTAGTAATTGTTTTGGGGCGAGGAGGGGGCTAATTGTATTATGCACCCTTGCCTGAGCTTTTAGGTTTTCCGTCAATCCTATTTCCCGCACGAATGCGATACTTATTGCCATTTTTAGAGCTTTAATTTCTTGCAGTTGGAGGAAATGTTGCCCAGTTGTAAGAACAATTTTAAAATGTAAAGCTCCATTTGAAATTTGCATAACTTTGTGAAAACTATATAACAAAATTGTTGGTCATTTAACACAAAATTTGTTTTTAAAATGTACAATTCAATTTTATAATTTGAATGGATGGCAAGAAGAAGACTTCTTGTTGGTTTTTATCAGTTTTTATTCGTGCATGATATGGTTGTTATTTCACTGTGAACGAGTTTTGGGCTATCGGTTACACCCGATTCGAACGACTTACTTGTTTTGCATTGTCTGTCTTCTTTTACCTCCAAATGGTTCTGGTTTTCTTGGTCTAGTTTAATTCCTTACGGGATACTAATGCAATATACTTTAAATCCTTCCCAAAAGAGCGAATAAACATAGAAAGTAACATGTAAGACTTTCCAGCAAAGCACCTATGCGAGCATAAATTACAACCCACTCATTTAAATTAATAAAGTTTGCTGATATTCGCCCAGATTTTCTGTCCAGACTTGGCAACGTTCCGATTTATAATTGGTTTGTCAACTTTGAGTTTCAGCTTCGACTCGCAGATACATAAACTCAAGTGCCGCACTATACGAGAGCAAAATGTGTACTGGGCTCTAAGGCAGTATGAGTAAATACTTGTTATGCAAAATACTCACTCTAAATACTCATTTAGTGGGGAATCACCGTGCGCTCCAGTGCGTAGTCTTCGGCGGCGTCGTCGAAGAACCCTTCATCAAAGGACTGCGCCAAGGAGTGCGCTCAAAAAGAAATCCAATTTAATGACTGCACTGGCGACGATGTCCTCGTCCTTGCCATCGCCCTCGCCTTTGGTCCAACTCGGACCCAACTCAAAAGCCCCGCCCACTCCATGCCCTTCCCGTGGGCGATGACTTGTGCTTGGGCCGTGTCTTTGTTTTCATTCCGGCTGTCACTTTGGCCGCTCGGAACGTTAATGGCAAGTGTAAAATGTTTTAAGCCCGGGCCAGCACAAGCATCCAGGACGAGTGAATGCGGCAAGCAGCAGCAAAAGAGAAAAAGAGCCGAAGGAGCAAAAAAAAAACAACAAAAATAGAAAGAAGAGTTTAATTAACACGAAAATGGTTTCAATTACATCAAATTACATTTCTTTGCAGTGCCGAGAATGGCGCCATTGTAGTTTGTAGTTGTGTCTGTGCGCATGAAGATGGCCTCTGCTGTGGCTGCTGCATGGAATATGGGATGGGGGCGTGGGTGTGGGCGTGCCACTTGCTCAGTTGATTTGCGCACGGAGATTTATTGGGCGTCAGTTGAGCAAATTAGTTGAAATTGTCAGTTAGAATAGTCCACTTCAGACAGAGAGAGAGAGATAAAGGGAGAGAGAGACAGAGCACATGACATAAGGATTAAAATTCAATGCAGTACATCAGTACTTGGCAAAATTGTATTTGATGGCGTTATTCACTGTGGAAGAACTCGCATGCGTTGAACTCCACGCTAGACACTTGAATTTCCGGAGAAAATCTCTTTAATTAAATTTACTTTCCACTGCTTTTTGTTTTAGCCACATGAATAATGTTGGCCCTTCTTTTGAGCATATGCAAATAATGCCATAAACAAAAATGAGAGTGTGGCCTTTGCGGCATTTGATGCCCTACGATCTCACATCTGTCAAATATACTGGTTTAGTACCATAATAATAATACAAATATAAGGAATTCTTTATTAATTTAATTCTTAATTCTAACAAATGAACTTAGCAATAATTAGAAAAGGAACATTTAAGTTTAAGTAAGAATTCCATAATTAACTTGTTTTTCCTTACAGAAATACGAGTTTTATTTGCCAAGTAATTTCTGGTAAGCTATTCGAATATTTTTATGCAATTGGAAAGATCGCAAAAATTATTTACATATAGTCAAAATACGTTTTATCTTTGTGTACAGGGTATCTGGTCGTCGATGGAAGTTGTTTTTCACTTGGTTGTATTTGTTTTTTTTTTCTTCTTTTTTTTGGAGCTGTTGCTCTGTGGCTTGTGTCATTCATTTGGCTTTTGTTGGCCTGACAGTGCCGAGCCTCATTTATTTTGCTTACACGCATGCGACGGCGCGTTGTCTCCGCCAGCGTCTCCTCCTGCGATGCGTCGCAGCCGCGTCATTTATGACACCTTGACAGAAAAATGAGCGCACAAAAAAACAGCAAGTGGTGCCAGGTGAGCAGTGCTGTGTGAGTGTGTGTGGTGTCTGGGGTGCGGTTGTGCCAACGCACATTCATAATTTCATTTTGGCGCGATGACTCGCAGCTGGTGGATGGTGGGGGCGGCGCGTCGAGGAGCAGCGACTTGTGCCGCTTATTATGCGACAGAAATTGAAAAACTTTGTTTGCCGGCGCGCTGGGGTTAACAAATAGGCCTGACTGCTGCCAGGACTGGCAGGACTCGCTGCCTGACTGCGGCTTTGTGGTGCGGGCGGCCATTTAAGCACAACACCCAAGTGCCTCACATAATTTGATGCCTTTTATGGCTTTTAATTTGTTGCCTGCACAGGTCATAGGTCGCATGTCTTTTCACTTTTTATGTGAATGCCTGCTGTCAGTGTGTTTTTTGTTTTTTTTGGCTCTCTTTTTTATCTGCTCTGTGTTCGTAATGAATTTGCCGGAGCTCAGTTGGCTAATGAGTTTGGCATTGGCTGTGGTTGCAGCAGCAGCAGCCAACTGTCAACAGGTGTGCATTGCCAGCTAATCGAAGGCAGCTCAACTGTCCAGTTCCAGAACCAGTTCCTTAGTGGTAAGGGGGGTCTTTAAAGGTGTGGCAGGTTCGTTGTCCTTGTTGTCGTGATTGCCGTCGCTCTAGTAACACACAAGATATGGATTTTACTTGTTTATTGTTAAAAATTGTTGGTTTTTGTTTTTGTGCCGCACGTTCGTGTTCGTGTTCGAGGCAGCTGAAATTGATTTTGTTTGGCTTCTTTAGATGTTGCATAATATCTAACCCTTCTAACACAAGGCTCAGCTGAGTCAATTGCTTAGGGATTTCTTCGAATAGAAGTGAAAATATTTTGCTCTTAGTTGCGTAAGTTGATTGTTAAGCAAGTGCAAGATATACGGACAAAGGAATTAAAATTCTTTTGTAGTAGACCAAACAACACTCAATAAATCTTTTATGCTGCACTCACAATCCCTCAGTTGGTTTTTTATTTGTGCTGCGCTTATTGTCCATTTGAAGTGCCGTAAGCCTTCTATGAATTTAAAGTCCTGCGCTTGAAAAGCTTGCAAAGGGTTTTTGCATTTTTGCAACTATTGTGTGGATTAGTTTTATATGATCAAGATAAACCTGCAATCAATGCTTGGATTACATTTTGTTTTTCTTGTCTCGTTTTCGATTAAATTACAAAGTTCTGATGGAAACAACCCCACGAGCAGACTTTTTATAGGTTTCGTGAAAAACTATCTATTTTATCATATTTAAAACACAAAATTCCTTGGTATGCTATCACAATTCAATTAAGTTTACGTGAACACAGGGTATCTAATAGCCATAGCACCGCAGCTATCTGTTTTTCCAGTTCTATATATAGTTCCCGGGCCGTTTCTTTCGTCCTCATGTCACGTTTTCCATATATCCATCAGCTATGCATGCATTCTTTATACACTCTGCACATTTACGAGTATAAATTATGAAATTTGCACTAAAAAGTTGCAGCTGCTTTCAGGTCTTTGTTGCCTTGCCCGCTGCTTGCCTCGTCCCCCCCCCCCCCCTTTGTTTGTGCTTTTAATAAACAACTCGACTAAATTATGTATATGTATGAGTGGATGTGTATAACGTGTGCTAGTATACATATGTATGCATTATGATTCTCATATTTAGCTTCAGCTGCAGCTGCATTCACCTGTTTGCTTTTACCTCCGCCTGCCTCTGCCTCAGATCCTGCCTCTGCCTCTGCCTCGCTGGCCGTTTTTGGCATTTGCTTTTTGTTAAATTGTTCCTTTGTTTCAACGTGCAAAATTTTGAAATTTTCATCTTTTTCTCTCTCTGCGTTTTCTCTTTCTTTCACTTGCTGGCCACCTTTTGTGGCACACGGCTGGCTAGCTGCTTTATTCAGTGCATTTGTTTGCATATCAAAATGCGTGAAATGTGTGCCGCCGTGGGCAGGGCCAGCGGTAAACCAGCTAGGGCCAAGGCGAGCGCATTGTTCGTCCGAACCAACTTATTAGCGGCGCTTGGCTCAGCATTTTCTATGCATAAAAATGTAAACGCTTCCTGAGAAGAGGGAGGGTGCTAGGTCTCTAAATTTATGTGCGTTCACATATAAATATACATGCAGTTGGCCAGGCAGAACTAAAGCCCGTTTTTAGTGCTCGCTCTCCTTACGCCAGCTACATTTCTGGCTTAGCAAAAACACCAAATTAACTTGGCCAGCGGCTAAAGTCATGAAACAACAAAAAATTATATGGAAACGAGAAATGTTAACTAATTCAATTGTGATATTCACGTATGCACGAGGTAAGTTTGATTAGTTCTGTAAGCCAATTTTTCAATAAATTAATTTAAGTAAGAAAAAATTATTAATTTTTTATGTTTTTTATATACAAAATGGATTAATTTCACATTGATCAATGTTTGCCCATTAGTGCAGAGCTAACTTTAAGGGCTGGCACAAAACTGATTCAGACGAATCTCTTATTAATTTATTATGTAAAATCTGTTTTATAAATTCAAACACTTCTTCCATATCAGCAAGATATATACTTATTTCTGTTTACTATTTCTATGCAACTTAAGCATACGCTTCAAATTAAATACCCGCAGAAAAACACAATCGGCTTTCAAGGATCTAGTGATCTGCAGGCTGTGCAAAACCGCCCGCCGTGGCTAATGACCAGGGATAAGCTGATATCCCGCAGCAGCCACTGCTCAGCAACTTTTATTCGCACCTTATGGCATCGGGCCTTAGACATAAGTAAGTCTGTCAGCATGTGTGACCCGCCCCAGTCCACAGTGCCCCCGCCACACGCTGTGAGGGTATTATGCGGCAAATGGCAAAAGCGTCGACAAAGCTATGCGGTCAGCAGGTAGCTCACAGGTGAGTCCTACAGGGTGCAAACGTGTGTGTTTGGCTTAACTGCGAGTAGAACTAAATGCAAGCGTTGTATGTTTGAGTGTGTGTGAGTGGGCATTTGTGTGTGTGCATGTGTGTGTGTCAGCTAATACCTTTTTATGACCGTCATATGTTAATGCGGCTTCATTAACATTTTAATGTCCTTCGGCCAATGTTAATGTTAATGTTCAAGCAGCTGTCTCTGTCACCCACGCGCACCCTCTGTAGCCCTCGCTTTCCCTCTCTGGGCAGTGCTTTCATTCGTTTAATTAAAAAATGCAATTAAATAAAAGAAAATAAACCTTAAAAAATTAATACCAAATAACATAATTTGCGACAGCAGCCAGAGAAGTTGACTTTGACTATTTTTTTTGTTTAGATGTATGTTTTTTTCCACCTTGAAGCTATTGTCTCTGTGCTTAAACCAACAACAACAATAACAATAACAGCGCCAAACAATCAGTGGCAAAAGCGCAAACAAAATTTTCACTGACCCAGCAACAACAATCAAGAGCCAACAACAAGAACAACAACAATCCATCCCGGTGGATGCTGGGTAGCGCGTAAAGAGTTTGACGAAAAAGTAATTTTAAGCATCGTTTAATTTTCATTTTGTGTAACGTTTTGCTTTTTTTTTTTATTAAGATTTTTTTTATTTTTTGTGTAACTTTGTTCGCTTTTGCCGCAGCCTTTTTGCTCAATGGACATTTGAGCAGAAAAATCTCACAAAAGTGCGTACTTTTTAACAAAGTTAATTTTTACGCTTCGCTTTCTGCTGCTTTGTTGCTCGCTTCTCCCGCTCCCACGGCTTTTCCAACTTCTTGGTCTTTTTTTTTTACCACCCGTGGAACTGCAGTCGGGTTAAAAAAGAATGCTTAACAAGTATCAAGGGGCTGTGTGCGTTTTTTTTTTTTTTTTTTTTGTTTTTAGGCTGCCAAATGGCAAAGCTCTTTAATTATACTCAAGAAGGTCAAGTGACCCGTTTGGCTCGCGGCCCTCCAAACTAATTGCTACATGTGGGCGACGCAGGCAACGCGGCGTATGCGCAATCATTGACGCCTAACGCTGCGGCTTTGACCCGTGCAGCAACTCGAGCTGCGGCCAATGACTTATGCGCTTACCCGACCATAAGCATATACTTAGAGGCTAAATTGAGCTGTGACGCTTCGCAGCGTGACTAAATCTGTTCTTATAATTAAGTACGACGCTTAAGTATGCATAAGAACTCTAGCAAACACAGTTATTTATATTTGTATTAGTTCTTTATAAATAGGTATTTCAAATTGAATATAAATAATTGAATAATCCAATTGAGTATTCATAGAAGTTGACGTCTCCGACCATATAAAGTATATAAATTCAATTGGTCAAAAATTGGATTTTGCATTGAAAATCTTGGTTTTTTTCAAAATATTCTAATTAAACTTGGCAATTGTTATATCTCTGCTACAATATGAGCAACCTAAAAAAGCAATAATAAACAATAACCGTAACAAGCAAACATCTTCTATTTATGCAGCACCCCAAAGAAAGCTGCACCTTCTCCTATTCTCCAAGTACTAGTTCACGGATGATTTCAAAGATTAAAATATGCTTGCAGACAAAGTACTTTTTTGAGTGCAAGTAAAATGCACTCAGCTAGCCAAGAAAGCTGTTCATCAGTAATTCATTAACTAATGGTTAAATTGCGGCATTAGCTGTTACACAGCTCAGTGCGATAGGGCAGAGGGAGCTCAACAGACAAAATCAAAGCGCGGAATACAGATACATACACATACACATACACATACGTATGCAGGCAGTCACACTTCGCTGAGTCCCAAGATACTTAGATGTGTTATTCCCCAGCGATGAGCTGCAGTGAGAAGCTGCCACACACACCCACACACACTTGCATACACTTGCATACACAGGCTCTGATTTGTCATTCGGCGTGACTTTTGGCACGCATCTCCCTACACACACACACACACACACACACACACGCACACTCGTATACAACGAGTGCAACGCCTTGCCCTTGCGCTGGTCAAGCGTCAGCGGCCGTCCCTGCGCCAGTTGCTGTCTCTGCCTTGATCTCACCTGCAGCAGCAGCAGCAGCAGCAGTGGGAGAGGGGCAGGTAGGGGTAGGTAGGGGTGCCTGCTGCAGCGCAAATGCAATTTGCATATGCATGAGACTGTGGCCGACATTTTTGCAAATGTAAGAGGTGCAAATGACAGAAACCAGGGAGCGCGCAATGATTGCGCCCCGCAAACAACGAGGATGACCAAGGCTGGCCAGAAGTGTAGTGCGCTGTTCAGCTGCCGTGGCGCCAGCTTAAAGCCAAGTTTTAAAGCGGCTCGAGGGGATGGGAAATGCGGCGCTGATTCTCTTTTGCCAAAGCTGCCGCCGGCTGCCCGTTTTATGTAATACGCAAGCCGCTGCTGGTGCTGACTAACTGCCACGCCCACTACAGTTTTTAATTAGTCATTTGCGTTCAAAGAAACGACGAGCGAGATGAATATGCAAACGCACCTGCTTCGAGTTTGCCGCTACTCTAATTTAGCACAGGCTGCGCTTGCGTTTGCCTTGCTCCTGTTTTCCGTTCGGTCCGCGGCTCTGCTTTCCTGCTCCTGCTCCTGCTCCTGCTCCTGGTCGCACCCATTTTGTGTTATTGTTTTTAATTTGAAATTCTTGAGAAGTTGTAAATTCATTACTTATTCACTTGACAGGCGCACAAAAAATAAATTAAAAATGTAAATTAAATTAGTAACTTCAGTGCGTCTGTCAAGTGTTGCTGATTTATTTGCTAGTGGCCGCCGCTTCGCTCAGCCAGGTTTCGAAGTCCTGCTCCTGGCCCCGCTCTGGCCCAATGCTGCTGATACATTTGAAACCCAAGGCGTTGCCGCTCAAGGCTCAACTTGACCTTCAAACATATCCTGACTAACTTATATACGTGTGCACACACACACACACACACACACACACACTCGCTCACAACGTCTTGGCAGCCAACTTTATTGCATAAATTTTTAAACGCCAGCGACAGTGCGAGTGGGTGTGTGTGTGACTTGGAGAGCAGATATAAATGTCACTGAAAATATTGCAAGACACTCTGCGCCGCTGCGATTGTCCCGCTGCGTGTCTGCAATCAGCCAAACTTGGCTGCGTCTGCGTCAAGATAAATGCACAAGTTCATTTTCGGTTCCATAATGCTCTATAGCCACCAAAGAGAGGCCAAATGGGGCTGATTAGCTAATATAACTGCCAAGTGTGTCTATTGAGACCGGAGAAAGCATGCAATTAATTATTTCTGTTTACGAAGTGAATAGTTTCTCCATCTTTTTAAATAAGTAAGGGCGCTTTTAAATACCTAGCTGAAGATAAATGTTATATATATGTATGAACAAATTATGAAACAAAATATACAAATTTAAATGTCAATAAAATTAAATAAATATATAATTGAACATCTACTTCATTTTGTATATACTTTAAGAAAAGTTGTTAAACTAATAAAAATAATGATGTACTCAGAAATTTATCCAGAAATTATGGGCATTTATTGGAAACATATAAAATAAAATAAAAATATATATATAAAATATTAAAAAAAAAAAGTTTTATTATTATTATTACAAATGTTTATAAGCAAGTTTTTTTTTAAAAGCAACATTATAAATTAAATTAAATTAAATTGTAAATTGAACAAAAAAAGAGAATCTGATAGTCTCTCTGCATTTTTCGCACTAATACTCCCTGTTGGTTTTTGTAAAAATGAAAAAAAGTAGATGTTGTTGATGTTTGCTGCATGCCACGAGCTTTGCCAGCGCGTTGCATATTTGCCTTAAAGTTTTGCGGCAGCAACAGCATACACGCTGACGCAGACGCGGGCGGACAAGCGGACAGACAGGCGCACAGTTAGATACTCAGAGGAGCGAGAGAGACAGAGAAAGAGACTCGCAGTCAGACAAACAGACAAGCAAAAGTTGTGACATACCCCACAAACAAGCGCTCGCACACACACACTTAGACACACACACCAGCACACACAGTTAGTCGCATACCAACACCTAGGATTGCACAGTTGTTGTTTTTGTTATTGCTAGTTGATGTTGCAGCACGGACAAAGTTTTGCTACTTGCAACCAACTTGACTACGCTTTGTGTTTACTTTGCTGCCAGAGAAACTTTTGTGCCACCGAGCACAGAGATTCATTTCACATGTCACAGTTGAGGAGAAAAAATATTTGTGCACATTCTGCAGAGCAAACAATTTCCCTTTAATTAACATTAAATCAATCTTTGGCGTAAGCTGCGTACCAGCCGGCAAAATTTATGAACGGAACGCATCAAATGTTGCTCCGACCACAAAATTTATGCGTTTATTTCCATATTTTTTTTTAAATGCAAATTTACATACGAGTATCTGGGCGTGTTTGTGTGTGTGTGTGTGTGTGTGTGTGTGTGTGTGTGTGGGCGTAGGCTGCATTGGCTTTAATTATCAAAATGCTTCAAAAATTAGCAAATATTTTGCGCACGTTGTGCAAATGGCGCTGCGCCTGCCAAATATTTACAGTGCGTATGCGTAATTTTTAATTGATTTGGCCGCAGCGCAAACAAAAACACACACGCACACCCAATGGGCAACGGGTCACGTAGTGTGCGTGTGCCAGAGGCTATCTGTGGTGTGGAATGGGAACTGAGGGTGTGTCAATAATGGGCTGTCCGTTATCTATCAGTGTGTGTGTGTGTGTGTGTGTGTGTGTGTGTGTGTGAGCGCCCATTATACGCCCCAATTTGTGTGTTTATTGTATAAATTAAAGCCCATTGCGAGCATATTTGTTTATTTAGTGGCTCTCTCACACACACACACACACACGCATTGTGCGTGTGCTGGCTTATTGTGTGCTACGTGCTGTGTTTTGTGCAATTGAAAACATTTGTTGCATAGTCACTTCTTTGTCACTTAATTACCATGCAACAAAATGCAAATTTACAATTAGATCAAACTGTTCCACATGAAGAGTGCCGAGCGCATATGCTTTCTAATTATCATTTTCCACGGCTCCACCCTTAATATGTAATTACAATGGGCTTACTTGATGCAATAGTCAGGAATTTGAAATTCAATCAAACTCGAACTAGTTTGATTTAAAAACCAAATGAATGATAGTACAAACGTGGCCAGATAGTAAAGATGGCCACTCGACTCTATTAATTGGTAAATAAATCTCTTTGTAAATAGAAAATATGTTAAGTGCTGCGGCGGTTTGAGTCTTATTTAATTATATGGCAAAGGGAATTTTTAATCAACTTCGACTCTTTAGGCGGATTCCTTAAATAAAGAGTATGACAAAGTACCCAAAGCCGCTAAGCTACCCACTCCTGTGCCGATTTCAGCTACATATCTTTGGTTAACCTAGATTTTAATCTAATTGTCACTTAATTGTCAACTTGAGAGGAACTTAATCAATCACGCGGCCAAAGTGCGTGATATATCATGTTAAAATTCAATCAAAGTTGACGTCCGTCGATTAGCACAGCATCGGCTTAACTTTCGTTGCTGTTCCGCCCTGCCGCGATATTTACCTATATGAATTGTTTAAGCATTTTATGTTTGCACAGCAGTTGCCATTAAAAAACAAAAAAAAGGAAAAATATTTATATATATATCAAAATAAACGAAAAGTGGGGGCACAGCGTTTTTTTGCGACGAGAAATTAAATTAAACATTTTTTATGCCTGCTCTCAGCCAAATGTGCGACGCTGTTTCGGACGGATGGGCGGACAGGTAGGGGCTCTGGTCCGGGTCCGGGTCCGGGCTCCAGTACGGTTTTTTTGTTTTTACATATGGCGAGCACTTGACAGGCGCGTTGCAAATAAATTTTGTATCGTCGCGTGTATCGCATGACATATGCAACAAAGCGGTGGCTGGCAGTCGGGGCACAAACAAGGAGATTGGCGAGAGGGGGTGGGGGTCGAGGCGTCGCACGCTGTCGCAGCTGTCAATAAGTGTGCGGAGCTGATGTTAAAAATCAGCCATTAAAATATGCTGTTAAAAATGCAGATCCCCGTCGCCGGCTGTTTGTTAATGCGCTTGCATAAGCCACACTTGCCGCACTTGCCGCAGCTGCCGTTGCTGGGAAAGCTGCCGCAGCAGCTGCATATGGCAAGCAAATTGAATGCGCAACAAAGCAACTTTGCATCAGTTTAGCCATCGATTTTTAAGCATATCCCAACTTGGCAGCAAATTAAATTGCTGCACAATTCAGATAGCCGCCCAACGTCCAAGCCGAAGCGAGGGCGGTCAGAGAAGTTGGCAAATATCTCTGATCTCTTTTCTAATGTACATCGAACATTTAATTAGGAAAAAAGAGGACATTTCCAGTTATTATGCACTTTCGAAACTTTGGGAGCTACCCACGCTCTGCATGCAGCCCAACTTCAGTTGATGGAAAACTTTTTAAATAGTTGCAGAGTGTGGAAAGCGCTTTCCATTTGATGCTGATCGGCAAAAGGATTTACAAGATTTGGCATCAGTTCTTCGAGTCGATTTCGATTTACCAAAAGTACACAAAACTTTTATGAAAGAAAATGAAATGAAAATCTCCCAAAGCCAGCGGACAGAGTCCTCACCTAAGCAAGCACATATATGAGTGTGTGTGTGTGTGTGGTTGTGTGCTAAAACTTTATGACAACAATTAAATGCATTTGATAAAACCAAAGACTAATGCCGTAGACTGATCCAGATTTGTGCCGACCAACTTCTACCCTGACCCGGCTGACCGGCCCCGGCAATTAGAAATTGCAGTAAGCACTGACTATTCAACACTTAGTGTAGCTTCCCACTCTTAAATATTTATAAGGCCATGTACGCTGGCCGAAGGAGCCACGCATTAAAGCCACATCCACACGCTCTGCCGCCAGTTAATAGCCAAACTAATAAAATAATAATTAAATGTGTCAAAGTTTCCAAAGAGTAATTAATTATACATATATCTATATACACATATACGATACGAAAGCTCACCCACACCAACACACACACACACACACCCACACCCACAGACCCACACACATGCCAGCACAACGGAGCCCCAACTCCTCGCTTAAGCCTGGGCTAAGCGCAAAAGTTTCTTATTGGCTGGCGCATTAAATGTTTAATGGGCATCGGTGACCAGCTACCTGAACAACAGCAAAAGTTGAAGGAAGTATATCAAATTGAGCACAAATGAACGACTGACAGATGCTCTATGAAGAGAAAAACAGGCTTTGAAAATCAATTTGTAAACTTTATAATTTCACTTTAAGAACCTAAATATTTGCTTTAGTCTAAAAAATAATACTGCTGTGTACTTATCAATTATATACAGGGTATTTGCACAAATGGTTGATGAGAAAAGGCCAACACCAGAGCAAAATTGTGTTGGCTCAAAGTTTTGTTAAGGTTACACCCAATCCATCAGTTAATAAATGTGACAAAATTGCGTTGCCAGCCAAAGTGGAGCAAAGGCTTAACTTATCCCAGAAAGCACATTGAAAAATAATAAATCATAAGAAATTGTTGTTGTTGTGGGGCCAAAAACCAATTTCATGACAGCGGCGGTCGAGGCAAAAGTTGAAGTCAACCATAAAGCGCACCTGTTCATGTGTGGCGAGCACACACACACACACACTCACAGAGAAAATGAGAGAGTTGTGAAGAGCACATGGCAACAATTTGCTACGTGCTGAATGCGCTGCTGTAAACTATTTTTGCTGCCAAATTTATTACAACTGCGAGTAGTTTCAGCTAAGACGGAACAAGAAGTATTTTTACACGGACCCATGGATAGATGGGAGTGTATCCAAAATGAGTTTAATCACCTTGTGAAAGTGGCGAGAAACATGTTTGCAAATTGAGATGCACATCCTGTCGGCAGTTGACACAGTTTCTCAGAGGCGCTTTAATTGAAGTGTTGCTTAAACAAAAGCAAAACTTAAATTGCTGTGAAATTGTCTGCACGCATCCCCCGCACCACCGCCGCTGCAAAGCAAGAGGACGAGCTGAAAATGGCAAACGTTTGTCTGTTTGCCTGTTCGCCAGTTTGCCACTTGCTTTCACGCTTAAACACTTTGCGGCGAGTGGTGGGTGGTGGGTGGCGAAGTCTGGGGCGACGCCTGGCGAGTGTGTCTGCAATGGCGCCGCGTCGCCAACTTGCAACATTTATGGCATCGGCAACGCTGCTTAACTGCTTGGAGAGCACTTGGCGCGCAATGCTTTGACCAAGAACCGGGTGACAAGCCAGCCGCTTTGTGGCTGTCAAGTGGCCTCCTTTCTGTTTTTTGGCTGCCCGACTTTGACTCCACACATAAGTGCACTTCTCAGCCGCCCACTCGAGGCACTGCATGGGTGGGGCAGGCGCGGTTGGCGGCCCGAGTGCAACAGAGTTGCTTATCGCCCGTCTGACACTGGCTCCAATTGAAAGTCGCGTTCTTAAAGGTGCTCAAACAACTGGCAAATGTAAACATTGAAGTGTAAATTACATGTGAATAAAGACTTTCACCAGGAAATTCTGTGATAACAAAACAAAAATTGAGAACAATAAAGACGGTCAATTATTTCAGAATATTTACCTAGATCTAAATTGTATTCCATATGGAAATTGGCTTAGAACTTACAAAGCTAAGAATGTTAGGAAGCAAGCTTCAATTTTAAAGCTTGGAACTTTACCAGTTGAAATATTTAAACCCCCTCATAATCAGTTTTTAAGGGCCGATTTACACTTAAGTGTATACCATCTATGAAATAAAAATAGAATTTAACGATAATAAATTGAATATCATTTTCGGAAATAAAATATTTTAGATGCAGAAGTAAAAGAAGATATTAAGCTGTGACAAAAATTTCATCTATTAACAAAATCGGTTCAGTTTACGTGTTACAAGTTTCATTTTTATTTCGTTTCGTGTGTTTTTCGAGAATAAGTCACGATAAAAAGTAATTGCGCAGAAAATCTGCCAAGAGCTTGTTGTAATTTATGGATCCTAAATCAAATATAAATTGCTTTGCATTATTAACATGAAAATCAAAATGTTAAATAGTAGCATAGGCATAATTAACATAAATTTAAATTTACATTTAAATGCATAACCAATTAAGTTGAAATAAACTGAATTAATATTAAATGCATTAGTAGTATTTTATTGGCGAATCCCGGGCAAGCACACACAACTTTTGATGCTATCAAATTTAAAGCGAATTAAAAGCATCAAATCGCATATGCTAACAGCTAGAATCAAAAGGCTTAACTGTGCTGCGAGCAACATCGAGCAGCGGTCTAGCAAAAGTTGCATCGATATCTGACAGCAAAAAGTTAACACACACACTCACACACCCACATGCCGGGACATTGATGTTGACGGTGAATTTTCCAGACCTTTAGGTTTTTTTTGCGCGTAACTGATATATGAGCTTTACACACACACACACACACACACACACACACACACACTCACACTTTCTAAACTACTTAAAATATTTTGTCGAAGCTCCACAGAAGCAAAACCAATGAAAGCCCAAAAGTTAAGCCAACTCCCCTCTCGGAATCTCCTCGTTGCCGTATTCGGGCGGGCGGTTGGCGCTTCAAACGATTTTCAAGCGATTTTCCAAAAAGCGAGCAAACGAGTGTATCGTTTTCATATGCCAACAACAGCAACAACGCACACGGCTGCATCTAAGCTGTGCGTGTGTGCTTGTGTGTGGGCGGCGATGTATCTTTCACTTTCCTGCATGTGGCAATGAACCGTGAAACCGTAAAATGTTATGTTCTGAAAATCTGAAATTTTTAGCGCGCTTCAAAGCGTTGTTCGTTACACGCCGCCTCCTTCGTCGCCATCGCCAACGCCATCGCCATGGACATGGAACCCGCCGACTCCTGATGCCGACGATGCCACTGATGCTGATGTTGTTGCTGCTGCTGCTCCCTGGTTCCTGGCTGCCAATAATGTGCCAGGAGCTGTGGCATGGGTGGCATGCACAGTTGAATGTTGCCTAGGTAGCTACCCTATTCTACCCTACCCTAGCATGGCATGGGATTTGAGCTGCTGTATCACTTTGTCTCTGCTTCATTGGCTCTCTGTCAGCGGCTTGCTGCACTTGTGAGCGTGGAGAAAGGCGCACAAATTGTGGAGTTATAAAAAAAATACTATGCATAAAGGATCCCCTCTTATCTTATAATATGTATACATAATTAAAAGTCAACACTGATCTGTTTTTCTAAATTATCCATCTGAGCAGGGTGTTCTGTGGCATTAACCACCCTACCATAAGCTACTCTTCTGCCAAACTTTACGAGCTGGCGTAGCTTTTAGGCGTTTAAAGTCCGCCTTTTCGGCTCGGTTGTTGGCTGAGCCAACATGAAACCCTTGGCACATGTACTGAACAGCACACATGTTCTCCCTGTCGCTCTCTGCCCCTCGTCTTCTCTCTCCCACTTGCATGTCGAGCATTTGGTCATGCAATTTTGGCTCTTATCATTGCTTTATTACCTTAGCCGCTCACGTGCCGGGTTCAATGGACTTAAAGTGTTTTTTTTCTACTGCGGCATAATCTGAAGTAAAGCAAATTTATTGATCAAAAGCTGTTGATAAATTTGCGGCTATTGATAGGCGCCGTTGGCAGCACTTAGGACTTATGCATTTATAATGCGGCGATTGAAAGGTATTTCAAATCAGCAAAAATTGAACGGGCCTCGTTTTCTTCCACAGTTAAAGGCGCCGCAGATACGGCCGAGGCAGAGTCGGACGTGGCTCGTGGTTCGTGGTCGCCGCACCCAAAATGCACTCGAACGCAAATCCCTTTGAGTGGAAGAAACGAAGCGAACCGCAGGGCAAGTTAGTTGCTGTTGTCGGCGTTGGGGCAACTTTCAGAAAGCAACAGCCAGCACTTAATTTACGAATAAACGCGCATAATTTTATATCTATACAAGTCTTTCAGGCAGCGCCACCAGCACCACCGACAGCACCACCAGCGACGTTGTTGTCTAAGTTTTTGGCATATGAAAAGGTTGCCAACGTGGCGCGTTATAATAATTTTTCAAACTACGCATGTGTGTGTGTGTGTGTGTGTGTGTGTGTGGGTAGTTGAAAAGTTTTTAACCAATGTCTACTTGTGGCAGCCGCACAAAACTCCTCAAGGTGTGCCTGGCACGCAGCGGCAACCGAGCGTTGAATGCCTCCTGTCTGACTGCTGGTCTTTTGTGGAACTTTTGCCAGCGCCTTACCTGTATGCTAAAACTTAAGCTAAACTCGGCGCTAAACACACACACACACACTCGCACACTTCTACTTAGCTGCACCTGCACGCATGCGAAACCCTTTCGCATGTGCAAAACTTTTTGGCAAAGTTTTCGTTCCCAAATTGTTGATGATGAAACTGCGCGAGAAGCGAAAGGCAAAGGAGTACAGAGTGTGTGCGGGGGCGGGGGCGTGGGCGGGGTTGAAGCGTTACTGGAACGTTGCGCGTTGAACCGCAGCCAAGTAAAACGCGAAGAGCACAAACTACAAGTGCAAAAAATCAAGCAACAACAGCGTTAATAGGTTGCATAAAAAACGACAAAACAAATTTTACAAAAATAAAAATGTAGGTAATAAAAGTCTTGCATAACCGTCGCATACTCTAAATGCCTGATTATGGGCTGACAGAATTTACGGTAAATTAAGAGATAAAAAGTGTTAAAAAAGACAAAGAAAAATTCCTATTTATGAAATGCCATTCATAGTTACTCTTAATGAAAAACTTATTTAACTCCGTTTTCCCGTAGCAATGACATGCGCCCAACCTTGCATCAAGACCAGTTTATATATATATACTTCTGTGGTCTATACTCTTAAGAATGAATGTAATTTTAAAGCTTTTACACAAAAATGGTATTCTGTTTATATATATATTTGACCATATGAGCACTTACATATAATAAACATTTTAAACTAAGAAGTCTTTTATAAGAGATTGTAAAAGATTAAAAAAGATGTTGTTGAAAGGCATAATATCAGGATTACACAAAGAAATCACTTAAATAAACAAAATAAATAAAGAATGACTTCTTTTCATTTCTAAGACTAAGTCTTGCATAAAACTAATATATATATTATTAAAAATAATTCTAAAAAATGCAATACAGTTGTTAGATATCGAAATGTCTAACTGAGCCAATTACTTAGGCTACAGAAGAATGAGAAAACGAGCATTAATTGCCAGAGTTGTTTTTATTATTAAAATTAAAATGCAATTTTTGTTAAAAATGCTTTCAAAGGCAGCTCAAGTCAAAAATAAAATAAATAAATAGTTGGCAAATCTTAGGGAAAATATGTGCAGCAGTACTTTGCGCAGCTTGTGGTAAACCCTTCGCCGATTAGCAGAGCATTTCCAATTCGTTATCAGCTGTTATATATCTAAATACCACATGGCTTAGTCACACTCGAGTGCGCCTTGCTCAGCTCTGCTCTGTTGTGTTGTGTTTTAGCTGGGAGCTGCGTTGCGGCTAAAACTCCCTCCGGAACAGTCGCACACGTTTGATACTTGACTGATAGACTTGTTGGATGTGTTGACAGCTTTGGTGGCGCTGCGCAAGTAACCAAAACCCAAACTCGGGCCACCAAACAGCAGCTAACAACTGGCAACTGGCAACTGGCAACTGGCAACTAGCAACAACCAACTAGCAGCTGGCAACAGGCATTTGGCAGTTGCTCCAGTTCGTTGAGTGGAGTGGATTATGGCGCATAGTCGTATCAATATCAATTTGATTGTATCCATCAGTCAATTAAAATCATTATGCAAAGCACACATAAACCACATTCTGTGGGGCTTCAGTGGGCAAGTGGTGCGGGTGCTCGGGGGCGGGTCCAGCACCCATCGGACCAATCAGCTGTCAGTGTTGACAGGCGAGCTGCGAGCCCAGATTAAAATGGCCGTGGGGCGCGGCAATAAGGAAGCGAGACAAAAATCAGAAAGAAAGACTCATTGGACATGTGTCAAGCTCTGCAGCAGCAGCAGCAACACCAACAGCAGCAGCAACTGTTGCTGCTGGGACAGGCGACAGGCGATTGGCGTGGGTTGGCAACGGTAATTTCAACGTCAATTAGATGATGTTTACTGCATTTGCAGCAAATTGACAAACTCGTTGCTGCCAGCGCCTGGCAGCTCGGGATTTTCCACTACCAGCAGCCCCTGCCTTCCCGCATATGTAGCAGCAGCATGTGAACCAAATGAAAATTCAAAGTAAAGAAATGTGCCAAACACAAGATTTTGTTGTTGCTGTCGTTGTTGTTGTTGCTGTTGGCTTGCGGCTGTGTTCAATGCTGTTGACGTTATCAAAAGTTGTGGGCAACCCAAATAAAAAAGCGAGAAAAAAAGAGCAAAAGAAATAAATAAGGAAGAAATCAAGCGAGTCATGAAAAAGGATACAAGTAATTTGCCAAGGGCAACGCGGGCACAGCGGCAGTTAACATTGAAAAGGATTACCGCGTGGCAGCGCCACGCCCTCCCCAACCCACCAGCTCCCGCATTCACCCAATATATGTGTTTACCAACCCCAGCTGCCTCTGTGTGTGTCTGTTACCTGGTTTGGGGACATTCAATGTTGCCCTTGGGTACCACGTTGACTTCGCTTTCATGATTATTTTCCTTTTTCCAGGTAGAAAGTCAAAGATTTTTAGTTGGCTGCCTTTTGCGATTTGGCATTGTTGTCTTTTACTTTTACTTTAACATTTCTTTCTGATTTGCTCTTTGTCTTTCTGGCTTTCAGCAGTTGGCAAATTGAAATTTGCATTTTGATTAGCTTCAACTGCCATCCAGCTTCGACCAATAAATGTGTGAAGCACTCGGAGCTGCGCTTCCATTTGCCTTTACGAGCGCCAAACTAAGCACCTTATGTATCTTTGTGTGTGTGTGGTTGGGTGTGTATAATGACTTAATAATCCTGTGCACAAAGTCCTTTTCCAAATTATGACATTTACGTACTAATTTCCTTCCTAAATGCGTTTCGGCGACAATGAGGCGAACCCTAAAGGCTGCCCACGCTCTTTTCGCTCTCTTCGTAGGTCGACCAGCCCGACTATATCTGACGGGCATAAGTTGTTACCTTAAACTTTTTTGCCACATACATAAAGTTTTGGCCACGCAACCCCTCGCGCAGCCCCCCATGTACGCCGTCTGTAACCGTTTTCGGTGTGTGTGCCAAAGTCCAGGCGGAAGGAAATGTGAAATTTTAAGTGAACTAGATTTTTGGTCTGTTTGGTTGGCTTTGTTTGCGATTCACTTGCCTGCTGCAGCACCATTAACAACAACTATGAACACATGTCTGTGCATGTATGTGCAGCCAGGTGCTCTCTCCTTCACTCCGTACATGTGTCTCGATTTCTGTTTGCGGCTGTGCGCCCAGGTTACGTATACGCCGCATGTGCCCCACAAACAGACACTCGACCAGCTCACATACCTCAAAAAGCCAGGAATAACTTTGACCCGGTAGAGAAAGGGGTGAAGAGGGTGAAAAAGAGGTGCAAGCGAGTGACTGACGTACAGGTCCTGCAAGGATTAACCTTGCCAGTACTGCGGTGTGCCTAACATCGTTTGGCAAAGCTAAAGAGCTAAGCTCGTAAAATGCAGCTGTTCTACAAATGGCCAGGCTTATTAACTGGAACACATTTAGAGGGTGTGTGGCAATTGTGGAAAAATGCAAAATGCTCTTAAAAATAGCCTCAAAAGTAATTTAATTTTTTAGACAATAAATAATAAATGGTTAAGTTAAAGCTATGGTAATACTCATATATAAAGGGGAATAAATATAAATGTGCCCACAAGACCTGGACACCAGCCCTGGCTCTTTGAATGATTTCACATTACACACCATTTAACAGAGCATCCCCTGCATAATTTACCGACTATGCGAAGAGTATTGAAGTGAAAATATTTACTTAGCCTCCAATTAGCCATGCCAACAAGTTATCAATTTGGCTGAACAATTTTGCCAACAAGCATTTATACCCTGCAACGCAATACCATCAACGAAAACAGGATACAGTTAGGTGATGCATTAGCATTAGAAAACACAAAATAAATCCGTCTTTAAAAATTTTATTGAATAGCGTAGACCTAATACGCGAACTTCGTGTATTAACTTTATTTATTTGCTTTTTCTATCCACCACAACGGGTAACAGAGTATCAACCAGTCGGGCTCTCTTCAATATATAATTCCCACTTGTTTTATTTTACGTGTGGATGTGCGTATATTTACGAATTTATTTGCTTTTATTTACTGCGGTTGTGTTCTGCTCATTAATTTGGCAATTTGTATGCAAAATGCACACAAAGCGCCACCTCCGCCCCCGGCAGCCGCTCTCTAAGCGCTCCCCTTGATAACTGTCACTGCTATTGTCTGGTGTAATTAGAATCATGTTAATGAATTTCATTTGTTTGTCTGCCTGTCGACGTTTTTATTTCATTTCTTTTTTTTACATTTTTTTGTTTGTTCACTTTCGCCTTCGTTGAACGTGGCGTATGCGTAATAATTTTTATTTATTTATTTAGCCAGTCAAAAACGCTTCTTTTGTTGGCCAGTGTACGCGCAAGTGATAGTTATTTAAATTTTAATTACTTGTGAGCCCAAAGTGAGTGTTTGAATAGCCCAATGAATGCATTTAAATTGTGCATTCAAATGCGAAATTAAATTTGTTGCTCTTGTCAATGATAAAGTTTTTTATACCATTGTTTTTTATTTTCTTTTTTTGCTGTATTTGTATTAATTTTTTATTTTTTTTTACCATGCTTGTCCTTGGCAATTAATTGTTTAATTTGGTTATTTATAAATTAATGATGTGTTTTTCATATGTCAATGCACATTTGTGTTCGGTTTAATTTTATTTTTTGTAGTTTCCTCAATTTCGTTTTTAAATTACAAATATCGTTAAACATTCATTTCAATTATGCAGATAAGCGCAAATGTAATGAAAGTTGAACAAGCGGATTAATGCGCAAAAGTTGCCAAAGCGAAAAAAGGTGGCTTAAAGTCAATTTAATGAGTTATAAAATGGCAAGTTTGTGACAGTTAGCGGCAATTTGATTGGACATCAACATGGCTTACAAAGAACGGCTCGTTAAGCCGCTCAGCAGCACAATTTTTGCATTTAACTAACAATTATTTGATCAATTTATGTCAACGTATTTCACGCACAGCTCAGAACCCACAATTACGAATCACAAAGGCTGAATTTTTAAGCAACTGGCTCGGTTCAATTGAAGATTTTTAAATAAGTAGGATTATAAAAGTAATATATTGTCATTTAAAATGTTTTACCTGCATATCTCGGGTAAAAAGGGTCATATCTGCGAGTGATATGCTTTTTAAGAATCGTACGGATCAAGATTATCAATTGGCATTCAAAAATACCCATTCTAAATTTCAATCAAATTCGTCAAAAATGATCAATGTTATATCAAAATTTTAGCCAAAATTAAGTCGATTCTGAAAGTACAAATTCTTCACATAATTCGATTTTACGGACATTCATCAGATCAGAAAATCATACTTTTTCAAGATCGGAATTAATTTATCCAAGTTATAGTCATTTAAAAACTAAAGTAGTTATATAAGTTATTATTATAAAATTGAACTACAGTTAATTTGTTTGCCACTCTTAACTATTTAATAATCTGCAAGCAATACGAATACGACTATTAATTGGCCAAGAAATAATCAAGTCGTCGCTTAAATGGCTAATTTAATGGGAATTAGGAAACCTGGTGACATGAAGTTAGATACGTAGATAAGAGTATCGATAATATTCAGTTTTTATAGCCATTAAAAGGTCAGACTTTTTCCACTGCTGGCTGCAGGGTTGGTTGTCAGGCAATTTGTTGCGATTGAAATTGCAAGTGCCTCGTCTTTGTATGATATATTGCGCAATTTCTGCACTCGAGCTATGCAAGGGGGTTGAGTGGGAGTACGGGGTGAAGTGTCGAGGTGTACCGCTTGCACGGACCAGTAATTACGTTTTACTTATTGCACTTCTTTCTCTTCTGGCTCGCAAAATGATACGAGAACGGCGAGCGGTGAGCAGAGCAAACAGCATGTGGCTTGCATGACGATAACGACTGGGATAAGCAGGCTAAGGAGTGGGTGTGGCATCGGTAGTCGGGTAGAAGCAGCTCCTGCAGTGCAGCTCCCCATTGTTTGTTTGTTTTTACAGCTGTGATTGAGGTGAAATTGCATATTTCTGTGCGCTTCTTTCATTTCATTTCAGTGCATTTCATTTTGCGCAGCTCCAGACGTTTGTGTGTGTACGAGTGTGTGTGTGTGTGTGTGTATCTAAGCGTGTTCACATAATAATAGCAAACGTTTTATTGAATGTCGTTACCCGTTGCCCGTCCTCAAGCTGACTGCACTTGACCAAGTTGCTCACTTGCCCATTCCCCCACGTTTATTGCGCAAATACTCGTAAATGTCAACTACGGAAAATGCTCGACAATGAATACGAGCTTCCAGCTAGGCAAATTATTTGCTTAATCTTGAAAAAAACACCCGAGCTTAAAGCTGTAATTTTAAAAAAGTATTCTAACGATAGATACCAAGGCTGGAAACTCCATTATTTTTAAATTTTGAACCGAACCAGTTTGAAGAAAGACAGCCGAACCTAAAACCGCACCAAAACAAAATATTTTTTTAATTCATAAATTTTCATTAAGTTAAAAGAAAAGTTTTTCTTTAATTTTTACTGTATTCATTTCTTATTTGATTTATTTATTGCATAAAAAGTAAGCAATTATGCATATATTTGTGCTCAAGTCGGCAGTAAAATTAAATAAAGTAAAATATGGACAAACTAAATGTATGATATAAATTTCGCAACATTGTGAAATTTCTTGATTTTTTTGTTCTTGGAATATTTTCTAATTTTCCGCTCACACTGACACAATCTTAAAATAATATAAATTAATATAATATAAATTAAAATAATAAGGAATCAAAACCTGCGTTCAAGAATGTGAGAAACCAGATTCATGAACCGAACCCAAAATCTAAACATTGGTGCGAATCGTGAACCGAACCAACGAATTATTTTATTCATTTTTGGGTTCGCAGCCCAGATAGATACATATATATACATATATTGAATCGTGTTCCCCGTTCGACAAACTGACAAGCGCTCGGAGTTTTCGATAGGCTGCGAGCAGGCCTGAGGATAGCTGTCAGACAACAGCTGTTAAGTGTAAGTACTCGTATATTATTATCGAAGCAGTCAACAGACCGTAGCTTTCAGACTCGTTACATATTGCTAAGCTCCCCAGTTAAGTATCGGTAGAACGTGATTATCCTTGAGCCAGGATGCACAACTTGATCAAGAGTCGCGCCGTCTTTGAGATATTGAAGAAGCCGCTGCCGGAGCTGCTGCGCTTCTACAGGGAAAGCGACAGCGAAAGCGACTGCGAGGACAGCGCCGAAGACGCCACAGCAGCAACAGCAGCAGCAACGGCAACTGCAGCAGCGGCAACAACACCTGCATCAGTTAGCCATGCAGAGGCAGAAGCAGCCGCAGCCGCTGCAGCAGCCGCCGCCAAGCTCAATGTGAACGCGAGCGTGTTTGTGCCGCGCTCGAAAAACGCCAGCGGGGAGGAGCTGCGTCTGGGCGAGCTGCAGCGCCACTTCGAGTCCCTGGACGAGCGCAAGCCGACGCAGCCGAAACTGATGCTGCCCTGGAAGGGCTTTCCCAAGCCAATACAAACGGAGCGGCCCGGCAAAGCCCGTGAGTACAACGAGTTGCAGCTCTGCCCGCCGCCCGCTCACCCCTCGCTTGCAGCGCTCGCAGCTCCAGCAGACCCGAAAACGGCAGTCCTCGAATACGAGCCCCAGAGCGAGACGCGTCTGAAGCGCGTACAGCCACAGGACAAGGAGCGCAAGAAGCTGCTAAAGGAGCGCGCACTCATGAAAGCTGCCGCACCGGACGAGAAGCGGCGCGAGCACGAGCGCAAGGTGGCGCTGGAGGCGCTGAAGCTGGTGCAGCAGCGACGCATGCGCGAGCCGACGGAGCAGCCGCAGATTATCGTGCATCTGACGCGCTCGCCCGTCGACTTCTCGCCGGAGGAGCGCGTGCGCGTGAACCGGCTGCGCATCATCAAGCGCGAGCACATCGAGAGCGTGCTGCGCGAGATGCGCCAGGAGCTGGAGCTGAAGCAGCAGCAGGCCGAGGGCGTGCAGATCACCAGTCGCTACATTTGCCTACAGCGCACCGTCAAACTGGAGCCGCTGGGCGCGTGCCAGGCACCGTCGGAGAAGCAGCCGAAGCAGCCGGCGGCGAGCGGTCCGCCCAAGCGCTATATACCGACCGTCAAGCAGTGGGACGAGCGCTGCAAGGCCAAGGCCAGCCAGGCGGCGGCCGGCGCCAACAAGGAGAACAATATGGCCGGCAAGATGGTCGGCAAGCCGGAGGAGAGCGCTGCACCACAGCGCGCCATGGCGCCGTCCAGCCAGGGCAACATCATGCCGCCGGCCGTGGGCAGCAGCAAGCAGCAGCTGCAGCTGCAGCAGCAGCAGAAGCAGCAACAACAGCAGCAGCAGCAACAGCAGCAGCTGCAACAGCAGCTGCAGCAGAGCAGCGCCAAGGAGCGCGAGCTCTTCGTGCCACGCTATTGGCCGCCGGCTCCGCTGACCGTCAAGGGCGAGTGCCGGCGGGGCAATCTGACCCATGCCCGGAACATTACGCGCGCCTTCGCCAACTGCGGCCTGCTGCCGACCCCGACGCCCGCTTGGGACGCGAATCCCAAGCAGGTCTACGAGATGCCGCACGAGGCGAAGCCTGTTAAACGCTACGGAATGGAGGAGCTGCTTCAGCTGGAGCCACAGCCACACGCACTGCAGAAGCCCCACATCGACGAGGCTCTCTACAAGCTGGGATTCATCGGCGAATAATTGCAAATACCCCAGCCCAGATGCCGTTGGCTCTGCTGCATCTGGCCCTGTTTAGTTCAATGTGTATTCTAGTTTGTTTGTTCATGTTCTCGTTCCTTCTCATGTCAACCAGTTGCATTTCCTGCCATGTATTATATTGTCTTATGTTGAGCACCTGTGGAATTGCAACTCAATTATTATAAATAATAAAGTCAACTGCAGCAAGCTACATTTTCTAATGTTTCGACTGGCTAAAAAGCATATTCAAGCATTTTGTTCGCTAAATATATATTTTGTAAATATTTATAGTATTTATTTTGTAATTATTTATATTTTTAGGTCTCTTTGTTTATTAAAGGTTTGATATGAATATCGAAGGTGTTAATATTATTTAAAATTACAATATACAATTTTAATATTATAATAATAAATATTATTAGAATATTCATTTATTAACGTGAAATTGAATTCGAAAATAAAAAAAAATTTGTACAATTACAAGGCCCGATGGGAATATGGTGTTATTTATTTATCAATTATTCATTATTTGTAAGATTATTATTGTATTATTTATATACCCTGAACCCAATGAAAATGGTTAAAAAGAGTATAATGGTTGTGCGCAAATGTATGTAACAGGCAGAAGGAAGCATCTTCGACCCCATGAAGTACATATATTCTTGCTATTAGCTTTATTTTAGCCTTAAGTGACCCATTTCAGCTCTGTCAACTCTGTCGTTGTGACCAACAGGATATAAGCTATTGCTTGCTTTTTCTTATCAAAGGATTCATTTAATTGATGTCGACCAGCTGATGCATCTGAGCTACTCAGCAGCCAACGGACGGAAGCGGAAACGGTGCTGCTGAGAGCCAGGGGGGGCAGCACTCGGGGCAGCTGCGTGAAGCCATAACTTAAAAGGCGACCGGCAGTGCATCCTCGTGGATGGCCAACAATTAACTGCATAAATTTAAATATGCAATTAACGCAACAGCTTGAGGCTGTAAGAAAAAAACAGAAAAAAAGCAGCAAATAAAATGCAAGAGCAGCAGCTCCAACAATGGATGCAACAACGAGTGCTGTAAGTGTGGCATGCTCGACTATGAGATACCCAATAATCATTTGTAAATACCCCACTTTGATGTCAAAAGTTTAACCACCGATTTCACATTGATTTGGCTAGACACAAAAAATATATAAATTGGCAAATAGTGCATAGATTTTATTTAACTGTCACAAAATGTTGCTGGCTTTAAATATTTCCTCTTTGGCAGTCTTCACTGTAGGGCATGCAAATGTTTGTACTGGTTATAGCAGTGGCGACAATGAAAGCCAAAGGTCATTTTAACACATGCACAACCACACGCACACACACACACACACAGACACACACACAGATGAAGTGAAATGCATTTGATTGTTTGTGTTTTCCATTTTTTAAAAAACACACAGCAAACAACGCGCGAAAAAAGCACACAATTTTCCGCTTTATTTACGCGATGGCCAACAACAATGCTGGTCATGTGATACGCTGGTTATCCACCCGGCAACACCCACCGACGGCAGCGCCAACAACAGCAGCACCACCAGCACATGTCAATATTTTAACGCTCTGCCACAAGGGAAGCTCGGTTGCTGCCGTTGCTCTGGTTGCTGTTGTTGCTCGCCTTTCATTTGCGGCAATTGGAGTCGCGGCGTTATTGATGTGTAAAGTGGACGCCGTTGTTTAATAAAATTAAAACACAAATTTAATAACGCCTCCTGCTGGGCGCTGATTTCGCGCGTTAATAACAACAATAACAGTCAGCATAAAAAAAATGAAACGAAATAAAAAATAAAAAGCAATATTAATGTTGCCAGGCACTGCATTTCGAATCGACCGCGGCCAATGTTGACAGGGCGCCGTCTCCTGCCCCACAGCGCCACTCACGTCTGGCAGCAAATTATGCCTTTTGCCATTTGCCATTGAGTCAAAGTGCAACTGTCAACCGGCTCATTATCAGTTGGTAGTTAAGTCGCGCAGTTAGTAAATGTGGCTCCGAGCACGGTGCTTGGTTCCTTTAGCGGCCAATTGTGGCAGCCGCAAAGCCGCAAAGCAAACGAGCAACTTTTTACTTGCGCTGCACGTCGCCAGCGCCACCTTTCCCAACTCCCCCTGCAACGCGCACCGGCAACTTCTTTGGCTGGCGACTGAACCTTGCACGCTTCCTTTCTATAATCATAACATGGCAATTTTATTCAATTTCCTGCCTTTTGTGTGTGCCACAAGCAGCTGAGACTGTGGCAGCTGCAAGGTGCAGCAGCTGCACTGAGAACGGGCGTCCTGCTGAGCACTTTCGACTCGAAGATGCCCTGTTAGATGAAAAGGATCAACAAATATTCTAATTAAAAAATGTTATTATATCTATAAAATACAACCGAACACTTCCATAAACAGCTCCGACCTCAGCCAGTGACCACTTGTTGTATGCCATGTAAGCCATAATCAGACGGGTTTGGCTTTCTGACGGAGAGTACGAGCTGCTTGCTGGTTTATTTCTGTTTCACGGGGCACAGAAAATGAGCTTTAAACGCTTCACAAGTCAAAGCCGTTAAATAAGCCACGTCGAATGCGCTATAAGTTTTATTCTCTCAGAGCGTTGCCAGCATTTTTATGAAATTAAAAAAAAAAAAAAGGCAATAGCAAAAAGAAATATGAATAAAACGAGTTGAGCAAAACTATGTGGGCCACTTTGCGGCAGACGTGGCCTCAAAGAACAGCCAACAGTCAACAACCAGCACAAAGCGGCTTAAGCAGTGCCGTTCCGACCAGGTTGTGGTCCTGCTCCGATGGCAGGTGGAGCGTTAGGCTCATAGCCAACACAATGTGCTGTAAGCTGATTAAAGGCCATCCGCCAGACTCGTACAATGGCTACTACTTAAAAAGCCAGCTCAATTGGCCAAAACACTTTGTAACCCTAATTAAGCCACTTTAACAATCTTATGGCCCAGAGCCTGTGCAATAGATATTGCATATGCAGCCACAGATAGCCCGCTCTTTTTAACTGCTCTAAAGTTTCGGCCTGCATTAGGTATTCCCTTTTTCTTTACCGCCGTACGGCCTCTACGTGCACATTACGGCCAACTTGCCAGCTGGCACTCAAGTTCATTCCAGCGAAACTCTGACAACGACGTGACTCGAGTTCCTTCAAAGCGACCACCTTGAATGGGCTTCATTTCGGTTGCCGTTTGATTTTACGCGCTGCGCTTGCAGCCAGTCCAAGGACAGTCCAGGACATACGCCCCGTAAGTTCGCTACCGAGAACGCCAAGGAAATATGAAGCGGCATATGAAATCGACTCAAAGTGCAAACTTATTAATAAAGTTGAGCAATTGTTAAGAACTTAAAGCTAGCTGGTCTTGCTTTGAAATAAATCTATGCAAAAGAAGGAGGAAATAAACGAAAAGGAAAGAAATAAAGTATATATTTTCGTAAAATTTTTATTTTAATTTAAAATATAAATTTAATCATAAATGGGGCACGTTGTTTTTTTTTTTTTTTAGCGATAACTTATTTATATTTAATAATTAATATACAATTTTTATGCTTAGAACCTGCAATAAAATCTTCTTCCATTTTCTTTTTATACCGTTTATTAGTCTTTTCATATATATTACTTCAAGTTGGCTTAAAAACTGAAGGACATTTGCAGCTGAGCCACTGTCAAACCGGCTTAAAGCCACTTTCGAACCGGTTCACAAACTTCAAAACGAGTTGCAACCTCGTCACATAGCCCATTCTCAGAACTGTTAAAATCCTCGTAGCTTTGAATAGGCCTTGTTAACTGTTGTTGTTTTTTTTTAAACCTTTGAGCGTGTTTTAGACGAGTTGTTGTTGCTGATGTAGTTGATGTTGCTCTACTTATTGGCTGGTTGTTATTGCTAGGCAGGCTGCCATCAACAACATCATTGTCGGCACCATCAACGTTGATGGCCTGTTAAATTGCCTGTTTTGTGTTTGTTGTCTCCGCGTGCCACGTGTGGCACTACCAGTAGCTCTGGCTGCGGCGGTGGCAGCGGCAGTGGCTGTGGCTCTGGCACGTGTGCTGCTGACTTGGTTAGCGCATGCGAGAGTTGTTGTGCAGGTGTGCGTGTCGCCTACATTATGCACATTAGCGCACATTATGAGAATGTTTGGTGACCCCTTCGCACACGAACAGCACACACACACACGCACACACACACATTCATGCACTGCAGCGTAGAGGTAAAAAGGGGTCGACTGGACACTAAGCCATTTCGTGACCCGTTTGGCAAGCAGCCAGCGGCCCAACTGACAAACGTTGCCGCTGACGTCTGACATGCTTCAGCGTGGAGCAAAATGATGAATTTTGACTCAATTTAGTCGCTTTGCTCTGCCGTTGTGGCAGCAACTGTCTCATGCAACGCGCTGCCCGCTGTTAATCCAATGAAAGCAGGGAAAAATTAAGTTAATTACGCAGCACCTGCCAACGGCCAGCTCTTTGCCTTTCACTCAACGAGTGTGTGTGTATATGTGTGTGTGTGTGGGTGTTTGGTTAACTGACCCTCGGGCGTGCCTCTTGCTAAGTGTTTACGTGTGCAACATGCCTAATGCATCCTTGTAGCATCTAGGCGTTGCTGCCGGCGCTTTGAACCAGAAAAAAACCTAACAATACTGCCAAAGTGAAGCTGCATCTACAGTGGCTGCCGTAAGCTATTGCACGCTTTTGGGCTGCCACTTGATATGCCTGAAGCTGAGCGCATGTCTAGCCCTATATCACATGAATTGGAAACCGGAGAGTTGCGCTTAACATCAAATGGTTGCATTTTCTCTGCTTATTCCAACGAGCATCTAAAAACTAAAGTTCCTTCAGCCTGTTACAGTGCCTCATATTAGATATTTTCTGTGATACCAAAACTGGCTGTGGCCGCAAAGTCGCTGTTGATTGACCCCCAGCTCTTTCATGATTGAGAAGCCACTTTTTTGGTTAAATATTCCAGAATTAAAAAACCAAATAGGCTTTCTTTGACAGCCTAAGTCTTGGTATATCCGGTATATCCGAGACTCTTGCCGAACTTTTCTTTATAATTATTTTTAATTTTTATTATTTCTTTGCTACCTCATTTAAAAAATCAGGGTATAAAAATTTGTAAAAAAAAAAAAACTTTCTATATATAAAACCAATTCACTTAAATAGCCAAAAGTTTTTCAATTTAAATTGGAATTTATTTTAATTTTGTTGCATTTTATTTTGAAAGTGTTGGGTTTTGTAAGTATTCAGTTTATTATATCACTTAAGAGCTCTTGCTGTACAGTCAGCGATTATCATTAATGCACACAATGCAAAGTAATTTATAAATTGAGTCTTACAATCCAATAATTTATGTGGCAATACTTTATTACAATAATATTTATATGCGTGCAGTCTGCTGCACTCTGTAATGTGTGCTGTGTGCCCTTTCAGAGACTTGGCTTGACAGCCGCTGATCTTTTTATTGCCCTAGCAATCAACCACACACACACACACACAAACACACACACACTCGCACACACTAACAATTATTGCACAACATAATGACAAAATATTGTTGGCTGTTGGCCGTTGGTTATTGTTGTTATTGTAATCCATTTATTAAACATAATTTTCACGCATAAATTTAAACACCATTTGAGGGTAAATTTTTTTTTTCTGTATTGCAATTTTTTTGTCCCAGCTGCTGCTGTTGTTTTTGTTGTTGTTGTTGTTGCGGCTGCCAGCAATTGCAATTAAAATTCATTGTTATATGCGGCTCATTTTGACTTTTTGTCGTCCCGCCGAACCGCCGTCCCCTTATCCTGCTGTCCTGCTGCCTGACCAAACGTGGTTAACTCCACGTTGCTGACCAATTTTCAGTGCCATAATTATAAATACTCGTGTATATGCATTTTACATACTCAGCATAGCCATGCCATGCTTAATGGAGAGTTACATTTAAATGCATTTAAGTAGCCCCTCCCAATCCCCAGCCCACGCCCTGAACTCTAGCTGATTCTTTGTTGCAGCTGTTGATTGGCGCTTTTGATGATTTCGGCTTAATAAGCGATAATTACATGTCAAGTGGACCGGCAAGGGGAAAGCACAATGCAACCAGAAGGCGTGTTGTCAGCGTGCAGCTGAATGCTGCCAGTGTGATAAGCTGGGCTTTGTTCAGCTGCTGCTGCTAACAGATTGAAAAATATCCACACATTTCTACTCTGGCAGAAGCTATTCTATTTTTATAATATGTGTGATATAGAATTTTATTACCTGATCAATATTGAAATTATATATATAAATATATATATATCTGATATATCTGTCAAAAAAAAATTTTATTAAATTAAATTTGGTTCACTTTATCACATACCAGCCATAGGAACTATTGGTCAAACACAAAGTTCACTAATAATTTTTGTTAAATATTTAAATTTGGAAAAACATAATATTGATTGGCTGAGCTGGGCAATTTGACTTTATTTCCAATAAATTTAACTATATGCGCACCCATAAATGCATTGTCGCAACTCGAAATGTGGCCAACCAGCGCCGTATTTAGATATAGATGGATAATTAGCATACTAATATATATGAATATACATTCAAATATGGCTAAGCTTTATCTATAACAACTGCTTTTAAAGCACCATTTACCGTATGAGTGCATGTGTGTGTGTGTGTGTGTGTGTGGGGGGGGGGGGGGGTGTGCCACTAATGCATTTTGTGGCCAACTGAAAATTGCCATGCAACTGAGAGACAACAACACACACTCGCACACACACACACACACCCGCAGCTTTGACAGCAGCATTTTAATAATAAAATTGTTAACAGAATTGTGCTGTGCTTTTGGCTAGAGAAACATGTGTTAGCCTTGTTAGGGAGTATACAAAATGCGATGCCTCTCGATGCCCTTTGGTGCAGTTGCTGTTGTTATTGTTGTTATTTTTGTTGTTGTTGCCGTTGTCGTTTGGCTTTGTTGCGCAATCTAAATAAAATGGTCGACGTGTGTACGCACAACTTTTGCCATATTTAATCGCATTTGCACAGGCAACAACATTTCTAAGCCGCCGTCATGGGCGGAGGGTGGGGTGGGATAATATGGAGTTGGAGTTGCCTCTGGTTTTTAGTGCCAATTGTAGCCATGCGGCTGAAAGTTTTTGGCTTTTGGGCATTTGCTTATTATTGTTAAACTTTTTGCGCCCACAACAGGGCACAACAACAACACACACATTGCCCTCTTTAGGTCGTCGCTGCATATGTAGGAAATTTTTAGAAAATTGTTGCACAAAATTACCTTTGGAATTGCAGCTGAAAATAGAGATGACAATTTGTCAGCAAGTCTTTCTATACAACAATAAATTTGTCGTATTGTAAAGCTAATCTGTTAGTTAGTGTATATTGTATCTTAATGATCGCATCAAGCTTGAATAAATATGTAAATTCAACTTTGCCTTTTTTTAAGTAAAGTACAATAATTAATTTTAATTCGTATTTTCCTTTTTATATTTTTTATAACATTTTTTACTAACTTTACTGACTTTCACACGAACACGATAAGGACAGCGATAGTTGAAGCGTTGCCACCTTGTCCATCTCCAATTAGATTTGAAACATTTGCTTACCTTTTGTGTGGCTGTTCCATTCTCTGCTGTTCTGTTTCAGTTTTTAAGCTTGTTTGTGGCTCTGTGGGATAGCTTAAAACGTGCAGCTTAAACTTTTGCCTCGATGCCGGCAAGTTTTAAGGCACAAATTTATGCCGCACACAGACATGCACACCTAAACACTGGGTGAGCATGTGTGCATGGAAAGTGATTAAAAATTGGGTCAAGTGGCATATGCGTGCAGGGATTAAGCAATTTGGCACACAAATCAAAAGATTTGTCCATTTTTATGGCCCATTTTAGACATACCCCGATAGCCCCAGGGCCCAAGTGGCTTGAGAGAGATGGAGAGAGGGCAGAGAGAGGGAGGGCCCGGCTCAAATGCAGTGATCACCATTTGGAGTTCCACTTAATTACAAAACGAAACCACAGAAAATAAGCAACAATGCCAAGCACAGTGACTGTAACAAGTTAACCTCCGGCCAAATCAGCCGCTGGCAATGCCAAACCTAAACGTTTTGGGCAAATTCAAATGCCATTGGCCACAACGCCACTGGCCGGCTCAAACCAACACCAATGCCATCATAGATCTGCCGGCAGTAAATGAGTGTGTGTGTATGTGGGAGTGTATTCCTCTGGTTTGTTTGGACTGCGGTTGCAGCAACATTGACAGCATCAGTCGATGCTTCGACTTGTGCACTTGCCCATTTGCTGCGTTTCCACTCGCCCTGCATCGACTCGCATCTACATCGGCAGCAAAACTTAACTACTAAAAAGTTAACAAACAAACTAAAGTCACAACATATTTTTAAAATCGTTAATAATAAATAATAATAATAAAGAATTATATTCTTGGAACCATTTTTAATATTTTAATTTAATATATAAACAGCTAAAAACCTAACAAACAAAATAAAGTCATAAAAAAATTTTGAAATCGTTAATTATAAATAATAACAATTAAGAATTATATTCTTTAAACCATTTTTAAAATATTTTAATTTAACTTATAAACAGCCTGCTGGTAATGCAGCCTGCTGCACACCGATAGCAACACTTTCAGATGCATTAGGCAACTCTTAGCAACTTTTTGCCTCGTGCACTTGCATATTTTATGGACATAGGTCAACACCAGCATAGAGAACCGGAATACGATGAAGCTCTGGAGCAGTCTTCGGGGCTATAATGGATGCTTCAGCTGATGTGCTTTTGTAGGCAGAGTTGTTTGCGTTAAACATGCTTTAAATTACATTTTGGGCTGTACTCAAGGTAAATAAATATGGGGTTGGGTGACAAAGCTCCAAGCTTTCGATGGTTTTAGTAACTTTAAAGTTTGCCAAGCTGCAATGCTTTCAACTCATTTCTCTGTGCGTGTGTGTGTGTGTTGTTTGTGTGTGTGACTAACTGGGTCATTTGCTGCGCTAAAGGCCTCAGACGGCATCAGATATGCATAAAGATGTGTGTCACTGCGGACTATCTTCAACATCATCATCATCATCATTATCACTATTATAACTTGGATTGGAATATTTCATGCAACGGATATACATAAACTATGTGTATGGGAAGAGCATTAGAAGTCCGATTGAAAAATTGCCATAAATCGCCGTCAATTCAATTAACATAAATTGTTTGATTAATGACTGACAAATGCTAAACAGACAGTCGCTGTTGGTCCCACAAGTAATTGACGCATAATTCCTTTTTCATAGCCCTGCTGATTTCGGCCAGATAGCGATAAAGATGGCGATAACGATTACATTGATGGTGCCTAGCATTTTACATTTGCCAACAAATTTGGCTCGAATAATTTTTAATTCCCACACCGACAGCGCTGTCGGTCATTAATCATGCATTGTCGGTCGGTCGGTTGACCGAGCGAGCGGCCATTCGACTCACTGACTCATTCAGTCAGTCAATCAAACAATTGAATACATTTCAATCATTCGTGCTAACCGTGGTCCCGCCCTCTTCTCGCTCAAGTGACTGCTAGACGGCGCCGGTTGCCTCTGACCAGAATCTGACACAATTTGATTTGACTTGTCTTGGGTCCGGATTCGGTTCCTGTGCAAATCGAGGACCTGGCGGCACGCTCAAGTTGTACTTAATTGTGGGTCCCGCCTGTCGATGTGTGCGTGTGTGTGTGTGGGTGTGTCTTTGGTGGTAGCCACTGAAGTGTTGTTAATGACTGGCATTTCATAAAGAGCCGCAAATTATGATTTGTGCAGCAAATCAGAAGATTTACTAATTCAATTAATTGTCTTTAAAAAAGTGAAATATCATATTTATTGCGACAGTAAAGTTATTTCGAATTTTTCGCTTTTTTTTCGCAAGAAAAAAATGTATTTTCAAATTTTAATTAAAATTAAAATCAATGAAAATTCACAAATATCACGTAAATCGGAAATTTATTCAGATAAGTATATTTTTATAATTAACGGCAATCACAAAGTGAAGAAGAAGAGCTGGAATCCACTTCAAATTTATATATATTTTTAATTGTAAATATTTTTACCTTTGTAGCATTTGAACACTCAATTGACTACAACCAAAACTTAACATCGATGAACTTAAAATGTGCTTGTTGCACTTTTGGTTTGTTGTGTTTTGCCAAATTTTCGAACTTTCGATTGCATAAATTAGTTTTAATAAGTTCGCTTATACACGTAATAGCACATTATTTATGGCCATTCAGAGATCGTTAATTTGCCAAAAATTTTAGCGGGCCATAATCAATACTTTCGGCCATTATGCATGGGCAACAACACGTAGGTCCTGGTTAGAGGCATACAGACGCACAGCCCCACAACATCCCACCCAATACAACTGGGTGCAAATTTATGCGCACTGCCAGCTGCAATTGCAAATGCATAAAATATTTGTGTACTGACATTTGGGTGTGGGTACAGAGATGACAGTGGTAATTAGCATTGCATGAACTCATGTAATTAGTGTGTCCATTTAATGGCTGTCGACGGCTCCCAGCAAAAAGAGCTCCGACTGCCCGCAGCTGATGCTGTGGCAAATTGGTAGCGACTTTGCGAAAAGATATTTGCATAGCTTCGCAGGAATTGAGAACTTCGACTAATTCGAGTCCTCGCAACAGACCTGCAAGCGCAGTCCAAGCAGTCGAACAAGCCGGGCAACCCTTTCGATCAGGCAACAACGTGGCAACTCGAGTTGTGTTTTTCTTGCCCCTTTCTTACGCTAATTTCCTGTGCGCTCTTTTGTCAAATTAAAAAGCACAAGGAATAACTTTTTCCTTGCAATTCTTCTTCTTGTTTGTTGTTGGTTCATTTATCATGATTTGTTTGTCGAACTTGACGCGAGTGTGCGTGTGTGTGCGTGTGCGAGTGTGTATGGAAACTTTGATAGGCTGCAAATGTTTGTCTTATTGTTGGCATTGTTATTCTGGATGCCAGCAGCAAATCGCAGCTGCTGATGGCATGCGACGAAATCAGACTCCCTTCCCATCCCCTCCTCTCCCTTTCCCTCCATTGCTGACATCCAATCCAGCCCCCTACAAATAGGTCTTTGTTCTTTGTGTCAGCCAATTTCTTGGCGCACTTTTTGTTTGTCTTCTGGCAGGCTCCGAAAATTGCAAAGTGATTACTTTTGATTAGTTGTAAAAAGAAGCGTAATTTGTTTAACGCGCACTTCGCTTTCTTCTTGCTGTTGTAGTTGTTGCTGTTGTTGCTGTTCTTGCTGTTGTTGCTACCAATGGCTGTTTGCCTTTGATAAATGTTATTTCGCCCAGCTTGCTGATTAGAGACATCGAAGTTGTATACTAAACAGAATAACAGCGCCTAACGAGCTGAAATGCACAGCAAGAGTTTCACATCACAATCAAAAACGAAAAGCCACCCAAACCATTTAAACCAGCAGCATTGAAGAGTAATTGAAGAATTCATAAAACTTCTATATTTATAAACATAGGAACTACACTGGCCATGATTGACAACTGACCCCTGTTTCATATTGAGGGGTGTCAACATTTTAGCTGCAAAACCAAATAAAATGTGAGTTGTTCGGTTTAAGTTCAAAACAAGGTGTCGGCTTTAGGTTTGGTTCATGAACCTGGATTTCAACAGCAATGGCCAATGTTTTTGGTTAGAGCCTTGGTTCGTCGTATTCTTTTAAGTTAAAAATTGAGTTAAAAAAATGTCAATATTAAATCAAATTTATTTAATTTAATATTTTAAAAGGATAATAAAATATGAAATTATTATATAAAAAAAAACACAATTTATGTTGTCACTGAGCGACGGTACTATTGGTTGAAATGGAAAAAAAAATTTGATATCTTAAACGATTTTTATCAAAATTTGCATCGTGTGAATATATTTAAAAATTTAAATATTTTTCAAAATAAGGTGGAATTTGTGATCTTTTTTTAAGATCCAAATTTAAACGCTCTGCTATATTTTAAACTAACTTATAAATAAAATTTGCCATTCAATATTCATAGGGAATTTTCAACTGTTGTTAGGCCGAATAAAAACCAAAGACAACGCTGCAAACGCGCACTTCCTAGCTACAGGACCTCCATTGCTGGAGAGAAGGAAGTAGAAGGCATCGCCTGTCAAGGCTTATGCAGATCCATGGAGCAGCAACTTAATCTAACTTGGCTGTGCTTACATTTTTAAGCAGCTGTCGCTGCCTGCATGCAAAATTATTACTTAAAACGCAGCTGGGGTTGTGCCGGGCGCCCAGCCGCCCAGCCGCTCCCCGCCACCGCTTTTTCATCCGCCCACCGCCAAGTGGAACATATACTACGTACGCACAGTTGCATACATCACGCTGGCAACAAAAGGATAACATTGGAGTAAGTTATTCATTGTGCACGCAAACATTACGGAAGTCATATGTTAAAAGCACAGAGCCCAGGTAGAGCCAAAGCAGCAGGCAGGCTGGTTGAAGGGATGGAGCGGGGGGTGGAAAGGTAGTGGAAAGGCCAAGTTTTCCTGAAGCTCTGAAGGAAAAAAAAATATGAAATATGACTCCAAGTCGAATTGTGAAAACTTGCAGAAAGGTACGAATAAGCATATCTGGATCATAAATAAAACAGAGAGCTGGGAAATTAAATTTCGACTAGGCGCACACACAAAGCGTAAAACCACACACTGCCATCTCCATGTGTGTGTGTGTGTGTGTGTGTGTGTGTGTGTGTGTGGGGAGGGGGTGTTTTGGCAGGGTATGTATTGAAATAAGTGCAGATTGCTAATATACGCAACGCGCTGCTAACTTTGATTTGAGAATAAATTATTTTGTTCATTTTGCGGCGCATTCGGGCAAGGTAACACAGCGCCAACGCGTGCTAAATTAACAATACTTTTTTTTTGTGCCAAAGGGGGTGAGGTGTTCACTGTGCCCCTCTCGCACGCCTTCACTTGGCGGTGGCCCTTTGCCCGCGGCGGCGGGCTAACCAGAAAGTTAACTTGAACTTAAAATAAAAGTTTTGCCTTTTTCCTGGGCAAGGCTAAAAGGCGGGAGGTATAGGTATAGGGTTTGGGTTGGGGTTGGGGTTGGGATGGTGGGTGGTAAGGGTGGTATTTTTGCGTTGTATAAAGTCAAACATCATAAAGTTCGCCACGCCTTTTTGCATATTTTATTTGCGCTCATTTTCAAAAAAAAAAAAAAAATAAGCCAAAAAGAAGAAATAAAGGGAAGCTGAAAAAGTTTTGGCTCTGGTTTTATGCCATTGAGTTCTCTCGGCTCCTGTCAAGGTTTTTCGGCTCGCGTCTCCTTTGCAACAATTAAATTATTCAACCGAAATTTGTTCGAGTCTCCAAAAGTCACGCGCACTTGACGGCCAACAAAAAAAAATAACAAAAAAAAAAAGAAAGAAACTAAGTTTGTCGTCGGCCATGTTGTTATTGTTGCTAATATTGCAGCAGTTGCTGTTGTTGTTGTTGTTGCTCTGCTTTAGTGTCTTTTATGCTCGGTTCAGGTTTTATTTTCCAAATGAAATGAGTTTGAAGTGCATTTGGCGGCGTCCATGGCAGCTCTTGTTGTTCTTGCTATTGTTGTTTTTGTTCTTGCTGCAGCGCCTGGCGTGCGCCTTGTTTTAGAAGTGGGCGTGGCAGCAACTTTGGCTCTGGCTACGCCTGCAGCAACACCAGCAGTTGCCGTTTTTTTGTTGTTGCTGGTTTTGCTTTTGTTGTATTAAGCATTTTAATGGAAAAGTTTTGCAGTTGAAGGCGCTTTTCCAAATGATATTTTAAAAGCTTTCCCATGGCAAGAACAAAATACAAAAAACACAACAAAAAATACAACAAAAAAAGTTGAAAACCAATTAAACAATTTGTGAGTTTTTATAGCAAATAAAATGATTTCTCCATATTTATTTTTATCTGGACTACAGTACTCAGCTGATTTATTGCCATGATTTCTGATTAAAGCCCTAAACGATGTATGCAATTGGACAAAGTTAAGTTTGGCTGGAGTCAAATGTTAATATAAGATAGGCAAGAGAACTAATATAATTTAACACATATATATATTGTTCAAACAGTTTTATTAAACTAACTTTGTTGCTTGCAGATTTAATACTATTAAAACTTATTTTTTTAGTGAAAATTTTAATGTATTGTCACTTGTTCGAAGTGAAAAGAGAATATCAAATTTGGGCAATGTTCGTCTTTCTGTCCGTCCGTCTAATCGTAAGCGCAATATTTATCACCGCTGCTATAGACTTGAAACTTGGAAAATATACTCGTGCATACATGCCCATTAGGGGCGTGGACATTCGTGAAAATATATAAGTCTTCCTCAGTTTTAAAGCTTGGATAACATATTTTGAGTGTCAACACACACGATATTAATTGTTTAGCTATAAGCTCAAAACCGGCCCATAAGCAAGTTTTTTTTATAATTTTGTATGTGTATAAATAATGCTAGATAATGCATATTTTGGTTGTTTTTAGACTGTATTGCGCTTTCGGTTACACCCGACTGCAACGTTCTTAATTGCTTAAATATTTAATTAAATTTATATTCCCAAAATTTTGATCTTTTTTGAAACAAAAAAAAACTTTCTTTTAAGCTTTCAACCAACTTTGACTAAATTCAAAATTCTATTTGATTTTAAAACTTTTTGTAAATGCTTTACAAGTACCACATGTTATTTATGAAAACGTGTCAGTGTACATGCCGTGTATCTATAACTAACCATCGGCGCTTTTCACACTTGCTACACGTTTCCCTTTTGTAGCTCTTTCTGTTCCTATTTGCCCCTTGGCCTTTCTAGCCTGTTCTTGTTTGCAGCTCTGAGCATGTGTCACTCCATTCCAATTGGTTGCACGCATCTCTCGGCTCGACTGTGCTGCACTTTGGCTCTATACACCTGTTAACACGTACATACACGCATACACACACATACACACACAGTGACACACCGGTGCTCTTATCGTCTTTGCAGTTTACTAGCTTTTCCAACATTCATGTGCCGCCTAATGGCGCATCGTCCTTTTTGGCCTTTTTCGAGCTGTCAGCAGCCTTTCAGCCACTGCTCGGGTTTTTCATCTGTGTCTTAACCACTTCTGTTTCTCTGTGTGTGTGCTGGTTTGTGTGTGATATTGGCTGACAAATGAAATTAACTTTATTTGCACATTTTATTTATGCGCTTCATTAAAACTTTAAGTCCGCTTTATTTATATGCGTGCTGTGACATTAATGTTAATATTAATATTTTTATACATTCACAATACATTCACTTTGTTGTTGTTGTTGTTGTTTTTGTTTGAATGACCAAGCAGACAATTGGCCCGACTCCGGCATTGGTCAGACTGTTGCTGGCGGCGTCTGCTGTCGTATAAATCGCACTCAATAAACCATACGCAAGGCATAAATTATATTTTTATATTTTGTTGTGCATTTTCATTGAACGCCTACAGACGTCAGACAAAGGCAGCTTGGGGCTGAAAGAGTGAGAGAGCTTGTGAGAGAGAGCGAGATCGTTCAAATTAAAGCACTTGAAAGTTTAATGCAATTCGAGCCACTTGCTGTCGACTCTAGTATTTTTTTGAACGCTGGCCAAACTACCAGCAGCAACAACAACAATAACCACAACAATTGGAGCACTCGCATTCAACAGTCAAAAGTCCAAAAAATTAATGAGCGCAATAAACATTTTAAGTGGAATTGTTTGTGAAGTTGTTAATTTTTAGTGCAATTTATTTTGGCAAGTGTAATAAAATTGTTTAAAATTGGCTGACGGCTGAATGGTAACAGGACAATGAGAAAGAGAGAGACAGAGAGATAGGTAGAGTGCAGTCAGCCCTTTCGCGCTGCGCCCACTTCCTCTCGCTGGGCCATCATAAATAATCAGTTTACAAGTAAGTTACGCAGTTAATTTCTTTGCGCCTCCCTTTTAAACTAATTTCCCAGAGGAGGGTCTTAGCCAAAAATGTCGGCCTGGCCGGACCATTGTCTGCCGCCCCGCCGGGGTCCCAGGCACGCAGCCGATGCGCTGCTTATTGTGTAACCCAGGCACGACACCTGCCCATCCATTTCTGGTTTTGGTCTAGTTCTGTGTTCGCCAAATTATTAATATTTGATGTTGGCCCCCAATTCACTCCGCGCGGCCTGCTGCTCCAACCAGCTCAAGCTGCCACTCAGTCAGTTCTATTTGTGTTGCATACTTGATGGCGCTTTCATCTTGTTAAGTGCTTAAAGCCTTTGCTCTGGACCATGGCTCACACGTGTCGGGTGTGGTGTGTGTGTGTGTGTGTGTGCTGAAGCTTCCTGTCATAATTGTGCAATCTGGCTGGCGTTTATGACATTAGCGGTTAGCAATTTGCGGACAGTGGCGCATACACGTGTCAAGCTCGAAACCGAACATGGTCAAAATGGAACTTGTCTTCGAATTTGGCCAACTTGGGGCTGTAATGCGGCTTGATGGTTAAGCGCTTTTCTTAAATGGACAAATGCTTTATTGCAAAATCATTTCTGGCCTTAAAAAGATTGTTTGTGCAGAGTTATCTCGGAGTAAGTTGAAGTGGAAAAAAAATTGAAGATTAACTGGGATATTTACCAAGCTAATCCCTAAAAATAATATATATAATAATATAATAATATATATAATAATATATTAATAATAATAATAATAATAATAATAATAATAATAATTATAATAATAATAATAATAATAATAATAATAATAATAATAATAATAATAATAATAATAATAATAATAATAATTTCTTTCAAGAATATTCCATTAGTTTATTTATAGTATAATTATATTTATTATTACTTTTGAAATTAAAGCAAGTGCTTTACGAGCAGGCTGCACCGCTTGAGATTCTTTAACCACTTACGGCATATGGCAAAGTGTACACATATCCCTCAAATTTGACACCCAGCGGGTCATGAACTGAATGTCCCCTCGTGTGGCATTGTTTTGGCTCCCATGCACGCATAGCTTAGCTCACGGACCGTTAAGCTTTAGCGTAGTTTTGCTTTTAAGAAGCTCTTTTAATTTCTTGCCGGGCTCGCACGCAACCAGTCTCGTTAAGCGACGTGCCACCTGCCACATGCCACGCGCCTGACGCAACAACGACGTTAGCCTTGGTATTAACACTTTGTCATGTTTGCTAAATGCTTTCTGAGCCCGCCTGGCCGCAGTCTTAGGCTGCGCCAAGACCTCGGAGTTGCAGGGGTTCGGGAATTGGGGGTTGGGGGTGGGATTAGAGTGCGTGCGCAAGCAGCAGCAATTAGCAAACGGGAACCAAAAATGCTGTGGGGGCAGAACTGATTTTGATATTGCCTAACACGGCCTTTGATTTCACTGCTGATCGACTTTTTTCGTACTCAATAATATTTATTTATACATTTATTGCTTATCACAGCAACCGATGGCAACGGCAGAAACGGCAGCAGCCAGTAGGCCAAGAATAAATAAGGCTTAATTGTGTGTAAGCCTAACGGAACTGCCGACTCTGGCTGCTGCCAAAGCTGGCAGCCCGAAAAGGCTGCTTTATGGCTTGCAAATGCGGGCCAAAACCATTTAAAGGTTATCCATGGCATTATTTTATCAAAGGGAATTAACACGCATAAACAACAGCAGCAACAGCGAGCTCAGCTCTGCGTTCGCTTATCGCTCGTTGCAGCAGTTAAACGCACGCACGCGCCCGCATTGCGTGTTCTGTGTGCAGCAGCAGCAACAGCAGCAGCAGCAGCCACGGCAGCAACATCACGCATACGCCGTGTGAGCGCTACGCTGTGGCCTGCAATAAAAGAGCAAATAAACATTTGACACTCACACACACACTCGCAGCACACCTAACAGCAGGTTTGTCTACAGTTTAACCCCTTGAACGGTAGACGGGAGAAGTTGCTGCAGCTGACTTGAGCCAGTCTTGGCCCAAGTAAACATAATTAAACAAATCGAATTCTAAAACTTATTCACAAGTTTTCCCTTCACGGCAACGACTTTATATTTGCGTTGCGTATACGCCCCGTTCGACCTATGCTAAGCAGGCGCACGCTGCATTTAAGCTGACATAATTTATCACAAATAGTTGGCGACCTTTTTTTTGTTGGTTTCTTGTTGGCCCTGTGTGGGCTTGGGAGCGTGTTTAGTTTGTCATAAGCAGACGTCGCCTGCCAGTTGCAGGGGCGTGGCAATCAAGGCCTGAGCTGGCGCTGCTACAAATTGATCATAATCTGTGCGCCATTTATCTTGCGGGTGGCGCGGCGACCGCTGGGCGGGAATTGGGAACGCCGGAACATCGACATCGACTGGTTGGCATTAGATGAATGGCCACGGAAGCTCGCACGATTGGGCAGCCGTATGAATGACACGCTCTGAATGGATGGCTTTGTTTGAATAGATGAATTGCTTGGCCCGCAGCCGCCAGCCAAGTAACAAACCCAACAGATCTGTTATCCCTGGGTTTCTTTCTTTTTTGTCGTGGTTGTTGTTGTAGTTCCTATTCTCTGCCTTGTTTTGGCATTCTGTTTTTATCTGTTTTCGAGGGCGATGTGCTAATTTGGCAATTTGTTTATCGATTTTGTTCAGCTTGTTGCGGTCAGCTCCAAGGAGCGATAGGTTCGAGCGTTAAGTGACCAATAAAAATCACTTAAGCTTAAGTGCTTGTGCTACACAAACTGTTGAGCCACAAGTTTTGCTGCGTCATCTTTCAAAACTAGTGCTCATAACAAAGCAAAGTCGTTCAGATTTCAAGCAATTAAATCAAACGTCACCATAGGCAAAGTTTTCAAATTTTTGAAGATCAGGTTTAAAAATCTAAAATTGCTTTAATTTGTTTTAAGTGCCAATCGTGTTTAAAACGATGCTTTATATTATATTTATATTACACATATGAATACTATATTTACTCATCCTCTCTTGAAGCTATTGGTGATTGTAAAAATTCAAGAAGCAATGGAAACATTTTACTTGTATGCACACACATACAGAGGAGTTATGTGTGTTTGTGTTCGTTTAATATATATAATAAAGTCATTATTCCGCTACATTTGCTGCACTGGCTGCTGCTGTTGCCGCTGCTGTTGCTGTGGGGCGCCAGCTTGTGTTTATGCGTGAAGGGTTGAGACTGAAAGGTTGAAAGCTCGAAGACGTGGCTCAGTTTTGCAATTTGCCACTTTAAGCAGCCTCTTGACCCAAGCGCCCCACCCAGCCAACCAGCCAGCCAGCCAGCATTTTGCCGCAACATTTGTGTGACACAAATTTGGCACAAGAAAACAAAGTAATACACAATATGGACGACGCGGACGGGATGAGGCGGCGGCGTGAATGTGGGTGACATTTTATGAGCACGCTATGCACATATTGATCAAGTGACAGGCGGAGTGACAAACAAACTGGCAACTGGCAACTGGGCCTGTGCTTATTATGCAAATATGCAGGGCAAATTGATTCGGTCGGCGGGCGCAACTGTGTCAGCAAAGTCGAAAACAAAACGCGGCGTATGCGCAATTTCAACAAAAGGCGCCGCAAATGTATGCAAATATAACGCGCATACGCCACGTAAACAATATAAAAAGCAAATCTCACGCTAGGCGAAAATTGAAAAGAAATTCCATAAGAAATAGAAAAAATACTTGCCGTGAGGCAATCGGAAAGCTGAAACTTGAGCGCGCACCGCCAATTGGCCAACAAATCGACATCAACAGCCGCAGACCCGCCAGCATCAACAGCACCACCTGAGTGGCTTTAGAAATCTCGGCTTAAACTAATTTTTTCCTTGTTGCATTATGGTTGGGGTTTGTGGTTACAGTTGTTCTTGTTTTGTGGCTGTTGCTATTGTTGTCGTAACTGTTGGCAGGCAACTGAAGTTGCTTTTGAATATTTAAAAAGCCACGAATGCCAAAAACGCGAGAAAACCGACAAAGAGCGAAGGCACAAACACCAAGAAAAGCAAATATGACTAAGCCGAAAAAGACTATACACTTTAAAATGGGGAAAGGAAATTTGTATATTTTCCTTATTGTTGTCACATGGGTTTTAAGAGTGTTTTTTGTTTAATGTTTAAAAAAAAAACTAATCAATGCTATTTTTTACATAAATACATATCTCCCAAGCAAAAAAAATATTGATAAGTTTAAGCAAAACAAAAAGAAAAGCAAACATTTGATTAAGTTCATGATAAAAAAAATATATTTATCCTCTTAGAAATTCTAGTCGTGCTTTTATAATCTAGCCCAAAACGCACACAAAACAGTCCGTGAAATATATTAAATCTTCAACACGCGTTGCTCGACATATCACAGGCATCCTTAAAATGCAATAACACTCCATTTAGCAAGGGCAAATCGACAACAAAGCGTTTCGCAAAACTTGTAACTCTCACACAGGCACACACGCACACTCACCGACACGCACACACAATTGTCCTGGGGGAAATATGAATGAACGCGCAGCTTGGCGCAAAAGCCAAACAGGTAAGCTGCTGGTCCTACCATTGTCCTTGTCCTGGTCCTGGTCGTGGTCCTGGCGCCATCCCACGGCTTGTGTGCATTGGCAATGCGTGATGTTGGCTTTTTCATGGCCATAAAGGGACGCGCAGTTGGCGCGGACTGCCCCAAAATGTGTTTACAAATTATTGAACGCAAATAAATATATGGCCAAAGTTGGCAGCACGGGGCGCGACCCATAAATAAAATTGCGACAAAATAATTATAAAAAAGCGGCTAAATAAAAAGCGGCTAAATAAAAAGCTAAATAACAAGTAGCTGTAGTCAGCTTTTTCGATTACAACTTTTGCCATGCTTTGCAATAGAAATAAAATTGGCAGCATTGTCCACGCCCATGTGCTTTACACTAACATATAAATTTCTGTGTGTGTGTGTGTGTGTGTGTGCGTGTCAGTTGGTTTTGTGCCTGACCACCTACACAATTTCAACTTAATGACACAACAATCAGAAATGCCATAAAACATTTTATATATCCCACGTATGTGCGCGCTGGTGCGTTTGTTTTCCTGTATTTTATTTTTGAAAACTATTTTTGGTTGAACGAACGCTGCTTGAATTTTGGCTGTTGCTTTTTGGCCAGCTTGGGCACATTGTTATTGCCATTTGGCTTTTGGCTATTTGCACTGTAAAGTTTTTCTATTATATTCAAATTAAACTTTTTCGCCCCAAACCTCTGCGATCCGTAGCAAGAAATTGTTGCTTCAGGCCACACGTGTGTGTGTGCGGAGGTGTTTGGATGTTTCCCTGTGTGTGTGTGTGTGTGAATGTCGGTTGGGTGTGTGTGTGTGCGTTTTATTGCGCCACATTAGATTGTGACGCCTGTCACTCCGAGGGAAGCTGCAGCACGTTCTGCTATTAAACTGCTGCCTGGCAACGGTTTTTTTTTTGCCAATTTCCGTTTGCAGCTTTAAAATAATAAATTTTGCGCTCTTGCGCTGAATTAAATATAAAAAAAAAGTAAAATAAAAATGGAAAAAAAAATGGAAAAATTGCAGCCGGCTGTTAAGTAGAAAAGCGGCGCAGTTAGCAAGTTATCAGGCACTTGACTGTAATTCTATTTATTGCTGCATTCGCCATTAAGCTGGCTACAGTGTGCGCTCCCTAAGTGCGCAGCAGCAATTCAAGCGGCCATTAAACAAGGCTGTAAGCCGCTGGTGCAAATGCTGACATGGTCTGGAATCAGGAATAAAGTTTCTACATAAAATGATGTCATTATTTTTTAAACCAAGTTAATCATGTGAAAAAAATTGATATATAGACTTAGTATCTTTTTTCCCGCTTGTTCAAATTTTCAGATTAATCTGTTCAGTGTTGTTTTATCTCAGTTTTTTATGTATTTATTGAAAGTTGATTAAACTCTCCTTTTGTAATTGTAACTCATTCGAGTTGCCTGCTGGGATATTAACTTGGCCTAATGGCAGTGCCATGGCCAAGACGCCTCTGGCCATCGTTGCTGCAGCTGCAATTTTAACTGCCGTTTTCTCTAATTTCTCTGCATTTCGCCATTTCTGTTGGCCATTTTTGTATGGGGTTTTTAGTACTTGCGCTTTTCTTTAACTACCGCTCCCTTGGGGGAGAGAGGCGGCAATAGACGACTGCCAGCCTCAGAAGAAGTTTATTTAGTTGGCAAGCAATGCTTCTTTACACAAACACACACACACATAGCCAGACACTTACACTGACAGCCGTTGTCCATATTTCTTATTGATTTATCTGTTAATTAAAATTCTTAGCACGTAGTTGGGTGTGCGGGAAGTGAATGGTAACGTGCCAGTGGAAATGGCAATGGAAATGGAGATACATACAATATGAAGTGCTCGGCGTGTGTTGTTGCTGTTGTTGTTGTTGCTGTTGTTGCTGTTGCTGCCACATGAAACAGGCAGGCAACACGAAACGCATTTCAGCTGCATGTCTTCAAATTGCAATGCCAATGTCTACGCACATGTATTTATCGGTGTGCGTTTGGCTATGTGTGTGTGTGTGTAAGTGTGTATAAAGATACATTGGCTGCCTTTTAATTTGATCAAGTAGTACACCCACAGCCAGGCAGACGCAGCTATTTGATTGATTTCCTAAAAAAAAAGAGATAACGAAAAAAGAACACACACGCAGAGACACACTCGCCAAACCCAACGCAATAATAAATAACATGCTGAAAACTTTCAACTGCTGACAAAGCAAATTTGCTTACACGCAGAGCCCATCCACTCCCTACATCCACATCTAGTTGAGTTCTCATGCCCATTCCCATTCCCATTGCCGTTCCCATTCCTATTCTCATAGCCATATCTGCAGACAGGCAAACAGACAGAGACATAAGCATATTACAATATTACGCTGTCACCGGAAGTAGCAGCAGAAAAAGAGAAAAACAAACGAACGCGAGGCGAAGTGGAAAACCGAGAAAAAGAAGGCAAGCAGATTGTATGCGACAAATGGCTGATAATGTTGCTGGTACCAAGGGATTGGGACTGCGACTAAAACTGGGTCTTGAGCTGCCACTGCTGTGGCTAGTGGGTGGTGGCGAGGGGCACAGCTGTGCGGGGGCTGTGGCAATGATGAGCATGTGGCGCCCCAAGGCCCACGACCCGATGCTTCACAGTGTTCACAGAAATGTTGATGCGGGCGCTGCCCAAATAAAGACGGCCTGTCTATGACTGTGGCATTATTTTAACATTTTATGCTGGCACAACGCTAAATCTGACAGTTGACTAGCGCAGAAAATATGCTGCACACACAGAGACACACACATACATATATATATATAGCTGACACATGGCAAATATTGTATTACATGCAGAAAACAGGCGGAAACGAGACTCGAAAGTGTTAACGGCGCGCCTTGGCCCTTTGTGTTGGCCATACTGGCGTTGATATTCAATCAGCGGCACTCATATATTCATCATCGTCATCATAAGCATCATCATCACCATCATCATGATCAGAATCCGGTTGCCTGCCTGCATCTGCACCCTGGCGCTAATAATTGGCCAACCAGCTCACGTAGTGAATCAGTGATGAATGTTTTTATGCTTATTGTTGAGTTCACTGAGCGAAATGAGTTGTTTGTCTCTCCGTGTGTGTGTGTGTGTGTGTGAGTGTGTGTGGGTACCTGGGTGCTCACATCTGTGTCAATGTGTGGGCATAAAGCGTCAGGCTGTGCTATTACCTGGGGCCATACACCTTTTGCACTGCTCCAGCTAAAGGTTGAATACAGAATATATATTTGATCTGATTTATAAGATACAGCTATTAGTTACAAAAAGAAAAACAATATTAAAGTGGACGAATAAATGTCTGGCAAAGCGTTTAATCTGTTTGGTTAGTCTTTAGCTAAAGTTCTTTCAAAGGACTTCATTGGCAAAGCTCGAAAATTGCTTGAACTAGTAGAATATAGCTATATTATTTAACAAAAAGAATGTATATAATTAATATTTTTTATTAAGAATTTAGAATATTAATTTAGCTTCTTGTGATACCCCAAAATTAGCAGGCGAATTAATTTTTATTGCATTTAATGCGCATCAATTCGACACAGCTTACAAATGTACTACCAGGTGTGTGTACATAAATCAGCAAAAATAATAAATACTCAAATAACACGCATTCGCCCCTTACCACATGCAAGCAGCAATGTTGTGGTTCAACTGTTGCCAACTGCACAAAATATTACTAATTGTCATTACTATCGACTGGGGATGCCCGAGGGCTTTAAGAGCCGTCCGAAATGGGCCCAGCAAGATATGGCCGCAACTGTTGCCGCAACAATTGTGGCAGCTGTGCAGGTGCAGCTGGGCAGGCGGAGGGGTGCGCGGAGTTCGGTGCCAACTGCAATTGCAATTGCAATTTGCAATTATGTATTAACATTCATATCGAAAAGGCGGCGCTTTATGGCGACTGATGGCCGTGTTGTTGCCACCAGTTGGTTAGACAGTGTGGTTGGAGATTGGCGTGGGGCGGTGCGGGTAATAATAAATTAGGTTGATTGCCGTGAGGCTTGCAATTCAGCTAACTGACGCTCCCCTTGCACAATTGCCCGTGATTTTGTTGTGTTTTATTTGAAAATTCTTTTTGATTTGAAAGAGGCCGCAAAAGTCACAAAGCAAGTAGAAACGAGAATAGCGACTGGCAAATGGTAAATGGCAAATGGAAAATGGTTTGTTTTGCGGCCATACGCAGAAATTTGCTCAGAAAGCGAGTCAACTCTTTTGGAATTTGATTACCGAGCCTCGTCGTCTGCCCGTCATCAATTATTCAGGCGTCATCAACGAGTCGGCCAACTGGCGAGCCGCGGGCAACAATTGCAATAATTAGCGCATGATTTAAAACCGTCAGTAATCATCATTACCGTTGTCGTTGGCGCTGTCGTCCTCCTAGTCGTTGTTGTCCTCGCAGTCGGCGGCGGCATCATTAGCAAAGGCGCCAGCGCCGCAGTGAACGACCGCAGGCATTTCATTTTCAGCTCGTGAAAATATCAAGTGAAAATTCGCTGCGGTTCACGCTAATGACGATAAATTGCGTCGCTCGGCCAACTATAAATAAGTTGCGCTTGGCTTACAGTTGTCCCCTTCCCCCCTCGTTCTCCTACTTCTCAACCGGACTCGGGATGCGACAGTCGAATGCATCAGTTGGCGGCTTGAAAATGCCTCGCAATGCATTTCCATTGTTGTCCCGACATTGCATTGGCTCTACAAATGGTCAAGTGTAATCAAATTTAGTTAGCTTTTCTTTAACAGATTATTTTATATGGAAAATGTGGTCTGCATAAAAGATAGCTTGTATTCTATTTTTCTGTATTGACAACTTTTCTAAATTGTTTTAAATTAATTTTTAATTGATTTATTCTCTCCCTAAAACTTTCTTATAGTACTTTTATTTAATATTAACAATTTAATTCCACCATTACATATAGGTGCCAACCCGACCTATTTTATTTAAGCTTTCGCATTGTCATGCGCGGCTTTGAAAATATTTTACTTAGCTATTTACCCCATCTCTCACCTCTCTCGAACTTACCAATTTATCCCAAATTTTGCCAACGAAAATTCTATAAATAATTAAATTGAGTTCAGCCCCTGGCCAAGCTGACAGTTAGTTGCAGTTCATTGGGTTAAATTCATTTAAGAGACTTTTCCCCCGTTTCAGTACAAGCAAACAGAAAACTTTTTTCATCACACATTCCAAGGCGAGGTGACGGCTCAGTGGCCACTTCTGGCATAGCTGAATACTTTTGCTGGGATAAAATTGATACGCTTAAGTCTATTAGCAGAGCATCATCGACACAGCCCACACGTAGTTCCATAAATCGCTCACCACGGCAACGGCAAGAACGACAGCAACTACAGCAACAACAGCAAAAGCTCCAAAGGGGCATTTGCCAACTTTATTTAGCTACTCAATCAGGGCCGCAAACAACACTTCACAACACTTGCCGGCTGTTGACCGGTTGGCAAATGGCAAAAGGCAAGCGGCAAACGGCAAGCGGCAAAGTAAATAAATGAAGGCGAGCTTCGCACTTTTGTCACAGCTAACGTCTGACTCCGCCCTGGCCTCCCACCCTCTAAGCCAGCACCGCCAGGAGCCAACCCTCTGGCGAGTCGAGCTGAGTCGGGCTCACCGTCACCCACTTGGTCAGTCACTTGTGCTGCACATTCAAGTGTCACTGATTTGAGGATAAGCACTTCTCAGGCAACTTGATAGCCCTGCTGAATGAGCCCACTCACAGGCACCAGGCTAGCCCAGTCAGTCGCTCATTCAGTCAGTCAGTCAGCCATATTGTCAGTCCGTCAGTCTCCCGTTTAGTCAGTTGCAAAAATATAACAGTGGTCGTTGTCGTAGCTTTTATTCGAATGGCACTCGTGCAAAACGAACTAATTTGAATATATAAAATCAACAACAACTCTTACAACAACAACCAGCTAAGAAGCCCCACAGCCATAGACGGCAAAGGGCAGACAAGAGCTGAGAGCAAAGCAAAATTGATGAAAACAAAAGCAGTTTTTATCCCCGAGTGTCTTTTGTGCTCATGAATGGGTCAGTTTAATTGCTTAAATTTAAGCACTTTACATAAAACACACACACACCACACACGCACTTGCAACTCGGTTCATTTAGCTTGAGCTCATCCACATTCAACGCACAGTCATAATTCGACTCTGTAGTTAAATATTCAGAACCCACAGTATGAGCTGCAATTGTAGAAATCGTAGTATTTATTAAAGGAATTAAACTTATGATTTCAGCAAATTGTGCGTGGGGTAATTGGTTTTACAGTGGTGTATAAATTGCATAACGTACTCCTCCTGCACTTAAACGAAAAATATTTTGTAGAATTTCATAAGAAAGACAAGCTTAAAATTTATATTATAACTTCCTATTATTTATTAAAAAGCGAACTTTGGGAAGCTTTATTAATAATTAGTAAGCTTACACTAGCATGCAATCTCATAAATTTTCTTAAATTTAACTTTCTCCTAATAAATTAAATACTAAACAAATTCATTCAAATATATATATACATAAAAGAGATTATATTTAGTTGAGCAAATAATCAAGTTATAAAAAAAATTATATAAAATTGAGTTCATTTTAAATATAAATTAAATTTTTCCAAATGGTATTTAAAAGGCAACCGCAAAAATATCGCGAATAGCCAATAAATAAGCGCAAGTAATTTGCGCCATTAGCTAAAACACAAAAAAGGGGCCCATTAGGTATGGGCTTAAGCAAAATGCACTGAACCAATCAATAAATTGCCAACATGGCTAAATGGTGAACAGCCAACAGTCGGCAGCTCTTTCGGGAAAGCGGCGCATTAATTTATGTGTCTAACGGAGTCGCACATGCAAATTAGCTGAACGAATGCAAATATTGAAGCCAAGTAGAGAGGGTAACAGAGAAACAGAGAACTCATAAAGAACCCAATAATGAGTTCAAGTTGGGTTACCAACTTGGATAATGTGGCTCTGTGGTGCTGGCAACAACTGTTGACAAAATGAAATCAATAAATTTAGCGCAAATCAATTAAAATATACATTAAGTGTGTATGTGTGTGTGTGTACTGTGCAAACTAAAATATTTGTCAATTTGCGGTTTTGACAAAATTAAATTAAACACACACACACTGAACGTACACACGCATACACCATGAGCAATGCCAAATGTCAGGCATAGTTTGCCATTTGCCTGTTTGCCCAACTCCATGTGTATTTGTGTGTGTGTTGAGAAATTTATTTAAATTTATTTATATGGCTTATTAAAATTGTTGTAAGTGCATTATTTCATTAAATTTTTGTCAAATTTGATTTGAAAAAGCAACGAAAAAACCGTAAATATGCAAATAAATTGTAAGGCTGACAGCTACATGAACAAATAAAGAGTTTATTTACCTAACCAGGTGTTTATTACTTCATACCAAAAGTCTATAGAAGTTTACTTGAGAATCCCACTGGCTATACGCGGTACACACATAAATACATACATGTATATAGATTTAATCGATCCGCTTACCCAGCTGGGTACCATTAATAAAGTTTAGCATACTTTTGCGCGTAGTACAAATGCACCTCTGCAGAGGTCCAGAGCTCTGGAAGGCTTTCAATTTGCAGTTAGAGAAGCCAACAGAACCACCAGCTGTTATCTCCTCCTGCTGACAGCTCCGACTTCTTATCAGTTCGAGGCACTTATATTGGAGTATTTATATACTGGAATAACCGTCGTGTGGCGGTTCATTATAATAAAATCTCGACTTGTGCATAATTAGGAAAAATACTGCAGCCGCTACCTTGGCAATTGCAAATTTTCCACACACACACACACACACAAACAGACATGCGCTAAGCTCGTCTAATTGAAAAGCCATTAAAAAGCTTTCAACTGCTCATTATACATTTAAATATTTGTGTGTTTTTATTTCGGTTCTGCTCGCAGCCCACAGCCACGCCTCCAGGGTCAGGCATCGCTTATTTATAAATTTTATGTGCACATAAACTACACAACTAAACAAACAAGAACGTTGCAGACACATTCGTAGACTTATTTAATACTCTATCAACAGAGTAATTAGAGTTGAAACGGCTTTAAGTTACATTCAAACTTTCGATCTATTCACTTTAAATGGTGTCAGATAGTTCGTTATTAAACTTTAATTTTTGGGTATTCTGTATTAAACTGTGATCAATCTTGAATTGCCTGACATTTTCCGTGTCCCGATAGACGTGTCCAAAGAATTTTAGCACTTAATCTGACGACGCACCAAATATACTCCTTTTCATCTTTTGAACTGGGTATTCAAGCACAAACAAAATCAAATATTCTTGACGCTGAACATACATGGCCTACATTTATTCAAAGGTTTATCCTTTCCTGCTGTTTGTGTTCTTATGCATAAATTTGTTAAACTTAAATATACAATAAATTAAATACATTTTTAATAAATATACTTTACAACTGAATATACTATAATATGAATAAGCTATACTTGTCCATTTTGCCCTCAAAAGTTGTCAGATTTAATCAAAAATTTTCATATCAAATCAATCAATTTTACAAGCAAAGAACAAAAGGAACCCCGCTTTGCTTGCATCCAAAGAGATTTAAATCTTTAAACAGCATTTACCATTAATCCAAATTTGTTGTTAGGCCAACACACACTTTGCAATCCGTAATCCGCTCAGACTCTGCACGCTTTGGGGCCCTCTTTGCCCAAATGCAACTGAAAGCCAAACTTTTAAGCTTGCTTTTTGCTTAGAAAATGCGTTTGCGAGCCACAAATGCGAGACGTCAATAGCTATGCAAGCCCAAACGATTAACCCACAACACATCACGCAAGTGGCAAGCGGCAAGCGGCAAGTGGCAACTGGCAGACGGGTGAATTTTGGTGAATTGCGCTGCTTATAAACTATGTAGCTGAACTGGCGGAAGAAGTGCACGCTTAAGCATAAGCACGAGCCGGCTTAGACAGCACTTGGACATCAAGAATTTATGAGCGCAGCCACATGCGAGGCGAGCGATGCCGCAGCTTGGAGAAAATGCTTAAATTCGAATTATTGCACTCGTAATTGAGGTGCGGCCCAGTGCCTTCTGGCTGCGCTTCTGCTTCCATCCAAGTGCGGTTCGGCAGCGGCTTAATGCCAAGCAATTTGCGTTGAATGCGAATGCGAAAGAGATTAAAACAATGTTGCATTTCTAATTGTTTTAAGCAGCCAGCAAAGGCAACGACCACGATAACGTCGACGACGACGACTACGACTAAGCCACACGTGGCGTATGCGCAATGCTCCAGTCCTGGCAATTGCAATTTAAGTATTTTCTATTTATTGCACAAGACTCCGCCCTCACACGCACACATGCACAAACACACACGCGCGCACTTGGCAGCCGGGGCTTTGTCGAAATGAAATTCAAGTGTTCCGACGCCCAGGAAAACAAACATATGCAACTGCTTCAACAATCCAACTCAAGACCCAATTTGCGGAGCTTAAGTTTCATAGTTGCAATTATGAGATTATTAAACGCACGACGCTCCGCCTTTTTGAAATTTCTCTTTCCCTCGTGCAAGCTCTGCCTCGTCTCCCATTCGTTTTATTGTGGTTTTTGGCCGCAACACTCAAATTACTTTTTGATATTAATACAGCTGGCGCGTAGCTGTCTCTTGAACTGCATTAAGTATACCCCATGTTTGCATGCAAAAACATGGCAAAACCTGCTGCAAATGGTAAAAAAAGTCTCCAATCTAAATTAGAGCTTATTCCCCAAATTGAATTGGAAACACTGCAATCTTTAACATATCTGATTGATGTTGGGTTGGCTTTTGGCTTGTCTTCAAAATGCGAAGGTCAAGGGGATTTCATCTGAATCAAGGAGTGCAGCAAATTACCAATTTGGCACTAGTATTGGATTTAATTTGTAAGAGTTTGGAAAAAATAAAATACAAATTATATCAAAACAGAAATTTCCTACCCTCTTTTATTGTTATTTTTTTATTAAACTTTAAAAATTTCAATCGCTCCAAACGAAATTTCATTTAATAGATATGCATCTTTCCAATGAAACTCCCCCTATACTTTATGCTTAGTGAAGCAAAATAGAGTTAATCAAATCGAAGTCGATCAATTGAATCAAGACTTTGGTTCTCGCAGCTGATGACTTGATTGCACCGTGAATTAGATGTGCAGCAATTTGTTCAGTATTTAATTTGCTACAATACCCATTAGAGGGCAACAAACTACGGCAATGGCTTTTAATTTTGCTGGACAAATATGATCAAATGTCATTTGGGGCAGCTACGGAGTGCACTGCACTTAACAGGCCGACCACAGCATTTGGAAAATGGTCGATAACATTTTGCCACAAATTTATGAATTGCTTTGGTTTTTGGTTTGTGCGGCTTGAAATGTGGCAGTCGTTACGAGCATCGCATAATGAATTGGTCGAATTAATTGGAGCAATTTATGTATATATTTTAAGGTGCGTTGTCAAAGCAATTCAACATAAATGAGCTAATTACAAAAGCTGATATCTGTGCGTGTGTGTGTTTGTGTGTGTGTGCATGCATGTTTGTGGGTGGCTGTGTGTCCAACTCTGATTGACTCAAATACAATCACAAATTTTGCTAACCAGCCATGTGCGGTGACACAGAATTGTGGTGTGAGTTCTCTTGTGTTCAGTCGGGGCGGGGGCCAAACAGCAGCTCAAGCCCGCAACTGATGCGCCTGGGCAAACATTACATGTACAGACACGCACACACACACACCCACCTGCAGTTGACAAGCATGTTGCATGCAAATAGAATTGTTTTGAAGACATTTGAATTAGGCAAACCCCAAACAGCCTGTGCTATGTTGATAAGCCATATAAGGCTCAGATAACCAACTGACCAACAAGCCCGAAGCCTGACCAAAATACACAGTCCAGGAAACAACGAAGCCGCTGTGCCCTGCTAATTACAATCGAATACTGTAGAGTTAGCCGAAATTGATGATAAAATCAAGAACAACGAGAAAAACAAAAACTATTTTTAGTTGAGCAGGTGAGATAGTACTATATATCATAAAGCTCCCAATTTACAAGTTTGAATAGGATGTCTTGAAAAAAAATATTCTATTCATTAGAAAATAATGTATAAAAGACTACCTATGCAAATATTAGTTAAATCTTTAAGGTTGGCTTCTTCTTTTAAAGAGCTATGAATATAATCACACATTCAAATTATCTTTCGAAATAATTTCATGCCACTTCCTTTCAACTGTCATCTTATAATTATACCTTCAATTATTAATAGAAACTGCAGTTTGCCCAAGAGTAAGCTCATCTTTTTATGTCATAAATAAATTATTGCAGTTATTTAACTTCAGCTGTTGTCTTTGTAATTGCCAGCAAATTAAAATTACTAAAATGCTCAAAATGTATGTTTAATTACAATTTAAATACTAAATACTTTGCAGAAAATAAGTTAGAAATGCGACCGTTATTCATATTGCATATACAAATTCATCTATATGTGTGTGTGTGTATGAGTACACGTATTTATGTACATCTGTTAATTAACAATGGTTAATAATGTAGACGAGCTGGCCTGTAATTTGTTGCAATGCCGTTGTTGAATGCATTCAGACGTGTAATAAATTGAATACTAAATTCATGAACAGGACAGCAAAGGACAACCAAGGAGCAGGCATCTTAATGCTGAGTTTGTTATTGGCCACTGCAAAAAACATGAGTGCAACCAAAATAATGCGGTCTAGTGGCCAAAAATCAAAGCAGCCAGCAGACACACATGCCATATACATACATATACATATATGTTTGTATGTATATATTTAAAACAATTTCTTAAGCAAAGAAAATGTATTTGATTTGTGAAGCATAAAATAATGTGGCAAGCAACAAACTTGCGGCTTTATCCGAAAGCCGCAAGAACTTATTGCAACCATGTTTGGGCAAAATTTTAAACAAACTGGCTGAATCAGTCAGCAAACAGCTAGCAGTGAAGGCAAATTAAATTGCGGCGCTTGACTCAACGCATTGAAAGTTGAGCTTGGGGAAAAACTGAAAAGCATTTGCGAATCGAGCCTCAATCGAAAAGAAAACTTCTTTGCCAGCAACACAAACCGAAGCAGCTCACGAAGCTGATTTTCTGCACAAGTTTCATTTGATGCTTTCAAAGAAATGCAAACTTGAGCCGAGAGAACTGCAAATTTTCCGGCTAGGGCATATTGTTAACATAGCCTTTAAAGCAACCGTCTTCATATTTAAATCGTATTGAATGAAAGTTTTGAATATTTTATGTTCACAACTGAAAAGTGAAAGTGCAATATAAAAGGTACAACAAAACTCAAAGCTGCTTCCATTAACGTCCCCTAAACTATCAACAGTTATTTAAAATTTAAGCAATTGTGAAGACTAAATACTCTTTCCAACAGAAGAGTTTTCAATGTCTGCAAAGGGATCCAAAGAATTATATTATGGTAAAATTTAATAATATCATTAATCACTGCAATCAAATGTTTATATAAGTGCGTTTTCGAACGCTCCTTTGATTAATTAAAACTTTCATTGCATTAAACTTGTTCACCAATGAAATGATAATTGGCTAGTATTTACGAATACTGCCTTTAAATGCCCGCCTTTAACTCAACTCTAAAGAAAATATGATGCAGTGGATACAATACAGAGCAAAGCAATTAGAAAATTAAAAGTGGGCGTGTGCGGGCCATGGCCTGTCATCAGTGAATTGACTGAGCAGCAGGAATTGCCACCTGTCGGTCCGTGCAGATAAAATTTACATAAGGATAATTGCCTTAAATTCAAAAGGCGAAAGAAATGAACAAAGAAATCATAATTGCCTCTGAACACATATAAGTGCCACATTGCGCACACTACTCCCATCACACACACACGGATGATGGAAGCCTTCACGTGTTCCACTTTGGCATTATTGACTGCTGGCCGTGTCCTCGCCCGAGTCGCAGCCTGACAATAAGTTGAGCTGCTGGCGTACGCGAAGCTGAGGCTGACAACGCTGACAATGCTGTCATCGCCGTGACTGAAGGATCTCGTTGCTGTTGTTGTTGTTGCCGTCGATTGTCATGTAGGGATTTAATAATCTGGCCGCTTTTCCTTCTCGCCACGGCTGACAATTTGAATACCTTTTTCACTCTGTTGATTTACATTTGCTTATTGTTTTCGCTCCTTTCAACCAGCCTCCGCTGCCCGCCCATTACATTTTCACCTTACTCTTGTAATGTATGCAAAAGTTTCCCTTTTCTGAGCAAATAACGGAAATGACATGAATTCACTTTAAATGATTTATCAACGGTGCCAAGGACAAATTACTTAGCGACAAAATTGCCTAGCAGAGGTCAAATGGCAACCAAATGAATACGTTAAACATCATTAAAAATGCAAATGAATAATTGGCATGTGACATTGAAACAGCAAACGCCAAAGGGTCACAATCGATTGATTGCTACGGCCAAAATCTAGAGTAAGTAAGCAACAGTGAGCCAAGCAATAAAGAAAAAAAATATCTAAAAAAACACGAATTGGGGTTAAATATATGTTATGTTTTTAACTTTCCAATATTGATTTATAATTTATGCAGCCATAATTCAAACAGCCGATTGTGTGCTTAAATGATTGTTCAACATCAGATAAATTATATATAGCACTAATTTTTTTGCACAGCAAAGACAACAGCCTAAAGCTAGATTTAATGAACTATTTTGATGAAATTAAATCGCTCTTAGCTAAAAGCTTTAATTAGTGTCATTCTGCATTGTAAATATTTAAAAAGTTCAAACCATTTACATCGCCTCCAAGGGGACGCCAAGGTATGCGAGTTTTGCGTGCGGGAGCTGCGTTCGATTTAGCCGGAAATTGCAGTGGACTCACGAGCATTGCATAGCTATGCAGCGCGCTCGCTGCGAACCATTGTGACCATGTGGCGTATACGCAACAAATTGACATGTCCCAGCCAGTGGCTGTGGCTGTGGCTGTGAATATGGGTGTGGGTGTGTGTATGGGTGTGCGTGCTTGCGTGCTGCGAGACGTGTGTGAGTTTTTGGAATTTTTGGGATCTTTCTATTCATTGATGGATGCCGCGACGTGGCAAACGCCAAAAAGTGCTGCACAGTTGTGTGGCTTCATTGGAGCCTATGCTGGAAAAGAGCAAGAGAGAAACAAAGAGACAGAGAGAGAGGAGAAGATAAGCAAAGAGGCGGCGACGAGTTTAACTTATTGTTGGAAAAAGTTTGCAGTCACTTCTGACAGTTCTGCCGTTTACTTTTAGGTCTGGGCCGCAACCAGTGTTTTTGTTAAGTTTGTGGGCGAGTGTAGTCAGAGTTGTTGAGCGCCTGAATTGAACCTTTCAGCTATTTTGCCTTCACACTTCACGCAGTAGCAGCAGCAGGAAGTGACGGCCACAAAAGAGACCAATACAAAATGTTGATTCTATGGATAGCTTGGACTGTTTTTTAGCAGTGTTGCAAAATGCTGCTGCATCGATCTGACCCACATATCGATTGCTTATTATAATAATCAATTCGACTAAGCTGCAATCAATGGCAATTACATTCAATTGGCCAGCATTTTAAAGCGGGCAGCTGGCATTACGGCCACGCTTAAAGTGGGTCGCAACAGTGCAGCCAATTTGCCGGCAATTTATTTTAATTAAAATTTGACTAGCCGCTAGGCGCATTTGCGTGATTAAAAAGTTTAAAGGACAACGACGACAACAACAGCAATAACAGCAACAACAACAACAACAACAACAACAACGGCAACTGCTCCCGTTTCAATGTCATAAAAATAGCTCACGTGTCACGACCATAAAAGTCACACATAAAACAACAAAAGTTACTATAAACACAGCAACGGCAACAATAACAACAACACAAAAGCAAATTTAATTACAAACAAGCAAACATTAAAATTTGTAATTCCATCATAAAAATGTTTTTTCTCGTTCTCTTGCATGAGAATAGGGGTTGGGGTGGGCCTAACGGCACCTGCTCGACAGCAGATATTTACATTTAGCTACTTGTATTTCCTCAATAAAAACGTTGCAGATTAGCCAATTCTCTTGGGCAGCTCTCTGGTGGGTGGGTCAGAAGCACGGACAGGGGTAGGGTCCCTAAATTGCGGTTTTTAATTACTTTATTTTATTGCGCAAGTTTTTGGCCAGGCGCATTGAAGATTTCACAGTACATAAAATCTACGCGGTGTGAAATGGCAGCCGGCAGAACCGGACAGCGTTAACATGCCACTTGGACATGGCACTTGCCACAGTGCCCCCCACGCCGTCTGTTGTTGCTGCCGTTGTTAACTGAAACTTGAAAGTCGGCAGACAGCAGACAGCAAGTGAATTTGAGTTGTCCGTTGCCAACGCTTTGTTCCATGCGCAGTTCATTTTACTCGGCTTCATTCTGAGCACTCACAAAACATGCGTTGGCATCTACTTCCTTCTCCTGTCTCTGCCCCACTCCTTGTCTTCGCCTGTGTCCGTCTATAGCAGTTGCTGCAGTGCCACACGACACGTGTCACATGATGCCACACCCACGAACCGACAATCTCTGACTTTACACCAAAAATTTGTTAGCAAAGAGTTGATGAGAGTTGAGAACGGATGGACCATGGGAACGGTGTGGGATTTATAGGAAATAAATACGAAGGATGATTTAAATAATATAACCAATAAGATACAGATGAAGAGATAGGGAAAGATATAGATATGGATGTAGATTAAGATATAGATTTAGATAAAGATATTGATATAGATATAGATATGGATATTGATATAGATACAGATACAGATGCAGATACAAATACAGATACAGATACAAATACAAATACAAACACAAATACAAATACAAATACAAATACAGATACAAATACAGATACAGATACAAATTCAGATACATATACAGATACAGATACAGATACATATACAGATATAGATACAGATGCAGATACAAATACAGATACAGATACAAATTCAGATACAGATACAGATACAGCTACAGATACAGATATCAGCTATCAGCTAAAACCACTTTTTGTGCCCACTGTACTGCTTCACACTCAGATTCTTTGTATTCTTTTAACCCACACAGTCTCTGCAGTTTTATTGTTGGGCTTCTTTCAGGGTCTTGTTCTCGCCATCATTGGCAGCTGCCAGTGTTGTGAAATGCATACATGGCCAGACAGCAGCAACGTCGAGGTATTTGTCAATTAACGCTTATTTTTTCTTCCTCACTCTTAATTGTCATTCCCAAGAGCTGTAGCCAAATTTCATATGTGCTACGATGCCAAAGGCCTACACTGTTTGTCTTCTTTTTTTGCCGGAGTGGGAGGGGGGACATGTGTTCTTACTGATGTTTGCTCTGCTGTCACAGCGCATAGGTGGAGTCTGTGAGGAGGGTAAGATAGCAGAGACGGCGACTGCAGCGTTGCATTTCAAATTTCAATCTACCGGCAACTGGTTCGATTGTTTACATTGATTTATTTGCGTTGTTGTTTATGCGGTTTCGCATAGTTCTGGGCTTTTGTGAGTTCGCTGCACTCTCTAATCCACTAACACTCCAACTGTGCCGGCTCAAATTCGCAGCGTTTCGTATCGATTCGAATCGGATTTCGGTTACAGTATATACCATTTTATACTTTTCCCTCTCTTACACTCTCTCTGTATCTCTCTCTCACTCTTTCTCAGGCGATTGCGACGGTACTGAAATGGATTTATTTGGTTTGGCTAAATATTTGGCAAGTCCCGACGCACGGCATTTTTATTTTATGCTCTGTGTTGGGCAATGGTTTTACATGCAATATATACAATAGTTGCTGTTTATATTGGTGCTACTGCAGCTGCTGGGCGGACAGTGGGCGTGGCAGCTGCCGACAGCACGAAAAGCAGCTCAAATAGCACAAAAGCATTAAAACTAGCTGCATTGTATGGTTTTTGTATTCTTATTTGGCAAAACACGTATATTTGTGTGCCCTGGCCCCTTTATTGAAAAGCCTTACAAAAGAATATTATTATTTAGTGCGGCTTCGAACAATGGCGCAGTCAATGAACACGATTTCAAATATAATTTGCTGAGTTTTACAATTTCTATTCACCTGCTCTTTTAGGGGAACCATTTTATCATTTTACGGGAATTATTTATGAATTTTATCATTTTTATTCAACTAAAATAATAACACAAACATTAAAAATAAATAAATAAAAATAGAAATAACCAAATATCTTTGGTTTTCCCTAAGGGTATAGAAAAAAACTAAACTTTATAGAAACTTAATTCCCAAATCAAAGATATAGTTTTTAAAGATGGACTATAATATAGTCTACTTTTTCTTATATAGCTTTGAAATTATGATCAGAAAGCTGTCAAGAAATATGTAATTCAAATGTAAAGTAAATTAAATATTTTTTTTATTAAGCTCCCGAACGTAGGGAACTTAGATCTATTCGAAAACTCTGCAAATCAAGTGCATGCGGACTGTGATATCAGAAGAAGGAACTGTAAAAGCTTCGAGTCCTTTGCACACACACATGAGTATTTCATTACATTCGGGGTAATGTGTCGAGTTGAATGTCAGTTCGAAAAGCTGATCTCACTAGCTTAGGGAGAGTTTGAATGTAAGTAGTATTAATTGAATTACTTTCAGAACTGCAAGGAATAAGAATTTAGGAAGAATGCGCAACGATAGCGAAGGCATTGATGTAGGCACCAGCACCGAAGTGGATGAACGCTCCGAGCCAGAGGATGTGTTATCAGAGGAGGACGCGGCCACCGTGCTGCCCAGCGGCAGTCGCACTCTCGACACTCGCCTGAATCCCGAGGCACCCGACTTTGTGCCCGGCGTGACAAACCGCCTGCTGGCCGCCAAAATAGTCGACGAATGTAGGTAGTTGCAAACTCTGGCTCTAAATTCGCACTGAATCTCCTTACGCTCCCATCCAGTGGTGGGCTACACACGCTGGAGCAACGCCACGGGCGAGGACATCGCGTACGGCCCACGCTACGACAGCATCTGGAGCGAGAGCTGCATCCAGGTGCAGGTTCAGCCGCTCCCCGGTCGCAATGCTGCCCCGGGCATGCAGCAGACCAACTTAATCGAGTCTGTGGGCGATCACGATCAGCTGCCGTCGCCGACGAAGCGATCCAACCAGCTGAGTCCATCCGAAGTGGAGCCCGACGCCGAGCGATCGCCGTCCGTTTGCTGCTGTGCCTGCATGTAGCATGTGGTATGTAGCGTGTGGCATGCAGCATGTAGCACGTTGCATGCAGCTTGCAGTATTTACGTTTATTTAACAGTTTTACCCATTAAAGCATTGTCTCACTATATTTAAGAGAAATAAACGCTCCTAACTGCCACGCCTGCCCATCATGCCATCATCTTGGCCCATATTTCAGCGCCGGCCTGCAGCATTCCGCCAGCCAGTTAGTCAGCCAGCTACTTTGTCCTGACTTTCTAATGATGTTGAATATGCATTGAAAGTTTTGCCTTGACGCGAAAATTGCTGGCACAAAACTTGGCTTCTCGCCTGGGCCGCTTTCACGCAGCCTCACCTGTCTGTAGGTGCCCGCCTTGCTCACTTGCGCTTAAGCAGGCTGCACTTGCAGCCCCTACAAACCCTGCAAGCCCCTACACGCCTGCACCCCCTACAAGCCAGCACCCCCTACTAACCGGCGCCCCTGCGCCATGCAGCCCTGATTGTATCTGTGCGACAACTTGGGTGCTGGCACTTTTGTTTTTGGGCGGTCATAAGTGGTGTGTGTGTGTGTGTGTGTGTGTGTGTGTGGGTGAGTGTGCGGCATAATGAGAAAAGTTTCGTGTCTTTTCATGTCTCATTTAGAGCTGAAAGCAATGTACGTTGAATTGTTGTACAACTTGGTTAAGCGACAGCAGCGACAGCGTCTCGTTGATGGCTTATGCAGAGGCTGACAAGGCCCAAAAAATGGACACAGCTGCCCCACTGATGTTGGCCCACTGACTTTTGAATGATTAAAATGGGCCCGCGGTCATAATTGCGCTCAGCCGGGGCAGACATGTGAGCACAGCTGCTGAATTTGGCGGAAACAATTACCAAGTTGTATGCAAAAGTGCAAATTGCCAGCAAGCAACTTTGCTCAATGTCATCCTCACACGCACACAAACACACGCACACACACACACACACACACACACACACACACACGAAGCAGCGCGGCACCTGTGCCAGTGGCATTGTCAATGTGTCCTGTATTTGTCCTGTCGCCTTTCGCTCTGTCTGGTTGTTCGCCACCTACGCTGGCAATTTCCGTGCAGTTTTGCCTGCTGTTTGTTTATGAAACAAGTCACGTAAACGTCGTCGCTCGCTGCGGGGGCGTTGAACTGAGCGCAGGGTTTAAATGGGCGTGCCGGCACCTTCTGATGCCAGACCTTGTTGCTGTTGCTGTTGCTGTTTGCTGCTTTGGTTGTTCTTGTTCTTGTTATTGTTGTTGTTTCTCTTTGCCACTTTTCGGCAAATCGAAAACGTAGCAATTGTCAAGTGGCACGTCACCTGCCAGGCAATTGGCCGTGGCAAATGCAACCCGCCGCTCCCTTAAACTGCCAACACATTTTTTCTAGGCCAAAAAAGTTGGCGATCTTTTGGGCTCTGTAGCTGATTGTTGACATTTGGCTGTTTGTTTCTTTGTTCAGCTTGTCTGCTGTTGCTGTTGCTGCTGCTACTGCTGCTGCTGCATATTCATTGCGCAAATATTTTTCTAGCCAACACAGACCGTGTTTACAGGCCGCAACACAATAAAAATATATTTTGTGCAGAAGGCAACAAATGCCGCCAGCTAACCGACAATGACACCATTTATGATTTATGCATCGATTTCAAATCACCAATGCACAAAAACTCACAAATGAATAAAACGAGAAGACCGAAACAGCAAAGAGACTAATGCATGAGTGTTGAAAAAGAAAACAAAAAATTACGGAACATATATTTAAATATTTCATGATAAATATCATGGCGCTTCATTTAAATGACAACCAGTTTAATAACCAAATAGTTTTGGTTTGTTTTGTTCCGCACTCATTTATCAATAATACATTAAATGGGTTATATTAGCGAATGAATTACTTGTTATTTAAGCTAAAGACTTAGCAACAAATTCGATATGTATATAGTTTTATAAGAAAAAAATTGCTTACGATAAAATTTATGTTTGCCTTAGGATAAATTAAATATTATAAGAATTATTTTACAGTAAAAAGTCATTATTATGTACCAGAAAATCAAACATTTATATATTACATTTTATTCGAATTTTATTTTTACGTATTTCATTTGGTATTTGAAAAATTATTTATGTTTTTCTTTATTTAAAAATTGAACCAATAAAAACAGAGAAATGACTTCTAAATTTATAAATGAAATCTGAATAAATATAAATTAGTATGTGACTTTTTGTTTTATTTTGAATGCTGGCTTTCATTCATTCATATTCATATACTTTCTTATACAACACATTTGCGTTAAAGAGTATTCGCCAAGTCGAGCAACTGCTTCAACTTACGCTGCTCGACATATATTTTTATCGACAGACAACGATGCAAGCACTTTTAGTTAAATTGAGCAACAAACACGTTTGGCAATAAAACTGATTCCACTACCCATAGCAGCCAACTGCACCCACACCCGTTCCCCCGCCCGAGCTTTTTGTCTACAGTTACGGCGCCCCAAAAATAGTCAGCCAACCCCCGAAAATGCCCGCCGCAATGCGCTGGCGGAGTTTTGCACATTCTAACAGATTTATTTCACTCGAAATAGTTTCATTTCAGTTGCATTATTGTTATTGTTGTTACTTGCTGTTGTTGCGCTGATTGTTGTTACTGTTGCTCTGTTGTTGTAGATGCCGTTTGCCAGAGCGACTGTAAAAAGTTTTTCTATTATTTTCAAATTTAACTTTGCCATTTGTTTGAATTTCGTGTGAGTGAGCATGGAAAAGGGTACAGCAGGAGAGGACAGGACAAGAGGATGGAACGGAAGGGCGCAGCAAATACTTTGCTATCAGTTTGTGCTCTCGTATATGAATTATACTTATGTACTTATTTATCGATATGTTAAACTTTTAAATGGACTCGCATCGAAATGTCCACAATTTGTGTGCATTTGTTCAAAATAACAAATATTTTGTGGTCAAAGGATTTTGCGTGCTTACAAGTTAGAAACTCACTTTAAATCTCCATCAAATTAGGTATGTTAAATGAAAAATGAAAAACTTCTCTATACAAATTTCAGTTCGTTTCTCAACTCAAGTGCTTTAAATATTCATTCTCTGACGGTCGAAGCTCTGGAACGTGTTCTACAAGTGCAGTCACTGCCGGTTTACAGATTTCAGTCAGTTGAATTTGAGAGCGCACCTAACTCTCAAAAAAGTCGGATGTGGAATCCTTGCGCCCATCATCCCTTCACGCCCGCCCCTCTCCGCTCTGCCAACAGCCCCATCTAATACGCGTCCCTGCGTTCATTTGATGCCGCTGTTCGCTGCCCAAAACAAACACAGCGCAAAGCTGGCCAAATTACTGCCGGTTCGTGTTGTTGTTGTTGTTGTTGCACTTGCTGTTGGTGTCAGTGTTGCCACCTTGTTGTACAGAGCATAAAAAAGAGGAAGATAACAACATGGCCGCACAAACAGTTGCAAATGTTGCATTTGCATGCATGGCCAGACGCTCGCCCCGCCCCTGCCCTCTCATTTGGCTAGTTGTACAGGTGAACACCGCTGCTATTTAGACAAGTGACATATGCGCCTCACACACACACACACACACACACACACAGCTCATGCAACATGCAAAATGGTGTGTGTCAAAAAGGAAAGCAGCGTCGGCGTCGCTGCCGCCGCAGTTAGTAGTCGACTTTGGCGTCGACGTTGACGCCAACGTTGCGGCAACACCTGCGGCGCTGATGCGCTGCTGTGCTTAAGAGGAAGCGCTGCCTGCGCGCAAATTGCAGGAAACCGGGCAACGGGCGAACGGCGACTGGCGAACGGCAAGCAGCAAACGAGGAGCGACAAACAAACGAGCAAACAAACAGCAGGCAGCAGGAAAACTAAACAACAAACTGTGCACTCTGTGTTTTGATACCCCTGAAAAAGGGTAGGAAAGGGTATGTTGTGGTTGTACAGTGTAGTGTATATAACTGGCATAGTAGGCTTCTTTAATCTTGTCCATCTGGGCTGGCTGTGATTGTCTTGCTATCTGTGTGAAAGCTGCGATCAGAAAGTATTTTATTTATTTGTATTTTAAATGCTAAATAAGCTAATAAGCTAAATCTCGAAAGTTGTCACCAACGCTTTCGTATGAAAGTACAAATCAAATTTATTTTCCTTTTAGATAACAGAGTATCCGCGAGTCAAGCACTCTTAACAAGAGTTCTTCAACATGTTTTTGTTGCTGCCTTTCTTGTTGTTGCCCCTTGTGCCCATCTACCCTTATGTTTTGACACAGTTCACAGAACTTGCAAGCGCAATTTTTTGTTGTTGTTTTTAGTTGCAATTAAACATGCAACTGCCACAGAGAACGGGCAAATATACAACTGCAAGGGCGACAAAGGACAGACACATCCGACAGAGCATCGGTCATCAGTGCACAGTCCAATTTGCATGTGTGTGCGTGTGTGTGTGTGTTATTGCAACTGAGAACCGTGAAAAAACTGTGTGAAAAATGAAAGAAATGCGTAGCAAATTTTTGGTTGGCTGCAATTGAATTACGACCAGTGCCAAACTAACAGATGACAAGAGAGAGAGAAAGAGGGAGAGAGGGAAAGTGTGAAGGGAATCTGTGTGTACAGCCCTAATTTGACTTTGTCAAAAAAAATGGCCAACACAAGTATAATATAAATCATAAATGTTTGCTTTCAAGCATAAAAACTATGCAAATCAATATTATTTTAAAATTAAAAACAATTGTTATCGTATAAACTGATACCCACCCTCGAGCAATCAATACCCAAAATAGGCCCAACAGTGATAAAATTGTTTAACCGTAACTCAGTCAATAAATTAGCATAAATTTGTGTGCATCTGCCATGAGATGTCCGCAAAACAAATTGATTTAAATAATGATAGATCATCGCACGAGGCCAGAGTTCATGTCTGTGCACAGTTTTGCCATTTGACACATTTCAATTAGTGATATTATTTGAGCACAAATACTCGTAACTCGTATGCATTATTATGATATTATATTTCAATTAAATGGGTCATTCAATTGCACAGAAACTCAATCAATGTCCAATTACAGGTGGACAGCAACATACTATTCATGAATAAATCGAGGCCCGTTTGTTTGCAAAAGTAAATACTAAAAATAATACGAAGAAACCGTTGCGAAATATAAATAACAACATGAGTAAAACAACATTTAAACTGTCCAGCCCAAAAGTACATAAATAATTTTTTGACTGAAAAGTCCAGCATGACTGGGCGACAAACCTTTTAAATATTTCTGCACTATTTATTTTCCTATGGCTTCTGGGCCAATTTATAGAGCATGTTGACACCCGTGCTGTGTGTGGGGTGTGTGTAACTGTGTGTATTTGCGTGTGCACGGCCATATATATAAATAAATATTTCAGTTGCCTCGTCGCCTTTTGTTACTAATTAATTTATATCAACATTTCAATGCTAAGCCAAACAAAACAATCAGCTTAATGTCGGCCAAAACACACACACACACACACACACATACGCACGAAGACACAAATCCATGTCTTTTCTAGTAAGTGTGAGCGAGTACCTGGGCAGTTCTTAAAGTTTGCAGAAACCCTAATAATATTTAAAAATAGAGCTGAAATTCACCGAGTACTTTTTATATTTAAATAAAAAATATAAAAAATAGATTTAAAAAATTTTTTTTGATATTATCGTCTTATACTAAGAAGCTGTAAATCTGTAAATCATTACAGATGAACATAATACTGTTTTGATTGAATAAGGAGTTGCCAATTTATCAATAATTTATAAGTCAATGAGCTTTGCTCTTAATTGTATCGTTTATTTATAATTTATTTATTATATATCTTAGTTCTTAATTTTAATTTTAATTTATTTTTAATTATTATTTGAATTGCGAATTTTAAATCTAGAATATATTTTTGTATATTCCATATTATATGTTGTTTTGAATAGGTGTTCTTTTGATATTTTGAAGCTGCCCACGTTTGGGCTGGCTGTGATTGTATTTAAAGGATTAACAGCCTCAAGGCTGCGGCTTTTGCTACTTTCACACGACTGCAGGATTAGCTTGGTGGACGGCGACAACGGAGACGACGACGCCTTCAATGTTTATCTTTGCCAAGAAGCTTTGGCCCGACTCATTTCTGTTGCTCCGAGCCCCTCGTTGTTGCTGTTGTTGTTGCTGTTGTCGTTCCTCAAGTTGTTGTCTGTTTGCTTGTTTGCTTTTTGGCTGACTGTTTAAGTTGGCGCTTTGTCTAGGCACAGGCCGCAAAAACTTTGGTCACACATGACGCCCCCTGGTGTGATTTAAAGTTTCATTGTCGTATCCGGTCTGCCCCCAGGAAATCACAAATTAAATTATAGTCTTATGTGTGCGCACAAATCGATCATAAAATTGTAATTACTCGGCGAACTAAGCACGTTAACACGCTGCCACACAGCTGCTCGGCGGCAAAGAGAGAGACGGCGATACGCAGCGACAGTCAGCCAGAGCGATTAAAAGCTTAATTATCCCATTGCGACACTTCATTAGTTTGGGCGTGCAAGGATCTGCCGACACTCCTCCACGCTTCTCCTGCTCGCCACGTTTATTGCAATTAATTTTCTTAAGTTCAGTTTCAGTTTCAGTTTTCGCTTTTCGGTTTTAGTTTTAAGTGCTTTTTGCGTGTGTGTTTTGGCTAATAAGCCGTCGGTGGACGCTCCGTTGACTTTTGGCCAGCTGCATCCACTGCCCATGTGGTCAGCACAACCCCTTCCACACCCTTACCACACCTGCGAAAAGCTAAGACAAAAAACACATTTGTTGTCATTGCTCAATTAAGTTGCGAAGCAAACCCCTGAAATATTTAGTTCCATTCTTTGGCATTTTGGCCAGCTTTTCTTTTCATATATATATATATATATATATATATATATATATATATATATATATATATATATATATATATATATATAGAATTGACTTCTTTTTATTTTTGGTTTTACGCAGCTAATGGAAGTATCCTGTGCTTTATATTTTGAACATGAATAAAAAAAATGAGGCAAGAGAAAAAACATTAGCTTATTTTCTTTCCGCGTTGCTTTCAACAGATTCAATTTGAAACGCTACATTGAATTAAATTACGTGAGCGCAGGGGCAAAAGTCGGAGTCTGAGTGAGTTCCTGAATCTGAATCGAAATCAGAAACAGAATGAAAAGATGCCAAGTGATGGCATTGAAGCGTGGGTAACTGGCAACCGTAACAATAATATGGCCCACAAAATCGCATAACAATGAAACTGGCTAAATAAAAGCCAAACAGTAATAGTCAAAAAAATGCGCTGGCAAGCAGCAAGCAAAAACTTTGCCATCGTTTCACAAGCCTAGTAACAAATACACTGTCCAACAGGGCTATAAATTAAACCATGAAAATAACAGTACGAATAAAAAAATGGTCACTACTTATTTATAACATTTTATTGTCTAAAAAATAAATGAATATATCTTAATATATTACCTTGGAGTATAAATTAAAGTGGCAATTTGGGCAAAATGTTCATTGCCATCTGTAAGATGGTTTAAGGCAAAGCAAATAAGATAATATGCTTAGACTCACAAATTGGCCAACAAAAATCAGTCAATTAGCCGCATTTGCTGAGCCAACCAATTAGGTCTCAGCTTCGTTACTGGAGCCATCACAAAAATCGACATAATTATCGCGCTTTGTGTCGTGCCAGTTGACTTTTTGCATTGAACCCGCTGCATAAATCACAAATGGTGGCTAAACTCGCGCACACAAACACTGACAAAAACACACATACACGCAGTTGGGGCTGCAAATTCAACCCTCACGTAGTTGCTGGCTGCTGCACGAATTTTTTTTTTTGAGGCGCCATCGCCGCAGAAGCTGGCCGCACAATTTGGCACGTGTGATAAACTCAAAATTGTTGCTGCCAGCGGCTGCGATTGGCCGCCTGCGTTGGGGCTGCCAGTGTCAGCATATTCGGAAAACGGCTAAGCGAAAACTTTGCCAGATTTTTCGGTTATCTGGCACATGTAGCTGACCTTTTGCGGGGCGCCAAAGTTTCGCCATTTTGCCGCACATTAAAAACTATTAGCTGCGGGCTCCAACTAACCAAACTTGCAACGGGTGTCCCTTTTTTAAGGTACCACAGCGGAAGATCGAACAACATTACAAATGCGATTTGAGCTTATCAAGTCCAGTTTTGGAGGTGCTTAAAAATGGGTGGATTCAAACAAACTATGTAAAGCGATAGATTATCTAGGCTAATACAGACCGGAACTTTTTTTTAATAAATCAAACTCTTTTGCCCCACAAACAGCTGAAGCTAAAGCCGAACCGGAACAATTTGGTTTGCTTAAATATAAATCATTTTGCGCGGTTTTTAAAATGGGTAAGATATGACAAATTATGTAAACTGATAAATGAACTAGTTAAGCGGTTTTGAACAGATCTAGTTTCAACAAAGAATTTTAATTTTCTTTATTTCTATAAGGCGAAAGCAATCGAGTTAAAACTTGTTTTTTTTTTTTTTACAAATATCTTTAAGTGTATATAAAAAGATTTTATTTTAACAAAATCTTTGGTGACTGTCAATTTTTTTTAAGTGTAATAAAGTTAGGCACATACCCTTTTTCAGCAAATAAAGTTTGCTGGAATATTTGCTACTTTTAATTCATAAAGAACAATTTTTACAAATTCCCGGAACCTCAGTCACCAAGCAGTATCTATCAACATCAGGTATACCCTATGGTATTCAAAGGCTATGTGAAAAGGTTGCCAGCACTAGGTCCACATAGATCCGTCGCATTTACTTGGACATGCATTCATAGCTTGGCCACTGGCTTCCTCTAGCTGCCAATGGATTTAGAGCAAGTGACATTATCGTCCCCCCGAAGGCCATCGTTTAATGGCAACATGCGCCTGCAGCGCTCCAATGCATAAACAAAACATGTCGCCATCAACTTCAGCTTCGACTCCAACAGCAGCGCCCGGGGTCGCCGGATCGCGGGGTCAAATGGCAGCTTGAATGGGGCGCGTGTCTCACATGTCGCACTTGGCCCTGAGGTGTGCGCGTACTTAGGCCAATTACAGTTTTGGCCGGGTCGCATGTGATAACCCTTTGACACCACGAATCTTCTCGTGCTGGTGAATGTTTGCCAGTGCGGTCAGCGCGACTAATTAAAGATCGCGCACGTAGCGCTGCTGTGGGCGGGGCTGGGCGCAGAGCCAGGGACAGCAGCAGCTGAGGCAGCAGCATAGATTTCATTTTTGGCGACGACTAATGGCTGCACTTTGACCGCAGCGGCCGCAGCAGTGGGGGCAACATTAAAACACGAGTGCAATCACCCCCTAGGCATACAGGGTGGTGCGGCGGGTGGGTGGGGTCGGGGAGTGTACAACTACGACGACATGCTGTTGTAATTTGCAACTTAAAACTGTTGTCCAGCTCGCTGGATGCGGCGCTAATGCCAAGTGCTGATGCAGCAGCAACCAGCGGCTCGCTATTTGAATGTGATTTAATGTGAAAGCCAAAAGAGACCAAGAGCACCCCCCAACGGCCGCAACCCACCGAAAATGTTCATGTGAAATGAGTCATTACAGATATGCAATCAGGCGGCGACTGTTGTTCACTGGGTCCAACTCGATGTTGTTGTTGTTGTTGTTGTTGTTGGTGCTGGTCGAACCCGCAGCGTTGGCAAGGCAGCGACCACATCGAGTCATTTGTTAACAACCAGCGCGCGGTTTTGTTACACCAAATGTGCGGAAGTGTGTAGTCGGATGTGGTTAAGCATACGCCATGTTGCCCCATCAAAATGGCTTTTTTGATGCCGCCGCCAGTGTTGTTGTTGCTATTCTCTTTGCTGGCATTTCATATTGTTTTTATTTCGTTTTTCGCTTTTTGTTGCCTTTTGAAGGTTTTTATTAACCGAAATGCATGAAAATCTATGCACGGATACGCGCGCAATAATGCGAAATTTATGGCTCACAAAACGTGACACTTCCCCAACTGTCTGCCACACACCCCATTTTTCCCCTTCCCCCAACCCTGTCCATTACGCCCACACAGCTGGCATGTTAAGGGCGGAAGCGACTCATTTGGTGTTTGTCTGCGCCCAGACCAGCATTTGAATTTGAATTTGGATTCGAGTCTGGATTTGGATTTGCATTCGCTCAGCGTGTAGTTTTAATTGTTTTGTCGCTGAATTATACATATATGCTACAGGCTGCAGGCTCTCGGGACTACGGGACTTTGCAGCACACAAATTACGCACAGTTTATTGCATTTAATTTCGTGTGCCACAACAAACAACAGCTTTTTACATATATACTTTAAGCGCAACCAAATGGAGAGCTCTGTCTGCTTTTTTAGTTGACCGCAGCGCATTTTGTTAGATTCGTGTTTTTATTTTTGGCACCACTTTGGCTGCCATTTTCGATTTGCTGAAATGCAGTTGATGCTCTCTGCTTTGATCGTGCAAAAAACTGGCCTGAATGAAAACGCAGCATCTGAATATGGAAAAAATCAGAATTTTTGCAACTGAAATGGTATTCCAGAAACGTAACGGCTTTGGAATACTCTTATGTTAAAATACTCTTCAGAATCAAAACAAAGTTAAAAAGTAATATGAAAATTTATGAATTATGCAAATACATTTGTATTTATTTTATATTTGTTTCTATATATATTTTAAGACCTTTTAATATGAAAATATATTAACTATGAAAATATATTTTTATTTCTGCTACATTTGTTTTTACAATTATTTCAAGACGTTTTATATGCTTAAGCTTATGCATTTTTGTATGTTTTTACTTATTTTGAATTTTCAATAATTAGTTGGCTTTTTGTACATAGTTGGTTACTTTAAGTAAAAAATCATTTCAAAAAAGTATCTTTATTCTAACATTCGTTCCGATTTTAGTCCGAGTGCCAAGATGATGAACGGCGTCATCACCACAGAGCAGCTGCAGCATCACCGCAACGTTGCCAGACAAATAACAGAGCTGCGGGATCGTTGGAATGATTTGTATGGCTGGTATCCCAGAGCACAGGGCCTGCACTATGCGCACTATGGCGACGTCTACAAGGAGAGTCTGGACAGGTACGGCGAAAAGGAGTTCAAGAAATTCGCCCTGAAGCATCGACTGCGCGACTTCCACACGGCAGCCATCGACGAGCCCAAAACGGAGTCGGAAAAGAAGGTTTGCTGCTACTCCATGGACTACATGGAGGCCATCAAGCCATCAGTTACCACAAATGGGGAGTACGGCCTGATACCGCCCGCGTACCATCATCACTGTCAAAAGGGGAATTTCATAAAAATAAGCGAGTGTGAGAATTTCAATTAAGGGGTATTTCCAATGGAAGTAAAATTCAATGGGGAATTCATGAGGTTATTGAAAGATAGAAAATTCAAAATCATAAGCTTTATTTCTTGTATTTCATATATTTTAAATTTACACAACTTCACCTACTCTGCTTAAATAGATTGGAGGATATTTTGTGAATCTATAATATATAAGAAACTGGAAATAGCTTTAAGCATAATTTAAAATTATTTAAAAATTATTCTTCAATAAAAATGATTTTGCTTGCTTGGAAAAACGGGGGCTACATAAAAGAATTCAAGCAAGTGTATTAGATGTTCGGTTCGCCGCCTTAAATTGTTTTTTTATTACTTTTCAGCTGCATTCGGCCCCTGCCACATGCAATACTCTTTTTTGACTCTTGTGCTTTGCTGTGATTTTAGGTTTATCTTTTATTTAATTTGTATTGGATGTTTGCATTTGAGTTCTTGTTGCGGTTCGCTTTGTGTGGTTAGCAGGGGGTGGCATGGGGTGGTAATGCCCAGTGGCATTGCCATTTTCATTTTCATTTTCATTAAGCAACAAGTTTTTACCCAGTGGCTGCTAATGCAGCAGCTCAGCAACTATCGCAAACACTTTGTCGGAGTCAACGTGGCAGAGTTTTCCGCTTTTCACGGCACTGGGCAACAAAAGGGAAACAAGCGGCTGTCGTGCAAAACTTTTTAATCTTGTTAGGTTGAAAAAATAATAAAATTAAAGCTTGACGCTCGCTGGCACTTTGCCAGGTGAAATGCGCTTCAGGTGAAATGTTTTGCGCATTTCAATAAGCCATTTAAACTGATAATTGTTTCGGATAAATCATTTCAGCAGGCTCCATTCCAGCTCCAGCTTCAGCTCCAGTTCCAACTCCAGTTCCAGCTCCAGCGCCAACCCCAACAAAACTGACCTTTGCCGCACCGCCGAAAGTTAATTAAAAAATTGTGGCCATTGCGCGGGCAGCTTTTGTATAAGTAGCCCCCGACAAATAAACTGCAATTCAATTAGGGACATGGCCATAAATAAGCCACACCCACACCAGCACACACACATACGCATAAAAAGGGACAAAGTGAAAGAGAGAGAGAGAGAGAGAGAGTGAACTGACTGTAGGCATATTTAGGTAAATATTATTACAATTTCTGCTTTTATACAGGCGTTCGCCTTGCTTTTTTGCGGTTTAATCTTTTATAAATAACAAATGGCGCAACTTGGTTTCTGCACTTCAACTTTGTGCGTGGGCGTTGGGGGGCGTGGCCGCCTTCAGAGATACACAAATGCTAACACTGTGGCAACTTGGCTAAAGTAATTATTTTTAATAATTGACTCGCCGTTGTTTGGTTTTTTTACTGTTTGGCCTGTGTCTTGTTGTTGCTGCTGCTTTTGTTGTTGTTGTTGTTGCTGCTGCTGTTGGCCTAATTTTGAACTTTGAACTAATTTGGCAAAGTTTTTGGTCTGCACTGCGTGTGGCTTTGGCAGCTGCTTTGGTTACTGCTCCAAGCCACAGCGCGTTACTTAAACTAATTAAATTTATTGGTCTGTGCGAATTACAGTGAATGTTAAAAGAATTTTATGTTTGATTTGGCCAGCGTGTTACTTGCTTTAAATTATTATTAGATAACTATGCATTCTTCAATAAATATTTAAATTGTATAGTGGGCTATTTTAATTTCGCTTAATTTCTAATTTTAAAGGTTTTTTAATTTCGCTTGATTTTCTAATTTTTAAGCTACTTTAATTTCGCCTAATAGCTAGTTTTTAAGCTAAGCTGACTTTTAGTTCACAAATAAATATCAAATAAATTTTAAGCAAATTATTATGCTATAAGTGCATTTAATTAAATGCATATGGACTCACATACACATATGTTTATATGAACACATGTACATAATGCAATTATAAAAATGCAAATTGCAGCAGGATAAAAAAATGTAATGCATTTATTTCAAATTAGCTAACTTTAACAAATAGCTTGCATTATTAATTTGCATTTTACCATATTTTAGTCAATCGCAAAAAAACTTTTTAGGCAAATATTTGGCAATAATATTGTTTATTAAAGAGTCCTTTAAAAAGCAAAAATAAACTGTTCGAGTATGAATATTAATTTGTTGCACGGCTTTGCAATTCTGTTGATCGAAAATGCATTTAATTAATTTCGCGTTTTTATTGTTGGTAAGCAGCTGTGAGCCAGCTATAAAACTGGTCGAAAGCTCAAATGAACTCATTCAGCGGACAGCTTTCCACCAGGTTCAAGGTGCTGGCCCACCATGTCAAAAGTCAACGAGCCAAATATAAACACAACGCCCACAAAGCCTTTGACCCGGCTAACACACGCGACCAAAATAAATTAGTTCGCATCAAAGCGCGCCCAGAAGCAGTCAAAAGTCATGGCATTTAACTGATCGCCATAAGCGACATAAGCCTGGCAGTGTGTGGGTGCGTGCGTGTGTGTATCTTGCCCTTTTGGGTGTTTTTTTATTTTGTGTCGAATTTCATCCTTTTCTTTTTTTTTGTGGCATTTTTGACTTTTGCAACTCTTTTGGGGAGCCACGTGCCACGAATTAAAGTGAAAGTCTTATTAAACTTTCAGATTGCAAAAACCACTTGACAGCAAACAGCACCACAGGAGCAACATGTTATATTTACTGCTACGTTTATTTACTTAAACTGTGACAGCCACCTACAACAAAAATTAAATAAATTTTAATGCGCAAGGCTTAACGAAGTCGAAATACCCTTACTAACCAAATGATGTGCATAATAATAAAATTATTACTCATCAAAAAATATTTATTAAATTTATTTTTTCTTTAATAGTATTATTTACATTTTGTATAAAACAATTATAAATATTTGTAAAATCTGCAGCATACCTAGTTAAAATGAATATGTTGTCTGAACTCAGCTTGAAATATAAATACTACGAATTAAGCTATTTATTGCAAGTATTTTTTGAGTAATTTTTAGCTATAGAGTCTCCTCAATTTATATTATTTTTTCTTCTCAATATTTCCATAGACATCATTTTGGCATGTGCTGCACGGCTCACGCAGTTGTCCTATAAAAAATTTACAATGCCCTGTTGGAGAGAATATCAAAAACGTCTCCGCGCAGCCCACGACAAAATATTTGCATTACGCATACGCCGCTTGGGCCTTCATACTCTGGCATTTTCCTGGCGGCGGTAACGGCTGATCCCACACACGTATGTATGTGTGTGCGTAAGTGTGAGTGTGTGTGTGTTTTTGTGTGTGGGAGACATACGCGCCTGACTGCGATTTAGTGTAATTTCCGCAATCATTTCCTACAGCATTTTATGCCACCGCGCGCATCGATACGATACACATCTCCACCCGCCCCACTGTGCCCACCCAACGAACAGCCGAGGGAATGGCTAACTGACTGCTTGACTGGTGGACTGGTTGGCTGGCTGACTGGTTGACTGTTTCAGTGGCGCAGCCAACCTTTAACCTTGGCGGCAGCTGGCTGATTTCACATTTTATTTGCCTTGCAATTTTTTGAACTGAATTTCGCACAAATTGCAGGCATTTCTTTCGGGATTGGGCGCACTCATAGACACTGGATGGCGGCGCCGGGCGCTAGTTTTTAGCTTCGGTTTCGGTTTGGGTCGCCATTCAACTTTCAGTTTCATTTTGTGTGGCATTTAAGCGAAAATTGCTTAAATTGAATTATGGCATTCGCTGCATATTTCGCCGGCTCGACGCCGTCGCCGTCGTCGTCGCCTCAGTCAAATGCTTTTGCATTAAATTTATAGCGCACAATAAACTTTTGCGGTCGCTGGCAAAACTTCAACACGCCAAATACCGCAGGGCAATTACCGCACAAAAGGGCCAAGCCAAGCCAAGCCGGACCCAGCCAGGCTGGAAGTAGAACCGGCCATGGAGAGGGGCGCGCATCTAGCCAAGAGCTGGAGCACGAAGCATGGAATGAAGCATAAATGGCGAAACCAAAAATCTACATGCATAAATATGTTGGTGGCGCCGCAGGGCCGAAGCGTTCGCTGGTCAGGATGGATCCTGTGCATCAGCTCCTAACTGATTTGCTTTTATTTCAGCTCGTTCTCTCTAGCATTCTATGGAGTACAGGCTCATGTTGCTTTAAACAACGTACACACAAATACAGACACACACACATACACACACACACCCCACTCTGAGCAACAACATTGCAGTACATGAGTTTTATGAATAATATCCTAAAGGCATTAATTTTCAAATTGGTTATTTTTGCCCATTTGGCCGTCGGTGCGCATGTAAACAACAGCAAATACAGGCGAGCATGCCCTGGCAATGGCCCACAGCCATATGGGGTAACAGAGCATAAAGAGCGAAATATGTGTAATATGATTAAATTTTATCAACAAGCGCAACAAAGCAAAAGCAAAAACAACAGCACTCGCAGCCGCAGCATCCCCCAACCAACTCCCCCTCCCCCTCTGGCATGAGGCACGTTCAACAGCTTCGACGACATCTATAAATGTATTTATATATGCTTGCACACACACGACACACACACACTCACTCACATTAACTCGCATGCCACACATTTGTTCATACATATGAGCGAAATCTTCATCTCTCTCTCTTTCTGTTTGCCTTGTGGCAGCTTTACATGTGGCAATGTGTTATTTATTGCTCATTTATGATTTGGACGCGTCACATTTGCGAGACATTGTCAACTGGCAGCAGCTCGAAATCAATAGGAGGCAACGAAACCCCATAGCTGGGGCCACGTTAACGACTTGGCATTGGATATCAGTTCAAAAATAGAGGACACCCAATGAAAGCAGGAATTATGTTTGCCCTTGTCAGTGTATCATCGCTAACGAGTGGTATTTATACCACGCTGACGAGTTGTGGAATTTGATTTTGTTTATTTCTGGGTACTCCCAACAAACGCCTGATTCACCTGTCACATGTTTGACACGAAGATCTCATCAACCCCCTCGACCAATATTAAAGCATATCTGTATCAGAAAATTCAAAAATCAACCAAATATTGACAATTACTATGAACTTTACCAGCAAGTTAAACAATTTGCTCTAACTAAGAATTTTAATTCTAGAAACAGACATTAAAAATTGTTATTTTAATTCTGTCATGAACTAATTTAAATTTAAATGAAAATATCCCTCAGAATAGATGAAAATACTGATTAATATCTAGAAGGGTATTTCATTAACAGCATTCCAAAGATACCTCTTTCCTTAGGTATTTTTTTCTTTTACCCCTTGCATATTGTTTGCTTTGTTTTTTTGTGATACAAAAAAGTTGAATAATTTTTAATTACGCGCTGGTTGCATATCATATCTATGCAATGGAATTTTTAAAACTTCCTCTTTAGAGTGGTAACAAAACAATGGAGAGAGAGAGAGAGAGACCCGCAAAATGTTGCACATATTTCACAGTGCATTGTGCGGCAAAGTTTTCCCATCGACATCGTGTTGCCTGTTTCTCGTCTGCACTCATTACAAGCTGCAACATGCGGCAGTCATGTTGCGCGTACGATCAACCCAAACAGTTGCTGCTGCAGTTTGGAGTGTGTTGTGTGGAGTACTCTGCACATTGCGCATACGCCGTGTGGCCGCATAATGCGTGGCATTTAATTGACAACTATTGCTGTCTGATTGCATTTTGATTGTTGCCTGACAATTTTTGCATAATTTTCAATGCAACAAGAGGCAAACAACTCAATGGCAATTACAGCGACAACTTGACGCCTCGCTCTTACTGCACGCCTGTCCCCTCCTCCACTTACCCCTCCTGTCATGGTTCTGTTGTCATGCACAACTTCATTTCGCAGCGTTGATAAATCTAATAAGTGTCGCGGCCGTCATGCAATATTAAACCGCGTTGTTGATGCTGATGCCACGCCCATTCTCACGCCCACTTCCACTTGTAGTGGGCGTCTCTTAAAGGTGAATGCAACGCTAAAGTTGCCAACTTGTTGGCGGCAAAAGTTTCACTTAAATTTTTATATTATATTGTTTTTGCACTGCTGTGGCACCTGCCATACACCCCCCCCCTCCCCCCTCGCTGTTGCTAGCTACCCCTCAACTTTGCAACAATGCACATTGCAACTTTTTATTATTGTATTAGCAAAAGTTTTTTACGCTTTTACTTTGCCTTTTGCATTGCTTTTCCCGCTCATCCAGTTAGCCTCTTGAAGTGCGCTCCTCTGCGCTGCAGCTGCTCGTAGCGAGCAATCTATAGTTTTCGGAATCTAAGGGAACATTGTTCTTGCCAGCATTTGCTCCAAGCTTGCCTGCTGACATTAACATTAACATTCTTGAAAAAAAAATTGCATTTTGTAACCAACTTGATTAAAAAAAAATTTATAAATAAAAGTATCCATTTATATAAACAAAACAGGTTCAAAGTTTGAACTTCAATATTTGTAAACCCATGAGCGGACTCTTGAAACAAACCGAACCATATTTCAACTTAAAATGGTTTGGTTCGGTTTCACTGGAATGGTATATATTTTGTATGTGTTTGGTTTAATATTATTTAGGCTTGCATTCAACTCGTGACCTATTGAGACATGGCTTAGAGTACATATGAGATAAGAGCCGACTTTAGTACGACTGAGCATATATTCACTTTTCACATATATCTACATCAAAGCTTCAACCCAGACCGAATTATATGCATCCGATTGAAAGCGGCTAGACACACCTTTGAGCAGGCAGCAGCAGCTGTCTAAAGCGCATTATAAAGCCATTAAATTGCCTACAGATGAGGGTATTTGAGGTATAAATTACCACCGTGGTTGCTTTGCAACTAAATCCTTCGCTCCGTTCCAACCGTAGAAACCCTATTTCACTCACCGACATTTCTATGGCCCCTGCTAATTGAGTGTAAGCTGAGGCGAACAGCGGCTGCATCACAACTGCATCCACTGCTGAGCAGTGCATTTTTGGTTAATTTTTTAATGCCCAACCCGGTTGTGTAGTGTAATTTCCATTAATTTAGTTTGTAGCTCAACTGAAACGAAAATGAACAAAAGCAATGCGCCTGAAGGCTCATGGAGCGAAAGAGAGGGCACGAGTGTGTGAGGAAGATGGAGGAGAAGTTCGCCATTGATAAAATGTACTAAGTCAAAGGCATTTGTAGAGCCTTAGGGGGAGGGAGTGTCGGCTATCAGCGGCATCGGGTGTTGATTGTGCTAAATAACTGCACAACAATGGCGCCTAAGTACGTTGATAGAAAAGTAATGAAAGCCAGTCGACTGAGAAGAAGAAGAAGTGGAAGCAGTCGAAGAGGAACTGAAGTGGGATTAGGAGCTGGAGGCTGGCTGATTGGTAGCGCCAACAAAGGCTAATTCGAGCGCTCTGCCTGACTGGCTGCACTAGCACACAATAATTGGTAAAAGTCGAAGGAAGGGAAAAAAACAGAGCCAAAACAACAAAACAACACGAAGCAAATCGAAAAACAAAAGACGAAAATTGTGTAAAGTGGTTTTATGGAGCAACAAAATAGAAAAATGGGATTTACCACACACACACACACGTGCACAGCTTGGCACTTGGATTGCGGCTAAGAAGCGAACGCCTTAAGGTTAAAGTAAAGATTGCAGCAGCGGCTCAAATGGATTTACGTGTTGCGAATTTTAATTAAACGATAAAAAAGGGCAGCAGACATGGCCCCAACAGAGCCAAGTGGAGATGGCAATGGATGACCAGGCCGCACTGCGTGTGCTTAGCACAAATTTATGGGGCCAGTTCGGAGGCCTCGAGGAGTAGCTGCAGCACTGGCAGAGACCGGCATCATTTGGCCAACCAGAGGCTGACTTTTTGCTATTCATTGCGCCAGTCGGTGTAAAATTTAATTTACGAGCTTGTATTTTCAATATGGCCACCGACGGCGTTCACATCCAACGCGATCTACGTCGCCATCTCCGGCCCGGCGAGAGGCTCTTAAAAGTGATTAACATTAAATCATATACAAGGCACGGCCATATCTTTGCCTGGCCACCTGACCACACAGTTCCTGCCGCAAACAATTACATTTTGTGCACGCGCCCTTCATTCATTTTCACGCACGTACGACTTTTCGCACACAATTTTCACCTTGCGGCCTAGAAGAACACAAGAAAAAAAGAAAAAATAACAGCACAAAAAAGTGAAAATGAAAATGAAAATAAAGGCAAAAGCATTTACAGCTACGCACTTTGTTTGCTAATTTCACAGAGACGGCTTATCAACGAGCCACCATTAGCCCGAGACACGAGACACGACCCCAAATTGACACCGAGCAGCGGCTTCTTGAGTTGCTGCACCCCCAACCTCCCACCTGTCTGTGGCTTACTGTGGCTACTGGGAAAGGGGAGTGGGAGGGGGGGGCGGTCTTGAACTTTTAGCAATTTGTTTGATTTTGTGCTTATTGGACTTGCGTTTTGCATAAGCAATAAACATAAATTATCGACAGCGTCCAGCTACGCTGCTGACATTTATTTATGCCCATAACTCATTGAAATCGAGAAGCAGCGAAAAGCGAGCGCCCAGAAGTATGCTATGAAATTCTCTATGCTCCTTTAAGCTCTATTCAGTTTGTGTGTGGGTGTGTGAGTGTGTGTGTGCTTGGGGAGTGGCCACTACTGCTGGACAAGCAAGCAAATGCGAAAGTAAGTAATAGTATTAAGCTGCAAATATATATATGTTAATATTTAAAGTAGTAATTTTTTAAAAATTGCTCTGCTTCTGCTCTCTTTATAAAAACGATGTTAAATGTTTGTAACGCCTTAAACATTGTTGCCATAATTTTGTGAATTTTAATGTAAATCAAACTAAGTTTTAGCCCATTTTTTTCTTTTTTATTTATACATATAACTAGCTCATGTTGCCATATAACAGGTAACATTATTTTTGTTTCTAAGAAATACATAAATATTAAGAAAAAAATTAAAAATAAATTCTGTACTTCAGATTTGAGATATGCCCCACATCTAATTAATTAGTTAATCGCGAAGAATTTACTAAAGTTTGCATATTAAGCATACCTTAACTGTAAACAGAATCTTCGATATTTAATTTACCTGCATCCGGCAGCTGTTAACACCTGAACAGCAGCCAATTCGACATATTGACGGGCATGTTGACAGAGTGTGTAAATACACCCCTAGGCACAAACAAGATAAGATGAGCTAAGCTCTGTTAAATTTGTATTGCATAATTAAAAGAGCTTCTATTTGAAGTCAGATTAAAACTGAGTTCTAACTAAAAGCTTACAGAATTAATGTCAATTATCTAAAGCTTAAAAAAATTCCAGTTGACCTAAGCTAAGTTGCATGACGGTAATTTTAACTGTGAGACAAGTTATTATGGAAGCAGATGGATAGACAGGGTACTGATCAAGCATAAATATTTATTATAGGGTCGAAGGTGTTTCTTCTTTTCGTGCCAAAATTATAAGAGAGTTAAATAAATATATAAATTTATATATAAATAAAGCTTTTACACTAACTTCATAATTTGTATGCCTTCAGGTTAAAATCAGATAATGATCAAAGCTGTGGTTTACTGGTTGACATCGCAATCTAGTTATTCTCTTTAACTGGCCAGATATCAGCTAACGCCTCTACGATTATTATGTCTGGTATTTGCAATGCTTTGATTAGTTTCAATTTTGTTGCAAGAACGCTTTCTGCCCCATTTTCTTGCCACTTGTTGATTACTTTTAAATGAGTTTTGCTCCGGGGCGTTTCTTAGCCCATTCGCTGACGTTGCTGGGGCCGCGCGCGTTGATTGATATTTACGCGCGTTTGATTGAAGTGTAATCAGCAGTCGGTCCGTTGGGCAACGAGCGGGGCTGACGGCGGCCGTGGCATGTAGGTATTAGCAGCAAAATGGAATGTAAGTGAGCAAATCGTAATTAAAATTGCGTCAAGCGAACAAAACGCAGCAAATACAACGCAACAAATGACGCTCCAAGGCGCACACAATATGCATTAGTGTGCGCCAAGGAAGGGGTCAAAGCACTCAAATGGCTGCGACAAGGACTCCCCCAGCCGACTCCAACACCGACCGACTGCCGACTGCCGACTCCCGACTCCCGACTGCTGACTGATGGCAATGACGTTGCAAACGCTGATGCAGTGCGGCGCTGCTAATGAAAATGGTTGCATAAACAAGCGCAGCGAGCACATAATGAACAGCAGCAACAGCAATAGCAACAGCATCAGCAGCCAAGCAGACGAATAAAGAGGCGGCAGGAGACGCGCCCCAAACAAAAGATGAAAGCCGCGTTGCCACTCATAAATATGTACGTAGCCTGACAAATAGGAGACAAATAAACAAACGAGCAGACAAACAGGACAAATAGACAAAAAGAACAAGAGTGCTTCAGTCGAGAGTGCTCGACTGGAACATAGCCTGCACACAGCTCCAACTTTCTCGAAAAGTAGCCATTAAGTATGCTAAAAGATAACCTATATGCCATATGAGAATAGTATCTTTCATGGATATTTACCGATTTTTCAGAAATTATAGATGTTGCGAAAAACGTTCTCCGACTTCTTTTGCATCTGATACGCTAAAGAATCCAAAATTTAAAGTCTCTGAGGTACTCGCGTTCACTATATGAAGCAGCTAATTTTTAAAGAATTTATCAATTTTTTTATTTATTTCTTTATTTATTATTTACTTGATATGATTGAGCAAATCAGCTTCTAGCAGTTAACACAAACAAGCTTCCCCTTACCCACTTTCAGCGGGCTTAGGGTATAAAAAGGGAGCTGCCAGCCACTCGTGTGCGCCTCGATAGACAAAGCGCCCTATGGGCATGGTTTGTCAGTCAGTCTGTCATTCAGTCTGTCCCACCGCACCGCCCCCTCCCCTCCCTCCCCGGCTCCCCCTCACGCGTTTGTCAAGCACTCAGGCGCCTGGGCGTAAATCAAAGTGAAAAGCGTGCTAATTGCGTTAAAAACATATAAACAAAACGCAATGCAAGTGGCTGTAATAAGCAAAAAAAAAAAAAAAAAAATGGACGAGAAGCCCACTTGCCACCCCACTTGTTTGCCACCGCTCCACACTATTCGCTACTCCGGATTGCCCCTGGCTTGCGCCTGCTGCTGATGTCCTTTTGTGCATATGCGCTCTGTGAAATTAAGCAAATAAGCACGAGCTCATGCCAAGCAGTGGCAACTTTGTAGCCGGAATCCTTGCCGGCGCCTCGGTGCCTTTCATAATTTTTAATTGCTACAACAACTTTAAATGTGCCACAACTTGGCCAAGATTAAGCTTGGGACACTTTATTTAAAGAGATCTTTCATTTTAAATAATTTGTGTTTAATTTTCCTTCAATTTTTTGCTGTCGGATATATATGTCTTGGTCCTTTTATTTCAAGACCTTTTTAGATTGTGAGTAGGAGCTTAGGCACTCTTAAATAAAAATTCATAACAAATATAGCTATATATAGAGAAGTACAATAAATACTTATATAAATACCTTTCCACACTATGCAGTAGCTGTAAAAAAAAAGTAAATCAAAACGTCAATAAACATGTTATGTGTGCGCGTTCACCTTTGAATAAAGCCCAATTTCGTAATCCCAATAGGTTTGTAGAGCTGTTACTTAAAATATTACCCTCTCTTTGGTTTATGGGAGCCAATCACGACCGCACAGTCGAAATTCAATCGTACAATGTGTTGATATATGACACGTAATCAAATGTTTTAAGTGCAAGGCACACGCAGCCCCCGACCCTGGCCCATAAGTGCAAGCCCCGGCGCATAAGTCAAAATAAATATGGCGCATTAAAAGCAAACGACATATAGAAAACAAACAACAAATAGGCGTGGGTGGACAGGCGCGAGCCCAGCAAATCCGACATGTAAATATAATAACAATAAAAACTGCCAAGGTGAGGCATTGTGGCAGTAGCAACAACAATAAAAACAAAAGCATACAACGTGCGGCAGCAATAACAATGCGAGGCAAGGACACTCGCTGACAATGATAGCGCCAGTTCCAGTACCAGTTCCAGCTGCAATTCCAGTTGCTGCCGTGTGAAAAAATGTTGCCTACTTTTTGGGGCACTGCAAACAGTTTCAATTTTCATTGCGTTTTATTTAAAGACTTAATAACATTCATTATTACATAGTAATTTACACTGCTAAACACGTGTTGCACTTTACTTAAATGATGCCTTAAAATAATTCTGCTAAATATTTTGCATATTTTGTCTTATTCTAAACATTCAACAATTTCGCATGGATATTTCTCTCAAGATATGCGCGGGCTTAAGTGTGTTTGAAATGTGTGTGTTAAAGTGTGCTTTTGAGCATTAAATATTACAAAGAAGAAGAAGAAGAAGAAAGAACTGTACAATGTTTGCCTACTCGTATATATTAGCTAATTCTGTGGAAATGTACAGTCGCGCCTTTGGGCTAGATTTTCTGCTCTTGCTATATATATTTTGGTATTATATATTTTTTCCTACAATTTTAAATGCATTTCGCTGCAAATATTATTAAATATTTTAAAATTCATCATATCGTTGTTATCAATCCGAAAACATAGGTTTGGATAATTATGAAAACCCCTTCATTATATCGCGTACTTATAACGCTAGTTACAACAATTATGCTTTTAAATTTATACATATACAACTTTTTTTTATTTTTAGATTTTTATTACACACGATAAGTGCTTTTGATTTACGGTAAGCATTTATTTTGAAGACTTTAAGTTTAGCTTATTTGATCTTAACGTTAGCTAAATATTTTCCGATTTGCGTTAACAGGATTCGCTTGACTACGCTTAAGACTAGGCTTGTACAGATTTGGCTAATTAAGTACTTGCATATCTTTAATTTTATTATATTATTGAATTTGCTTTTGTAACAACTTTGAGCAATTTCTTAGCCTGCATATAAGCCCGAAAGGAACAACGATCTGCTAGAGCTAGCTCCCTGACCCACCCCCACCCGCCTTCAAAGAGCATCTAAAACTTGAAATATACGTATGTGTCTCATGTCTGTTTGTCTGCTTGTATGTACAGTAGCTGGGCAGCTACAAATTTGATTAAACGCCTGGCATACGCGGCGTATACTTGATGTGTTCATTTTGTGCTTTCCCGTTTTCGGATTAGTTGAAATATTTACACGGATCCAATGAGTTTGGCGTTGCCAGCAGAACCGTCGGATTGCGTTGGGGCCGAAGTGTCATACATCTTCGTTAATTGTTATCTGGGCGCCGTGGATGCGCTTAATTGGGCCAACTGGCGGCGGTCGTGTTGCCAGCAGCTGCTCGGCTTGTTGCTGCTCCTCCTTGTGGGCGCTGGCGTGGCCGGCTTAACACACGGCCAGGCGATGGCATTACACAGAAAAGCTATTAAGACGGGCAGCGCGTACAGCGAAATGCGTGCAATGGACTTGGACGCTAATATCCGTGGCCAGCCCAGGCTTGCGGACACCCGGGCGCTCGATGATGCCGCAGCTGCTGCGGCTGCGGCAGCTGCGGCGGCGGAGGTGGCTGCCGCAGGACGACGACTCTTCTTGAGCTGCTTGTCTGCTTGTGCATGCGTCAAAGAGAGAGAGAGAGAGAGAGACAGAAAGAGGGAGTTAGAAGGCGACAAGGGGCTGGTTGACAGCTGATGCAGTGTTGACAACTGTTGCGCTGTGATGATTGATGATTGATGCCCGACTCACCTTCCAGTGATTTGTCCAGCTGGCGCACCGTCTCCCTGGACTCCAGGACGGGTATGCGCTGATGCTTATCGCTCTCGACGCTCTCCTCGTTGCTCTGCCAGTAGACCGATGAGATTTTTGCGACACACTGCAATGAGAGAACACACTCTGCTGTTTACTGGCTCATGAAATCTGTGCCGGACACAGGCGGCTGGCGACTGCAGAGGGGGTGGGTGAGCGGTAGGGCGGGTCAGAAAGTGTGGGAGCGTTGACGGCACACTAAAAGTTTTATGCTTTCATTAACTGGCACACGCGCTGAGCTGATAACCCAAAATGACCCGCATATGCAAACGGCCATGGGCGCCCGCCCGGTCCGTGACCAGTGTGACCAGCTCGGCTCAGTCGTTGGCCAGTAGTCGCATCATAAAAGTGCCAGCCAGTGTTCGCATGAAATTTTGTGGCCTTTACGACACACATTTGCACTCGCAGACACCGCCCCCGCCAGCCAGCCAGCCAGCCAGATAGTAATCAACATGCGCTGTCATGTAATGTTGCCGCAAATTGAATCAAAACGTTGGCGTTGGCGTTGGCGCTGGCGCAATGTAATGTATCAATTTCGGGGGCCATAATCAGCTTAAAGCCGACCCGGAGGGCCATAACTCACCTTCAACTTCATGTCGCCGTGCTTGAAATGTCATCCGCGCACACGAAACTCCAGGCCCAGGCGCGCCACTTCGAGACCCTCGCGCCCCACCATCAGCGGCTCGTATGGCCGCAGCAGCGAACGGTTCGCGTGCAGGCCGTTAATCAGCCAGCTGAGATGGCAAACGGGCTTCGATGGCGCCGAAGTGCAATTGACGCGCACCACATCGCCAATTTGGTATCGAGGCTGACCGCCGGTGATTTGTGGTCCATGCTTGGGCGTGACTGCAACGAGAGATAAGTGCACAATGTGTTGGCCACATCGATTAGCCGGAATATAAACCGTTTTCCAAGGAAAGGTCCCCTCTCCGAGCTAGTCTGGTCGTGCATTATGCAAGCTAGAGCATTAAATAAAGTTCGGGTTCGAGCCTCAGCTTGGTATTTGCTTGCTTTTACATTAATATTTACATTTACTTAAATTAATGTTACTTATATTATCAGTTTAAAATGTAGTTATAAGCAATTGATCCAAGTGTTTAGTTACAACAGCTTTATCCATAGTCAGTCGGGTAAAAGTCAAGTGTACTTTTATAATCTTATGCAAATTTTGACTACTTCAGAGTTTCCTTATTTAAAACGTTTTAAAGTCGAAATTTAAGCGTTTGCTATTCAAATTCCTCGGCATAATTGGCAACAAAACTGGCAGCAGCAATTGCTGCAACAACAATTGCAGAGTTTTATGTGCAATTTTTGCACGTTGTTGCTCCAAATTGTTATCGTTGTTGTTGTTGTAGTTGTTGTGAACGAACATTGTGTCTGACTCTGACCTGGATGTTTGCCAATTGGGTCAGTCAGGCAATGGACAGGCAGCCACCCAACCAGCTTGAGTTTAAATCCAACAATGAATCTAAATGAATCGACTGCAACACACACATGTCCACACACACACACACACACACCTTTAGCACGTATACGCTGTGGAAACAATATAATCGGCGCTTAAAAAATGTTTTTGCCTCTAATGTCTGGCATTTCTTAAAATAACTTGACGATTTCCTTTCGCCGTCGCCGCTTCACTTGCGTTCACATTGAATATGATAAAAATAATTTTGATTGCTCTTGTATTAATATTTGCCGCTTGCTTCCGCCCACAGCCAAATTCCCATAATAAATGCAGGGTCTTGTTTCGAGCCAAAAAAAAAAATATATTTATATATATATATATATATATAATAAAGTAAGAGAAAGAGAAAAGCAAAGGAAAAATAAAAATTTGTGCATGCTTTGTATGTTTTTCCCGCTGCTTTCTTTTGGCATCGCTTTTAATTTTCTCTCTCCCTCTCTTATTGTTCGGCTCTGCTCAACTGCATAAATTATTATTTGCAGTCTTTTATGTACCCCGACTATTTCTACGCTCTCCTGACATTGATTGAGCTGTTGATACTTTCTTTCTTTCTTTATTTTTATTATTATTTCCTTTTCCCCATTTTTTTTTCTTTAGTGTCATTAAATGTACTTTAGACGTCACCCTCTCCAATTTTCCACTTTCTCCTCTGTGAAAAAAAAAATATATATATAAGAAAGCGAAAAGAAACCCTTTTTGTTGGCCATTTGTTTGGGCCCGCTTGCTTCAATTGGTTATAATTGCTTGGGCATTTTGATGGAGCTTACATTGTGCCACATTGTTTGCCAAGGTGCTCGGACAATGTTCCAATATCGTACCGGTTGCTGAGCCTTTGTCTGGTAATCCCAAAAATATATACAAATTTACCAGCTTAAATTCACAAAGAAGAAAAACTCTCAAGCAAGTTTTTATGCCTAAAAATAGATACATCAATTTGCCAATATTTTATTTGGTATCGCTTTGATAGAGTGACAAGTAACACCTAAAGCTGGGCCGGATTTTAGTTTGAAGCTTATGATAATCTAATTAACTGTGCCATGTAAGCTGTGCTCAGTGGACGATATTTTCCGTTTCTGTTTCTGTTTCTGTTTTCAATTTCCGAGCCTGCACTTTAATTATCCCTTTTCGCCAGGCGGCGCAGCAGAAGCTATCAAAACCATCTGAGCCCACTAACTGGGTCAACTGTATTTCGCCTCGTCATTTAGCTGTGCGCCAGTAATCACATTCAATTATTTCAGCCACAACACACACACAAACACACGCACACACACACACACACACACACAAGCGTAAGCCTACATAAAGAGTCGCATTAATTTCAATATTCCGGCAATTTAAATCATTTGATATTTTTCCTCTTACACCGTCGGTTTTTTTATTCAGGCTATTGCTTTTGCCATTTACAGGTGATTCATTAACTTTATAGATCTGCAGCAGTCATAACGCAGCTGATTTAATCCGCTTAGGCTTGAACCCGCCCACGGTAAGGAAGGGCGGCTGTGATTTAGATCGCTTGGCAAACATTAAAGTCAAGCATAATTATGTAATTCCCCTAGCAAAACGGAAGCGTGCTGCTCTGATTGCCGCCCAATATAGCCCATATACCCCCATATACCCCTTATATATGCCGTATATACGAGTCTAAGCTCGGTTAGTTAGTTAGGCTAATTATGCGATATACACCGTCTGATAGTCCAAAATTGCCTGGGGAGCAACAATTGAGCTCCAATGCTGATGTCAATGATAATCATAATGATGTCGGCGACGTTCCTACCCGTTTCCATTTCCATTTCCACTTCCATTACCCACTACATATTAAGTATATACGACTAAATGAATATTTGAAACAGCCACTCGGCGCACACGCGGCGTATACGCAACCGCGTCTGTATATGGTTTGGCAGTGAGAAAGGAAGCTCATCTGATACGATGAAGGTAATTTTATTAGACCTCTCTTTCGGGTGACCTTTTTGCCTACTTACTATAGTTATAACGACAGGTAGACTATTCATTCTTTATATCAACACAAGAAGCTATAATTATCTTCAAGGACAAATCGGGTCTCTTTACAATTATTCCCTAATTTCACCCGATCAATGAATAATCAATAAATATAGATTTCGTCTAACGTCTAGCTACAAACTTTATGGAATTAAAATCCAGAGCGAATGATGCTTTGGAGCTGTACATAGAGCATTTCCTAGTCGGCCACTATCTACGAAGGCAATCTTTTGCATTTGTGTGTGTGTGTGTGTTAAGCATCAAGTTTGCAATAACTGTAGCCCATTTGAAAAGGCTGGCAAATGCGAAAATGGCGAATAGCAACTGGGATTTATTCCTGACGCTGTTGCTGGCATTTCAACGGCCGTTGCGGCTGTTATTAAACACGTTTATTCTAAGTTTTCCCCAAAGCACTTTTTCATATTGCGTTCTGCCATATTTTCGCCATGTTTTGTTGGATTGCGCAAAAATTTCAAATTAAGTTGCAGCACAGCCAGCCGGATGCCCCCATGCCCAACCACCTCCGCAGCAACACCAAAACCCAAGCCGATGCCAGGGCCATAGCCGTAGCCGTAGCCGTAGCCATAGCTATAGCTATAGCCGTAGTCGGATCCAGGTCTGGAGCTGTAAGTGAGCAACTGAATTGCATCACGTACATGGGCAATTTGCCAACAGAATAATACAAAACACACACACACAGACAGATGTGCAGACATGGGTGTGTGTGTGTCTGTGTGTGCGTGTGTGAATCTATGTGTGAAGGTTGTTGAACGCTGCCCAACTGGCCAAGTGGCTGACTGCGTAGCCTTGCTTGGCGTGTTCTTTTTTCTGCCTTTGTTTTTTCTTTTTTTTTTTGGCACAGGTTTCATGCTTGAGAATTTGTAAATCGCAGCGAGAAACAATGCCAAAGCATAAACTATATAAATGCGAAATATTTTATATATATAAATGTGCTGCATGTCCGCGTGTGTGTGTGTGTGTATTCCACAGAAGGAAACAGATTACTTTTCATCGCTTTGTCCATGCTGAGCAATTAATCTTGCTCTATGCCCCTCTCTGTCTACCCATCACTCTCTCTCGCTCTGCCTCTCTACGGTGCCTTGTACGCACTTACCCACAACAATCATGTCCTCGTGACCGGAAACTGTCTGGAACGAAGGCGCCTCGCCGGACACCTCGCACCGATAGCGACCCGTCGACTGTAGGCTGACCGAGCGCAGGACAACGGCAATGTCCGTCGAGTTTTGCAACTGTAAGTAAAAAGAATAGTTGTAAAACGGACGAATATGTTAGAAAGTGAAAGCTAAATTCCGTGTGGTGCTTTGAAAATATCACAAATGTAGGTCAGTTATGGAAAGTGAAATGTAGGTCTTCAAGATGCCTAGATTCTTGAAAGGAGCGAGTGCTTTTTTATATAGAGGAATGTAACTTTACACTTTAACTTTAACTAACCCTTCAACTTCAATTGCCTATAAATTTACTGTTATTTATACACTTTTAAAAGCTTGCATAACTTTAAATCTTCAATCAAATAATTAGTATAGCATAAATAAAATTAACTAACCAGCTCTTTGTCTTTACATACGACAAATATTTGACAATAAAAAAAAAAAGAAGATAAACATAGGCACCGACATTAACATTTAACAGTAAAATAACAGCAGATTTTCGTAAAATTGCCAAAAAATTCAACTTTAATTTAAATGTAAATTTTGAAACTGTACAGAGAGTCGAACATAAACTCACGAACAGCCCGCACTTGTGTTGGCCGGTGTAACACTAATTTCAGGCACCCCTCGCATCAATTTCGATCAGCTCTCCACAATTTGGCTCACTGCATTAGCTCATTTAGTTCGTAAAGCTTAAGTTCTTTCACATCCTCATCCTCATCCTCATCATCGTCCACGTCATCGTCATCGTCGCCATCGAGCTCATCATCGTCCTCCTCCTCCAAGTCGGCGTCATCAACGTCGTCATCGCCGTCGTCCTCGTCGTCGTCATGCAGCGATGCGGCAACCTCGGCCAGTTCATTTAGCTCCTTATCGCTGACCGGCAGCACATTGTCCAGTTGTTCCGTCGTGGCATCGAAGTGCTCCATGGCCGCGTGCAACTTCGTCTGGCTCTCTAAATGCATAATGCTGTGCTCCTTGTCAATTGTGCCCAGGCGCAGGCCGGCCTCGATGGGATTGCTCTTCGGCTGGCGGACCATGTGGGCAATCATTTCGATGGCATCATCGTGACTCAGAGGCGGCACACACTCCTCCAGCGTCTGCAGCACCTTCGATTTATTCTTGGAGTACATTAAATTGAGTTTCCAAAATGTAAACGAACGAGTATATTTCCTGCCTGCCTTCAACTGTGTGCCCGTAATTGACTTTGACGAGCCGGGCCAAATGGAAAAAGCTTGCCTACTCGATGGAATTCGAATCGAAACGAATCGAAACGAATCGAATCGAATCAGATTAGCTGCCAACACACAGACTCACCTCCACATCGACGCCGGGCAGCGGAAACACCTGTCCAGGCGGCATGTCACGTGGCACATAGCGATAGAACTCGAAGCCATCCTTGTACCATTTGACCGAATACAGCGACTCCCCATCCAAGTCGAACTTGCAGCCCAGCACGGCGTCCTCATGTCTCATTATGTGCTTCGGTATGCGAATCTCAGTCATTGTCAGGCTCTCCACTGCAAAAAGATAGAGAAGAACCGGAAGAGAGTTCAAATCGAGCAGTTATTTAAAGTGTGAACCGAGGCGATTAAGCAGCTGTGTTTAAGTGTAAGGCGTTGTCTTTTTGAGCTGTTAAAGCAGGCATTAGAACAAAAGCGTGCCGTGCTCTGCTCCGCTCCGCTCAATGCCAGGCCCATAAATAACCCGCAGCAAGTGCATAAAAGTCAAGGAAATCGAAAGAAATTCGCTAGTCGGGCCGAAAACAATGCGCTTTTGTTTAGCCAACACAATGCGAACTACCAAAGAATGAAAGCAGCCAACTTGAGGCGGTGCGAAACGGGCGAAACGGGCAAAGCGTGCTCAGGCTAGGGGAATACCTACAGACCGAGTGCTTCTTGCGCAAGGGGGGGCGGGGGCGGGGCAGGGCGGATTGCACTCGAGACAACGAAACGAAACGTAACGAAACGAAAAGTTGCCGACTTTTAAACGTACACAAAAGCCCATAGGTAGGCTTAGACAATTTGGGTCAAAGTTATGGCACGAAAATCAAGATATGAAATTAATATTGCACCAAAATGAACACTGCATAAAGGCTGAACGCTGAAGAAGACGACGTTGAAGGTGAAGAATGAGAAGCGCAAGGCATATGCAATTTGAAATATTTTCAGTTTTCAGCTTTGTGTATCCCAAAGAATAGTTTTAAATCGAAGCTCACATTTTGCACACTTTTATAGATATAGTTTTGTTTAGGATTTAGCACCTTTTTTTATACTCTTGCATAGCGTATAGCAATTTTTTGAAGAAATGTGTAACGCATAGTAAGAAAAACACTTCTCCCAGTCCTGATCAGTATCAACAGCCGAGCCTTCCATAGGAACAATCGGTTAAAAATGTAATTATCATGTGAAACTACAGATTTATAAGGCACATCTTTCATATGTCTAATATTAAGGTATTAAGGCTTTTATTATATATTATATTAGCAATAATATATTGGGAACTTTACATTTCTCACTTTTTTCCTCGTTTTTAAATAATCTTTTCTACTAAGAAACCAATAACTTATTTTGTTTGTCATTTTGCTTATATTCAAATAATATGCCAATTGCACTTGTTCTTGCTTTTGTACAAATTTGATTCCCAAATCACTTAGTTTATTTATGCCTCAGCTTGTCTCCGAGAGCTCAGCTCTCTTCCCAGCACTCTTCCTAGTATTGTGAATGCTGCTAAAAATAAGTTCGCAAGGGAATTCATCCCGAGAAACGGGACACATATTAAAGGCAATTGAAAATCGGGGAATTAATGTGACTCACCATATTGGGATACATATAGACGGCGCTTTGATGAGAGTTCTATAAATATATAACACAATATGGTGCGTTGACATTTGACTAAAAATAAGTGCACATTTTCATTTAGCCAGAGGAAGCGGCAGCTTTAAAGGCTTTTGACATTTTGTGCTTGAAATGAACCCCAAAGTTCGCCCGCCTTTGGCGGTAAAATAAACAAGTACAAAGCGAGTCGGCACAATGCACAAAGGCAAACAGCCGCCATTGAAGCGCCGACGACGCCGACCACGGCCAGGACGAGGACCAGAACCAGGCTCAAAACCAGAAGCAGTGCCAGAACCAGAGCCAGGAAGCGGCGCAGTCGCAGGCCCCGCCCGTGCGCCCCTTTGAGTGCCGGTTCCATTTCGCAGCGGCGTCGCCATTTTTTGTTGTTGTTGTTGTTTTGCTCTGTGCGGTTTCTGTGTGGCGGACACTTTGAGCCAAGTATTTATGACATAAGTATGATTTAGTATTATGCTCTTTCAACTCCCAGGTTCCAACTTTATATATATTCCATGCAGCGCAAGTCAAACAAAGTGCGTGCAAAAAGGCGCACTAAAGTACTCAACTTCTCCCTCACTCTCTCTCTCTCTCTCTCTCTCTCTCTCTCTCTCTCTACCTCTCTATTTATCTTACTGTCTTTTAAAAGACCTCATAAAGCTTTTCTTTGGCATAGCATTTTCTTTGAATCTCTGAATTGTTTGCTGCAATTGCAGCATAATTTCAATGCAAGTCAGAACTATTCATGTGAAAGACTTGTGTTTGGTTTTCCACAAAAATATTATTTGCTGCTTTTAAGTGTTTTTTTCACTCGAAAGAAAAAAAACAGTTTGCCAATTTAATCACAAATTGAATAGAATTATGTGGCTCCCAATCAGAATATTGCAAAAACATATGATTGCGTGGCACTTAGTTGATACTTCAACGGTCGTAAATGTAACTGCGATTTGTCTACCTATCGCTAAAGCTGCTCAAACTCACATAAACAAACATCCATCTATGTACACAGCTGGCAACAGTATTCTAGGAAAGAGAGATAAAAATACTTTCCCCGTTCGAGCTACGTCAATGCAATTCCCGTCAACAAGTGCCAAAATTGTCAGTGGCTGTTACTGTTGATCCAAAAATAACGTTGACAACTGTCAATCTCGACGACGAGCTATCAACACAGGCCCCGTCAACCTGCTCCAATCTGGGGCCACGCTGACTAATTATTAAGCCAAAGCCCGACTGGAAATACCATGGAACATGGAAAGTTTTGTCAACTATTGCGGCGCTTAATTAAGAAATGCCCCGAAGGGTGTGGGGTGGGCGGTTGGTGAGATGGCAAAGTTTTCCATTTGATGTCGTGTAAGCGCCACAGTTACGATCTAAACACTATTACCTTGAAATAAAGTTGCCACAAAAGTTTCGGGCTTAATAATTGTTGATTTTTAAATGATTTAATTTGCAGCCCGGGGCCAAATGTCAGACGCAGGCAAAGTCAAATAAAATCGAGTTGGCTGCTTTTTCTGAATGAACCAACAACAAATCTGGCTGTTGGATCAGGTGCTGCGACGTGGATGTGGCAAGTGTCAAGCGCAGCAGGCAACAATTTGCTTACATTTATTTTTATTTGAATTCTAAGCTGAAAACAAAATCATTTTTCCCAGAAGCTGAAAGGTTCATGAAACAACAGCATTTAATAATTTAAATTTAAACAGAATATTATAAGAGTGAATATACAAACAAATATCTAACTAAAATATTTTGACAGGATCATTAACTTTATGAATATTGAGTTTAAAATTAAGTCTTCGCTTGTATTCCGTACTCGAGTATATATGTATGTAGATGTTTTATTATTTGGGATTTTGAAAAAGATACAACAAGCATAATTTTTAAATATGAATAAAATTTAAATGCAATCAATCAATGAGTCAGTCTAGAGGTTAACATTTAAAGTTCATGAAAATCGGATATGTTCTGCCAAAGAAGAGCAAGTATGGATTTGGGAACTTTACATGTCTAAGTTTTTGTCAATTTTGCCATGATTTTTGACAGAATAATCGACCCCTCCGAATCTCTTCTAAAGTTGCGTTGTCAAAATAAAAAAAATAAAAAATATTCAAAAAGAGGTAAGGGGAAAGTGAAGAAATTTTTGCAGAAAAAAAACTAGTTTAATTGAAATGCAGAATCATCACAAAAATTGGCTCAGTTTTGAAATCTAACAAGTATGGATTCGGCAACTTTAATGTCAAATTTTTAATCAATTCTGGTATGATTTTTACATGTACAATCGACCCCTTCAGAAACACTTTTCAAGTTGACCTTTATACTAAATTAAATTAAATTAAATCCAGAAAAAGAGTTCTAAAAATGTTTAATTTTCAAATGCAGTTCCAATTTTGTGGTCAAATCGTGACTAGAATGGCATCCCGTAGATTTGTGTAGATTTTGAAGCTTGTTTTAATAAAATGTTGCATGGACGCAGAATAAATGGACAGCATAGTCGGAAATGAACACAGAACAATTTATGATGCAGCCGAGATGATAATTTAGACTGATTTGGTGGCTGGCAGAATGGATCAGTTGGACCGGATACCAAGCCTTGAGCAAATAAAGGATGTTTTTGCATGTTTCGCAAACGCCAGCTGCATCAATACGCATCAATTCAGCTTCACCCCTTCGGGCTCAGGCCCCGTCCGAGACAGACGCCTGGAACGTGCTTAATCTGCAATCAGAAGCGGAAGTTTGTCTCAGTCTGCAGCGGTAACGGCAGCAACAATAACAATAATAACAGCAACAACAACAACAACAGCGAGAGGCCGTCCATTGTCTTTGTCCCAGTCTATGTCCTAGTCTGTGGGCTTCTCTGTGTGCCTGCCTGTCTGGCTTTCTGTCTGTCTGTCTGTGTCAGGCTCGTTTTCTTTGACGATGAGTGCGTTCTTTTTTGTCGTTCCTGTTGTTGTTGTTGTTGTTGTTGTTGTTGTTGTTGTTGTTGTTGTTGTTGTTGTTGTTGTTGTTGTTGTTGTTGTTGCTGTTGCTGTAAATGGAGCACGTTTCTCGATGCTTTGCTGCATTGCAGGCGCACTTGCATTTGCATATTCCGTGCGTCCCGCAGGATAAGGGGCAACCGGAAAACTTTGTCATCGATTTGAAGCCGGCTCATAGAAATGGAAAAGCCGGCGAATTAATCGCAACTACAAACTTCACAAAACTTTTTATTTTCAGCAAACAAAACTATGTCTCCTCGTTATGTTTGTCATGCATCTATTTGCATTGAGTACGCTCTTTACATACACCAATTGCGCTTAGTTGGGCCAATTGTAATTGGAGACCAGCATAGGGGTATGTAGTCTAAGCCACATTCGAAACCTACATAGTAGGTGTATGCGACATATTTTGTCGCCATTTCAGCTTAGTTACAAATTCTACATAAATCTAAGAATTTGAATAAGCAAATAATCGATCAATCCAAGTTAAAATGTTTTCTGAGGTATTCCCCAAGCACGATAATTGATGGAGTGCAGAGATTAGTTCACATAATTAATACAAATTATCATTGCAAGCCCACTTTGGGTCAGACACGACAAAAACTGCTTAGCTCGTGTGAAATTCGGTAGAAGATAAATCAAACCATCTGTGACAATATACAAAATGTCATTGTCATGGCCCTAATACAACAGCGCATATTTTCTTTAATTAGTATATCAATTAAAGCATACGCACAAATACAAACACACACACACTCGGGCAGAAACTGTTGTAATAATATAATTAAATTTCATTTCGACTTGTAAATTGGCCGGCGGCAAAAACTTCATACAAGTCAGTCCAGGTCCCAGTAAATTTACCATTTACAAAATTTACAACAATAGCAAACCATATGATATCGATTAATTCAATTAAATTGTAAATCATAAATTTTCGTTCTATGATTAATTACATGCCCAGTCAATAACATACACACCGAACATTTGACACGCGCCTGTGGCAAAATGTAAAATAAGCGTTTTGTGCTTTTTTAGTTATGGAAAACTTGAAATATATATTCAAAACAAAAATGAAGCACATGTGTGAAAAACATCCAGTGCTTCAATTTAACATTTAATTTTCTCAAATGCTTATCATTGATTAAGCCAATTTATTACACTATTTCCTTACATTCTAACATATATTTCAATCAGCTCTGGTTCAATGGAGCTTTATACACTGCCAATAAATATGTGCTTCCTCTTTGTCGGTTTTCGCCATATTTAGTTACATTTGGCAAGAGAGCGCACCACGTTTGCTTAATTTCATTATTGTTGCCCACTTTCGTGCACTCTTCAGTTTTTCTCTTTTTGTCGTTGGATTTCTTTCGTGTTTTTTGTTTTGTTTTTTTTTTTTGACCCTAACATTGCTTTGGCATGCGTACGTGACCTCATAATAAGAGTAAGTAAGATTTTTATCTATAATTCAGTGGACGCGCTTTCCGAGCCAATTAAGTGGCCAACAACAACAATCCGCGGTACAGCCATAATACACATTTTCTCTTTTCTATTTTTTTTTTTGGCCAGTCTAGACGAAATTGTATTTGTCAGTTATTGTTGCACCACCAACCCCGGCTCCAACATCAATTGAGCAAATTATCCACATAAAGGAAGAAAAACTGTTCCAGAGCATTCCTAAATAGTAAACAGAGCCACAGAAAAACATTCGCTTTGACAAGTTTTCGCAGCTCCAAAGCAAACGAATCGAAAAAAATATTAATATTGAGGGAAAAAGTTGTGCACTTTTATTTATTTAATTAAATGCGGCACCGTGAAAGTTTTGCCAGAGAGCTCAAAAGCTGGCAAACCAGGCCAAGCGATCCAGTTAATTAAGTGACGCACAAAAAGCGCTAAAACAGAATTTCATTCATGTTAGTAGAGAAAGCAAACTGATTTAAATAGTTTTTGTTACGACAGTATTGGGCATACGTCACATATACCAGACATATATTTAAATTAAATAGTTTATTGTTATGTTTCAAATCAACAAAATCAACCAAATAGTTACATGGATATATGTATATTTATATATATTATTTTTGCAATTCATAAATAGTGTTTTTTTGTTTGCGTTGTAAATACTGTCATAATAATAATGCCAGGAAGCTGTTGCATAGTATTTAATTGTTGAATATATAAAGGTTTTTAGATATTTGAATTTAAGAATGTAATAAATTAAAAGCCAACAAAATCTGCAAAAATTATTTTACTTCTTGGTATCAAATTTGACCACAGCGCGGGGGCGCTAGTTAATTTTGTTTATATTTTCAAGTAGTTTGATGAACCTAATTAAAATTAAGTAAGCCAAAGTTCAGATTAATGCGTCAAGTCTGGAGTAGGTCGTGAAGAGGGTTAAACATGCCACAAAGTTTATCGCTTGCCAATGTCTGCAGAGATTTGAGCAGCTTGCAAATGAATTCAAGGATTCAAGGATTCAGAGGCTTTGACTCTGACTCTGACTGCCTTGCCGTTGACTCTGTCAACTGTCAAAGTTGTTTGGCAACTCGCGGAACTCTGCATGGCCTTAAATCGATTAAGTGCTCGTAAGCGAAATATCAGACTGTGGCACATGCTCTTAAAAGGCGCCAAAATGTGGCTGAAAGTATGGTCTGGCAACTAATATTGTTGGCTAAAATATTTGCACGCCACCCTCACAACTGTAGGCGGGGCGACAAAAAGGAAAACTTCTTGGCCAATTTTTGTGTGGCCCGTTTGGCGTTGGCGTTGGCGTACGCCAAAGTTGCTAATAAATTAAATAAACATTCCAGACCACCCGTTACCCACTACCCCGATCGTAAACTACTCACCGCTGCAGAACAGGGTTGCCAACGTCAGAGCTAGCAGCAGGCTGCAGGATGTGAAGGATGTGGAGACTGTGGGGCAGGAGGAGCTGCAGGCGCTCAGTTGCAGGCAACGGCCACGTCGTCGTCTATTCAAAGTTGCACCCATTTTGTTGCATTAATGTGTTCCGTTGCGTCGTCCTCTTCACCTCGCGCTCTCTCTCTCTCTCTCTCTCTCTCTCTCTCTGTCTCTCTCACTTTGTCTCCTTTACTCGCTTTTAGCTGTGTACTTATTTTGGTTTCTCTCTTTTGGTGGCTGTTTGTAACACTTTTGGCGCTTTTTCTTGGCCAAGTTGTTCTTTCGTCGGTTGTTGCTCGGCACTGGTAAAACTTTAATTTTTCAATTTGTTGCGGAATTTTTGGTTATTTTTCTTTTGCCACAATTTGGGGCACGCAGTGTGTTTTTCTATTTTGCTCCTTTGACTGCTTTTACTGCTGTTTGCTTTGCGTTTTAGTTGCCTCGTCTTGTTCTTCTTGTTGTTGTCACATTTGCGCAATGCAATAAATTTCCCTTGACCGCCAACGAGGGAACGCGTCACCCACCAGGATCCGATGTCCTCCAGCGCGCACTTCCCCTCCTCCACTTCCTGCTTCGTTTACTTTTCCTTCTCCGCCCCTCTGCAGCTTTTAGTTGTGGCCTGCGTTTTGTCGTTTGCTATTTATTTTTATTTTCCACGCGCTCCTTGCTATTTGCTCTTCTTATTATGCGCTCTATACACACACACACATATACACACACAAACACCTTCACAGCTGCACACACATGTACATGAAAGTATTCACAGATACATTTACATGCGTCCTGCCAGTGTTTGTTCAGCAATTTGTGTTTGTCTATTTGCCCGCGTTTGTCGTTGCTTCCTTTTCCATTACAGTTTGGCTCCTTTCGTTTTTTGTGCTTCTTCTGCCTTGGTTAACGTGCGCACAAATTAACTGAAACATCAGAAAACAGAAATTTCCACATATTCAACCAATTTCTGTTGCAACATCCTCCTTTCAATTCAGGCGGAAAATAGTAAGCTGCAAATAATAAATATAGAAAAAAGTTTATTTTATTTATTTTATATTTTAATATAATTATTTATAATTCGTATTAAAATTATTGAGTTAAATTTAATGCAAATTGCCTAAAATTTATTAAGAGAATATAAAAGCGAACTTAGTTATTAGTAATCAAATCAAATAAAAGAACAATTTTACTTGAATGCAAATTTGTTATATACAAAATTGTTTATATAAAAAGTAAGAAAAAAATAAATGACCTGAATTTATTAGCTATGTTTACAGATTAAAAAGCTTAATAAAATAAAAGCAACTGTGAAATTAAATATTATTGCAGACGTATGAAAGCTCTGTTTTTATTTCACAAAGTTACAATACAACTTTCATTCGTGTAAAATTTCAGCGATAAAAGTAACAATATGCAATAATAATTCAAAGTGTTCCCATAGACATTGTCTTAGCCTAACAAAACTGTCATTTATGCAATTGAGTTAGACGCTTACTGAGCATATGCAAACTTATGTGTGCTTGACATGATATTAAATATCAAATATTAAGGCAGCCTCGAGCTGTTCAAAATATAAATAGGCATGAACCTGCTACGTAATTAATAAATAACTCACACAATATGGTCAATAGCAATTAATGTTTTGGCCAAATCATGTTTAGGGGCAAAGGGTTGGGCGACAAACGAAGCCAGATTCGAGTGCTGTGCAATAAACTCAATTAGGCTGTTCAAAAACCGAGTGACAAACACATAACTAAGTGAATAAATTAATAATGTTTGTTGGCAAATCTCGAGGTCTCAAAAGCGAAATATGACAACAGCTCTGCGTTTCAGTTTCTATTTATTTGGAGTGTGTCTGCTCGTTCGAAATTAAATTTACATAAAATCAATTAAACAAACATAAGAAATCGCACACACAGTTGGATAGAGCGAGAACTTTTCAAATGAAAATCATGTTATGTAATTAGAAGCCATGAATAATTTTAGCACCTTGTTGTCAGCTATTTAAAACGAGATTCATGCGCATGCCAGCCGTTCGAGTGGCTTATGCAAAATAGTTGTTGGACCACAGTGCGTATACTTGATGCGCTGTTTTGTACCGCATGTGTATAAGCAAATAGAAGACATCAGGTATTTACATAGCCAAGTTCTGTTTTTCTCAGCCTTTTGCATAATTAATTATGTGGCTAGAATGGCGTCGCCTTGTTAAATATGCAAATAACATAAGCACAACGAACGAACGAGCCCTAAGAACGAAGGACGAAGGACACCGCCACAGCAGAGGTCACTCACACTAAAGCGCTTCTGTTGCTGCTGTTGGCGCTTTAGCTACCAGTTTGCAAGTCACTTTAGCAATGTTTTATGTGAAGCCATCTTTGACAGCTTGGCCTTATGAAATTAGATTACTCATACGCCGGTCTTCCGCAATCGCATTTTAAACATTGCGTGGAAACCTGGCATTGCCAGCGAGAAAAACATAAGCAAGATATTTCGATTGCCATGCTCGATGGCTCGCAGCACAAATCCAGCCGCAGTGCAAACACTTGGTAATTCACACACACACTCTCATTCACACACACGCACACACACTCCACGCCTAAACGCGTGCTGCTATGTAGGCCAAACTCGTCCGAATGCTGAATGGAGCAATGAGTGAATGCCTGCACAGCTTGACTGACTGACTGACTGACTGGCTGACTAACCTACTGACAGACTAACTGTAACGTTGAGCTCGACCATTTATTTTTGCGCCGCTTGTCTGTGTGTTTGCGTTGGGGCCATGGCCAATGCTCTCCCTTTGATTGCTTTAAAATTTCAGCTTCCAGCTTAAACGCCAATGTAAAAGATATCTATAGAATTTCTATTAAAAAATAAGTAGAGGTAACTAACAAAGCTAATCTATTACCTGCTACCTTTTGGCATTCAATTAGGAGAAAAACTTTTAGTTTAAATTGAAATAAATTAAACGAAGCTTAAAGTCAGAGTTTCAGCAAATGCTTTACATAAGAATTTATGAAAATATTTGCCTTGTTTTACAATTTAATATAGCAAATATTTCCATCGATCACTTTCTTTTATTCGGAGTATTACATAAACTCATTTTTCATTAAATTTTAAATTCACTTTCAATGAATTTCGAAAAATAAATGCCAAGGGCAATTTAACGTGATTTATTTTTGGCAATAATTTTAATTAAGTTACTAAAACAAAGCTCTCTAATTTTAAGGGCAATACTTGGTTACAGTTTTAATAAATTAACTTTATTCGTTTTTAATTTTAGATATACAAATAATATTGTTGGGCAGCTCAGCTCAATTGCACAAGAATTATTATTATTAGATGATGCTACCAATTTCTAAATTGGGCCCATAAAATAACACAATTTGAGGCAGATAAATGGTCACTGTTTTTGCCCACTTTATAGCTAGAATTTCATAATTATAATAATTTATGTTGACACCTGAGGCGCGTGTGCAAATTGAACCCGGGACGAGTAAAAGTTCAACCGAAATTTCTGTGCAGTCCATTACAAAAATGTGGCCCGCGCCCGCACCGACAGAACTCCTCCCCCGTCCCAAGGGAAATATGGCTTAAATTGTGCGACTCACTGTAATACTCACTCTCGTTGTTGTCGTTGTTGTTGTTATTGTTGTTGTTGCCTACTCTGGGTCTTAATATGCTTTGTGGCCAGGAAGTCGACGATGTTGGCAACGAAAAGGCAGCTTTGGCTTTGAGCTGCTCTTGTTGCGGTCGTTGTTGTTGCTGTTGTTTTTGCTGCTGTTGCCGTTGTTGCTGCCGGCAATTGGCATATTTTTTGTTTGGCTTATGTGCTGTGGACAGGGATGGGGGCGGGCGTACACTTATGGCCTTGTCTGGCAAGTTAAAGTTGAAGTTAGACGGGGTGCGAAGTATTTCGAGCGCTGGCCACGTGCATTATAATAATAACAAATTATTAGTTGTCACGCACGTAACGGTACTTTCATTCATAATTTATGCATTTTAATTTGTCAAACGAAATGTGCCACACACACACACACACACACACACCAACAACAACCTATATGAATATGAATTCAGTCGCATAAATGTGATCGCTACTCGCTAGTGTTTTGCTTCAATTTTCTCGCTGCAGTCGCCTCATAGAGTTAATATTACGTGTTTCTGTTTGTTGTTTGTTGTTTTTGTTGTTGCCTTGTCATATGCACACACTCGTATTCATAATTTAGCCTTTTCACTGCTAATTCACACACTCACACACGGACACCACGAACCACTTTCGTCGTCGTCGCAGTCGTCGCAATCGTCGCTTCTTCTGTCGGGCTCGCAGCGCTTGTCGTCGTCTCAACCACACAGCACCAATAACCGACCAAGACTAAAAGCTTTGCTCTCCTCATTACCTGGTTTTCACTTGGGCCACACGCACGACTTCTGCCACAGTTTCAGCACTGAGCCACGACGCTGCCCGCCGCTGCTGCCGAATGACGCCATGCCAACGACCGGATATCAGGATAAGAAAGCCGAGCCAACTTGGCCAAAAAGGAAATACGCTCGCGCAAATTTGTTTCGCATTGTCTGAGGTTACGACAGCGCATGCAGAGCGAGAGAGCCCGAGAAAAAGAGAGAGAGAGAGAGAGAGAGGCTGTGCGTAGCATGAGAGAGCGGCAGCAAATGAGCGAGTTTGCCCGACAACACGAAGTGAAGGGCGTTCGGGCGGTGTGTGGGTGTCGGTGCTGCTGTGCGTTCTCTCTCTCTCTCGTTTCATTCCCATTTTGTAGAGCAGCTTTTGCTAGCTTACTGTTAGATTTTTAAAAAAAATAGTGGGAAATTTCGCTGAGCAATGTGTGTTAAAAAAAAAGAAATGAAAAAGATATATATTTTCAAATCATATTTCAATTAAATAATATAAAAAAATAATTAAAAAAATTTTTATAATAATTACTTAATACAAAAATTTACTGATAAAATTAATGTACTTGTAAAAAAAATATACTTACTAGAGTTTTTGAACTTTATAAAATCACAGAAAATAATTTATTTGGAAGTTAACTTTTCCAGGATTAGTACTTTTTAATGGTCTTATTATAAGAATAAATAATCGTGTGACGAAATGTCTCTGCATTAATTTATTAAAAAAGTAATAATTCAATATTACTAAGATCGCACAACTACTATAACTAGATATAGTTTTTTTTGCCTGTTACAATCAACATTCAGTCAGTCAGTCAGCATATAAATTGTAATAAAGATATGGATTAAATAGGAGATTCAAATGAACAAGATTTGTTTATAAATCTGTCAGCTGCGAATTCGAAATACTTCGCTTGGAAAACTTCTTTATGCTCATATGCGAGTTTAGCACACACGCAGACCACATCTGCATCTACAGCAATTTCATTGATATGAACAATAACAGCAGCAACAACATCAACAACAATAGCTACACACTCTCAAACACACACACACACACACAGACACTCCCATACTTGCCAATAACATGAGCTTCAGGCTGCGCATCATTAGGCCAAACAAAAAACTGCTGACTGCCGCAGACTGAATTCAAACTTGGCCCACTAAGCAAGGCAGCACAAAACAACAACAAGCGTGGTAGTTTTCGTTGTTGCTGCTGTTGTTGTTGTTGTTGTTGTTGCTGTTTTTGTTGCACATGCCAGCAGCAATTTGAAGTTGAGGCAGGCAGCAGTTGCCCAGCATTGGCTCATTGACAGTCATAACGCTGAAACGCGTCTCAACTTGAGCCAATTTAAGCCCAATTTGTGTGCGGCGACAGAGAGAAGCACAGAGCAAAGAGAGAGAGAAAGAGAACTGTAGAGAATTAAGAATTTGCACTTTTGCTTAAGCGAAAAACTTTGCTTGGCAGGTTGCAATGAGCGCTAATTCAGCCACTTGGCTCTAAGTGAACAGCAACAGAGACAACGACACAGAGAGAGAGAGAGAAAGGAGAGAGAGAGAAAGGGTGGCAAATGAACTGAAATTGATTGCGTCAACTTTTTCAATACGCACAACGACGGTATGTGTGTGGCTCTGTTTTGTTTCAAGTTGTTTGCAAATTGCATAAATTTGATTATCGAATTTGTCTCTTGTGCTCGTAGGTAGCACGTGTCCTGTTCCAATGCTCGTCCTTTTGTCAGTCGCCGAGGCAGCTAAAATTCGTTTAAATCTACGCAATTCGAACTAATTGGCGTCCGTATGCCGTATTCATGGACTGATTGAATCTCTAACGCTCCACAGTCTTCATTATTTAACGTTTCAATTACAAGCCCAGCAAGAAACTGAGACGCCGACCAAGAACTGTCATTTCATAATCAAATTTGTACTCTTGGCTTATTCGGGTAGATCAGGCAATGGGCTCCACTCCATGCCAGGGCTCACACAGACTCCGTCTCAGTGGATAGTCATCAACGGATTTAGCCAGTTGCAGCTATTTAGCATGTAAATGTGAGCCACTGGCAAATAGTGTGACACCAAGTCTTAACCCCCACCCCCCCCTTTAACCGTACAGTCGCATCTATTTTGCATACAAATTACTTTTCTTTATGTTTTCGCCCTGTGCGTCTGTGTGTCTGCTGCCTACAAAATAATTTAAATGTTTCATTTGATTACAAATTGCGCTCTGCGTAAAGTGACTTCTTGTTTAATTGCGTCTCAGTAACCATATTCAAATATGCACTTTACCTGATCAACAGATAGCCCGAGAACAACTAACCAGCCAGAGAGAGCTCAAGTTTTTGACATTTTTATATCTTGCTGTTGTTGCTTTAATTCTTTTTCTTTTGCCAAATATTTATGACCGTATTTCTCTCCTCAGTTTATGGCAACAACAGTTTAAACCCCCAAAGTATGCTATAGTTTTGATAGCCAACTTTCTTCGATTGTCTTGTACATAGCTTGAAAACAATTGAAGGCGTCTGAACAAAAGTGAAACACACACACACATACACACCCAATCCAAACACCCACTCAACAAAGAAGTCGGTCATGGGGTTCGCCAAACGCAGGCAGAGCACGCTCACATTTTGTTCATGTTTAATATTACAAACAAAAAAAAGGGGGATAGCACGCACAGGAACACACATCACATTCACGCCAAAAAAACACACACACACATACAAACATGTACATGTAAACTCAGCTGTGTGTTGCACAGGCGACGTAATATACAAAATGATTTTCGAAAGCAAGACTTCATGAGTAGCAACAGTTCAGTTTTTTGTGTAAAAAACCTTTTAAAATAAAAATCAAAATGTTAAAAAAAAATTTACTGTATGTGCAGAATTCATAGCTTGCTAAATTTTCCAACTTTTAAGCAGGCGCCTAAGCGTATAATTGATATTGTTTTCAATCGATTAAATTGAATTGAATTAAAAAATTCGTAAGCAGCTCTTTGCTTGTAGATAAAATATAATTTTAATGTAAATATCACTAAATTTTTTATTTTTTCCCCTTTTTTTATATATATATAAGTAATAGTATTCTTGTTTATAATAAATACTTAATATACAATATTTTAAAAATAAAAAAATGGAAAAACGTAGATAAAGTAAGAAGGATGTAATAACAGAAAATCTGCAATTTTTTTACAATTATATTACCAAAAAAAAGGTTCCAGCCTGAAAAGTCTGCTAAAATTCTTCAATCTTCTTTGTTCTGGCTTATAAAGAAAATCAATGTAAAAGTTAGCAAAGCTAGCAAGCATTAGGTCACTTAAATATTTAAGAAAAAATGCTTCGAAATAAATGGAACTTAATGTTGTAACTCTGAAAGCTTGTGAAACTTTTGTCGGTCTTAGTATTCATGCTGGCTGTGTGCATGTCCGGATAATGATTACTGTAGCCTACTACATATGTATGCGAATGTGTTTGTGTGTGTGTGTGTGAAGTCATTGCACGCTGGCGTCTAATGATTACAGACATATTATTACTTGACACACACGACTCCAAGGGGCGGACACCCCAGCAGACAGGGCGACAGA